>CM067334.1:41645000-44045000 GCA_034376525.1 Nicotiana benthamiana
CCAATATTTATGCATTTTATGCACAATGTGTTCTGGCAATATCTTGACTCGTTTGTTATTATCTTTATTGATGATATTTAGGTATACTCCCCGAGTCGCAAAGATCGTGAGCAACACCTGAGGATGGCGCTTCTGACCTTGAGAGAAAAGAATTGTATGCAAAGTTCTCAAAATGTGAGTTCCGGTTGGAGTTTGTTGCATTCTTGTGTCACGTAGTATCGAGTGAAGGGATCAAGGTGGATCCGAAGAAAGTGGAAGAAATGCAGAATTGTCCCAGACCGTCCTCAGCTACATAGATCTATAATTTTCTTGGCTTGGTGAGTTATTACCATCGATTTGTTGAGGGATTTTCATCTATTGTAGCACCTATGACCAGGCTGACCCAGAAGGGTGCTCTGTTCAGGTGGACGGAGGAGTGTGAGGAGAGGTTTCAGAAGCTCAAGACAGCTTTGAATACATCCCCAGCCTTGATATTACCTACAAGTTCAAGGTCTTATACAGTATACTATAATACTTCGAGGATTGGCCTTGTGCAGTATTGATACAGGACGATTGCCTATGAGTCCAGACAGTTGAAGGTGCATGAGAAGAATTATCCTATCCATGATCTCGATTTAGCTGCTATTTTTCACGCCTTGAAGATATAGCGTGATTATTTGTACAGTGCTCCATGTGAGATATATACTGATCACCTGAGTTTGCAGTATTTGTTCAAGCAGAAGGACCTTAATTTGTATCAGAGGAGGTGGTTAGAGCTGTTGAAGGACTATGATATCACTACCTTGTATGAACGAGGCAAGGACAATGTGGTGGTCGATGCATTGAGTCATCGGGCGGAGAGTTTGGGGAGTTTGGCTTATCTACCAGCTGCAGAAATGCCCATGGCGATGGATGTTCAGGCCTTAGCCAGCCAGTTTGTGAGATTGGATATTTGGGAGCCCAGTCGGGTCCTAGCTTGTGTGGTTTCTTGGCCTTCCTTGTTTGATCGTATTAAAGAGTATCAGTATGATGACCCTCATTTCCTTGTCCTCAATGACAAGGTTCTGCATGACGATGCTAGAGATGTGACCATTGGTGATGATGGGGTATTGAGGAGGCAAGGTCGATATGTGTATCCAATATTGATGGGCTTTGGGAGTTGATTCTAAGGGAGGCACACAGTTCATAATATTTTATCCATTCGGGTACCGCAAAGATGTACCAGGATTTGAGGCAGCACTATTGCTAGAGAAGGATGAAGAAAGATGTAGTTGGGTTTGTAGCTTGGTGCCTCAATTGTCAGCAGGTGAAGTATAAGCATCGGCGATCGAGGGGATTGATTCAGCAGGTAGAGGTTCCGGAGAGGAAGTGAAATCGGATCACATGGAGTTTGTAGTTAGACTCCCATGGACTTTGAGGAAGTTCGATGCCATTTGGGTGATTTTACATCAGCTGACCAAGTCCGCACACTTTATTTCCATGTGTACCACATATTCATCAAAGTGGTTGACTGAGATTTATACCCGGGAGATTATTCGTATGCATGGTATTCCAGTTTCCATCACTTCAGATAGAGGTACTCAGTTCACATCACGGTTCTGGAGGGTCGTACAACATGAGTTAGGTACTCTGGTGGAGTTGAGCATAACATTTCACCCCCAGACAGACGGGCAGTCCGAGAGAAATTTTTAGATTATTGAGATATGCTTCGTACATGTTTGACGGAGTTTTGAGTTTCTTGGAATCAGTTCTTGCCATTAGGGGTGTTTTCCTACAATAATAGTAATCAGTCCAGCATTCAGATGGTACCGTGTGAGGCTTTGTATGGTAGGTAGTGTAGATCCCCAACAGGTTGGTTCGAGCCGGGTGAAGCTAGATTATTAGGCACCATTTTGGTTCAAGACGCTTTGGAGAAGATTAAGGTGATTCAGGATAGACTCCGCACAGCCTAGTCCAAACAAAAGAGTTATGCAGACCGGAAGGCTCTTGATGTTTCATTTATGGTTGGAGAGAGGGTCTTGCTTCGAGTTTCGCCTATAAAGGGCGTTATGAGATTTGGAAAGAAGGGGAAATTGATTCCGAGGTTTATTGGTCCTTTTAATGTATTGCGACGTGTTGGGGAGGTTGCTTATGAGCTTGCCTTACCTTCCAGCTTGGCAGGAGTTCATCCGGTATTTCATGTTTCGATGCTCCGGAGATATCACGGTAATCCGTCACACGTGTTGGATTTCAGTTTAGTCCTGTTGGACAAGGATCAATCTTATGTTGAGGAGCCAATGGCTATATTGGATAGGCAGGTTTGAAAGGTGAGGTCAAAGAGTCATCAGTAAAGGTTCTGCGGCGGAGTCGGCCGGTCGAGGAGGCCACTAGGGAGACTGAACAGGATATGCGCAACCTCATCTTTTCACCACTCCAGGTATGTCTCTATGCTCGTTTGAGGATGAAAGAATTTTTTAAGAGGGGAGGATGTAACGACCTTGCCGGTCGCTTTGAGAATTAGCATCCCCTATCCCCTACTAACTATTTTCTCGTTGTTTATTTCTGAGATTGTGATTTGGCAGGAAGATTCGTTTCCAGTTTCATAGTGTTTTACGACACTTAGTCCCTAAATGAGAGCATAAGCATTAAAATTTGGAACGTAGTCGGAACAGTGTGAAGACGGATCCAGAATGGAATTTCGTCGATTACGTTAGCACAGTTGGGTGATTTCGAGATTAGGGAGTGTACGGATTGTGTTTTGGAGGTCCGTAGCTTATTTAGGCTTGAATAGCAAAATTTAAAATTTTGAAGTTTCCGGATCGATAGTGAAATTTTTATATCGGGGTCTGAATCCGGTTATGAAAGTTGGGGTAGTTCCATAGTGTTGAATGTGACTTGTGTGCAAAATTTGGGGTCAATCGGACATGGTTTGGTTGGTTTCGCAATTCTTGAGATTTCAAGTTCATTAGGCTTGGATTAGAGGGTGATTCAAGGTTTCAGCATTCTTTTATGTGATTTGAGGATTCGACTAAGTTCGTATGATGTGTTAGGATTGTTTTGTATGTTTGGTTGCGGTCCCGGGGGCCTCGAGTGAGTTTCTGATGCTTAGCGAAAATTTAATTGGAATTAGGCAATTTTTCTGATGTGTTGAACATGTTGGTTTCGCACTTGCGGAACTTCAACCATTGGTGTGGCGCCGCAGAAGCAGTTAGGCAACCACATATGCGGTCTAAGGCATAAGGGCAGTTTGTCGAAGATGTGTCTCAAGGACCGCAAAAGCGGAATCACATCTGCGAGGTAATGATTGGAGGTGCAAAATTTGGTGACTTAATGAAATTCCGCATGTGTGGAGTATAGGCTGCAGAAGCGGGACCTCATGTGCAGTTATCCCCTTGCAGAAGCGGAAATCACTGGGTAGAAAAAAATAAAATTGAGGGTTTGAGTTCATAGCTTCTAAAATCGAATTGGAGCTCGGTGGAAGACGACTTCTTAGGAGATTTTGAAAGAGAACTATTGGTTAATGAATTCTAACTCTAATTTGGTTCTGCTGCATTAATTTATTGTTCGTTTTATCATTTATTTAAGAAATTTGAGGGTAGAAGTTTGGAAATGGGGGAAAAAGTTTCCCAATGAAAAATCTGAGTTTTGTGTAAGAATTCGACGTCTGATTGGGATGACTTTTGTACAAATGAACTCGTGAATGAATGGGTGTTCATAATCCATAATTTTTACCCAATTTCGAGACGTGGTCCAGAGGAGGATTTTTGGGCATTTTTTTTATTTTCTTGCCTTAGCTTCGATTCCTTTAACTAAACTCGTTGTTTGTAGTTATATTTACATTATGAAATTAATTTGATTATACTTAGGCCACTCGAAGTTGGATACTCATGGCAAGAACGTGATTTTAGACTGATTTAAATTTGGTTCGAGGTTAGTGATTTGCCTTGTTAGAAACACGTTCTCAATGCAATATACTAAACGTGTACTCTTTTGTAGGTTTTGATGAATGACAAACGAAGCAAAAATTGATATATGACGGAATTCAAGTACAAGTGCACAATGGTTGCGAATAAGATTGAAGTTCAAGATATAGCTTTTAATTGTTATTGAGTTGTTCTAAATTGTAATCTCGATCCTATAACTTGACTCATAGTATGGCCTCTCTCATAAAACTATTTTCCAAAATCATGCATATTTAATTCTGTGTCAAAAAGATTTTAAATCATGCATATTTACATTAGACAAAATGTTTTCTAAACATGCCTCAAAAATCTGGGCTAAAATAATCGATTATGTACTTATGATAATCGATTGTTTCTGAGCCAAGACTGCATGACAATCAATTATGAATTAATGGTAATCGATTGTGAGTAAGACAGTGAACATCAGGTTTTTCCAAATCTGCATGATAATCGATTGTGAACAAATGACAATCGATTGTTGTTGAGGTAAAGTTTTTCAATACTCAAAATAATCGATTATGAACTAATGGTGATCGATTGTGTTGAGTTGATGTCTTCCAGTGATTTTAAATTTAATTAAGTAATCGATTATGTCTTTAGATAATCGATTATCACTGAGACAGTAAGTTTTATGATTTTCAGAAAATAACAAGTAATCGATTGTTGCAAAGGACAATCGATTGTTGAAGCTGGCCGTTGTCAAATGATTTTCAAATACCATAAGGTAATCGATTATTGATTCTAGATAATCGATGTTCTGCTTAAAATCTGGAAATGATTTTTAGAACGTTGCTGAAGTAATCGATTATTGATTTTATATAATCGATGTTTTGCTTAAAATCCGGAAATGATTTTTAGAACGTTGCTAAAGTAATCGATTATGAACTTAGTGTAATCGATTATTTGATTTTGAATATTGCCAGTAATCGATTATAGATTATGTATAATCGATTGTGAAGCGTTAAATCCGGGATTGATTTTTAAACTGATTGGCAGATAATCGATTGTTTGGTCTTAATAATCGATTATCACTGAGTAATTTCAGCAACTCTTAATTGGCAATTAGACAAAGGTTGAACCAACTTTTTCAACTATAAATACAGCTTCATTTCAGTGTTTTAACAACAACAACATACACAAACTAATCATTACATTGCTATAAGCTTTCATTCAATTGTTCTTCATTTTCTACTCATTTCATAAAGCTTTTGAGAGCCATATTATTGCTTAAAGTTGTTGTGATCTTGAACATATTCTTTTACTCATATCTACTCAATAAGGAGTACTTTAGTTAAGTGAGTGTCCAAGTATTTGATATACTTGTAAGAGAATTGCGATTCTCTTGTTTCAAGGAACTTGCGTTTCCTCGGGTGAAGTCTTTGAGACTGCGATCTCCGAGCAACTGTTTGAGGCTTGTGTCCTCAAGTGTGTAACGGTTTGTTGAGCACCCTTAAGCTTAACAAGATAGTGAAAAATCTCGAGAGAGTCTCTCGGGGACTGGACTAACCACGTTGGTGGCCAACCAGTATACATCTTTGTGTAAGTTTATTTTTCTGCATTTATTTTACTTCCTGCAAAGTTTAAATTCCGCAAGAAAACGCTAAATTCTATTAATACGCTATTCACCCCCCCTCTAGCGTAAAACGTAGTTTCTAACATGCCTAACCTTGTCGGGGGAGGGGGGAACTCCCCTTAGGATTTGGAATTGTTGTTTATGTGAATGTCATTTACGTGAGGTGACGAGTGTGTACATGTGCTTATTGTTGAAAAATCCCCTTTTCGTTAAGTAAATATTTGTGTTTTACTTTAATTGAGAATACTAGTTTATATTATCTCCTGCTTAGCTTAGGAAAGCATGTATATGTGTCCTAACTATCTTAGCTTAGGAATTACTTGTTTCTTTGATGCTAAATTGAATAGAAACTGTATACTTCCTGGCTGAGACTGTTGTGCATATTGTTTTGGTTATATATTTATTTTGAGACTATGGGACGGTATCTCGGGAGATTACCATATATGTTTACTCTGGGACTACGGATTGGTATTCCGAAGAACCCCCTACACTTTTATATTTGGGACTACGGAATTGTATCCCGAGAGATACCCCTATGCTAATATTTACTTTGTGATTACGGATCGTTATTCCGTGGGATTCCCCTGCAGATTTATGATTTTGACTACGGGATGGTATCCCAGGATATCCTCCACACATTTACGTTTGGGACTGCAGGACATTATCCTGGGAGATCCCCTGTTTCTATCTCTGCTTACTGAGTTATTTCTTTATGTGATTTCATCTTTACTGACTGTTATCATCTTCAATTATATTGTCACGTTTCATACCATTTTATCTTGTATATATATAACTATTAGGGCCCTGACCTTCCTCGTCACTACCCGATCGAGGTTAGGCTTGGCACATACTAGGTAGCGTTATGGTGTACTCATGCCCTTTCCTGCACATGTTTTTCATGTGCAAATCCAGGTTCATCTGCTTAGTCATATTATCAGTGATACGAGGTGAATTTAGAGACTTCGAGGTATATCTGCCTTGTCCGCAGACCTAGAAGTCCCTTTTTTCTCCATTTAGTTATAGAACTCTTGTATTTACTTTTGTTAAGACATTCGAAGTTAAAACAGTATGCATTTCTTTAGCTTGTGATTCATAAGATTCTGATTTTGGGAGTGTTTTATTCAATTTGAGAGAATGATATTGTATATGTCGAGCGGCATTTTAAACTCCTTTATTTTGTTACCCGTAAATTTCTTGTTTCGTATCTTTATTTGTTTCTACAAATTGTTAGGCTTACCTAGTCGTAGAGACTAGGTGCCGTCACGACAACTTACGGAGGGATAACTTGGGTCGTGACACTACCAAACCCTTAAGTCAATGACATGTAGACTTCCTCTAAAAGGTCACCCTAGAGGAAAGCATTGTACACATTCATCTGAATCAAAGGCCAACAACACTTAGCGGCTAGAGCAACAACACTCCTCGCTGTGACCATCTTCACTACAGATGAGAACGTCTCATGGTAGTCCAAACCCTCGTGTTGACTGAAACCTTTTGAAACTAACTGAGCATTATATCATTCCACAGTCCTATCAGCCTAGTACTTCACTTTATAACCCATTTGTAGCCAATTGGAGTCTTGCCTACTGTTATAACTACCGAATCCCAGGTGTTATTGTTAGTGAGGGACTGAACCTCAAGTTTCATACTTGTACCAAATTGTTATCTTTAATAGCTTGATCAATAGTTGTAGGTTCAACAATGAAAGAGTAAGAAGTGAGACAAGGTTAATAAGATGGTGATAAAGAAGTAATTGAGAGAAGAAGAAATGGTATAAGAAGTGGAAGTAGGTTTGACCCGATGTACATAATTAGGCAGCCCTAAAAGAGCATTAGATGTCTTGAAAGACTTCCTCTAAGTGAAATGTGAAATAGAAGTGGACTGTTGCTCAATAGGAGAAGGTGGTGAAGGACTCAAGCTAGGTTTCTCTAAAAGATACATCTCTACTGACAAAAATGTTCCTGTTGAAATGTTGTATAGTTTATACCCTTTTTGAGTCTCTGAGTAACATGCGAAGATTGCATGAGTGGATTTAGAATAAAACTTGTATGCAAAGCATGGTGTGGTTGCATAACAAAAGTAACCAAACACCTTAATGTGAGTAAGTGAAGGTGGTTGACCATGAAACAACTCATAAGGAGATTTCCCTTAATGATCTGAAGAAGGCAATCTATTAATGATAAAAGCAGCTGTAAGAACACACTTTCCCTATAATTTCAAAGGGGAATGATCTTGAAATCTAAGGGTTGTAGCTTTTCAAGTAGATACTTATGTTTGCGTTCAACCACTCTATTTTTTAATTAATTGTGGTGTGTGCACACAAAAACTCTGATGGACAACTCCAAGAGAAGTGAAAAGAGTTGCACATTAAGAATTAAAATATTCAAGGCCATTATGAGATCTAATGATCTTGATGGAAGCAGAAAATTTATTCTAAACAAGTGCAATAAAAGACTTTATTAACAAATACACATCAATTTTCATTCTCATCAAGTAAATTCAAGTCATTCTAGTCGTCTACAATGGTAAGAAAGTATTTATACCCATTGTAAGTATTGTCGATATGAACCCCACAAATTCATATGTACAAGCTCAAAAGGGGTTACAATTTTCTTATGACTAGTATGAAAGAGGAGCCTGGTTTTCCTTGCTAAAGGACAGATAGTGTAAGACAACTGCTCTATATTTAACTCATGGTACTTTAGAAAGTGAATTTTCTGCAAGACTGCTACTGGGGCATGACCAAGTCTTTGGTGCCATATAGAGCAGTGATCTGAATGCTTTAATGAAGGGCTAGTAGAAGCTAGAAATAAAACAGGAGAAACATGATAGGAATTTGTAGTAGGTATTGTTGTACTAAATGTTGTGACTGATGATTGTTCATGTGTTTTGATAGGTGATGGCTTCTTGGTAGGTTGGAAGTATGTAAAAGTCATCCTTCTCCTTACCAATCCATCTCACATTGCCAGTGCAAAGGTCCTGAAAAAGGCAAATACAAGGAAAAATAATGTACAACATCTCAGCTCTCTGGTATGTTTGGACATTGACAACAAGTTGCATTGGAAATTTAGAACATGAAGCACATTACAAAGTGCAAGATCATCAGAAAGAGTTAATGACCTTGTATGTGTTACAAATGTAATATTTCCATTTAGTAGATGAAAATTACTAATATTAGGAAACACAAGATTAGATTCAGTTAAAACGTCCAATCTAAATACCATATGGTTCGAGGCCCTAGTGTCAATTATCCCGGAATTAAGTTCAGAGCCTCCAAACAAACAAGTATCAAGGAATTCCATTATATATGCCATGTTAACCTTAACCTCTGCAACTGCTGGTTCTTGGTTATTCAACTTCAAAAGTTGATTATAATGCTCTGAGGTAAACATTAGCATGCTGCTGATCCCTGATAATCCACTTGCTACTGGTTCTTCGACATGACTGGCATTGTTGGTTGAATGTCCTCTATTACCTCCTGAGTTTTGGGGTCTATCTTAGGTTCTCCTTTCTTTGAATTTGTGATTGGGTGGATATCCCACCAACTTGTAGCGGTTTTCTCTCCTGTGTCCTTTCATATTACAATAATCACAGTATTGTCCATTGTTTCATTTTTACCTACTATTTTTTATGGAAGCTTGAGTTGTAGAATTATTCAAGTTTATCTTTGTAGTGTCGGTGTAAGTTGCGATATCATGTTGGACTGAATCCTTTAACCTTCATCCTGCATGATCAGATTGTAGGCTTGATTGCGGGTTCGATAGAATATATGAGTCCACCAAACTATATAAAGACCAGGTCCTCTATGAGTTTCCATTGAGAACTCTAATGAAGCAGTAAGTAAATAGAACAGGGAGTTTATACGTGGAAAGATCCCTACTCAAGGGGATAAAAATCCACGACCTATACTGGTAGGATTTCAACTTCACTATGAGCAAATTTAGATTACTACCTATGCAATCTTGGAATTAAACTCTTAATCCTTCACTAACTCTTAATACATCTATTACAAGCGACTTTGCAATATACCCTATTACAAAGACTTCAACTCATGACTAACTCCAGTCACGACACAAACACGAAAGGTTTATGGTTTACAAGGGGTTCCTTAGTAATGCTTCTAGATATGTAAAGCAGGAATTACAATAAAGAACAATTACAAAGTTACAACTCAACTAAGGACATAAGAGATACTTGTTGTAGGAACTAGTCTGCGATAGTGTTAAACTTTGTTCTTGATGCACTTGAGAATTGAATGCTTGATTGTCAGATGCTTGAATGCTTTTTTGAATTTTTAAGTGTTCAAGTGATTTTTTGTTGTAATATTTTATATTAATACAACATGGATGACATCACTTGAATGATGTAATCACTTGGTAGGTCAAATGAGAAGTGACTGCAGAACTGTGCTACATTATTTCTATGTATAGTGCAGGTAGTCACTTTCCGATTGTAGATAGATGACTTCATAATGTTTCCATGCAAACTGAAGGGTATTAGGTCCCTGTGTTGATTCCCTATCTTTTGAAGTCATAGCAACTCACATAGGCTGAAGTCCGTTGATTTGAGTTGTGAACCAAGTGTGCCATGTTCCTTATCTAGTTCTTTGACAGTAAGTTTGTCAGATCATAATAATATTAAGCTAAGGTACTGTAAACCCATCAATAATCACTTTTTTATGATGACAAACTTAGAAATTAATAGCACATGATGTAGAGCAAAACTAACCAAATGAAGTAGTAGGAACTTCACAAGTTTCCCCTGATATTATGCTTCCCTTTAATCAGATCCATGTTTCAATTATACTTATCCCTTTTGGCATCATTACAATACATAAGCAAGCAAGCAATATAAAGAAGTCTAGCTTAGCTAACTCATGCCACATATGTGCACACAACATGATAGAAAAGAGAAGTAGAGAAATATAAGCAACAAACAGTAAAAGAGAATAGTTTTATAAAACATAAGAATTTGTCATTACAGAAAAGGCAAAAGTTAGATCGTTATATTAGGATCAGTACAACTAAATTCCATCCACGCCACAAAAGAAAAACAAAAAGAAACAATTTCCATAGTCATCAAAAGTAAAAGAGATATTCTACAAACTGGTCGCTGAAAGGCTTAGCCTATGGGACACTAGGTTTAGAGGGCCTAGAAGCTGCAACAAGAGTGTTGAGAATGAGATCAATTCGAGCATTGGCCGATATTTGCTCTGTGAGAAGTTTCTCCTTGAGGTTCTCCACTTGTTGCTAGAGATCAACATTGTCTTTGGTCACACAAGAAATATCCTTATTTGACCCTAGTGCCCCTTGGTCCTGCGGACTCTCCTGAATGGCATACCTTGCCCTCAACTTCTTGATCTCCTCAATTGCACTATTCTAGCCATTGATAAGCTAAGAGATTGTTGAAGTTCTTCCTACTCCTCCACCTATTTCAATACATTCAAATTATTCCAGAGTAGTTTGGGAGAAGGTATGCTTCTTGGTCCCTATCTTAGGCTGTCCCAAAGGCACTTCGAAGAACTTGAAGACATGCATGAGAAGAAATCCATATGGAAGACCATGGTTTCCATCCTATAAATTTGCCACCTTTTGCATGTACTCAATCAGGATGGTTGGCAAGTTTACAACTTTAAAACCATCCAGTGCTTCCCTCAAATACAAGTCAGACTTGGAAGTAATGGACCTTCTTTCATCACGGGGTAGAAGAAACCTTTTTACCACCTCAAACAATAGTTGTAAACGGGAAGCAGAGCTTTCTTGTGGACCCGTTCCCCTCGCTGGACTTCGCCTTCCTTCATAATAACATTCCTAAAATTTGACCTACACATATTCTTTATATAGGACATACCATCGGTAGGGACCTTAAGTATGTCCCCAAGCAAAGCAGCATCCAACACAATATCAACTCAATTAACTAAAGCAGAGATATGATCAATTTAGACCGGAAATAGGTCTGCATAGAAACTTTAGACCTCATCCTCATAGACTTTGGGCACATCCACCTTGAACTAATATCCCCACTATTGATACTAGACCATGTCATTTATTTGTCTCATTCCAGCCATTTCAAAGATTTCTGGGTCAAAAGTGCGACCCCACAGAAACTTTTGGTACCTCAGTCGTTCCTTAGCAGACATGCTCTCACGCTTCACTCTCTTTGCAGAATCAGGTTCCCTCACAGTTTCCACCTTCCTTTTTCTTGACTTCACACTCGATTTACCTTTTTCACTAGACTTTACTAATATATCCTCATCAGACAATGATTGTTCACTCACAACTTGTTTTAACTTTCCACCACTTTTCACTAATTTTAAATTGGCATAGAAACACCTTCCTCTTGCTTTTTTCTAAGACCTTTCACCAAGAAACTTGGTTCCTCTGTTGCTTCCTCATCTACTTCCACTACATGAATGTTTTTGTCATACAACCTCTCTATTTTTCCCCAGCCTCTTTTTCTTATTCTTGTTACTCCTTTTACTCTTCTACATGGCAGACTCAAAAGCCTCATTTGCTTGCAACCTAGTAGATTGCTTAAGATAAGGCTCATGAGTGGTTATTTCCCTTATCTTGGAAATGAATGCATCTAGAGCAACATCGTCTTGATATTTTTTATCACTGGACCTCATACCAAGAGCCAAAATTTCAAAGGACTCAACATCAAAGTCTGGAGAAGGAACAGGGTCGAAACTAACCTGGGAAGAGGATATTTGACCTGTTTCCTCAGGAGAAGGGTCAGGTACTTCAAGAGGGGTCCCAGTAGTTTTTGCTGGTGCAGAATTTTCAAAGAGCACCACAGCTCTTTCTTCCAGTGACAATTGTGTTTCTTTCCTCTAAGACTTGGGCATAGAAGAGATCACCTCATACACTATTCATCAGCAAATATGGCCAATATGTTTTCTACAACCTCTTTCTCTTGAGACTCCATGGGTGCCACAAACTCGGAGGCAGTGTTGATACCCAATTTTTCCATATAATACTTTTAAAGTGCATATATACCTTCAAAACTATGCATTAGCATTAGTTGATATTTTTCCATAATTTTTATATTTTTAAATTAATTTATCCTAATATTTTATTTATATAAATAATTACAAAATTGTATCACAAAGGACTTTTTAAATTTCATGATTTAATATTACTATTTATGGTTATATTAAGTTTCAATTATTTCACATATTGCCATATTTACACCTTTTGGTTTCAATTGCAATAACTTTGCAATTATAGACCATGCATATATTACTGTATTATTTTTACCATAAAATGGTCCATTATATTTTTAAGATATTGAATAATTATGTTGAAACATTTCTATGCGTGAAATTTATTTTTATAAATTATTAATTATTTAATAAATTAATTTTTACCTAATTGTTTCGGTATTTAAAAATAACCTATTTGATTCCTAATATTTTCCGAATCTAACCCATCAAACCAGGCCAAATAACCCTCTAAAATTGGCCCAATACATATCTTCCCGACCCAATAACTCCGTCTAATCCTGACCGTTGATCGCTTTGATCAACGGTCTACAACCCTCCTTCGATAATTAAACCTAAATGACCCACCCCCAAACGCTATCATTCTCTCCCTCACACCCCGTCATCATGTCCCTCTTCTCTCAAAACTCTAGTTCTAACACACCATCACCAGCGTAAACCTTCTCCTTATGAAGCTTACATGGCCTCTGAGGCCAGCCTTGGCCTTCTACACGGCATGGCCCTTTGATTTAACGATCCTCGAGAAGATCTCAAAAACCTAGTTGGTTCTAGTTCAAAACTTTGAATATTAGCCTATCTCATGCTATTGTTCGACTGTGAGTAAGAACTTCTCTTTATTTTTTTACGAATCTATGGGTTCTTGACCTATTCTCTCATCTCTGCTATTTTTTTGAAAACCCTGGTTCATCGTTGTCCACTTTTCGCGGATATTTATAGATCTGAGATGATTTGGGTATTATCAAATATTTTTCTCCAAAAAACCCTTTACTTTAATTGATTATCTCGCTTTTTAATTGCTCTTCTCAAGAGTGCTTGAACCCTAGTTGACTCTATGCAATATACTGATATTTCCAATCTTAGCTTCGATTTTAGGTCTTTTAGTATTACCAATTGTATTAATTTGCTTAGTATTTTCTAACTTACACATTTTCTTTGCCAAATCCAGTATTTTGTGGTTTTTGCCCTAATTTATCTCTGTTAGGACTTGAACGTGCTTTTTCTAACTAAGTTCTATGTCTGTGAGGTTTTACTTTGTCTGATGTCTATTTATTGAAGTTGAGTAATTCTTTCCAGAAATCAATATTCTTTTGAAAAGTCTTGATGATTGCTTTACTCTGTTAAAGATTTGTATGCATATATTTTATTTGTTTCATTGTTTATAACTTTAATTGGTCATCTCTGCCTTAATTACTTGCCCGTATAATTTTGTGATTATTACTGATTCTTTATTTGGATGGTATGGTCTCTTTTGCCTTAATTAAACCCATGTTTGTACCGTTAATCAATTACCCCTAATTAGAGGGTCTATTCCAGACTCTGCCATGTCAACTAATTCTGCGACTCTATGATTTCCCTCGATTGACTAATTTCTGATTTTTTTTACCTTGTTTGTGCTACTCTTGAACTGCTATATAAGCACTCTTATTTTACCTCGCAAAACACGAATACCAAGTTCATAACACACACTCACACTCACACTCTCTATTCTTTCTCTGCTACTTGTGATAATTATTGGTCTAGTTAGCTAAAACCCAGGGCTAGATATTGGAACTACACCTATTTTACACTCTGCACTTTCTTCTTTAACTGGTATGTCTTTAAGTTAAATTTTTAAACTTAACTCCACGTATTCCATTCACGCACTAGTTCAATTGGTTATGTATCCAATTTGATTCCCTGATTACTATTTTATTGAGCATATGTAAACTTCACTTGGTTATTTGATACTTGTCCAGCATGTTTACTTGTTTACTTATTCTCTGCTTACCCCCCCCCCCCCCAACTGGTTGACCATGGTAGTTACTTAGTCTCATAACCCATTCAATATGCCATATTGTATGTCCAATTCTGTCCAAGATACCCCTGTCTTCAACATGATTCTATTACACTATTTATCTATTATTTAACTGTCTACTACCATGACTGACTTGGACTCCTACTTGTTCTATGCGTTTTTTGTCTCAAATGTTTCATTGTTTATATGGTTTCAACTCTATATGTTCTCAATCCCTTTCCCCTGTTTGTAAATCTATTGGTTAAGTGTCTGTGAATCTGAGTGTTCTATGATTACTTGGTTGTTGGCTAAAATGATTTCAAAAATTGTTCTTCTACTCTTAGTAGTCTTCTCAAAACTGGTGTCACTCCTACCATCTTCTTAAAATTTTTTTCCATTTATGAAACCCTTTCACTTCTAGAATTGTCTCTAATTTGTTTTGCTAAGTCTTTTAACACTATTTTATCCACTCTCGCTATATTCCTAGACTATTAAGTTATGCCCCTCTAGTGTGTGTACTTCTTAGGGATCCTTAAGGTCCCTCTCTGGCATATCAGGGTTTGGCTCTTTAACATCGCACCTAACAAATCCTATATTTGAGAAAGGTCTTAGTGTGAGCACTACCCAAGATCCTTGAGGTTCTTAGGGAACTCTGACACACCAAGACATACTATTGGTCGTGAGATCTTTGGCTTCTGAGACTATAATGAAGGCCTGGCATTCCCAGGTTTCCTTTGGGCCTGATTTAAGATCCCTAAAGTATAGTTTCATTTATTTATGTAATTCATTTGATCTGGTCAGTAATAATATTCTTTGTCAACAGATATTGGGGTAAATTAGTAAAAAAGGGAAGGTTCCTATATGACTTTTGTGCCTATATGCAAATCAGAATCATGCCTTAGGTTTATGTTGTTTGCATTAGAAATCATGACTTAGGATATTCACGTTTACTACCTCTGCATATTAGAAACGTGTTATAATCCATCACTTCATTTCTAATTCTGCATAAGTTGTCATCGCCTGGAAATTCCGTCATTAAGTTATTACTGAAATCATGTTTAATAAAATGATCATCTCTCTCCGCGCAGTAGAAATTTTGCCTTAGGACCGTGTGTTCATTTGCTCTAAATTGTATCTATGTCGCTTAAATGAATAAAAATGATTTAAAACAGTCCAACACATAGATATCATGTCCTAGTATAAACATGCATGAAATAAATTTTGTAACATTAATCGCCTAGAACAGCATGCATATAGGACCGAATTACTTCAAGACATTTTAATCAGTTCCCAGGCTATAATTGCATACAGACCATTGCCTAGGCAAGCCTCGGGTAATTAATCGTCTTAAGAGTGTGAAATTGTACTATGATTATTTGCAAAATTATCTTGTTTTAACAAGCTTTTAAAATAAGTATGCAAAGTGATTATGATTCTATCACTTTGCCTTAAAACAATGTTGCATATTCTGTATTTGTGATGCTCACCTAGATACCATGTTCTAGGATTTCTCTGAAATTACCTTAAATCTATGTTTAAGACGTGCTACTTATTTGTTCATGTGTGGAGGTAAATAAGAACCCCTAACTATTTCTCTATTTGATTGTCCTATATGTTCTTTGTTGTCACTTAGATTTTACCTTTTATATATCTAAGAGTGTCTAGAACTACCTAAGTATAGAGGTCCTAAACACCTCTAGGATCACAAGGAAGGCATGGGCAAAAGCACGCGTAGAGGTTGCTATTTAAAATCGCTTATATAACCGCTGGGGGGTAATGGGTAGTAAAAAGATACGATGACATGTGCGCTAATACCACATGTAACCCCTCTATTTGCGGAAGGCTTACCAGGTATTGTACATAAGTGATCCTATAGGCTAACCAACTTAAGACTTCCCTTCTTAAATTTACATATGTGTACTTAGCTATCTAAACTTCTTTGATTACATAAGCGTGCTTGGACTGCATAAACTTCCTTTATTTGCAAATGTGTGCTTAGATTGTTTATTTGTTAAGTGACTAATTCACATAACTGAGTTTGGTCGAGACCCTCCGTTGTGGACCTCGAGGTATGCCTAACACATTCCCCTCAAGGTTATTTCGAGCCCTTATCCTGATCTCTGGTAATGCAAACTGGTTACATGAGTTAATTGCTCTAGATGTCCTAATGCACCTTATTTTGTTAGGTGGCGACTCATCAGATACCCAATTCCCAAAAGGAAATGAGTTATTCCCAATGAATGTCGAAACTCGGACTCTGCAAAGGAAAAGAGGGCACGACATGCGGGAACAACTATAGACTTATCAAAACTAACCTCTGAGACCAATACTACTTGCGAAACATTACTCTGTTCTCCATGCTTGCTTTATTCAATGAGAATATCAAGCGATAGAGATGAGAGGCTATTGGGTTTTGGGTTTTGTAAGTTCTCAATATTTTGAGGGAGAGAGATAGGTCTGAGAGAGTGACAGGGAAATAGAGGGTGAAGGATTGTCAGGTTTGGGAGTGTCCTCTCAAAGTGTACACTGACTATGTTTCTCTTCTATGTGAAAAAACAGTGCACTCAACATGGCTAAGAATCTGGTTCAACATATATGACTTGTATGTGTGATTAGACGGGGTCCCGAGGGCCTCGGGTGTATTTCGGATGGGCTACGGACCCTTTCCTTCTATTTTTGAACTGTTGTATCTGCTGCTTCTGATATCCTTCTCTGTGATCACAATGTCCTTCCGGGATCGCAACGCTTTGCATTTCTTCACTATGCGATCACAACATTGGTCCCGCGTTTGCATAGTGTAAACCAGGGGCCTGGGGCATTCGAGACTTTTTTTCTTCGCTTTCATATGAGGTACCATGCGATCGCATAAGCCACCCCTTGTTACCCTTCACGTTTCCATATCACTTTATGCGAATGCAATGCACAATTCTAGGCCCTATCAAAGCTCCTCTATGCGATCACAACCCCTACTCACGGTCGCATAGAACAAAATTTGGGCAGACAGTTTTAAACAACAAATTCGAGGGTTTCACCATTTATTCACAGTTTGACTTCTAGAGCTCGGTTCTTGGCGGTTTTTGAAGGGATTTTCACCTGGGCAACTAGGGTATGTGTTTCTCACTCGATTTAGACCGATTTCCATGAATCTCCTCTTAATCTCATCCTTTAATTTCAGTTTTGAAATGTAAAATGGTAGACCTTCATAAACCGAATAATTGGGTTTTGAGGGAGTGTGTGACCTCCGATTTGAGAGACATTTATATGGTTAGACTCGTGAGAGTATGAGGGCTCTGAAATTGTTAAATTCATCTGGTTTCGTGACGTTGGCCCGAGGGGCATTTTGGTCATGTTACCTAATTTTGCGTTTTAGCTTTGAATTAAATTATATAATCAGTTGCTTGAGATGTTAATTGAAATGTGTTATTTAATTGAATAGATTTGGGCCATTTGGAGTCGAGTACTCGTGGCAAGAACGTGGTTGCTAGTTGATTTTAGCCGGTTTTGAGGTAAGTATCTTGTCTAACCTTGTGTAGGATACTTTCATTTAGGATTTGAGTCTTTCTATGTTGATTGTAGTCCGTGTACGCGAGGTGACGAGTGTGTGCTCGGATTTATTTGTGCTAAATTGTGAGTCACCGAGTATGAATTTGATATTGAAACGATTAAGTTCCCTATTATTAGTTTCACCTCTACATGTCTTACTTGATATTTGTTTGCCCTTCTTGAGTTATTCTTGCTGTTTAATGGACTTTTACGTGTTTAACTGAAGATAATTATCCTTCTATAGTCATATTACACGTCCTAACTACTTGCCTTTAATTGGAAATCATAAATGTTATATCTCATATAGTTAATTGGTCCTAATTGGAAAGAAGATAGATATCTTATGATTAGTTGATATTTCCTTAAATTGCCATTATTTGATTTATGTTAACTTCCTTACTATTTGGTTACTCCTTGATTGTATGTTCATCTGTAACTTCATGCAAATATATTACATGTCCAACTGTTATGGTATCGGTGTAGTTATTATGCACTTATTATGTCTTGTCTTGTCATTGAGGTTATTGTGTTTTTCCTTGGTGTTCCGTGACCTTATTATGTATTGTTGATTCCCTTGCCGGGACGTTATTATTTCCATTATTTATTTTCTTGCTTTATTCCTGTATATATATATTGTCATTTATTGTGTGGTTGTTGATACTGTGGTACACGAGGTTTCTGTCATGCGGATGTTGATACTATGATGCACGAGGTCTTTTCTGTGTTATTGTTGCTATTGATGTTTTCGCACATACGGCGTAATAAGGAAAAATATGTTATATGCTTATATATGGATTGCGCATGTGGCAGAATAAGGTGGGAATATTGTGATGCACGTGTTAAATAAGGCGGTACTTACTACATTATTATTGGTTGCACACGTGGCGAAATAAGGTGGGCTATGTCATGGGGTGATTGTAATGAATTGTGAAGGCCCGCGGAGGCATTTTCCTATTTCGTTTACTATTGCAATTGTGGGTTCCATTCCCAGAAGATCCTACAGATATTTATATGATGGACTACAGGTTCGACTCCCGGGAGATCCCTATTAAACTCACTGTGTTCTGAACTGATATTTTCATTGATTCTATCCGGGTGCGGATAAATTGATGCTGGTCGTTCCATTTCGTATACTTACTAGTTTGTAGAATTCTTGTTAGATACATTTGCACAAGCATACACGTAGTTGGACCCTCCTATTAGAGAAGAATCCCTTCTTATTTGGCTAGGGGTGGGGATATGCCCTCGTTTACCCATTATATATGTGAGAGTGACCCTAGTTGACTAGTTAGTTGTTAGAATGACCGTGATAGTGATGGGGCACAAGATTCCAAGTATTAGACTTCAGATTCTAGGTTTTTATAAGTTGGGGCTGGTCTGAGAGTTTGTGGTAAAAATTATGGAAAGAGTTGAAAAGGCCTTATGTAAGTATCATTGCAGAATAATGAGTTAGTGACTTGTTTGTCCTTGTTGTGTTGTAACTTCATGATTTAGATTGTAATTTCTACCATCATTTTTGTATCATCATTTATTGTATTCTCATTGTTACTTATTGTCCGTTTGCCTTATTGTGATTTGTAGCATTTTTAGTCATCCGTGCAGTCTATACATATTTATGTATCATCTCTATTATTTCAATTATACTGTTTATTGACCGGTAGGTGACTTGACTGTTCCTCGTCACTACTCCATAGAGGTTAGTCTTGATACTTACTGGGCACTGCCGTGGTGTGCTCGTGCTACTCTTCTGTACGCTTTTTGTTGTGCAGATTCAGGTACTCCCATTCAGTTTTGGCGGCCTTGGAAGGAGGCGTATCGGTTGAGACATCGAGATATATCTACTACGTCCACAGACCGAGGAGTCCCTTTCCAGCTTTCTATAATTAGCATAGTTCTTTCAGTATTTCAATTTTGTATAGACATTCTTGAGTCAGAGCCTCTTATGTAACCTTTAGCTTGTGATTTGTGAGGTTCCGGGTTTTGGGAACATTTATTAGCTATGAGAGTTGTTATTGTGTGTGCCAGGCGACATATTGAACACTGATTTATTTTACCAGTTCAGTTTTATTGTTAACTTCCGTAAATTGGTTTATATTCGGCATTGTTAGGCTTACCTAGTCGTAGGGACTAGGTGCTGTCACGACATGTTCACGAAGGGCAAACTAGGGTCGTGACAAGTTGGTATCGGAGCTCGAGGTTCATAGGAATCACAGATTGCAAGCCGGTTTACTAGAGTTTCGTGGATCGGTACGGAGACATCTGTATTTATCTGTGAGAGGCTGTGTAACTGTTAGGAAAATTTCCACTTTATTTGATTTCCCTATTGTGCAAGACTTTTGACATCCAATTCCTAAACCTCTAACTTCTACTCTCTCACAGATGATGAAGACACATACTACCCGAGGTGATCAGGCACCCGCGCCCCTTACTGCAGCCGTCGGAGGTCGGGGTCAGGGTAGTGTTCGAGGACACGCACATGGTGCAGTGAGAGCACCTGCGCGAGCGGCCGCCAAGGTACCACCAGCAGTTCCAGCCAGAGTCCAGGCATCTTACACGCCAACAGTTACTGCTACTCCAGCCTTTCAGGAGACTTTGGCACAGTTCATGAGTATGTACACCACTTTAGCTAAGGCCGGATTACTTCACCTAGCTGCAGCCACACCCCAGGCCGAGGGAGGAGCACTGACTCCCGCCGCCCGCACTCCTGAGAAGCAAGCGCATGTTAAGCAGCTCCCTGAGATTATTCCTGCATCACCTGTGCCACCAGTTCAGCCCGAGGGCATGACAGCGGCTTACGAGAAAGAGGAGATGAGACTAAAGAGGTTCAAGAAGTATAATCCTCAGGTGTTCACTGGATTAGCATCAGACGATGCCTTGGAGTTTCTTGATGAGTGTTACCATATTCTCCGTACTACGGGTATCTCTAACTCAAGCGGGGTTTCTTTCACTACTTTCCAGCTTTGAGGGGCCGCCTATGATTTGTTTGACAGCCTAGAGGAAGCAGCTTCACTAACCTGGACCCAGTTTTCAGATATGTTCCTGTGAGAGTATGTTCCTCAGAGCCTTAGGGACGCATGGCGCGCATAGTTTGAGCATTTGCGCCAGGGTGCTATGACCGTCTCGGAGTATGCTGTCTGTTTCAACAGTTTGTCTAGACATGCCTCAAGCCTTGGTTTCTACTATTCGCGAGAAGGTTCGCCGGTTCATTGAGGGGCTTATTCCCAGCATCAAGTCCAGTGAGTTAGATATGGATATTTCATATCAGCAAGTGGTTAACATTGCGAGGAGGATAGAGGGTATGCATGCTAGAGAGAGAGAGGGGGCAGGCAGGGTCTTGAGAGAGTGAGAGAGAGAGAGAGAGAGGACGAGATCAGGAGAGAGAGTCTGAGGAGGCGAGGAGACCTCGTAGGCCGGTGAGATATAGTGGTCCTCATTTTGGAGGCAGGGTGCGTCATGGTAAATATTTTTCAGGTTAGCCAATTCAGTTTGCCCTTCAGGCTTTGCATGGTGACTCGGGTGTTTATGGGTCTCGGAGGACCCATACCTCACCGTTTCCACCACCTCGTCAGCAGAGAGGGTGCTTTGAGTGTGTAGATACTTGCCACATGGTGAGAGATTGTCCCATACTTTGGACCGATGTGTTACAGCAAGGTATTAAAGTAGAGAAAGGGCACCCAATAGGGGGAGGCCCAGCTTATTGATGTGTTTCATATAGTAAGTTTGAGGCCGGTGCGCCAGCTAATGTCACTCAGGTACGGATTCAAATTGTATTAGAAAGGCACTATATGTAGTTCATCATAATTCTACTTATGAAGTTGAGTTCCTTGTTTGTTGTTCCATTTATGGGAGTGCTTCATGATTTGCACTCTATCTATGTGATTATTTGTTGGGAGGTTTTATGAATGATAGCCGCGTCTATCGTCTTTTCTAGCTGTTGTCGAGAGTTATGAGGCTAGTGGTATTTTCCTGTTGTCTGTTTTGGTAGGCTTGATGTGATTTCCGAGCATTCTTGGTTACGAGATGTGATTTTTATGCTCCACCGGTGTGGGAGCTAGTCTATGTAATAAATTGTAGTTGAAATTGATCTAGTGAGAGTCTCGAGATGGGTGATGTGTACCCAACTTATGATCCAGTGTTAAGGGCGAGACCCTCGTGATTTTAGGTGATTTTATATGTTGAGACTGGGCTCTGTACTGTGGTGAGAGTTATATCAGTATAAGATCTTTGTGAGTCCATTATATGCTTTCATTCTTTCTTGTTAGATGTCTTGTGTTTTAGAAGAATTTTGTGCTAGTTTAATTTATTTGTTTGTTCTCTTATGTGTTCCCTTTCCCATATTCATCCATTTTCATTATATGCTCCTTGAGTTTTAGCTTGTGGCTGTGTGTACCCGTTGGTGTTGGCTGAGATTTGGTTCATCGGGTATTTTGCTATGTGGTTTTCGTGGTTATTGTAACATCTCCAGTGTTATGGCCGGTTTGAAAAGAGTTCCTATTCAATATGAGGCTTATGGCCGGTACAGATTTGATCTCAGGCATTTATGGCTATCAGAAATATTATTATGGGACTATGTGGGGTGTGTCATGTTGTGTGGCTCTACCCTGTGTGTTGGCTTATGTTGAATTAGCTGGTTGATACTGATACCGGATATGGACTTGGAATCTGGTCTTTTGGAAATTGATGGAAGGTGAGGAACGTAGTTTGAAGGCTTAATGGTATTGCTAGAAGGGTTAAATTTAAGTTGATGGTGTCGTCGTGCCAAAATGGATTGGGGTGACCTGAGGTCACCCACTGGTGTACGTTAGAAGTGCGCACTCAGTGACTTGAGGACTTCGAGGTGAATCTTAGCATGTTCGAGGAAGAACGTTGGTTTTAAGAGGGGGAGGATATAACGACCCGACCGGTCGTTTTGAGAAATTAAGCTCCGCTCAGTGCCATAAGGTCTGGAACAGCTTCGGAACATGAGTATCTAATTGTGTGCATGGTGGAATTTAATTTTCGGATGGTTTAGATTCAATTCTAGAAAAGAAACCTTATTTTGGAAGTTAGAACAGTGAAAAAATTTTCCGGAACTAGAAGTTTGGGTAAAAGACACCGGGATGGGTCGTGGATGATCTCAATAGCTTCGTATGGTGATATTAGACTTAGACGCACGTCCGAATTCAAATTTGGAGGTCTGTAGAGTAAATTGAGGCATTTCGGCGAAAGTTGAAGTTGGAAGATGAAGAAGTTTGACCCATAATTGACTTTTTGGAAATCGAGATCGGAATGTGATTCCGAGAGTTGGAACAGCTCCGTTATGTCATTTTGGACTTTTCTGCAAAATTGGCGTCATTCCGAGTTGAATTGATAGGTTTTGACATGAGATTTCTTATTTAACGATTTAAAAGTTCATAAGCTTGATTTTTGGTTTGATTCGGTGTTTTGATGTTGTGTTATGTGATTTGGAACTTTGAGCGAGTCCGTGTTAGGTTATATGACTTGTGTATATGATTAGACGGGGTCCCGTGGGCCTCTGGTGTGTTTCAGATGAGCTACGGACCCTTTCCTTCTATTTTTAAACTGATGTATTTGTTGCTTCTGATATCTTTCTCTGCGATCACAATGTCCTTCCGCGATCGCAATGCTTTGCGTTTCTTCACTATGTGATCGCAACCTTGGTCCCACGTTCGCATAGTGTAAACCAGTGGCCTGGCGCAGTCGAGACTTTTCTTCTTCGTGTTCGCATGAGGTACCATGCGATCGCATAAGCCACCCCTCATTACCCTTCGTGTTCCATCTCTCTTTACGCGAACGCAATGCACAATTATGGGCCCTCTCAAAGATCTTCTATGCGATTGCAACACCTACTCCGCGATCCCATAGAACAAAATCTGGGCAGACAGTTTTAAATCCCAAATTCGAGGGTTTCACCATTTATTCAATATTTGACTTCTAGAGCTCGGTTCTTGGCACTTTCTGAAGGGATTTTCACCAAGGAAACTTGGGTAACTATTTCGCACTCGATTTAGGCCAATTTGCATGAATCTCCTCTTATTTTCATCCTTTAATTTCAATTTTGAAATGTAAAATGGGTAGAACTTCATAAACTGAATTATTGGGTTTTGAGGGAGTGTTTGACCTCTGATTTGAGAGAATTTTATATGGTTAGACTCATGAGAGTACGAGGGTTCTGAAAATATTAAATTCATCCAGTTTTGAGATATTGTCCCGCGGCGCATTTTGGTCATTTTACCTAATTTTGCGCTTTAGCTTTGAATTAAATTATAGAATCAGTTGCTTGAGATGTTAATTGCAATGTGTGATTTAATTGAATAGATTTGGGCCTTTTGGAGTCGAGTACTCGTGGCAAGAACATGGTTGCTAATTGATTTTAGCTGGTTTTGAAGCAAGTATCTTGCCTAACCTTGTGTGGGGGACTTCCCCTAAGTATTTGAGTCTTTCTCTGTTGATTATAGTCTGTGTACGCGAGGTGACGAGTGAGTTCTCTCATTAATTTGTGGTAAATTGTCCCTTTTATGCTTTTAGACTTGTGAAATCACCGAGTATGAATATGATATTGATATGATTGAGTTCTCTGTTATTAGGTTCACCTCAACATGTCTTACTTGATATTTGTTTGCCCTTCTTGAGTTATTCTTGCTCTTTAATGGACTTTTACGTGTTTAACTGAAGAAAATTATCCTTCTATAGTCATATTACACATCCTAACTACTCGCCATTAATTGGAAATCATAAATGTTGTATCTCATGTAATTAATTGGTCCTAATTGGGAAGAATATAGATATCTTATGATTAGTTGATTTTTCCTTAAATTGCCATTATTTGATTCATCTTAACTTCCTTACTGTTTGGTTACTCCTTAATTGTAAGTTCATCTGTAACTTCGGGCTAATATATTACATGTCCAAATTTTGTGGTATTAGCGTAGTTATTATGCACTTATTATGTCTTGTCTTGTCGTTGAGATTATTGTGTTTTTCCTTGGTGCTCCGTGACCTTATTAGGTATTGTTGATTCCCTTACCGGGATGTTATAATTTCTTTTGTTGATTCCTTTACCGGGACGTTATTGTTTCCATTTTTGATTTTCTTGCTTTGTTCCTGTGTATATATATATATATATATATATATATATATATATATATATATATATATATATATATATATATATATATATATATATATATATATATATATATATATTATCATTTGTTGTGCGGTTGTTGATACTGTGATGCACGAGGTTTCTGTCGTGCGGCTGTTGGTACTGTAATGCTCGAGGTCTTTGCCGTGTTCTTGTTGCTATTGATGTTTTTCCACATGCGGCGTAATAAGGCGGGATATGTTATATGCTTATATGTGGATTGCGCATGTGGCGGAATAATGTGGTAATATTGTGATGCACGTGTGGCGAAATAAGGCGGTACTTATGACATTATTATTGGTTTCACACGTGGCGAAATAAGGTAGGGTATGTCAGGGGCTGATTGTAATGAATTGTGAAGGCCCGCGGAGGGATTTTCCTATTTTGTTTCCTATTGCAATTGCGGTTTCGATTCCCGGAAGATCCTCCAGATATTTATATAATGGACTACGGGTTCGATTCTCGGGAGATCCCTATTAAACTCACTGTGTTCTGAACTGATATTTTTATTGATTCTATCCGGGTGTGAATAAATCGGTGATGGTCGTTCCATTTCTTGTACTTACTCGTTGGTAGAATTCTTGTTAGATACACTTGCACAAGCATACACGTAGTTGGACCCTCCTATTATAGATGAATCCCTTCTAGTTTGGCTAGGGGTGGGGATATGCCCTCGTTTACCCATTACATATGTCAGAGTGACCCTAGTTGACTAGTTAGTTGTTAGAATGATCGTGATATTGATGGGGCACAAGATGCCAAGTGTTAGACTTCAGATGCTAGGTTTTAATGAGTTGCGGCTGGTCTGAGAGTTTGTGGTAAAAATTGTGGAAAGAGTTGAAAAGACCTTATGTAAGTATCATTGCAGAATAATGAGTTAGTGACTTGTTTGTCCTTGTTGTGTTATGACTTCAAGATTTGGATTGTAATTTCTACCATCATTTTTATATCATCATTTATTGTGTTATCGTTGTTACTTATTATCCATTTGCCTTATTGTGATTTGTAGCATTTTTAGTCATCTGTGCAGTCTTTACATATTTATATATCATCTCTATTATTTCAATTGTACTGTTTATTGACCGGTAGGTGACTTAACTGTTCCTCGTCACTACTACATCGAGGTTAGTATTGATACTTACTGGGCACCGCCGTAATGTGCTCATGCTATTCTTCTGCACACTTTTTGTTGTGCAGATTAAGGTACTCCCATTCAATTCTGTCGGCCTTGGATGGAGGCGTATCGGTTGAGACTTCGAGGAATATCTCCTATGTCCGCACACCGAGGAGTCCCTTTCTAGATTTCTGTAATAAGTATAGTTCTTTCAGTATTTCTCTTTTTGTGTAGACATTCTTGAGTCAGAGCCTCTTATGTATCCCTTAGCTTGTGATCTGTGAGGTTCCGGGTTTTGGGAACTTTTTTTAGCTATGAGAGTTGTTATTGTGTGTGCCATGCAGCACTTTGAACACTGACTTATTTTACCAGTTCACTTTTATTGTTAACTTCCGTAAATTGGTTCATATTCCGCATTGTTAGGCTTACCTAGTCGTAGGGACTAGGTGCCGTCATGACATGTTCACGGAGGGAGAATTGGAGTCGTGACATACGTGGTTTGATTTACAGGAGAACCAGATTCATCCATGTCCAGTCGAGTAGCAGTGGCAATAAGAGTGTCAATCACTTTGGATTCTTCCATATCAAACATCTTCAGGAGCTCCTTGATGTATTTTTGTTGACTGATGAATGTACCCTTCATGGACTGCTTCACTTGAAGACCCAAGAAGAAGTTCAACTCACCCATCATGTTCATCTCAAACTCACTTCCCATGAACTTGGAAAATTGTTCACACAGTGAATCAGTTATTTCCCCAAAACTGATTCAACATATATCATCAACATATACCTGAACGATGAGCATGTTCCTCCCTCGTTTCTTCAGAAACAAGGTGTTGTTAATTTTTCCTCTTGTGATACAATTTTCTTAGAGAAACTTTGGTAGTCTTTCATACTAAGCTCAAGGAGCATGCTTCAATCCGTACAATTCCTTGTCCAATTGAAACACATTTAAGGTGTTCATGACATTCAAAGCCTGGTGGTTGCTTTACATAGACTTCTTCCTTAAGGAATCTATTCAGAAATGCACTTTTGACATCCAATTGGAACAGAGTGAATTCTATATATGGTGCAAATGCAATGAGGATTCATATAGCTTCCATGCAAGCTACTAGAGCAAGAGTCTCATCATAATCAATTCCTTCCTCCTGGCTGTAACCATGAACTAAGGGTGTCTAACGGGCCGGGTAGGACCGGAACCGGACCGGCCCAGACCGGTTTAAACCGGAACCGAAACCAGCCCGGTTCATAGAGGGTCGGGTGGGTTGGGTTCATTGGGGGAAGGGGTTGGTCCGTTTGTTTTAAATTACGGTTAACCGGACTGGTTAAGCCCGGTCCGGATGAACAGTGCCAATACCGATAAAACCTGCCCGGTAGTAACGGCTAATTTTTTTTTAAAAAAAACTGGCACGCGTGGGGCCCACTGACCCTTGGCAACGGTCAGAAATGTGATTGATCCGTTAGCCAACGGATTTTTTGAAAAAAAAGCCTTTTTATATTTTTAATCCTTTTTGATTTTACAAAAATAACCTTTTCTAAAATTATAAATACCCCCTTCTCTTCTTCATTTCTCACTCAAATCTCATTTCTCTATCTCAATTTCTCTTATTCTCTTATTCTCCAATATTCAAGACTTGAAATCTTCAAATTTTCAATTCATCCTTTCATCTTCTAATTTTATTTGGCTATCTTTTCTTGAATTTAATTTATCCGAATTTGTCATTCAGAATTTGAAGTTTGAAGTTCAAAATTGAAATACTTGCTCTAGATGTTTGTTTGTGGTAACACCAGAATTGCGTAATCAAGTGATCAATTTATTGTCGAATTCGGTGCACTTCCTCCAACTCTTTATCTATTTAATATTTTAATTGCGTATTTAATTTTAGCTTGTACTTTAATTTTTACAATATATTTAGTGCTGCTAAAAGAGCGTTTAGAAATGTTACTGGTAGGGGTGGAAATAAAAAAAAAAGGTAGTCCTGGTCCCCTGGAGCTTCTGGTAGTAATAGTAATGACCCATTAACTCATGTTTCTGAATCATCGCCTAACGATAATGTAGATATAGATTATATACAATTACAAGAAGATTTTGGAATAGAAGATAATGAAATAGGAATAGAAGATGAGATACCACCTACACCTAGTAGTGGTGGAGTTGGTAATATTGGAGTTGGAGTTGCTAGTGCTACAAGGGGTGGTGGTCGTGGCACCACTCTTGGTAGGCCACATGTGGCTCCGACTTCTACTCGTATAAAAAGAAGTAAGGTTTAGAATATTTTTGAAATAATAGAAGGTATTGATAGAGTTAGGTGCAAAATTTGTAACAATACTTTTAAACATTTGACTGGAGGAAATTTTGGTGGGACTGGGACGCTTATTAGACATATGAGAGTTGACCATCCCATAGAATAGGGCACTGATGGGGATGCAAATCAAACAACTATTAACCCTACTACTAGAGTTCTAGTAGAATATGATAAAATAAGGGATCGTGAGGAATTAGCAAAAATGATTGCTTTAGGTTGTCTACCTTTTTTTTGCTTCTTCATCATATCTTATTATTTATATTCAAAGGATTTACAATCCTTTAATTAAAGGTATCCCTAGAAGTACTTGTAGAGCTGATATCTTTAGACTTCATGGACAATATCAAACATACATACGTTATTTGTTTAGCCACCTTCCTTCTAGAGTATGTCTAACTTCTGATATTGCCATGCTGTTAATGGAAATGGTTATTTGATAATTACATGTCATTGGATAGATGATAGTACTTCTATGAAAAAACGTATTATCGCTGTTAAATATGATGAAGATCAGAGTCATACTGCTGCGTTTATAAGTAGTACTATTGTTGAAGTTGTTGACTTTTATAATTTAAACAAAAAGGTATTGCGTATGTCTTTTGATAATGCTTCTAACACTACAGATGAATTACCTTGTATTAACATTGCTATTGTTACGGAAGGACACTGTCTGACCTTATCACAGCAAAGGTCACTTATTCAGGATGTTACTCTGGAAGAAATCACTGAAGCTATCAAAGATATGCCTAAAGACAAAGCACCAGGTGTAGATGGCTTCCCTGTGGAGTTCTTTACTAGCAACTGGGAGATTGTCAAGGAGGATGTATATGCTGCTACGAAGGATTTCCTTACTACCTGTAAGCTGCCTTACATGATCAATACTACTGCCATTGCCCTTGTGCCTAAAGGTAAAGCTCCTAGAACAGTGAAAGACTATAGACCCATTGCATGCTGCACCACCATCTATAAGATCATATCTAAAGTCATTACTAGGAGGCTGAAATCTGTCATTGATGATATTGTTGGTAAAGCCCAGTCTGCATTTATTGAAGGGAGGAGCATAATCGATAATATCCTGCTCATCCATGAAATATTCAAGGATATTCCAGAAAAGGTATATCCCCAAGTTGTGTTTTCAAGGTGGATTTGAGGAAGGCATATGACACTCTTGAATGGAGCTTCCTCAAACAATTACTTATTGATCTAGGGTTCCCTGCTAAGTTTGTTAATTGGACAATGGCTTGTGTCTCTTCTGTGACTTACTCACTAGTGAATAATGGTGGTCTCACTCAGCCTTTCCTTGCTAGAAGGGGTATCCAACAAGGTGATCCCATGTCACCTTACTTGTTTGTCCTAGCTATGGAATACTTGAATAGGCTGTTGGCTCAATTGCATAGAAATGGAGACTTCAATTTCCATCCAAGATGCAGGAAACTGAACTGTGCCCATATTTGTTTTGCTGATGATCTTCTCCTATTCTGTCGAGCTGATATTATATCTATCCAGATTCTGCATGGTGCATTCCTTTCATTCTCTGCAGCTTCTGGGCTGTCTGCAAACAACACTAAGAGTGTTGTTTATCTGGCTGGGGTTCATCACACTGTCAAAGAGGCCATACTAGAGTCTTTGGGATTCATTGAAGGTCAATTACCTTTCAAATATTTAGGGATACCTCTCCATTCTAAGAAGCTTGTCATCCACCCTTATCTGCCACTAATAGAGAGGATAACAGATAAAGTCACCTGCTGGTCTGCCAAATTATTATCTTATGCAGGTAGATGTCAATTGATCAAAACTATGATATTTGGGATCCAAACTTATTGGGCACAAATATTCATATTGCCTAAGAAAGTGATGAAAATTATAGAAGCTGTCTGCAAATCTTATCTGTGGACTGGAGGTGCAACAATATCTAGAAGAGCTCCGGTAGCATGGGAAAGAATCTGTAGACCTATCACTGCTGGAGGACTCAACATTATAGACATGCAGGTATGTAATAAGGCTGCTATCACTAAGCTACTGTGGGATTTGGCTAGGAAGTAGGATTGTTTATGGATCAAGTGGATACACTACTATTATATTAAGAACAGTGACATTGCTACAATGCCCATTCCCAAGGCAGCATCTTGGGTAGTTAGAAAAATAATAGACAGCAGAATTCCTCTTCTGAATATGCAACAATTGCAAGGTGATCTCATGCTTAGACTGGATGGACTATGCAGGCTTGGCAAATTCCATATTCAGAAACTATACCATGTTATGCTTCCTATCTATCCAAGGGTTGAATGGAAGAATCTGCTATTGACATCTAATGTTCTGCCTCGACACAAATTCACTGCTTGGCTTGCTGCTCAAGGTCGACTCTCTACTGTCGACAGATTACTGAAGATTGGAGTGAATGTGGATGAGAAATGTGTATTCTGTGATCAACAGGTAGAGGTCTTTGCTCATCTGTTTTTTGAATGTCCAGTCACTAATCGACTATGGCATAGAATCTGCTGTTGGCTGGGCTATAACAGAACAATTGGTAGTTGGGATTTTGAAGTCCAATGGATATGCTGCCTAGATAGAAGTAAAGTGTGGCATAAGGCTGTTGTTGCTACTGCCTTTATGACCACAGTTGCACTCATTTGGAGAAATAGAAACTATATTAGATTTGAGGGGAAACCATTAGAGGTAAACCAGTTCTGCCGAGAGGTTGCAATGCTCATTCATATTCGTGGCAGAAACTGTAAGCGTTGGCAAGCGGGACTGCGACAACTTAACCATTACCCTTAGCCTTAGGTGTAAATTCTTGTATTAGCATAGTATTGAACTGTAAAGTAGTAGTTAGTCCATACTACTACTATAACTCTTCATTGTAATTTTTGTTGATATTAATGAAAGCTAAATTTAAATCAAAAAAAGATAATGCTTCTAACAATATGCAGCAATATCAATTTTAAAAATGCATTTACAACCACCTCTTGATGATATTTTTCATGTTAGGTGTGCATGTCATGTTTATAATTTAATTGTTAAAAGTAGACTTGATTTATTTTCAGTTGTTATTACTCGTGTTAGAAGAACAGTTGGTGTTATTCAAGGAAATAATTGACAATCTAGAATAAAAGAATTTAAGACTAAGTGTATCCAGTATAACCTTAAACCTAGATTCATGCCAGACGAAATTGTCACTAGATGGAATTATACATATATATTTGTAAAATGTTCCTACAAATATAGATTCTCAATAACTGAAGTTGCTAATGAACATTGTACTGATCCAAGGCGTATGTTAAGAAGTGATACTTGGGAGGTCATTAATGTTGTTATTAAATTTTGAAATAAATTTTATACAGCTACTATTGAATTTTCAGGAGCATATTACCCCATTGTTACTATGGCTTTAGTACATATAGCTGAAATTTCTTTTCTACTATCTGAATTTAAGAGGAAAGAAAAATATAAGGATGTTGTTGAAAAAATGCGAGCAAAATTCAAAAGAAAATTCTTTCCAATTCCTCTGTTTTACTTAATTGGTGGAGTTTTAAATCCTTCTATTAAAATGTCTGATTGTCACCAATTAATGAATGCTTTATATACTTATATGGAGATTGGAGAAACTGAAACCCCAACTTTATATGTTTCTATGAACAAGCTAAATGAATATTTACAATAACTATATAATTATTATGCAAATGAATGTGATAATGCTGCTCGTGCTATAGGCAATGTTAATCTCGCTATGGGACGTAGCACTTCTGCTACTGTGGATGATGAAGAAGGCCTTGATAGTTTTAATATTTTTTCTATATTTTCTAACACTCAAACCAGTAGCACGAATATTGATGAACTTCAATTCTACTTGTAGAAGCAAAAGGAGCCTCGCACAAAGAAATTTTCACCGTTGGGATGGTGGCATGAAAATGGAAAGCAATTTCCTGTTCTTTTCGCTATGGCTCGGGACGTGCTGAATATGCCAATTTCTACTGTTGCATCAGAGAGTGCATTTAGCCAAGCAAGACAACAACTTGAAGATACCGGCCACTCATTGGGAAGCAATGCTTTGGAAGTTTTAGTATGTTTCAAAGATTGGATTAGATCGAAACGAAGAAACAAGGAACTTGGAGATATATTAACACATGGAAATCCATACAAATTTAACACGCCAGAAGAAGGTTAATCGATTCATATTGATTATGATGAACTTTATAGGGCGATGCAAAACATTTGAAATTGCTACTTTACTAGTTTACCTGTTGAAAAAATGTAAATATTTCATTTTTAAGTTTGAAAGTTGAAACTTGAAATTAAGAAATAAAGTAGCACTTGCAATAAGTGAAATATTTTCCCATCTTACTTGTATTCTTCTAATTAATACAAAGTATTAATATAACTTACAATAGTTATACAAAATTCCAAAAAAAAAAGAAGTAAAAATACACTAAACCCTGCCTCCTCAACCCGTAATCCTTATGGTTCAATTTTTACCCGGATTAACCAAGCCCGCTAAACTCGTTACTGTTCCAACCCGCAATTGTCCCGGCCCGGAACCCGGACGGGTAAAAATGGACCCGAACTGTCCTGGCCTGGACCACGCGTTTGACAGCTTTACCTTGAACCACTAGCCTAGTCTTGTTTCTTGTAGTGTTTCCATGTTCATCAAGCTTATTCCTGAATACGCACCTGGTTCCTGTGATGGTTCTATTAGAGGGTCTAGGTACCTGGTGCCATAGATTGTTCCTTTCGAACTGATGCAATTCATCTTGCATATTTGTAATTCAGTATGCATCCTTTAAGGCTTCCTTGATGTCTTTGAATTCTATTTGGGAAAGAAAGGCTGAGAAGGCAAGTGAATTTCTGGCTTTTGATCTGGTTTGTACTCCTGAATCCATAGAGGTAATTATGTTGTCAATAGGATGGGAGCTTTTGTGTTTCCAATTGGGCACCTGAGCTTCATTTGTAGAGGAGCTGGGTAAGTCTGATTGGTTCCCTTGCGTTTTTCTCTTATCTACCTATGGATTACTTTGAACTGCATTAACCACTCTTTCTTTAGCTTCAGTGGTTGTAATTGTGCTACCTGGTTCCTCTTCGGTGGAAGAGATTGCATTGTCTTCACTTCACTCATCATGTCTACCATTCTGTTTCTCATGTCAATGACTTCTCCTGGAACTGCTAGAGGATCTCCATCTTGATAAACCTTATTGCTTTTCTCACATGAGAGATAGGACTCATCAAAGATTATGTGTACACTTTCCTCAACACATTGAGTCCGATTGTTGTATATCTTGTAGGATTTACTTTGAGAAGACTAACCCAAAAAGATTCCTTCATCACTTTTGGCATTAAATTTTCCAAGTTGATCCTTTCCATTGTTGAGAACATAACATTTGCACACAAATGTTCCTAAGTGAGTTATCCTGGGCTTCCTTATCTTCAGCAACTCATAGGGAGTTTCAAGAGAGACCCGATCATGCACCTGTTCACCAAGTAAAAAGCAGTGTTGATAGCTTCAGCCCAGAAGTTCTTAGCAATCCCACTGTCAATCAGCATTTTTCTTACCATTTCCTCAAGGGTTCTGCTATTCCTTTCTATAACTCTATTTTGCTGGGGAGTCCTTCGGGCTGAGAAGTTGTGAGTAATGCTATTCTCGTTACAGAATTCATCAGACTTAGCATTGTCATTTTGTTCCATGATCTGATCTAAAGCATGCTACTCTTGATTCCATATTCACTTGGATTTTTATCACAAAGGCTATGAACACTTCAAAATTGTCATCTTTTGTTCTAAGGAACAGAGTCCAAGTGAATCTGTAGTAGTCATCCACTATCATAAAGATATATATTTTTCCTCCCCTGATTTGTACTCTCATGGGGCCGCATAGATCCATATGAAGGAGATCAAGTGATTTTGAGGTGTTGACATCCTTTTTTATCTTAAATGAAGATTTCACATGCTTCCCTCTAGCGCAAGCATCGTAGACTTTGTGTTCTTTGAGCTTTGACATGGGCAGACCACGAACCAAATCCTTCTGAATCATCTTATTCAGTAGAGAGAAGCTTGAAAGCCCCAGTCTTCTGTGCCACAAATCGGCATCATCACCAACTACTTTCAAGCAGCTCAGATCACCACTTTGTAGAGACTCGAAATCAGAAACATAGATATTCTTGTATATTTTGGCCACAAGTACCACTTCACCAGTTACTATATTTGTAACTGTGCATATATTGGACAAGAATTCCACCTTATTTCCTTTATCACATATCTGGGATACACTCAAGAGACTATACTAGGCCATTGACATATTATACATTCTTAATTGAGTGAGAGAGTGACTTTTCAATTTTTTCAACACCAAGAACGTACCCTTTTTTTCTATTTCCAAATGATACAATCCCTCCTTGCAAGGATTTTAGTGAAAGAAAGTACATGGTATTTTCAAAAGTTTCACCGTCTTAGCAACTTGTCCGAACCTCGTTCTAAAATGGGATAAGACTCTAGACAGAAGAGAAGCCACACGAAGTGCACCCTTCTCCATGATTTAGAAGACTCAGAAAGAGGGAGGGTTTTGTAGCAGTTTATATATACAATTAACAAAATATCAAAGCGATAAGGAATTTAGCACATTAGGTGCAAACATGTAGGAAAATCAGATAACAGATAAAGCCAATCAAAACAGTTATTCTAAGCTCGAATTATTAAACCCTGAACCGAAGTTCTAGGTTATTTCCCCTATAGAGTCGCCAGAGATGTCACACCTCCTTTTTTCTATCCCCGGAAAGGTATAAGGAAGTTTTTCCAGATAAAGGACAATCGAAGTGCGATTTATTATTAAAAGATTCAGAGTCGCAACTTGAGAGATTTATGGTGTCCCAAGTCATCGGTTTAAATCGCGAATCGAGGAAAGGGTTGACTCTATTTAAGAGTCCACGGACCAGAAATTTAGTAAGGAATTCTTTTAACCCAGAAAATGGTGTTAGGCATTCCCGAATTTCATGATTCTAACAGGGTCGCTCAACTGTTATGTTCGGCTTAATTATCTAGTTTTAGAAATACGTTTTAACCTATGATGCCATTTTAACTTTGAACCGCTTTTAATTAATTTTTAAAGAAGATTGAATGTCTTTTAAAATGTGTCTTTGTATCGCGCCTCATGAAATGCACCCGCAATCCTAAACACTTTATTCAACATGAAATACATACCCGAGTTTAAGAAGGTAATATTATTAAAATACGTGCCTAAAGCAACTACGTATGTTAACTTTGTGAGAGCCACAGAAATTTACTAAATGGCACGCCTCAAATTCTAAGTATTTTAAAAGAAAGGTTTAAATGATTGCCACACATTTGAGATTTTATTTGGCGCGGTACACCTCAATTCCATTTTAAAGGGTATTTAAACTAAAAGCTCGTAGGACCATAGACTATGTCTTATCTAGTATAGCTCACCTCCCACAACTTAGTAAGGAAGCCTAAAGGAATCCAATTGCTTATACCCAAAATATTGTGCCCATCTCATTTACGAAAACACATCATATTAATGGATCAACTGCTGAAAAGGAAATGCAACTAAATAAAAACCCCTTCGAAGAGTGCCTTTTAGCATTTGGCTCCAAGTAAGCCCAATTCATAACTTGGATTTGAAAACATTCAGCATACAAAAGAAACATAATTCCTTATACCATGCATTGCGGATCCGACCAACCTCACAATGGCTCATCAATTAAACGGATAAGTTGCTAGGCCTTAAAGGCCAGCCAAGCCAAACAGATGGTCTTTGCGTAGGACTTCAAACCTCAATGCCCAAAAGGCATAAAGCCTGGAAGGAAGCATCCAAAGGCCTGGACTCGACATCGAGTCCTTAACATTACAGATGGCCCTCTTGCATTTAACAATAATCAACAGCCCTTTATAATACTAATATTAATCACTTTGAGATAACAACTAAACTCATGCTTCAACTAATTATAAAAGTTAACATACATCATTTATGCTACCAGCTATTCAGCAAATTCGAATTGAGATGAACATGCTCCAAACATTAGCAGAACCCCTGAGGCCAATATACACTCACCGGGGTCTTAATAACTCACCTCAGATCCTCAACCACATAGATTTATTTTAACGAGTGAGCAGAGAAGAATGACAGACACGTATGTAAGCTTTGAATCTAGCTTCATTAAACATTCATATTTGTTAGGGTAAATTCTAAGGCTAACCCCTGTTAATCTTAACACAGTACTATCAATATAACTTCTAAAAAGATGCACCCAAAACACATTGAATCAACAAGTGCCAAGAAGAACACAATTATAAATATCCAAAAAATTTACAAGTTAACAGCACAATCCCACTTATACATGCCAAAATAGAAGGGAACTTCCAGTTTTAGTCGTGGCTGAGTGAGGTCTCAGCATCCGATCAAGAAGATGCTACAACTGGTTATACTTAAGTTATCAAACTAGCATAGACAATAAACCAAAACACAGTATGACTATATAGATAATTAAACAGCAAGGGATCTACCCTTTACAATTTCATAACTCGAATTACATGTCTCACACAAAGCTTAACCCAAGCTTCATTTCTATTTTTTCATACACTTCACTTATCTCATTCATAAAACAAAGTCCATAACTTCAGCTTATCATTTAGTGAATTCTGAAGAAATACCTGGAAGTAAAATGAAACAAAAGAAGTGAGGATTCTGCAACAGAAAAGCAGCCATCAGACAACTGCAAAACTAGTTCGACCAATTTGAGTTTTGGAAACAATGAGAAAATCAACTTCACTCGAGCAAACACCAAGGCCATCCCCAAAATCAAAATCCAAACAACCAGTTTCAAACCATTTGAGCAATATTCACCATTAAACCTTTTCAAAAAGTGAAGAACTTAAGAAATCACTAGAAATTTTTTATGGAACAGCAGCCCTCTCAGCTATTTTGTATTTCTCTGATTTTTCTCTTCTTAAAAACTTACTTGAAATGCAAGGAAAAGCTCCATTTATAGGCAAGGAAAGTAGGGTAAACAACAAGTTTCAGTTTTGCATTATTGCCCTTTTTGAATTTTCGTTTTTGCCTAGATGGCCTTAATTAGAAATCTGAATATCAATTTTAACCATCCACCCAGCTTCTAGGAAGCTTCCTAATTGGTTATTTGAGAGATTCTCTCAATCAATTACCTAAATTACCCTTCGAATCCTTTATTTTTACTCTTAGCAACCAGACAAATCAAACCTGACGCAAATCTCCGAATAGAGACGGGGATCTTAATGCCCTCAAATCTAACTTACTACAGGGCCTAAAACTAATCACAAACCAGCCCAGTAACGAATCAAGCAAAGGCTGACAAGAGCCCAAAATAATGAACAACTCTGAATTGAATACAACAGGAACCCAAATCAAACAAAGACAAGTTCCAATAAAGTATTAATCTAATTACATGATTGAAAATCTTAAAAATTACTGATTTTTATTATACAGAAAATAATTTGACTCACAAGAACATATGAAAACCATAGAAAAAATAAACAGAGGACAAGAAGAAAAGAAATAAAGAGGGAAAGTACTGATGCAATCCGTCATGGATCGATGAAGAGGATGAACTTGGCCAAATGCTCTTGGCCCGATCCGGGACGAAAAAATCTCGGCACGAGCCAAAATTATCGTTAATCGATTATTCTAAACCGGAACAATCTCTTAACGACAGTTTTGAGTCAAGTGGCGTCTTAAAACGTTATTTTTTCTTCTGATTTTCGAATCCAAACTTGAGGTGAAGATTGGGAATTTTGGGGAGATTGGCACCAGATTAATATTTGCAGAGGTAGGGGATAAATGGTGAGAGTTTTAGAGTGATTCAGAATTTTTTTCCTTTAAAAATGGTGGAACTTAGAGTTGCACTAGGGTTGAGAAAGGTGGAAGAGACGAGGAAGATGAAAGATGAGGAACTGATGAGTCTGGTCTCTGAAGAGAATTTTGATATATTAATGGTAATGAGGGGTGTAATTTTGGCCGTTGGATGAGCCAAGATTAAGGGCTCAGATCACTTTGAGCCTCTAACTTGAAGCGATGTCGTTTGGACATGGGGTAGAGGCGGGTCAGGCTTCAATTTGGACGGGTTTTGAGGGGTAAACCTTTTGGGCCCGGAGATTGCTTTAAAGACGGGGTTTTGACACAACTATTCATAAAAATAAAACTATTTATCCTTATCTACCTATTTGTTTTTCCTACCCATAAACTAATTACATTTTCTACCCATAATAGATTTTGTGGGGAATTTCTCCTTTAATCTCCAATTCTTTTTTATGTTTATGTTTATGTTTCTTTTCTTTTCTTTTTTCTTTTTTCTCTTTTCTCCTTCTTTCCTCGTTTTCTTCTCAATTTTTTCTTTTTTCCTATTCTAATTTTATTTAACTTCTTTTTTGTATATTTTTTTTCTCTTCACAATTTAATTTTATTTATTATTTTCACTATTTTTATTATTCTTATATATATATATATATATATATATATATATATATATATATATATATATATATATATTGATACTAAATAAAAATCAAATCATGTACCAATTAAATGTAGATAATACAACCAAAAAAATATTAATTAACATTTGATACCAGTATAGTATATAGTTATACCAACAAGGTATACAATTGTACGCAAAGAGATAAAAAAAGTTTAACTCAATTATTAAACTGAAATAATATCAGTTGTCAATAAAAAATTTTAAAAATCTAAAAGAATATAATTTTAAGAGTACCGTTACATTATATAGCATACTATAATTTATTTATTTATTTGCATTTTCAATTTGCCGCTCACGTTAGGTAAAAGTTTAAACAAATATTAAAAAAAAAGGCAAGTGAACTTACGGGTAATAAGTATAATCAAGGGAAGACTCGGACAGCTGCCAAAGGGCTTCCCTTAGGGTACCTATTATACCACTTCCCAGAATATAAGACAAGAAGGAGGTTCGACATCACTCGTGACACAAGAAGGTCAGCTCACCAAATGGGGGAAGAAAGGTCAGCACTTTAGAGGCTTGCTTCGCTCAAAGGTGGGAATAAAGGTCAGCACTTGAGGGGCTTGCTTCGGTAGGAGTCAAAAAGAAAAGGCTCAAGAAGGAACTACACTCGAAGAATGGAAAGGAAGGCTTCGAAGGAGCTAATACGATTGTTCTCGAAGCAAAGGCACAACTAGTGACATTCCTCGCCACTTCACTGAAAGAAGAAAAGCTTTTTTCTTTCTTTTATCCATACCTTCAACTGGACATCGTTCTCTGGAAAATTCTAAAGCTTTCATATCTGCTGTGGATAATTCTAGTTCCAAATTGATGCCCTGTCAGGAACAGAAGGAGCGAATCTCCTTCTCTTTACATACGCAATTTCGGAATAGTCTAGTTGATAAGATTCACTCACAGGAAGAATTCGAGTGAAATTGTTTTTGAGTTCAAAGAAGACGCCTCCAACTACTTAGGGGAACCCACTCTTCTTCCTTGTGTTCGATTAGGGTCCCCTGCCCTCCATTCTCTCAAGTACCTCTCCGCTTCAATGTCTTACGATCTTACGATCTCCGCGGAGACGGAGACGGAAACCCTCCGCAGATGGGTAGAGAATATAAGCGGGGTACCTTAGCTTATGCCAGGTTGAAACCTTCCTTTAATAAGTCCCCCACAAAAAAGCAAAAGAAGAAAGAAAAGAATGTCCTAGTTCTGCACCAGTGTCTATCGCGCCTAACCTTTGAAATTGAGCTGCTTCTCTCTCTTGTTTCTTATCTAGTTCCGGCCAGTGGCTTGGAAGCAAGCTGCAGTTCCTTTTCGGGCGGCTAGAGATTTTTTAGTTATCGTTTTCTGACCTAGCGACCCCTGTCCTTCTCCTTTGTTTCTAAACTAGCAGAATCGTGGGACATCAAAAGCGGTAAGTTGATTGTTGGTTTTTATTCCTCACTCTCGTATAGGTCAAATTGGTTCGTTCCACTCTTAGGGATTAGAAGGATCCACTGCAAAGACTGGAGTAGTATCTTCATTAGCCGGAAGGAATTAGTCTCCACTAGCGTCATTCGAAGAACGAACAAGAAAAGGGTTACTGTTTAGGATAGATATCTGGATGTGGCCCAATGGCTAAAGCTCTGCCAGCTTCTTGTAGACTGAACTCTCTTATTATAGTATATCGTATACTATTACAACATATTGTTATAATATCTTTCATATTATTACAATATATCATAACAATATATTTGTATACAATAATGGTATAATGTTGTAGTAGGACTATATACTCCCATAGTATATTAGAATAGTGTAGCGGTATACTCTTAGGTAACAGTGTGCTTCTTCGATTATTACTGTAGTTGTGTTCTTCTTCGATTTTGAACTGAAGATTTCGATCTCAATCACCTCAAAGTAGCTCCAAGTCTCGACCAAGGTGACTCAACGCTTGGTTAAAGTTGCCAATCGATATTTTAATCACGCAAGTCAAATCTAATCAAACAATTAAAAACTCGACAAACGCAATTTATGATTTTTCAAGTTTCAAGGTCTTTCAGTGGTTGATCTAATTTTTCTTACAATAAATCACTCTGAACTTCTCAAAAGATATTAGAAATAATTATTTGTAACGCTAAACAACGTTCAAGTTCTGCTTCGTTGCAGGTACCAATTGTTTCGATTTTGAAAATTTTGCTAATTACTTTTAATATTAATCACTTAACACTCTATTACTAAATTGATAGAGTTCTACATCCCTTTTGTTAGTAGCAGTTGATATTTCAAGAATTGTTGTTCCTGAAGGCATTGATAGAATTAAGGTTTTGATTGGCGTGGAAAAACACCTAAAATGTAGTTTCCTATTTCGTATGTCTTCAGCAAGCAAAGGGGAATTTGCAAGTCAACGGTGTTTGAGCAGTTAAAAATTATACTTTGTCAGAGATTAGCAACGATAACGAGTTGGAGAAGCAGTTGAGCTGGGGACAAACCGCGCGTTCATATTATTAGGGAAAAACCGGGTCAATAGTTTAGGTTCCCATAGGTATGAGTAATAAATAGTTTGGGCATGTGCATTAAAGGGTAAATAGTTTAAAATTAATTTGTATAAAGTGAGATTTTCTCTTTAAAGACAGCCAAAACTTGACCTCTCATTTTACTTATTTGATTTGAAAACAAATTATCCTAAAATTCTTTTTCTTCTCTTTTTTTTTTCAAAATATCCTAAATTAAATCTTGGAACCTAATCAACTTAAGCAAAAATTATTAAGGCCTAAATGATAATTAACACAAATAATAAAAATAAACTAAAAGAAAACTACTTCGAAAATGCAAATTAGCTATTTTTGTGATTTTTCCTTTTTATAAAACGCCTTAATTACTTAATTAATCCTACAATGCAAAATTAAATCCTAAATGCAAATGCACATATAGTTTTTAATATTTTTTATGAACTATATAAAATAAACATGCACAAACAAATGCAAACAATTAACATAAAATGTCACGAAAATTAACAAAATTGTAAATAATGAAAAGAAATTATTCTGTTTGAAATTATGGGAGTGATTCATATATGGCAAAAATTACGTGCTCATACCTCATATTATGAATGTTACTGGATTTTATGGCAAAACAACCTCCTCACAACGGTCATGAAATTCTAGGGCTAATCCGAACTGATTCCTCAATTCTCTCAAATCTTCGACACAATAGAGTTGATTCTTCAACAATAGTCCCCAATTCCGCAACAATTCAGCTTGGAAACGACTTGAATCTATGGCTCTAATACCATATTGAAAGGGAGTATATGAGCTGAATCGATCGAAGAGGAAAGATGCAGACGAAGAGAGAGAAGAAAGAGAACAATACTATGTTGTGATATTAGAAAATAAAAGCCTATCCTTATTTATACTGCCTACTCACTCAATACAGTTAGTTAGCTTAACCAATCAACTAATCATACACCTAAATCTAACCAACTCTAACTGACATGTACAACTCCCACACCCTATGTACAAGTATTGGTACTAGTGCTCTTTTCAACAAATTTAACTGGTATTTTCCTTCAAATATGGTAAAAGACATTAATGCATACGTTCTCCTGTTTTGTTCAAAAAGACAAAAGGATACTCTCCCTGCTGAATTGCAAACGAGTAGTGATCAAGAATAAATAAAATGTATAATCCATCGCCCATTGTCATTTCGCAGCTAATACGGTTAATTTCCCTCAAATATGGATTCAAATGTCACACACTAAGCCTACTATTGACTGTTGTCAGTTTTGAGAAGTTTATTATCTATCATAATTTTCCTTTATCATGATGGGTTTTTTAACAACACACCCAGTATCATGATGGTTTTGTTGATAAAGGATAATCTGCTGAAGAAACTTGAACAAATTATGATATTCTTAGGGATGAGGATAATGGCAAATTATATGATAGTCAGCTCTAGACATAGTTTAGGTTTTACGCCGATACAACAATAAATGCATACTTATGTCATGATGGAAGAAATAATTGTCATAATAAACATGTAGAAGCTTTACTGCAGACACTGATACCACTGAGAATAAAATGAACAAAGATCCTACATGCTTCAAAGAGTACGGCAACTGATGATACTTGCATTTTATACAAAGCAAACTAGAAAATAAAGAGAATGTTGCAATTCCTAATCTAAGGGCCTCGAAAACTGTCTGCTTTATCCAATCTTGAGGTACCTGAGCTTGAGGATTCTCCCATTACATCAGGAGAAGGTGCTGGACGTGTTTCCCGCTTCAAAGAAGTTGGCAATCCTGAAACTTCCTGAAAAAGAATTAATAGGACAGTTCTTATCTACACAATTCAATGACTAGGGAGAGATGATCTCATTTTGAATTCTTGTTCCATTTCTTTAAGAATACATAATATTACCAACAACTGTAGGAATTGAGATGACCGATTGCCAGTGAATATCCAAAAGCAAACAAGTATACGGTAAGGCAAAATGACTTCTTGGCCACTTAACTTGCACAGGATTTTAAAGCCGATATATGATCTTTCGATTTTCCCATTCCAACACTTCAACTCAACCGATTATTTATAAGTGAACACCTTTGACCTTTGACTATGCTTATGTGGCAGCAGCACAACTGACGTTGTCAAAGCGCATGTTAATCACGCAGAAAAAAGCGTCACTCGAATTACTAAACTTAAAAATATTAAAGCTGAATAAGAAAAAGGAAAAGTAAATAAAAGACATACAAATAAAAAATGAAGTCCTGAAGCCCCTAAATCCCTCCCCGTAACCCCTTTCTTATCTTCTTCCTTACCCCCCCCCCCCCCAACACACACACAAACACAAATTTCTTTCTTGCCGTAGTTTCTTCCCGGTCCCCCACCCCATTCTCCTTTCTCTTCGAAGTGACTTTGAACAATCCCTTGGCCAGGCTTCATTTCTCCACAAGCTAATTATTTTAGTGTTAATTAGTCTATCTCATTTTCCAGACCCCACCTGGTGGGAGTATAGTGGGTAGTTGTTGTTGTAGTCTATCTCATTTTCTCAGTTTGACAATAAGTATGGTGGTGACAGCATTTCCGGCGATCTTCTTTGGCCGGTTGCGACTACGGTATTACTGAAAATTTTCAGGGGTGGGAAGTAATAGGTACTCAAGGAGGTCTGTTAATTTTTGTTTTGACGAGTGCTACCAAGATGCCTTTTTTCCCGATAGAAACCTTGTTGGAATGGTGTTGATATTTTTTAAGGAGATCTAATGGCTTGTTTGGACTAATTTCTAGATTGAGGTTTGGTTAAGATATATACTAGGATATGAATTGTTCATATTTGAATTTTTACCATTGGAAATAGTGGTTGGGGAAGGGAAGGTTTTGGAGGAGCTATGGTGAAGAAGAAAGGAATGAGAACAAAAATTAAAAAATTGGTAAATTAATTTTAAAAGAGATGAAGGGACCCAGATTTTACAAATGTCAAACAATAAATGGTCATAATATTTGACGTGATATTTACATCAGGCAATTGAGATACACGCTCTGAGGGGTAAAATGGAAAACCGAAAGTTCATGTGTCGGCTTTAAAATCCAGTGCGAATTCAAGTGGCCCAGAAGCCATTACGTCTAACATCAATGTTTGAGAAGTTGTGCAAATATTTGAGCATATCAACACCTCTAGCTAAATCAAATCTAGATACAACAACAACAAACCCAGTGAAATGCCACAAGTGGGGTATGGGAAGGGTGAAGTGTACGCAGATCTTACCCCTCCATAAAACTGTTTCCAAAAGACCCTTGGAAACAAATCTAGATGCTGCTGGAAATACAGGCCTTGGACATAGAGTATAGCTATGATTCCTTTAGACAGAAATACCAGGTGCAGAATGTTATCTTTCCTCTTCAAAATGCAATGATGTCACTTTTAATATTAAATGCCGGTATATGTGCTCTTATGAAGCACTGCAATATATAAGACTGTAATAATCATTTCCTCTGAACTTATTTCATTTTAGGTGTTCTAAGAAGAAAAAGGTAAATGCATCAGTTCAATCGTTACGGACAGAGTACAATGCCTCACTCTTAGAGGTGGCCTTGAGTCATGCTTAGTTTAATATGGTATCAATAGTAATAGGCATATAGCTGCTTCCAGTTGGTCAGTTCACCAATTTCTTATTTGGCAAATCACAGCTTAAAGTTTCATTGCTACATAAAGTTGCAACATAGAAGATGAAGTTACATCATGAATTAGAAACCCCAGATGAAGGAACACATTTAGGATGCACCACTTATTAGACCTATCAAACTGTTCTTACTAAACTTGGATCACTTGACAAAATGAAGATTATGTTGGAAAGAACAATAACCTTAGATTTTTTATCGTTCTGTTCAGTTTCATGCTCAAAGTCGGAATGAAACTGTTGCACAGGGTAATACGCAGTAGCCCCTTTTTTTTTTAAAAACATGCAGCAGTCTTCATTAAGAAAAATATGGCAACTTACAGTAGAATACTATAAGGAGAACGAGTAAGGATAAGATGGAACCAAATGCGGATTTAGTGCATTGATAAGGACGAAGAGTGAAGAAATGGCAAAAGAAAAGAGAGTTGCGAAAAAAGCGGAAGCAGAAAACAAATAGTTCTTTCACTTGTCCCTAATGGCTGATGTGCTTTTACATGCTGTTAGAAATTTGTCAACTATGAGTCGTTATTTGGCTGAAATGGCTGAGATCCTCAAATTTGAGTGGTTATCACACGTCGTACTCATGAGATTGTTCCCATGTGACACTGACACAGCAAGAAAATTCATTAATGCAACTTACCTTCATCAAATGCAGTCTAAAGTCACAAGGTCGAACTTGATTGCCAATACAGGCCATAACAAAATTTGAATATTGAAACAAGACATCCGCAGCAGCTTGCTTCTTTTCTTCAACCTGGAATTTATATGAGAGTTAAAGCTAATAGCACACACTATGGAGATGAAAATTGCAGAGGATTCTCGTGCACATTGCATGGTAACCAAACTTAAAACTTTTCAGCAAGCAATGGTCACTCCTAAAATAAGGAAAATATTTTCAGATAACTAAAGTCAGCAATAAATCTTATATACACGGACATGCTTCTTGCAATGCTTATTTCCATCTTAGATGAGTTAATTCACTGATTAATGCACCAGTGGCGTCCCTAATATATGTATCAAAAACCCAAAACCCATGACTACAGATGCTTACCAAAACAATAATCATCAAATCAATCCCTAGGAGAACTGTTTCTTAAGGTAAATAATTTTATCACTGTGGGAAAAGCTCCTGTATACAAGCCATAAACCCAAAAAAGAGAGAAAATACACAATAACAACAACAACAACTACCCCGTAATATCCCACAAAGTGGGGTCTCGAAAATACACAATAACATGGTCTGCTAATGTCACTCAATACAAAAAGCTTCATGGCTACACCAAAAACTATAAAAACTTAAGCCTATATTTATACAAGACACTTATTTTGCAGTCAAACACTTCCATCAATCCCTAGAGAGGTGAAGAAAACTCTCTCGCTTAGTGGGTATTTCCACCTTCAACTATTAACAATCAAATTTTCCTACACAGAATTTTATTACTGCCAAAAGAGATAAATCTTGATTATCCTTTTTCACTTTGATTACCGGTTCCTTTCTTCCTTTCTTTAGCTAGGCAGTACCAATTTGACCTAGTCATAGTTTCAATCTGAGGAAATAAATCTCCTTTTCTTTTTGTTAGCTTTTCTAAAAGAAAGATTAAGGGTAGATTTGACTCCTAAAGCCTTCACCACCTATTGCAAACCCTGCAATTGCCTTTAAGGAGGTGATCTATGACCAGATAAGGCAAAGCTAGAATCTAGAAATCAATATTCACTACTTGCTCAAAACACTTCTTCCCATTTGACTAAGCTTTAGTTGGCAACATTACCAGATATCTGTACTAGACGCCATCATTATTAAAAGAAAACCACTTTTGAAAATTACCCAGATTAAAAATATTCTTTTTATTTTTAACCCAATTTTGATAATCATTCTAGACTCAAAATGCTACTAAGTTCACAGGATTTCGAGATCCAACGCTCAATATACTTTCTTCCATGCTTATAGGTAATTTATGTTTGGAACTATTGGTTCCAATTGATTAACTTACCAACTTTATTGTCATCTTATATGGCATCACTTCTCCCAAAAAAAAAATAATTACAGTTAGAACTGTTCCACTGCATCCGAGATAAGAACTAATTTTTTTAATAGATTTGAAAGAAAAATCCAAACGGGGTAATAAGAAGCTCCAGTTACAGCTTCAAAAAATCACAAATAATGTCGGAAGTCTATTAAAACCAAAAGCAGAAGGTTTAAAGCCGCAATCCAAAATCAAATAAAATACCTAGTGTTACAAAACAAAAGGATATTTATATAATATATATATATATATATATATATATATATATATATATATATATATATATATATATATATATATATATATATATATATATATATATATGAAACAGTAACAGGAAAATTGCAGAAAGCAGGTACCTCGTAATCGTCCTTCATCATGCCTGAGTTATGGGTTTTCTTCCCTGCTTCTCCCTCAAAATTCTCAATTAACCTCAATTTCAATATACCAAGGCTATTGAGTCAATATATTGTTATAATAAATATTTCAATGGAAATGACAAAGGCCCATTAGCTCAGTTGGTTAGAGCGTCGTGCTAATAACGCGAAGGTCGCAGGTTCGAGACCTGCATGGGCCAACTCTGTTGTTATATTTTTAAAATTGGTCAATTAAATTAAAAACAATACCCCTTCTGTATCTGATGTAGTAGTTTTTTCCTATGAAGTTCCCAGGCTCGTCATGTTTTAACACTAGCTCTGTGTTCCTTTTTATTTATCTTTGCGATAATAAAGTTCTCAGGCTTGACATGTTACGCTGACACACACATACACTCTCTTTTTGGTCCTTTTTTGTTTTTTATTTATCCTCACAACAGTAAAGCGTTGTGCTTGCCATGTTATTTCTTTTTACACATTTTGTCTAAAATAAACTCCCTGGTTTATATAACTTGGGCCGGCTGTCCAGGAAGTACAAGATGAGTTTGGGTTTGTAATTTGCACGTTAAAGATTGTTCAGAAATTAGAAGTTTACAGAAACAAAGACACAAATATTAAAGATGGGGACAGAGAAAAGAACCAGCAGTAATATTGAAGACGCTTATTACAAACTTTACATATACTATAACAGATAACAAAATTAGTGTTCAATGTGATACATACATCTCCTGTACAGATTGCCAATATTTTGCTAATCAACACTCTGCTTAAGCTAACTATAAAAAGAAAAAAAGCCAGCGCGTGCAGTGTTATAGACGCTTATTAATTCGAATTTCTACATAAGCTATAGAACAGATACAAAGTTAGAACATTCCTGTACAGATTGCAAAACTTTTGCTCATCAAAACTCTGCTCAAGCTCACAAGTTTTCGGAGCTCTTCCATTTTTGTTTATTTTCTTCTGTTTTTGTTTTTCAGTAGCTGGAGAGGTATGACGGTTAGGATTTTCTCTCGGTCAAGGAAAGAATGGTGGAAACCATCAACTTTCTGTCAATGGGCTTGGTCAAATAAGCATCCATACCAACCTGTAAGCATTTTGCTTCATCCGATGACATTGCATGGGCTGTTAGCGCAACAATAGGTATGTGCGTTCCTGTCCCCATTTCCGCTCTTCTAATTGCCTTTGTTGCTTCATAGCCATCCATCTTTGGCATCTGTTAAGAACAATTATATTAGCAGAATGTTTTAGAATGATCATGTCGAGAGAATTAGAATGAAACAACACAACAATTCTCATTTAACTGTTCCTCCATTCAGTGATTGTTGATTGTTTCTTCCAAAAACTCCCGTTGTTCCATTTTATGACACTCTTTCCTTTTTACTCTATTAAAAAAGAACAATATTTTTCTATATGTAGTACCTTAACATTATGCTCTTATAGCCACAGAAATGTCATGGCATGTTCAAAACCACAAGTTCTTAGGGTACTTTTGGCACATGGGAAAAATCTTTATTTCTTTAGTACAATCCGTGGCCAATCAAGTATTGTTCTATAAGATGAAAAAGGAGGGATTATTACGTATAGTCGTGATCTACTTACTTGACAATCCATGAGGATCAAGTCATAAGGAAGGGAATGAATGCTTTCAGCTTGGAGGGTAATTGAACTGCCTTCTTCGTGAAGAGATTCATTTCTACATTCATCAGAACTAGACATGGGTTTTAGTGCATCCACTGCCTGCAGCCCATCTCCTACAACAACCACTTTAGCTCCCAATTTTTCCAGCATAATTCTAGCTACTCTTTGCAGCACTGGAGTATCCTCAGCAAGCAGTATACGAAGATCAGCTAGAGACTTCTGGTCTGCTATCTTATCTGAGCAGGCATTAGTGACCTCTTTGGTGGGACTGCTTGTCAAATGATGTTCTTCATTCCTTGTTTGTCCGAGATCATTCATGTCCGAAGTGTTTTCTTCATTGAAGTCAATGTAGTAGTTGTTTAATGTCCCAAAATGTGAGAGAGAGGCTTTGGCAAAATTTTCCTCCCTATTTTTTTCAGAAAGGAAGGCACTTCCACATTTTTCATTTCCGTTATCTGACTTGTCAGAGTCATCTGAGCAGGCAATATCAGAGTGGTTAGAATCAATTTCAAGACATTCATGCAAATCTCCTTCTACTGTTACATTGCCAAAGGACTGCAGTTCAAGATTTTTTTCTTTTATAACAGTTTCGAAAATCTGAATCATTTTCCCTTTATATAGTGGTCTATTGACCATAACTAGGTGTCTCCTTCGCAGTTCCATCTTAATGGTACTGGGGGTGTCATGGTAAAGAATCCATGCAAACTTTGCTCTGTCGTAGTATTTATCAAGAAAATTTAGCTGCTCCTTCCATATATTTGTGCTCAAGTCAAGTATGCCAATGTCTACAACTATGACAAGAAGTGATGGGGCACTAGGATCTTGAATGCTTAAATCTTCAGGTTCTAAACATTCACAAGGTACGTCTTGCAAATGGCTTTTGGATATTGAAATCCCCTGAAGAATTTGAGTGAGCTCATTCCAATCAGATGCTCCGCAAGTATGCACCCCGTTTCTCTCTAACCACTGGGACATTATTTCTCTGCTCATTCTGCCATTGAGTGCAAGCAACACCTGTATTCAAGTTCTATTATGTACAAATTGCTCAGACTTTCACAAACTATAATCAATAAACCCAAGGTACACGAGGGTTTTCACAAGTCCAAAGTAATATAGCCATTCTTAATGAGGGTGCTGGGAATTGTAAGGGCTAGTTGGGGATGGAATCAAGATAAGATAATCAAGTAGGGATATCACAAGATAAAGTGCCAAAAAAGTACTTCGATGGGTGCTGGCGAAGGAGGAACCCATATCAATTATACATTTGCCACAAAGAATTGTATGAGGGAGCGATCACAAGTGTGACACAGGGTGGAGTTAGGAATGAGCTTCCCATAACTTTGAATTTACGCCAACGATCTTCCTTGAATCTACACTTGTAACATAGTTATGGATGAACTGACCAGTGACCAGTAACAAACTTGAAGAGATTAAAACGTACATGCTATTGCATATAACACTGTTTTAATTGACAAAATTAGCAAAGTATTCAACCAAAAGTTGAAATATGGAACATAAATGTAGAGTGGAAAGGTTCTAGGATAAGCAGAAGTAAGACAGAATATATCCGCTGCAATTTTAGTCCCATAAGAATGGAGGTGAACTGAAATTAGACGAGATTGTGTGCTTAAAATGAAGGCAACTTAGATATCTAGGCTCAATCATTAGAAAAATGGTATGATAGATGAAGATATACCATATAGAATTCAAATAGGATGACTGAAATGGAGGAGCTTTGCGGGTTAGCAAAGTGGTGCGAGTTTTATAGAACAATCGGAAGACCAACAATATTACATGTGTGTAAATACTGAGCCTAGGTGTCCTAGAAATGTGAATGCTATAATTGATGTACGGTAATACCAGACTATACAGGATTAGAGATGATTGCGTCCACAGAGAATGCAACTAACTCCTGTAGATGTATATGATAAAATGAGAGAAGTTAGCCTAAGATGGTTTGGTCATGGTCTATGTATTCCTTCAAATACATCATTTCGTAGGTGCAGCACTAAAAACACATCATTTCGTAGTGATACTTACCCTCATTTTATGCTCTTCAAAGTTGAACTGGCAGTGTTGTCCAGTGACTTCTGCAGGACAGTTTAGTTGAAGGTATAGTTGCATCACTGTCCCTGGACCATTTTTCTTTACAACCTTAATCTCTCCACCCATTTTGTTAACCTGTATACCATCCTATCATCATTAGAAACTGGTAAGGTAGTCAATATTCTTCACTTTTATGTTTAAAGCCTATTCCAAGGGGAAAACTTTCAGAAATTATGAACAGTGTGGATTTTGATTAGAGGGGTTTTTTTGGCTTGTAAGGGGCTTAAGACGTTATCAAGTCTAGAAAATCCTAAAGACAGAACTTGAATTCTTTTTCAAGCCAAATCCAAATTGAACTATTTTTTGTTGCGAATTCAATGTCTCAAATTCCTGAAACTTATTTATTTGAAACAGAAAAATTTATTTGAAACAGAAAAAATTGAACTCACCAGGGTACGTACAATGCATAGTCCAAGGCCAGTGCCACCATGCCTGAGTATGAAGTTAATCAAACAATGAAATATCTTTAGTTAGATAGAAGTAGCTTTAAGGTGTGCAGGAAGTAAATTCATTCAGTCATACATGTATTCTGTTATATAACTAACAAAGTTTACCCAATAGAATGATGTGAAAACTGCTTACAAGCGAGTTGTAGAAGGATCAGCTTGCTCAAAACTTTCAAATACAGATTCCCATTTACTTGGATCAATTCCTGGAGTAACAAAAAGGGAAAATCCAGAGAGAGAGAGAGTTAATATGCAGTAGCAGTAAGTGGGAAAATAAGTTTAAATGGTTATTTCATACCGCAACCAGAGTCCTCAACTTCAAACCACAAGATCATTTTGTTATCTTTCTTGGACAATTTTTTTCCCTGGCTCTCTTGTCGCTTCAACTTTACTTTAGGAGCAGACCAAGAGTCTTTCTGATTAAGTGGAAAATTCCCTCTACGAGAAAAAGTGTTTGCACTCTCGCACCATCCCCGAAGAATGATGTAACCCGCTGTAAGGTATTTCAAATTGTAAAATCACCAAATGCACTTGTTTCGCAAGAAAATGTTATTTATCAAGATCTAATCTCTTCATTTTATCAGAGGTGGTATAGTGTCAGTAGAATCACGCTATTTAATTCTTGTAAGGGCTTTACCAATTATGAGGACAAATGAAAGAACTTGCAAATGTATGTATTAAAAAGGTGCACTTACAGGTAGTAAACTTGAGAGAATTGCTAATTAGATTTGCGAAAATTTGAACAACTCTGGCAGAGTCTCCTTTAACTAATTTTGGCATATCATCTGCGGATAGAAATATGAAACGTAATATGCCTTTAGAATACAGTGCGAAGAGTCTCAAATTCAACTCTTAATCATAATTCTTTTGCATTTTCTACAGTTGTACGGAGAACAGAGGCTCTACCGGAGATATCTAGAACTGTCTCAACATTGTGATTAATGCACTGGACAGAGAACATATCAACAAGTCCTTCAAGTTCTTTAGCCAAGTCAAATTCTGTTTCTTCCAACACCAGTTTTCCAGATTCTACCTGTACAAAAAGTATAAGATGATGTATATGATTTTTCTCAGGTCTAATTAAAACTATTCTTCGAAGAAAAAGCTTAAGCCAGCTGCAACGTTACCCAAAATGGTCCATGAAAATCTATCGTACTATTTCATTGCTACTATAGTTTCCCCAAGGAACAGTGAGGTAACTTTAGCCAATCAAAGAGTAAACTTTTTCCAATATATCATCAAAAGAGTTGTCAATGTGCTATATCAGTGGTCACAAACGTGTTGATATTTCTTAGTTTGCTTTTGCATCTTACCTTGCTGAGATCCAAAATGTTGTTTAGAAGGCGAAGCAATGCGGTTGAGCATTTACGAATCTGGGTAATAGTTGCATACTGCTCATTTGTAAGATAACCATCACTTATAAGGATGTCCAGCAAGCCAATAACTGCAGCCATAGGTGTTCGTAATTCATGACTGTGAAAAAACAAAGCATGAAGTAACTGTAGAAATGTACAACTTGAACATTTGAGAAACTAAAACTTTCAACTGATCACAATGAATCAGAGCCTAAGGCAAGATCTAGAGTAGAAGAGTGAAAGTTAGCTAATTATAGAGTTAAACGTGAAAGTAGTCCAAAAGAAAGGAAATATAAACAAAAAGCTAAAAGCTCAGAACAAGCTTGCTTCATTGAACAAGCAAAAATGTTAATGCAACTTCTGCTGAACTTGAAAGGAGTACGTGCTGGTTAATATTTCCCGGTGCAATGTTGAACCTTAATTTGGCAAGTAGCAATTCAGGTACACTATAATACCTATTCCAGTCATTATTAAATTTGAAAAAAAGCCCATATATTCATGGAATTCATCTGTGGTCTGATGCAATTTTAAAACAACTATGGCGAGCAAAAAGGATAGACACTACTGAAATGTTTGATACTTTTATTTCAGATAACTTATTATCAGAAGATGGCTTTTACTTGCTAATATAAGCTATGTAAACACAAAACAGTGCAATTATTTCTCTTTTGAAGATCTGCTAGAACTTAACCCATTATGAATGCACTAACCCCCCCCCCCCCACTGCAGGTACAATATTAAGCTAATATGAATAAAGGACTGATGAATATTCACCTCATGTTTGCTAGAAATTGGCTTTTGTAATTGCTCGATGCTTCTGCCTTCCTTCTTGCATCAAACTGGCTTATCAGCTGTGCTCTAAGTTTCATTTCTTTTGACACTCCATTTGTCAGTACGAAGATGCAGACACATCCAATGATTAGGATGCATATTGATGCTGAGATCAATATTACCAGAGTCTTGATAGCCCTCTCGTCTACCTTTCCCATTATATATTTTCTTGGAATAATGATAACTCCCACCTGCAAAGTTTGCAGATCAGTAAGACGTGTAATAATATGCCTTGAACTTATCCAACCATGATATATTAAACTTGTGCTAAGCTAACAATTTACCATTGGAAGTCTCTTTAAGTGCAGGAAAAATGAGTCAATATAATAGAGCTGGTTCCCAAGTTTAGCATTCTCTATGTGCACTTCTTGACTTGGGGGAAGCCTGTTTCCATATTCTTTCTGTAAGCACTCAGCTCCAGACCGTATAACTGGGTCTTCAGAATCAATAGCCATCATTAGCTTCGGTCCTTTTGTGGTATTCATCAAGAGAGGGGAATTCGTGGAAGTAGCGAGCAACCATCCCTCCTGAGAGGTTAAATAAATGTGACCACTGTGGAATTCAACAATTTCTTTCATCAATTGACCTACACTATAAAGAGCTGTAGTAACTCCCACAACAGCAACTATGCTTTTGTTCGTTGGATCCCAAACTGGCAGCGCTGCTGAAAGCAACGGTGAGTCTGTATACTTGCTCACAGCCACATGCCACGAAGCTGCACCATCTGGTACTTGAGATATTCCAGCAATGTTGATCAACTCATCGGGAGGAATTATGCTTCGCTTTCCATTCTTTTCTCCAGTAGAGGGATCTAAGGGTTCTCGATACCAAACAGCTGAGATGTTGTTGTGTATAGTTTGATCATTCCATCCTTGACGAGACGATAACAAATTAACATCATATATACCACTTATAGAATAATTGGCAAGATCAGAGTATATGTAGAATGTATTGTTGCTCCTGTGATCTCTGTGGAAAGCCTGAACAAAACCATTTTTATAGTTGATGGTTAAGGAATTAAGAGCTTTCCGACTTGCAAATAGAGCCCACGTTACATCCTTCATGGATTCATACAGCTGCTGAGGGGCAAACATCAAATTAATAAAATTAGATAATTAGAAGCTTGAACACTGCTTCCAAAAAGTAAGAAAGCAAGAGGAGAAAGAAATAACCTCAACTTGTTGAGCTTGATCAACAGGCTTGCTATACTTTCTGATTACATACTCAGACAGCTTGACCTGAGCAGTGGTTATTTCAACAGTGGAATTCAAAATGTTCCACATTCGTAATATTGGTCTCTGCAGAAGTTCATGACGAAGACCAAATGCTAGTGTGTTAAGTGACCTTGTTGTGTAAACTCTGGTAAAATGCCATGTTAATAAAGTTAGCATTCCAATCAAAATAGCTAGCATGACCTGCATACACCCATAAAGAAAAAGGCCAAATCAAGAATCTGAATATATTTCCAACTCATTTAACTCAAAATATATCTAACCAACACATGTACTCTCTCAAGATGAGAAATCAAGATTCAATTTTCCAACCACTGAAGGGGGCCTAGGAGCGTGTGACATATAAATCACGGTTTCAAGCCGTGGAAGCAGCATTAATTCTTATATTAGGGCAGGCGGGTTACATCACACCCTTGGGGTGCGGCCTTCCAGACCCAAGTGAATGTGGTATGGTGGGCACTGGGCTGCCCTTTTAATTTTCAGACCACTAAGATAATAGAAGTGGGATACTGAAATAAAGTGGCAGACTGGCAGCTCAAGATGAAAAATAAACAAAGGATTTAATTTGCTATGTTTTTAGCAAACTAGCCAGAAGATAAAATAGGCTGCTAATGCCAGAGGTTTTTCTCTATGGGGGTGAATCATCAAAAATTGGCAAGCAAAACTAAAAACAGCCAAAAATGACTGAAATATTTTAGCCAAAACGATTTGAGTAGTTGCTTTCAATTCAACAAATAAAATTTGGGTACCATGATAGCAAGACGAACGACGAAAACACCACGGTAAGAAGACTGACAAATGCTACTGTCGAACTGAAGTTCTTCATCGACTTCAACATCCTTATGGAAGGAAGGAGATAATTGGTTTCTTTTTGAAAAATCAGCAAAGCCAAGCATCTTGTAAAGAACCCTTTCAGGTAATGATCCCTTTGGTGTAATTGGTGGTGATGAAGATTCAGAGCTTAGACTAGTACAAGTTCCATAAGCTTTATTATGTGCCATTAATATTCTTTTTGTTCAAAGGAAGAATAATCACAGGACAAGCTAATGAATACTACTATGCAGTAATTAACAACTAGAGGAGGAAGTTGAAGCCTATAGACATAAATGACAGAGACTTAAAGAAGGGGCAGTCTCTGATAATTATATAAAATTTCTTGTGACACTGTCGCTTCCCACTTTATGGATGTGCAATATGAATAGCGAGTGGGAGGTTTGGTGTTATTTATTACTATATTCACTTTGTTCATCATTTTTTCAATTAGGCTACATAGTTCAATTTTTTCTTTTTTTAATTTCGGATTTGAAGTTTGTTGGTTGTGATTTTGATAAAGAACTATATGTGTACACTACTAGACTAGATTTCTTGAAATAACATAAAGTGAATATTAGTTTGAAATAAAAAGTGATCCCTCCGTTCTAATTTATGCGAACATATTTGATTGAGCATAAAGTTTAAAAAAATAAATACTTTTGAAATTTGTAGTTCTAAACAAGTCAAAAAAACGTCCATGGTATTTGTGTGGTTTTAAAAGCTTCCCGTCAAGGATTGAATTGAAAGTTTAAGCTAAATTATTTCCAAATTTAGAAATGAGTCATTCTTTAACGGACCAAAAAGGAAATAGGTTCACATAAACTGAAACAGTGTGTGTAAACTTTTAGCCCTTGATTCAAATCACCATACAAAATGTATTGTGATAATAGACTAACATTGCTTGTACAAAATTCAGCATACTGTTCGACCCAAGATATTGAATCCTTTTTGGTTAAATCAATTAAAGAAGATTAAAGGGAAATCTTAGTCAAACATAGTAAATCATATATCTATAAACAAACCAGAAGACGATATAAAAAATGAAGTAGAAGCAGTAAATTATCGACGTCTTTCATTTCTTTTCTCACTAATCAGTGAAGATAACTGTTGTAGAAAATCTATTGGAGGATTGTTTTCCTTCCTTTATTTTTAAAGAGATTACAGAGGAGAAGGAGAGAAGGAAAAAAACCCTCGATTTCTAGGAAGGTCTCATTCTTATATATAGTCATGGAGTCATTGACATGTATTTGGGCCATAGCCCCTTACTTCGTGCCCGCATTTATCGTTTGGTGAATACGTGCTTTGGCGTAAATACTGTCGTCTTTCTTTATCATATTATTTTGACGTGGTCCCAATTGGGTCGACCACAACGGTCAGATTTTGACGAATACAGTTAGTCCTTCTGTCTGACGGGGTCGTCGCATGTTGGGACCGGTGGACAGATGATGATTTCCGTTTGTCTTGGAGAAATCTGACTGTCTGCTCCTTGGGTATGATTTGCGGAATCAAGCAACGTATTGGCACCCTTTCTATATCTTTGAACCGTTGCGGCTATTTCGGAACCGAAACATCGTTTGGATTGAAACGGTGTTTGTTGTTACTGCCATTATGACACACGTTCCTTGGATATTAAAACGTTTCATGCCCTATCAGATTCGATTGGTAACTCTTGGGTTTCTTGCTTGGGGATTTATATCTTCTATAAACAAAAGGAACACATCATTCAATTGACACACTTCCTTATCCTTTACTTTGAAAAAACTTCGCGGATATACTTTCTTCCTGATACTTTGAATTTTTATTTGTCCCTAGTTAATCAAAAACTTTTCATTCTCCCTTTTCTTTGTCTTTTTGCTTCACCAAATTGGCACAATGGTTGGTTATTATTCTCGTGCTGACCTCCCTGTCGCAATTCATGCACCGAAAAATGATGTTCTGGCCACTGGAGGAGTAGAAGTGGTGGAAGATGAGGAGGTCTCGTCAGTAGCCGAGATCTTTCCTCGCCCCGGGAAAGCATGGACCGACTTTTTAGTCCCGCAGGGGAGGAGCCGGAACATGTTCACTCTGTTATAAGAGAGTAGGAGATCGTAGAATTGAAGGCAAGGTGGGGAATTCCTCGCTACATCGAAATACTGCTGGAAGTAGGGGACGACATAGTCCATTTTAACCACCCAGGGTACTGCATGTTCTACGCCTACCCCTTTCTTGTTGGATACACACTTCCTCTCCCTCTCCTGGTGGTGAACTTTTACCGTTTTTATGAGGTATGTGATATTTGTGAATTATACATGTTTTATACCCCTTCTTACCTGAGCTTTGTGCATAAATTGCTTTAAATTAGTCCTAAATTCCTTCCAAGGTGCGTTTGATTGCAGGTTTGAGCGACTAGATGATACATATCACAAATCGGCTCAAAAGAGGAGTAAAACCTGCCAAGCGCCAAAAGATAACTGAAAGCTGGTAAAAGGTCACCTGTCTGGACTGCACTGTTCTGATGTGCGGCCGCGCATAAGAGTTCTGTAGAAGCCAAGTCAAGCCTGACTTGCGTGGACCGCCCTGTTTTGCCATGCGGTCGCGCAGTATAGTACAGAGAGTGACCAAAACATATGAAATCCCACGTGGACCGCATCCATTTCCACGCGGTCCGCACTAACAAGAGATCAGAGGTTCAGAAACTCAAGGCAAAAGGCCCACGCGGCCGCACACCAAAGCATTGCGGTCCGCGTGAGAAGAAGTTAAGAGAACCAGCAATTGTGTCGCGCACCATTTTAATGCGGTCCGCATCACTGTACCTGTGTGGCCGCATGCCGTTTCCTTGCGGTCCACATGGCTAAACCTATGCGGCCACATGTCAATCATGCACGATCCGCATCCTCAAGTCCAGAAGCCAGATCTGAAGACCACATGCCCTACGCGGCCGCATGACATTTCTATGCGGTCCGCATCAGACCCTCATGGATATTTTTGTCCGGTTTTTCCTGTGTAGTATAAATAGAACACTTTACTTTTTTAGGTTAAGTTTTATCATTCTCTGTAGCATCTGAGCTCGTGATACTCTATATTCGCCTACTTTCGGCAATTTTCTCTTGTAATTAGCATGGATTCAAGTAGATTAATCTTGTAGTTAATGATTATGTTAATTTCGTCTAGTATTTCTTCTTTTTCTACTTCTTCCATGTCTAGCTAAACCCATTAGCTAAGGTTGTCGCTCAACCCTAGTGTGGGTAATTAATGGGTGTTTTTGATTAATGCTTGGATGATATTGGGTGTTTGGTATTTGGGTTGTTTGTATGTTTCACTTAGATTTGGTGGTTGCAAACACTAAGTCTAGCTTAGTGGGTTTTGACTCTTCTTGATAAAGAGAGTCTATGACCTCACGTTCAACCCAACAAGGATTTTGGATGGACCCATGAGAATGGTAGTCCCAAGTAACGGGTTAAACCTCGAGAGAGTAATCACCCTACTTGAACCTTAAGTTGCTTGGGCAAATTAGCCTACCCAATTGGTCCCGAGAGAGTCAATTGGGCAAAATTACTCTCTCTACCAAGAGGTGTGAGAGTGAGTACTAAAGTGCAACGGTTATCCATATTCTCCATAATATCATCCTTGTGTTAGAATTTTATACCCGTTAATAAGCCACCTAGGTTAGTGTCATGATCCTAGTACCTTTCTCTTATTGCATACAACTAACATCATAACGTAGCATAATTTAGTTTACAATAGTAGTTGATAAAGTTAGTTGTTAACAAAAAGAAAAACCAAAAATGATATAAGATCAATTAGAAGCCAAAATGCATTTCTAAGCTAGCAAATACACCAACTCCAATTTGAATCTCTCTGTGGAATTATCAACCCTGATACACTATTGGGTTTTACGTAGTCACGCCCACTCTTTCTTAGGATTGAGTCTGCACCAATCACTATGCCCCACTCAACTTTTGTCGTACCTATATAAGTTGTTCTTTATGTTGCTCAAGTTTGCGGAGCTCGCCGGTCGTGAGATCACTTTGGGGTATATGCTCAATATCTTCGCCCCTCCGCACATTCGTGGCACGATGATTCACATGCACCGTCGAGGGTTGAAGTGTTTGGTGGTGAAGATGGATGACAACGCCAACCATCGATTCTACGAGAATTATTTCTACTTACGGACTAAGAACCTTGTGGAGGATCCTATGGGGCTCCCTGAGAAGTGGAACGTTGCGCGTAAGTTTCTGTACTTTCAGTCGGAGAGATGTCCGACCGCTTTCAGTTGCACTAAAACCCTGTTATATTTCTGCAGCTGCGAAACTACCCCCATCATCTTTTGAAGGCATCTGCGAGTAGGTAAGTTCCATCCTTCCTCATACGGTAGGGGTCCGCACCTGTCGACCTTCTATGAAAAATATGGACGTAAGCTCCTTACAGGTGAGATGTCGTTTCTGTTCACTACTACGCCCTTTTTTCCCTATTTACTTGGTTTCTTATGTATTATTCATCGATGTCAGGGAGAGTACGGAGGGTAAGGGCTCCTCCATTGGCTTTTCGTCAACATGAATCATCTGCTCGCCCCGCTGCAATATCTACTGCTCGACCTTCATCGAGTCTAAGGATGCGGTCATACCTGCGGGAGCCATCCTTCAGATTGAGGCTCCGACCCATCCCGCTTGTCCGTCGGGTGAATCTTCCCGTGCTAAGTAAAGAGATGGGCCATTAAAGAGGCGGCGAGTGAAGTCTGGACAATATCTCCGGCTGTGATACATCTGGACAAAGACTCTCCCTTTATGGTATCTAGGGCGGGGGTTGCTGTCATTCTGCCTGTGGATACGGAGGCAACCATCATATCTGCCCCGTCAACGGACATTCCTTCCACTGTTGATCAGCGATTGGCCACAACGGGAGGTCACATTTCTGAGGCCAATGTTGTCATTTCGGACGGGCCTTCGTCCTTTCTACCTGGTCGTACTTCCTCTTTGGCTGCTGAAAAGAAAAATGGCGTAGTGGTCGATGACTATGAGTCTGAGTTGAATCTCGATCCCGTTGATGCTAGGATGTTTGAATAGGGTCTTACCCATTCGGTGGTTCATGCGGGAGGTCCATCTCGTATTCTTGAGATCTCATCGGACATCAATATTCTGGGGATATGGAGAACCCAATGCTGCAGTTTGACATCTTACGTACTGCTGCTGAGAATGCGGCTTTTCGGGACGTTCCCGATATTGATTTGATGCATGAAGTGGCCGCTATGGGCTTGAGAGTACGTTATATTTTTCTCTCGTGTTTCTCTTATTTTTCTTGGTGATATGGTTTTAACCCATCTTTTCATTTTTCAGACATACATGGTGGAAAAAGAGAATGCTCGTAAGGCCGACATTCGGGCCAAGATTTTCTTGATTATGTTGGAGAAGTACCGGCGCTATCACAACAAGTGTTGTGAGATGCACCAACGTATGAAGGCGAACCCTAGCGATCGATCTCTCGGCGAGGAATTGGAGAAGAGAGATTAGGAGTTTATGCAAGCTGTTCACAGTAAGAGCACACTCAAGGAGAAAATTTGTACAAAGGACACAGAGCTTGAGTTGGGCAAAAGGGTCACTGCAAAATGGGAATATCTTCAAGAGAAACTGAGGTCGATGCAATCTGAGATGGATCAGAATCTTATCAGGGTCGAGGTGATGAGTGCAGAGTGGATGGGGAAATTGACCGAGTTGGAGAGAAAGGTCACTAGGTTGGAAAATATCGAGAGCGCTTGGTCAGCGTCTTTGGCGAGGGTGGCGACTTTAGAGAATACTATTCGCGTCCTCTGGTCCGAGAAAGAATCGGAGATGGCGAAAACCACACTAATGGAAGCAAGGCTTGAGAGCGTATGGGCAAAATCAACCATGAGGCATCATCCTTGGGAGACTGGGTCTCTTCCCTTGAGGTCGAAAAGGAGATACTGTTGGCTCAGATTGAATCTCCTTCCGTCGATGTTCCTCGTCATTTGCACGAGCTTTGGGTTCATGCTAATGCCTATCTGTACATATATAAGAACGTGTGGGAGACAGGCAATGTTATAAAGGATGAATATGAATGAGCTCGGGCAAAGGCACGGGAGGCTCATGTCAACTGTGGATATGACTCTGCGATGCCTTAGGTCGATGAGGGCGCGGATGATGAGGGAGGACTCCCCGGAGATGGTGGTGATGATGGTGGAGGTGATGGCGCTGAGTGAAAGAATGTTGTCTTTGTCTATTTTCTAATTTTTTTGTTGGTTGTCGTTGTTTCTTCCCCCCCCCCCCCTAGACTCTTGGTTCGGGCCGTCTGTAATATGCGACTATTTGCGTAGTGACTTTGTATAAAGAGGAATTTTTCATTGTTATATGACCTCTACATTTTTTGTTTTTCTCTTCATACTTTGGTGCGAAGTAGATTCCCGCATGACGAGCTCCCTACGCTTTGGGAATTTAGTGTCACGTGGGTAGAATATGGCCTTAATGGCGGCTTTGGCTGGCGAGACGGTATTTTTGAACTTTTGTCAAGACGTTGTCTAGTCATAGCCTGAACGGTACCAAACAATTTTTCTAACAGCGACCTTAGTCGTAAGGATATTACTTTCGGGCTTATATCGAAGTATTATCCTGTCGTGAGTCCCAGTCTTTCTTTCCCCCTTTTTTTCTCTGATAAAGTATTTCCCTATCGTCGTTCGATAGAGGTCGAACTCTTTTCTTTGGCGAAGGCCTTTGGCCTCAAGGGTGTTATTTTGAACTTGTCAAAATGTTAACTCCTTGTTGTTTGATCGAGGTCAAACTCTATTCTTTAGCAAAGTCCCTTGGCCTTAGGGCTGTTATTTCAAACTTTTGTTGAAATATTAGCCCGTCGTTATTTGATCAAGGTCGAACTATTTTTTTTGGAGAAGGCACTTCTCCTCAATGGTGTTATTTCAAACTTCTGTCAAAATATTAACCCATCGTTGTTCGATCAAGGTCGAACTCTTTTCTTTGTAGAAGGCCCTTGGCCTCAAGGGTGTTATTTCGAACTTCCATCAAAATATTAACCCGTCGTTGTTCAATCAAAGTCGAACTTTATTCTTTGGCGAAGGCCCTTGGCCTCAAGGGTGTTATTTCAAACTTCTATCAAAATATTAACCTGTCGTTGTTTGGTTGAGGTGGAACTCTTTTCTTTGGCAAAGGCCCTTGGCCTTAAGGGTGTTATTTTGAACTTTTGTCGAAATATTAACCCGTCGTTGTTCAATCAAGGTCGAACTCTTTAATTTGGTGAAGGCCCTTGGCCTTAAGGGTGTTATTTCGAACTTGTCGAAATATTAACCCGTCGTTGTTCGATCGAGGTCGAACTTTTTTCTTTAGCGAAGGCTCTTGGCCTCAAGGGTGTTATTTCATACTTCTGTCGAAATAGTAACCCATTGTTCGATCGAGGTTGAAATCTTTTCTTTGGCGAAGGCCCTCGGCCATAAGGGTGTTATTTCAAACTTTTGTTGAAGTATTAACCCGTTGTTGTTCGATCGAGGTCGAACTCTTTTCTTTGGCGAAGGAACTTGGACTCAAGGGTGCTATTTCGAACTTCTATCAAAATATTAACCCATCATTGTTCGATCGAGGTCGAACTCTATTCTTTGGCGAAGGTTTGGCCTCAAGGGTGTTATTTCAATCTTCTATCAAAATATTAACCCGTCGTTGTTCGATCAAGGTCGAACTGTTTTCTTTGGCGAAGGCCATTGGCCTCAAGGGTGTTATTTTGAACTTCTATCGAAATATTAACTCGTCATTGTTCGATCGAGGTAGAATTCTTTTCTTTGGAAAAGGCTCTTGGCATCAAGGGTGTTATTTGTAACTTCTATCAAAATATTAACCCTGCGTGATTTGATCGAGGCCGAACATTTTTCTTTGGCGAAGGACTTTGGCCTTAAGGGTGTTATTTCAAACTTTTACCGAAAAAATTAATCTGTCGTTGTTCGATCGTGGTCTAACACTTTTCTTTGGTGATGGCCTTGCCCATAAGTGTGTTATTTCAAACTTTTGTCGAAATATTAACCAATCATTGTTCGATCGAGGTCGAACTCTTTTCTTTGGCGAAGGCCTTTGGCCTTAAGGGTGCTATTTCGAGCTTTTGCCGAAATATAAGCCCATCGTGAGTCTCGGTTTTTTTTTTGGAGAGTTGGGTATCTTCTGGGGGGATCCCAGTTCGCCTGATTTTATTTGCATTGGGAATGCGATGTCAAGAAGCAGGGAATTTTGCTGCTTTACTCGCACTCGTTTCACACGCATATTAGAGTTTCCCTGTCTAACTTTTTTTTTCCGGCCTGGAAATGTCGTTTTTGGGTGGGGTGATAGATTATACTTTGACTTAGGGGATCTCCCCCTCATCGGCCCACCTTTTAGGTCCCGGTGAGGGCTTTTTTGGGACGCCTTCTTGGAGAGGGCGAGGGAGTACCACTCAAGGGGTATTATTTCCTAGGAGTTGGATTTGTTTGGTGGGTGGTATTTCGATCGTTTTGTAGTGATTTCGCCTTCTTCAATTAATTAGTTTCCTTGCTCGCTCTCTCGCCCGCATTATCGTTCGAGCAATCGGCAGAAGGTGGGTAAGGGTGACCTTCTCCTTGCTCTGATTCAATGAGTTGGAGAATGAAGGTGGACCTATAGCGTTGCTCGTTTTTGCTTGACGTTTTAACGGTTGATGGGGGTAATGTTTTCTAAATTTGGTAACCGAATTTAGCTCTCTTTCCCCTCATTTGGTCACGGGGTGCTTAATTCTCGTTTTCCATCTCCTCTATTTTCTTTGAAACAGTTGCAAGCATATCCTTACCGTTCTCTTTGGTGGGCGTTCATATTTTCGGTTCTTGATCTGGAGAAGATTAGGAAGTTTTCACTACAAAATCCTCACAGATGGCGTCAAATTGTCCGACCCAAAAGATATTGAATCCTTTTTGGTTAAATCAATTAAAGAAGATAAAAGGAAAATATTAGTCAAATGTAGTAAATCTCAGATCTATAAACAAACCAGAAGACGATATATAAAATGAAGTAGCGGTAAATTATCAACGCCTTTCATTTCTTTTCTCACCAATAAGTGCAGATAGTTGTTGTAGAAAATCTATTGGAGGGTTGTTTTCCTTCTTTTGTTCTTAAAGAAATTACAGAGGAGAAGGACAAAATAAGAAAGGCCCTCGATTTAGGAAAGTCTCATTCCTATATATAGTCATGGAGTCATTGATATGAATTTGGGCTATAGCCCCCACTTACTTCACGCCAGCCTTTGTCGTTTGGTGAATACGTAGTTTGGCGTAAATAGTATCGCCTTTTTTATCCCATTATTTGGACGTGGTCCCAATTGAGTCGATCACAATGGTCAGATTTTGTCCAATACACATACGACTTTGCATCCTATTCCATCCGATCTAGGAAAAACAGATTTTTGATGGTTGGAGGATTTGGAAGTGCTTTGGCATATTTGGATGTCTTGAGAAATTTATTAAGTTCAATAATTCTTCATCTCATTTTACATGATAGTATTTCACTTAAAATGGAATTTACTATGTTATTCTAATTTTACGTACTCCTTTCTGTTAATGACATTGAAAACAATATTTAAAAAATAATTGAAGATTAGTGCGATAGAGAAAATACTAAATCATATTTTAAACCTTTGAATAAATGCGGATCTGAATTTTTATTTTGAAAGTTGTGAAAGTTGTATAGGATCGAATTTGATCTTAAACGTCTCTATGCTGATGGGTACGTCATTGAGCATACGTCGAATAAAGTGAGGACATGACCTGGACGAGGTGACAAAGACGATGTCGTTTAAATACTCAGCGCCTTCACTCAGAGGACCGTACCTTTTTTATTATTTCGAGGAAGGTCTCGTGTTATATAAAGGAGACCTTAACATTGTAAAGGGGCATCATTATTATTCTCGAATAATACAACTCTTCTCTCTCTCTCTCTCTCTTTCTATATATATATATATGTGTGTGTGTGTGTGTGTGTGTGTGTGTGTGTGTGTGTGTGTGTATATCTAACTATTACTTCTCTCTTAAGTTCATATCATCATTTGATCTTTCATATCTATAATAACAACTTCAATTTTCATCCCTAGGTCATATTATATTTGATTACGATTTATCTTCATTTACTTTTGATTGTTTTTTAGCTTAAAAAGTATATCAATAACTTTTGAGCCAAACAATTTGGTGCCGTCTGTGAGGATTTCGAGAATCAAAATCATAGTTTGCACCTAGAGAACAACCAACAATCATTCTCTACACCACACAAAAACAAAAGATAGCCGAAAATAACACAAGAATGAAAATAATAGTGGGTGTTACAGCCAATCTCTTGGGTTCTCTCAACGAGGCCGAAGACGAAGGAATCTTGAATGCATCCCCCAGCACCACCCCAAGTGCAGAGATCTCTCATTCTCCATCCGAGGATCTAACGATCTTGCATGAAAAAAGGGCTTCAACATCTGCTGCTAAGGAAACACCCTCGGTGGTCAAGAAGCTACCAGAAGAATGGCTAACAAGTACCATAAGTGGCTTGGTTGAGAAGTCACCGCAAAATGACCTCAGGTGTACACCAACAGTAGGCATCACTGCTGCCCTGGATGAACCCGAAGTTGTACGAGCAAATGACGAGCACGTTGACGTGCGAACCAACGATGGCACACTCACAGTCATCCTTAAGAAAATGGAAGAAATGGAAAACAAAGCATTCTGCGGCCAAATGAAGGAACACCAGGAGAGGGTAGACAAGATCCTCGGTGCTCCCAACTTGCTAACAAAATGCGACGTGGGAAGGTTCGTTGAACAAACGTATACCGAAGAAGCTGCCCCACACTCCATCCCAAAATCCTTCAAAATGCCGCTCTACTTGAGGGTATACGATGGAACCACAGATCCTGAGGACTATCTGGTCCACTATGTCACTGCCGTAAAGGGCAACGACCTATCAAAAGAACAAGTACCATCGGTACTACTTAAGAAGTTCGGCGAGACATTGACAGAAGGGGACTTAACGTGGTACTCTCAGCTACCAGCTAGGGCAATATCAACGTTTGAAGAAATGGTGGATAAGTTCGTCACCGTCCATGCAGGTGCAAAGAAAGAGGAAGCAAGGGTCAATGACATCTTTTTCGTCAGGAAAACCACAGGAGAGGGACTCAGGGACTTCTTTGCTAGGTTTAACATGGTAAGGATGAGTTTGCCGAACATATCGGAAGGTATGGCAGTCGCCGCTTTCTAGAATGGGCTAAATAGGGATGGTTCGAGAGCAACTAAGAAACTGCTGAGCCGCCTTATGAAATATCCCCCTACCACATGGGAGGAAATCTACAACGCCTACTGTGCTAAGGTACGAGCGGACGAGGATGATCTTAATGGGCCAAACAAACGGCTAACAACGATACACTCGGAAATAAGGAGGGATCGATGCAACAAGGGTCGGCGAGAACAACTCCCACGCTTCAATAAAGATTGCCACCAGCCTTACATCAGATCCTCCCATCCGCCTCCACCCAGGCATACAGACGCACTACAACAACATGTCGCCCCACTCCAAAACGAAAGAGGTACGCCCCTTTTATTATCTGCTCATAACTTTTGGGTGTCTCCTTCAGAAATAGTGTACGCACTGGAGAAGATGGGCACTAAAGTGCAGTGGCCGTAGAAGATGAAATCAGACCCCAACACAAGGAAATCAAATGTTCTTTGTGACTTCCATCAGGAACGGGACACAAGATCAAGGGCTGCATAGGCATACGTCAAGAGGTAGTCAGAATGCTAAACCAAGGATACCTAAGGGAGTTACTCAGTGACAAAGGGAAAACCAACTTTGCACGCGGACGGGAACAACCCCACGGACCGCCTAAGCCTCCTTACCCAGCACGTACGATAAATATGATCGTCGGAGGTGGCGATGACTTGGCGATCAATCATGTCAAGTTCACCACCACGCACAAGCTGAAACAGAACATCACCCATGAACGATATAACGACTTCCAAGATAGTATTGCCTTCGATAAGTCCGATGTCGACGGTTTATCTTTCCCACATTATGACGCTTTAGTTATCACTATACATATTGCCGATACGGATGTTAAAAGAATCATGGTTGACGATGAAAGTGGCGCCTGTATTATCCATCTGAGGGCCCTCTTACAAATGGGACTCGAGGATAAGATAATACCACGTTGCATAACACGAACTGGTTTTACCAATGCAGTGGAACGAACATCCGAAGAAATACCACTGCCAGTTTTAGTAGGACGAGTCACGCTGGAAACAGCTTTCCATGTGATGAACCAGGAAACAGTGTACAACGCCATCATAGGATGCCCATGGAGATATGACATGCGAGCGATCCCCTCAAGCTTCTACCAAGGGATCAAATTCACTACCCCATGGAGAGTATTCAGCATTCCAGGCGAGTCGCGCACTGCACAGCAATGCTACAAAATAGCCCAAGACTGTGCCCACACCAAATAGCTAAACGGGGCAAATGCAGAGGCATAGAAATCAGCCGTGTTAGGGAGTAGGGTCAGTCCAATAACGGACACCATTAGAGATCCCAACATTGCGGAGGCCTGTAGAGCAACGGTCAAAGATCTCGACCCTGTCCAATTGGACGAAACCAACCTTAGAAAGAGAGCCTATATCGGGCACGGCCTCACCAACCCAAGTAAGTATCATGAATTCTTAACTAAAAATGTAGATTTATTTGCTTTTTCCCATTCAGATATGCAGGAATCCCGCAATACATCGCCACCCATAGGCTGAATGTCGATCCATTACACCCGCCCATATAACAGATGAGAAGAAAGCTCAACGCTGCTATCAAGAAAGCGGTCAGTGAGAAAGTAGATAAGTTACTGGGCAACGGTTCCATCAAAGAATCGAAGTACCCCCAATGGGTCGCCAATGTCGTCATGGTCAAAATGAAAAACAGGAAATGGAGAATGTGTGTGGATTTTACCGATCTGAACAGAGCATGCCCTAAGGATTCGTTCCCACTGCCCCACATCGACCAGTTGATCGACGCCACCGCGGGACACGAACTGTTGAGTTTCCTAGATGCATACTCTGGCTACAATCAAATCGTGATGGCCGAGGAGGACCAGAAGAAAAGAACTTTCATCACACACCAGGGCACATATTGCTACAAAGTAATGCCCCTAAGGCTCAAAAATGACGGGGCTACGTACCAAAGACTGGTCACTAAAATGTTAAAAGAACAGCTCGGTAAAACCATGAAAGTCTATATCGATGATATGCTGGCAAAGTCGACAAGGAAAGAGGACTGCATCGACCATCTGAAAGAAGCCTTCGAGATATTGAGAAGGTATGGAATAAAGATGAACCCTGAGAAATCCGCCTTCGGCGTCGCCTTAGGGAAATTCTTAGGATTTCTTGTATCATAAAGAGGAATCGAGGTCAACCCAGATCAGATTAAGGAGATAGACGTCATACCTGAGATTTTGAACATCAAAAAATAGATACAAAAGCTGACGGGGTGAATAGCCTCCCTATCCAAGTTCGTCTCACGATCCTCCGACAGATGCTATTAATTTTTCAACGTGTTGAAAAAGGACAATGGCTTACAATGGAACGAAGAATGCGTTGAAGCCCTAAGATGATTGAAAGCATATCTGTCTTCGCCACCACTTTTAACCAAAGCAAATCCAGATGAACCCTTGCTGGTGTATCTGGCCGTATCTGAGGTCACCGTCAACGCAGTCTTGGTCCGCAAAAATAAAGGTACGCAATCTCCTATTTACTACATTAGCAAAACCTTAGTGGGTGCCAAAACACGGTATCCACACCTCGAGTTTGACCAGTGCCGCTTCGAACAAATTCCATAGGTGCGAAACGTCGAAGTAGACAGTTTAGCAAAATTGACCGCAGCCATTAAAGACTTCAACAAAGAAAGTGTGGTCACCCTCCTTCATTCAGCCATTAATCACACTGAGGTACTCTCTTTAAATTTGACCTGGGAGTGGCGCAACCAATGTGTGTCATATTTGCAATATGGGAACTCCCAATCGACAAAAAGGAAGAAAAGAAGCTCCGCATACAAGCTGCCTGATATTGCCTGATAAATCACGAGCTCTATAAAAGAATGTTTGGCGGAACCCTGGCCAACTACCTAGGGCCACACCAAAAAGACCAATACTCGAAGAGGTACACGAAGGTCACTGCGATGCCCACACAAGTAACCATGCCCTCGTACGTTGCATAATACGGGCCAGCTATTACTGGCACACTATGAAGAAGGACGCTGCAGAATACGTTCGTCGATGCGAACAATACCAAAAGTATGCCCCCATGATACATCAACCAGGAGAACCCCTCCACTCAGTCACTTCCCCATGGCCTTTTATTAAATGGGGGATGGACATAGTCGGTTCCCTACAAGCGAGACGAGGAAAGGTACACTTTTTATTAGTTTTAACTGACTATTTCTCAAAGTGGGTGGAAACAGGTGCGTATGCCCAAATACGCGAACAGGAAGTCATCGCCTTCATATGGAAGAATAACATCTACCGATTCGGCATTCCCAAAGAGATCAGCTGCGACAATGGGCGACATTTGATCGGCTAGAAGACGACAGAGTTCTTCAACAAATGGCATATCAAGCGAATACTCTCCACGCCATATCAACCCGCCGCCAATGGACAAGCAGAATCTTCCAACAAAACAATACAGAACATACTAAAAAAGAAACTCGAGGAAGTCAAAGGGATTTGGTCTGAGTTACTACCAGAAGTGTTGTGGGCACACCGGACCACACCCAAATCTAGCACAGGAGAAACACTGTATTCACTGGTCTACGGAACCGACGCAGTCATGCTGGTTGAGGTCGGCGAGCTGAGCTTAAGGTATTCACATACTAGCGGAGCAGACAACGACATGAACAGACTTCAAGACCTCGATGAGGCCAAAGAAAGAAGAGAAATGGACCACATAAGAATTGTGGCTCAGAAACAACAGGTAGAAAGATACTACAACAAAAGAGCCAAAATAATACCACTCAAAGTGGGAGATTACGTACTCAAAGCCAAAACATTGGCATCGAAAGAACCAAGCGAAGGAAAATTGGGCACTAACTGGGACGGACCCTACAAAATCACAACAACAACGAATAAAGGAGCATTCCAATTAGAAACAATGGAGGGAGAAACATTCCAAAACAATTGGAACGTCGCCCATCTCAAATATTTCCATTTCTAAAAGGCTTCTCCCGAGTCGTACTCTTTTTCCCTCACCGAGTTTTGTCCCAATTGGGTTATCTCGAGATGGTTTTTAATGAGGTGGAAAATGGGATACCTGGAGATATTTGCAGAACAAGTTTATCATACTAGCCTCTCCATCCACTCTCCAGACTGGCATGATAAAGAGACTGGACTAGCATGATCTCCAATGTATCAAACGGCTAAGGTCATCTCCAATGTGCAAACGGCTACGACCATCTCCAACATGTAAATGGCTAAGGCCATCTCCAATGTATCAAACGGCTATGGCCATCTCCAACGTGTAAACGGCTAAGGCCATCTCCAACGTACAAACGACTACGGCCATCTCCAATGTATCAAACGGCTATGGCCATCTCCAACGTGTAAACGGCTAAGGCTGTCTCCCACGTACAAACGGCTACGACCATCTCCAATGTATCAAATGGCTAAGGCCATCTCCAGTATATAAATGGCTAAGGCCATCAACAATATATGGCTAATAATGTCGCCGTTAACCGTCAACTCAGTTCGACTACGGCAAGCGAGTGATTCGATGACAGTCAAAGTCACTCATATGGCTTAGTCCATCAACAATATTATGCATAAGGCTATCGACACAATTATGGATAAGGCAATCGACACTACCTGGCTTCGACCATCAACACGAAATGGCTAAGGCCATCGACAACATATGGCTAAGGCCATCACCGTCAACCGTCGACCCTGTTCGACTACGCCAAGCGAGTGATTCGACGACAGTCAAAGTCACTCATATGACTAAGGTCATCGACACTATGTGGATAAGGCCATCAATGCAAAATGTCTATGGCCATTGACAATATTATGGCTAAGGCAATCGACACTACGTGGCTAAGGCCATCAACACGAAATGGATAAGGCCATTGACACTATGTGGCTATGGCCATCAACGCGAAATGTCTAAGGTCATCAACAACATATGGATAAGGCCATCGCTATCAACCATCAACCCAGTTTGACAACGGCAAGCGAGTGATTCAACGATAATTGAAGTCACTTATATGTCTAAGGCTATCGGCACTACGTGGCTACGGCCATCAACACGGAATGGCTAAGGCCATTGACAATATCATGTCTAAGACCATCGATGCTACGTAGCTACGACCATCAATGCGAAATGGCTAAGGCCATTGCCGTCAAACCGTCAACCCAGTTCGACTACGGCAAGCAAGTGATTGGACAACGGTCGAAGTCACTTATATGGCTAAGGCCATCGACGTTATTTTGGCAAAGGACACCATTGCCAATCGTCGACCCAGTTCAACCATGAAAAATAAAGCAAGCTCCTGCTCTACAGAGACGAGATACAAAAACTAAAAGACGAAAATAAAAGAATGGCAACAAGAGTATGACTTTCATTATCGTTCAAAAATGCATGTACATACTACCTTACAAAAGGTCCTCTTTACATTCCAAAATAGAGGAAAATAAAAATATATACAAGTCCTAAGGGGCTTCGCCGCCTTGCCCGCCACCTCCTACGTGACCACCATTTTGCTCATTATCCCCCCCTTGGCCGCCATCTTGTCCGTCACCGCCTCCGAGTTGGTAAGCTGCAGAAATCCAAGAACCATATTCTAGACGGTTGGCGTCTTCGGAGTTGTAGCCCGCCCGATCTGGAGAGTCAGAACTATACCCACAAGTTTCACGGGCTACACGCCTTTGTTCCTGAACCTCCACCTCAGTGGATCGACCTGCGGATAAGTACTCCTCGAGTACAACCATTCTGGATTCAGCGTACACCCACATCTCATGCGCTTCACGATGTGCATCATCTACAAGATTTGACAAAGCTGTCCACTTGAGGACCTCAATCTTAACCGCCTTGGTGTTGAGTTTGGTGGTCAAGGCAGCGAATCTGGTCTACAATTGAGCTGCCTCTGCGCTATCCCGCGGCTAATCTCCAACTCCTCTTCTTTCGGCTGAAGGAGAGTCTCCAGATTGATGTTCCGAACCAAAGGAGCCATCAGTTGCTCATCGACCTCCTTCAACTCGCCCACACTCCGTTTCAGTTGAGCCTCCAATTTTTAAAGGCCCTCACGGAACACTCGAAATTGAAGGTCTTGTTTGAGCACATATGCCAACGCCTGATGCTTGGCACAGAATTGTTTGTACTTCTTCGCCATTTTGTTTAAGGTGGTCGCCTTCTTTTGCTCACGCCGCCTCCTCTCCACCTCCAAAATGAGAGTCTAATAAGGAAAGGAAAAAGAGGAAAGACAAGTCAGTACATATCAAAGTTGTCCTCACGGCCCACAAAAGATATACTGAAAGCTACCTGCAAGGCTGCGCCAGCGACCCTTTGAGATACATCCCTGTCATTAACGCCCTTCAGCATTTCACGCTCTCATCCGCACATAGCAGGTTCATCTCCGCTACGGCTTGCTCGCTACTCTCTAATAAATTATACCCTCCGGGGATCAGGATTCCGCGGTTAGGCCTACCCTCTATCATCCCCACGTGGGCTGGCTCCCTCGTTACATCTCTAGGAGCGACCTCAGGGCCCGCCCTCTCAACATCAACGCCCGCTTCTCCAATTGCAGATGATGAACCGCCCTCCAGAGCACTGGCTGAGCTGGTATCGGTGACAGTTCTCCTTTGAGGAGCCAACCTCCCTGAACGCATGGCCCCGGCCATAAAAACTGGATTATGCTCTTGACAAGGCTCGCTAACCCTCTCATCTCCAGTAGCTACCCTCTTGCCCATTATCAACCGCCGTATCTTGCTCTACAGCAGCTCCTCGCCGTTTGAAGTCTCCCCCACCGGTTACGGGGGCGGTACCGAAGGAAGTGCTTCACTTGTGGATGCCGCCGCATGCGTAGCCTCCTGCTGAAGGATCACGGGAATGCCATCATAGAACAAATACTCTCTTCTTGGGGACATTGTGAACTGCCAGCGCGAGTGAGTCAGGTAAAAAAACCTAAGGAAGTATCCAAATCAACGCCGAAGAGTTATGTAATGGGCCGTAGTAATGACGAAACGTAGCCCAGGTACAACACTTTTCTGCATAAGGTATCAATTTCTCTACGCATGATTTAATGTCGTCTATGGGCTGGGCGAAGAAGCCCTCACTACAAAAAAGAAGAAGAAGTCACAACGGCCGAACGGCTAAAACAATGTACAACCAAGAATTTCACATACGAGGATACTTACATTTAGAGTTTCACCTTTCGGGGAACCCATTAGGGTTCGATACCAGGTGCTCCATTTTGATATAGACGTACCCGCTCCAGAAGCCACGGTTGGCCTTGTCATCAGCCTTTACCACCAAACCCTTCGTACCGCGGCTCTTCAGTTGCAACATGGTACCCCTTAGGTAACCAGTGCTGAATAATTGTAAAAATGGTGGACTAAGATTTCACACTCAGCCTTGTCCGCATACATGCTCAGAATCTTACGCACCTTCAAAGTGTAGGGAGTAAGTTGTGCTGGGCATATGTCAAAAAAGCGGCAAAGCTCCTCTGCTAAAGGATAAATCAGTAGGCTATAACCGATTAATAATGGATACTCATAAAAGGTTCAATATCCGAGTCTATGCACATTAGTGTAATCCGTTCCAACCGGAACCATTTCCACGTGGCCCGAAATGTTATGCGCCGCTCGGAGATTGTCCAAATGCGGTTGTAAAAACTCACTATGTTCCCAGGGGAGAGCAGGATTTCTTGTTTGAAAATCCTGTTGAATGTGCATTTCTTTGGGAAGCACATTTTCCACCGAGGGGGAACGAGAGCGTTTTCTGCCTCCTCCTATTCGCCGCCAGGGGAAGGAGGAACCCTAGATGGGGCGGTATCCTTGTTCTTCTTACTATTTTGGCGTTTTACCATGATGTTCCGTCTAAGAAATAAAGTACTTATAGCGAGAAATAAGGATTCAGAAATGTGAAAAAGTCTCACATAAAATAGCAGTTATCAGAGAGGAAGACAATGAAGAAAGTCGAAAAATATTCTCCAAGGGTTCGAAAGATGAATCAGATTGAAACTTTCCATTATTTATTGGGTTAAGTTGTGCGAAAATTGAAAAGGCATGACGCAAAACGGGCGCGGGAAACCAAAATGTCACATCACCTCCTGAACCGCCTCGGGAATAAGTGTAATAATGACGCATGTGGGCGATGACGTCATCCCGAAAGGAAGCCACACGTCAACGTCTTAACAACGTTTAGCATTTCACATCATTCATGTTGCCTCCTAAGTATGAGGTCAAATTCTCCAAAGACGAGGTTCACAAGTCCGTCCATTGGAGACACCCATCGAATGCGCCTCTAATGAACAGAGAGAGTAACTGTATAGGGTCAAATTTGATCCTAGACGTCTCTATGTTGATGGGTACGTCTTTGAGCATACATCGACTAAAGTGAGGACATGACATGGACGTGGGGACAAAGACGACGTCGTTTAAATACTCAGCGCCTTCACTCAGAGGACACTACCTACTTTTGTACCTTTTTGATTATTTCTAGAAAGGTCTCATGTTATATAAAGGAGACTTTAATATTGTAAAGGGGCATCATCATTATTCTCGAATAATGCAACTATTCTCTCTCTCTATCTCTGTCTTTATCTCTAACGATTACTTCTCTCTTAAGTTCATATCATCTTTTGATCTTTCATATCTATGATAATAATATTGTCCTTCTAATCTCTAGATTATATTATATTTGATTACGATTTACCCTCGTTTATCTTTAATTGTTTTTAAGCTTACACAGTATATCAATAACTTTTGAGCCAAACAAAAGTCATATAGAATACATTTATGCGTACAACAGTACGTGCCAAATATTTTGAAGTATTCCCAAATGGATAGAGTGCAATATAAAATAGGGCATAAAGAGTAATAGCTCTTAGCTCACGGGTAGCCAGTGGCGGAGCCACCTTTGATAAAGAGAGTCAAGACACCTCTTCGCTAGAATTTTAAATTTTTATGTATATTAATCTATATATGTTGATTGGCCCTGATTTCTTGGTATGTTTATTTATTTATATTTTGACTCCCCTTAATAAAAATGATAGAGCTTTCACCCAAAAAATATATATTAAAAAAGGAGGAAAAAGACTTCTAAAAGTCTTAGTACGACTTAAAACAAGGACATAAATGAAAAGTCAAATGATCTTCCCTTCGTTTTTTAATCAATATTTTGGAGTAACAAGCTGGGTTGCAATGGGTAAATACAGTGGCGTTTCATATCATAACCTCTGAATTTAGGAGAAATCCTTGGTCATTGAACCCACCACTTGAAATTTATTTTTTTACTTTTATCATAAGCAGCTTGTTATTAACTTTACAAATGTGACTTGAAAAGACAAAAGATTTTGTAGGTATTGGTTATCAAGGCTCTTTTCTTTTTCTTTTATGGATTTTTCTGGGTTTGATATTGTGATTCACATTGCTGAAAATTACCCATTGAATAGATATTGACTAATCAGTCAGTGGTCACCATCGAAACCTTGTACTGGCATTAGGCAAATGTAGTTATCATTGACGAGCTATTATTGATATTTTTGAGGTCACAAAATATCCAAATGTAAGGGGGACATCGACATTATCTCTTATGGATCCTTATATCGACTACACCTGCCTTGCTGTGTTGAACTGGACTCCGTGCTTTCTTCTTCTTTTGTTTGTGTTACGGACTAATTACCAGTCGACGTGCAACATCGCATTTGGCATTGGTCTTAAATACTTTGAACAATATAGCTGCTCCAAAAATAAATATACCTTTTGTAACTTGCCCAAATGCTTTCCCGTGCAATAATGTAGAAATTTCACGCTGCATATATGTTGGGATATAAACTATTAATTATGGGTTTGGTTTAGATATAGTATTTATTATGAAATAATTGTTTATTCAGTTTTAATAAAATTTTAAATAAATTATATATTAGTCTGTGTCATTTGCTTATATAGTAGATGATTTAGTGTATAGAGTTTAGCTTATATACGGAAGATTAAATCATCGGTTCTTATAAGTATAAAGTTTGAGTTCACAATCTAATGATGGAATTGGACAAACCATCAGGAATGATTGTAGCACAAGATTAAATATAATTTATCTTGATTATGGAAATGGTTTAATTCCAGCTTCTTGTGCTAGTACATTTTCTATGTATTGAACGGACCAGGTAGAGATAAATATTTTATACTGACTTAATAAAATAAACTCTCTAGCTATTAAATGTACTTATACTCTTAATCTTGATATAATTATTATTAGCTGTGCATAGTATTATTGCTTTGATTTATTAAACGGCGAGATTCTTTCGTGGGTCAATATGCCTGGTAAATTGGATAATAATAATGTACATCGGCGAAGTAATAGTTAGTTGATGGAATCCATGTCTCGGTTTAGAGATTGATGATACACCTTTATGGAAACTTATAAGTTTTCATGTGTAAACCCGGCCGGTGAATTTTGTATCCGACACATGAAATAAGTTAAGCGAGAGTCTAAAGGAAATAATCAATAAATTAAATCGTCAGTAATTTAATTTAATTGATTCGTATCTGAATCTTAACATGGGGAGTTAAATAAGATCTAATAGATGAATTTCAAAATTGAATAAGGAGTGCAATTATGAATTTTTAGTAGAATAATTCGTAATTAATTATGGTAGATATAAATTTCAAAAATTATAAATTAACTCCATAATTAGAAGCCTTGTTAATTATATTCTGTGGTCCCTACTGTGCCTAAATAATAGGAAATAAAGGAATCATTTATTTGGTGGAAAAGAAAACCCAACAGGTTTTGGAAAAAGGGTCTTAACCCTTAAACTTGTGCTATAAATACATAAGATTTTCCACATAGAAGGAGAAGTACATGGTGGCTGAAATTTTCAGCCAAGTTTCATAGAAATTTCGCCCACACGAAATTGCTATTTCCGGTTATTGTTTGGGTAACACAATAGAAGACCGTGGAACGTTCGAGGATCACGATTGTGCGGGTGATGGAGATTCCATTGAGAAGTTATGGAACAGAAGGCTCACGTGGTAGAAGAGATATGTTCACGCTTCAAGAGGCAACCCGTGAAATCTCGTTTATGCTAGTTGTCTAGATTACATGTGATTTTGATACTGAGATTGCTTCCGCTGCTTATTATAATCCATCAATTGGTATCAGAGCTCACTCACATCTAATTAGATATCTAAGTTTTTTATGAAACAAGAATATGGTGTTTATGTGCGTATTTTGAATTAAATATATATGTGATTTTCTGAAAAACTGCACTGCTGTTTTGTGAATTAACTATGCAAATTTTTTGGATTATTCTTGTAATCATGAGATATCTGTTTTCTTATTGATATTTGATTGATATTATCTAAATTTTTTTGGGGTAAACCCTAGAAAAACGCAAAACCTATTTTTGACCGAATAGCCGGTATTTTCGGAGGTCAGCGAACTTGATAGACTCTGATTGAGCAGAAATTTGGTGGGTCCATCGAAAACGGCGTGGTGAGAAAAACTCACTTCTTTAGCAGTAAACGATGGTGTTTTTCGGCATTTTGAGGTCGTTTGGATTGTGTTTTGGACGTTTTTCTATTTTCTGAAAATTATTTCTTAATAATTTTAATTTCTTTTTAATTCAATCGTGGTGGGGTGACTCCCATGGTCCCCATGATTAAATACTAGTCATATAATAGGTTTACACATTGGCTATTAGCAAATAGACGTATTGTTGTATTAAATTCAATAATAAATGTGTAGGATTTTAATTGACTAGGACTTACAAGGTATAATTGATATTGTATAATGATATAATTATTTTGTAAGAAAGTAAAATTCTCTATTTGATATCCCAGATGACTAATGATTGGAGCGTTTGGTATATTTGTGCATAAAAAATCTCAAATTTAAGTTTATGTTTTCATGCCCTACATGATTACTAGTTTGGATTTTCGATGAAGAATTTTGTTCTCTGATTGGAGGTCCTAATTAAGTGAAATATGACGGTATTTTGTATAAGTTTTATATTGTTGGTATGACTTTTTATGCTATGGTCTATCATAAAATAATTTTATGAGCTAAATATACATATTCACTTGTAAATTGAGAATTTTATGAGTAATAAATAGTTATCACTGTAGTGGTTTGTTTATTTGAACTCATGAAAAATTCTTAGTAAATTTGTACATGTGAAATTATATCTATTCATGGATTGAGCATTATGATTAATAAGTAGGATCCACAAAATGGTCTATTTATTTGAGTCATTGAAATATGTTTAATATACCATGTGAAAAGTATCCTTGAGAAATCTACATTAATGGTAGAGGTTCTTAACTAGAAAAAGAGTTTTATCTTTGGGTACTAGTGAAACTAACTCCACCCATGAGAAGAAATATTGGGGTTTTCACCGGACGGGAGAAAATATTATATATCATGTTCTTATGTGTTTAATAAAAGGATAAATTTATTGCAAAAGGAAATATTAAATATCCTAGAAATAGGAAGAACGTAACATATGCCTTGAGCTCATAGTGTAATTATAAGGAGAATGAAAATAAATATCATATTTATTTAATTCATGAGACTACTTAAAACGGTTATTCTCCGAGTTTGGTTACAGGCTGGTGGTCATGAATTTGACGGACTCCGATTGACCTGAAACTTAGTGGGTTCATCGAAAACGATCTAATGGGAAAAACTCACTGCTATGCAGTGAACGTGTTAACGTTTGGCATTTTGGGGTCGTTTAGATGGGTTTTCAAGCAGTTTATTAAATTGAATTTGTTATAAATATGAAAAATTATTCTTTGTTAAATCTGAAACATGTGATTTAACTTGATATGATATATATGAAGAATGCAAATCACATGGGTTTAATCCTAACTACGCCAAAAATAATTTATTCGAATTTGGTCCAGTTTTGGCGATCATGAATTTTACGATCTCCAAATGACCAGAAATTCGGTAGGATCATCGAAAACTGTCATTTAAGAAGAACTCACTGCTATGCAATAAATCACATCATACTTTGACGATTTGGGATCGTTTAGATGAGTTTTTTGGATGTTTGACGGATTAAAATGTGATTTACATACGAAATGTCATTCTTTCTATCATTTTATTTATGTCTAATCTGGAACATGATAACACATGTTGATTTGACATGAATTTATATATGATAAAAAAAATACAGGTCATATTTTAAATTCTTAAAAAATACTTAAAATGATAATTTTCCAAATTTGGTCGCAACTTTTTGAGATCGTGACTTTAACGATCTCGATTGATATGAAATTTGGTAGATCTATCAAAACAGTTCAATGAACAATAATCACTACTATGCAGTGTAAAATATTAATTTTAGTATTTTAAGTCTGCTTAAATGAGGTATTGAGCATTTTTTTAAAAAAACTGTGGAACTTATACTCAGAGAAAAGTTTGTGGTTGTGATAAGGTAGTGATAGGGATTAACCCCTATGGTCTCCATTTTTTTATTTATAGTGAGATAGTAAATTTACGCGTTGACATTAGGTCTTCCTCCATATCGGATAAATTTATTATGAACTCACTGGATATAGTTACTAGTTATTGATAACCTATGTTAGCTCTTTATCTGAGTTTAAGGGTTAAATCAATTTTGTAACTAAAATACAATCATGATTAAATGGTGATAGAATTATATTTCTATGGTCTTTCACTATTAATTTCAAGTGAGTAATAAATTTACGCGTTGACTTTAGGTCTTCCTCCATATCGGATAAATTTATTATAAGCTCACTAGGTGAAATACTAGTAATTGATATCGTGTACTTACTCTCCATCTGAGTATACATGTTGGATCAATGAAACTAGAGCTATTAAAAATGAAGTTCACTTGACTTAAACTAACAGTATACTCTCCATATGAGTTGGGTCTGTTTTAATTATTAGAGTGAATAATCTGGCATTGCATATGTATGTTACATGAGTAGTTCTTTTCCATCGAAATTGCTATTCAAGATGCATGACATATATGTGTAGTGTGTTTAAAATTTTTGTATTAAAAAGTTATATACAATTGACTGAAAATAATAGTATGGTCTCCATATGAGTTGGTTCTATTTATTTTTGTATTGTATAATTCTTGAATTATATAATATACTTTACATGAATGATTCTTTTTTCATCGAAATTTATTATTCCAGATCCATGTATGTATATAAATATTGAATGCAGTCTAAATTTTACTATTCAGCATTTGACTTATTATGATCTATTTAATGTTTTTATCTCAACTCCACAATGATTTTATGCAGCTGATCGTATTACTTGTTGAAATTTTTTTTTAGTGATAAGGCATTAATTTTAAGGATACAATATAGGTACTTTTGTTAGAAGGAATTTAATTCCGGTTTCTCGGCAAAATAAGAGATGTATATTTATTTTATTTTTCGAATAACTCTTGAGTTATTGAGCTTAATAAACATTTTATCTCTTGTGGTACATACATGCATGACCTTGTTATTGTATATTGATGTCTCTCGTGAAACAATATTAGTCTACATCACAAGAGAATATGTTCTTCAAAATTGAGTAAAACTTATATGTGTACTTTTGTCTAAGTCATATTAATCTGGATAGGATTTCAAGTTGGTCAAGGATGTACCTTAAAGTTCATTGAAAGTAGAGGCACTACCAACTTATGGTTCCTATTTGGAAGGAAATTTGACTAAAAGATGTTTCCTTTTAAAAGGAAATAAAACTAGTGATAAGTTAGAATGAATCCTTTCTGATTTATATGGTTAAATGAACATACTCATAAGAGATAGATTTTGAGTATTTTGTGACGTTCATAAATGATTACTCGTAATATTAATATATTTATTTGATGCAATGTAAGTCTTAATGAATTAAGTAATTCAATATTTTTAAGACTTGAAACGGAGAAGCATCAAAGAAATATATTAAGTTACTACAATTTGATTGTAGTGGCGAGCACATCTCTAAAAAGTTCTTTTGTTACATATCAGAATAAGGGAATACATCTCGATTGACTACACTGTAAACTCCATAATAGAGTGGTGTAGTAGAAAGAAGAAATAAGTCTCTTATGGATATGGACAGACTATTGACGTGTTATTCAAATTTGCCTTATTTGTTTTTGGAATATTTCCTGAAAACTGCAAATTACATTCTGAATTTAGTTTCTTCTAAGTTAGAACCTAGGACATCTATAGAACTGTGGACTGAATGTAAGCTCGGCATGTGGCATGTTCAGATATAGGATTGTCCACATATGTGCTGAAAGGGAAAGCAGATATGTAAGTTGGAACTAAGAACAGATAGGTGCATGTTTATCGAATATCCAAGAAAACTAATGGATCTTTATTTTATTGTCCTAAAGAAAATAAGGCAATTTTAAAACAATTGCATTTTTCTAGATAATGATTGTTTAATAAAATATGTTCCTAGAAGTAAACTATTTCTATAGGAATTGGGCAAAGAAATAATTAGATGTTCAAGAACATCAAAACCCACATGTCAGAATTGACGTTCCATTGCATTTAAATAGTGGGATAACGTTAATAGATATGATATGTCTTTATCGAGTGGGAGTGATGTTTGAACATTGAACACTGCAGTAAAAAGTTACTAATATTTCCATGTCGTGAGGTAATGAAGGTAATATTAGTAGTACTTCGTCGTAGTGGGAGAAAGCTAAATAAAATCATAGTTCAGTATACATTCTTGGGGATAGTTTCGGTAACATGATCCCTGAAGAGTTTAATACCAAACTAGATAGTTACGACAAAGCACTACTGACAAATATTGCATCAGATATAACTTGGCAAGATTCTTTAACAAAACCTTATTTGTGAAGACTTTTAATAGTCATGTAAAAGAATATCTAAGAAAGTTGTAGATGCGTGGTTATGAGTCTAAGTGGGAGATTGTTGGGGCATATACTATTAACCATGCATTTGGATATAGTATATTCTAATAATTATTATGGTTAAAAGTCTAAGTGGGAGATTGTTGGGATATATTCTATTAACCATGGGTTTGGTTTAGATATAGTTTTTATTATGAAATAATTGTTTATTCAGTTTTAGTAAAGTTTTAAATAAATCATATAATCGTCTGTGTTCTTTGCTTATATAGTAGATAATTTAGTGCATAGAGTATAGCTTATATACGGAAGATTAAATCGTCATTTCTTATAAGTATAAACATAGGGTTCACAATCTAATGATGGAATTGGACAAACCATCAGAAATGATTGTATCACAAGATTAAATATAATTTATCTTGATTATGAGAATGGTTTAATTCCAACTTCTTGTGCTAGTACATTTTCTATGTATTGAACGGGCCAGGTAGAGATAAATATTTTATACTGACTTAATAAAATAAACTCTCTAGCTATTAAATGTACTTATACTCTTAATTTTGATATAATTATTATTAGTTGTGTATAGTATTATTGTTTTGATTTATTAAAAGGCGATATTCTTCGTGGGTCAATATGCCTGGTAAATTGGATAATAATAATGTGCATTGACTAAGTAATAATTAGTTGATGGAATCCATGTCTCGGTTTAGAGATTGATGATACACCTTTATGATAGCTTATAAGTTTTCATGTGTAAACCCGGTAGGTGAATTTTGTATCCGACACATGAAATAAGTTAAGCGAGAGTCTAAAGAAAATAATCAATAATTTAAATTATTAGTAATTTAATTTAATTGATTCGTATCGGAATCTTATGGGGAGTTAAATAAGATTTAATAGATAAATTTCAAAATTGAATAAAGAGTGCAATTATGAATTTTTAGTAGAATAATTCGTAATTAATTATGGTAGATATAAATTTCAAAAATTATAAATTAACTCCATAATTAGAAGCCTTGTTAATTATATTCTGTGGTCCCTACTGTGCCTAAATAATAGGAAATAAAGGAATCATTTATTTGGTGGAAAAGAAAACCCAACAGGTTTTGGAAAAAGGGTCTTAACCCTTAAACTTGTGCTATAAATACATAAGATTTTCCACATAGAAGGAGAAGTACATGGTGGCTGAAATTTTCAGCCAAGTTTCATAGAAATTTCGCCCACACGAAATTGCTATTTCCGGTTATTGTTTGGGTAACACAATAGAAGACCGTGGAACGTTCGAGGATCACGATTGTGCGAGTGATGGAGATTCCATTGAGAAATTATGGAACAGAAGGTCATATGGTAGAAGAGATATGTTCACGCTTCAAGAGGTAACCCGTGATATCTCGTTTATGCTAGTTGTCTAAAAATCTCGTTTATTACCCAAATGCTTTCCCGTGCAATAATGTTGAAATTTCACGCTGCACATAAACATGATATCGGCCCGGCCGCTACTTGCGTTATAGCTGGGATTTAGCTGATAACCTCACCTCGCTTAATTTAGTCAAAATTCATCTCAACTCGGTTAGCTCGGCTGTACATTAAGAGTAAAATCTATCCAATAGGTTCGATTAAATAGTTATTGTTATGAAATAATATAAGAACAAGAACAATAATACAAGAACAAGAACAATAGAGAGAAAAGTAAAGAGAGGAGTATTCTTATTAATACTTTTGGGATGATTTACAATGGGGTAAGACCCTTCTATTTATAGGAAGACAAAAGACTTAGCCTTGAAGTAAGACTCTTCTTATAAGATAGACATTCACCTTAAATAGAGTTCTATTTATAACAAAATGTGCATTTTTATCCTGTGCTTGTGAATCTTAACAAAAAATACTGAATTTTTAGCAATTACACCATTTAGTTATCCACGAGATATGTTTAAGTTTTTCCTGTTACTTCATACTAGTCTCATTTTAATATAATATAGATTTGTAGTAATATATAGTTCTAAAAATAGTTTGAATATAACATATTTCCTATTGGATACACATTAATAATCTCTTTACGATTGGCGTGAATCAACATGACTACACTTGGTAATGCTGTTAAAATCCATATATTTAAGAAATTGCATAAAGATACAATATTCTTAAAATAGTCTTAAGGGGCAAAATATTCCTAAAATAGTCTTCAGGGTATAAATGGATTGACACAAATATTCGCCATGGATTTGAAAGATCGCAAAATATAGGACGTGTATTTTTCTGGAATTACTACCACCAAAAGGCAAATGGCATCTCTGAATATTGAAACACTTATATAGTTGCGTACAGAATCTGTCTACAAACAATTTAATAGTAGTAAAAGCCTAAGAAGCGTCATACTCAATTCTCATCGTACGTAATTATATGAGGACTAAGATATTTTAAGCTATACACTAATTTATCCACTCAACCCACTCCAATTGCATAACCTAGCCGCCTTTTAAGCGAAAAATACTTTGCGCTTTCAGAGAAATATATATTTTGATTGTTTTTGAAAATAGTAGTCGATAAAATATATTATTGGGTTAAACTAGTTTAAAGATAGCTTTGGATTAAGTTTGCACGGTTTTCTCCAAAAGACATCACACCATTAAGAGATCCCTACACCATATAAGTAGACTCCTAATTTTTATCAGCTAGCAATGGACTTTGTTCGCACACCCAGCAATCTCATCCTCGAACTAAGTTCCACATAACCATTGACACATCCACATGTCAATTTCCGAGATTCACTGTGTGCCACCACATTATTAGAATATTATGGCCACCGAATCCCGCAACTAGCTTCTTCTTGCGTGCGCACCACCTCACACCTTCACTCTGCCATCTCCATCCTCGTCCCGCTGAACCTGGGCTCTGTTACTAGCTGTTGCGCTAGACTAGCTCAAAGACACTCTTAACATGGTGTGATATTGTCCGCTTTGGATCAAGCCTGCATGGTTTTCTCTAAAAGGCCTCACACCATTAAGAGATCCCTATACATTAGATGTAGACACCCAATCTTTTCAGCTACCAATGTTGGATTTTGTTCGCACGCCCAACATATATATATTTTATATATTTTTTTGACTAGCGAAATATAATTAGTTTCGGCCGACCGGTCAATTTTAGTATTTTGCACATTTTTTATTACATAACTCATTTTTATATTTAAAAATTTGTTTAATCTTTATGTTGTTTTGCCCTTACTTTATAGGCCCACTTTATAAAATCAAGGGTAGTTGTTTGATACTAAAGGATTTTTAGTATTTCGGCATCAAAATAGTTTATTTCTTTTTATAAACCCCTTGTCATATCAAATACCGCGAAACACAATAGGTGGAGAAAGAAATACATTACCTTAGCATACAGGAAAATACTTTGGTAGAAATACATTACCTTAGCATACAGGAAAATACTTTGTCAAACAACCGAAGTAGCGAATTGTTTCAGTATTTACCTAGAAAGAAATCAAACTAGTGATGTAAATTAGCTATATATACAAATTAAATGAAACTAATTAAGTAAAGCTAAATTATTTTTTCTTCAGTTTTGTCGTCTTTTGCTATATTTTTCGATTTATTTTTTCAGACAAGGAAGAAACTTGATATACAGTTAGTCCTCATTTTTAATACACTCTCCAGCAAAGTAAACAAATAGTGCTAAGTATTCCCTAGGGCATATCATCGTCGACTGCACAATTATTCACTAAGAAACTGTTAATTACAAAAGTTTTACCAAAGAAAAAAGAGAGTGTAGGCTTAATGACTTTAATTTATTTATCCATAATCAACGAAAGATCTCCCTTTGAGTCCCTTGTCCAGTTTTAACTGATATCTAAGGAGGTGCATAAACAATGATAATCAAGAAACAAAGTTTACGATACTTTTGATCGTTAAACAAATCATAAATGAATCTTGTTTACCCCAAATTTGGGTAACAATTAAATTTGTATGTAATTTTAAGGATATGCGATTTAATTTAATACGAACAAATAAGAATATCAAATGAATGAGTTGGAATTGAAATAAACGTTCAAACGAGTTACAATACTATAATCAAGCCTGGATTTAGACTAATAAATAACCTCATCCTCGAACAGACCCTCGGTTCGAGCTCGGCCATGAATAAAGAACAAAACAAATGAGCTAAACTTTAAAAATAGCTAAAAACAGAAAATCAACTTGTATTGCTTTGTTTCGCATGTTACAATGTGTCTTACAAAAGAAAAGCTTTCCATTTTTATAGTAGGAGAGTTTCTTCCCAAGTATTAAGTCTAAAAAAGGTAAAAGTCTTTCCTTCCCAGTAATTACTAATCTATAATCAACACCGAGCGAGATTCACGCCGTGATATCCGATTGGGTGTGAAAATACCACGACCCTCTATTCGTCATGCATAACTGTTTACCGTGTTTCCGAAGTCTTAGAACTCATTCTTGCCCCCGAGGTGCGTCACTTTACCATACCCGATGATAAGCACATAGTTCATTCTACGCGGATCTCGATACGTTGGGTCTTTAACCTTTCGTGCGCTCATGCCTTTCATCCGTTTTCTCACCAGGAAATCAAAAAGATGTTACTCCGATTTTATCCGTGCACAAATCTAACACCGAAAAGGACAGAAAATTAAAGAAGCTTCAAAACCCACAAAAAAGTTTGGCAAACAACGTCAATGTCAATTGTTTGACACTAATTGAGTATTTGATTCGCTACTTTGGTAGTTGAATAGAGTATAATTCTTTTTGTGGCCATTAGGAGGAGTCCAGAATTGAAATATGGTTCCTTTTGACTAAAAGTATATAAATAAGTGTAAAAAGCTAAGTTACCAAATTATATATAATGCTAACGATAACTGCATCGTTACTGTATATCGCCATTTTTTCTGGCGCTATATTAAAAGAAAACTAACTCTGAACGGCTGACACTATTTTATTGTACAGTAACTGACACACACATTTCTGTACTTTGCTAGAAATTGTTAAAACATATAGAAAGAGAGAGAGTAAGAGAAGAGGTGTAGACTCAAATATTCAAACTAACTCAACTTTTTCCCTTTTTTTTGGACAAATTAAAATTCATTGACAATGAATTTTAATTTGTCCACTTTACTTAACTTTTGATTTTTTTTTTTGGTTCATAATATTTTTTATTTTTGCGAATATCAAGAAGGAATTAATTTTTTTTTCTAAAGTTGTCGTTGGAGTAAAGAACCTTGGAGTGTTTGTTATATTTTCGATGAACAAATTAAGATTAATATGTTAGATTTTATTTTTAGTTAATATTAAAAGATAAATTTCTAAATGTATGTAAAACCATAAATAAAAAAATCAATTAAAGTTCACGGGAAGAAATTATCTTTCGGAACACTTTAATATTTTCTTGAATTAAAATGAATTTCAAAATGGTAAATTATTTCAAAATAAATTTACTTGTCAACTATTTTTCGAAAAATATTAAAGTAAATCTATTAAGGGCACTGCTCATACCTTCTCTGATTGGGACACACAATATTTGTGGGGATAATTTTATCATTGCTATATTTCTGCAAAACAGACAAGAGGGGTTGCTCTGATGGTAAACAACCTTCACTTTCAACCGAGAGGTTGTGAGTTCAAGTCTCCCCAAGAGCAAGGTGGGAAGTTCTTGGAGGGAAGAATGCCGGATTTCTATTTGGAAACACAAAGTTCCGGCCTCAGGGTAGAAATCCTAATTTAGCTCTCATTTATAGGTTGAAGGATATTTCAAGTTTGTATAATTATCTTGTGTTGGTGTAATTTTCATCATTGTGTTTTCCTTGTCTATCCTTCCTTTGCTTGACTTAGTTTTTTTTTTTTTAAAAAACAGTACTATAACTTATTTATGCTGTAATGATAATCTTATGTTAAAAATCAATGCCTATTACTGGAAATTACTTGAAATTGTCTTTTGAATAAATTAATTGTGAAAATATTTTTTTAAAGAGGGTACTTTTTTTTTCAAAAGAAGACATCATTAAACAGGTATCGGAATCTAATTTAATGAGACCTATTAATTAAGGGGGAGAAGGGAGTTACATGATCGAAAATTGTGATGTTTACAGTTTCAAGACAACCACGCCAAAATTGTCTACAACTTGCATCAACATTACTAAAGCATATAGCGCCACTATTAATGGCGCTATATCAGTGTCAGTTATTTTTTTAATATAGCGCAAGAAAAAGTGGCGCTATACAGTAACGGTGCAGTTATTATTACTGTATAGCGTTATTTTTTGTGGCGTTATATATAATTTGGTAACTTTTTTTTATATTTATTTACGTACTTTGAGTCAAAAGGAACCACATTTTGATTCCGGACTCCATTCGGAGCTTAGCTCGTGGAAACTTCAAATTCTATGCATTTTACTACTTGTGGGTTGGTACCCGCAGTATCCAGAGGGAAAGATAATAAATTAAGAACTTGTCTTTCTCTCTTCAAAATTTTCTTTTAATTGGTTGTCCAATGGCCATCTCTAAGAGTTGCTTCTCTGTTCTCCATCTCTTATTACTTGCCATTGTTTAGTACAACAGGAAGTCATATTCTGGAGAAAAAAAATCAAGAAAATATTCTCATTTTGCTAAAATAAAAATTGGAATAAATATTTATCAAATATTGATAGGACTAATAATTTTAGCAGGATAGTATTTTCAATAAAATTTTGAGTATTAAAGGTTAATTATAATATTTAAGTGCTGGCCGGTTGGAACACTAATATGTTGTTAAGAGTTGAGAGAATTGTAAAAGAAAGTAGCATCAACCATAGATAACCAGAGTTATATTTCTACCTTTCGGTGAAAAAGTTTTCTTAAATTTTATTTTTTTACACTCGAACACGAAAAGGTATTGAACTTATTTTTCAAAAAAAATAGTTGATGTCATACCAAACACATTATCTCCAATCCTATTTGACAATGTACAGAGCGCAAACAATGACCTAATTTGCCAAATTTTTAGTCCTTGACACGTACGATTAACAGCACTGGCTTTCTCCAGTGGAAAATCAAACATATATATAGTGCCATGTTTCCAAGAATCCACACATCATAACATGGTTCTAGTCATCTCTCATCTGCGACCCAAAAATAATTAACATAGTAATTAAGATCGGAATGACAATGTGGAAAACTAGCCAAGAACATTAATGGAGTCTATTTCATCCATTAAATAACATCAAATGGGGCACTAACACTATAGCATGCAATTGCATATTATCTTCGTACCCACATGTCAAGTAATTAACAAGTTTCTAAATGATAATACAGAAAACGATGTTTACCAAACTGATGAGACAAGTACATTTTAATTTTTAAAAAGGAGAGTGATTTGTGACATAATATCCATGCTCTAAGACGCTGAGGGACTAGTATAGTTGTGTTTATATATACTAATTAGGTGCTCTTATTTTAAGAAAAGGTACTCTTACTTTGAGCAAATAAGCATTAGATAGCCACAAATCTTCATAATCGCACTAAAGTTAATAATTTAATATGGAGATGAGAATTCAGTAAAGCCGTTTTAACTTTATGTGATGGTGCAAATATAATATTCAAATGCTTAGTCCAAAGCCCCCTGAATATGAGAACAGTGGTAGTTTTTCTTATAGCCAATTGTGCAGCATAAAACTGGACAGCTAGAAATTAACAAAATCTTTCATAAAAAAGTCCACTTATTTGTATCAGTTCTTCTTTTAGGTAAGGCTGTATCCGGTTCCGGTTCTGGGTCTATTTGGGTCTGCGGTTCCGATTCTGGCGATTCCGGTTCCGCGGTTCCGGTTCTGCGGTTCTGGCGGTTCCGGTTCTGGCGGTTCCGGAACCGCGGTTCTGGCGGTTCCAGGCGGTTCCGAATTTTTTTTTTTTTTTAAAATCAATATCTTGTATAGTAGTGATTAGTATATTGTAGAATATATTTTTATATGGTGTACTATGTTATTAATTATAGTATATATTGTGTTTGGTAATTAGTATATATTGTATAAGTGGTGTATATATTGTATATAAGTAGTATATATTATATTTAAGTAGTATATATTGTGTAGTAGTTAGTAATTAGTATAAATTTTATATAAGTAGTACATATTGATAAAAGAATGTTGTCATGAGTATTATGTGTTGTATGTCATATATTATATGTAAAGACAAAAAAATATTGAGACAAAGATATTCAAGGATATGATAAAAAGCATATTTATTGACCAAAATGGCATATCTTTCTTAGTCTTCCTTTCCCCAATGGAATGAGCACAACATGGTACTAATACCACCATTAAAAGAGAAAAAACTAAAAGAAGACATGCCAATGTACAAGTTACATAATAATTTATGCATTATTTCTAACAAATCTCATAAAACCTTCAAGGTTTGGAGATGGTTGTGTTGGCGGTGGTGGAAATGAAGCTTGTTCATCTCCACTTCCGGGTGAAGTTGCTTCCTGAGCAAGTTCTGCTAGCATTTCTTCATAGCACTCATCTATTTCTGGTTGAGATTCAGCTAGCCCAAAGTTCCTTCTTTCAGAGCGGATCCAATCTCGGAATAGCACTGATTTTTCCAAGCTGTCCCGCATCGACGCTCTATGATCACCTATTTGTAGTCTTGCTTGACTAAAAACGCTCTCCGATGCAACAGCTGACGCTTGAATCGACAGAACATCCCGAGCCATCCTTGCAAGAACGGGAAAATGCTTTTCCCTTGTCTTCCACCAATCCAAAAGGTCGAAAGAGCCGTCTGGATTCTCATTCTCTAATCCATGCGATAAATAAACTTGAAGCTCATTTAGATGGGAAATATAATCTACATTTTCCCCTTGAGTACCCATGAACTCAGTCCACGATTTAAGAGCTGTTAAGCCAGCAGCTCTTTTAGACGCTTGTGATGCGGACGAAGTTGGGGTTGGAATATTTGGCCTAGCATGCTCTAACGCCTGTTTATAAGCATTATAAATAGTTTGAGCATTCACTTTAATTGATGCTTGCGCATCAGATAGTGTAGCCATTTCTTCTTCATCAAGATCTAAAGCTTGATAAATACTAGAATACCAAAAGTGAGGTCCTCCTAATTTCATAGTAGGATTTAGCATAGCAGACACACCATATATAGGAGGGATTGGAAAAAAATATTTTTTAAACTTCTTTTTCATTTCTGTTATTGCATATTCATAAATTTCCCTTCCCTCGTTAAAATCAACAAATAAATTAGCAAGTGCGGCAATATATACTAAACAGTTAAAAATACTTGGATAGTATTGGACAGATAAAGCATTTGTAGCCACATGAAAATGTTCTAAAAAATCTAACAGAATTTTAACGTTAGTCCAATCTTGATTAGTTAACATGTCATTATCTTCCTCTCCACAATCCCGAGAATTATAAGTAGCGTTAATTGGGTTTCTATATTCGTACGCCACTACTAAACTTTTGTACATGTAGTTCCACCTAGTCGGGCAAGGTCTAGGTACCTTTCTTTCTCTAAGGCCATATTCGTCACATTTTTTAAAATATTCTCTAAGTCTACTTCTATGGTTTGAATAAAAAAGCCAATTAAGAGCGAATTTAACCTTTTCAATTTCTATGTTTAAAATTCTCATACCATCACCAACAATTAAATGATAAATATGACATATACATCTAACATCGAAAATATTTGTAAAAGCAGGATTAAGTGTTCTAGTTAAAATACCTATTGCATTAGTGTTGCTACTAGCGTTATCCATGGAAATTGACATTATTTTATCACTAAAACAAAAATATCTACATACATCTGAAACAGTGCTAGCAATAAACTTACCCGTGTGCCGTGCATTAATAATTCTATATGCAATAATGCGTTTTTGCATTGTCCAGTCTTCGTCTATCCAATGGCTGGTTACGGTTAGATAATCACAATCATTTCCACTTCTACCAATATCAGTTGTAATAGACATACGATTACTTATATGGGTAAATAAATAACGCAAGTATTGTTCATATCCATGCTTGTATTTATAAATGTCGGCCTTAACTGTGGCGCGAGGCCAACCTTTATATGTAGGATTAAATACTCTTCTAATATAATGAATCCAAGCAGGATTAGAAGCAAAAGAATAAGGCAAACACATAATAGTAATCATTTTAGCTAGTTCTTCACGGTCCTTATTTGGATCGTAATACAATATACCTCCGGTGACTGTGTTTATTCCTGGTTGAACTAGATTAGAACCAGTACGTGGGTTAACAGTTGTTTCAGGACTTGTCCTCCCCTCTTGTTGCGCTTTCAATTGGATATATCTAGCCTTATCGCTAGGGTGTAATTTTATATGTTTAACTAAACTACCTGTGCCGCTACGATCTCCAGTATACCTATACGCAAGTAGTTTCCCACAAGATTTACACTTAGCCTTATTTTGTTCTCTTAGTTGAATAAAAAATTGCCAAACTAATGAAGTTTCTGAACGTTTAGGAGGTTGTCTACTAAAAGTGGGAGTTTGTACGGGTGGGTGTTCCGGTTCATTAGTAGCAGGACTAGTAGATGTATCATCTAAATCTACCGGAGCTTGGGTTTCGTCATCACCATCATCCTCATTTCCCTCTAATATTGGTGCATTAGGATAAAGCATATTCATAATATCATCATCTATTCTATCACCGACTGCTACATCATGTAGAAAATCAACATCGCTAAATTGAAAACACGGGTGATTACTATCAAGTATTCCGAAGTTTTCATTAGTATTTCTAGGTTGGCTACTAGTTTTAACTTGTTTATCTTTTCTAGGTCGGGGAACCGGGGGAGGGGTAGTATTTTGGCGACTACTTTCACCGGTTTTATTTTTTCCTTTTCCGAACATATTTTTCAATGAAAATGCCATATTAATTATAATTAAGCAAAATAACAACACAAAAAATATTCTAATCACGTAAGAGTTGAAACGAGTTTACCGGATTGACGAACAACTTCTTGAAAATTGAAAATCGTTGAAATCGTACACTTGAAAACTTCAATTCAACAACTTCACAATGTTTCACGAAATTCCAACAATAAATTAAGCACTTACACTAGAAAGATTGAAAGAGAGCTTGAGAGAGATTGAGATATATTGATGAATTGGTGAATTAAAATGAAAGAATGAGGGGGTATTTATAGTTGAGAAATGCGAAATTGTGTAATTATATAAAGTTTGGGGTTAAATTAAAGTTTGGGGGGTTAAATGGCTATTTTTGAAAATTCCAAACGGCTAATTTTGAAAAAGAGCCGTTTGATTTTTTTTTTATAATCCGGACCGTTGGGAACCGTTTGGAACCGCCTGAGCCGGTCCGGTTCCATACGGGTCCAAACGGTTCCGCAACGGTCCGAATTTTAAATTTTTTTTTTTTTTTTTTTTAACAAATTCCAAACGTTGCGCAACCATTTGGAACCGGATGGAACCGCCTGAACCGGTCCGGTTCCGGTTCCGGTTCTGGCGGTTCCGGTTCCGCGGTTCTAGCGGGTGGAACCGCTCCATCACGGTTTCGGGGAACCGCCAGACCCGGAACCGCGGAACCAGAACCGCCGGAACCGCCAGAACCGCGGTTCCGGTCCGGTTCCGGTTCCGAACCGGGCCACTTCCAGCCTTACTTTTAGGTGTGTTTGGTATGATTCAGAATAATTTCCCTGATTTTTTGAATGTCTCATTGTCTTAAATTGTTTGATTTCTTCAAATAGGTGAAAGCAACTCGTATCAATTCTAAAAAAGTATGTATATAAAATACAAAGTTTAACGGAAAGACCATGAACTAACGTGCCCCATGTATTTGCCTATAAATCTGCCCCCGAGAATAAGTCACTTTCCATACCACTTGTTCCTACTAAAATGTACAGTAAATGTATTCGTTAAGCCTTATATTCACTGCTATCACCAAAAAAAGTACCCTCTGCCCTATCGCCCACGTTCTGTTACCATTGTATGCACCTACCTTAGGGTCCAACTAAGGCATAATTTTATTAAATAGGAGTACAAGAATTTTGGTGTCTATCTTTATTTTCCAGTTTAATGCTATGAACATATCCTGCTTTCAGAACAATATTCTCAGAGTCGGAGGTAATGAATCTGAACAACAGCAGTAGTAACAAAATGTGCAGAAAGGAATAAAAGCAGGGAGAAAATCATTATATGCCTGATTGCAACTAAATATACAGTCAACTACAAATCACATGTGTTTTTAGCCAATGAATAAATTAACTTTAAAAGTTCTATAGCCTCCTCTATGAAAACACATAAATGCTAGAGGGTGAAAAGAAGTGGATTGATGTGGAAATTCAATCTATGTACTACAAAGACTAAAATTTTATCATTTATAATAACATAGTGCTTAACATATGTGAAATTTGAAAACTCTACAAGACGGCCTCAATAGACAGATCCTCCAGCAAAAAAAAAAACAAACAAGGTCAGTACTTTGAGCTCTTGGCCTTCTTAACAGTAGCAGCTTTAGCACTAGACTTAAGTTGGGTGGCGCGAATAAAGGAACTTTTGGGATTAAGAGCTTTTCTGATCTTAAACACAGTCCAGGCAGTCCCAACAGCGTGCCCTGCCGCATCAAGCCCTTCGGTTGCCACTTTCGCTGCCTCTTCTCCATACCTACAAAACACATTCACTTCTAAATTAACTTCAAAAGTTCAAAGCAGCATATATTTATCTAACTGTAACAGTGTGATTTCCATTGGTGGATAGGTTGATGGCACATGACAAAACAAGTTGCAATGTGTTTTAATGGTAAGACTAGACTTAGGAAAAAAGGCATATAGCCAGGAGAAGTCATCACATACTGAAGCATAAGTGTCACCAAAGTTAAGGAGGGGGGAAACATTTTGCTTTTCCTCAATGTTTTCTATGTTGTACATTTGAAAGATTTTCCAGTTTTCTTCAGCACTTAGTCCATGCATGTCTACACTAGTAGAGCTTTACCTGTGCGAAACAAGCTCAGTCGTTACGGTGTACGATGTTGACATCACATTTTTTCCAGCAACCTCAACAGCATCACATGTTCTGTCTATAACAACAACAACTACCCAGTATAGTCCCACAAAATGGGGTCTGGGGAGCCTAATATGTTCTGCCTATAACAAAGACAAATATTAGGCTCCTGTCATAAGAATATACTATATATATATATGCAGACAACAGACTGATTGCCATTTGCTACAGTAAATGCAAATGCCAAATGCAATGTGGAAAAAGAAACATCTTTGGAGTCCTGGTACAATGGAATTGGGGCCATAAAGCAAGCCGTAGATATGGAAAATTATGTAACCATTCATATCTAATCGATTGTTCTTCAACGTTCAAAAATCAATTTAGGATTCTGTGGGAACGGTCTGAATATAATCGATTGTATAAAAACCATAATCGACTATTCTGATTATAATCGATTGTTAAAAACACATAATCGATTATTTAGCTGATTGAAAATTTCAGTTTAAGTACTGTCTCAATACTTTCTTGGCAGACATGTTCTTGATGCTTCAATTTTTACATTCTCTAAAACTGTCTTATCTGATAAATGTAAGTGCATGTGAAATGTGATAGCACAGAGACTATATGCTGCATTTAAGATATACATTCAATTCTTTCTGTCCTGAAGCGATACTAAAAAATAAAATAAGTAAACGTCGCTAAGAAGCAAATGGTATATGGACATATAATCAAATCGGTCAAGAAAAGGGAAGACTTTTGACTTACAAAATCCATCCAAGGTAGCAAGGACCATCTCCCCTGGCAGCATGCTGAAGAACTTTTTTCCAACTATTGAATTTGCAACTGAACTAGTGAAGAATCCTGAATCCTGGAGAACTCCAGAAAGGACACCAATTGCCACTTTCTCAGTCATCTTAGTTACTCTCTTAACCTGAAATAACACACCCCAACCTGAGTAAAAAGTTTATTCTTCTCCTTAATGATTTACAGCTAGGCATATGAGTATCCCTGATAATCTTATTGAATGTACATGTACATCAGCAACAGCTAGCTCAAACATAGATGCCTTGTTTGACATACTTCCTATTTCCCATGTGGGGAAACAAGACAGAAGGCTAGGTATTGAGGGATTTGATTTATCTTGTACCATAAACTCTAACTAGCATCTGAAAGTGGCAGCTCCTCTATGAGCTTTATGTACCGAAATAGAAAGATTATCTTAGTTGCTGAAGCTATTCAATGAAACAACAAGGAAAGATCCATTAAGATTTCAAACTGAGTATCAATACACTTTTTAGCCAAATCTATCAAAGAGAAATTTTTATAGTCAGACAGTTCAATAGGGATAATCTGCACTCTCTCAAAAAACGAGACAATGCAAGCATTTGTCATAATAGTATTTGTTTTCTCATTCAGTAACATACAACTATCCATCCTCTTATTTTTGTTCGATGCATAACTCAAATGATATGTAAACGAATCATGGTGATTACTCGGTAATCAGTTTAACAAAGTAGAGTGCCCTAATATCAAACTTTGCTACTCTACTCCTTTAAAATCCCAGCTCAATTGATAGACGCGAAAAGAAAATAAAGTAGAAACAAAGAAGAAAGAGTTGAATCTTCCTAGGGAGAAAGGTAACTCAAATCATGCATGGAAAACTTTCGGAATGCAAGCAATAGTGTGGCCAGCGGGAAACCACACAATAAGAAAATTCTCCTGTATTTTTTGACTACTAGTCAATGTGGATAACAAAAAGAAAAGATTTTCCTTTGTATTTTGGCTACTTTGTCCATCACAATAATTCATCATAGTATCATACCTTTTGATCCTCCTCAATGTCTCAGGCCTAATCTCGGCCTTAGTCCCTGAAGTCATCCTCTGCTTTAAAACTTCATTTCCGCGCTTCAATCGTTCCATTGACACATCTCCACACCACAAAATCCCCTTGATCAGCTGCCCTGATCCTGCAGCAACTAACTTTGCAGCTGATCCACTGTATTCCTCCACATTGGGTGCCAACGTGGTCCAGTATTTTTTCCGATTTCAAGTCAGCTGGAGATAACTCCCTTGCCACTGTTCCTCCCATAGCCAAGGCCGCCTTTTCCTCCACTTTCTGAACAGCAAATATGCTGTAACTTTTCAAAATAGCATCCAACTCTTTCAACAATGCCTCCTGACCCTTGGAAGCAATCGTCAAACCATAATTCAGTGACTCGTTCACCTTTTCCTTATCTCTCTTTTTTACCCTTATCTTTCTTTTTTTTTTGCCCTTTTGTTTCTCATCATCACTGGAATCCCAATCATCCTCTTTCATAGCTTGAAACGAGAAAAAGTTATGCGAATCATCCAATTTCACCGCGGCCAGGTCCTTAGTCAACGGCCATTGGATCTCGTCAACCACACGAGCAAGGATAGCAACAGTATTTTTATCTTGCAGCAGACGAACCAGGGATAAATCTCCGGTGGCTAGCTCAACGGAGTAATGCTTATCGATCAAATGGATGAGGACACCAGGGATAACGAGATCCTCGAGGGACTCAGGAGGGGCAGATGGAGCAGAAGTGGTAGTTTGGTAATCGTCAGGGATGAGTTTTTCGGTTAGGTCCTTTTCGTCTATGGTTGGATAAAGATTGGGACGAGAAGAAGAGGTTGATTGGAGATTTGGATCATTTTGAATGACCTGTGGATACAATGGGGCTTTGTGTTGATTAGGGTTCTGAGAAGCCATTGAAGAGCTGAAAAAATGTTGAGGATTGGAGGAAAAGAGAAGAAGAAGATGGATGTTTTCGAGGAATAGCAGGGGAACATGAAGAGACACGTGGAAGATTTGTTTGCATGAACAACTGCTATGACTGTCGGATTTCCCGCGCAAGTCCATTTGGATTTTTTTCTTTTTCTTCTAATTTCGTTAGAAGCTATATTTTTAAAAAATTATAAATCATAAATTTTTTGACAAAATATATTTGAAATATTATTATCAAAAGAAAATTGTGTAAATCCAATAATAGTAGCAATATCATATCAAAATGGGACAAAAGATGTTTTCTTTTCTTATCCCTCCATGGACATCCCATCGTCATAGAGTTAAAAAAAAAAAAAAAATCCTTCTGGTCTTAGCACTCATTTTATGCTTTGGACAAATAATTGGGAATTTCTTATTGGAGAATAAATCTATAAATAGTTGTAAGAAGAGAACGCTGTAGAATTGATATAGAGGAAATCAAGGTCCAAGGAAATGATTCATTTAATCATCTTTATTGGCAGAGTGGTACAATCATAGCGGGAGGTGAAAAACATTTTCCTCCAATTATTTTCCTGAATATACATTTGCTTTGTTTGGCGGACATAATAAATTTGACTGAAAAGAACTATTAGTGGCTCTATGGAGCACTTCTTTTCAACTTCTTGGGTAGAGAATTAAGCAATTTTCTACTCAAAATTTAACAATGAAAGTCCGTATCTCCATTGGACCAAGCTCTACTACGAGACTAGACATGTCTACTGGACCCCCTCTAAGTGGTGCAGGCTCACTACCAGTGTCATGTTCGATATTCCAACTCATCTTCTTCATCTCATTCTTGCCTTGATTTGCCGATAAGCTTGTTTCCTTGATTGCCTTTATCTGAGTACAGTGGAAAGATGTGTCAATCATTTTCTTAATATGCATAAGTTAAATCAACATAGACAGAGGAAGCTCCCAATATCAGTAAGATTTTGAATCTGTTTTACCAGTTTTCCAGCAAACATCTCTTTCAGTTGAACTTTGGTCATTGTTGAATACTCAGCATCTTCACCAGCCTATCCACATCCACAACAGATATAAACAAAAGGGTAAGTAGTGATATCAGTTAACAAGGGACAAGCATAGAGGTCCAACCTATAATGATGTCATGTATCACACTCTTAATCTTACATTTTCTGTTTCAGAATTCAAATAAATGCAAGCAGTTCATGATTTTCAGAAGTAAAGTTGCTGTTTCTTTGTCAAAGTACAGCTGAAACAAGATAAGACTTTCATCAACTTCTTATTCATCCACAATTTTTATGCTCATGTCTATTCAAGAGAAACAACTTAGTTTATTTTTACCTCGTATAGATGAGCCAAACGGAGAAGTACACCTCCATTATCCAACTCCTAGAGAGAAAAATATACATATAAATGACCTCATAATTCATCGAAGGAAAGAAATCACTCTAATCACTGGTAGATCTATTTAACAACCTGGAGAGTAATCAATGCAACATTAGGAGGTAGACTATAATTGGGATTCATGATGGTGGCTTTGGTTAAATGAGAAGCTCTCCATTCTTCCTGATTCTGCAAGATCAAGTCGTGCAATTTCCAGACATCAAGCAGTAATGTTGATCATTTAATTTCAAGAAATATAACAAGGGGTGGGAGGTCTCCAGTATTTGGTCCTCTTCATAATATGTTGAGAATACCTCATGTCCAAAAGCTAAAACAAGAGGTGAATAAACTTCTTGGCCAGTTGTTCTGCACCAACGTGAACCATCACCGTTTTTTATGAATGCCCAGATAGTAATTCCCTCGAACCTGGCCAAGTGATACGACAAGAGAGCAGTTAAAAAGAAGAATCCAAGACAGCGGTTGCTACATTTCACGTATTTCAGAAGGACAAATTCCCTAATTAGCTGTTTAGGTGCATCCAAGTCAACCGTGGTTTCCGAGATCATCTGATTTAGAGTTGTTTTGCATATTCAGGAAATTTCACTGAAAAAGTAGAAAAAACTATAGAGGCACTGCTTTGGAATGCCATAATAAACATACCCTAAGTCCCTCACATGCAGTCCCCACACAGACAGTCTCATCAAGGGCTTCACCCACTCCTCTAGCATCGTCATAGAGCAAGCGCCTGGTTAAAAGTAAAAACCATTAACATTGCCAACAATTATATTAAGCAAAATATCTTTATAAACAAATTAAAAGAAACAAATGCTATTGAACCTATGCAGCATGAGTTCTATTTCTCCATCATTAATGCTGGCTCCACCTGTAGCACGATCCACCAAAACAGACAACTCTGATTTGTTATCTATTATGTACATTCCAAGATTCACCTGAAAATGAAAATAAGTAGACCACTTCTGAGGAAGAAAAAAATTAATAATAGGCGAGAACTCAAAATAGCCCAAAAAATGTGCAACCATACCTTAAAGTAAAAATTATTAAGGGTATATCTAATTACCCCTGTTTGCAACAAATTATTTGTGATACAAAAATAAATTGCAAACACAATACAAATATGAAGAAACATAGTTTTATTGATAAAATGACGCGGATACAATTCTGTTTGTTCCCTTGATTATCTCCGTGATTCGAGGGCTAGAACAATGTGTTTCTCGAACGTAGGATGTTGCGGGCTTTCATGGATTTATTTGATATCCATGAAGTATGTTGTGGATCTTCTTGAAGTATTTGATTATCAAGAATTATCCTGCCACTTCTTGATCTCTTTGTGAATATCCCGTGAGTTTATGAGATTTTCGAGATGATCTCCATTTTTGAGATCTTTTTTTAAGGATTATGTAACTCTTTTTATAAGAGTGACCTAGGGTTTTGGTAGAGTAGCCTCCAAGCAACACTGACAGACTCCTAGAATTTCAAGAGGTCTTGTAGTATCTTGAATTTAGGATTTAGCTAGATCCATTAAAATATCGATGTCTACAAATGCCTTATACTTCAAGGTTTGTCGGGTGTAGGCTTGCCGAAATTTCAATACAAGACTTGAAGTACTCGACCATAAAACCACTGCTTTTGAAACTTGAAGTTTTTGATTTACAGGAAGAGATGAAGGGCAACTGGACCCACTGGGCGTGCCAATTTGTTTGCAACAAATTATATGTGATACAAAAATAAATTGCAACCACAATATAAATATGAAGAAATATAATTTATTGATAAAATGATGCGGGTACAATTTTGTTTGTTCCCTTGATTCTTCTCTCCTAATTATTTCCGTGATTCGAGGGTTGGAGCAATATATTTATCGAATGTAGGATGATACGAGCTTTCATGGATTTATTTGATATCCATGAAGTATGTTGTGGATCTTCTTGAAATATTTGATTATCAAGAAATATCCAGCCACTTCTTGAACTCTTTGTGAATATCCCTTGAGTTTATGGGATTTTTGAGATAATCTCCATTTCTTGAGATCTTTTTTAAAGGATTATGTTACTCTTTTTATAGGAGTGACCTAGGGTTTAGGTAGAGTATCCTACAAGCAATACCGACAGACTCCTAGAATTTCAAGAGGTCTTGTAGTATCTTAAATTTAGGATTTAGCTCGATCCATTAAAATTTCGATGTCTACAACCCCATTTCATTCACATCTGGAAAAGAAGAGTTATATATTGGATTCTCAAGGAAAATGCAACTGATTAGACCATTTCATTCACATCTGGAAAAAATTTACCATATGCACTAGCAAATGACACACATTTATATATGAAAAAGTACATAAGCTGATTGAGAGAAAACTTGGAACATCTATTAACTTCAACATTATTTAAGAACATTCTGGTTTTACCTTTCTGCTGAAGATGATGCTTATTCAACTTTCCAACAAAACGAACAAAAAAAAAGCGATAGAAGCAACAGATGATTTCAAAACAGATAGTGTGGACTCGAGCGCGATGCATCATTTTCAATCTCAACTCAACATTAGTCACAAATTGAGCTGAACTAAGTCCATTGTAATTGATCAACAAAATTTTAGATAAGACTTCACCGAGTTTGATAAAAGAATTGCAATTTCAGTTCAAGAAAATCTGTGTCGGGAAACTAACTGGATAATAGTTCCCTGCAACAGGTTGAGTAGCTTGGAGGTCCCAATCAGCTCTGAAATCTCTAACCTGATAAGCAAACAAATTATCGCTCAAGTTCGCTGTTAAACAAACACAAAATTTGAGGTCAATAGAATGAGAGATGAAGTCCAGTTTTAATCTTAAGATGTAGGATTAAAATCCTGGCAATGATTTTCCTAGTGGATAAATTGCCAAAATAAAAATGACAAAGAACATTGCTATTCCAAGCAACAGTTATATCGAGGAAATAGAACAGGTAGGTCAGTAAGATAGCCAACATCAAAGGATTATCAGTTTCAGATTGAATAGATGGGAATACAACTAAGAGGACTCCTTTGCATTTTCTTTACTGAAAATGCATTTTATTGCAGGTATGAAGATTTTATACATTTTTTTAATTTATTATAGTATATTTTATAGTATTTCTAGTGTAAGCTGAAGTAACTTTTTCTATGAAAGTGTCAGACATCAAGATGTAAAGACAGTAAGTGTGACTATAGAAGGAGAAAAAGTGTATTGACAAGATATATGCATGTAGAAAAAAGAGATTATACTACTGAAGAACACAAGCAAAGAGCATTTTTATGTCTCCTTCAGTTTTCTAGAGCTTTACTGTACTTAAAGAGGAATGAAATGTAAAACTTACTCTTTTAAGAAAGTCCCTCCCATTAGAGTCAGTGTAGAACACTTTATCAGTGGCCATATTTGCTGTCATTCTGGTAATGACCTCTTTTCCAACACTATCTTCTGTCGGTATGGGACCAATCTTCAATTAAAGAAGCATATCAGATATACAGTATTAGACTACCCTTCAATGTGAAATGACACACTTGAAGTTCAAGAGAAGAACACACTGAGGCAAGAAAAGGGCGGAGTTGACTTACAGTGAATTCAAACTCAACATGTTCTTTGTCTTTGTAAATCCTAATTACCTGAAACATTGACATATCAAGACATAATACAAACCAATGCATGCAGTTTATAACACAAACAAATTGGAAAAAATAGTAGAAATGGCATGAAGGTGCAGAGATGCCCCTTTTTTGTTACCTGCCATGTCATTTTATCTGATACCATCCAATCTCAGTGTTTCAGCCTAGTTTGAACTTAATTCAAACTTTTATTTGTAAAGAAATCAATCTTCCCATATGTTAAGAGGCACAGTGGTTGGGAGCGTAGGTTGTAGCTTCTTTATATAATGTTTGGACAATCCTCACCGCATGAGCTATGTTTTGGGGTTCAATTAGGGCCAATATCGATTATTTTAACACCATAAAAATATTAGGAGTCTAATTGTAATAATCAGCATTAGTTGGGCATATAAATTTACTGCACCTTTTTATAAAAATCTTATAAGCGAATAGGGTGACCGAACTTTCAGAAATTTGTCTAGTTGTAACTTAAAACTTTATTCCCTGAAAGAGATAATGCCCTTTATTAATACATCTTGAATAGGTATTACTAGTCTTTAAATGCTGGCTGCGCATGTATTGAGATTTCTTCAGGATGCCATTTTACTTCAGTGAAAAGGCTGATTAAAGAACTATGTGCAAACAAAAAGCAGCAGTAAACATAGCACGGACAGATGGCAAAATGGATTTTGAAGTAAGAGTTTAAACTCTACGCTGTCTAGGATAAGAATGAGTTTGGTCAAGGAACCATGCACCACACCTGAGATATCCATGAGTTGAATTGCTGGTGAATTTCATCGACGAGGGGTCCACGAATAACCTTTATTGGAACCTGATAGCAAAGAGCAAATTAGTCGCTGCTATGAAGAAAACTTGATAAGGTGCGAGATTATGCTATCAAAACTTTAGCATCCTGCAAGTACATAGAGGAATAAGTAAAACTTATTGATTGATTTAACAAGAGATGATGAAGCATAATTTCTCTTATCATTTTGAAGTTGTTAAGTTACTTAGCCACACCATAAAAGTCCGGGAGAGGGTGGTGGAGGTGAGGGTGAGGAAGACGACGTTTATATCCGACAATCAGTTTGGGTTCATGCCGGGCCGCTCCACTACGGAAGCTATTCACCTTATTAGGAAGTTGGTGGAACAGTACAGGGATAAGAAGAAGGATCTGCACATGGTGTTTATTGACTTGGAGAAAGCGTATGATAAGGTTCCTAGGGAGGTGCTCTGGAGATGTCTTGAGGCGAAGGGCGTGCCGGTAGCCTACATACGAGCGATCAAGGACATGTATGATGGAGCTAAGACTAAGGTTAGGATGGTGGGAGGAGACTCGGAGCATTTCCGGGTTGTTATGTGATTACACCAAGGCTCAGTGCTTAGCCCGTTCTTATTTGCCTTGGTGATGGATGCTTTGACATACCATATTCAAGGGGAGGTGCCATTGTGTATGTTATTTGCTGACGACATAGTTCTAATTGATGAGACGAGGGCCGGTGTTAACGATCGATTTGAGGTTTGGAGACAGACTCTCGAGTCTAAGGGTTTCAAATTGAGCAGGTCTAAGACACAGTACCTGGAATGCAAGTTTAGTGCTGAGTCGAGGAATGTAGGCGGGGACGCGAGGCTTGGGCCACAGTTCAACCCCAAGAGAGATAGCTTCAAGTACCTTGGGTCGATGATTCGAGGCGGGCCGGATGAAATGGAGGCTTGCATCTGGAGTCTTGTGTGACAAGAAAGTGCCACCGATACTCAAAGGTAAATTTCATAGAGCTATAGTTAGACCAGCCATGTTGTACGGGGCAGAGTGTTGGCCGGTTAAAAACTCTCATATCCAGAGGATAAAAGTAGCAAAGATGCGGATGTTGAGGTGGATGTGGGGGCACACTAGGATAGACAAGATTAGGAATGAATATATTCGGGCGTCGCCCCTATGGATGACAACATGTGGGAAGCGAGACTCAGATGGTTCGGGCACGTGCAGAGGAGAAGCCTCGATGCATCGGTGAGGAGGTGTGAGAGGTTAGCCGTGGTGGGTACGAGAAGAGGTAGAGGAAGACCTAAGAAGTATTGGGGAGAGGTGATCAGGCAGGACATGATACGACTGCACATTTCCGAGGACATGACCCTTGATAGGAAGGCCTGGAGGTCACGCATTAGGGTTGTAGGATAGGGATAGTAAAGCTTTCCTTACTTCATTCAGGGGGTGAGGCGGGGTTGGATTAGGGTTGGTCTTAGATGGTTTGCAGTTTATGTTGGACCCACAGTGTTCTTGTTGTTTGTCTTAGCCTCGGGCCTTAGATTATGGTTACTTTTATTGCATGTCATTCATCTTTCGATTTTTATGTTTCTGTTATTATTACGATTTCCACTGGAGTTACTAATGATTTTTCTCCTATTGTTTTTTCATACTTTATTTTCGTCTTTCTGAGCCGAAGACGAAAATAGCCTCTTTGCCCCTATCGGGACAGGGGTAAGATCTGCACACACATTACCCTCCCCAGACCCCATTATGTGAGACTTTACTAGGTAGTTGTTGTTGTCATTTTGAAGTTGTTAAATAACAGGAATTGAAGAGAGAAAAGGTTACTCACTGATCTTGCAACTATAACTGGGGGTGACCCATCAGGTTTGAAAATGTAGGCACCAGAATTCTGCAATGGTAACCAATTAACATCAGATTCGTTGTATCCCCTTTAATAATGCGCTCAAACATTTAATTATACATACAAGAACATCAGCAAGTACCTGATCTGACTTCTGAGTTGAGCCTTACCAAAGATAGCTTTGTTGTACAGGTATATCAACCTGATAGAAGTCATTTGAATTAGTAAGATCGTAACACCAACATAATGCATGCAACATATGTGCCGTGTTGACATTCTGATATATTAGGAACTTACCCCTGTTTTAGAATTATATAGACGTTTAAGTTGTCCGGAATTTGAGGAAAAGGACGCCTTTAAGTTCCCTGGCCCAATTTCAACAGTTTCGTTCAGTGGAATCTCCATCTTTGAGACATAGCCAGTGGAGCTCCATGTACAATTTCAGCAAACAGATGAAGGATGACTTTGTGATCATTTTACTTTTTGAAAACAGGCAATGCCTTCTGATCTTTGAGTCATCTATAGAGCACATTAGTGATGAAAAAAGACATGGAGAAAGAGTATTTGGTAATACCCTTCTGCGATGCTTTAGAAACAAAATAAGTGTTCCAGCCAATAAGCGGCACAGACACTCGAAAGATGAGCCAATATTTGGGAGCTTGTTTGGGTGATATTCCTAGGTATGCCTCAACATAGAACTTTCTCAAGTTGCTGGTAATATTATCCAACTCTATAAATTGTGCTTCAACCAGATTTCCAGCGGAATCTTGTACAATAAGATTAGCATCATTGACCTGTTAAAGCAAATACAATTGGATACCCATCAACAACGAATAAGCTATTTCCAAAAAGCATAAGAGAAAGAAAATGCTGGTTTTTGTTTTTTGTTTTTTCATTTTGCGGTGCTTGAGTGCTTAAGTGATTCCACACATAATCCGGTCTATTTCTTCCAAAGTTCTCATGGCCATTATGGACCGATATAGAAATCAGCATGGACATGAATTTTATCTAATTTCACAGCCATCTAACAAGGTAACTTCTCAATATGTAATTCTTCCTTCACTAATCAGAATGTTTAGTATCTTCAACAGGCTATTCAGCAGCCACAGTGATTTGTAAGTTATCAGTAAGCATACTGATAAAAGCTAAAATTCAAAAAAATCTGATTACTTGAAGTGGGCATGGTTTAGGATATTATAATGAAAAATTCAATACAAATATGTGGTATAGGGAACCTTGTAAAGGATGGTTGGATATATGGTCATCACACTGATCAAGAATATAAATAGCATTCAGTTGCTAACCAGCTATTGTATTAAAGAGGACATATTCATATACAACTAACTATATTCAGGTCCTAGTAATCATAAATGGAGAAAAGCAAAGAAAAGCAGAAAGGATTATTCATTCACCGGGATCTTGATGATATCAGTTCGATTCCATCCAAGAGGATTGTATGCCACAATAACCTGAAAGTGGGAGCATTGGTTTAAAGAGTTTTTCCAGCATACTCATAATGTATGAATAGTTTAATAGATAGAAGGAAAAAGTACCAAATTCTTCCCCTCAGTAATATCTTTTTCAGTTGGACAATAACTTATATTGAGCAGTTGACACTGTTCACAAAATGAAAGAAAACGGAAAAGAACGATATGTCAGATAACTCGGAGTTATTTAAGATCTCATGCCTAATTTCCAACTTCCCCTAAAGCTCATTTCTTTTAGGGATAGTGAACGGAAACCCAAGTAACTGAAAATTCACCTGGTTGAATAATGATGAAGTGGTAGAACATGGACCTGATGTGGAATTAACCAGGCATGATAGAGCAGAATTCACCATTGCTTCTGACTAAAAATTGGGGCATATGAAAAGAACTGAGAATATAACACCAACCAACACAAAAAACCTGAAATCAAAGTTCAGGCAAAAATATCAAGCTCAAAGAATAAGAGGAGCCCACCTTAGAAGCTCCAATAGCCAAGCGTTTTGCATAATCATTAGTTGTATGCTGTTTTGCGTACCAGTCACAGCATCATGGTGCTGTGTAACTCCCAGAGCATCTCCTAAGCTAAAAGTGTTGAAGCCCTTTGATTTCCTCCCAGTTAAGAACTCAAGTTGACGAGCAGCCTATCAGAGACAAACCCGAGATTTAAGTTTGACGAGGTCAACTTTTATGTTGTCATCGCTTGTACATATCTATGCTCCCATGAAAAATGTTGGGTTCAAATCAATCTGTTGAATCCATATTGCATCTGTATATGCAGCCTGTTTTGCTTCTAATCAGTTCTAACGTCAATTTGGATGACTTCATCCTAATTGAAATGAAATAAGGGACCACAAAGAATCCAATCTTTTCAAGATTAAGAACATTCACCAATCATTGTATACCTTGAAGTACAACCTTAAGTAGGATATCCTAATAAGTTTCTCACAGTGACTGGTGGATATTAGGACAAGAACAAGGTTATTTGATCTTGGAAGTCATAGTTTCACAATTGCCTTATACTACATTCAAGTTCCTTTTTGACATGACTGCATGAGTGCACAGGTTTGTAACCGCTAACCATCATTTCAATGCCAGTAAAAGGGCAAAAGACAGCCCGGTGCACAAAGGATCCCGTGTTCACGCAGGGTCTGGGAAAGGGCCGCACCCAGGGACGAAGCTATGCTCTTCTAAGGGTGGTCAACTGACCACCCTTCGTCAAAAAATTACACTGTATATATAGGTAAAATATTAGATTTTAAAGGCATATAACATATATTGAACACCCTTTATCGGGGAATTGTTTTTCTTTTTTCAAGTTTGAACACCTTTAGAAAAATTTCTGGCTTCACAACTGGCCGCACCTAAAGGGTGTGATATAGACATCATATTCTAATGCAAGCATTATTGGTTGTTTCTATGGTGTGAATCCATGACCTATATGCACCTTGTGGATTTCAGTGCCAGTATTATATGAATAACAACGGATAGTGAAACCCAACAATAACAACTCTGCCGCAATCCCAATCAAGTTCGGGTTGGCTATATGGGGAACATGATGTTATAATATGCAACCATGGAACCTGAATAAAGAAATTAAGCTGGCTCACCATATAATATCCACTTAGCATACGAACATATCGCTTAAAAGCTGGCCGACTGGTAAAGAAACCAGTCCAATAAGAATTTGCACCATCTGCATATCTGAAATTAGTTAGAGATGTCAGATGAACTCGATAAATATTCAACATAAACCAAAAGCGCGAGAATATCAAGCAAGTGCTCACGGAAAATAGTCATCAGTTTTTAGAGGCCAGGATTGATTGGTGGCATGTTTTGCATCTACATAAATTGATGGAGTAGAGTACAATGCATTAACTCGACCATCCTGTCAACAACAAAAATGAAAGAAAGTAAGGTTTCTTTCTAGATTCTCTATGATTTTGCAAATATCTGAACTTTAAAAACATCAGCATCTATGCTAGGTAAACTGATATCTGGTTGCCAGGGGAGGCACAATGCATACGTCCTTAAGACCAATTAAAAGTCCAATATTACCTGACTATCATATTCTAGGAAATTTGCTTACTTGACATTCAACTTAAAGAAGCAGGCCTCGAAAAAGAATATGTATAACTTCACTGAAACTACAGTAAATCTAACCTCATGAAGTCCTCTAGCTAGCTGATAAATATACTGGACAAAGAGTCAAGATTTAAGAAAAAAAAAACCAGGCTAAGAAACTTGTTTTGGATTAATACTTGCCTCTTTCGAAAAAAGTGGTTAGAATATTGAAGCAATCCCTCTTAAAGTTGAAGAAACATGTGTATAGATTTTGTCAAGGATTTTATTATCTATTTGTGAAGAGCATGAAGTAATACCTTGTTGACGTAGTGAATTAATTTATCCATTTCCTTGAACCAAGACTCAGCATATTGGTACTGAAAGTCATCTCCCATGGTCCACATGATGTGATTTGTACGTGTCACATTTGCCTGCAAATCACATGATCCAGGTTATCACCCATTGCATCAAATTACATGAAAACCTATTTCCTTCGCCACTTATTATGGTTCTATGAGAAATACTTGTTATGATAACTGAAAAGAACTGCAATTAGGGTGTACTTGAGTGATTGCAGCATTGATAAAGTCATTAACGCGTATGTCAACATTGAAATCAAAGATAAAAGGATCATCCTGCAATTCATATGGAAAATATATGAAATTAGCTCTCCCTTTATACAAAAGCAGACTATAGACAGATTACTTGCATTCTGATAGAACCTGGACTGGAACAAAATCATCGTCCACTTCAAATTGGAAACCATTTGGTGGACTATAATGTACAGGAAATGCATTGGTAAATATCAGCAAATCACCCACATATCCTGTAACCACAACGAACAATTATATAAAATATATGGACAAAGCTCAAGAATGCTTCATGAACCTGGGAAGAAGAACCAAATGTTTTAGAAGCACGCCATATAACCTCAAGAGATTTATCCTCCTTACGTTTTGCTCTGTCTTGATAATCAATACGCGCAAAATGAACAGAATCAAATCCTACCTGTGAAAGTTATCAGGGAGAAGTGAAAGAAGGATCAATATTTAGTGTCAGACTAGGATGATAAACTTCAAAATACATAATTTTAGTAAGAACTTAAGTTAATATACGCTAACAGTATAAAGGTTTATTACACTGTCAGTAGTGTTGTTTAACAAGTGATAACAATTCAGTTGCCATTTTGTCAAGTTACTAATTAATGTACCTTATAAGTGACCTGATTGTATAAATATCATCATGTATAGAAACTAAACTATTAACAACATCATCTGAATGCTATCTAGCATCACTAAGAAGTTAAATACCTCAGCCCCAAGAAGGTAAGCTTGAACAGAAGAGTGGCCAAATGGATCGATCTGCCATCCTGCACGAGGAGTGATATTGAATTCATTCTTTATCAATTGATGACCTAGTGTTGTCTGGTCAATCATATCTATGTAATGGCAAGTTGCTTCATCGTGCATACACCAACCATCATTCTGTTTCAGGTTTACATTTTCATCAAAAACCACCAAAGAATAGAAATATTAAAAATTTCACTATATTGCAAGCTACATACATGAATTCCAGCTGACCAGAAGCTACAAGGTTTCTCACTTCTTCTTGAATTTCTGGGCTTTGCCGTATCCACCACCGATGGAAAAATGCCTACAGTAGGATTTTACTTTTATTAGCCTTATCAAAGGGGACAGCCCAGTGCACAAAGCATTTGTGTTCAAGCAGGGTCCGGGAAGCACCGCACCCCAAGAGGTGTGATGTAAACAACCTAACCTAATGAAAGCATTAGTGGCTGCTTCCACGGCTTGAACTCATGACCTATAAGTCACACACAAATAAGTTTACCGTTGCTCCAAAGCTCCTATCCACTAACCTTGTCAAACAAATTTTTAAAAAGAATATAATGCACTTATGACTAAGAAATGAAAATAAAACAGCTTTACCATTTCAGCAAAGACAAACTTCCTATTAGGGTCACGTCTTAATGACATAACAACAGAGTCCAGCACATTTTCAACACAGGCACCCTGCATCAACAATCATTTTGATTAGCAGCTATACATAAACATAATTTCCAATTTCTACATAAGAAAGATGTATGACCTGAATGGTATTATTTGAGGCAACATAGTATTGACCAATAGTCTTTAACCAGCCAACATCATCGTGTGAATGAGGAACCAAATGAACATTCAATTTACCTTCTACACTTCCAGTCCCAGTATTGTATTTTACGTACCCATTTACTCCATTAATGCTCCACAAAGCACAAACAATATAGAAAATGAAGAGCAGAACTGAAGCTGGATCAACAAAAGTTCCCATTTTGAAACCCAACTATGGTTTCTCTTAGAACTATGATCAACTAAGTTCACTCTTTATATACATAGAGAATGACGTCAAAATTCAAGAATTGTCAATAAGCAAAAGTCTAGTAATATCTGACAGAACTGCATTGGTTTCTCCCACCAGCCGTCCTATAACATTTGGAATTTCTGAGGATATTGGATTTCACGTGCAAGTACCATATTTTGCTTTTTGGCTGTCTTTATTGCTTAAATTTATGGATGCTTTATTAATAATTCCTATGTCTAATTCCCATAAAAAAAGAAAAAAAAAAGATGAAAAGGTCGAGTACTAATGGTTTATTTATTTGTTTTATTTTATGTGAGTTATTGATCAATTAATAGAAAAATATTCTGTTTTGACATTTCTTTACCTGTTATGAAATAATATAAAGACAAGAACAATAATGCAAGAACAAGAGCAATAGAGAGAATAGAGAGAGAGAAGTATTCTTATTGATACTTAGAGATTGTTAGGGATGCATTACAATGGTAGAAGACCCCTTTATTTATAGGGAGGGGGATGATTTAGCTACCAAGAATATAACTCTAGAATCTCTCTAATTATAGACATTCACCTTAAATAGGAGATTTCATAACACTCCCCCTTGAATGTCTATTCAACAATGTGCCTCGTTAAAACCTTAAAACCAAAACCCAATGGGAAAAATTAAAGTAAGGAAAAAGAGTACACATGTTTGAATATGCGCCTATTGGTTGCCTCGTTAAAAACCTCGCAAGGAAAACCCAGTGGGACAAAACCTTATAAGGGAAAAAGAGTGCAACGCGCATTAACTCCCCCTAATAAGAACATCAATTTATATCCTTGAGCATTTGCATTCCAGTCTTGTGCATCATCTTCAAAACGATCTTTGGTAGAGATTTGACAAATCAACCATATTGACTTGAATAAATATTCCGCACCTTGAAATCATCATTCTTGATAGATATGAACATCATCATATAATGTCGTGGAATGACTCTTCAATATCTTCATAGATGTATTCTCAATGCCATCATGCTTATAGTTATAGCAAGATTCATATGTACACAAATTGTACTTGGGATGTGGTACTTCAGGATCAAGAATTGCATATGCTTCAAGCAACTTAAATCTTTCAAGTTAAGTCATATAAGCCATATAATAGACTTTAGATGCATATCAAGTTTTCCATGTCATGCTAGACAAATAAGATATCGAAAACTGACTATACATACCTTTGACTTTATACTTTCAAGCATTTGAACTATAGGTTCAAAAATACATGTCTTTCATATGGAATCAATTCTTCTTGAATTGTATCTCTTCCATTTAGTTACTTTCTTTGGGTCAGCAAATGCGTATAGCATGCTTTGCAATATGTTGCAATTGAATTATCCCTTTTATGAACTTCAGGTTCATATCATGATATTCGGGGATATACATATACAAATGATAATTCATCCCATGTAACCTTTTCTCAAGTGTTTATCATGTCTCCCCCTCATGTTAGTAAAGCTAACTTGTTTCCTCAACTTTGGGAAATCATCTTTGTGCATTATTATGTCAATATACACGGCACATTAATAATAAGATGAAATTATTTGGTTCCTGACCCTGAACCACTTGTGAGGGAAGAATATAATATACTCTCGTATACAACGTATATCAAACTGATATATATAACTTTGTTCTCATAAGAAACAGTTTAGCTATTAAGTGGAAGCACTCAATAATTATCTTGCTAAACCAACTTTGATATAAACCAACTTATCAAGATGAACTATCTTGAGTAGAAAATCTGGAAATTATGCTCGAAGTTAGATTACTGAGCAATTTACCTCGCAAGCACCGGCCAGGCTGCGGGTTAATAACAATTGCGCATGTAACAATTTCATAGATGCATCATATGTGGTATACATGGCAGGTGAATGAGCCCATATTCACCTTTGATATTTCCAGAATTTAGGGGCTTCAACCCGAACTCTTTAGTTGGTCAGTTCATTAATGAGAACAAGTAATACAAGAGAATTCGTAAAGAACTTTCTAGTTCTTTAATATTCACCTATGTGAATTTGCACATCATACTTAAAATGAGATGGCTAACACGAATGCCAACAGAATAAATTATCAATATTGGTAAACTTCAAATTTACACCATGACATGTGCACTTATCAATAAACTTCAGGTTTATTATGACATGGGTTTTATACCAATAGATATCCACTTTATTGTGGCATTCTTTCGTTTGTGTAGTACAAACTGGAGAACAAAGCGGGTAGCTTTTCATATGCAAATTACCCCGCTACAAGTTGTAGTAATAGGAGATATCAAAGCCTTCCTTTATTTATAGTTTCAATATAATCAATCGCTTTCGCGTGTACTTTGGAAACCGAATAAGTTTCTTTGAGACTTACTACAGCACAATACTCAATTGTGTTTCTCCAACATAGTAATAATTGGCTCTTCTAGAGCTCTCAATTAATTTTGTACTACCACAGATTCATCAACATCCATGTGGTGAATATCTTTCTTAAAGAGAAAGTTATACCATTATGGTCATGTCAAACTTATATGCAAGATATGTTTCTTGCATTATCGTTGTCCTTTAATAGTCATATTTCCAAAATACTTTGGCGTACAATAGGTACGTGACCAACGATCATTCATGCCATATATCATCTCAAACCTCCTTCTAGGGGTGAGTGTGGTATATTTAATACCAATTTCATGTTCATATTCTTCCAATAATGAATATGTATCAGATGTTGTCACATTCACTTCGAGGATATGTGATTTTGTTATCCTTTTCAAATCTATAAATGCGTCAGGCATTTGATTTGCTATTCTTTGCAAATGGATAATCTTTTGTGCCTCTTTCACAAATAGAGGTATGTGGATCAAGATGAGATAATGATGCATTTTTCCACAAAATTTCCCGTTTGGTTTCACCAACTTCTCCCCCTAATTTTGGGAAAAGTGTCTCATCAAATTGACAGTCTGCAAATCGTGCAGTGAACAAATCTCATGTCAATGTTTCGAGGTAGCGAATAATGGAGGGCGATTCAACCTCAACATATATTCCTAACCTTCTTTGCAGACCCATTTTGGTGCGGGATGGCGGTGCTACAGGCACATATACTGCGCATCCAAAGATTCTTAAATGGGATATATTGGGTCCATGACCCAAAACCAATTGCAACGGGGAATATTTGTGTCAATTCGTCAGTCAGAGACGAACTAGCATTGCTGTATGCAAAATGGTGTGACCCCAAACCGAAGTGGGCAGCCGACGAACTAGTATTGCTGCATGCAAAATGGCGTGAACCCAAACCAAAGTGGGCAGCCGACGAACTAGCATTGCTGCATGCAAAATGGCGTGAACCCAAACCGAAATGGGCAGCCGACGAACTAGTATTGCTGCATGCAAAATGGCGTCAAACCAAAGTGGGCAGCCGACGAACTAGCATTGCTGCATGCAAAATGGCGTGAACCCAAACCGAAATGGGCAGCCTCGTTTTCATGAAGAATTCAAGATTATTCTCATCTATTGTCTCAATATGATATCCATTTTGAATGATATCTTTAAAACTCAACAAGTTCCTTTTAGACTTGGAGGAGAACATTGCGATTGATATCATTAAAACTCAACAAGTTCTTCTTAGACTTGGAGGAGAATATTGCATTCTCTAAGATAAACGTCGTGCCTTTGGGCAGAGTTACAATTGCTCTTCCGGAGCCTTCAATCAATTTACTTCCCATGGTTTGACATATAAAAGAAAATATACGAATATAAGAATAAACAAGTTCAATTCGTTTGTGTCACATAATATTTTCAAAATCTGCTGCTAACAGTTGACTTAACAAAATCAGATATGTTATCCATAATTGATTACTTTGCAGTTTGAAAATTTCAGTTTAAGCATTTTCTTCAAACAATCGATTGTTAAACACAAACAATCGATTGTTGAACATTGACAATCGATTGTTAAACACACACAATCGATTATTTGCTATTTTGAAAAACTTCAGATCAGTCTTAAGACAATCGATTGTTATGCATAGACAATCGATTGTTGGCTATTTTGAAAAATTCCAGAGCACTGTTTTAAGACAATCGATTGTTATGCATAGACAATCGATTGTTGGCTATTTTGAAAAATTCCAGAGCAGTCTTAAGACAATCGATTGTTAGACAAAGACAATCGATTGTGGATGATTTTTGAAAAAATTCCAGATTACAGTCTAACGACAATCGATTGTTAAACATTGACAATCGATTGTTGACTGTTTTTGAAAAATTCCAGATCACTGTTTTAAAGACAATCGATTGTTAAACATAGACAATCGATTGTTGACTGTTTTTGAAGAATTCCAGATCACTGTTTTAAAGACAATCGATTGTTGATCATTGACAATCGATTGTTTTGCAGTTTTTATGCGAAATATGAGATAACCGACTAGTTTTTCAGGTTAGTCGATTACCTTTACTGGAAAGTAAAAATATTATTGATATTTGAGCATATTGATACATTCTAAAGAACTAATACTAACATTATATCATGAACTAACTAATACGAGCTAATACTAATGGCTATTAGTTTATTCATTCACTAATACAAACAAGTAGAATAAAATCAAATAGCTCCATCTTCTTTCATCACGGATCCATCACCGATTAGGTGGTCTATCTTCCCCTCGGGTTGCTCAAAGAAGTCTGCCACATCCAAGTGGGTGATGTCAAAGTTGTCGTCAGAGACAAAATTCGTTTCAGGGCGTTTACTCTTTCGAGATGCTTGATAAAGGTCAACCAAATGTCATGGTATACGGCAAGCCTTTGACCAGTGCCCGTTTCCACCGCAACGATAATGTATAGTTTATATGTATAGTTTATAAACTATTTGCTTTTGGATTCTTATCGTATCGTGCTTGTGGCAGAGTGACCAACTTCAGGTTGTCATATCTCTTCTTTAAGCTATTTCACAAGATGGGTGGATCTTTGACTGTGATATATTCAATTTTCAAACCTTCATCAAGGTGATGGCGCAAGAAAATCAAGGCCTTAGCACAGTTTCAAACCTTCATCAAGGTGATGGCGCAAGAAAATCAAGGCGTTAGCATAGTTTTGGGTGGATGCATTATTTCTGTCTTTAATGGCGTCTCCAAGACCCATAGCATCTAAGTGGATTTCAGCATCCAACACCCATGTCATATAGTTCTTGCCCGAAATTTCAAGGGCAACGAACTTTCTTTTCATAATGTCAGACATAAAACAAATTTACATCAAGAGCGTGCTCATACTTACGGGCTCTATTACAATTATCACATTCACTTCAGGGAATGGATCAAAATCATGTGCTTTACACAATCTCATGTCAAATATTACTTTCATAAAGTGAAAGATTATTTTGAGAATCCTTATTGTTCTCGTTACCACAATAATGACGATTATAACTTCGTCTATTGCCATGTCCACATCCATTGATACCTTTACGGTAATTAGTCTTCTTTCAGACTTATCACATACTGCTACCACATTCTCTAAAGGGAATGGAGCAAATTCAATTGGACGGAATTCTTTGCCACGTCCACATTCATTGATACCTTCATGGTAATATTTTAGTCTTCTTTCAGACTTATCATATACTGCTTCCACATTCTCTAAAGGGAATGGAGCAAATTCAATGGGACGGATTTTCAATTATTTGCCCACAATCATACATGAATTTAATCATGGCAGGACATAGAGATTTTACCACTTCATGTGGTTATAATTTCTTACAAACTCCATTAGAGTTATAATCAAACTTTGTTGTCTATGCTTTGTATATAAAATCAAATTATAGAATTTCAAGAATTTGAAAGGGAAAAGTAAATTACTTACCTTTAAGGTATACCAATTATATTTTCAATGTTTTCTTCCTTTTCTCTCTTCCGATTCTGTTTCCTTCTTTTTTCTTTGTTTTCGTTTCTTTTCTCTTTTGTCTTCCGTTTCTGTTTCCTTCCTTTTTCTTTGTTTTTCGTTTCTGTTTCCTTCCTTTTTCTTTGTTTTTTTTTTCTTTCTTCATTCTTTCTTTGAAGCAAAACCCTACACAAACAAAAGTTAAGACAATCGAAAATTTCAATTGGTTAGAGACTCGTGCTGATAACGTGTTATGAAATAATATAAAGACAAGAACAATAATGCAAGAACAAGAGCAATAGAGAGAATAGAGAGAGAGAAGTATTCTTATTGATACTTAGAGATTGTTAGGGATGCATTACAATGGTAGAAGACCCCTTTATTTATAGGGAGGGGGATGATTTAGCTACCAAGAATAGAACTCTAGAATCTCTCTAATTATAGACATTCACCTTAAATAGGAGATTTCATAACATTACCTTTGTTGTTTGTATTGTATGCTCATATAGCTGAGAAACACATTTGAATTAATCGTATACTAAACTATTCATGAGCTTTTATAACTTTTTAAAATTAAACTAAGATAATTTTTAAGTTTTAGAAAATCTTTTGAAGAAAATTTTTGTGCAAGATAAAGGTTGGATAGTTGAATTTTTTCTTCCTGATATTAGAACTGTTCCATAAACATATCATTTAGAGAGCCTTCCGGCCACACGAATTTTCAGAATAACTTTGTCGATTTCCTTTAGAAAAAAACAACTCAGACATTTTTCTGTACAAACTTTTATTTATATATATTTATAGAGTTCTTATTATTTTTTTACAGTATAACACAAGAAGTCTACTCCCCACTTAAGAAGTATTCCCCTTTCAAAAAAAATATTATTAGTATTTTGAGAATCAAAATACATTTTTCTAAATAATAAATTAGTATTTAAAATTTGAAAATTGAAAAATATCTTTTATGTTATTTCTAAATAAGTAAATTTCACCACAACTTAGTTACAAAATATATTCATTTTTAAATAAAACTTTGTTTTAGTACACATAATCAATTACATATAAAATATTACTTAGTAAATACGGATACTCAATCGGAGAGAAGAACTAACTCTATAGTTTACTTAGAAACCTTGATTTTTATTTTTAAACTTAGATACATGATTAATGATGGGGCAACTAAATAAATTTTTTAGAAAAGCCTTCAGCTGGGTTGAGATCCCGTTGTTTTGAGTGAGTTTTATAGGTTGTATTTGGGCTACATCATCGATCAGAATAGACTATAAGAAAAAGATGGGCTAACTTGGCTCAGTCCAAATAGACCGGTGAGCTAAAATATTTACAACCCAACCTATTAATTGATCTCTGGATGGATTTGGGGGTGGGGGTGGGGGGAGGGATAGATGGGTTTGGACTCAAATTGCCACTCTTATTCACATTAGGAATTTTTACCTCCTATAGCAAAGGTTAACACCTTATTTATTTTAAATAAATACCATCTAAAAACTTATATTTTATAGATACCTTTTAAGGTTTATAGTAAAATATTTAAATATGGTTATCTCCTAGCCCTAAGCCACTAAATACGCTAATCAGTTACACTTTTTTCTTTCTCTCTCTACTTTGATATATCCAATTCTTTTCCCCCATCACATTAAAATTTTCGAACTCCTCCTCCTCCAACCGAATTTGTACGAAGTCCACTCTAGAGATGCTGATTTCGAATTGTAAATCTATGTTTTTGTTTAAAGATTCAGTACGTTAATTTCCAGTTATTACAAGAAAGAAAAAAGAGGAAAGAATTGGTTTAAAAATTTTGAAAGAAGAAAGCTTTTATATATCTGCTCCCGCTGAGCATTTTCCTCTGAATTTCCCCATGGATTGTTGGGGTTCTTCTTGTTCACAGCTTCGGCTATGCATAACTGTAGATAAAAAAAATCTGCATCCGAAATTTCAATTCAACCATAGAGAAAAAAATCTAATAATTTAAAGGAATTTTTATTGCCAAACAACTCAAAGTAAAATTTCCACAAAGGAGGTGCGTTTTCACTACCGGCTTCGGGTGAACAACGAATTTTGTCGAAAATTAGGGTTTGTTCTTGAACAAAGACGATGGAATTTGGGGCTGAGCAACTTGATCTTCTGTTAATATATTTTAATGTATTTTCATGTATTTCATTGTATTCATTGTCTTTTTTTCCATTGTAATTCAATGTATGTCGTTGTATTCACATGCTTATCAATGAAAAGGCTGAGGCGCAAGTTAAGTACAACCAATTGCGCAAACGGATTCGGGAATGCGAGAATGAACTGCGGGAAATACAAGAAGCTCATTAGAAATTGATCGACGAGTGGAAGGACATGGCTGTCGATGCCAACAAGCGGTTAGGATATCTGGAAAGAGGTCTAGTTGAGTTGGAAGGAAAATACTTGAAGAGGATTGAAGACTGCGAAAATGCCGAGGGAAGTGCAGGCGGACATCTGACTCGAGCCTATCTGCTATTAGGACTACGAGAGTTGATGCAGCTGTACAAGGGAGACAAGAATACCGAATCTGGGGAAGGTCCTTCTGGGACCAAGTAGTTAGGATCTTTTATTTCCTGCTTTCGTAATGTAATAAGGCCACTGGCCATTAGTGACACCTTTATTTCCGTTTTTGCGTTATTTTTTAGACTCGTCTTATTTTTTATCAATAAAATGAGGCATTTGGCATTATAAGTTCTCCAAATTTAATTTGTCGCTAGGCCTACCTCGGGCACAACGAGACACCCAAATTAGTAAACAACTTATACTCCTACACAACGTGTTTAAATATCCCAATATTTTCCTTCTCAAAATCCGCACTAACTTTTTACCTTTTTTTATTTTTCTTTTATTTTTCATCCCCCTCCTAATGGTTAGTTCGTCTATTCTGGCACCATCATCATACTAAGATCCAAGGGACCTCCACCTCCTTCTCCTTCGAGTCTTATCAAAAACAAGACCAAAGGCATAATGGGAGATGCCGACGCTAGAAAGGAAATTGAGGAGACTTCACAAAATACTCCAATTACCAAGGGAGCTGCTGCTCATCTTGAGTAAACATTGCTCAAATTTTGGGAAGAATTGGACCAAGTTCGGAACTTGGCAAGCTTATCAATCACTCTTGCGGCTCCTGATGTTAATGCCCAGAACCCCGTACCCCCACAAAATACCCCGAAACCATCAATACAACCTACTCATGCCCAAGCCTGCTACACATGCAATAACACTCCACTGCTCATTCCCGAACCACAAAACACCACAAATGACCATATCCACAACAATCCCATCTTTGTGGACACCATACCCTACTATACCCAGCCAATCTCAAGTGCATCTCAATCAGACGACAAAGACTCCCTTATCAGGAATTTGGCCACTGAACCCAAGTACTTAACTAGCCGGGTCCGGGGTGTCGAAGGTAGCAAAGGCGTTGAGCGGCTAATACGAGGATCTTTGTGTTCAGCCGGATGTTGAACTTTTGGAGGGGGTATAAACCTCCCAAGTTCGAGATGATTGACAGTACAGGTGATCCCAGGGTCCATTTGAGAATGTATATGATAAGCTGGTAGGAGTTGGAAAGGACGAGAAAATCCGCATGAAGCTGTTCATGAGGAGTTTGAAAGGCGACGCCTTATCTTGGTAAATCAGCCAAGATTTAAAGAAATATACGAGTTGGGTAAGCATGGCATCTGACTTTATGGATCGATTCAGGTTCAACACAAAAAAACACACCAGATGTGTTTTATATCCAGAATCTGAAGAAGCAACCCACAGAGACTTTTCACGATTATGCTACTCGTTGGAGGTCAAAAGCTGCTAAGGTTAGGCCGGCCTTAGAGGAAGAGAAGATGAACATGTTCTTTGTCCGGGCTCATGATCCGCATACTATGAGAGGCTAATGCTGATAGAAGGTCAGAAGTTCTCCAACAACATTAAGTTTGGAGAAATAATTGAGGAAGGTATAAAAAATGGTATAGTCACTAATCTCGAAGCATTATAGGCCACCAACAAGGATTTACAGTCTGGTGGCACGTCAAAGAAGAAGGACGTGAATTCCATAATGGATGCGCAAAGAACTAAATCCCCTACGAAATACCAAACATACCCCACAACTCCACTCACATATCAACCTTCCCTAAATTACCAAGCACCCTCGCCCACATAAAAAATTCCACCACCCACCTACTAATCATCTCCACCTACAACACCTACATATCAAGCCACGTCACCAAGATATTCCCAACCTGCACCTGCGTACCAAGCCTATAATGCCCAACCTTCACACTATCAGTCCACCCACCCACCAAAACTTTCCTCGACCCAAACCAAGTTTCGACAAAAGACCTCCCAGATAATATACCACCATCACCGAACCAATCGACCAAATATATGAAAAACTCAAAGCAGCTGGTTACGTTAAACTTGTCCCAGCCATAACTCTAGAAAATCCTTCCCAATGGATCAATCCCAACAAAACATGCGCATACCACTCTGGAATTAAAGGCCATACCATTGACGAGTGTCGCTCTTTGAAAGATAAGCTTCAGACCTTGATTGATAATAAGATCATCATAGCAAAGGAGCCCACTCCCAATGTCCGCAACAACCCTCTGCCTGACCACAAGGGTGGAGGCATTCATATGATCGAGATAGAGGATGATTGGGACCCCAAAGGGTCAATCAGATTGATTTCTGATGGAGATGAGCCCAAGAAGACAACGATCACCCTCAATCCTATTGTTGTCCAGATCCAGCCTTCTAAGGGCGACGAGGTAAATGTGTCCATACCACTTGAGTTCGAAACACCTTCTGTAAAGGTGCCAGGACCAATTGAGGTCGATTTCGGAGTTCCAAAGGCACCTGCGCCATTTGAAGTTTCTGTGTTACCTCCAAGGGTGCCAATTCTGGTCACGATGATAGATTTGACCCCATTCAACCCAAACCCATACCCTGGGATTACACAGCTGAAGCTAGGAGGAAAGGGAAAACAAAAGCTGGAGAAATGATCGTCGCACAAGGAATGACCAGAATAGGCATGGTATACACTCCGGAACATTTAGTTGAGTCCAGCAAACAAACCTCGGGATGGCCTTTTGAGATTGGGCCTGATGACCTTTGGAGAAAGATACAAACTGAAGAATACTCGGTTATAGAGCAATTGAACAAAACACCAACGCAGATTTCCATCCTGGCTCTTCTGCAAATATCTGAGGCACATAAGAATGCTCTGATGAAAATATTGAGTGAAGCTTATGTTCCCAGCAACATAACCGGAGGCGAAATGGCAAATATGCTAGGACAAGTGTTGGAAATCACAAGATCACCGTCCACGAGGATGAGCTACCACCAGAATGACTCAGTCATAACAAGGCGTTGCACATCACTGCGCAATGCGAAGATTACTTCATTACCGGGATCTTGGTCTACGAGGGATCAAGCCTTAACATTTGTCCACTAATAACCCCCAGGACATTGGGGAAAGGAGTGCATGAGATAAAAAATGGAGCTATAAATGTTAAATCCTTCAATTGGTCCCAAGGATCTACCATTAGAGAAATTAGCATGTGCTTGCAGATGGGACCTACCTGGTTCGATGTAGACTTTCAAATGATAGACATCCCACCATCCTACAATCTATTGTTGGGACGATCCTGAATCCACGCTGCTGGATCTGTGGCATCAACCATGCATCAGTTAGTAAAGTTCGAGTGGAATCACCAAGAGGTGATCATTCATGGAGACGGTAGCAACCGTATATACAGTCGCCAAACCGTCCCGATGAACGAAGGAAAAAGGAGAATAGGCGGAGAAACACACCATCACATCGAGCGAGTCAATGTCGTGGACAAAGACAAGTGGTGGGATAACAAAATTGAGAGCATCCTGAATTAGAACGGGCATGAGCCTGGAATAGGACTTGGCAAGAATCTCCAGGGTATCACCAAACCTATCAAACTGAAGAACCATGGTACCACTTTCGACTTAGGCTATGGGTACACCTGGAAAGAGTTCAATGAGTGGTCGCCATCATAGCGCGACCCTTACTACCCACTGGAGCACCCTATACCTCGTTTGGAGCAGACCTTTCAGCCAGCTGACACTTTATATGGATCAGAGGAGGACAAGGCATTAGCAGCAATGAAGAACCTATTTCTGGAAGATGATATGGACTGATATGTTATCTTTGAGGAGGAAGGGGAGGAAGACCCTTCCATAGAAGTTATGAATCGAGGGAAACGCCTCACTAATTGGTCGATCAGGACCGAGAGGGCTCGGAAAGCTTTGGGGTAGCAAGGCTAAACGACGCACCATGCATCGCATTTTACTTTTTACTAGTTGATTTTACTTTTCCACATTGTCTTTACTTACTTTCGAAAAGAACTCTGATGTTCCAAACAATTATGAATTCAATCAAAGCATTTTAGAGTTTATTTATATATCTCACTTTTATTATTTTCTCTATCATTTACTTTATTTACACATCATTACTATTACCTATCTTGATGATGAACCAACGACTGTGACTTGCAACGAGAACACACAACAAACGGATATAGATTCAAAAGAGGATGATATACCAGAGGAAGTTTTCAGGGAGGTCGAGAACTTTGAGAATAGGCCTAAATCCAACTTGGACAAAATTGAGGTCTTTAATTTGGGAGATATCGAGAATATCAAGGAAATACGCATCAGTGTGCACTTGTCGCGATCAGAAAAGAAAGAGTACAAAGAGTTCTTAAAGGAGTATGAGGACATCTTCGCATGGTCTTATGACGATATCATTGGCCTAAGAACATCCATTGTAGCTCACAGGTTGCCAAAAGATCCGATATGTCCACCGGTAAAACAGAAGCTCAGAAAATCAAAGAGGAGGTTACCAAGCAAGTGAAAGACAGGGTTCTCAGAGTGGTAGAATATCCAAAATGGTTAGCCAACATCGTGACGGTACCGGAGAAAGATGGGAAAGGTAGAGTCTGTGTCGACTATCGGGATCTCAACCAGGCCAGTCCCAAAGACGACTTCCCCTTGCCGAATATACACATCTTGATTGAAAACTACGCCAAGCATGAGCTGCAGTCATTCGTAGATTGTTTTTGTGGATACCATCAGATATGGATGGATGAAGAAGATGCAGAGAAAACTACGTTCATCAAGCCGTGGGGGATGTATTGCTACAGAATGATGCCGTTAGGTTGAAGAATGCTGAGGCCACCTACATGAGGGCCATGACTACCATATTTCATGACATGATTCATAAAGAAATCGAGGTATATGGATGATGTCATCATCATATCCAAGAAAGCTGCAGATCATATGGAAGACCTGAGAAAATTCTTCAACAGATTGAAGAGATACAACCTGAAACTAAATCCCGCAAAGTGTGCATTCGGGGTTCCTGCCGGAAAGTTATTGGGTTTTATTGTGAGCCGCCGAGGGATAGAATTGGATCCGTCAAAGGTCAAAGCCATCGAAGAGTTTCCACCGCCGAAGAACAAGAAGGATTTGATGAGCTTTCTTGGGAGACTCAACTACATCAGCCGATTCATATCTCAGTCCACTGTTATTTGTGAATCTATCTTCAAGATGATGAAGAAGGATGCTGCCACCAAATGGACTGATGATTGTCAAAAGGCTTTTGACAAAATTAAGGAATACTTGTCCACGCCGTCGGTCTTGGTTCCGCCTGAACCAAGAAGACCCCTTTTGCTTTATCTTGCAGTGCTAGATGGAGCACTCGGTTGTGTTCTAGGACAACATGATGAAACAAGGAGAAAGTAACAATCCATCTACTACCTCAATAAGAAGTTTACCCCGTACGAGGCTCGGTATTCCTTATTAGAATGCAACTGTTGCGCTCTGACCTGGGTAGCTCAGAAATTGAGGTACTTCTTCTGTGCTTACACCACTTATCTCATATGAAGGATGGATCCATTAAAGTATATCTTTCAGAAGCCCATGCCTACTGGCAAGCTCGCCAAATGGCAAATCGTGCTAAGCGAATTCGACATTGTTTATTTCACTCAGAAGGCGGTCAAAGATCAAGATTTGGAAGATCATCTCTCCGACAATCACGTGGGAGGAGAATGCGAGCCATTGAAGACGTATTTTCCTGATGAAGAGGTAACTTTCATAGGAGAAGACATTGTAGAATCCTATGATGATTGGAGGATGTTTTTCAATGGAGCCACAAATTTCAAAAGAGTTGGCATAGGAGCAGTCCTAGCGTCAGAAACCAGTCAGCATTACCCGATATCGGCCAAGCTCAGATTCTCGTGCACCAACAACATGGCCGAGTACGAAGCTTGCATCTTAGGGCTCTAACTGGCCATCGACATGAACATTCAGGAGTTACTAGTGATTGGAGACTCAGACCTACTCATACATCAGGTTCGATAAGAATGGTCAACCAAGAATTCTAAGATACTTCCTTATCTGCATCACATACAGGAGTTGAGGAAGAGATTCAAAAAGACAGAATTCCAGCATGTTCCCAGAATACAGAATGAGTTCGCGGATGCCCTAGCAACTTTGTCATCCATGATCCAGCACCCAGATACAAACTTCATTGATCCCATTCAATTCAAGATGTACGACCGACCGGCTTATTGTGCTCCTGTTGAGGAAGAAGCGGATGGAAAACAATGGTTCAACGATATCAAAGAATACTTGACAATTGGAGAATATCCAGAGCTCGCCAATGCCAAGCAGAAGCGCTTACTGTGAAGGTTATCTAATAATTTCTTTCATAGCGGAGGAATATTGTATAGGAGGAATCCTGATTTGGGATTTATAAGGTGTGTCGAAGCAAGAGAAGAAACTAAACTATTGGAAGAAGTGCACGCAGGAACCTGCAGACCGTACATGAATGGTTTCATTTTGGCAAAGAAGATACTCCGAGCAGGGTATTTTTGGATGACTATGGAAACATACTGCATCCAGTATGTCTGAAAGTTACACCGCTGTCAGATTCATGAAGATATGATAAAGGTGCCTCCAAACGAGCTTAATGCAACAAGATCGCCATAGACGTTCGCTGCTTGAGGAATGGACGTTATTGGACCGATTGAGCATGCCGCATCAAACGGACACAGGTTCATCTTAGTGGGAATTGATTACTTTACCAAATGGGTCGAAGCCGCATCATATAAAGTAGTAACCAAGAAAGTTGTGGAAGACTTTGTCCACGATCGAATTGTTTGTCGGTTCAGAATTCCGGAATCAATCATCACTAACAATGGTTCCAATCTCAACAACGATTTGATGAAGGCAATGTGTGAAACATTCAAAATTAGGCACAAGAACTATACAGTCTATAGACCACAGATGAACGGTGCCGTGGAGGCAGCCAACAAAAACATCAAGAAGATACTAAGGAAGATGGTTGTATGACACAAGTAATGGCATGAGAAGCTATCATTTATTTTATTGGGACCACATTACGCACATCTACCGGGGCAACCCCCTACATGTTGGTACAGAGGCGGTCATTCCCGCCATGGTAGAAATTCCATCTTTGAGAATCATACAAGAAGCAGAGTTAGATGATGCAGAATGGGTAAAAGGTCTCTACGAGCAGTTAGCCCTTATAGACGGAAATAGAATGAATGCAGTTTGCCACGGTCAGTTATATCAGAACAGAATGACCAGATCCTTTAACAAAAGAGTTAGGCCAAGGAAGTCTGCACCAGGATAGCTGGTGTTGAAGAAAATATTTCCACATCAAGATGAAGCCAAGGGGAAATTTTCTCCCAATTGGTATGGTCCGTACATGGTTCATTCGGTTTTAACTGAAGGAGCCCTTATTCTTGCAGAGATGGATCAAGAAGTCTGGCCGAAGCCAATCAACTCAGACGCAGTGAAGCGATATTATATTTGATTGCATGTTTCTTCATGATGTAATTTGAACTACGCCTGACCTAATTCCCGTATAAGAGGGGATACTAGATAGCCCTATGGGTTCGGTCACATTTTAATAAAAATTCCATTTTCTCCCTGTTATTGGAACTGGGGCAGAATTTTGAGAAGGACCCTCAAAATTCGAAGTCAGTTTTCCAGTCATTTCACCAGCATCAACCCAATAAACTGGGGCAGAATTTTGAGGAGGACCCTCAAAATTCTAGAATCGATCCGTTTTCAGTCATTCAGCACATCCGTTAGCAGCGCTAGCCCAATAAACTGGGGCAAAATTTTGAGGAGGACCCTCAAAATTCCGGAACAAGCAAGGTTTCCATGTCTTGGAACCACGTCGCAGTTGTTAGTTCATCCGAAATAAAATCATTTTTTTAAGTATATACTTACATTATATTTACTGAATCATGCATAAATATCTTTCGCATCACCGTCATTTAGAAACTCTACCCTAATGATACGTGACGTCAGGATCCAAGGGATACAAACTAACATTCCCCCTCTACATAACTCATGATTTTTCTTTGGATGCATGCACTCAGGTCGCAAATCATTGAATACATTCACTCGTACTCTTCAAGGTTGAAAGTCTCAGAACGATCGCTCATTCTCAAGTTTACTATCGACACCCATTATCCTCAGCAGTCACGATATTACAACCATCTATCAGCTAAGAGAGCTCACTACCATTCTGTTGAAACATGTTCTCACAAGGCACTAAACTAAACGTGTGTTCATATTTGTAGGTTTTGATAAATGAAAAACGATGCGCAATTGACATATGACGAGGTCCAAGCACAAGCGCGCAATTGATACATAACGAGATTCAAGCACAAGACAAACAAGGATCAAGATTAAGCAAAGAAATAAAGCTATACATGAGTCGTTCTTTAATTGTGATCTTGATCCGACAATTGACTCAAGACTTGGCTTCTCTCGTAAAATCATCTTTATCAAATCATGCATATTTAATTTAAATCAAAATGATTTTAAATCATGCATATTTATTTTAACCAAAATGATTTTTAAACATGCCTCTAATATCTGGACAAAGATAATCGATTATGTACTTATGATAATCGATTATGTTAAGGCAGCTGCAAGATAATCGATTGTGTACCTTATGATAATCGATTGTGTTGAGGCAGTGTCCATCAGATTTTTCAAAGCTGCAAGACAATCGATTGTGTACCTTATGATAATCGATTGTGTTGAGGCAGTGTCCATCAGGTTTTTCAAAGCTACAAAATAATCGATTGTGCACCTTATGACAATCGATTGTATTGAGGCAGTGTCTATTCGATTTTTCAAGACTGTAATATAATCGATTATACATATAGCATAGTCGATTATGTAAATGACCGTTGCCAAAATATTTTCAAACTCTGTCTGGTAATCAATTGTATGATTCTGATAATCGATTATCCTAAGTAAAATCTGAATATGATTTTTTGAACGTTGCCAGGTAATTGATTATATGATTTTGATAATCGATTGTTTTAAGTAAAATCTGAAAAAGATTTTTTGAACATTGCCAGATAATCGATTATACGATTTAGATAATCGATTATTATGCGTAAAATCTGGGAATGATTTTTGGACGATTGGAAAACAGTCGATTATGCAACTTAGACAATCGATTGTTTTAGCACAAAATCAGCAATTCTTAATTGGCAATTAGGCAACGGTTGTGCATGTTTTCAACACTATAAATACATCTTAAAATCAGTCTTTTAAGTACAACAACTGATCATATTATTGCTAAAGCTTGCATACTCTCTTATTCATCATTTTCTATTCATTACATAAGTTTTTGAGAGCCAAATTCTTGACGAAAGTTGTTGCGTTCTTGAGCGTATTTATTTTACTCATATCTACTCTTGAGGAGAGTCTTGTTTTGAGTGCAAAGGGTTTTTATACACTTGAAGGGAAGTGTTAATCCCTTGTATTGTAAGAAGGAACGTTGTGATTCCTTTGGTTGAAGTCTTGAAGTGTGGTATCTTCGAGCAAAGGTTGTTGAGGCTTGTGTGACTCAAGTTCTCAGTTTGTAACGGTTTGTTGAGCACCCGTAAGCTTAATGAAGTTAGTGGAAATCTCGAGAGAGTCTCTCGGGGACTGGACTAGCCACGGGTTGTGGTGAACCAGGATAACATCGGTGCGTTCGTTCCTTATTATTTACTTATCGCACTTATTTTATTCCTGCAATTTTTAAATTCCCCAAGTTTACGCTGTTTTTATTATAACGCTATTCGCCCCCCCTCTAGCGTTAAGCGTATATTCTAACAATTGGTATCAGAGCCCAACTCTCTGAAAAACTTAACCGTTTGAGAGAAATAATCCATGGCTTCTACTCATGATTCTTTTGCAGGAATAGGTGAAGGACAATGCTCCACCCGACCACCACTATTTGATGGCACAAACTATACGTACTGGAGGAGAGGATGAGAATATTCATTCAATCAAATAATTTTCATCTGTGGAAGGTTATAATGAAGGGAGAACAAATTCCAACCAAAAAGGTTGAAAATGAATGGGTTCCAAAATCCGAAGATGAATACGATGGATGATATCCGAAAAGTGCAGAACAACGCTAAAGCCATCAACTTATTGTATTGTGCTATAAACTCTGATGATTACAGAAAAATATCATGTTGCACAACGGCGAAGCAAATGTGGGATAAGCTGGAAATCACGTATGAAGGTACGGACCAGGTAAGAGAGGCTAAAGTTGATTTCTAACCCATGCATATGAACTGTTTCACATGAAGGAAGGCGAAAGGGTAGATGACATGTTTGAACGATTTTCAAAAATCGTTAATGAATTACATGCTCTTAAGAAGACCTTCACGGATAAGGAACTTGTCCGAAAAATTCTCTGAAGTCTCACTCCGGAATGGCGCTCCAAGGCCGACGCGATTCAAGAGTCTATTGGCATTTCAAATGTCACCATCGACGGATTAAGAGGTAATCTTAAAACTTATGAATCTACTATGCTTAACCCTCTTGTTAATGATCAAAGGAAACAAAGAATCGCCCTCAAGGCAAGCACAAGTCAATCTCAAAATGATGAGGACGGAGATAACGAGTTCAGACTCGTTATTAAGAGATTTCAAAAGTTCATGCGAAAAGAGTATGAACGAAAAGGCAAACAACAAGGAGATCAAGTAAAGAACTATGGATGCGGAGAAATCGGGCACATTAAATCAAATTGCCCTAATGTCAAAAAGGAGAAGAAACCCTTCAAGAAACAACGAGCATATATATCTTGGGGAGGCGACTCCGGAGACGAGTCAAGTGAGGAAGAAGAAGACGAAACCGCAAATCTTTGTCTTATGGCACACGAAGACAATCAAGAAGAGGTATGTCAAATTTCTTCCAAAAACTTCTATTCTCTTGAGGAAATGCAAAATGCCTTTGATGAGTTGTATAGTGAATTCATTAAAGCTTCCAAAACTGTTAAAAACACTAAGGAAAATGCTTCTTTGAAAGAAAAAGATTTTGAAAGACAACTCTCTTTGAAAGAAAAAGATTTGGAAAAATTGATTTTGGAAAATGAGAAGTTGAAAGAAGAAAACAAATTTTTCGGCAAGAGAAGTGCCGACAAACCCGAGAGCTCTAGTAAAAATTGTATTTCTTGCATGCATCTAAAATCGAGGTAGAAAGACTTAAGGGCACCCTAGATAAGTTCAATTCTTCTCATAAAAATTTGAATGAAGTCCTTGTTAATTTGAAATCGACCAAACATGGGATAGGTTTTAAAAACGAGCCTAAAGAAAAAGTTGAAGCAAAACCCCAACCACCTAAGGCTCAACCTAGGATAAATAAGACAAATGATCATCCTAGAGATAACAATCCTAGAATCAACATGCATGCTAGACCAAACACTAGAAGAAACTTTGAACATTTTAGGACACCTAGAAATGGCCTTCAACCTAGAAATAACTATTCTAGAAATGATGCATATCCTAGACCAAGCACTAGAAGAAACTTTGAACTTTTCAGGACACCTAGAAATGGCTTTCAACCTAGAAATAACTATTCTAGAAATGCTGCATATCCTAAAACAAATAGTAGGAGAAATGATTTTCATGAAATGCACAATAGTCATATTGTCGAAAATAGAGTAAACAAATTTCGTCCGTCCAACTACTATCAACCTAGACGAATGCATGATCCTAATGTCATTTGTCATTATTGCAATCGAATTGGACATATTGCTCCTGCTTGTTTCACTTGACATAGACACTTAACTGCATGTCAAGCACAACAGCATGTTACACCTAACTCTCAAGGACCCAAAACAGCTTGGGTACCAAAGACTCATTAATTTGTCTTGTAGGTATGTTTGAAGGGATCAAGTGTACTTTGGTACCTTGATAGTGGATGCTCCAAACACATGACTGGAGACGAATCCAAGTTCCTTCAACTAGAACACAAGGAAGGAGGAAGCGTAATTTTTGGAGATAACAACAAGGGAAAAATTATCGGCATTGGATCGGTCGGTAAGGATGAACCTTCTTCCATTAACCATATTTTGCTAGTTAAAGGTCTAAAACATAATCTCTTGAGCATAAGTCAATTATGTGACAAGGTAAAACTTGTTTTATTTGATTCGGATGAATGCTTAGTTTTTCGCCGTAGCGATTTTAAAATTATTCTTCGTGGTTTTAGAATGGATAACATCTATATGGTTGATCTCGAAAATTCTTCATCTGAATATGTGAATTGTCTTATGAGCAAAGAAGATGATATGTGGTTATGGCATCGTAGAGTAGCTCACATCAACATGCATCTTTTAAACAAATTAGTTTCACACAATTTAGTTATTGGTCTTCCAAATTTGAAATTTGAAAAAGACTCTATCTGTGATTCTTGTCAAAAAGGGAAGCAAACAAAAGCATCTTTTAAAATGTAAAATATTGTTTCAACTACTAGACCGTTGCAACTTCTCCACATGGATCTCTTTGGACCATCTCGCATTGAAAGTCTTGGTAGAAATCGTTATGCTTTTGTTATTGTTGATGATTATTCTAGATTTACATGGACACTATTTCTTGCTCACAAAAGTGAGGCTTTTCATAATTTTAAATGCTTTCTTAAACGTGTTCAAAATGAAAAGGACACAACCGTCACTTCAATAAGAAGTGATCATGGGGGAGAGTTCGATCACAATCTCTTCGCGGACTTTTGTGACGAACTCGGTATCGAGCACACCTTCTCTGATCCACGTACACCACAACAAAATGGAGTGGTGGAAAGGAAAAATAGGTGTCTCGAAGAGATGGCTAGAACCATGCTCGATGAGGCTAAGATTCCCAAACATTTTTGGGCGAATGCCGTGAGTACCGCATGCTACGTTTTAAACAGAGTAGTCATAAGGCCAATACTCATGAAAACTCCCTATGAACTCTACAAGGGAAGGAAACCAAATATCTCCCATCTTAGAGTATTCGGTTGTAAATGTTTTATTCATAACAATGGAAAAGACAATTTGGGAAAATTTGATGCAAAATCCGATGAAGGAATTTTTATTGGTTACTCTTCACGTAGCAAAGCATATAGAGTATTCAATAATAGAACCGAAACTGTGGAGGAATCCCCTCATATTGTGTTTTCCGAAAATAATGCTCGCTTGGCGAGATAGGATTCTGGTTTTGATCTTGCAGGTATTTTAAACTCAATAAGTCCTCAAGACAAAGTACAAGAGGAAACTCCTAAGGAAATTCTAGATGAAATCTTGGAACAATTATCGGAGGAAGCGCCACAACTGGAAAAAGAAACGAAACTGCCTAACGCGTGGAGGACAATCAAAGACCATCCTCTCGAACAGGTAATTGGCGACATTGAACAACAGGTAAGTACTCGAAACACTCATAAAAACACCTTAGGACACACTTCTTAAGAGATCACGTTCTCAATTGGCCGACATCCTCACAAGGCCGTTAGAGAAAGAGTCCTTTTCCGAATTCGTAGTGAACTCGGAATGTTTGACTCAAAATTGATCTAAGTCATGTATTGCACCTTTTTCCACAATTACTAACTTGAGCGTCGGAGACGTCTAATTCTCTTTTGCAGGTATCGCCCCAAAGGCAGGGGGAATTATAAGGCAATGGTGTAGAATAATCGATTTTTTAGTCAACAATCGATTATCATGCTTACTGTGTCGGAAAATCGATTAGCAAGTATCACTAATCGATTATTTACGTTTTTACGTTTATTATGCCGGAAAAACAACATATTGTTTAACCATTTTTTTGCAGGTTTTTGATGTTAATTGTGACAATAATCGATTTTTTTAACTGTATAACCGATTCTCTCGGCTATTCATTACTGCCCTTCCTAATATAATCGATTATCTCAAAGGTATAATTGATTATTTCCCAAGTCAGAAAATCACTATGCACACTGTGTCAGAATAATCGATTACCATAATTCAACAATCGATTATCCTCTGTCAGTAAATTCAAATCTTTGTTACCGTTTGGCTCCTGCAAACGATTTTTTTTTTATTTCCGAGTACAAGTCAAAAACTCCATAATAATCGATTATTTCGATTCCATAATCGATTGTGTAACGGTCAGTGCAATTTTTTTTTTTCCGTTTCTGACTCTTTGAAATCTCTAAAATTGCAGCTTTTCCCAGTAAAGTGCTCTCCTATTTTCCACTCTATTAATAGGATCATCTTCCTCACTTCACAATCAATCTAAGCTTCAAAAAGTCTCTCAAAAACTTATGAAGCTCCTGCTCCTTCTCCAACTCCTCAAACGCGTCATCCTCAAGCTCCTACACTTCAAACTATTTCCGACCAACTTGCTTCTTTGTCCACCTCCGTCAATCGATTGACCTATGATATCCATGGATATTTTGATCATATTCACTATCCATATGCTGAACTTGTCCCTCATGAAGCAGTGCCGGATGACGAGGCGGAAATTGATAATGATAATGAATAATGTCTTTATTTGCTTTTCTAGCTTATTATTCTATCTTTTATTGTCACCTTTATGTAATCGTATTTTTAGTTAATCAATAAACAAGTTATTTGCTTATCCTTTTTTGCTAATGTCAAAAGGGGGAAGAATAAGGGCTATGCACTTAATATTTATTGGCATAAATTGAGGGGGAATTCATATGTTGAGGGGGAATTAATTGCATATCTATTTACTTGTCTTGGATCGTCATTATGAATTATCTAATATGCATATCCCGATTAAGGTTTGCCATTGTCAAAAAGGGGGAAATTGTTGAAACACGTTCTCACAAGGCACTAAACTAAACGTGTGTTCATATTTGTAGGTTTTGATAAATGACAAACGATGCGCAATTGACATATGACGAGGTCCAAGCACAAGCGCGCAATTGATACATAACGAGATTCAAGCACAAGACAAATAAAGATCAAGATTAAGCAAAGAAATAAAGCTATACATGAGTCGTTCTTTAATTGTGATCTTGATCCGACAATTGACTCAAGACTTGGCTTCTCTCGTAAAATCATCTTTATCAAATCATGCATATTTAATTTAAAGCAAAATGATTTTAAATCATGCATATTTATTTTAACCAAAATGATTTTTATACATGCCTCTAAAATCTGGACAAAGATAATCGATTATGTACTTATGATAATCGATTATGTTAAGGCAGCTGCAAGACAATCGATTGTGTACCTTATGATAATCGATTGTGTTGAGGCAGTGTCCATCAGATTTTTCAAAGCTGCAAGACAATGGATTGTGTACCTTATGATAATCGATTGTGTTGAGGCAGTGTCCATCAGGTTTTTCAAAGCTACAAAATAATCGATTGTGCACCTTATGACAATCGATTGTGTTGAGGCAGTGTCTATTCGATTTTTCAAGACTGTAATATAATCGATTATACATATAGAATAATCGATTATGTAAATGACCGTTGCCAAAATATTTTCAAACTCTGTCTGGTAATCGATTGTATGATTCTGATAATCGATTATCCTAAGTAAAATCTGAATATGATTTTTTGAACGTTGCCAAGTAATCGATTATATAATTTTGATAATCGATTGTTTTAAGTAAAATCTGAAAATGATTTGTTGAACGTTGCCAGATAATCGATTATATGATTTAGATAATCGATTATTATGCGTAAAATCTGAGAATGATTTTTGGACGATTGGAAAACAGTCGATTATGCAACTTAGACAATCGATTGTATTAGCACAAAATCAGCAATTCTTAATTGGCAATTAGGCAACGGTTGTGCATGTTTTCAACACTAAAAATACATCTTAAAATCAGTCTTTTAAGTACAACATCTGATCATATTATTGCTAAAGCTTGCATACTCTCTTATTCATCATTTTCTATTCATTACATAAGTTTTTGAGAGCCAAATTCTTGACGAAAGTTGTTGCGTTCTTGAGCGTATTTATTTTACTCATATCTACTCTTGAGGAGAGTCTTGTTTTGAGTGAAAAGGGTTTTTATACACTTGAAGGGAAGTGTTAATCCCTTGTATTGTAAGAAGGAACGTTGTGATTCCTTTGGTTGAAGTCTTGAAGTGTGGTATCTTCGAGCAAAGGTTGTTGAGGCTTGTGTGACTCAAGTTCTCAGTTTGTAACGGTTTGTTATGCACCCGTAAGTTTAACGAAGTTAGTGGAAATCTCGAGAGAGTCTCTCGGGGACTGGACTAGCCACGGGTTGTGGTGAACCAGGATAACATCGGTGCGTTCGTTCCTTATTATTTACTTATCGCACTTATTTCATTCCTGCAATTTTTAAATTCCGCAAGTTTACGCTGTTTTTATTATAACGCTATTCACCCCCCTCTAGCGTTAAGCGTATATTCTAACACGTTCGCCCTTCTACATTTCTGCATTGCATAAGGCTACTTTACTGCCTTCCGAGGTTAAGCTCTACCTCCATCCTGCATAAGGCTACTTTCCTGCCTTCCGAGGTTAAGCTCTACCTTCATCCTGTATAAGGCTATTTATCTGCTTTTCGAGATTGAGCTCTGTCTCCATCTGCATTTTGCATATGGTTATTTATCTGCCTTTCAAAACTAAGATTTGTCTCCATCGGCATTTGGCATAAGGCTACGTATCTGCCTTTCGAGGTTAAGCTCTACCTCCATCTCGCATAAGGCTACTTATCTGCCTTCTTAGACTAAGCTCTGTCTCCATCATCATTTTGCATACGGTTATCTATCTTTCTTTCGAGGTTAAGCTCTACCTACATCCTTCATAAGGCAACTTATCTGCCTTTCGAGACTAAGTTCTGTCTCTATCCGCATTTTTGCGTAAGCTCTACTTATCTGCCTTCCGAGACTAAGCATTGTATCCATCTGTATTTTGCATAAGGCTATCTATCTGCCTTCCGAGGTTAAGCTCAACCTCCATCCTGCATAAGGCTACTCGTCTGCCTTCCAAGACTAAGCATTGTCTCCATCCTGCATGGCTGAAATATCGCCACTTTATTTTTTGAATGGCTGCAATATCGCAACATGTATTTAAATTCTCGTTTTGGCTGAAAGATCGCCACCCTTTGCATTCATTTGGATGAAATATTGACACCGTCTCATGGGCTGAAAGATCACCAATTCATTCGAAGGCATCAGATTTCGGAGGCACCATCTTCATAGCCCGAGAACACCATTTCACGGCCTGCAAAACTTTACTTTTATGTTCTTCATGGCCCAGGTCATCATAGTCCTTGGACGCCATCCTAGCCGTCCTAAGACAACATTCATGGTCCAACAGGAAATTGCATCATGTTTAATTTATGCCCAATATACGCTACATTGCTTACTTGCAGGTACACCGGCTGCCCTACGGCAATCTCAGCAGGAGTGATCCTGCTCTGGCTCTCCGCAACCTATTCGACTCCAAACACCTTTTCAAATCTAACCTTCGCGTCTGTCTTTTCGAATCTCCATCGATACATTCTGTCAATGGTTCCTCAACTACATATGGCCTGATTCCTGTAAACCCAGGGATTTGTAGGCAGTTCAGAAGCCAGGGGTCAGCGCGAATTCTTTTCAATCACCGATTCGGTCAAAATTGGCCATCTTGTCTTTACCCGACAACTCTTTCATCCTCCTCGAGTAAAGAGGGGCAGCTGTTGATACCCAATTTTTCCATACAAATTTTTATATCCAAACTACTTTCAACATAGCTATATGTGCGTATATGAGCATCACAAAAGGTTTTGACATTTTAAGGATTTTTTAAACTAATTTATGGCCTATTTTACACTATAAAACCGAATAATTATTCCCAAAACTTTCCATTATGGAAAATAATTTATTTTATTCTCGCATTTACATAAAAATATATTTGCCATAATGTTTGCATAATTTTACAAACTCGTTATAAACTAAAGCAAAAGACAAGAACAATAGAGCAAGAACAATAGCAATAGAGAGAAGAGTAGAGAGAGTTCTTCTTATTGAGTTGAGAGGGGTCTCAAGGGATGATTTACAATGGTATGGGGCACCTCTATTTATAGGGGAGAGGAAGATTTATCTACCACTAATAGAACTCTAAAATCTCTCTAATTAAATACATTAAAGACATTCACCTTAAATAGAAGTGTAAGAATCTTCTATTTCATAACACTCCCCCTTGAATGTCTATTCAATGATGTGCCTCATAAAACCTTAAAACCAAAACCCAATGGGAAAAATTAAAGTAAGGAAAAAGAGTACACATGTTTGAATATGCGCCTATTGGTTGCCTCGTTAAAAACCTTGCAAGGAAAACCCAGTGGGACAAAACCTTGTAAGGGAAAAAGAGTGCAACGCGCATTGACTCCCCCTAATGAATACATCAATTTATATCCTTGAGCATTTGCATTCCAATCTTGTGCATCATCTTCAAAACGATCTTTGGTAGATGCTTGATGAATAAATCAACCATATTGACTTGAATAAATATTCCGCACCTTGAAATCATCATTCTTGATAGATATGAACATCTTCATATAATGTCGTGGAATAGCTCTTCAATATCTCAATAGATGCATTCTCAAAGCCATCATGCTTATAGTTATGGCAAGATATATATGTACACAAGTTGTACTTAGGATGTGGTACTTCAGGACCAAGAATTGCATATGCTTCAAGCAACTTAAATCTTTCAAGTTAAGTCATATAAGTCACATAATAAACTTTAGCTGCATATCAAGTTTTCATGTCATGCTAAACAAATAAGATATCGAAATTGACTATACATACCTTTGCCTTTATACTTTCAAGCATATGAACTATAGGTTCAAAGCTACATGTCTTTCATATGGAATCAATTCTTCTTGAATTGTATCTCTTCCATTTTGTTACTTTCTTTGAGTCAGCAAATGCGTATAGCATGCTTTGCAATATGTTTCAATTGCATTTCCCTTTTATGAACTACAGGTTCATATCATGATATTCGGGGATATACATATACAAATGAAAATTCATCCCATATAACACTTTCTCAAGTGTTTATCATGTCTCCCCCTCATGTTAGTAAAGCTAACATGTTTCCTCAACTTTGGAAAATCATCTTTGTGCATTATGTCAATATACACAGCACCTTAATAATAAGATGAAATTATTTGGTTCCTGACCCTGAACCACTTGTGAGGGGAGAATATACTCTCGTATACAACTTATATCAAACTGATATATATATAACTTAGTTCTCATAAGAAACAGTTTAGCTATTAAGTGGAAGCACTCAATAATTATCTTGCTAAACCAACTTTAATATAAACCAACTTATCAAGATGAACTGTCTTGAGTAGAGAATCTGGAAACTATGCTCGAAGTTAGATTACTGAGCGTTTTACCTCGCAAGCACGGCCAGGCTGCGGGTTAATAACAATTGCGCATGTAACCATTCCATAGATGCATCATATGTGGTATACATGGCGGGTGAATGGGCCCATATTCACCTTTGATATTTCCAGAATCAAGGGGCTTCAACCCGAACTCTTTAGTTGGTCAGTTCATTACTGAGAACAAGAACTTCTAGTTCTTTGATATTCACCTATGTGAATTTGCACATCATACTTCAAGTGAGATGGCTAACACGAATGTCAACTGAATAAATTATCAATATTGGTAAACTTCAAATTTACACCATGACATGTGCACTTATCAATAAACTTCAGGTTTATTATGACATGGGTTTTATACCAATAGATATCCACTTTATTGTGGCATTCTTTCGTTTGTGTAGTACAAACTGGAGAACAAAGCGGGTAGCTTTTCATATACAAATTACCCCGCTACAAGTTATAGTAATAGGAGAATCAAAGCCTTCCTTTATTTATAGTCTCAATATCATCAATCGCCTTCGCGTGTACTTTTGGAAACTGAATAAGTTTCTTTGAGACTTACTACAGCACAATACTCAATTGTGTTTCTCCAACATAGTAATAATTGGCTCTTCGAGAGCTCTCAATTAATTTTGTACTACCACAGACTGAGGTTCGAGATCCTCACATTCTTGCATTCCGTATTTTCAAGAGTCTCAGGCTCAATAGATTCTTCGTGAATCTCGGAATTAATCAAATCATGAGCGTCCTCATGTGATTCTTTCATAGTGTCATTTAGATCGTTCTTTTTTCTCTTTCTAGGATTTCGATCTTTGGAACCTAATGGTCTGCCACGCTTCTGGCGTGCATTTGACTCATTGGATATGACACTACATGTTTGTCCAATAGGGACTTCAATACGGATCGGAACATTTTCCGCGTGAATGTGGGATTTCGTTATCCTCTTCAAGTCCGTAAATGCGTCAGGCATTTGATTTGCTATTCTTTGCAAATGGATAATCTTTTGTACCTCTTTCTTTCAAATAGAGGTATGTGGATCAAGATGAGATAATGATGCATTTTTCCACAAAATTTCCCGTTTGGTTTCACCAACTTCTCTCCCTAATTTTGGGAAAAGTGTCTCATCAAATTGACAGTCTGCAAATAGTGCAGTGAACAAATCTTCTGTCAATGTTTCGAGGTAGCGAATAATGGAGGACGCGTCAAACTCAACATATATTCCTAACCTCCTTTGCAAACCCCTTTTGGTGCGGGATGGCGGTGCTACAGGCACATATACTGCGCATCCAAAGCTTCTTAAATGGGATATATTGGGTTCATGACCCAAAACCAATTGCAATGGGGAATATTTGTGTCAATTCGTCAGTCAGAGACGAACTAGCGTGGCTGCATGCAACATGGCGTGACCCCAAACCGAAGTGGGCAGCCGATGAACTAGCATTGCTTTATGCAAAATGGCGTGACCCCAAACCGAAGTGGGCAACCGACAAACTAGTATTGTTGTATGCAAAATGGCGTGAACCTAAGTCGAAGCGGGCAGCCGACAAACTAGCATTGTTGCATTCAAAATGGCGTGAACCCAAACCGAAATGGGCAGCCTCGTTTTCATGAAGAATTCAAGATTATTCTCATCTATTGTCTCAATATGATATCCATTTTGAATGATATCTTTAAAATTCAACAAGTCCTTCTTAGACTTGGAGGAGAACACTTTGATTGATATCATTAAAACTCAACAAGTCCTTCTTAGGCTTGGAGGAGAACATTGCATTCTCTATGATTAACGTCATGCCTTTGGGCAGAGTTACAATTGCTCTTCCGGAGCCTTCAATCAATTTACTACTTCCATAGATTGTAGTAATGTTTGCCTTACACAATTACTCTTCTTTTCTTTGAGTATTGTATGTGTAGTACATGAATCAACTAGGCAAATACTTTTACACTTGGACGTTGGTCCAAGTTCGCTTTGTGAGATATCCATATTTGCTATCACATAGTTTAACATACAAAAGAAATACATAAATATAAGTATAAACAACTTCAATTCTTTTGTTTCGCGTTTAAACAGCGTTTTGGGAAGCAGTTATTTAGGATATTCGAATATTGTATTCTAATATTCGAATATAATGCCTTGCGGAAAAAATAATACTTTAATGCGAAAAATATTAGATATTCGAATATTTAAGCACATATTCTAATATCTTGCCAGATATTCGAATATAGGAATTCTGATCTTCGAATATCTGGCCCAGATATTCGAATATCAGACTCTGATATTCGAATATCTGGCCTGGCGGAGAAAAGTTCGTTTTATTGCTAAATATTAGACGATCGACTAGTTTTTAGGTTAGTCGATTACCTCTACTGTACAATAAAAATATTTGAGCATATTGAAACATTCTAAAGGGCTAATACTAACATCATATCATGAATTAACTAATAAGAGCTAATGCTAATGACTATTAATTTATTCATTGACTAATATAAGTAGAATCAAACAGCTCCATCTTCTTTCATCATGGTTCCATCACCGATTAGGTGGTCTATCTTTCCCTCGGGTTGCTCAAAGAAGTCTGCCACATCCAGGTGGGTGATATCCTCATTGTCGTCATAGACAAAATTTGTTTCAGGGCCTTTTCTCTTTCGAGATGCTTGATAAAGGTCAACCAAGTGTCTTGGTATACGGCAAGTCCGAGACCAATGCCCATTTCCACCGCAACGATAACATATAGTTTCTGAACTATTTGCCTTAGGATCTTCTGGACCCCGTTTCTGCTTTCGGTGGTTATCTCTCTTTGGGGGGTGACGGACTTCTTTGGAATTTCTTCCTTGTCCACGTCCTTGGCTTTGACCCCGTTTATGACCGTGATCATGGTCCCTTTTATGTTTGGCATAATGCGAGTGCACCATAGCTGCTTCAGGCAGTGGTGTAGACCCAGTTGGTCTATTTTCGTGATTTCTCATGAGCAGATCATTATTTCACTCAGCCACTAGTAAGAGAGAAATCAGTTCAGAGTACTTCGTAAAGCCTTTCTCTCGGTACTGTTGCTGCAGTACCATATTGGAGGCATGAAACATTGTAAACGTTTTCTCAAGCATATCGTAATCGGAGATGTTATCTCCACATAGCTTCAGTTTAGAAGTAATTCTGAACATAGCAGAATTATATTCAGAAACGGACTTAAAGTCCTGTAGCCTCAGATGGGCCCAATCATATCGTGCTTGTGGCAGATTGACCAACTTCAGGTTGTCATATCTCTCCTTTAAGCTGTTCCACAAAACGAGTGGATCCTTGAGGTGAGATATTCAATCTTCAAACCTTCGTCAATGTGGTGGCGCAAGAAAATCAAGGCCTTCGCACAATCTTGGGTGGATGCTTTTTCTTTATCTTTGAGGGTGTCTCCGAGACCCATAGCATCTAGGTGGATTTCAGCATCCAACACCCATGTCATATAGTTCTTGCCCGAAATTTCAAGGGCAACGAACTTTCTTTTCATAATGTCAGACATACTCGAAAATTAAATTAGGAAGAGGGAAAATACCTTGGATTTTCGAGAATGATACTTGAGACGGTAGAGTCTCGTGCTGATAACGTGTTATAAACTAAAGCAAAAGACAAGAACAATAGAGCAAGAACAATAGCAATAGAGAGAAGAGTAGAGAGAGTTCTTCTTATTGAGTTGAGAGGGGTCTCAAGGGATGATTTACAATGGTAGGGGGCACCTCTATTTATAGGGGAGAGGAAGATTTATCTACCACTAATAGAACTCTAAAATCTCTCTAATTAAATACATTAAAGACATTCACCTTAAATAGAAGTGTAAGAATCTTCTATTTCATAACAGTTTGGTGTTTTTAAAATTAAATTGCATCCAATTGCAATTTTGGACCACTTCAAGATTTAATAGCATTTTAAATACAAAATCAATCCCAATAGTTTTTAAATTAATATTTACGTATTATTTATTAACTCGGTGCTTTTAATTTTATTTTAAAATACTTTACTATTTTTAAAAAATCAAAAGGGAAAACTGGCTATTTCAATTATGGCCTCAATTTCTTTCAGTTGTAGCCTTTTTTGACCCCCCAATTGACCCCAAATCAGGCCCCAAATCAACGACCCAATTCAATTTTTTTTCCTGTTTTGTCCGACCCCCCTCCCCGCGCTTGTGTCATTTAATCCTGGCCGTTGATCATTTTGATCAACGACCCACATCCCTTCTTTCCTTTTTAATTTCAAACCACCTTAACCATATTCTTATTTTTATTTTGACAGCCGCCCTCAAACCCCCCTTCCCTCAGACTCTCTCTAACACTCGAAACCCTACCCGCCTCTGTCGTCTTCTCCGACTAGTTCTCGCCGGAGTCCATGGCTTCTCAAGCCAAGGACGACATTTGCTCACTTCCCTTCACCCCAAATCATGGCTATTCAAGGCTTTCGAGGTTCAACCTCAACGATCCCTATTCAGATCCTCTGTCGATTTGTGATAATGTGGCTTCTCCGGCTCCGTTCTGACGTATTCAAGCCTCAAGAGCCTAGATATGGTCAGACCTATTCGAGACCAGATCCTTTCCAAGCCTTCTCATTTCTAGGGTTCTGAGAAACCCTAATAGCTGTTCGAGGTTCTTTGTTTCTTTATTTCTTAGATCTGTGATAGATTTGTGTTTTACTCGAAGTTTCAAAGCTTTTCCCTAAATTTCTCTTTTCAAAAATTAGTCTGTTAAATTTATGGTTTTCAAAATTTTAAAAAACGATTTCTGTTTCTTCTTCTTCTTCTTCTTTCTTTTTGTGAATCTGCCTGTATATGCTTTGTTCTTATGTGTTTTCTCCTGTGCGTATCTTCTCTTATGTACTTATGTTTGTCGTTATTATGCATGTTCTTCTACTTGTGCTCTGTTATCTCTGCTACTGCTTCTACAACATGCTTTTACGTCTAGCTTATGTGTTCCTTTACCATTTTCTTACTAAGCTGTTTTGTTTGCCTTTACTGGACTTTTGTTTGAGTTCTAAACTTGTTTCGCCTATTGTTTCTTAAGTTCTATGACACCTCTTTCTCTCCTGAGCTTGCTTAAGTTCTGATTTTTCTTAAACTTGTTCTTTATGATTTTTTACTTTGTTGCTTCAAACTTGCCATTATATCTATGTGCTTTCTCATGAGAATCTCTGAGTTTGTTTCGATGGCTTGCCGTCCCCTTTATGTGCCCTACTCAAATTTGAAACCCTAGGGTTTGGGATTTCTGTGAGTTTGGGTCTTTGTGTCTAGACTAGGGTTCTACTTTAGAACCTAGACTGAACTGGAATCTTGTTGCTTATGATTTTGAAACTGTCTGTGCCAATCTTTTCTTTCTTGCTTGACGCTTGTGTTTTATATATGAGGGTTTTTCTTTCAAAAGGATTCTGCCATCTTGTAATATATTCCAATCTCCTTTAATAAGGCTTGATTGATTTGTTACTGATTTTTCCAATTGAACTTTTCCTCACCCCTTTTCTGACTAAGTTCATTCGAACAAAGATTTCAATTTACTGGTCGTTTGATTGATCTACTTGCCTTATTTCTCACAAATCATGTAACATAGGATTCTTGCCTTAAATAATCCCTATGTATTTACCTGTGTTATGTTACTTCGGAAAGGTTTTTAATTATTCTTCTTTCCTTAATTGTCTCATGCCCATTTGAAATCAAATCCTTTATCCTTAGGGAGACCTTCTGTGATTGATTGTAAACTATTGCTTACTCGTTTTCTGCACTATAAAAACAAGACACTACAGACAACTTTTCTACACACTTCAGACTCCAATTGAACACTACAAAATCGCAATACTTTCTCTATTACTATTTTCTCTACTGCTAATACTGAGCACTCTGATCCTCTTTTCTTTTACTGTCTGAAACATTATTGAGTTCCTCTTGGACTCTCAAATATTTGCTGAAGAACTTGAGTTTGATCCTGCTGATTTATGGCTGTTTACTTGCTCTTATTGTCCTGTTATTCTAGTGTTTGCAGCTGGTATGTCACTCTTAATTAAATAATGCCCCTCCACTATGTATTTATTTTACTCCTAGTCTGTTATTCTTTCTTTTTTTTCTTGTGTTTCTGTACATGCTTGTCTTATGTGAATCCCTGTCCCTTTACCCCTTTGTATGAGAGTATAGTTCCAGTCATGGCAGCACCATATTATTGCTGTCCATGACTTTGAACTAGGTTCTTTTGAACCCTTACTCAAACCAATTCCCACTCCCCTTTCTCCTTTATGTGCTTAGCCTTGACTCAAGCCTGGTGGTGTCCTAATCACCATCCAGTCTCAGGTCTGATCTCTAAGGTTTGCTCTTAATTTGTTTGGACCAAGCAACTGGTCAGGGGTGTGCCAGTCTATACCCATTTCTGGGCATGACCACCATTTTCTATTGTTCCCTAGTCCTTCTCTCACTTTGCACTTATTCCTAGTTCTAAGTTCTGCCCCCTTTGGTAAGCCATGCTTTAGGACCCTAGAGCTACCTCTGAACTTGGATGCCTGAGGGCTAGCTATTCCACACTGCACTATTCTATTTCTAATTATTATCTAGAGTGTAAGCACTGCCTGGAGCCCTTGAGGCTCCTTGGGACTCTAAAACACTTTGGATAAGAGAATGCTTTGGAAATCTAGAATCCGGAATTGGTTAAACTCATGTTATTAGACATTAATGTTGCATTAAGCGGTTTGGATCTAGCTGTAGACTTTGATGTACTTTACTTCTTCTTTCATCTTTTTTCTGGTTCTGTAATAATTTTCGAATAAAAGAATTTGGGGAGATATAGTAAAATGGTGTGGGAGGGGTTTACTTTCTTGCATAGATAAAGGGTAGATACTATGTCTATGGGTTTAATGTTTTAATTCAATCATGTAGATACCATGTCTATAGCTTTAATGTTTAAATCAGTCACCTAGATACCATGTCTATAGGTTTAACGTTTTTTTCAATCACTTAGATACTATGTCTATAGAATTAATAGTCATCTAGAAATTCTGTCTATATGGTTTAATACTTTATCATCTTGCAAATAACTAGAAACCCTGCCTATGATTTAATATTCATGTAATCAATTGCATATAGAAACCATGTCTATAGGAATTTCATACGCATTAGGCAAGCCATAGGATAATAAAATGATCCTTCTTTCATCAGTTTAATAACAGGTCTTAAGAAAATCAAGTATAGATATCATGCCTATAGGAGTTCGTCTCAAACTCGCATGATTTGTTTAAGTACTAACAATCTGTTAACTGGCCTTAACGTTATATAACGTTTTCAATAAAAACTCTTATAAGCCTATGATGCTTTTAAATTCTGCAAGTCTGCACCTTTTCATCTGAAACAGTTCCTTTAAATCTTCTGCTTAAATGTTTTACTAAGTCCCTGAAACTATCTTTCAAAAATAGTATGTCAACTTGTTCTTTCTTCTAATTATATTCTCGCCTTCAAAAACTCTTTCACAACTCTACTATATATTTACTCAAACAAGTCTGCAGATTTCAAAATTCATTTATGAACTTCTGCAATCTCAACTTTCTGTTTTAACTCTTTTGCATTAGGCCGTTCTTTTCTCTGAAATCAATCTTTTTTGAATAACTCATATAAAATGCCTCAATTTCTTATAATTGGATCCAAGTTGCCAAATGCAGACTTTTTATCTAATTCTATGTGTTAAACTAGTCCGCCGCTTAAGTTTTAACTTAAAGGCCAAACCAGTAGGTGCAAGGCATGCTAAACTATATGTTATCTGATTTACGGGGTGTTATTTGAGCCTTACATAGTTGATTGTAATCCCCCCTACTTGCTATTTGTTTCGATTGTCCAAACTAGTATTTTATCCTTTAAATCCCATATATGCCTCTACCCGTTTTCTTCCCTTTTAGGAATAGAAGTTCTAATACCCCAAGACTTATAAGTTGGGACGGGTAGTAACATGCAATAAGTTAACGAGAACAATCGTGTTTAAATACCATAACGGGGTGGGAAGAGTAAAATATGGGTATGATGACCGGTTCGGTAATATCTCGTGTAACCCCTCTTTTGAGGAGTGATTGTTGGGTATTTCATTGATGTGATCCATATTTTGTATAAACCTACACCCCCTTTCCTTTTCTTTGATTTGCAATGTCTTATTTAATTTTGTTCTTTAAATTAACTCCTTTTTCTAAAAGTTGTCCCCTTTCCTTTTCAAAAGCTTAAAAACTTATTCGTGATTCTTATGTTCAAAGCTTTACCTGTTTTCTTCTACTCTTTTTTAATGTCACAATTAAAGCATGACCAGGAACCACACTAGTGGATCTTGAGGAAGGCCTAACACCTTCCCCCCGAGATAATCTCAAGCCCTTATTCGAACTCTGGTTTTCTTTCAAAATTGCTTCTTCTCTTTAAAGTGTCCTAATGCACTATGATCATTAGGTGGCAACTCTTCAAATTCTATAACCCAATTCCCTCAAGGGAATAAGAGTTGTTTTTCCCTTAATATCGTAAACCCGATTTTGCTCTTTAGAAAAAGGGGGCGTCGACAAGTACGATAGCCAATAATGGAAGTAGACAACATGAAACAACCTTCTAACATTACAGTTGCTTCAGAATACATAGTGGTGCAACAATTACCCCCTCCTCCAATAAATTCATACCAGTTTGTCGATGACCAAGAAGAAGAAGGACAACTAATAATGCAAATTGACAACCAACACACAATCCAACAAAGCTTTCTTTCACCTTGTGCAATGATAAACAACAATGAAGATGAAGTAAACATAGAGCTTATACTGATAACATCACATAGAATTGAAGAAATTGGTGGAAGTTCTTGTGCTTCTCAAAAATCAAGAAAAAGAGTGAGGATAAAGGTGAAAGAATCTCTACCATGTAAAATACTTAGGCACGATGCGTTGCCTGAGGAAGTAAGAGTTGGATCAATCTTTGAGAACAAACAAAACATGACTAAATTTTTCTGTAGCTTGGAGATAAATCAAAAAGGTGAATTCACTGATGTTAGATCATGTTCCAAGAGATACGAGCAGAAGTGCATCGTGGACAAATGTGATTGGAATGTATGTGCTACCAGAATAAAAAAATTCCACACTGTTTAGGGTGATAAAATATGATAACATCCATGAATTCTCAGTTGATGTAAGAAAATCAGATCAGAGGCATGCTACATCAAATTTTATAAGTGAACAAATTATAGAACATGTTCGAGACAAAAAGATAAAGGTTACACAAGCCTTTGTAGAAAATGAAATGAAAAAGAAATTTGGTATTGACATTGGTTATCACAAGGCATTACGTGCTATTCAAAAAGTTGTTGTTTGCATAAGGGGAACTCATGAAGAGAACTACCAGATTCTTCCTTCATACCTACACATGATGCTGGCTAAAAACCCAAGAACGTACACAAGTATAAAAAGAGATGCACAGAATAGGTAAGCAAAACAATTCTAACCATCAGCCTGAAATTTCAAATATTACTATTTGGAAAACTTCACACCTTATGATTTGTTTTTTTTGTGTTTCTATGTACAGATTTGCTTACTTGTTCTTTGCTACTGTGACATTAGTAGCTGGTTGGTCATACCGTAGACCCGTTATTGCAGTAGATGCAAAATTTTTGAAGTCAAAAGATCGTGGTGTTCATTTGTTGCTGTATCAAAGGATGCAAATAATTAAATCTTTCAGCTATGTTTTGGAGTAGCAGATTCAGAAAATATTGAGGCATACATTTGGTTCTTCGGGGAAATGAGAAAAGCAATTCAAGTCCATCGTGAACTAGTTTTCTTGTCAGATAGAAACCAATCGATCGCATATGGTATTAGAAAAGTTTTTCGTGAAGCTCACCATGGTATTTGCCTTTATCACTTTGAGAAAAATTTAAAGCAAAGACATGCAAAGGCCACTGTAATAAATCTTTTTCAAAGTGCCGCAAGGTACAAACGTGAAGATTTTAATCAGTTAATGTCCCCACTCAAAAGTATTAACAAGAAAACATACAATTACATAATGAAAGAGCCTCCCGAGAGATGGGCTGGATCACGGTTCCCACGGCGAAGTTATGATATGCTAACAACAAACATGGTAGAATAAATAAATTTTGTTTTACTAAAAGGGAGAGAAATGCCTATTTTAAGAAGGTTAGATTTCATCCAAGAAAAGCTGGGAGAGTGGGTTTATGAATGAAAAAAAAGGCAAATGAAACTTTTCACAGAGTATCAATACGGGCAGAAGAAGATATGACTAAGAAGATGGACTTGACTTGCAAAATGTTTGTGAGTATATTTATTAACTTCAGCTTTTTATATCTGTTGCAGTGATTTACTGCTTACATTCAAAATATTTCATACTTTTTCTTTTTGAAGTAAAAATACACTAATATAATTTATCTTAATTTTTTATTCCTTGTTAGGTGTTCAACCTTGACTCGATATTGTTTAGAATAAATAGTGAAGGAATTGAATTCACTGTGGACTTAAAGAAGAGAACTTGTGATTGCCTGGAATTCCAACTTGATGAATTGCCATGTCCACATGAAATTGATGCTATTAATAAGAGATATTTGCAAAAATCTGATTACTGCTCAAATTGATATTTAAGGGAAACATGGTTGAAACATATGAAGGACATGTGAATTCCGTGGGAGATAAAAAATCATAGAAAATACCACAAAATGTACAATCTGAGATCATAAAAAATCCCGATGTAGAGATTTTACAAGGAAGAAGACAAAAGAATAGGTATATACCTGCAACTGAATCATCAGTACCATTAAAGTCTACCAAATGCAATCAATGTAAACAAGTTGGGTATAACAGAACAACTTGCTCGGCTTCTCCAGCACCTCATCCATATTCCAAGAAACACAATGAAAAATACTCCAAGCTTCAATAATCCTTGGTATGAATTTAGACTTTCTTTATTGTATGACATAATTCAAATGTGATTTTTTCATTGGAATACAAAAATAAGCTCTTGTATAATTTTATATGCTGCTAAAGTACAGACCACTCATTTTTGTTGAGCATGCTTACATGTTTGGTTGCATTTTAAAAAAGTACGCACTGACTTCTGCGAGAAAAAACTTCAGGTTAAAATATGTGAAATACATATCCTTAAACAAATACACACACACATACAAACACTCACACACAGACACACATATGCGTACAACACATAAAAAGAAACGCATGTACAAACAAAAGTTGTAGCATCTCTAAGCAACAAAGAAGTATAAAGCAAATACCAACAAATAACAAGGATAATGCAATAGAAAGATAAGAACAAAGAGGGTGACAATAACATTGATATAAAAAGTGGTCAGAACAACACACATATTACAAACAAAACTTCAGCTCTCCGGGCCGAAGTTATACAAAATTAACCTAAAAAACTTCAGCTCTATGGACTGAAGTAAGCAAAAACATAACATTGAAAACATAAATAAAGGATTACAAACACTATTAATCATCACCACCACCACCACCACCATCATCATCATCATCACAGTACTCCTCAATTTCCCTAAATATCTCATCATTATCATTATCGGATATAACTATAAGGTAGTCGGGCAAAAGACCACTGGATCCAAGAAGATAAATCTTCAACTTGTTGAATTCATGACACAACTGACTTTGGTCGACGATTACTCTATCCATAAGAGCAAGAAGAGTTTTTAGGTTGTTTTGCAGATTGAAATAAGCGTTCCAGCTGGGAAAGTGAAAACTATTAAACAGCTGCACAACCTTATCGAACGATGTTGAATAACCTCCACAACTACGTTCCATGTTAAGACTGTTCTGGAATGATTGATTGGCAAAATATTGTGGTCTAATTCTCTCCCAATCAGCCTTTATTTGATCTCACAAAAGCATAAGCTCAGACATCAGTTTGTTATTTTACCACTCACACTTCAAACTTTCCCACTTCTGCATAATTTCATCCATATTAGGCTTCCCACTTCCGCTTGCACCAGATATTATTTCTTTAACAAAAAGCTGAAAGACTAAGGATGAATACAAATTTAAAGAAATATGATAGAACTCTATGAATGACTATAAATTTTCAAGTGAAGAGATTATTAATATAGACAAAGAGTTCACCTAATCAATTTAATATTTATAAATGTAAAAGTAACTTTTCAGTTGTTTTTACTATTTTTTTACATTCAGAGAAATTAAATGAAACAAGATAAGTAGGTGGTAAAACAAGTATGTTGTAAATGCAAAAAGAAATGTAACTTCAACCCTAGTAAAACCCACAATTTTTCTATAGTAAAAAAATAACTTCAGCCTGAAAAATAACTTTTCAGATCATTTACTATATAGTCAAACAAATTTAAATGAAATTGAAGTAGTTGACACAAGACAAAAAATAGATAGTAAATGCAAAAAAGATAAGTATCAACTTTAAAAAATATCAAAATGTGCTAATGTTTTTGTCCTAAAGCTTTTTCGAAAAACTTCGGTCAATGCGCTGAAGTTTTTGTGTATTTCCAAAAACTTCAGCACTTGAAAAGCCTATTTTTTTGTTGGATACATAAGTTTTTTTCCTAAAAGCTTTCTTGAAAAGCTTCGGCCCAATGTGCTGAAGTTTTTAGTCTATTTCCAAAAACTTCAGCACATGATCATCCTAAGTTTTTTGTTTGATTCATTAGTTTTTGTCCTAAAGCTTAAGCTTTTTTCGAAGAACTTCGGCCCAATGTGCTAAAGTTTTTTAGTGCATTTTCAAAAACTTCAGCACTTTATCAACCTAAGTTTTTTTGTTGGATTCATTAGTTTTTGTCCTAAAGCTTTTTCGAAAAACTTCGGCCAATGTGCTGAAGTTTGTTAGTGTATTTCCAAAAACTTCAGCCCTTGATCAACCTAAGTTTTTTGTTGGATTCAATAGTTTTTGTCCTAAAGTTTTTTTGAAAAATTTCGGCCAAAAGTGTTGATGTTTTCTTAGTATATTTCCAAAAACTTCAAGATTTGTCAGCCTGTGTTTTTTGTTGTTCTCCTAATGCTTTTTCGAAAAACTTCGGCCCAATTTGCTGAAGCTTTTTAGATATTTCCAAAAACTTCAGCACATGATCAGCTGACGTTTTTCTATTCGATTCAATTATTTTTGCCTTAAGCTTTTTCAAACAACTTAAGCCAAAATGCTGAAGTTTTTTAGTATATTTCCAAAAATTTCAGCACTTAATAAAGCAGAAGTTTTTTGTTGGATTCAATAGTTTTTATGGTAAAGAATTTTCAAATAACTTTCGCAGATACTACTTAAATTATTTAGTGTATTCAGTAATGAGCTGATTATTTTGTCCTACATATTTGAATCAATCCAAGTCAATAATTCGCACAAAAATTATGTATATTCACAAAATTCATACTTAAAAAATTCACAAAGTGTCTTCATGTTCTCCATAGTAATGTCCTAGTTGCTCTTCTTGGTTTTCTTAACCACATTCCATGAATCTTCACTATGTCATCCACCAAAGCATTTTCTATCAGGCACAGGTTGACGAAGTTTAGTCTTATGATCTATTTAGCAGCTGCCATCTTCTTTTCATAAGAAAAAAGTAAGAAAATATTGTCCAAAGACATACTTACTGGTGTGCATCCGGGAATTCATGGGAAGCAAATATAGTAAAGGAGAAGTCTAGAAAACTTCATATGTGATGGAGATTGGCCACATAAAAAATCGAACCCCAGGAATTTGCTCTTTTTCCTAAAAGTTAGATTTATCAACTAGTAAAAAGAGCAAATGTCCCGTTGCTCCAGTTTTTGATCTGGCCAGTCTCCTTCACATATAAAGTATTTCGACTTCTCCTGCACTATCTTTGCTTCCCACGAACTCCCTTCTACACCCAATAAGCATGTGTTAGCCAACATTTTCTAGTTTTTCTATGAAATATGATAGAACTATATGGATGACTATGAAATTTTCAAGTGATGAGACTGTTAATATAGCCAAAGAATGCACCCAAACAATTTAATATCCATAAATGCTGAAGAGATTGCTACCTATTTTTTTATCAGAGAAATTGGATGTAAGAACATAAGTAGTTGGCAAACGAAGTAAGTGGTAAATGCTAGTAGTTTGTAAATGCAATAAAAAAAAGTAAAAAATAAGGCCACAAAAAGTAGTTGATATATGTGATAAATTAAAAAAAGTAGCTGAAATTGCAGAAAACTTCGGCCCAATGTGCTGAAGTTTGTTAGTGTATTTCTTAAAATTTCGGCACTTGGTCAGCCTAAGTTTTTTGTTGGATTCATTAGGTTTTGTCCTTATAGTTTTTTTGAAAAACTTCGTGCAATGTGCTGAAGTTATTTAGTATATTTCCAAAAACTTCAGCACTTGATCAACCTAAGTTTTTTGTTGGATTCAATAGTTTTTGTTCTAAAGCTTTTTTTGAAAAACTTCGGCCCAATGTATTGAAGTTTTTTAGTATATTTCCATAAACTTCAGCACCTGATAAGCATAAGTTTTTCTGTTGGATTGAATAGTTTTTGTCCTAAAACTTTTTCAACAAACTTCAGCCTAATGTGCTGAATTTTTGTTGTATATTTCCAAAAACTTCAGTACCTGATAAGCAGAAGTTTTTGTTTTAATAGTTTTTGTCTTAAAGCTTTTTGAAGAAATTTCGGCCAAATGTCTTGAAGTTTTTTACCATATTTCCAAAAACTTCACCAACTGATAAGCTTGAGTTTTTGTGTTGGATTCAATAGTTTTTTTTTACTTTTAACTAAAACTTTAGCTCAAAATGCACAAGTCATGCTTAAGTTTTTTCAAACAAAAAATGTACTTAAAATTCATGATAAAAGACACAAACATATTTGTATGACAAAAAAGTGAACTAAAAGAATAATTAATATATATTCACAAAACTCAAATTATGTACAACCAATCCTCTAATAAAAAAACTCACACGGAGACTCTTCAAAATCTCCATAATCATGTCATTCTCGTTCTTCTGGAGTTTCATAGCCGCTATCTTTATTCCACTTTCCATGAGCCCAAAGATTGGCAGCCAATTCTGTCTTGAATGCCAATGTCTGACTTTGATCAAAATTGAAGACATTTTCTTTCTTCAACCGGATATCAATAAACCTAAAAGCAAATATACCACAATCAACACTACAAAAGACACATAAAGAAGAAATTAAGGAATAGTTAAGACAAGGGAAAAAAATAATAAACATAAGATGCATGGTAAAATTTATGTGAAACACGTACTTGGTAGTCTGTTTCTATGTGTTCATCTACTTATTTTAAAAATTTTCCACAGGACTGTCCCCATAAAATTTATTATGTTCCCCAAAATTCAAGCATTTGAGACAGTGTGGAATCAACCGAGCATAAATTTTGACATGTTCAAGTGTACGATTGTATGTTGCATCGCCCATGGAATCATACACATATATATATTTGTCTTCAAAGTCCAACATTCCAAAAAAGTAGTGCGTAGATATCTGGCCCTCCCTTGGCTTAAGTCAAAATAGAAAGAATACTTTTTTGGCAGATGCCCATGAGATACCACTGGAAAGGTCGAGGCCTTTTACGTAGTTGGCCACCTTTTCATTCGTTGTTCTTCCTCATACAAACTATAGTCCGTAAGTGGCTTAATAACCGCTTCTTCTTCTTCTTCTTTTTCAATCTGATCTTTGGATATCTTCTTTCTCTTTGATTTCCTCTTAAGAACAACAATTCTATTTTGCTTCCTTTTCTAAATTATCTTCAACTTTTCTTCTGAAGAATGAAAACTATCCAGGATAGTTATATGCTGATTGAAAAGTAAATCCGTTACTGCACATATTGATTTTGTATAACGTGGAAGGTGATAACAATATTTTTTGCACAGTAATATACGCCCACATCAATATGATGCAAATGGACAATGATAAATGATAACATGTAAATTACCACTATGAAGTTTAGAAAGTACACATTACACAACTACAAACAGCATGACACAAACTTAAGCATATTCAGTTTTAGCAAATAAACTAAAAGACTTCAGCTGTTTACTATGAATAAAGCTATACTACAAAAATTAAGCTGAACTTTTGGGAAATACAGTTGAAAACCAATTGAAAAAAAAAACTTAATAACTTACTTCATGTGATGACCCAGCCGGTAGTCTTTGGAATTTATGCTCCGTTCCCCCATTAACTGCTTTCCCTAAGTTCATTTCTGCTATTTTGGTTTGCTGGAACGTTTGGTAATAGAATTCGGAGTGTTTTGGGACACTTAGTCCCTAAATAAGAGCTTAAGTGTTGGAAAATGGTCCGTAATCAGAGAAGTGTGAATAAGACCTCGGAATGGAAATCCGATGGTTCCGTTAGCTCCGTTAGGTCATTTCAGGGTTGGGAGCATGTTCGGAATGTATTTTGGATGTCCGTAGCTCATTTAGGCTAGAAATGTCGAAAGTTAGAATTTTAAAGTTTCCGGTCCGATAGTGAATTTTTGATCCAAGGGTCGGAACGGGATTCTGGAGCTTGATGTAGCACCGTCATGTCATTTTGGGCGTGCGTGCAAAATTTCAGGTCAATCGGACATGGTTTGGGTAGGTTTTGAATCAAAAGCGAGTTTGGTTAAGTTTTGAAGTTTTTAAGTTCAAATTATTGATTAATTTGAGTTTCTGGCGTTTTTTTAGGTGGTTTAATGATTGGTACAAGTTTGAATGATGTTATGGGATATGTCCATAGGTTTGGTTGAGGTTCCGGGGGCCTAGGGTGTGTTTCGGATGCTCAACAGAGCATTTTTGGATTTGAGAATATTGCATAATTTCTTCAGCTGTTACAGGTCCAGGTACTTCTGAGCAGGCATACCACCAGTAGCTGTGGGGGAGCATTATTGGAGACTTGAGGTATACATCTGCTACGTACGCAGATCCGCAAAGTCTTCTTCTCATTCCATCTCTATTTATTAGTTGTTATTTCGATTCCCCTCTTTGTATTAGACAATTCTGGCGACTAGCGCAGTGTAGGACTCTTTATATCCTGTGTTGCTCGTGGGATTCCTTGTTTTGGGATGTTATTTTCAGAAGTTGTGTACTCAGTGTATGTTCCAAACGGCACCGTTATACATTTCTTATTCTATTTAGTGTTTGTTTACTATTTTTATTTCAAACTATTGAATTCCGCAATGTGTTAGGCTTACCTAGTCGCGAAGACTGGGTGCCGTCATGACAGGTTCACAATTGGTGGACTGGTGTCTTTCCTACTATCCAATCTTGTCCCCTTTGCTTTTTCTTATAGACTACATAAGGAGATCTCAACAAAATACTCTCCGTACGCATCATTTTCCCTTTATTATCTTGTTTTCCCCCTGCTTGCTCTTCCTACTGTTCCGTAACAACTAACTGTTGTTGTTCAGCAACTGGGGGAAACTACAACCATCATGGCAGATGCTTGAACAATTCTTTGCTGTTCATGATGTTCTTCTGTCTCTTCACAAACAACAAAATCAACAGAATTACCTTCTGAATCAGCCCCTTGTGTACTACCAAGTGAAAATGAACATAAACTGAAGTTGAAGATATCATTGGTTTCACACATAGGAGAACTAGAAATCTCCCTTCTCTTAGGTTTTGGAAGCAGTTTCGATGCATCAGATGAGATCTGCAAAAGCAAGGAAAATATAAACATAAATAAAACTGATAAAGAGCACACATTAGGGGAAAAAATAGCCAGTAATTGAATAATACTGACTAAATTTTATAAAATAATACCAACACACTTCCTGCCTGTCTGTGACTCAACATGTGTGAATATATGTATTTTCCCATTTTCATATTGTTGCAGAATCTCAGCCAATTCTTTTCGAGCTGCCTCTAGTATTTCTGAAAAATCATTCAAAAACATAAAATATAATTCGATCAAATATAATAGATTCATGATCTATAGACTACCTTTACGTTTGTCTTCCACTGTGGTTTCCCCAGGCTGCATGCCCTTCTCAATATCAGCGTTTTTCAGTATCATTCAATTATGAACCAACGTCGACGACCATTGTTGTATTCTCTGGAAGGTTTTTCTCAACTATACCTTCATTCAATTGAGTATCATCAGAGAGTTTTTGAGTTGTGGAAATTGAACCACGACTAATTTCAACTTCCACTGCATATTCATAAAAGAGGGGAAATAGATCAACTAGTTTTTCTACATATAAAACAAAGAAAATTTTTTTACCGGTAGTAAATATTTCACTACAGGATATTATAACAAAAACAGTTAAAACTTCAACTCTAAGAAGGCTGAAGTTAGCCAGTCATAATTAAAAAATTTGATAGTTACCAAAAAAGACAGTTATAAAAAAAACTTCAGCTCTATAGTTGAAATTTCACCAATTACAAATTCACCAAAAAACATGCTTTAGTTTTTACAAAAAAACACAAACACATGAAAACAAAACTTCAGCTCCTATCTAAGGTATAATTGAAATATTATAAACTTCACACGTTGTACCAGTAGTAACAACTTCCTGTGTATCACCACCTAAAAGCTCATTGAAAATAGTTGGTGCTCCTGCATATCGACCGTCTTTTAGATTTAAAGTACGAACATGTGCTTGATCTCCATCGCCAAACAAATTGCCTTTTCCAATATCACTTTCCAAAGCACAACTCGGTGCAAGTTTTTAGTGCCAACAACTTGATCATCTGCTCTTTTCTCTCCACTTTTACTCTATCTACATACATCGAATTGTTCCTCTCCACCTTGTTGTTGAACATGTTCAACAGTCGCTTCATTATGTGCAGGATTATCATCTACGACTTTATGCAATGCATTATGAGCAGCATGTTCTTCAGTCTCAACAACTTGATTATGTGCATGTTGCTTGCTTCTAATATCTCAGGTGATAAATGTGCTTCATCATTTACATCCTTCTTAATATATCTGCAATGGAACTATGCTCTTCAACTTGTTATTGAATGTGTTGATCGCCTTCAAAAGTCGATAGATCTTCGTATCAGTCGTTCCTCCTGTCATATTCTCGATGCTTACTCAAATCAAAACTAGCATCGTCCATTCCATTTTATCTGTTGACAATCGTAACAAATTTTCAAACTTCTCATCGAAATATTCCTACAAAAAAAATTACTAACAATGATTAATTAGAATAAAACCAGTACAAATAAAAAGACTTCTCTATAAATTAGCTTAGCTTCACTTCTACAAAAATTGCATCCACAATAGCAGTTCGCTCCTCATTTTTAAACTTATCAAAAACTTCATTCATGATCGTGGTTCTTTCATTTTCATTTTGCCTTTGAACCTCTGTTGTTAACCTCTACAATAGATATACAACACAAATTTAGATATAGAAGAAAAATTCAACTCAAAAAACATGTTGTACTTTTACAAAACGAACCCAAAAAAGTTCAGATCACAACTTACAGAGCATATTAAGTAATTCATCTTCATCAAAGTCAGATGTAGACGAGGTAGAAAAGATCTTGGTACGAGATGCTTCGCCAATAAAAGGAGTTGGATTCGATTCTTTTGGTTGATTCCGACGACGTGGTGATTTACCATTGTCATGAGTTTGATTCGCTTCTTTTGACCGACTCTTTGTAGGTGGTGATTTTGCAATGTCATGAGTTCGATTCAATTCTTTTGATCGACTCAGAGTATGTGATTTAGCAGTTGATGGAACTGCATTAACTACATTTGAACGCATCCTGTTGCACGGTAATTTCCCAATTAAAGGCATTAACTTCAATTCCTCTTCTGTAGGAATTATATCCAATACACTATATTCGCGATATTTCTCTTTAATACAAAAAAAATTATATTGTGAGGAGAAAAAAACTAATGGATCAACATATTAACATAGATACAAAAATAAAAAAATGTAACTTACTTCATGAGTTTTGAACATAAGATAAAGTTCGGGAAATTTAGGATCTCCCACGCATACATAACGTAACATCCTGAGGACCTGAGGCATATCAAGTTTCTCATCCGGTGCTACATACTTCTCCTGAACATCTAGGAAGCGCTTATAGAACCAAACACATAATAGATATGGAAATCAAATAGGTTTATACTCAGTTGCATGATGTTTGTTCTGCATGTCCAATGCATGTTTCAGTGAATCAATGTGATGACCCGACCAGTCGTCTCAGGAGTTACCACCCCGTTTCCCCGATTTAATGCATCTTCATGTTGCCGGTATTTGGTATGTTAGAGGTGATTGGATTGGATTTGATAAGAAATGAGATACTTAATCTCTTTAAGGAAGGCTTAAGTTGGAAAAGTCAACCAGACGTTGACTTATGAGTTAGAGGGATCAGATGTGATTTTTGATGATTCGGTTAGCTTCGGGGGATGATTTGTGATTTATAAGTGCGATCGGAATTGATATTAGAGGTCCTGTGTAGAATTAGGCTTGAATTGGCAAAGTTAGTATCTTGGCGAATTTCGGTTGGTTGGTGAGATTTTATTCCGAGGGTTGGAATGGAATTCCGAGAGTTGCAGTAGCTTCGTTAGGTGAATTGGGATGTGTGTGCAAAATTTTAAATGATTCAGAGGTTATTTAGTCAGGTTTTTGAACGAATGCGAGTTTCCGAAGAATTTGAAGAACTTAGGCTTGAAATTGATGAGAATTGAGGATTTTTGTGTTGTTGGATGTGTTTTTAGGATCAGAACAAGTTTGAATAGGGTATTGGACCATGTCCGTGCTTGTGGTTGAGGTCCCGGGGGCATCGAGATGAGTTCGGATGGTTAAACAGGGAGTTTTGGAGTTGCATATTGCTGAAGAGTTGCTGCAACTGGTATTTTCGTTCCTGCGGGTCTTGGACCGCAGAAGCGGAGGCGCTTAAGCGGAGTATTTTAGCGAAGAAGCGGTCCATGGTTTGGTAAGGTAGTTCCGCAGAGGCGGAAAATTCTCCGCATCAGCGGATCTGAAGAAGCTGACAGGAAATCGCAGAAGTAATTTTGGACTTTTTATGAATATCCAAAGAAGCGGGGATTTGGCCGCAGAAGCAGTCCCGCGTATACGGAAGCGGGACCGCAGAAGTGAAAATTGGCCTGGGCAGAAGGGGTTTTATTGAATATTTCATCCGCGAGCTTCGGATATTTCTACCATTGTTGGGCGACCTTGAGAGCTTTTGGAGAGAATAAAAGAGTTCCCTTGGCCTAAATACATGAGATTATGATAAATCTAACATGAAATTTGGTTGAAATTCATCAAAAGGGGTAAAGCTAGGGCTTGAAAATTTGTAATTTAAAAATGGAATTTGAAGGGTCAAATGGACTCCGATTTTGGTAAATCTCATATGCATGGACTCGTGGCGAGACGAGCAATCCGGTGATGTGAATTTTATAATTTTTTGAGAAGTGGGACCGGGGCTCGAATTTTGCTAGTTTCGAGATTTTTGCTATTTTTCAATTATTTTCGATTGGGTATTGTTTCCCTTAGCGTATTGTGATGTATCCGCTCTATTTTTAGATAGATTCTTCGTGCGTGGAGGCCAACTTGAGGGGAGAAGGCGTCGCGAGCTAGAGATTTCACCGGTTCGAGGTGAGTAATGATTGTAAATTATAGTCTGAGGGTTTGAAACCTCGGATTCGCACATCATAGTGCCGTATTGAGGTACTTGCATGCCGGATAGCAAGTGTGGGGTAGAGAACCATTGGGGATTGTGACTTGGTCCGTCCCGATTGATGAAATTACTACGTATTTATCTGAAACTACTTGTTGTCATCATAATTTGGGCTGATTGCCATGTTTTGGCTTCGTGCAAACTATGTGAATCCTTCAGGGATTGATATTACTTTATTCGCATCACTTTGCATATTATTTGACCTCGTTCTAAGGTTTTAATACTGTATTGCAAACTCTGCCATTTTTTTCCAAGATTTGAAAACATAAGCAATATTTTATTGAAGTTTTGAGCTGAGAACTACCATGTTGTATTGCTCAAGTGGCTTATGTGCATTTCTAGATTGAGCATGGATCGGGTTGCGCTCCCTTGTAGTGATTTTGGGACAGTGGTAACAATCACATTGTAATACGCATTTTGGTCAGGTAACAATGACTGACCAGCCAGGTAACAATGTCTGACCACGAATAAATTGATGCCACGGGATGGCTTGATATTGCGCTTGGGTTGTAGGAGCTCTTTCGGAGTCTGCACCCCCACAGTGAGCATCAGTAACCAATTGACTTGAGACAGTGGTAACAATGACACTGTACGATATAATTTGGTTAGGTAACAATGGCTTGGGGATTGTGACTTAGTCCGTCCCGATTGATGAAATTACTACGTATTTGACTGAAACTACTTGTTATCATCATAATTTGGGCTGATTTTCATGTTTGGGCTTCGTACCAACTATGTGAATCATTCGGGGATTTATATTACTATTTTCGCATCACTTTGCATATTATTTGACCTCGGTCCAAGGTTTTAATACTGTCTTGCAAACTCGGCCAACTTTTTCTAAGATTTGAAAACTTAAAACAATATTTTATTGACGTTTTGAGCTGAGAACTACCATGTTGTATTGCCCAAGTGGCTTATGTGCATTTCTGGACTGAGCATGGATCGGGTTGTGGGCCACAACAATAATTTTGGGACAGTGGTAGCAATGGCACTGTAATACGCATTTTGGTCAGGTAACAATAACTGACCAGTCAGGTAACAATGTCTTACCAGGAATAAATTGATGCTACGAGATGGCTTGATATTGCGCTTGGGTTGTAGAAGCTCCTTCGGAGTCTTCACCGTAACAATGACATTGTACGATACAATTAGGTCAGGTAACAATGGCTAACCAGGAGTAATACCGTGTTGTTAGGTAACAATGGGTTACCAGGATTAAGTGTGTGCCCGAGGGGCTGGTTCTATTCTATGCGATTGCTGAGGGGCGAGGGTTATGTGTTCATTTTGGATACTTACTTGCCTTTTTCTTATTTAACTGTGCCCGAGGGGAGGATTTCTATGCATAGTGGCACAAATGTTTTGAAATTATTTCGCAACTATCGAAAAGATCATTTTTAAAAGAGGTTTAAAACTGAGCCAGATATTTCTAAGATTTTCAGAGTTTCATTGTTTTCTCAAAGGGTTATACTGTATCATATAGCATGACGACTTGACGTTCGTGGTTTCTTGCTGCTAAGATATAAATTAACCTTTATTACTCACTGAGTTGGAGTACTCACTTTACTCCCTGCACCTAGTGTGCATATGCAGGTATTGGTTTATCCGATAGAGGGTTTGAGCTGGATGAGGATTTACTATCGTAGCTGAGCAACGTGACCGCCAGCATTGGCGGCACAAGATTTTTTCCCTTTATATTAGATTTTATCTTATGTATTATAGGCTTTGTAATTGTACCCAAAATCCTTCTAGATACTCGTGACTTGCGACACCCTAGTCGGGCTGTGTTGGGTTGTAAATATCGCTACTTAATGTAATTAAGTCATGTTTTGCCATTCCTTTATGCTAAATTTATTTTGAAAGAGACAAATTGTGTTAGTTGGTTGGCGTTGTCTTCACGAGAGGCGCCATCACGACTAGTGTGGGTTTGGGTCGTGACAAGTTGGTATCAGAGCCTAGGTTACTAGGTCTCACGAGTCATAAGCAGTTTTAGTAGAGTCTCGCGGATTGATGCGGAGACGTCTGTATTTATCCCCGAGAGGCTGCAGAACCTTTAGAAAAACTTCATTTTCTTGGAATTCTTATCGTGTGTACTTGATTCAGCTTGAGATATAACTCTTGAAATTCCCTCCACACGTCTGTTGGTGCACGCGAGCACTCAGTATTATATATTTGCCTCGATGGCTTGTGATTTCCCGATTAAAGGGCGAGATCTGATATTCGTGAGTATGTTGGGCCAGTCTGGAGGACTTGAGGCCGGATCTTTGCCTATGGCTTGAGCAGCGAGGTGCTTATTGTGTGAGCAAGTGTTTGAACTTATATGTTCGGTATTGTCTTTATTAGCCGGAATGGCGGCGGATATCCATATAATGAGTATATTGTACTACAGGATGTATCTATATGACTCGGTAGTGATGAAGAAGTCTGTTGGATAAAATATGAACGGTTAAGTGATTCGATTCCTATTGTGATTTGATGTGTAGCCCGAATATGTGCGCGTGAAGAATATTTTCGTGTCTCCTAGTTGGGGAGTGAAGTGCATCACATGTGGCGAACTAAGTTCAGCCCCAGGAAGGATAAATGACTATGTAACGTATATGATGGTGAAAGGCATCCTAAAATACTAAATTGAGGCGAAGCAGGTGGGATATCTCCTATGAAGTGTTCTTAAGTGGTATGATCTTTATGTGTATGTTAGAAGATCTCATGTGTAATTGAAGAGTACATGTTGAAATCTGAAAATTCTGGTCGCTTAAGAGAGTGGACTCAACTGATATGGGGATTAATGCAAGATTTGCAGAGGATTCCAATACTAGATAATCGGTGTTTTCACAAACTTGTAAATGATTTGAGTTTAATATCACTATGGTATTGTGGCATCATTAGAGTAGAAGCATTATGGGTTATTGAGTGCGTCCTGATATATGGCTTCGAGCCATGTTGGGGAGGTTGCTGTTGATTAGCTGATCGCACAGTCATGTGCTATGCTGGTTTCGTTTCGAGGTATGCTAGCGGATCAGTCCTGGTTGCAGAAATTAAGCCGAGGATGGCAGGAATGAAGCAAAAATTTTAACAAAGGTTATATGGAGCTTCGTAGATGTGAGAAAATAATAGGATGTCTTGAGCCGTTGTTGATAAAGAATGCTCAGTGTATAGAAAAGGAAGATATTTGTTTGTATTGGAATGAGATCATATCCTGCGGTGTTAGATTGCTAATAAGGCTCGAGTGGTTATGTTCGTTAAGTCAGTAATTTACAATTTGAATAAGAGTGAATGACTCTCGAGAATGGTTTTATTGTGTTCGAGATTCTACATGTAACAATCAGGTGTCTTAAGGTTGTGTATGTGGGTAGAGACTGTGTTTTCATTGGAAAAGGTCAAGACTTGTGGTATTTTTTTTGTTGATTATAGGATCCTATGTATCGGTATCTAGAAAGCAATGGTAACGAATTTAGATTTGCAAAAAGTTCTTCAAAGTAAAGTATTCAGGAATATGGTATTTTTGGGAACATTTGAGAGGGTATTCAGTAGCCTATGGGTCTTAGACAATGTGGTTTTTTGTTCGAGTCTCGTGTGGTAAACCTGGATTGAGGCATTACCGTGCTACAAAAAGAGGGAATACCAAGTTGATGATGAATCAGAAGGGAAACTAAATAAATAGCTTGATAGTAGACCGAATCAGTATGGTAAAAATATGATTAGTTCCTTGTATGTGTTCGAGGTAATGAGCCCTTACAAGTATTGTGCAGCAGGGCTTTGAGTCCTAATAGCTTGCTTAGCTTGGTTTGGATAGAAGGATTCAGTCTTGGCAGTTTAGTTTGTGCAGATAGAATTGGGAGAGAGTCCCTGTTAGGTTCACCGTGGTTTGGAGATTTATATATCTTTCTATGGGCATGCGAAACATGGGATGTGTAATGATTTTCTTCCTAATGGGATCAGTGGAATTTCTTGACTAGATGAGCTACAGTTCAGTTCTGAAAAGAAGTTCATAAAATTCTTAGGCAACGGGTAGGCTCAGGTAACAAGGGAATGGTAATGCTAAACGGAAGTGATTTGATGAGAGTAAATGTCTCGGAAAAAGGGTAATGTGATTAGACTGATGATGCTATGTTAGTATTGCGGTTGATAGATCGAATGTTGATATCTGAGCGTGTTTGATGGCACAGGGGAATTTTAGAATATCTCTCGTGGAATGATTGGTACTTGAGGTGTAATATGTATTAGTACTGTGGAATTTGGGATCAGGTACAGTGATTTGTGTGCTATATGGAGTTGGAGACTGGGAGTTCTCTGGTACAGACCATGTAGTGGCTTTGGATCGTGTGTAGTGGTACCATTAGCGGTTATTCGGATTTGGAGACCCGGGTGGATCTTTCTTTGGTTGGTATATTAGATTCTGGACATGAAATTGGGGTGTAGACTGGTTGTCTTAGTGTTGGATTATTCTAGACTGTTGAGTTATGGGCTATGTCATAAAATGCCACAGGTTGCATGGCGAGCTGCATCAGATTATGTTCTAGCAGTGTGGTTTGTATTCCAAAGGCCAGCGGACGGCTGGGAAGGATTGCTTTTCTTAATTGGGCCTTCGTGGCGGATGTCAGTGATAAGGTTTATACCATTGATTCAGTTCCGGTATTGAGGGACTTTTTCGAATGCATTTCTTGTGGTCGGGCATGTCGCTAGATGAGATTGTGGATTTCTGTATCTATTTGGTGCCGGGCACCGTATCGTACGGCTCCGGTAAGAGTTATAGTGGTGGAAGGAGCAGCTTCAGGCTTCTTGGTATTGAGTTTGTTGGCAGGCCGATGTGGCTACATATTTAGCTTGAGTTAGCTTGGTTAGACCGAGTTGTATTGTTGAGGGATAGGTTGATTTGATCGTTATTGAACTTGTTAGTGATCTAGGGAGATCTATGAGTTGCCTTTTTTTTTTCTGTGCTGTGAGGTGTTATGGTTTGTTGGATATGGGCACATGTGGTGCGATTCTATGAGGATTCATAGATAAAGTCGAGTGGGAAGAGTAATTGAGTGTTGCTCGGTAAATGGAGTATTGGTTATGGCCTATCGGGGTTGCGTGTCGTATGTTATTCATTTCACTATTGGTGTAATGTATTGCTTTGGTTTCAGACATCAAATTATGTGTGGTTGTTGATTTTGAGCTTGGCGACTTGAGGTTTTTCATGTGTAATGGTGTTTGGATAGCATCGTGCATTGTGGCGAGGCCATGCGAGGGTATGAACCTTCGAGGTAGATTCAGGTATTCTATTTCTATGATGTGAGATGGGGTCTCAGCCTTGATTTGTAGTGGTACTGATGAGCTTGACGTACAACTCTTTCGTTTGAGTCATTTGTCATGACTTGAGTATGTTCAGACCATTCCTCAAATGTGTGTGTATTATGCAAGTTGTGGCTTAGGCCTGTATTGAGATGTTATATCACCAGAGTGGTGTGTTGGATTCGAGGTGATCGTTGGGGTCATTATTGAATACGAATATATTTGATTTCAGTTCGTTGGAATGATAATATCGAGGTTCGGCTTGAAAATCTACTGTGGTATTAGTCAAAAGGGAAATGGCTTCATGAATGCCTGATCTAAGAAACGGTTACGATTTGCTGCATGTTTCATTTATTGTTGGCAGTATACGAAAGTGCTGGAATAAGATTTTAGCTAATAAGAGGTTTCCTACCAGTATTCGGGTGTTGTGGGCAACTGCTATGGATAGAAGTTATTGTTTCGAGTATTTGGGTTATGTGGTATATCATGTGATTGCAACTGAGGTTGCAGGTATGGTTATCACAGTTGGTTCGGGCATATTTTGAGTATAGAGGTGAGGTTCTGATCTTGTGTATGATTTCAGAAGTGCAATGTGGTTCTACGGTTTATGGTCTAAATGGATTGTGAGATTTTAACTATGTTGTGTTATCGTACCTATGCGAGATAGGGTGACATGGGCTCACCCAGGGTATATGCTTGGTATGGTTATTCAGCTATTGGTTGGCTTCTAGTACAACTCTAGGTACGGTCGCGGGCGAACATTTGTTAAGTTGGGGAGGAAGTGACGAACCGACCCGTCATCTCAGGATTTACCGCCCCGTTTCCCCCATTTTATACCTCTTCATGTTTCGTTACCGGTGTTTGGTGTGTTAGAGTAGATTTGGATTGGTTTTGATAAGAAATGAGACATTTAGTCTCTTTAAGGAAGGCTTAAGTTGGAAAAGTCAACCGGATATTGACTTATGAGTTAGAGGTCTCGGATGTGATTTTCAGTGATTCGGTTAGCTTCGGGGGATGATGTTTGACTTAGAAGTGCGATCAGAATTGATTTTGGAGGTCAGGTGTAGAATTAGGCTTGAATTGGTGAAGTTAGTATTTTGGCGAATTTCGGTTGGTAGGTGAGATTTTGACCCGAGAGTCGGAATGGAATTCCGACAGTTGTAGTAGCTTCGCTAGGTGAATTGGGATTTGTGCACAAAATTTTAGATGATTCGGAGGTGATTTTGTTGGGTTTTTTATAGAATGCGAGTTTCGGAAGAATTTGAAGAACTTAGACTTGAAATTGATGAGAATTGAGGATTTTTGTGTTGTTGGATGTGTTTTTAGGATTGGAACAAGTTTGAATAGGGTATTGGACCATGTCTGTGCTTTTGGTTGAGGTCCCGAGGGCCTCGGGATGAGTTTGAATGGTTAAACAGGGAGTTTTGGAGTTGCATATTGCTGAAAAGTTGCTGCAACTGGTATTTTCGCTCCCGCGTGTCTTGGACCGCAGAAGCGGAGGCGCTTAAGCGGAGTATTTTAGCGCAGAAGCGGTCCATGGTTTGGTAAGGTAGTTTCGCAGAAGCGGAACATTCTTCGCGTCAGCGGGTCCACATAAGCAGACGGGTAATCGCAGAAGCGATTTTGGACCTTTTATGAATATCCATAGAAGTGGGGATTTGGCCGCAAAAGCGATCGCACATATGCGGAAACGGGACTGCAGAAGCGAAAATCGGCCTGGGAAGAAGGGTTTTTATTGAATATTTCATCCGCGAGCTTGGGATATTTCCACCATTGTTGGGCGACCTTGAGAGCTTTTGGCGTGAATAAAAGAGTTCCCTTGGCCTAAATACATGAGATTATGATAAATCTAACATGGAAATTGGTTGAAATTCATCAAAAGGGGGGTAAAGCTAGGGCTTGAAAATTTGTAATTTAAAAATGGATTTGAAGGGTAAAATGGACTCCGATTTTGGTAAATTTGATATGTACGGACTCGTGGCGAGACGAGAAATCCAATGATGTGAATTTTATAATTTTTCTAGAAGTGGGCTCGGGGCTTGAATTTTTCTAGTTTTAAGATTTTGCTATTTTTCGATTATTTTCGATTGGGTATTGTTTCCCTTAGCGTATTGTGATGTATTCGCTCTGTTTTTGAATGATTCGTCACGCGTGGAGGCGAATTTGAGGGGAAAAGGCGTCGCGAGCTAGAGATTTTACCGGTTCGAGGTGAGTAATGATTGTAAATAATAGTCTGAGGGTTTGAAACCCCGGATTCGCATATCATAGTGCTGTGTTGAGGCGACTTGCACACTAGATAGCGAGCGTGGGGTAGAGTACCATTAGGGATTGTGACTAGATCCATTCCAATTGATGAAATTACTATGTATTTGACTGAAACTACTTGTTATCATCATAATTTGGGCTGATTTCCATATTTGGGCTTCGTCCCAACTATGGGAATCCTTCAGGAATTGATATTAATGTTTTCGCATCACTTTGCATATTATATGACCTTGATGCAAGATTTTAATACTGTCTTGCAAACTCAGCCATTTTTTTTCTAAAATTTGAAAACATAAACAATATTTTATTGACGTTTTGAGCTTAGAACTACCATGTTGTATTGCCCAAGTGGCTTATGTGCATTTCTGGATTGAGCATGGACTGGGCTGCGCGCCGCAGCAGTGCTTTTGGGACAGTGGTAACAATGGCACTATAACACGCATTTTGGTCAGGTAACAACGACTGACCAGTCAGGTAACAATGACTGACCAGTCAGGTAACAATGTCTGACCAAGTATAAATTGATGCCACGAGATGTCTTGATATTGCGCTTGGGCTGTAGGAGCTCTTCCGGAGTCTGCACCCCCATAGTGAGCATGGGTACCCATGTGACTTGAGACAGTGGTGATAATGACATTATACGATGCAATTTGGTTAGGTAACAATGGTTGACCAGGAGTAATACCGTGCGGTCAGGTAACAATGGCTGACCAGGATCAAGTGTGTGCCCGAGGGGCTGGTACTATTCTATGTGATTTCCCGAGGGGCGAGGGTTATGTGTTCATTTTGCATACTTACTTGCCTTTTTCTTGTTTAACTGTGTGCCCGAGGGACAGATTTCTGCAACACTAATTATTTTGAAATCATTTCGCAACTGTTGAAAAGATCATTTTTAAAAGAGGTTTAAAACTGAGCCAGATATTTCTAAAGACTTTCACGGTTTCACTGTTTTCTCAAAGGGTTATATTGTATCATATAGCATGACGACTTGTGGTTCGTGGTTTCTTGTTGTTTAGATATTATTTACCTTTATTACTCACTGAGTTGGAGTACTCACTTTTCTCTCTGCACCTCGCGTGCAGATGCAGGTATTGGTTTACTCGGTAGCGATTTTGAGCTGGATGAGGATTTACTATCGTAGCTGAGCAAGGTGACTGCCAGTGTTTGCGGCACCGGATTTCTTCCCCTTTATTTCAGATTTTATCCTATGTATTATAGGCTTTGTAATTGTACCCAAAATCCTTCTAGATGCTCGTGACTTGTGACACCCCGGTCAGGCTGTGTTGGACTGTAAATGTCGTTACTTAATGTCATTAAGTCGTGTTTTGCTATTCATTTATGTTAAATTTATTTTGAAAAAGACGAATTGGGTTAATTGGTTGGCCTTGTCTTCACGAGAAGCGGCATCACGACTAGTGAGGGTTCAGGTCGTGACAATCAATGAGCTTCTCATAAGCTTCATTACCCCAGGGATATTCAACACAAAGCTTCTCGTCTTCAACGATAGATGCATACTCCTCAATCACACACGACTCGGTATTTTTTCCAAATGGAATAGACTCTACAATAAGAATTTTCATAAGCTTAACAGCATCATCATCACTCTTGTTACGTGTACATGATTCACAACATTCTTTGGAATTACATTGCGAGTCATAAAACTTCGAATTTCCATCAAATTCACACCCTTGGACTTGCCAAATCTTGATTAAATGGTTTTTAGTATTATGTGATGTGAGCCTCAAACCCCACATAATGTGAAAGTCTTCAAGGGTGAAGGAAACATCAAGCCCAAAAATGTTGAAACTAATGGAGCCTCGATTATTCGTGAATATTCGAGAAAGACACAGACAATGAACCAACTTCATGCTGCATTTGAAATTCTCCATAGCAATAATGTATCTAAATGCACCATTAGTAGTGTAGGAGTCAAAAAATTTGCAATTAAACTCTTCAAATCATGGTTCCTCTTCCAGTAACCCTTAAAGTTAAACCATTCTGTATACTCAAAATATCTTTGTCCTGGTCTTGTAGGTGGAGGAACATGGACATAAGGACCTGGAGCTACTACAGGTTGTCTAGGTTTTTTTTAGGTGTTTTGCCTTCTTTAGTTACTTTAAGATCTTTAGGTGATTTAGGATCTTTAGGTGCTTTAGGAGCCATCTGTCCAAAAAAAGTAAAAGATACAAATAATAATATCAGGATATTATCAAAAAAGTTATTTAAAACTTCAAAACCTAAGAAGGCTTAAGTTCAACAAGTATAAAACAAAAACTTCAAAAAACTTCAGCTCTAGAGTTGAAGTTCCACAGGTATAAAATGAAAACTTCAGCTCTAGAGCTGAAGTTCACCAATAACAAATACAATACTTCATCTCCTAAAGATGTAATTCACCAGTTACAAATACAAAAACTTAATTCTGGTTCTCCTACAAGCACAAAACATTCAGCAAACAAACAAAACACAAATTGAAATCCAAAAATAATGCCAAAACATGAAAAATAGTTCAGCTCCTATCGAAGGTATCATTTAACTCTGATTTTTAAAAAAAAATTGAACGTCTAATCACAGAACAATTTATAGAAATTTCATCAACAACATAAACACTCGTTCAAAAAACCTAAAAATACAAACGCAAAAGTAAAACTAATGAACATATCAAACTAAACCCTATCATAAATACATGACTATAAAACCCAAAACCAGAAATTAAATCATAAAATAAAATCCAGAAAGTTAATGCAATGTAACTGTGATTAAATCGTAATATGGGAACAACAACGACTAGCAGTTGAAAATTCGAAACAACGACGAAAACCGTTTGATTTCAGAGAAGAACAAATCAGAAAACGCGAATAACGGGAGAGAGAGATAGAGACAGTAGAGGACTAGCGTATACTTGGAGAGAAAGTAGTTTTTTAATACAGAAGGACAAAATAGTCTTTCCAAATGGCTTTTAAAAAAAAAATGGGTATAGGTGAAAACAGAAAGACAAAGCGGCTACAGGTTAAAAGGCGGCGCCCAAATAGGGCGCCCCGTGCAATTTTTACAAAATGATGGGCTAACTTGAGATAAGCTCAAATAGATCGACGAGCTAAAATATTTGCAGTCCAATCCATTAATCTTTGGGCGGGTTGGACGGATTAAATGTGTTTGAGCTCAAATTGTCACCCCTATGAATAACCATCGAACTATAAAACAACCAATAAATGATGAATTGATCCCGTTATTTAAAAACTTATTTTGGAGTTAAAGTAATATGAACCATCGTTCTCCTACGATGTTAAGGTAATTCGAATATTAAATGCACATCTATGAAACCGGCATCCCCATTCCAACCTATTGATAATAACAATTTGCAAAGACTACAGCACTTAAGAATGGACCTGTTCATTTGGTTTGTCCTTTGGTAGCTATTCTACAGTTATTGCGTTTCCAACTGAGTATATACAAGGACGTCCTCATATTCTAGACATGAATGATCACCAAATTATGCTACAAAACTTTAACACCTCCGGTAGCAAGAACCAAATTAAACTTCTCCAATCATCTTCTCACTGCCCTAAAAGTACCTCCAGTAAGTAAACTATATATTGGTATAAGAAATCGAAATAGGAATAAAGACATTAGGTACGTAATGTTCATGTAAGAACGGCGTTTTCATAATCCTCAAGACTCAAATTTTATCAGTATCGGTTTACGTATCATTCTGAATCTATTATTAAGTACAGTTATGCTAGGAGGGAAAAATACACAAGTCTGATCAAGTGACTAGCAGCATCAGTTGTATATCCCACGCATCGTTACGCTAATTCACACTTGTAATGGATGCGGGAAATCTTTAGTGTCTAAACAAATCATATATCTTCTTTATCTTGTTACTTGCCAAGACTTTCAAATGAGCATTTTGTTTCTTTGGTGTCTAGTGATTTTTCAGACTGATGAAAGAAAATGAGCATTTTGATTCTTCTCACATGATGGTTTGGTAATAAATGGACGTCATTATCAGTATAATTGTTCTATGAAGCTCATTGCAGCAACGTAGCGAATTCTGATTTCTCTTGACGCGATTACTACAAATTGCTATGCTTCTAGTGATAATTAACTTATCAACTGTTCTTTTCACGGCATCTGTTATGTTTTCCATCAAAAAGCAACAAGATCGCGCATAATAGGATTTGATAACCCCAGATCCGCACTAGAAAAGTTGATCACGGAGGCGTAAATCTACTCTAAATTCTATAATGTTGAGTATCTCCTCTTTTTTCTCTAACCTTACATTTTAATTTAACTTTTCTTGTCTATCTTCATTCTTCTCCTAAAGAAGGAAAAGAACCATGTAGTTGAACATTGGGTCTTACTACGAATCAAAGATGAACACTTGGCTAGGCAGATCTGTTCTTTCTTTCTTTGAGAAATAAATACAAATCATCTGGAAGCAACAAATCAAGCTATCTGAAGAGTTCCATAATCTTAACAGTATATTTTAAAGAAAGAACGATTCAATGAATCCCTCAATTGTAACAAGATACAGTCCTTTTCCACAGGCATAATAATCCCCATTCCAATAAGCAATTTCAGCAGCACCCATACCTCATTACCATCTGAACTTCTTTGCCTACAAAGATTTAACTGTTTCATTCATATCAGCAGAATAGTAGAGAACGTGGAAAAAATGCAGAGCGTCTCCGAAAGGCTTTCTTCACGAAGAAGAGCGCTAAAATATTATACCTCAGCTGAACATACTTGTACGCATTATTACTTCTTCTCTTCTTTCTGTTCCTTGTCCGTGTCCTCGTCCTTCTTCTGCAAGGACAAATTAGATCATCATTAAATTACAATTAAAAAATGAACAGAAAACATGCTATGTTGGTAAAAAATTGAGCCATATCCCTGGCTTCTTCCATTCCATTAGAAAGATTATCTGACCATTCACAAAAAAACAGAAAGGCATTTGGATCAAGGAACATGAAACGAAGGGAAAGGAAAGAAAGCAGAAGCATCAAGAATAGTATCATTCAACATACAGAAGGATTCTCCTATTTCGACACGTTTATCCCCGATCCCTGGCTCCTTCCGTCCACTTGAAAAGATTAAATTAACCCCAAGAATCTGTTAGGATACCGTCTTCTCAAACGTAAAAGCTGAGTAGTACGTGCAGTCGGCTTTGCGCCTCATCGCCTGAAGCTCACACTTCTCCGAAGTGCATGGCTTCATTCATTAAATGATGAACTCCTCTTCACATTTATTCATCAGTTTACGAAGCAATGGCTTTTAATAACACAACTTTAGCACCTTAGCGTTTACACTGAAGCACTACCTAAGCAACACGTGAAGCACGAAGCCTATGTTGCACCTGGTTCCAGGGATCAAGTGCACCCTCAAGCGAGCCTCTGACAACACTTCAATTGTGTAACATTGAAGAAATTGCATGCACGCAGTCGAGGGTTTTATGAACAGAATGACCATCAAATGTGCAAATATAGATGCATAAACAAGAAAAGAAAATTATACATGACACTACCCGAACTTAACCAACAAGCACTTTGATATAATCAAGTAATCAATAACCTAATGAACTCACCTCCGACTGGCCTTGCATGGAAGCAAGCAAATCTTTAACTGAGGGATCATTTGGATCAACGCCTGGAAGCTGTCAAACAAATGCAAAATTAAGTGAAAGTCACAGAAGAATATGAGGTGTGATCTTTCGGAAACACACATACTTTCCCCTGTGATACTAATAGAGTTTTGCGTATAGAAGACTTACTGAGGCAAGGATTGATGACACAAAAGATTGATCTGCCAACAGCTTACTCATATCTGTCTGACTTGACTGATCATTTGTGCTGTCCTGCACAGACAATTGAAGAGCTGCAAGCACCAGAAGAGTTAAGACAAATCAGGAGTGTCCAATTAAGAGTGAACCTTCATAAGATAACTACAAAGGATTATATGCAAGTATCAACATTTTCAAATAATTGAGGAATTTGATATTGCAAGCCCATGCCATATACAGCCTAAGTAACAGAGTCTAGTACAACCCCCTTTAATGTTCAAAGGACCATTTTAGGACAAGAAAAGGAAAATAAAACATGCTTAAGAGGCATTTCTTCAGAAAATGTTATCTTCATAGACGCCATACAATCCTATTCATTCTTATAGGGACAGCAAGAGATTAGAAGGGTGGTTTTTTTTTCTTTTGGGCCGGAGGGGGAAGGTGGCTCCTCTCTTTCTTCAAACTCATCTTTTTCAAAGCAATATTGTTTTCAAGGAGATTCTTAGAAATACAGACACAATTGCAGAATTAGTTAAGCACATTTCTACTAACCATATAGTCTATAAATCGAACAAATACAAGAAATGATGAGATATGCAAGAAAACAAGGAATAAGTATTGTGACATGAACTAATCGCGATTAGGTACATTTGCCGACGGTTACAACTATATATCTATGAGATTGTGATGGGATACCAGCAAAGCAACCATTTAAGCCTGCATAGATCCTAACGTACCAAGTGCTAAGTCTTGATCTTCGGAAGCCGCTTCCGACATGTCAGTGTCTCGTGTAGCAACATTAGAGGAAGCATCATCCATCGACATTGCAAGGGCTTGCTGTAACAAGGCATTCTCATCTTCCTGCATGAGATCCAATTATAATTCATGTGTAAGTTTCATCTTGGCTTCCAAAAGGCCAAGCATTACAAAGCCATCAAGATAACACTCACTTTTATTAAAGAAATTTCAACACAAGTTACAGGAAACAATATCCTCTGGCATAAGCATGAATGAGGTGAAATGCAATACCAGAACAAAAATTACCAAGGTATTTAAGAAGGCTCAAGAAAACTTATCAGAACAAAGCTCAAGAAAATAGAGGATAACATGCAATTTACAGAAAACTGATGTGGATCCACGGTTTGGTTAACCAATACAATCTTGCACATCCCACCTTCCCCCTTTGTTCCCTCAAAATAACAGGAAAACGCCAATAAACCCAACCCAGCTCAAACTTAATTGATAGGAAAAAACAAATTTAACTACGTTCGAAAGAGAAGCATTATATTCTTCTTTTCAAGCTTTTACTCAAAGGAGGCAACAGACATGAAGATGACAGATAAGATACAAACCATCAGATCAGTTGCCTTGTTTTCAGGTTCAGGAGTTCCAGCATTGACATTTTCAGCCATAGTAACATCCTGGGAAGTTTCTCCTTTCTCTTGTGTAGCAGTTTCGTCTGCAGCCTTCTTTGCAGCTGCTTCTTGCCTCGCCCTTTCCTCCTCCATTGAAACTCGGAGTGCTAGAGCAAGTTCAGGATCCAAATTAGGATCTACACCAAAGTCAAACCCAGACACTCCACCAGCAGCAGCCGCTGCTGCTGCAAATCCACTTCCACCCTCACCATCACCAGTGAAAATAGGAGTACTGCCAATGCCAGATGAGGGATACAGTTTATTAAAGAATTGCTATTCACAAGTACATGTTATGAAATCTTTTTTTTTTTAGAATGAATTTTTTTTTGAGAATGATGGTCATACAATGGGTTACCTTATAAGCACATCAGAGAGAGCATTAGGACCAGCAGGAACATGAATGATGTGACTGCTCTCGTTGTTATTAACCGCAGCAACTAGCGCCTCTAGCTTCTCAGCTTTCCCATCATCATCTTCACCAAAATTAACGACATCAAGAGCTACACTATTCTTCTTTAACTTTCTCCCAATCATCTCCAAGACCTTCTTGTCGTATTTCACAGGGCTGAAAACACGTGAAATGTTAATAGAATGATCAAAAGTTGCAGCAGCAAAGATAATACAGAGAAAAGCACAGGGACATCACCTGCCAGCAAAAACAATGATCCTTTGTTGTTGCTTTTTGTTTTGCCGATGCTTCAAAGCTAACTGGGCTACCTGGATACCCGCAGCCAAATTCATCTCACCACCTATCTCTAATCCTGAATGAGGGGAAACAAGGCCAGGTCAGCACTAAAAAAGCTTATTAGAAGACAAAAAGTTTGTCAAACACCCTAAGACTTGAAAGATACTTCTATCATGCATTAGTATTAGAACTCAAGCACAAAATGGGTTTGGGAACTATCTGAGTAACCTTCTCCTCAAGTTGAATAAGTTAAGCTAATAGATAAATCAAATTAATAATACATTTAATGTAAATTATATTGTGTATCTCTTTGTGCGAAAATTTTGGAGAATATTTTCCAACAGACCATCACGCTCACGGCCGACCTAGTGCTCTACTTGAATCTCCTAATTTGATACTCTATTATGCTTTACAGATAAATGACATATCATCTCCCTCTTCCATCCCATCCACAATATATCTTGTTCTTTCATTTTACTTGGCACTTCAAAGCTTCCTCTTTCAGTACAGTAAATGCAGGACAGAGGATACTGGCAGAGAAGGCGTAGGAGCATCATTAGTTGCGGTTCAAAGCGACCTCCAAGAAGATCATCTTTAATTTCTTCGAAATAGGAAGAAACTTCAATATTACACCTAAATATCCAATATTTAAGTAGACGTACACAACAACAACAACAACCCAGTATAATCCCACTTAGTGAGGTCCGGGGAGGGTAGTGTGTACGCAGACCTTACCCCTACCATGGGGTAGAGAGGCTGTTTCCAAATAGACCCCCGGCATCCTTCCCTCCAAGAACTTCCCACCCTGCTCTTGGGGAGACCCGAACTCACAACCTCTCGGTTGGAAGAGGGGGTTGCTTACCATCAGAGCAACCCCTCTTGTCTAAAAGGCATAGAAATTTTATTTTATACAATATTTAAGTAGACGTACACAAGTAACTTATTTTATTTTAGTTAGTTATCATCCTTATTTACAAGATTTTCTTTTTGAAAAGGCATAGAACAAGTGATTGGCACAATAAGAAGTTGAGCACTAACAAATCCACTGCAACAACCCCTTAGTCTTTGGAAAGAAGTTAAACAAGCAATAACAGCTATGCTAGCACCTCAAATGATACACTATCATAATCCTAAAACATGCTCTCTTCAACAATGATGTGTTACAGCCAAAACAGAGTTTGTAAAAAAAAAAAAAACAATAGCAGCAATCTCAATTCTTTAAGAGAAAGCCATTTCAAAAGATCTCCCTCCATCTCAGCTCTCTTCAACTTACCACATTCCAGTTCTTTTCCTTTTTGATTAAAAAGAATCCCCTGTGCTCCCAGGTTTTAGTTACATCAAAACCTAGAGCCCCAATATCTTCCAAAAACAGGGTCTAAAAACACTTACAAAACTAGAAAAGTAATAATAATGGCCCTTAATGCAGGAAATTATCAAGAATAATAACACAATATAGGAATAGCGACTTACCGTGCATGCAAGCTAAGATTTTTCCAAGATCGCTGGTGGGAGTGACTAATACCCGAACTCCTTTACCGGCCATAGTCAAAATTCCAACTGTATTCTCAGGATTAGACTGCACAAAGAGTTCCCATATCAGAAAAGAGAACAGTAAAAATACAACCCAATTGCTTTTCACTAAAAGGTAAATAGATCATCTCAATATATAACAAAAACCCTAGAAAGAGTATAACTTGAAGAAAAAATAGAACACCTGGGTTTTGGCACCACAGATGAGATTAACTGCATCAGCTAGAGCTTGAAATCTGTTGGGCGAGTAATCACCGTTTCGCATCCACTCCGAATTGTCGATGCAGATCATTGTCGCCTGATAGAAAAACGTTAGCAGAATAAACCCTAATTTTAATTTGCTACAACATTATAAAGATAGAACTGAAATTGAAATACAAGAGCAAGATACTGACCTCGAGCACCATGATTAACGATTGAAGAAAGAGACAATCAGAAGATTAAACTGAGAAATCGGTGTTTGTTCGCTGAAACTTGAAAGGAATTGGGTTTACTTGCTGAGGGAGTTGTTCTCTTAGCGTCCCACCACGTGGGTCGGGTTGATTTCCTTAGCAAACTGTTATCAAAAGGCCCAACAGCCCTAAATTACAAGTCTTTCTCAATTCTTTATTAGTATTTTTTTTTATAGGTATGAGAATAAACAAATTTAAGTCTATGATTCAACATAATAGTTTCAGTGCGGTCATTATGGAAAAAAAATATCTTTTATCATAGTTGTTCTCCTTTTAATACTCTTGTATCCGTTGCTTAATAATTAAACAATATTTTCAAAATCTGCTGAGGTTAGTCGATTAACTAAGTCGGATAGTCGACTAACATGCCTTGCGGAAAAGGTCTAGTTTAATAGAATATATTGGTTAATCGATTACCTGTTATGTTAATCGATTAACTTACTGAAAAATCATTACAAATAAAGCATAATTTGAACCATATCACAATAATAGACAACTTATGTAAACTATGATAATTGTTTATTTATTAACTACTATGAATAAGTAGAAATAAAAATATCAAACTGCTCAATCTTCTTTAACCATGGATCCATCACCGATCAAGTGATCTATTTTCCCCTCAGGGTGCTCAAAGAAGTCTGCCACATCCAAGTGGGTGATGTCAAAATTATTGTCAGAGACAAAATTGGTTTCAGGGCCTTTACTCTTTAGATATGCTTGATAAAGCTCAACCAAATATCTTGGTACACGGCAAATTTTTGCCCAGTGCCCTTTTCCACCGCAACGATAACATATAGTTTCTGAACTATTTGCTTTTGGATTCTCATAATTCCATTTCCGCTTTTGGTGGTTATATCTCTTTGGGGGGTAACTAACACCAGGAAAATTTCTTCCTTGTCCACGTCCACGGTCATGACCCCGACCCCGACCACGACCATGATTAAAGCCATAGCCTTTTCCACGCTTAGCATAATGGGAATACACCTTATCTACTTCAGGCAATGGTGTAGACCCAGTGGGTCGATTTTCGTGATTTCTCATGAGTAGGTCATTGTTTCGCTCAGCCACAAGGAGAAGAGAAATCAGCTCAGAGTACTTTTTGAAACATTTCTCTCTGTACTGTTGTTGCAGGACCATATTGGAGGCATGAAACGTTGTAAACGTTTTTTCAAGCATATCATAATCAGTTATAGTATCTCCACAGAGTTTCCCTGAGTCTATTATCCAGGTGGCAGAATTAATGCGAGTAAGCATGCAAAATTTGGAATCAGAAACAGGGCTCTCAGTTAGCATAATACCAACAAAATTGGCAGCATACATGGGAGTAGGAGTCTGGGCAGTGGAGTCCCCTAACTAAGTTTGTTGTAGCAGGGTCATCGATTGGTCATATTGTTGTCTGCTCAACTCAGGTATCACAAAACTCTGGCCATCCATGGCATTTTATTTCCGTCTATGCGGTTCCGCTTTTGCAGTAAAAAATTCCGCTTCTGCGAACCTGGGTCCGGTTTCCGTTTCTGCGAACGGCCCACCACATATGTAGTTCCGGTTTTGTGGATCTTGGTCCGCTTCTGCGGTCCTGCGATGCTCCACCTCCAGCTGTTTCTGCGGCTTCTTCTTCGCTTCTCCAGTACCAAATCCGCAGAAGCAGAAATACCAGAAGCAGCAGCCCCAGCCCCTTCTTCAAACTCTGGACTCGATCCGTTAACCACCTGAAATCTATGTGAGGCCCCCCGGGACCTCAACCAAACGTACTAACCAATCCCAAAATACGTTACGGACTTGCTCGACACCTCAAGTTACATCAAACAACACTAAAATAGTGAATCAACCTCCAATTCAAGCTTTATGAACTTTGAACTTTCCAACTTCTACTTCCGATGCTTAAACCTATCAAATCACGTCTGATTGACCTCACATTTTACACACAAGTCATATTTGACATTACGTACCTACTTCAACTTCTGGAATCGGATTTCAACTCTGATATCAAAACGTCCACTTCCGATCAAACTTCTAAAAAATCATCGAATTTCTATCTTTACCCAAATGGCTCAAAATGACCCACGGGCCTCCAAATTCACTCCAGATCGCGCTCCAAACCCTAGAATCATCATACGGAGCTACTCCTAGTCTCGGAATTCCAAACAGACATTGATAACACTGAAATGTACTTCAAACCAAACTTATGAAATTTCTTCCAAAATGCCAACTTCCACAATAGGCGCCAAAGCGCTCCTGGGTCATCCAAAACCCGATCCACGCATACGCCCTAGTCCGAAATTATCATACAAACCTGTTGGAACCTTCAGATCTTGATTCCGAGGTTGTTTACTCAATATTCCAATTTTAGCCATTTTCTCCAACTCAAGGCTTCTAAAATGAGAATTTTTAATTAAATTTAACTCCGATCTTTCAGAATTTTGATTCCGACCATGCGTACAAGTCATAATACCTGAAATGAAGTTGATCATGGCCTCAGACTGCTGAACAGCATGCTAGGGCTCAAAACGACCTCTCGGGTCGTTACATTCTCTCCAATTTAAATATACGTTAGTCCTCGAACGTGCTGAGAACTACATTGAAGTAGTCTAAAATCAGTGTTTAGCACCTCATGCACCTTCTCGTGCTACCACAACTTAGTTGGGCACATTAGCTCGATAATATCTTAAGATATTCCCGTTATACAAGTAAATAATCCTTAGATCCCAATTCAAACATCCAAAAGTCTATTCCAGTCCTGATTCCAACATATGATCACCACATCTTTCACCACATGTTGTACCCCAAACACAACTGCATAACCTTGCTGAATTCACACTTTGCATCACTTTACTCATAGGACCACAATAACATTGCTGATCGAATCAACCAAAATTCCACGAATCTAATGCTCCCATTGCACCTCATGACCTACACAAGTCTTACTCTAACTCTTACAATACCGCCACGATGGATGGGATGTGCTGAATTCATAATCAACTTCCATGTCAAGCAATCATTGAGTCTATACTTCCGACAAGAAACATTACCATATTTTGAACCAAATGATGATCATTGCTCCTTAATATACGTTATATAATCAGACTGCATTGATCCTAAATTCCATAATCTCGTCTCACCTAGTACGAACTGCTCAGGCAATAAGCCACTCTGAATGCGATCAAAAGTCTCATATGACTCCACAATGTGGCAATAGGCCACCAATCCGAACACTACTCAAATAGGAAATCGAACTCAGGAAAGAATTACCTAACCCCCGCACTAATACGGACTTTCCTTAGAAGATAGGAAGCGAAACACACATAAATAGCATATAGTAAACCAAACTCGACATCACACTGTTAAGGTGTGCAACCCGATCCAAATATCATACCCATGGCAGCATGCCACCCGATCCACACATAGATATCACATAAAGAGATTGCGCTTCGGTCTAAATCTGCTCATTACAGTAAAAAATATCGAATATCGGTCATAAACACACTGAGTATATAATACCATTCCTTGGGGAAACATATAACGCTATAATCCACAAACTCGAGCACAATTGAGGTGCGACACAAGATCTGAATCCCAAGAGCCATTCTGCTCGTATAACATCATTGCCACGAGGAACCTCAACAGATAAAAATTTACTAAGCCATCTCATTTCTCATACGGCGCAGTACATCATGACCTGGAATAGATGATGACAAAATAACACCTTGATTATTCCTTCATAAGGAACACTCGCTGAAATGAACATGACCGGCCTGATATACAGCCCTGATCAAATGTAAATCAATCCACTGATCTCAAGCCAATTTCAGATTACACCAACTTCGCTCATAACCTTTCATGGGTCCATAGTAACCCCTTTTTACTCATAACACATAAGAACAACCATCATAATCAGAGCAACCTCCTCAGTTCATAACGCAATAAATAAAGTGCCCTCCAGGCCTAAATTCTCAAATTAATGATATTACACAATCCTCATACTTGTGTAATAAGTTCTAAAACACTATGCTTGTATTGGGATTTAATTAGCTTATATAAAAAAAATAAATGATTCATGTTTTTTAATACAACTATTGGTGGGTTAAAAATTAACAGTTGATATATGATTTGCTAAAAATAACCATTATTATGGTTGGTATGTTTTTACTAACATTTGGTATTATTTTATGTTGGTATGATTCTTAATCGGCCTGGTGTTACTTTTAAGCGCGTGACGGGCCGATCCGCACAATTTAGCCCGTGAGCCCGGGACCGTTTGGTCCGGGACCGTCATCCGGGCTTGGGCCGGCCATTTCTTCAAATATAAGGGCTCCTCCTGTTAGAACCCGATGAACCATGTGTAGGCCTTGCAATTTGGGAGAGAACTTCCCTTTGGCTTTATCTTGATGCGAACATTTTTTTTAATACCAGCTGCCCTGTGTGAACCGTCTTAGTTTGACTCTCTTGAAAAAAAAATATTCATTCAAATTTGGGAAGTAGTTTATAGTTGGTGTTTTAAATTTTATTTAAAATAAAAAATTAAAAATTAAATTACCTAAAATAAAAAAACAAAAATATTAATTAAAAAAAACCTACCTATTTTTTTTTTAATAAATAGATTTTCTATTCCATTCCATCAAAAAATTGTCGGGTCGGACCCTTTTTACTGATTTTGCACTTAAATATCTAGAGTCAAAGTTTTCTAGAAAAATGTCATTTTGCGATCCTAAATGCGATCGCAGATCACTTATGCGGACCGCATTTTTGCCGCGGAGTTAATGAGAGAGTTGGTCAAAATTGATGTTAGAAGTGCGGTCCATTATGCGATCGCATAACCAATATGCGGACCGCATAGTTGTCGCATAATCCCCTCAAGGATTTGTGAAGGCCAGTTCTGCGGTGCATTATTCAAACGAAGAATAGAAATGTGGACCGCATCCCCGTCGTATACCCAAGCAGAGATGTTCAATGATAAGGACACTTCTGCAGTCCAATCTGCAGACCGCATTTCAACTCTGCGATCGAATAGTGCGACCGCAGATACTGCTCAGGCTTCTATTTTCTAAAATTTTAAACCCCACTCCCTTTCTAATAAAACACCCCAACCGCTTATTTTGACATTCCTGAGCAAAATAAGAGAGAAAGAGGAGAGGGTCCTTGAGAGAGAAAGTCCATCTTCCAACAATAAGAGCAGTTGCAGCTGGGATTGAAGTGTTAAGGTCACCGAGGGAAGCAGGAGTCACGGGAGCTTCAGCTTCCATAGATTGTGTCATAGAAGTTTCACCCTTGGGAGCTGGAATTACAGCATTTTCAACTTAAACTGCCACAACATTGACTTCATCATTTAAAAGTTCTTCTACCACAGGAGCTTCGAGTGTTGGAGAAGGAGAGTCAAGTGGTTGTTGACTTTCTTCTATTGTTTTCAAGTTGGCCGAGCTTCTTGGATCAATTAACACACGCTTAACTCGAGATTTATTTATGAGTACAAATATTACCAGTGCATCATTCGGGGGCTGCACAATCTCGTCTGTGTCCCCGTCCTTCAAAGACAAAGTTCCTTCTGGTATAATCTCGAGTCCAATGGCCATATATGCAAGCAAACAAACCATGGACCCTTGAGGATCCTAGAGATGGCAATTCCAGCGTGGGAGGAAATTAGAGGCCTGGTGGTGGTGGGAAAATACCATGGAAGGCAGCAAACGACCGGCGATGTGGGTAAATTAGGGTTAGGGCTTGAGATGGAGAGGAACGGGCTTTCACGTCGGAAGATGGTGAGGAAATGAGAGGGTTTGGGGGATCGTTTGGTTTGTTTTAGGAAACAGTCAATCTTGACCGTTGATCACAATGACCAACGACCAGGATTTACCCGGGTATTGGGTTGAGGTAGATGAGTATTGGGATGGGTATATTTTGGGTTTAGAATTGGGTTGCGCATTGGGTTAAATTAACACCAAAATTGAAATACAATAGGGCAAGATTTTTAATAGCCATTTTTTATAACTAAATAATTTATAAAAAATAATAAATGAGTACCAAAAACAAGGTATTTGGAAGCACATGTTATGTTCGAGATGTTCGACCATCTGTTACCAAGTTGGATCCTATCTCTTTCTTCAAAAAACTAATTTTTGGACTTGAATCAGTTTAGATCTCTGTAGATCTAGAGCGATTCTACGTTCATCACTGATTTTCCTTAAGGTTCCCTTATTTCTTTACTGATTAAACAAATTTTGAGCACCTTTTCATATTAGAGTTTGGTCTTCTTGTTGTTTATTGGTCGAATCTCTGTGCATCTGAAGTGTTTTCAAAGAACAGGGTGAAAACCCGCAGTTACGGTAGGACCAACAGAACACTGCTGCAGATTCTGAAGTACTCTGAACTGATTTCTCTTCTCCTTGTGGCTGAGCGAAACAATGACCTGCTCATGAGAAATCACGAAAATCGATCCACTGGGTCTACACCATTGCCTGAAGCAGATAAGGTGTATTCTCATAAGCCAATCCTTAGCTACTTACTTCATTAACACATTGCTTCTCTTTTAACAAATACAAGTCAATAACATGAAAACAACAGAACTTTAAATAATTAAGCGGAAGATATAAATATTTCTTTTTTTTCTTTTATTTATATGAACTTGATGTCTTCACACCGATTCCTCAGACTCTACCAAGTTTGCACCTCCAGAGGAGCATAATGATTTCTATGTCTATGGTAAGAACCATACATATGAAATTTGGGAAAGTTTCTTTGAAACCATTTTGGCGCATGGCAAAGAAATACTTTGGATGACTAATGGGCAAAAGTTAAATTCTAATGCACTCACTTTTGAAGCAAAGTGTTGGCTACATCTCATCTGTGCACGATTGATCCCTTCATATAACAAATCGTGTTGTCCTCTAGGACGGGAACTGCCACTAGAGTCATTTCGGGATGACATCTCCGCGCTTCCTTTTGATCTAGTAAAGTATCTGTGTGATGCCATCTTACATGGGCCTTGGGAGTTGATTCTAGAGGAGGCCCATAGCTCACGGTATTTCATTCGTCCGGGTGTCGCGAAGATGTATCAGGATTTGAGACAACATTATTAATGGAGGAGAATGAAGAAAGGCATTATGGGATTTGTAGCTTGTTGTCTCAATTGTCAGCATGTGAAATACGAGCATCAAAGACCAGGTGGCTTGCTTCAGCAGATAGATATTCTAGAGTGGAAGTGGAGCGGATCACCATAGACTATATAGTTGGACTCCTACGGACTTTGAAGAAGTTCGATGCTATTTGGGTGATTGTGGATCAGCTGATCAAGTCCGTCACTTCATTCCTGTGTGTACTACTTAATCTTCATAGCAGTTAGTAGAGATCTATATCAAGGAGATTGTTCGTTTGCATGGTATCCCAGTATCCATCATTTCATATAGGGGCCCTCTTTTTACTTCATAGTTTTGGAGGTCGGTGCAACGAGTGTTCGGTACTCAGGTTGAGTTTAGCACAGCTTTACACCCTCAGACGGACGGGCAGTCCAAGCGTACTATTTATATATTGGAGGACATGTTGTGCAATTGTGTTATTAATTTCGGAGGTTCATGGGATCAATTTCTACTACTCGCAAAGTTTTCTTACAACAACAGTTACCGGTCGAGTATTCAGATAGCTCCATATGAGGATTTATATGGGATGCAGTGTAGATGTCTAGTTGGTTGGTTTGAGACAGGCGAGGCTAGGCTATTGGGTACGGACTTGGTGGGGGATGCTTTAGACAAGATGAAGGTGATTCAGGAGAGGCTTCATACAGCGCAGTCGGGACATAAGAGTTATGCTGACAGGAAGGTTCAGGATTTGTCCTACATGGTTGGTGAGAAGGTTCTGTTGAAGGTTTAACCCATGAAGGGCGTTATGAGATATGGGAAGAATGGTAAATTGAGTCCTCGGTTCATTGGGCCTTTTGAGGTACTTCAGAGGATCAGGGAGGTGGTTTATGAGCTTGCTTTGCCACCCATCTTGTCGAGTGTGCATCCGGTATTTCATGTTTTATGCTTCGGAAGTATATTGGGGATGTGTCTCATGTTCTGGGTTTTAGCACGGTTCAGTTACATGGTGATTTAACTTATGATGTGGAGCCAGTAGCTATTTTGGAGAGTCGGGTTTGAAAGTTGAGATCAAAGGATAAAGCTCAGTGAAAGTGCAGTGGAAAGGTCGGCCCGTGGAAAAGGCTAACTGGGAGATCGAGCGGGAGATATGGAGCAGATATCCTTACCTGTTTGAGGCTTCAAGTAAGTTTATTGACCCGTTCGAGGACGAACGTTTGTTTAAGAGGGGGAAGATGTAACGACCCGGCCGCTCGATTCATGAGTTACTGCTCTGTTTCCCCCATTTCTGCTTCTTATTGCTTTTTTTACATGTACTATGTGTTATTAGGTTGGTTGGCTTGGGTTCGAAAAGGTTTTGGTAAGGTTTGAAACACTTAGTCTCTTTTGAGTAAGCTTTAAAAAGTTAACGGGATGTTGACTATGTGTTAAAGGACTCAAATGTGAGTTCTGATGGTTCGGATAGCTTTGGGAGGTCATTTGGTACTTAGGAGTGTGATCGGAACATGTTTTGGAGGTTCGTAGTTGATTTAGGTTTGGATTGGCGAAATTGGAATTTTAGCGTTTTTTGGTTGGTAGGTGAGATTTTGATATAGGGGTTGGAATGAAATTACGAAAGTTGTAGTAGGTATGTTGTGTCATTTGGGGTGTGTGGCAAAATTTCATGTCATTTGGGCGTGGTTTGATAGACTTATTGATCAAAAGCGTAATTCAGAAGATTTTGAGAACCTTAGTCTTGAATCTGTTGTGTTTTGGTTGTTTTGATGTTGTTTGAGGTGTTTTGAAGATTGGTTTAAGTTTGAATAGTAGTATATGGCTTGTTGGTGCTTTTGGTTGAGGTCTGGGAGGCCTCGGGTTGATTTCGGACGGTTAGCAAAAGTTTTGAGTTAGGTTTGGTAGTTGAAGTTTTTTCCATTGCTGTTATAACCGCACCTGCGGCTAGGGGACCATAGGTGCGGTCTCGCAGAAGCGAGTTTGGAGCCACAAGTGCGGTCTCTCAGAAGCAAGTTTGGAGTCGCAGATATGGCCAAAGTCATAGTTGAGTGAAACCGCAGATGCGGGAGATGAACCGCACCTATGGGCCCGCAAATGCGGAGGTAGGGTCGCAAGTGCGGAAAGTGACTTAATTGGTGACCGCAAAAACGGTGCTCGGGACTGCATAAGCTGTTGCACAGGAGCGAGAAAAGAATCGTAGGTGCGAAAAGCCTGGACTAGAAGTTATAAAAGATTTCCGTCGCGGTTTTGAGCTATTTCTTTATCATTTTAATCAAGGTTTGCGCTTGAGGGAGCTATTTGAAAAAGGATTTCAAGGGGATTTCGTTGGGGTAATGATTTTGGACCATAAACGTATTTCTATGGTGTTATTTCATTGATTCGACTTGGAAATTAATGGGAATTAACGATTAAAATTTGGAAACTAGGGCTTGAGAATTAGAGACCTTTGAGCAAGGGCTGAGGGGTCACTTGTGATCAGATTTTTGTACTTTTGATATGTATGAACTCGTGGGTAGATAAGGAGTTTATTGATGTAATTTTTATTGAATTCTGAGATGTGGCTCGTGGGTCGGGTTTGCTTAATTTCGGGATTTTGTGGTATTTTGATTACTTTTGAGTGGACTTTGTTCCCTTAGCATATTTTGATAGTAATGTACTAATTTTGGCTAAATTTGGAGCATCTGGAGGCCGATTCGAGGGGCAAAGGCATCAAGAGATAGAGTTTGGACCGGTTTGAGGTGAGTAATAACTGTAAATGTTGTCCTGAGGGTATGAAACCCCGGATTACACATCATTGTGCTATGTTGAAGTGACGCACACACTAGATGACAAGCGTGGGGTCGTACACCGTTAGGGATTGTGACTTAGTCCACCCCAAATGAGTGTTTTACCGCGTGTTTGATTGAAAATTGTTTGCTATCATCATGTTTTGGAATGAATGTCATATTTTGGGCCTCGTGCCAACTGTTTTGGACCCTTAGGGGATTTTTATTGATATTTTCTCACTGTTTTTCTTTCATATATACACTCAGTCATGCTATATCCTACTGTTTTCATAACTCAGCACCATGTTTACTCTGTTTTTAACACTTTAAATGATATTTTAGGCTGAACATCATATTTTATTGTGACCGAACGGATTTTGGGGATTTCTGACTAAGTAGGGCCGAAAGCTTGTGTTGTGAGGATTATTATGGGATTGGGCTGCACGCCACAACAATGTTGTACTGATTATGATTATGAGGCCGAGGGCCTGAGTTGTATGCCACAAGGTCGCTTGATGTGAATCCAAAAGCCTAATTGATTATGCCATGAGATGGCTTGATATTGCGCTTGGGTCGTAAAGGGAACCTCCCGGAGTCTGTGAACCCCAATGAGTGCGGGTACCGAGTGTGATATGTGATATAGCTCGAGGGGTTGATTCGGTCAATATTGTGCCTGAGGGGCTGATATTTTGTGTTTATCTATTCTCATTATTTTATCATTGTCACGGCCCAAACTGGAGGGCCATGACTAGCACCCTGCCATACTTGTACAGCACCAACGTACATTTTATCTAACCTTCTTTATTATCTTTTAGGGCCGACGAGATCAATATAAATGGTAGATATGGATCGTGGACAACCAATAATAAAAGATGATAAACATACATAACATGGGATGACCAGACAATCAAGAAACTATACATAAGGTACGAGCTACCACGCTACCATAAAAGACTATACAACAAAAATCAGCCGAGAAGGCATACCAAACTATACATGAGTTGATACCTGTCTATGAGCCTCTAAAGGAACATAAATGCTGCAATATTTCTAGAATAGGGCCCCGACATACCCATAATGTCTATAACAAAAATTCATACCAAGACCAAGGCAAGTCTGAAGAAGGGATCTCGCCAATCACCACTGAATTGGACAACCTACTGTGGTAGGGGAGCTGCACCTGCCTGTCTATCAAGACATGCAGCACAACATGCAGGGTCCATAAATAAAAGGACATCAATACAAATAAAGTACTGAGTATGTAAGGTAGGGAACCATAAGTGCGAACACTAATTTAAGTAGGGATTGAGAATATACAACCTGTAACATCTGGGTACCTCTGAGGGCTACTGACATGAAATGCATGATACATATGTATATATACATAAACTTTTAAAACATGCGCCTCTGTGGGCATTATTATCATCATATCATACCCGGCTGTAATTGGCCGGTAAAAACAGCCAACATAAGGCTTGGTAGAATCGTACCCGGCCACGTGGAGCTTGGTAAAACCCAATTGATTAGTGATTCAACAATTGGTGACGTACCCGGCCAACTATAGCACGGCTCAGTAGAATAAAATAGATACACATATGTAATGCATGCTTGACTCATGGAATCACATTATAAACCTTTCGGAGTAACGTAAGGTCGGTATCCTTTGTACACATTATTAGGACTAACTCTTCACTATAATCCTTATAAGAATTAGGAAGTACCAACAACATTTATAACATAAGAATAAGAGAAGCAACAGTAACATCAATTGTTCCATAAGAGGGGAAACAATGTATGTACTGCTAGCTTCTAAGAGTAGAGTATCTTTGGAAGCTCGTTCATTATATTATGTACAATCAGAGTCATGCAAAAGAAGGAAAGGGATAGCCTCACATACCTTTTATATACTTCCCAACTTCAAGCTATGTAAATTTCACGACTCCTTAGTTTACAATAGGTAAAATGACACTATCGTTATCGTTTAAGCGTCGTAACTATTAAATACCGACCACAACCTATTTTACTATGAAATGGACAGCATTATTTCATAGTAATTTCAAAACCAAATCTAATCTTCACCAAAACCCCTCAAAATTTAGATATAAACTCCTAAACATATTCCGAATTATTTACAAAAATACTCAATCCAAACAAATAATGATTTTTGAAAACCCAAACTTGAATTCAAAGCTTTCAAGCTTTTTAATGGCTATCAATGGTGGAAAATATATGGAAGAATAGATTCTTTCAACTTTGAGTTGGTTGAAAAAAAAAAGAGATGAAGTTTCCCGGATACAACACACAAAATTTGAAATTTTTGTGTTGTAACTGGAAAACTTCAGCTTTAGTATGTAATATTAATATGTGGTAAAAAAATTTAGCTTTAGAGCTGAAGTTTCTCAATTACAATACAAAACTTCAGCTCGAGAAACTTCAGTTCTAGTATGTAATATTAATAGGTGGTAAAAAAAAAACTTCAACTCTAGAATGTAATATTAAATGTGGTAAAAAAAAATTCAGCTCTAGAGCTGAAGTTTACAATTACTTGGTCAAACTAAGAGGGAGAGCACTAAGAATTTATCAACTTGTACGTCCAGCGAACTAAGACGGAAGGACCAATTTATCTTGGTTTCATTTCCACGTTTTCTCCATAGGTTGTTTGGTGAATAGAGGGGAAGAGTTGAATGACATTTTATCTAGAATCAAGCAACTATACTATTACAATGTTTTCTCTTCCACATGCCGTCATTTGGTTCTTTCTAATCCAAGATAAAGGGTTAACAAATAAGTTACCTCAATCAGGCTTGACATATCAGATAGACGCGGACAAATTAACTAGAAAATGGATTAGTATCGACATTAGCATCAGAACAACAAACAAGTTCTAGCTATTCCCGTCATAAATTACCCCAATCCCAGAGTAAAAAATGTGGTACAGGGCGGCTTGATGTGCCTCCTTTGCTGTCAGGGCCCTAGCTCCAAGTTTTGACCCACAGAGCGTCAACAACTAATTTGTTTAAACTAAACATACACAACTCCAACAATCTAAGGCCTAGCATTAACAATGTGACGACTCAGCAACTTTCGTCAACTACCAGCATCCATGCTTTGTCAGGTTCAGCTAAATGTTCAAGACTTCCTCGAGTCAAATATTTCACTGTGCAAATGGTAGTACACGAACAAAGAGTCGTCCATGGAGACTTTCAACAGCAGAAGTCTGGAGTGGATCGATTCTAGCAGGTAGGCTTACTACCTGAGAAAACCAACTCAAGTCGTAAAATAGAACACTTGGCAGTACAAGTATTTAAGTATCAATGAATAATTCAGATTCACAAGACCAATACTATTTTAACTGGCTTGTATCAATATATAGCAACTGAACAGCCAGAATAATTTCAGGATTAGATTAAGTGATCATCTTAACCACCACACGTATCACACACATTCCACAGATTAGATTGAGTTGGTGCACATAACTTGCTCTGATAATTATCCCTGGGTGGTTTCCTCTACAATATGCATAAGGAGGATCAAAAGTATAATTACCAACATAAAACCTCTCATCATTCCAAGATGCAATGTTCTTTTTTTAACAAAATTAACAAGTAGCGAAAAATAAAAAAAACAAATACAATAATAGTTCAAACTTGCAACCTAGCAATATATACACCTACAGCTAAACCGTTAGTTCCTTCACAACGGCGCCAAAAATGTAATCACGCCCAACTATTCCATGTAAAAGGACTAAGCGGTCGCTGCAAATATAATCCGGTTTACATGTCCGGAGTCGAACTCCACAGAGAACTAAGGCTTAGCTACAGTTCGTCAATAGCGCTAAGAAACAGAAGACCAAAACATTTCTTAATTATAAAGATTATAATATTTATTTTTATCTAATTAACTAACAGATACTATAAACTAGTAAAACTATGAATTAATAAGGATAAGGATTGGAGACAAGATTAAGGAAGTCTAGGGTTATGATTTCCCCAATTTTAGGAATCCTTTCCGCTAGATTCTATAAACTCGCCTAAGTATTCTCTACTGATCATGAGCGCCCTGATTGTTGTAACTCTCTTCCAAGAAATTACCACAATTTACTAGATATATTCTCCCGAATTATGCTAGCTCGCATTTAGTATGGCTCACTCGGATTACACCCAAGATTTTGTTATCTCTAGTCCCACCTTTAATCCATTCGTATCAATCCCATATATACGTTAGGAGTGATGTTATTCAAAAACTACCTAAATATGCACTCTCTCTCGAGTAATGCATACTAAATAGGCACAGTCGATTGAGATCTCTTCAACCAACCACACTAATAACATAGTTGAACAAATAGATAAAATACTAAGGCAAATCTATATAAACATAACAGGAAAATCATCCTCCAATAGACTCAACTAAAACTATATATAAAAAATTAGCTATTCATAATAGTATGCATAAATACAATACTAGAATTCATAACCATTAATGAAAATAGGAAGAAGGAAGTAAAAACACTTGTAGAAGAATTCTCCGCGTTTTTCATAGTGTGCTCTTCCCTCCTTAGGTCAAATCTCCAGTCTCCTTAGCCTCTTTAGTTATAAATTGTGTCAAAAGTATGTCCACCCTCTCCTTAAAATAGCATGTTTACTTGTATTATACCAAGTAGGGTCGGTCCAGACGAAAATACCTTCTCCCACATGAAATAAGACTGGCTCTGTAAAATTTTCACAGGTGCACCGCATGGGGCAACGCACCACGCAGTGTGCTTGTGGGATATTTAGAGAGCTGATTCTGACAGGCTGTAGGAAATTTCCACAGGCTCGACGCAATAGAAGGAATTTTTGAAAATGAAAAACATGAAATTTTTAGCCTTTTTAACTAGGTTTCCAATCTAACGATATATTCTGGAGCCCAAACAGAGTTTTGAGCGAAAAATTATGTGTTACTAGACAATGCATCGTATGCTTGCTCGATTCACAATTTCATTCTTAACTATCATTCATTGATCCCCGAGCATGATCTTTCATTGATTCATTGGGCTTTTACTCAGATTTCAAAGCTCCAAATCACTTTAATTCATTCCATGATATCTACATATCTCGGAATCTCTCCTGTAAGAAATAAAATACATAAATAGTGCAAAACACTAGCGATTAAAGCTCAAACTCAATTAAAGTGCCATACATTAAAGTGTAATAAGCGACTGATATACAAAATTATAGCCTATCATCAGGTACATATTTAGGTAGTTGTTGAAAAACATCACTCCTAACGTATGTGAGAGATCAATACGAATGGATTAAAGGCGGGATTAGAGATAATGACTAGCTAGCACTAATTCACAACTCACTACGATCGCACCAAGGTTTATTCTCTCGGTAAAGAATATTTAATTATTCACAATCGGTAAAAAATATTTATGTGAAATTATTGAAGACGTAGCGGGAAGGATTCCGGCAATTGGGGAAATCATAACTCTAGACCTCCTTAATCTTTTCTCCAGCCCTTAGTATCTTTAGTTGTTAATCTATTATTTTAATCTATCACTTAATTAGATATAAGAAGCTTAATATTTATAACTTATGAATTGTTCGAGCTTGTCTTCTTAGTGATAGTGAAAGTTGTAGCTAAACCTTAGTTCTTTGTTGTATTCGACTCTACACTCTTGGACCGAATTATATTTGCAGCGACTGATTATTTATAGGACTATAGTTGGGCGTGATCACTTATCTTCTATAGGTTAACGAACTGTCAAGAAAATTCACTTTCTTTTTTTATTGTCATGCGAATTTGATGTTTTTGAAATTTGAACTTGACTCTTCTATTCTTTCACAAATGGTGATGACACATGTGACCTAATGAGTCGGGCAGCCACGAGTACCACCGGATACAGCCGCAATTGGTTGGGGCCATGATATAGGCGAAGGTGTGGCCCGTGCAATAGCTAGAGCAGCACTTGTGGAGCCCTCAGTTGCTCTTGCTTAGGAGTAGATACCAGATGTGGTTGAGCTAGTAGTACCAGCTCAGTCACCAGCAGTGCCCATCATGATTCCTAGCCTTCAGGAGGTAGTGGCCTAGATTTTGACTATGTGCACGAGCCTGGCTCAAGAAGTCTCAATTCTAGTTGCACCAGCCACTTCACATGCCGGAGACGTTCCCAGACTCCTGCCGCTTATACTCCGGAACAACTAGCTCAAGGTCATCAATTGCCAGTTCACCCGTAAATAAGGCATGTTCTAGAGATTCTTTCCCATATACAAACATTGATCAGATGATCGATGCTATGGCTGGGCATGAATTGATGAGTTTTCTTGATGAAAATTCTAGGTATGATCAAATAAAGATGCATCGAGAAGATAAATAAAAAAACCTCGTTATCACAAATTTTGGCATTTATTACTATAATGTGATACCTTTGGGCTTAAGAATGTTGGAGCCACTTATCTGTGACAACCCAGTTGGTCATCTTAAGAATTAACACCTCGATCCCCTATTAACTACTTAACCCATATTTATTAGTACTATTTTAATTTGTCAGGATGTTCGGTTTTGAGTTTTGGAAACTTATTTCCTAAATAAAAGTATAAGTGTTGGAAAGTTGACCATAGTCGGAATAGTGTGAAACAGGGAAATCAAAGAATTCTTTTAAGGAAAAAATATAAATAAGGAAAATATTTAAAAGGTAGATATTGTAAATCACGACCTTGTCGCCATTCCATGCGGCCTAGTGCGATAGGAATGCCGAGCCCTCAAATTGTGATATTACCGGCGACCGCGGCTTGTTGTCAATTGTCAACGCTTTTGCCCGTGAAAATACATAAGATCAAAAGAGGAATGTCGCGTAAAACGGATAAATGAGCGTAAATGTACGCCGTTTTACGGTTTTACACTTTGGGACCAAAAGCGGAAGGAGGAAAGGTAAAAAGCGAATTTAGAGTGCAAGGAATGTCGGATGCGATCATACCAGCACTAACGCACCGGACCGCATCAGAACTCCGAAGTTAAGCGTGCTCGGGCGAGAGTAGTACTAGGATCTAATGCACATAGAAATTCCTAAAACATAATTTCTCAGTGCTAATGAGAATGCAACAATAGTCTTATAAAACTTATTCGCTCGTTATTAACTGATCATGGTAACGAAATGAGTATAATAACAGGCTAAAAGTAAAGAACCTAAAGCAGGATCTCCAATGTATGAGATGCATGTCCTATACGGGTTATCTATTGCGCAGATAAGTAAATAAAATCCTATAAGCATGTTTCTACCCATTACTTAAACTAACCATGCATAACCCCCATATTCACTATCCAAACCCCAATCATTCGTTTACAAATTATTACAAACCAATGATAGCTGAATTACTGTAATAAAGAATAAAATAAGAAGTTATTTTATAGGGAGCCTTCAATCGGGCCCAATCTTCCAACATCACTCCTTTCGAGTTTCACAGCCTTTGCTATTGTTTGGGTGCGGCAAAGCTCCCTTGGGCCCCATTGGGTCCCTGTCCAATACCAGCACCCAAACACTTAGCAGAATGTTGGACATGTGCAGTGTGGGATTACCAGCATTGTGTGTCAAAGTTCGGTGAATATTCAGAGGTACCCAAAGCAATTCTTACACGAAGTGGGATAGAACCTAATATCTAAGAGTAGTGTAAAGTGCAGGAGGGAGAGGAAAGTTGGTAGTTTAAATAGTTTCAAAAAATTGTAGAGTTGCACACAAGGGTAATGGGCAAAGGGACAAATACATCACATAAATATCACTAAGGGACACAAAGACGTATGCTCACTAAGTATGAGTAAATCAAAAGAGTTTTAAGAGACCGTGAAATAATCGGATTCAGAAACAAAAGTAAGTAGTAACAGAATATAGTCATAACATACAAGGTTAAGAGAAAACAATGGACATGAGCATGCAAGTGTTAATAGGAAACCAAGGAGTCAGTTACATGTTGCACAGTAGAAGCATAGGTAGAAAACAATTAGGAATATAACACACTGAAAGAGTAATAACCATATTGGCTTTGGAACTTTGAAATTAATCAGAACATACTAGTAGCAACAAAACCAGTTTCAACCCAGAAATGAACTCAACACACTCAAATTTAACCCCGGAAATTTCAGAAAAATCTTCAGCAATAAAATGCTCAGCAAAAATAACCACTACTAATCGGAAAAACTGTTTTACCCTTCCTTCAATATTTATACTCCCAAACCCTTATTTTTTTGATTTAGACGAGGGAAAATTTGAGAGAGAATCTTCCTGGACAAGTTTCGTATGTTCTCAGTATCTGTTTCATCATCGTATGCAACGGATATGCAGTTAATCTTTCTCCTTGTTCATCTTCTCTGTCATTTTCTCTGAAAAGAACAATCTAACTGGTACCTTTTATTTTTTATTTTTAAGCATTTTGTTTTTCTATATAGGTAATCGCGATCAATGCCATGTCCCACACTCATAGAAACAATAAGGATACGATTCATGAATGAAACAGGAAAAAGGAATCAAATGCAGGTACTGTCAACTGTAAGCACATCCATCACCAATGAGCACGTGATTTGGAATGAACAAGTGAAACAGATCAAATATCGGCGCTGTTAAATATAAGCACATACATCTTAACCACCACACATATCACACACATTCCCAATGTACTAAATGATGCTTTTTATTGCTTTGATATTATTTGAAATATATATAGATTGCTGCAAAACCATTCTTTTCTCATCTTCGAGGAAGTGCACGTTGGCGTGCCTTTTTTTCTGTTAGTGTCATACCTTAATTTTAGAAAGAGGTTCGTATAAGTTACAATGCCAAATGGCCTTTTGGTTCCCGGTACATAGCCTCCCCCTCCCCCCCGGCTCACATTGTCTACTCAGGTACACCAAGTCTAGAACAATATATCCAGATTTTAAACCTAGAATAACTCAGCCTCATACCGGATCCTTAGTAAGAACTCTTGTCTGCATCATGTGCATTTAACTTTGGGGACTCAACCTAGGGGTTGAGTCCGTCTAGGACAGGTGTATCCAAAGAATAAATGACCATCTTGATGCATCCTATGTGCTACATGTTATAATTTTCAAGGGTAAAAGAGGTCATTTCGTAGACTAATGAGTTTTGAAGATAAATGAGAAAAAAGAGAGGGTAAAGTGTGAAAATAAAGCAAGTAAAGCACAATTATGTTTTTCTATCACATTTCTTTAAGAAAAAGACCAAACAAATGTATGAAAAATCCATAAAGATTTTGCACTTTCCCATCATTTCTAAAAATTTTAAAAAGGGGGGGGGGGGGAGAATCTAAAAAGAATTTACATGTTTCATCATTTTTCAAAAAAGATAAAAAAATATATTTTCTCGAAATTAGTTTCTTCTCCTTCAAGACGATTGGTAAGTGATTTCTAACTCATTTTCTTCACTCCTTAACACTTTATAACATAATTTCAACGTCAAACCGAAGATTTCGATGATCCACCGAGCCAAGAAGAACCTCCAGTTAGTCCTTTCCCTTGGTCGTTCCTGAAATCGGGGATAGATATCATCGGCTCTCTATCATTAGCCCGGTAAAACTAAATTTATTTTATTCATGACTCACTATTTCTCTAAGTGGGTTGAAGCTCAAGCCTTCGAGAAAGTCAGAGAAATAATTTTTTACATCAAGCAACATGATATCAGTAATACACCTTTGCCAAAAACTGCCCATTGTGTGCTTGGGTGTTTGGCAGATACCTTTTATACATTGGAATAATTATTGTTTTTTTCTTCCTTAAACTCTGTCTCCAATCAAACACCCATACAAGTAATATGCTCAAGAAATACTTTTGGTGTCAATCCCTTAGTGAGCGGATCCGCAAGCATGGAGTTTGTACTGATGTGCTCAATGCACAACTATCCATTCTGTACTCTTTCTTTAACAACCCGAAATTGACGTCCATATGTTTTGCTTTCAAATTAGGATTTTCATTGTAAAAATTAGGGATTTGGGTAGAATTTGAAATTTTTATAAAATTGAGATTTAGACCTCGAATTGGGATCAGATTTCTAAACAGATCACATAAGAGGTAAGGCAAGCTCATAAGCAACATCCCTAACATGCCTCAATATCTCAAAAGGGCTAATGAACCTCGGACTCAACTTCCCTTTCTTCCCTAATCTCATGACGCCCTTCATAGGCGAAACTCGGAGCAAAACCCACTCTTCAACCATAAAGGAAACATCACGAACCTTCCGGTCTGTATAGCTCTTTTGTCTGGATTGGGCTGTATGGAGTCTATCCTAAATTACCTTGACCTTCTCCAAAACATCCTGAACCAAATCTGTGCCTAATAATATGGCCTCGCCCGACTCAAACTAACCCACACCGCGTATAGCTGGCGCAACGCCACTTACATGGGCTTACTTTGGTGATCTATTTTTGAGGGATTTCATTCCATAGACCCTCAGGTATGCGTTGTACTACATGTTCCAGTAGTTTCATAAGGGAGTTATGATTGTGTAAGAGTATGCTATGAGGTTTAATGACTTATCTCATCATGCACTTGCTTTGGTTTACCTTATTAGAGAGAGAGTCTGCAGATTTATTGAGGGACTTAGTTATGGTATCAGGTTTGGGATGACATGGGAGTTAAATACTGATACTCCATTTCAGCCAGTTGTCGGTATCGCTAGGAGGTTGGCGCATATGCATGGTCTAAAGAGGGATAATAGGGAGGCTAATAATCCTAGTGCATCTGTAGGATCTACCGATCCTCATTTTTGGGGCAAGGCGGTCGTGGTTGACATTTAGTTGGTCATTCAGCTTAGTCTACACTTCAGGTTTTGCGTGGTGCTCAAGTTATCCATGAGTCCTAGAGCACTTGTTCCGAACAACTTCCAAAGCCACATCCGCATAGACGTTTGTTAATGTGTCGGGATATAGCTGCTATAGGTTGTGTCTCAGCGGAGTACTTAGGTTGTGGTTCCCGTTCCAATTGCTGCTATAGCTGCACTATCACGATCTGAATTCCACTAGTCATGATGGCACCTAACCCAGCCCACTAGGTAACCCAAATGACAGTTAAACAATTCTAATGAAGATAAATAAGAACTCCTTAAGTGAAATAATTAAAATTCTATATGATAACCCAAGGATTGATAGTACGTGTCATGAGTCACTAAGTCTTAGATTAACAAATTCGGTTTGGAAGATAAGTTAAATCGTCGATTTTGGTTTAACTTCTTCTACATTAAGATTGACCACGTGGTGGCGAATCCCAATGGGTTCCCTGAAGTGTGGAACTTTGCCTGTAAGTGTTTTTGCTAACTGATTGCTTATTTTGTTTCTTACCGCCGACTTAATCATTCTTCTTCCTCTTCTGTGCAGCCAAGAAGGAGCCTCCCATGTTGGTCGCTGACATTCGCGATTGGGTGAGTCAAATTTTGCCCCACAGGGTAAGGATTCGTGAGTGGTCGTGATGTTTATTGACTTTCATGCATGATCCATATCGTTTTTTGGAAAAATATTATGTTAAATTTGAAGAAAATGTGAGTTTTTACTTAAAATAAAGCTAGAGTTGATCACGATCAGCGTTAGTAAAAAATATTGAGTTAGTATTTTGAAGATTTTGGTAGGTTCATATTATATTTTTTGGACATATAATTATGTTCGGTTAGGGTCCTGGGTGAACCAAGCACGCTTCGGCACATTATATGAAAAAATTAAAAAGTCGAGTATTAAGTTGAAATTCTTGAGTTTTGATGATCGATTCTTGATGTTTGATGTTATTTTGATGATTTGAGCGAGCGAGAAAATTAGTGAGATATTATTACACTTGTGTGAATGTTCTGATAGGAGCCCGAGGTGCTCAGATGAGTTTCAGATATGTTCGGGGTGTTATCGAACTGCTGATGCTTTTTCTGGTGTTTCAGCTCTGCAAGTGTTGCAATTGAATGACATATTCACAATTGCGAGTATCGATTTTGCAAATTCGGACTCCTAAATGTGATATCCGGGGAGGAACTACGATCTTCTCCAATATGCAATGTGGATATCACAATTGTGAATTGGGGTATTCGCTATTGCGGTGGGAAGGTCACAAATGCGAGTGAAAGCTGGGATGGGCAATCTCGCTTTTAAGAGTAAGGATCAATCACAAATGCGATCAACGTGTCGCAAATGCAATATCAGAGGGGCTGGGTAGCTATTCTCTTTTTCGAACATCATAGTTGTGAACAAGAGTTTGCAATTGCGACATCTGTGGTTGGGTAAAAGTTAAGAAAATTAGGACTTAGGTCACTTTACACCAAATTTCAACCCTAGACTCCTTAGAGGCGATTTTTTGATAATCGATTATTCTGCTTAAAATCTGGGATTGATTTTTGAACGTTGGCAGATAATCGATTATGCAGAATCAGATAATCGATTATCCTAGCACAAAATCAGCAATTTGTGATTGGCAATTAAGCAACGGTCTTGGGTGTTTTGAGCACTATAAATACTACTCAAATTCACTCTTCTAAGCACAACAACTGATTACATTCTTGCTAAAGCTTACATACTCTCTTTGCAATCATTTTATATTCATTTCATAAGTTTTTGAGAGCCAAACTCTTGACGAAATTGTTGCGTTCTTGAGCGTATTGTTTTTACTCATATCTACTCTATTAAGAGAGTCTTGTCTTGCCCAAGTAAGGAAGACAATATAAGATCCTTTCAATTGTATGTTTAGGTCATAATGTGCTATTTTTTTCAAAACTTTATGGTAATAGGACTTCTGCGTGGAGAATAGGTTCACAGTTTGCTGCAGCCTACAGTCAAGTAGTAACAGACTCATAGTATAATTGAATTCTAGCTGAATAGTATGCTTAAGATTACGATTGAATAAATGTGCAAAGCATGAGTCATGGGGGCTTTGCGTAAGATGAGTAGGGGTCGAGCGACCGGGCCTGGCGAGATCCCGGTGGAGTTCTGGAAGTGCATGGGTAGGTCAGGAGTGGAGTGGCTCTCCAGGTTTTTCATTGTGATCTTCAGGACCAAAAGGATTCCGGAGGAGTGGAGGTGGAGTACAGTGGTGCCCTTGTACAAAAACAAAGGGGACATCGAGTGCTGCAACAACTATATGGGTATCAAATTAATAAGTCACACCATGAAAGTCTGGGAGAGGGTGATCGAGGCGAGGGTGAGGGAGATGATATCTATATCTGTGAACCAGTTCGGTTTCATGTCGAGTCGCTCCACTACAGAAGCTATCCACCTTGTCAGAAGGCTGGTGGAGCAGTTCAGGGATAAGAAGAAGGACCTGCACATGGTGCTTATCGACTTGGAGAAGGCGTATGACAAGTTCCCAAGGGAGGTGCTATGGAGGTGCTTGGAGACGAAGAGTGTTCCGGAAGCCTACATCAGAGTAATCAACGACATGTACGATGGAGCTAAGACTAGGGTTAGGACGATTGGCGGCGACTCAGACCATTTTCCAGTGGTTATGGGGCTCCATCAAGGATCGGCGCTTAGCCCTCTCTTGTTTGCCTTGGTGATGGATGCTCTAACCCGACATATTCAAGGGCATGTGCCTTGGTGTATGTTATTTGGTGATGACATAGTCTTGATAGACGAGACGAGGGTCAGTGTTATTGATAGGTTAGAGGTATGGAGACAGACTCTCGAGTCCTTTCGGTTTGAAAAATGCTGGGGCAACTTACTTGAGGGCAGTGATGACCACATTCATCGATATGATACACAAGGAGATCAAGTTTTATGTTGATGATGTGATCATAAAGTCTAGAAAGCAGTCTGACCATGGCAGAGATTTGAGAAATTTCTTCCAAAGGCTCCGCAGGTACAAATTTTAGCTCAATATCGCAAAATGCTCATTCAGATTACCTTCTGGAAAGTTGTTGGGATTCTTAGTCAGCCGTCAAGGAATTAAATTAGACCCATCAAAGATCAAAACTATCCAAGAATTTCCACCTCCAAAGAACAAGACTGCGGTGATGAGTTTATTAGGGAGATTGAACTATATGAGCAGGTTTATTACCCAAATTATAACAACTTGTTAACCCATCTTTAAACTACTGAAGAATGATGTTGCGGTCGAGTGGATAGGTGAGTGTTGAGAAGCATTTGATAAGATAAAGGGTTTCTTATCAAACCCACATGTATTGGTGCCACAAGAACCAGAGAAACCTTTGATTATGTATTTGATGGTTTTGGATAATTCGTTTGGTTGTGTGTATTTTGGTTTTCAGGAAAAATCGGAATAAATTTGAAAGAATAGTTCATTTGGAAGCTTTGAATTTGAAAGATCCGACCAAGAGTTGACTTATGTGTATATGAGCTCGGATCAAAATTTTTATGATTTGGCTAGGTCCGTTAAGTGATTTATGACTTAGGAGTGCGATCGAAATGCATTTCGGAAGTCCGTGGGAGAATTTGGCTTGAATTGGCGACACTAGTATTTTGGGGAATTTCGGTTGATAGGTGAGAGTTTGATCCGAGGCTCGGAATGGAATTCCGAGAGTTGTTGTAGGTAACGTTATGTGATTTTAGATGTGTGTGTAAAATTTTAGTTAAATCAGAAGTGTTTTGATTGGATTTTTGATCGAATGCGAGTTTCGGAAGATTTGGTTGAACTTAGGATTGAATTTGATGAGACTGATGCCGGATGTGGATTTAGAATCTGGACTTTTGGAAATGAATAGGAGGTGAGAATTTGAGGTATGAGGCTTCGGTGGTGGTAGAAAGGCTAAATTGCAGTTGAGATAGGGTCATTAGGCTTGTGTAGATTGGGGTGACGTGGGATCACCACGACAAAACTTTTAACGTACGAAAACGCGAGATGTAACATTCTCCTTCATTCTTTGGGCATCCTCTTTGTTTTAAAATAACATTTAAAAACTCAATAAACCACTCCAAGCTAGCTTAGCCCCAATAGGAATACGTCACAATAGGCTAATGGAAGATAACCCAATCGAAATAACTCAAAATACAAAATTAAAAACCAACTTCTATTTTTATTTTTCTTGTTTTTTTTCGAAAATAAAATTCCTTTCTTTTTCTTTTTTTTCGAAAACAAACTCCTTTTTTTCTTTTTTTTTTTGTTCAAAATTTCGGCAGCATTTCAGTATCGGTATTTGAAACAGGTAAATTCCTTCTTCGTCCCTCACACTGTTATTTTCTTTGTCAGATTCTCCTCTCTCTCTTTTTTCAAAAGCAGGTCAGCATGCAAATCTGGAATAAATGCACAAGTAGCACGCAAGATGGTTCATTATTTTGGGTGTCCTAGACAGACCCAACCCTTGTGTTGAGTCCCCTAAGTCAAATGCATGATGCAAATAAGCGTTCTAGACTGTGTACCCGAGCAGACAACTCGAGTCGAGGAGGGGGCTACATATCGGGACACGCATGACCCGGGACGATCAGGCACCCGCACCCCCTCCTGCAGCTGCTAGAGGCAGGGGTCGGGGCATGGGTCGTAGAGGCGCGCGGGGTGCTGCTAGAGCACCGGCGTGAGCTTCCACCGAGGTGCCGCCATTGTCATTGTCAAGCAATAAAAAGCATCTTTACCGCAAATATGCCTTTGCCACATTTAGGAGGTTTATAATATTGGAAGGGCGCAACCACTCATTGTAAGCGTTGCTATAGGATTTGTTTTGGCACGAGTGGAATATGATATTGAGAGATGAAATTACTATAATGAAACAAGTTGCATGTATTTTTACGTTCATATAAATAAAGATTACAATAGATGCTCGAAAATTACAACAGAATTGAAATAAAAAGCAAAAATTAAAAAGAAAGAAAAACATGAAGAGTCAAGTTAGTAATTACATTGAATTAATTGTGTTTAAAAAAATCATAAAAATGGTTAATTTTGCACTTTTAATTTTAGTCTTTTAATTTCGGTAGTTTTCCGTTTAATTTAGATTTAATTAGTTGCATTTCAGAATTTTAAATATTTTCTTAAACGTGTTCAAAACGAAAAGGAAACAACCGTCACTTCAATTAGAAGTGATCATGGGGGAGAGTTTGATCACAATCTCTTTGCGGACTTTTGTGACGAACTCGGTATCGAGCATACCTTTTCCGCTCCACGAACACCACAACAAAATGGGGTGGTGGAACGGAAAAATAGGTGTCTCGAAGAGATGGCTAGAACCATGCTCGAAGAAGCTAAGATTCCCAAATATTTTTGGGCGGATGCCGTGAGTACCGCATGCTACGTTTTAAATAGAGTAGTCATAAGGCCAATACTCATGAAAATCTCTTATGAACTCTACAAGGGAATGAAATCAAATATCTCCCATTTTAGAGTATTCGGTTGTAAAGTTTTTATTCATAACAATGGAAAAGATCAATTGGGAAAATTTGATGCCAAATCCGATGAGGGAATTTTTATTGGGTATTCTTCACGTAGCAAAGCATATAGGGTATTTAATAATAGAACCCAAAATGTGGAGGAATCCCCTCATATTGTGTTTTCCGAAAATAATGCTCGCTTGGCGAGAAAGGATTCTTGTTCTGATCTTGCAGGTATTTTAAATAGTTTAAAAGACAAAGTACAAGAGGAAACTCCTAAGGAAATTCAAGATGAAATCTTGGAACAATCAACGGAGGAAACGCCACAATTGGAGAAAGAAACGAAAATGCCTAACGAGTGGAGGACAATCAAAGATCACCCTCTCGAACAGGTAACTAGAGGGTCCGGGTCCGTTTACCAAAAACGTTGACCAAAGTAAAATTTATTCAATTTATATCACAATTTAGCATCACACAGAATTTATATTTAAGTTTTTTTGATTACGCGCCCGGATTGTGTACGCAAATCGAGGAAACCTCAGATGAGGTTTTCCAGGCCTCGGAAGTACAGAATGGATAAGAAAATAAGTGATGACCCCATTTGGGTCGTCACATCCTCCACCACTAACAACTCTTCATCCTCGAACGGACGAAAAAAAGAAGTACCTGAGTCGGGAAAAAGATGAGGACAACGGCTCTGCATATCAGACTCGAAAACCCACACGAACATCGATAACACTGAAATGTATTTCAGCCAAACTTGTAAAATTTCTTCTAAAATGCTAACTTCCACAATGGGCGTCGAAATGCTTCTGGGTTATCCAAAACCCCAACCGGACATACGCCCAAGTCCAAATCATCATACAAACCTGTTGGAACCCTCAGATACTGATTCCGAGATCGTTTGCACAAAAATCCAATCTTAGTCAATTCTTTCAACTAAAATCTTTGGAAATGAGAATTCTCTTCCCAATTCAACCCTGAACTTCTCGAAATTCAATTCTGACCACGCGTACAAGTCGTAACACTTGAAATGAAGCTGCTCATAGCCTCAGACTGTTGAACGATGCGCTAGAGCTCAAAATAACCGATCGGGTCACAGTCTCTCCCACTTAAACATACATTCTTCCTTGAACGTGCTGAGAACTGCACCGAAGTAGTCTGAAATCTTTGTTTTTACACTTCATGCACCTTCCCGTGCTACCAAAACTCAGTTGAGCACAACCTTGACATGTTTAAATATCACATTGGACTTCTTTTTTTGGAACTCTCTTTTGTCTTCTAACTTTGAATTTTTTGGTCGTTCTTCCCTTGATGCTTTGCATCCTTTCCTGTCTTTCCATTCTGTTCTCATCAGTGGTTGTTCTTCCTTACTGCTATTTTTTTTGCTTTATTTTTTATTTTTCTGCTCTATACCGTATCCCTGTTTCCTTTGTGAATGTTGTTCCAAATTTATTCTGCTAACTTCCCCTGTTCTACTACTTTGTTATCAGTTTTTCCTCATTTTCTTTATTTCAAGATTCACTCCCTTGTCATGTTTTGCTTCATGCTATTTCTTTTCCATTTTCCTTTTTATTTTCAAAACTCTACGATTCATCATGTGGGACTATACTGGGTAGTTGTTGTTGTTGTTATTGTTGTGTTCTCTTTATATAAGGAGACTTTCTCCCTTTATCGAAAACATGCAACTTTTTTATTAGATCGGGAGATATTGCTGATGACTTATATCCTTCATGTGCACCTCACATGTTTAGGTTTATCAAGACTGTGCTTCACAAGATGGACATGGTCCATGACTGAGTTCATTTGTCATTCTTCAAAACTTCACGAGTTCTTGGGCCACCTTCGACTTCATGTATGAAAGGTTCCGACATAGAAAGTCATACCGCACTCACATGGACGAGTTCCCCTCACCTATTTGGGGAACATACATAGGAGAGCCTTTGTATTCATGTTCTGTTTCCTGGGCATGATAGTTTTCCGAGGTGTAACACGCGCTTAATGGCGAGCGCGGGGTCGTTTACTACTGGGGACTTTGACTTGGTCCGTCCTGTTTGATATTTTGCCGCGTATTTGACTGAGATGTTTTGTTTATCTTTATGATTTGGGGCTTATTTCCATGTTTTGAGCATAATGCTGATTATTTAAATCCTTCGGCGATTGTAAATGACTTTTCAGGAAAAGTTTAATGGGGTATTTATGCATTATCTCTTTCATTTATTCTCTATTTAGGGACCATACTTTAAACATATAAAATATGTTGCAACAAAGGAGGGCAGAAATACATGCAAGTTTGGAGGTTGCGATTTTAGGTTGAAAACATGTTAAATGATGTTGATGATTGAAATAATTGAGTAAAAATCGACTTACAAATGATTTGAAATGAAACTTGTTCTTGAAAAATCGCGTATGGAGTTTGGGTTTTGAAAGAATGGTGAAAATTCAACTAAGTATAAAATTTGCTGAGCCTCAGATATGAGAGCACCAAATAAGGCCAGTACTCGAAGAGGTACACGAAGGTCACTGTAGTGCCCATACAGGTAACCGTGCCCTCGTACGATGCATCATCCCCGCCGGCTACTACTGGCCCACCATGAAGAAAGAAGCAACAGAATATGTCCGCTGATGTGAATAATGCCAAAAATATGCCCCAATGATACACCAGCTGGGGGATCCCCTACACACAGTCGCCTCTCCCTGGCCCTTCATCAAATGGGGAATGGACATAGTCGGCCTCCTACCTGTAGGACTGGGAAAAGTACGGTTTTTACTTGTCTTAACTGACTATTTCTCTAAGTGGGTGGAAGCAAGTGCGTATGCAAAAATTCGTGAGCAGGAGGTCATCACCTTCATATGGAAGAACATTATATGCCGCTTCGGCATTCCCAATGAAATCAGCTATGATAATGGACGACAATTCATCGGTCAAAAAATGACTGAATTCTTCGAAAAATGGCGCACATGAGAGTGGCCTTCATGATAACCTTTTTGGGAATCTTAGTGTTCCTACGGAATGATGGGAATATTGATACAAATGTGGCAGGGATTGTTAGTGCTTTGCTTAGCAAAGGTGGAAGTACTCTTGCAGCTATGATTGTATCCGACATATTCAGAGCTCTTGCTACTTGTAAAGCCTCAAAAGTCTCTCGATACAAACCACAAAAAATACAATCTTATGGAACCAAAACATTTAGCATCTGGAGTCGTTCCACATAAAATGTGGTTGCTCGATCTATTGCAGAAGTAGAATATCGAGCAAGTCTCAAAATTCGATAAATTTTACATCTTTAGATTCCTTATCTCCCCAGGAGTTCATGCATATCAAAAGTTCTAAAATCCGACCACAAACAGTCTTTCAAATCCTCAATCAAATGCCTTTCGTCACCTTCACTCTGCCGATCAAGTTGAAGACATCCTCACGAAGCCTCTTCCGTGTACCACTTTTCTGCACAATTTTCACAAGTTGGGGCTTGTTCCAGTCACCCCCAACACTACGGAGCTACTCCAACTTCCAGAATCTCATTCCGACTCTTAGATCAAAATCCCACTATCAAGATTAGATCAAAAAATTTAATTTTCGGCATTTCAAGCCTAAATAATCTTTGCACCTCCAAAACACAACCCGAACACTCCCCTAAGTCCAAAATCACTTAAGAGAGCTAAAAAACCAACTGAATTCTATTCTGAGGCCGTCTTAGAATGCTCCAACTACGGTACAATTTCTAAAACTTAAATTCTCAATTAGGGACTAAGTGTTCCAAAGTTCTCTAAAACTCAAAATCAAACATCCCGGCAAATAAAAATATCAGAAAAAACATAGGGAAAGTAGCTAATAGGGATGTAGGGCATAAACTTTTAAAATGACCCGCCGAGTAGTTAAAGCTGGTTCGCTTAGCACTTTTCATGTTGAAGTGTTCGAGTACACGTTAAATGTACTTCTCTTATAGGTAATTGGGATGAATTGAGGTTCACCCAAAGAAGATTGAGGCGGTGCATAGTTGGCCCAGACCGTCCTCAGCTATTGAAATTCAGAGTTTATCGGTTTGGCGGGATATTACCGCAGATTCATTCAGGGTTTTTCATCTATTGCTTCACCTTTAATGAAGTTGACTCAGAATAATGCTCCATTTGTGTGGTCATATGAATGCGGGGAGAGCTTCCAGAAGCTCAAGTCGACTTCGACCAAAGCTCTGGTATTAGTATTACCATCATGTTCAGGCTCTTACATGATGTATTTTGATGCTTTGAGAGTTGGGATCGGTTGTGTGTTGATGTATAAGGGTAGAGTTATTGCGTATGCTTATCGTTGGCTCCTATTCATGACTTAGAGTTAGCTGCAATTGTGCATGCCTTGATGATTTGGAGGCATTATCTTTATGGTGTATCTTGTGAGGTATATACGAACCATCACCGTCTTCATCACTTATTTAAACAGAAAGATATTAATCTGAGACAGCGGAGATGGCATAAGTTACTCAAAGACTATAATATTACGCTTTTATATCATCCCGGGAAGGCCAATGTGGTTGCCGATGCTTTGAGCCGGAAGGCTATCGGCATGGGTAGTCTGGCATACATCCCAGTTGGTGAAAGGCCCCTTGCGGTTGATGTTTAGGACATGGCCAATCAGATGGTGAGGTTATATATTTCCGAGCCTAGTAGGGTGTTGCCGAGTTTGGTTTCCCGGTCTTGTTTGTATGACCGCATCAGAGTGCGACAGTATGACGACCCGCATTTGCTCGTCCTGAAGGATACGGTCCAGCATGATGATGCCAGATATGTGACCATTCGAGATGATGGTGTATTGCGGATGCAGGGCAGGATTTGCCTGCCCAATGTGGATGGTCTCCGGGAGTTGATATTGGAGGTGGCTCACAGCTCGCGGTATTCGATTCATCTAGGTGCCGCGAAGATGTACTGGGATTTGAGACACCATTACTGGCGGAGGAGAATGAAAAAGGATATTGTGAATTACGTGGCTCCGTGTCTCAACTATTAGCAAGTCAAATACGAGCAGCAGAGACCCGGTGGTGTACTCCAGTGGATGGATATTCCGTAATGGAAATGGGAGAATATTACTATGGATTTTGTGAGTTGTCTTCCGCATGCCTCAAAGAAGTTTGTTCTGTCTGGGTGATTGTTGATAGACTGACCAAGTCCGCGCACTTCATTCTAGTATGCACTACCTATTATACGGAGAAGTTAGCAGAGATTTTCATTCGGGAGATTGTACGGTTGCATGGGGTCCCGCTTTCCTTTATATCAGATAGGGGATTCTTTAATGTGTACACGTATCTTTTCACACTTGGCCCCCTTTATAGGGTTGTTCTCGACATCTGCTCATAGTATCGAGTTACTTTGGCTCACATCCACCCGTCATTTTGGTAAACCGTATCGATGGTGAGATTTTTTGTGGAGAAGGCAGGGCTTGAATTTACACTCAGTCATTTTATTAGGTTGTACCATCCCTTTTACCATCGAGGTTGATACCTTGCGATGCCAATCGGCCACGCCCTTCATCGCTGACAATGACGAAGATGGAGACAGGGGATGGATGAGTCGCTTCATCCGAGTGCGGACTGATGAAATTATCTTTGTGAAGCTTATGCCATTCCCTGTGGAATGGAATTATACACGCAAGTGGTGCATTTCATTCCTTCTCAGTTTTGCCTATGGCGAGAACTAGTTATGTAATCGTGCACTCCTTTCTTTTTCTGCAGCGATTTCCTTGGCAGCGGGCAACGTTCCTGATTTTCTAGATTGGGTCCGAAAGATGGCGAGCCACTTAACATGTGATGAGCGCAAGTGGCAAGATTTTTCTTGGCACAGATGGGAAGCAAAACATCATGGTGAGTTTTATGTTGTACTCTCCCCTATCTTCCTTCGTTTAGAGACGCGTTTTCTCTTTATGCGTATTAAGTTTGTTGTTGTAGGCATCAGAAATCTTTTCGAGGTTATGCCATGCTCCTCTTGAGAGGGGGAAAGGTCGCCAGCCCTTGCACTGAAGAATGACAACAATAAGCGAGAGATACGTTTTTAGGGAAATGACGCTAATAGCAAGGCATAACAGGACTGGGGGTTTAGAGTGAAAGTAGCGTCCGAGCCTGCCGTGTTCACGGATCCTAGTTCTGGAAAGAGGGTTTGTCTGTTATTGCCGCATTCTTTTTCCGTCGATAGTACTTCGTAGATAAAACCTGGGGTCGCATACACCGAGCAACCGTGCTTCAATCAGAGTTGATTATGAGATTGGACGGAGCTTGAATTATGAAAGCTACTTGAAGGAGCAGGTATTTTTCCATCGATGGCGAGTATGCATCCCCTTTTTAGCTTCTGAGGCTAACATTTCGTCTATCCCAGTTACGTAAAAACGGAAGTCCCGGAACATCTTCAAGATGAAGATGATAGAGCCAAGAGTGACTGTGACGAGCTAAGAGCTCAAATGGAGGTTTATGCTTCAGATGAAGAGGTTGCCTTGGCTAAAGTTCCTGCCTTCGAGGTTCAACTTTGCTTGGCTTGTGACAATGCTATAGTTCAAGTGAACATGATCACGAAGCTCAAATCCATACTAGGGGATTTTCTCTCTTGGAATAATTGGTGCTAGCGAGGGCAGACGAGTGTGATGCTCGGTTACTTCTTTTCGATACCAAGGAAAGTGAAGATGAGGCCGGCAGGCCATAGCTCTAAGGGCGAGGGCGTAGATTTTGCCATTTTGTATGTAGCTTTTTCAAAGCTTGGTTGCAGACGGACAGTGCGTTTTTTTGCATATATGTTTCAAAGAAAACCTTATGGATTTACTTCTTCTATACCCCGTTCTGTCTCGAATTTGGCCAGGTGAACTGGTTTTGGAGTTGGCGAGAATCCTTAGAATCGTGATATGGCCCTGGGGCTCATTAGGCTGGCCCATGGGCTCTTACGCGTTTGGTCGATGCGACCTTTAGTATAAGCTGCCATTTTGAACTCTTATGCTTTTGTTTGACTATTTTGGATTATACTCTCGGAATCTAGTTTCGACTCGATCTCATTTGACCCTCAAGCTTTTATGTTTGTATGGGCTGGCGACAATGGCTCTTATGTCTTTGATATGAGAGATCTTTAATGTCTGTGTGGGCTGGCGACAATGGCTCTTAAGCTTTTGGTCAATGCAACATTTTTATATGTGCGGGCTGGTGACAATAGCTCTTATACTTTTTCCCTTAGGCATATTTGTTTAACTGTTTTGGGTCTAGTCTCCGAATAGGGTTGCGACTCAATCTTATTTGTCCCTCAAGTTTTCAGATTTCAAGCCAGCGATAGTGGCTCTTACGCTTTTGGTCGCTACGACCTTTTAGTACTGGCTAGGGAAAGTGGCTCTTACTCCTTGAGTTGAAGTGACCTTTTGTTGGCTTTATTTTTTCCTCGATAAGGATAGATATAGTTTTCTTGACTCTTGGACGGCTTAATAAAAAGCCTAAATTGTGAGTCATTATATGGCGATGATCGAGCACCTTAGAAGGTTTTGCTCGGAGGCTAAGTATCTTAAAGCCGATGTTTTAGAGCTGACATGGTCGAAGCTCTTTTCCATGTATTGAGCATAGCCTATTTAACCGGTTCTTTCCGATGTAGATTCGAAGTAGTTGAAGGTATGTAATTTTGTAGCAACGGTCGGCCGTCCCTGGGTTGCATTAGTTCGGTTGGTACAGTCGTTTGACAGGATCACTTGTGTTTGTCCGAAGCATTTAAGTCCCAGTGAGATAGTTTTGGCATCTATATATAGCCAAAACTTTGAGATCTAGTTTATGCCTTTAGTAAGGTCTTACAAGTTTTTCATACCTTTGAGGTCTTACAGTTTTGGATACTTGGTACAAGTATTGTTCCTGCCTTGTTTGAGGTCTTACAGATATAGTTGTTGCCTTATGTAGGTCTTACGAGACCAAGCCTTCCCGCTCGGGGTCTTATGGCCTCGGGTTTTCGAATGAATGGTGATTGGCCATAGTCCTTCAGTCTTCGAGGGTACCTTAGCTCGGAGGCCGTTTCTTGTAGACCTTTTATTTCCTTACTCAGGGCTTACAATTTCGGAGATCCTTACCTTGAGGTCATGCGTTCTTTGAGATTTTCATGCCAATCCCCAAGTATTCGGGGCACTTTTCGGCCCTGATGAAGTTTCATTATTTCCATGTTGCCTACGGAGTGGCTGTTTGTCGTCGTTCGTGGAAGAAAAGGAGCTGGCGAAGGGATCGTTTGTAGCTGAACGGAGGCGTGAGGCTGTTTGGTGTCCGTCGAGTTCTGGACGTGGTGGTAGGGTGGAGACGGGACCGTTTGGTTCGTTCAGTTTCCAACGTGGGGGATGGATGGTTTGTGGAAGATGAAGGTGGTCGTGAGGCGGTTTGAGGGAGGTCAGTAGTTTCCGCAGATGGGGGAGAATTCCCCCAGAAGCGGTACCCTGTCTACGAGTTGGAGACCGCAGGTGCGGAAGTCGGCCTTTAAGTGAAAGTCGCAGGTGCGACCTTGGCTCCGCAGATGCGGTCCCAAGGCCGCAGATGAGGAAATCGCTGGGCAGAACATATAAATTCTTGCCTTCACGAAATTTAGCCATTTTTATCTTTTTTAAACGGGAGGAAGCTTGGGCAGCACTTTACAAGAGAGATTTTCAAAGGAGTTCATTAGGGTAAGGTCTTTGGTCCCTAAACTCGTTATTGGAATGATTTTTATCAATTTAAGCATGAAAAATTAAGTAAAAGCAGTGGTAATTGGGGGGTTAGGGTTTGTTTAGTTGGAGACCTATGAGTGATGATTTGAGAGACAAATTGAGGTCCGATTTTGATACTTTTGATATGAATGAACTCGTGAGAGTGCGGGATATCTGGAAATATAAATTTTACCCGGTTCCGAGACGTGGGTATGAGGGGAATTTTGGTTATTTTACATAATTGGAGAACTTTGATATTGTGGGTTTCACAACCAACTGGTTTCTGCTAGATGTTTCTCCCATGTTTTGTTGCTGAGGAACAGGGTCATGAACAGGTTCCTTCAAGGGATTTATTTCAATTCTCCTTTGATTAGTTCCCCCTGTCAGGTTGCCTTGGATGGAAGAACCTGTTCCATCACCTATTCTTTCTATTGGTGCCACTTTGACCTAAACTGAGGCTTCAATCAAATCATTTACCAATCCAATGGCTTCATCTTCATGTTCCTGTCTCTCAGAAAGAATGTAAGTTTCATCAAATACTACATGTACACTTTCTTCCATACACAGAGTTCTTTTATTAAACACTTTATATGCTTTTTCTATGTGAAGAATATCCCAAGAATACTCCCTCATCACTTATGGGATTAAACTTACCTAGGGAGTCCTTTCCATTATTGTGCACATTGCACTTGCAACCAAATACCCTAAGATGGGATATGTTTGGTTTTCTCCCTTGAAGTAACTCATAGGGAGTCTTCTCTATCAGAGGTCTAGCATGCATCTATTGATTATGTAACATGCAGTGATTATAGCCTCTGCCTAGAAGCTATAGGGCAATTTACTAGAAAGCAACATGGTTCTAGCCATGTCCTCGAGAGTCCTATTCTTCCTTTCGACTACTCCATTCTGTTGGCTTGCCCTCTTCATGCTGATCAGCTACTATGACTTCAAAAGCCTGATAGATTATATGTTCACTCCCTTCCTTGGTTTCTAGACAGGGAACAGAGGGGTCCCGGTAAATTTATTGTTTGTCCTCTCCATGAACTACCATCTCTTGATTTTCATACTCAAATTTCATTATTTGATGCAGGGTCGAAGGCACTGCCCCTGCTGCATGAATCCACGGCCTTCCTATGAGGTAGTTGTAGGAGGTGTCAATGTCCAACACATGGAATGTTACTTCGAAGTCGACTGGACCAATGGTGAGTACCAAATCGATTTAACCTATGGTATCCCTTTTTATTCCATCGAAGGCTTGGACACATACATTGTTAGGACGGATCCTCCCGGTCCCGATCTCCATTCTCTGCAAGGTAGATAGTGGGCATATGTCCACCCCGAAACCTCCATCAACCATCACTCTTTTGACGTAATATCCCTCACACTTGATAGTGAGGTGCAAAGCCTTGTTGTGAGCCTCTCCCTCCGGGGATAAGTCATTCTTACTGAATGATATCTAGTTAACGGCGAAGAATATCTCCGCTATTTTCTCTAGTTTCTCTACATAGGTCTTAGCCGGTACATATGCTTTGTTAAGAGTTTTAGCCAACACATGTTGATACTCGGAAGATTTCATCAAGAGTGAAAATAAAGATATCTGCTCAGGGGATTTCCTGAGCTGATCCACCACTTCGTACTCCGGCATTTTCATTTTCTGGAAGAAAGCTTCTGCTTCCTTAGCATTCACTGGCCTCTTTGGTGGAAACCGCCAATGGTTAGTTGGGGTCCCGGGGGCCTCGGGTGGATTCTGGGTGGTCTATCGTGCCAAGAAAGTTACGTTGGCTATTCCGGGTGTTCCAAGGATCGAGTGGCGAGGTATGACCGATTATGTGCCCATAAGGGTAATTTCTTTCATAAAGGCCTGGCAGATGGTTGTAAGGGTTGTTTATTGTACTTAGCTTTCGTTAGGGATATTTGAGCTCACACTCCTAGTCTTGATTCGATTCCCATTGTCAGGGATTTCCCCTATATGTTTCCAGCGGACCTGCCGGGTATGCCACCGGACAGGGACATTGATTTCGGTATTGATCTGGTGTCGGGCAATCAGCCCATCTCTATTCTTCCATATCGTACGTCACCAGCAAAGTTAAAAGAGTTGAAGGAGCAGCTTCAGGAACTCCTAGATAAGGGGTTCATTCGCCCGAGTGTGTCACCGTGGGGTGCACCGATCTTATTTGTAAAGAAGAAGGATGGAACAATGAGAATGTGCATTGATTACAGACAGTTGAACAAGATGATAGTGAAGAACAAGCATCCACTACCCCGTTTCGAGGATTTCTTGATCAACTTCAGGTATCAAAGGTATTCTCTAAGATTGACCTCCGATCAGGCTATCACCAGTCGAAGATTAGGGATTCATACATTATGAAGATGACCTTCAGGATGGGATATGGGCACTATGAGTGTCTGGTTATGTCGTTTGGGATGACTAATGCCCCAGCCACGTTCATGCACTTGATGAATAGTATATTTTGATTGTATCCGAATTCATTTGTAATTATGTTTATTCTTGACATCCTGGTGTACTCACATAGCCAGGAAAAACACGTGCATCACTTGAGAGTGGTATTGCAGGGATCGAGAGAGGAGAAGCTTTATGCGAAGTTATCCAAGCGTTAGTTTTTTATTAGTTCTGTGGCTTTTCTGAGACACGTGGTGTCCGCTGATGGTATTTAGGTCGACCCAAAGAAGATTGCGGCGGTATAGATTTGGCCTAGACTGTCCTTAGCTACTGATATTCGGAGTTTCCTCGGTTTGGTAGGTTGTTATCGTAGGTTTGTTTAGGGTTTTTCATCTATTTCTTTGCCTTTGACGAAGTTGATGCAGAAGAATGCTCCATTTGTGTGGTCGGATGAGTGCGAGGAGAGCTTCCAGAAGCTCAAGTCAACTTTGACCACAACTCTGGTACTAGTATTGCCATCGGCTTCAGGTTCTTACGCGGTGTATTGTGATGCTTTGAGAGTTGGGACTGCTGGGGGTTAGTATTTACCGCTACGTCCCATTATCCAGGGGGTCCTGAAAAATCCTACGACTAAATCCCATTATCAAGGCAGATTCTGATGACTCTTGTTGGGGAAGTATTTGGGTTTGACCATGCCACCAGACTATTTGTGTTCTAGGCTACGTCTTATTTTTCAGGAGGATCGTGACAACTATTAACTGAATCCTACATCAACATGCAAGTCTTTTTATACCCTTTGCTATCCACGATTACCTTTAACCTTTAAATGAGTCCCATTTTTCAGGAGGGTCTTGAAGGTTCCAACTTAAATGCCAATTCTAACTTCTGGTTGTTTTTGCTAGTGATATTTGTCCAGGAGGGTTTCTGCGGCTCTTACTGGGGAAGGTATTGGTGCTTTCCCATGTTACCCGCACCTGTTTGAGTTCTAAATTGCGTTCCATCTCAACTTCCATGCCTCTTTTAACCTCTAGTTATTTCCATTGGGGTCTTCTAGTTAAAGTTTGTCCCATTGTGCTCTTTGCTGGGGAGGATATTTATGACGGACTATGCCCCTTTTGAGTTTTAGCTTAGTCCCACTTCCAGGTGGGCCCTGAGATTTTGATCATACATGGTAGGTGCCTGCTTTCCCCTATGGATGGCCCCCCTTAGGCTCTTCTGGAATTTTTCTGCCCCTGTGTCAATCAAAGAGAACTTATCAGTTTGAAGATGGTCTGTCTCTATTAAGAGCAACAATTTATCATTTCTTTTTACAATAGAAAACTTCGTTCTTCTTCATAAGTCAAATTCAAAAGGTTTGTTCCTATTTTCATGAAATTTTTTATTATTTTGAACTCATTACTTTCATCTTTTTTTATATTTTACTATTAATTTGTAAATATGTACATAATTAATTTTTTATATTTAGTGCTTCTCTAACTCTCTTACAAAATATTATATGTATGCGTGCTTTTATATGTATTGATTAGATTTATATATAATTTTGTTTATTTATTTGAGATTTATAATATCATTAGATAATATGTGATTTCACTTATATATAATTATTTGAGATTTATATGTATTTTATTTTTATAATTGTATTTTATTTGGGACTTATGTGTGTATATATATTTTATTTTTATAATTTTATTTCATTTGGGACTTATGTGCGTATATATATATATATATATATATATATATATATATATATATATATATATATATATATATATATATATATATATATATATATATTTCACTAATTTATATTTTTTTTCAAAATTTTATGCAATTTTACCAATTTAATAATATATTTTATAATTATATTATTTCATAAATTATTAAAAATTAAATGGGGCTTACGCCCCGTGCCTCGGGGCTTACGCCCTACTGAGGCATATGCAAAACGTCTCGCCTCACGTCCATGCCTTTTAAAAAACTGATCAAAACCAAATCGAATAAGTTGATTTATTAAACAAATCAGAGTAATGAGTTTTCCAATTTCATAGTTTTTTATGCTTTTTAAATTTTCTCTCTTTTTCTAGAGTTTATCTATTGATCATACTTCTATATCTACAACGAATTGGTCACATTAAAGCCCGCTTGGATTAATTGATTTAAAGTAGCTGATAAGCATTAGTTGTTAAAAAATACTTTTAAGTGTTAAAATTGATTTAACAAATAAATAGTTACGTGTTTGGGTACAAGTACTGAAATTGATAATAAGTTGATGCAGTATTTGATTAAAAAGTGTTGATAAACTCTTTTTCTATTAAAATAACTTAAATAACCTTAGAACTCTTTACATTTATAAGGGCGTATTTTCTTCAAAATTTTAGATTCGAGATGGATTCAAATATAAAATATTCTATTTGTTATTTTATTTTAAATATAATTGTGCTTAGATAAGATAATTTTTATGATAAATATAATTTATTTTATAATGAGCATATAATCATAAGTTATAATAATTAATAAATTGATAAAATTTTCTCAGTAACAAATAAACCATATCCGAACAAATTATTTGAAGAGAAACAAACATTGTCTTCATCACCACAACACTTAGAAAGCAATACACCAAAAATTTGATATTTTCTCATTTATTACATACACTTGAAAGATTAATACACAATCACATAGATATAAGTATGCAAAGGAATAGAAAATTTGCTTAGCCTAAATTGTCAACGAGAATTGCAGACTTGAAGAGGTTGCGGGAAGGTGGGGAGGGGAGGGGGTTTAGGTTGAATACTTGAGGCAGTGAGTATCGATGTAGGAGTTTTGCTTAAAGTGTTTATATACTAAAAATTCATAAGCTCGGGGTGATCAGCTTATGGCTTTTGACTTTTTTGACTTATAAGAAATTGGTCTCTAAGCATTTTTAACTTTACAAAACGCGTAGATAAGTCGAAAAGTACTTATAAGCTAATTTGATCAGCTTATAAGCCTAACCAAACACCCTCTTATTTGCTTCTTCTTCTTTTTTTTTTTTTCTTTTTTGGCTTAATAGGATGGTTATATATTACTTAATAGTATTAAAATGTAGTTACATCAGTATTGTTGTTATTAGCAACACACAAGTTTCTAGGGGTGTTCAAAACCGATCCGAAACCGAAAACCGATCCAAATCGAAGCTTAACGGCTTACTGGTAACGGCTTAACGGCTTAACGGACGGGGAACGGATTGAATTTTTTTATTAACGGCTTATCGGTTTGGGGATGGATTATTCAATTTTCTTAACGGCTAATCCGTTAACCCGTTAAGAATATAAATATTATATATATATATATATATATATATATATATATATATATATATATATATATATATATAAAATTTATTTATATTTATATATATTAAATATAAAAAAATTAAAACCCTTGAAAATGATTAACAAAAGTTTATTTCTACTTCTAAGCATTTTTAATCTCGGGATCTAGATGATTTGCAGGTACTCGCCTAACATAAAGGGGATGAAGGTGCTGGACAAGAAAAAGGTGAGGAGGGCAAAGCTATACTACCTCATGGATAAAATGAATGCCCTGAAAAGAAATTAACAAGCTAGCTCATATGAATGTCTACTGGAATAGGTGTTTGATCTATAATTGCCTGAAGAGATCTATCAAATTCTAGTAAACATGTATGTTAGGCCGATAAGCCGCCCAATAACCGCCCTATAAGAGCTAACCCGATACCGATCCGCCCGATATCTTATCGGGTGGCTAACGGATTAATATATTTAAAAGCCGATAACCGTTAAGCCAAACCGTTAAGAGTAAAAGCCGCCCAATCCGCCCGATGAACACCCCTACAAGTTTCCACGCATTGTCAAATTATTACATACAGTAGTTAGAACTAACTTAATGGTAACTAATTCATCCTTGTCTGCTTGTAGATACATGGAAGTATTTTTTAATAATATACAAAAAAAAAATTCCTATAGTTTTCAGATTTATGGGGAAAAAATGAACCTTTTCTTCTAAAATCGTTGTATTTGACAGTTGTTAAGGCTTGTGGAAATGGAAGTTTGTTAAATGTTAGTTAATTGAAGTGGGGCAATTAGGTACATGTCTAATTAGAGGGAGATTTACTTAATCTTTTTTTGAAGTAAAAAGGAAATACTAAACTTTTTTTTTTAGACCGAGAAGAAGCAGAGACAAATTCGTAAATAAATGTCATAACTTGTACTCCAAATAGTATAAGTTGATGAAGGTAATATAGCAGTCATACCACCAAAGAAACAAAAGAAAATAGGCCATTATCTTTTTGTACCATTTTTAGTATAGATAGAGATCTTCATTGTACTTGATATGTTGCTTGTATAGGGCATTTATCATACTTTATGTTATTTTTATTATCCTTACTTGAATCTAATGTAAGTGTTAAAACAACTAAAATTTAGTCAGGGCAACTTGTGGTTTAGCCTGCCGAGATCCATTATTTTCATGTGTTCTATTCTAAGCCAAGTCTAGCAGAAATTCTCAGAAATCACGTACAAGCATATGGATTTGATTTCAGTCGACGCAAGTGCAAAAAATATAGTCTTCCTTTGGATCAGACTTAGAAGAAATTGTTTAATGAAATATCTTAAATGTATGGCAGAAATTGATTGGAACAAAATTAGATGCATATATAGAGAGAGAGCGCGTGGAACAAGAAGAAGAAAGCAAGATAAACAAGATCCCTAAGTCTAAGGTTGTGTTCGGGTAGTAATAGGCATGAAACTACATTATCACTGTTTGATACATCATCATTTTCTTAAACCATGTCTCTCAATTTCGAGGAGAAAATCACATTCTGAGATTTCATTCGTGTAATTTTGCTCAAAAGGGACTTGTTGGTATGAGACCATGGTATTTTCGAACAATGTGTTGTTGGTAGCAACGCTATGAATTTGATCTGTCTCATCCTCCACGAAGTCCAATGATGCGGTCGCTAATAATATTTCTGGATTAACAACTGAACCTTCGAGTATGGTTTTCACCTTGTATCGCCACCCATGTAGCGACTTCCTAACATTCTCTGAAACAATTGTCTTCTTGTATCTGGAACCCATCTGCTCGATCATCGGTGACTCAAGGAACAGTGCAGAAGGATGTATAACCAAGGACAAAAAAAGAGATTACATAGTGTTTTTTTGTTACCTGAGCAACGATAACAACAACAACAACAACAACAACTACCCAGTATACTCCCACCAGGTGGGGTCTGGGGAGGGTAATATGTAGGCAGTCTTACCCCTACCCAAAAGGGCAGTCTTACCTGAGCAACGATAACATAGAGTGGAAATGTGACAAAACTATACCAGAATTGAGAAATAACCCTGCAGCGACAAGTTAAAACGGGCCATGCCACAATGAGTGTATTCAGCAACAAGTTAACAAGTGAGACAAAGATAGGTACCTAAATGACAAGCAAATCATGAAAAATGTTTGATTTTTTATGAAACACGATGATCCCTTAAATTCCCACTGTATCAGAAAAGGAAATCAGGGTTAGCCCCTATGGAGAGAATTTTGTATCACTACATAAAACAATTATCGCTTTTGCCTTTTCTAAGTATTAGATGAAAATATAAAATAGACACAAACCACATATTAAAACCTCTAGTTTGCTCTCTGTCATATTTTCTTACACGTAGCTCAATATAACTTTGTAGTTTGCTTTAAGAGTTAAAAAGTTAAATAATGTTCTTTAGACTTGTAGAAGTTATGTAGAGGCTTCCAAAAGGCAAAACTATCAAGAATTTAAAACAAGAAAAACACAAGGCAGAAGATGTCACTCGCTCTGATCACAAAATAACATGCAGTCAATGGAGGGTATGTGAATAATGTCCAGTACGCAAAACTTGCATCTATTGGCTACAAAAAGGCAAATATTCCTAATAACTATCTGCAGTAACCTAACTAGGATCAATGTTTCGTCATAAGCGACTCTAATTATTCCCATTGACAACAAGACAAAATTATTTTAATTCATTATAAGCAGTATAAGCAAAACCTCAAACAGAAAACTAAGTTCCCATCTTACCAACGACCAAATGTATGTTGCCATCTCAAATGCATTCTGCATATCATTCATCCAGAAGAGCAATTAATAAGGCATATAGGAGGCAATATATCATTGACCTAAATTTAATTAGCGCTCATCTTATTAAACCTTTTGAATTTGAGGATAACATTAATGTTATTTTGCATACCTGGAATGATATAAATTGTATTATCCGCAGCAGAAGCCTAGGCTTCCTAAACCAGAAGAGCTCGTCTCTGAGGTTAAACAAATAAAATTCTTCCCTTGGATTTCTATCAATGATTTCAACTGTCAGCTTAACCACCACATGGTGAAGCTTGGTACCAACCAGAAGTATTAACTTCCAAAAATAATTTCGAAAAGGTCAGAATGGAATAAGAATGGATTATGCTTCTGAAGCAAAAAGAGAACAGAAAATAACAAGTACATATAATAATAGGAAAGAAAGATATCCAGAAGTAGATAATAGTGCCTGGACAACGATCATCAAAACTATTCATCATCTTTCTGAAAGAACTAAATTAACAATAGAACGACAAGGATTCAAAACTAATCAATAGTAAACCTATTACACATTTTGGCCTTTTGCTTCATTTACATATTAATCTTTCCTGGTTCCTCTTCTACTACTGTAAAGAAGGGATACGATCAGGAAACAATTCAATAAAAGTACAAATGTGCTTTTACAACATCCTCTTTATTTTTACTTTCAAATGCTAAGCAATTAGGGATTTTGCGATGCTGAAGTAGCAAAACAAACTGAATCTAAGCAAGTCTGAAGTTGTAAAGTAGCTCGTTAAGCGAATTTCCATTACAGTAGTGAGAACTAAAAGAAAATTTGATAAAATTATCTGTTAGATCTATACATGCTGTAAGTAGAAATTATAGGGAATATCGAGAGGATAAATTACCATGAAAGCTTAAAAATACACAAGGCAGAATACATAGACAAACACTTAAACTATTAACGAAAGTTCACTTGAACACCTTAACTAAGACATTTTCCACCAAAACACCTGCACCAGTTTAACACGTCCGACCTGTAGGGAATATATTGTTAATGATTATATCCACCTTTATGTTGTTGATAAAAATAACCATATTGATAAAATAACCCTATTTTTTTAGTTGTCTTAGTACAACATAAAGGTCGGACGTGTTAAATTGGTACAGTAAAAGTATAGTAAAAGTGTTTCGATAGAAAATATCTTAGTTGAGGTATTCAAGTGAACTTTCGTCTATGTATTATGCCAATTCACAATGTATGACGAAAATCCATAGTGGAGCACTGTAACCAAAGAAGAATCAAAAGAATTATTTAGATGAATAATTCATAGTGGAATACTGCAATAAAAGAAAGAAAAAAAGAGAAAAATCTTAGACTTTTGCCGTAACCATGATATCTTACAGTTTGTGAAATGTTGTATTTAGTCTTCAAACGGACAAATATGTCAGGTGTTGTTTATAGTCACAACATAATTGGACATCAACAGCAAACCATGCCTAGAGAAAGGAAAAGCGCGAAGTGTTGATTGTCATCAGCCAGGAACACACACCAAGGAATAGTTAAGTGATAGGTTTCCAATGTTTTAGCTTTATATTTTGATGATCTAACAAATTTATTGTTAAAGAATCAGATAAGGAACCTGATACATTTGGTACATATTTTAATCAACGGACTCCGGCTAATATGAACTGCTACAACTTCAGAAGATAGAGAACCAACACAAGGACCTGATACTCTTGTGTTTCCCAGACAGCAGTATGAAGTCAACTGTGTACAGCTAGAGAGTGACTGCCTTTGACCAACCGAGTGATTACATCATTCAAGTGGTATTAATAAGAGCACTACAACAAAACATGACTTGAATATTTGAGAACTCACTTCAAGCATTCAAGCCATCTGACATACGAGTATTCAATTCTCAAGTGTATCAAGAACAAAGTTTAACACTACTATGGACCAGTTCCTAAATATAGCATATTGTTTTCCTTAGTTAAGTTGTAACTTTATAATTGTTCTTCATTATAATTCATAATTTACTTAGCTAGAACCGTTGCTTAGGCACCCCTTGTAAAACCATAAACCCTTAGTGTTTGTGTAATGACTAGAGTTAGTCATGAGTTGAAGTATTTGTAATAGGTGTATTACAAGTCAGTGAGGGATTACGAGTTTAATTAATTCCTAGATTGCATAGGTTGTAATCTAAAAGTTGCTCATAGTGAAGTTGAAATCCTACCAGTGTATGTCGTGGTATTTTATCCCCTTGAACATGGATTTTTCCACATAAAACTCCCTATTTTATTTACTTACTGTTTCATAAGCATTCTCAGCGGGAACTCATAAGAGGACTTGATCTCTCTATAGTTTGGTGGACTCATATAAATTATCAATTGGAATCACAACAGGTTCCTCATATTAGGCTAACACCTAGAAAGGATCCTTATGGCTTCTCCAACAAATTTCAAAGAAGGTCAATCTACGTATAGACCACCCGGGCTCAATGGGCAATACTATGGGTGGTGGAAGACGAGAATGCATGATTTCATCATGGCAGAAGACTCTGAGTTGTAGGATATCATATGTGATGGTCCTTATATCCCAACAAAGAGTGTCGGATATCTTCCATTGACGATACCAAAGACTATAAAAGAATACACCGATGCAGATAGAAAAGCTTTGGAGAAAAATTTTTGTGCCAAGAAAATTTTGGTGTGTGGCATAGGACCTGATGAATACAACAGGATCTCGGCTTGTCAAACTGCCAAGGAGATATGGGAAGCTTTGCAAACAGTACATGAGGGAACCATTCAAGTAAAGTAATCTAAGATTGATATGCTTACCACTGCGTATGAGCTCTTTAGGATGAAAGACGATGAGTCTATTCAAGGCATGCACACAAAATTCATTTCCATAATAAATGAGTTACACTCAATTGGTGAAGTCATTCCTAGGAACAAGCTTGTGAGGAAATTTCTTAGCATCCTGCGTAGTTTATGGGAAAGTAAAGTGAATGCTATTATTGAAGCAAAGGACCTGCAGAAGCTAACCATAGATGAGCTAGTTGGAAATCTGAAAACCTATGAAATGAAGAGAAAGATAGTAGTGAAAGAAGAGAACCAAAGAAGGAAAAGAACCTGGTACTCAAAGATGAAAGCAATGACCTAAGTGAGGAGGACAGTGACATGGCTTACTTAACCAAGGTTTTAGAAGATGGTCGGAAAAAATGAAGGAATACTGAAAAAGGGCAACTCCAGCAGACCAAAGAACTATTATCTCTGCCATAAGTGTGGGAAGCCGGGGCAATTCATAAAGGATTGCCCTCTCATGTAGCAAGAACACTCCAAATACAACCCTGGTAAAGCAGCAACGAAGAACCCGGTTCCTAACAAACACTTCAAAAGGAAGAGATCTGCTGACAATGTGGTGAAGCAGACTCTTGCAGTATGGGGAGATTCCCCCGGTGAATCTGAAGAAGAAATCGATGCAGGAGACAACTCCATAATGGCAGTTAAAAGTGAAGTAAATGAATATGATTCTCTATTTACTTTAATGGCTCAATGATGAAGAAAATGATAATGATGAGGTAAACTTCAGGGATATTCAGAGAAATCTGAAATCCTACTCCCCTAATAAACTCATGTCATTAGCAAATGTATTAATTGATGCCTATCATAGTCTTGTAGATTATAAAGATACCTTGACCTTAGAACTAGGAGAAGCTGAACAAACTAGAGATGATTTGGTAGTGTGTGTAGTTAATATAAAGGAAAACATAAGTAATCTTGAAAATGAAAAGGTGGTTCTAACTGAAAAAATTGCTAGTGTAGAACATGAAATAGATGATATTGTGGTTGTAGCTGTTGACTATAAGGACACTATTGAGATTTTCAGTAAAGAAAAAGAGGCCTTAGTTGTAGAGGTGAATGCTATTGAGCAAAAGAGAAATAACCTTCTTGTAGTTGTAAGCACGTGATTTTTGTCCTACATGAAGATAACTCCTAAAAATAAGTCAAAATAATTTTTATTGAAATTTTAGGAATTTTCCTTTATTTAGTCGCATTTCATGCATTCTAATACTTAAAAATCAAAATAATAAATACAAAAAAATATCTTGCATAGCATTTAGGTCTTATCGGATATCATTTAGTTTTCATAAAAATTAAAAGTCAAAAAAATATTATATTTTTACACCTTTTCCTTTTGTTGATTTTTCTCTTTTAATTTAGGATTAAGTAGCTTTTATAATTTTCATAATTAGTTTAATTTTATATAATTTAGGTTTTCAATTCTAGAATTTTTATAAAAAGAAGATAAAAAGAAATTGGGAATAAAAAATAAAAAGAACCTTCCCCAAAAATATTTCACCAAAAATATTTATCCACATATGAGACCTCCCCCAAAATTATTTCCCCCCAAAAAATTTTCCGCATAAAACCTTTTCCCAAATACTTTCCCACATAATACCCCACCCCACACACTCTATAAAATCATCTTAAAACTATACAAAAAAGAACGAAGGAAAACTATAAAAAAGGGGGACGGAAAAACAACAAAGAAACGAAAAAATACAAAAGAGAAAAACGCCAAAAAAAGTTAAAGAGGAATAAACTTTGCGTGATGGGTTTTCTTCGTAAGATTGAAGAATAACTCTTCAACAACAACAACTACCCAGTATACTCCCACCAGGTGGGGTCTGGGAAGAGTAATATGTAGGCAGTCTTATCCCTACCCAAAAGGGCAGAGAGGCTGCTTCCATGCGACCCTCGGCGCATAGGACAGAATGAAAAGCTGCATTGAAAAACAAAGACAAAATTAGTAACCAAGGCAAGACAAAACAAAATAACAAAACAAAGCATAAGTAATCCTGCAGAAATAACGTAAATGGTTATGTAAACATAAGGAACATAAATACCGTCGCAACCAAGAGGGGACCTAGGCTAAAACACTAGACATCGATGGGTAACCCTACTATCCCACACCCAACCCCGGGTGAGGCGAACGAAGGACTCTAAGAGCCCCTATCCTGCAACCCTGATTCTAGACCTCCAGACTCCCCTATCGAGGGTCATGTCCTCGGTAACCTGCATTTTAGTCATGTCCTGCCTAATCACCTCTCCCCAATGCTTCTTAGGCCTCCCTCTACCCCGCCGACCACCAGCAATCTCCAGCCGCTCGCAGCTCCTCACCGGGGCATCGGGACCCCTCCTCCGTACATGCCCGAACCACCTCAGCCTCGCTTCCCGCATCTTCTCGTCCACTGGGGCCACCTCTACCTTCTGCCGAATAACTTCATTCCTAATCTTATCCAGCCTGGTGTGCCCACACATCCACCTAAGCATCCTCATCTCAGCAACCTTCATTCTCTGGACATGGGAGTTCTTCACGGGCCAGCACTCTGCCCCGTACAACATCGCAGGTCTAACCACGGCTCTGTAGAATTTCCCTTTGAGTTTGTGTGGGATTTTCTTGTCACACAGGGCCCCAGAAGCAAGCCTCCACTTCGACCACCCTGCTCCTATCCGATGGGTGACGTCCCCGTCAATCTCTCCGTCCCCCTGAATCACAGACCCAAGATAACTCTTCAGCAGGGGAAAAAACAAAAAACAACCCCTTTTCTAGTCGTCTTCTCCAATACAGACCCCTGTAGCCATTCCCACAGCCCAGCTCGCCGGGAAACAACCCGTAACACCGGTGACCTCCTTCAACAACCTTCACACACAGAAACGTCAGGACATGCACACACACGCATCAGCTGATTCCTTCTTCTTCTAAACTAAAAATAGTAACAGCAGCCCTCCACGATCTCACGCACACACAGGGATAGGGCAGCAACTAGAGGTCCTTGAAACAGAGTGAGAGATAGACGGAGGAAAAGCGAGGTAGTCCGGTTAAAGTTCTGTCGAGGTCGCCAATTCGAGTTCGGGTCCTACGTGAGTGTTCGTTCGTTAATTCTGCTCATGATTCGAAGTCGAACAGCCTCCAAACATTACTATTTCAGTCCGAAATCCAGCTAAAAATTGCAAAAACGCAGCAGCTTTGTATTCTGTCCATTGATCTCATTTTTTGGGGTTTAGCTCGAGTTTTTCCGGTGCGTCAAGGTCCGGTGAGTCGAGGTCGTACGACGAGGAAGAAGCTCGAGCTTCAGATCTGCTTGGCCCAAGTAATTCTCTTTTTTTTTAACCATTTCTATACTATGTTAATCATCTCACTGTTGAATTAAATGTTACTGTCATGAATTAGCTTCTACGTTGGATTTGCAAATGGAATTTTTTTGATCTGGTTCCCGCAGGCTTTATGAAAACATGAATGTTTAATGATGATTGGGATAATGATGATACTAATGATTATTAGCTTGTAATGTGAAAAAAATTATGAAAAACACACAATACAGTTATAGATTTTGTTTTCGTTGTTTGTGTAGTTATAGATTTTCTATTTCTTTTTTGTTGGCTTTACAATTTGAATGGAGTAATAACAGTTGCGTATGAAGTCATGTTCGTCTCTCTGAATGTGTTCTCTTTTGTTAGTTGTATGTTTGGAGTTATTGATTGATGAATCAGATTTAGCACTAGGGATATTCATGTTTTTGTTTTTAAAAAATAAAATAAAAGTTGTGATTAGGCATAACTTTGATTCATTCCGTTTTCAATGGCTTTGCCGTAGCTTTTTTCACTGTTTCCTTTGTTAGTTTATTGGAATTTTGTTTTTTGTCTTGCCAATCTTCAATTGTTTATAAAAAGATAGTATTTCATTATTATTGATTCACTTCTTTTTTTGTTTTGGGTGCACATGTGGATATCAATTATATTAGACTCGTGGCCTCACAATAATCTCAAAGTAGTTTAGGAGATAATTTTGAATATTCGTAGTTTGTTTTAGTTAAGTAAATCCCTTGAGAAATTGAGGTGTGATATGCCAAATAAAAATGATAATTGCATGGCCCTCGTGTTATTAATCTCGAATTGATCCTTAAATTCTGAGGCGTGCCATTTAGCTAAATTCCATGGCCTTCGCAAATTACGAACGCGAAGTTACATTAGGCACGTTAGTTAATAATATTACTTTCTTAAACTCGGGTGCGCATTTATGTGATCCAAATCCAAACTTCAACGAAGTCGAAATGTGTTGACAACCACGGGTGCATTGATGTGACGTGGTTCGAGACGCATTTTCACGATGTTGCAATTCTCGTTAATAATAATGGTAACAAAAGCGATATAAAATTAAAAGGCACATAAGCAAGAACATGTTTTGAAATTAGATAAAAATCAAATACGACAATTGAGCGACCGTGCTAGAACTAGGGGTGTTCATCGGGCGGATTGGGCGGCTTTTTACGCTTAACGGTTTGGTTTAACGGTTATCGGCTTTTCAATGTATTCATCCGTTAGCCACCCGATAAGATATCGGGCGGATTGGTATCGGGTTAGCTCTTATCGGACGGTTATCGGGCGGTTTATCGGTTTAATACCTATGGGATGATTCTTTTACACTATCCGTATATAGAAGTTAAAGCTCTAATATCAATGCACTCAAAAGTAAAATTGTCACCGGAAAAGAGCTCCTTTATCGCTGAATTAAACCTTGTTATTGATGTTGGTAATGCAAAAAAGAGAGATTGTTGAAAGTCCGACCAAACTGAAAATTAAAACCAGCGACAGTTTTAATGTGATAATCATTGGTAAATAATGAAAAGTGATAGCATGCCTATGTGGATCATTAAAACACCGATAAGGGGAGGTGGTGTGTACATAAATTAATCTTTACTAGTATATATCTATTGTGTAATCTATTTTAATTTTAATTTAAGAAGAATGCACAATGTGGATTTTGCAGATATATTTTCTATGCAGTACATAAGTCCCTTCTGCTATACACCTAAAATAAAGCTTCTCGCAACTATTTCTTGGATAAATTTTGATGGTAAATACAAATATGGGTAATGGGTATAGACATAAGTCACTCAGTCAGAACATACGGGGTGTTTGTTTTTGTAATTTTGTTATACACTTATACTTATTCATTTTTAAGGTTTTTAGTTTTTTATATTTAATATATATCATTATATAAATAAAAGTAAATTATATATATATATATATATATATATATATATATATATATATATATATATATATATTCTTAACGGGTTAACGGATTATCCGTGAAGAAAATTGAATAATCCGCCCCCTAACCGATAAGCCGTTAATAAAAAAAATTCAATCCGTTCTCCGTCCGTTAAGCCGTTACCAGTAAGCCATTAAGCTTCGGTTCGGTTCGGTTTTCGGTTTCATATCGGTTTTGAACACCCCTAGCTAGAACCACGGAACCCGAGAATGCCTAACACCTTCTCCCGGGTTAACAGAAACCCTTACTCGGATTTCTGGTTTGCGGACAGTTAACATAGTATATTTTCCTTGGTTCGGGATTCAACCGGTGACTTGGGACACAATTAATCTTCCAAATGGCGACTCTGAACTTTAATAATTAAATCTCATTCCGATTGTCCTTTAAGTGAAAAAACTTCTTTACGCCCTTGCGAGTTTAGTGAAAAAGAAGGTGTGACAGTAGTGATTGTAGACTTAAAGGAAATAATAGAGGAACTTGGAGCTGAGTGTAGGCCTGTAAATTCTGAAAAAGGAAAAGAGATAACTAGTGAGGCACACATTAAGCTTGAAAAAGAGTTAACTGATGTGAGAACTAATTTATGTGCTGAACTTGAGAAAAATTTGCAGCTCAAAGCAGAACTGGAAAAGAGTAAAGAATAATCTTGAGAAGTCTCTTAAATGGACCTGGTCCTTGGAAGCTATTACTGCCATGTATGTGAATAATAGTGGTAAGATACAGGGAATAAGGTTTCAAAAGGAGAAAACTCCTTATAACCCTCACAACAAATATGTTACTGTACCCGATAATTGGATGTGCACCCATTGTGAAAATAATGGGTATTTCAAAGAAAATTGCCAAGCCAGGGTTCAATCTCTGCAGAAAAATAAAGATTTTGCTGAGAGAGTAACTGGTGAAAAGGGAACAGGTGCCACTCATAAAAAACGCATGTTACCTGCATGGACTAAAAGAGCATGTATTCATCCTCTTGCTTATTACAAGGGACCCAAACTTGCTTGGGTTCCTAAATCTAACGCATGATCTCCTTGTACAGGGAATAGTGAAAGGAAGCAATCAATAATGGTTTATGGATAGTGGTTGCTCGAAGCACATGACTGGAAATACTATGGACTTTCTTTCACTAAAAACCCTGCAATGAGGGAGTGTATCCTTTGGAAATGAGAAAAAATAGTACATTCTTGGTGTTGGGAAAGTTGGAAAGTCATCACTCACTCAATTGAGAATGTGTACTATGTATATGATCTTAAGTATAGTCTCTTGAATGTTTCTTAGATTTATGACAAAGGAAACAATGTGGAGTTCTTATCCAAGATATGCACAGTTACAAATCTGGTAACTGGTAAAGTGGTACTTGTGGCCAAAAGATACAAGAACATCTATACTGTTGATTTTGAGTCTCTACAAAGTGGTGATCTGAGTTGCTTGAAAGTTGTTGATGATTATGTTGAACTGCGGCACAGAATCTTCTCTCTTCTTAATAAACTAATTCAGAAGGACCTGGTTCGCAGTCTGCCCATATCAAAGTTCAAATAACACAAAATGTGGGATGCCTATACTAGACAGAAGCATATAAAGTCCTCATTCAAGTCAAAGAAAGATGCCGGCACCTCAAAACCACTTGATCTCTTTCATGTGGATCTATGTGGACCTATGAGAGTGAAAAGCAGGGGAAGAAAAAGGTACATCTTTTTCCAAGTGAAGATGGAATCGAGAGTAGCATGCATTAGATCAGATCATGGAACAGAGTTTGACAATGCCAAGTTTGATGAATCATGTACTGAAAATGTCATTACTCATAACTTCTCAGCCCTAAGAACTCCCCAACAAAATGGAGTTGTGGAAAGGAAGAACAGACTTCTTGAGGAAATGGCAAGAACTATGTTGATCGACAGTGGGATTGCAAAGAATTTCTAGGCTGAAGCTGTTAACACTGCCTGCTACTTGGTGAACAGGTGCATGATCAGATCTCTCATGAACAAAACCACCTATGAGTTGCTGAATGGAATGAAGCCCAAGCTGACTCACCTGAGAAGATTTGGATGCAAATGTTATGTTCTCAATAATGGAAAGGATCAGTTGGAAAATTTGATGTCAGGAGTGATAAAGGAATCTTTTTTGGTATTCTTCTCAAAGCAAGGCTTGCAAGATATAAAACAAGCGGACTCAGTGTGTTCAGGAAAATGTTCAAGTAATCTTTGACGAGTCCTATCCCTCATGTGAGAAAATCAACAATGATGATCAATATGGGGAGCCCTTACTGGTTCCAGGTGAAGTCATCGACATGACAAATGGAAAGGCAGACGTGATGAGTCAAGTGAAGGAGCCATGTGGATACAATGAAGCTTCTGCCTCAAGGGAACTAAGTACCACAATTACAACCACTGAAGCTAAAGAAAGAGTGGCTGATGCAATACAAATAACTTGACAACTAGCTGAGAGAAGAACACAAAGGGACCAGTTAGATCTACCCAGCACCTCTGCAAATAAGCCTCAAATGCCCAACTGGAAACACAAAAGCTCTCATCCTATTGACAACATAATTAAGAGAAAGAAATTCACTCGCCTTCTCAGCTTTTCTTTCCCAAATAGAACCCAAAAATATCAAGGAGGTCTTAAAGGATGCATATTAGATTACAACCATGCAAGATGAGTTGCATCACTTAGAAAGGAACAATGTATTGCACCTGGTACCTCGACTCTCAGATCGAACCATCATAGGAACTAGGTATGTATTCAGGAATAAGCTTGATGAACATGGAAACACTATAAGGAACAAGGCTAGGCTAGTGGTTCAAGAGTACAATCAGGAGGAAGGAATTGATTATGATGAGATGTTTGCTCTGGTTGCTTGCATAGAAGCTATTAGAATCTTAATCGCTTTTGCATCACATATGAAATTCACTCTGTTCCAAATGAATGTCTAAAGGGCATGTCTGAATGGATTTATTGAGGAAGAAGTCTATATAATGCAACCTCCAACATTTGAATGTCATGAACACCCTGAATGTATGTTCAAACTGGACAATTCATTGTATGGGTTGAAGTAGGCTCCACGAGGATGGTATGAAAGGTTGTCAAAGTTCCTCTTAGAAAATAATATTACAAGAGGGAAAATTAAAAATACCTTGTTCCTAAAGAAATGAGGAACATGCTCATTGTTCAGGTATATGTTGATAATATCATTTTTGTGGCAGCAGCTGATTCACTATGTGAAGAATTTGCAAAACTCATGGGGAAATGAGTTTGAAATGAGTATGATGGGTGAACTGAATTTCTTCTTGGGTCTTCAAGTGAAGTATTCCACAAAAGGTACATTCATCTGCCAACAAAAATACATCAAGGAGCTCCTGAAGAGGTTTGATATGGAAGCATCGAAAGTGATAGACACTCCATTGCCACTGCTACTCGACTAGACATGGATGATTCTGGATCTCCTGTAAATCAAACCATGTATAGAGGCATTATTGGGTCTCTTCTCTATCTCACTGCCAGCAGACCTGATATTGTCTTTACTGTGGAGCTGTGTGCAAGGTTTCAGTAAAATCCTTAAGAATCTCATCTAGAGGCTGCCAAAAGAATTTTGAGATATCTTAAGGGAACACAGGATCTGGTCCTGTACTACCCCTCAGGTGACAATTTTAATCTTATTGTGTATGTTGATACTGGCTATGCTGGTTATAATGTGGATAGGAAAAGTACTTCTTGAATGGCTCACTTTCTAGGTTTCATGTCTCATTTCATGGGGTACAAGGAAGCAGAACTCAGTAGATCTTTCAACAGCTGAAGCAAAGTATGTAGCTGTAACTTCTTGTTGTGCTCAGCTCCTATGTATCAAACAACAATTGGAAGATTTTGGTGTGCACACTAACTGTGCACCTCTTCTATGAGATAACACCGGTGCACTCAACATGGCCAAGAATCCAGTTCAACACAAAAGAACCAAGCACATTGATATGCGACATCATTTTCTGAGGGACAATGTGAAGAAAATGGCTTATCTGTATGAAGTTCTGCAGTATGGAAGACCAAATCACACCTATCTTTATCAAAGCATTAAGCAAAGAATATTTTGAAAGAAACAGGCTGGAGTTGGAGCTAATAAATCCTAACTGAGAACCTAATTCCCATAAGATTGGCTATGAAAGTCACACTCAGGTAACATTAGCTAAAGTGTTTTCCGGCGAAGTCTAACTCGCTTCAATACCGTTGCAGGTAGACACACATGATGATTATAGAAGTTGTAGATGCACTGCATGGCCAACTGGAAACACAAAAGCTCTCATCCTATTGACAACATAATTAAGAGAAAGAAATTCACTCGCCTTCTCAGCTTTTCTTTCCCAAATAGAACCCAAAAATATCAAGGAGGTCTTAAAGGATGCATACTAGATTACAACCATGCAAGATGAGTTGCATCACTTAGAAAGGAACAATGTATTGCACCTGGTACCTCGACTCTCAGATCGAACAATCATAGGAACTAGGTATGTATTCAGGAATAAGCTTGATGAACATGGAAACACTATAAGGAACAAGGCTAGGCTAGTGGTTCAAGGTTACAATCAGGAGGAAGGAATTGATTACGATGAGATGTTTGCTCCGGTTGCTTGCATAGAAGCTATTAGAATCTTAATCGCTTTTGCATCACATATGAAATTCACTCTGTTCCAAATGAATATCTAAAGGGCATGTCTGAATGGATTTCTTGAGGAAGAAGTCTATATAATGCAACCTCCAACAGTTGAATGTCATGAACACCTTGAATGTATGTTCAAACTGGACAATTCATTGTATGGGTTGAAGTAGGCTCCTTGAGGATGGTATGAAAGGTTGTCAAAGTTCCTCTTAGAAAATAATATTACAAGAGGGAAAATTAAAAATACCTTGTTCCTGAAGAAATGAGGAACATGCTCATTGTTCAGGTATATGTTGATAATATCATTTTTGTGGCAGCAGCTGATTCACCATGTGAAGAATTTGCAAAACTCATGGGGAAATGAGTTTGAAATGAGTATGATGGGTGAACTGAATTTCTTCTTGGGTCTTCAAGTGAAGTATTCCACAAAAGGTACATTCATCTGCCAACAGAAATACATCAAGGAGCTGTTGAAGAGGTTTGATATGGAAGCATCAAAAGTGATAGACACTCCATTGCCACTGCTACTCGACTAGACATGGATGATTCTGGATCTCCTGTAAATCAAACCATGTATAGAGGCATTATTGGGTCTCTTCTCTACCTCACTGCCAGTAGACCTGATATTGTCTTTACTGTGGAGCTGTGTGCAAGGTTTCAGTAAAATCCTTAAGAATATCATCTAAAGGCTGCCAAAAGAATTTTGAGATATCTTAAGGGAACACAGGATCTGGTCCTGTACTACCCCTCAGGTGACAATTTTAATCTTATTGGGTATGTTGATTCTAACTATGCTGGTTATATTGTTGATAGGAAAAGTACTTCTTGAATGGCTCACTTTCTAGGTTAAATGTCTCATTTCATGGGGTACAAGGAAGCAGAACTCAGTAGATCTTTCAACAGCTGAAGCAAAGTATGTAGCTGTAACTTCTTGTTGTGCTCAGCTCCTATGGATCAAACAACAATTGGAAGATTTTGGTGTGTACACTACCTGTGCACCTCTTCTATGAGATAACACCAGTGCACTCAACATGGCCAAGAATCCAATTCAACACAAAAAAACCAAGCACATTGATATGCGACATCATTTTTTGAGGGACAATGTGAAGAAAATGGCTTATCTGTATGAAGTTCTGCGGTATGGAAGACCAAATCACACCTATCTTAATCAAAGCATTAAGCAGAGAATATTTTGAAAGAAACAGGCTGGAGTTGGTGCTAATAAATCCTAATTCAGAACCTAATTCCTATAAGATTGGCTATGAAAGTCACACTCAGGTAACATTAGCTAAAGTGTTTTCCGGCGAAGTCTAACTCGCTTCAATACCGTTGCAGGTAGACACGCATGATGATTATAGAAGTTGTAGATGCACTGCATGGGTGGTAAAAGAGGATTGAAATTTTCAATGACAGGTCAAGAACCTGGTTCTTGTACCACATGTTAGCAGTCATGTGCATTCTTTTCATACATATCTTAAAAGGGTGCAAAAATCAAATGCCATGTCATCCATTTTTTCAGACTCGGCTATCACGTCTTTTCATTTCAAATCCTTTCCGTTTCCCTATGAAATATGAAATGTTACAATTCCCCACACACTTACCGCCATTTTAGAACCGATTTATCTCTCTCTCTTTCTCTCATAATTATTATTCTCCCATTAAAACCCCCCTCTTCTTCTTGAACGATCATACTCTCCTCTTAAGCTTTTCTCCAGAAAATTCTCACTGTATCCTTGCAATGGCTAAAAGTCACCCGATAATTCCTTCTTCAGTTGAGAACACCCCAGAGAAAACCCTTGATTCTTCTGTCCCTGATGAACCCTCTTTCACCACTCCAGTCACAACCACTAAAAACACCCCCAAACCAGATTCCCATACTCTCTCTAGTTCTCATGGGACTCTCTCATACCTCTCTCTCACTCCAAATGTTGAGAACTCAGAAACCCTAAAATTCAATAATCCTTCACCTCTCTCAACTAAGATTCTCACCGACAAAAGCAAGGGTGGAGAACAAGGTAGAGTTCTGCAGTCTGTAGGGGTCTCAGAGGTTGGTATTGATCAATCTCCAGCAGTTCTTTCTCCTATGTTTATGGTAACCATGGAGTCTCTAGAGAAAGTGTTTGTCACAAACATACTAGTCGTATCTACTAATGGAATAGTGTATGACGTAATCTCTAGTGTGCCCGAGTCTCAGAGGAATGGGACACAGAGGTCAGTGGAAGAAGGAGCTGTGGTGCTTTTTGAAAACTCTGCACCAGCAGAAACTATTGGGACTTCTCGTGAAGGACCTAACCCCTCTCCAGAGGAAATAGGTCAAGGATCCTCCTCCCAGGTAAGTTCTGCTCCTGCACCCTCTCTACACTTTGTTCTTGACCCCTTGGAAATTTTGGTTACTGAGATTAGGTGTAGTGATGAAGAAGATTAAGAAAATATTTCTCTAGACGCTTTTATTGTCAAGAGAAGGGCAGTTATCACTCCTGAGTCCTCTACGAGTGACCTACTACTAAGTTCCAAGCAAAAGAGGCTTATGAGTCTGCCCTACAAAATAGCAAAAGGAGCAATAAGAAGAAAAATAAGAGGTTGGTAAAAAATGGAGAAGTGTCATGTGACAAGGACACTCCTATGGTGTAAGTCAATGAGGAACAACATAGGAGCCCAGTTCCTTGGTTAATAGATCTCAGAAGAATAAGCAATCTGCTTCAGTGGAGGATGTTTCTGCCCCTAGTTCAAAGGTGAAAGTGTTGTGAAAAGAGGAAAGTTGAAACATATTATGAGTGCACAATCTTTTTCTGATGAGGATATGTTGGACAAGTCTAGTGGAAAAGAAAAATCAAGTGTGAAGTCAATAAAAAGAAAATTGGAACATGTGAAGGGACATTATTCCGCAAAGAGAGTGAAAAGTGAGACTAGGTCTGCTACAGATTGATTGAGGCATCAAAAGTTCTTGTGGGGTCGCACTTTTGACCTAGCAATTTCTGATATAGCTGGCATGAGACAAGTAATTGAGATGGTTGAGTTTCAACGGTGGCGTCATTTATTCCAAATGGATATGCCCATGGTGTATGAGGATGAGGTCCAAAGCTTTTATGCCGACCTCTTTCTTGTTGACATTGACCATATTTGTATTTTAGTTAATGGGGCAGATATTGTGTTTGATGTTGCTCTGCTTTGGGATGTTCATAAAGTCCCTACTGTTGTAAAGCCTTCTGTGAAGGATGTGTGCAGGTCAAATTTCCAAAATGCTATTGTGAAGTATGATGCAAACCAAAAAGGGGAATGGGTTCAAAAGAAAGCCTTGCTCCCTGTTTATCAGTTATTATTCGAGCTGGTGAACAAGGTTTTTCTACCCCGTACTAAGAGGAGGTCCATGACTTCCAGATCTGACTTGTATCTGATGGAGGCACTAGATGGATTTACAGTCGTGAACTTGCTTGCCGTTATAATTGAGCATATGCAAAATGTGACGGCTTTCAAGGATAGAAACCATGGTCTTCCATATTTGTTTCTTCTTACGCACGTTTTTAAGTTCTTCAAAGTGCCACTGGGACAGTGCAAAGTAAGGACCAAGAAGCAAACCTTCTCTCAAACAATTTTGGAGGAATGTGAGTATATTAAAAAGTTTGGAGGGATAGGTAGTACATAGACAATCCCTCAGCTCATAAATACTCAAACCAGTGCAAACTGAAAAGATTCGAAGGTTAAAGGCAAGGAACGCTATCCTGGAAGGTCATCAGGACCAAGGGGCCCCATCATCAAATGAGGAGATAGCTCATTTGACCAAAGAAAATGTTGATCTCAGGGCACAAGTGGAGAACCTGAAGGAGAAACCACTCACCGAGCAAATGTCGACAAATGACCGAATAGATCTTGTTTTGCAAACCCTTGCTACAGCTTCCAAACCCTCTCCTCCTAGTATCCCCTAGGCAACCCTTTCAGTGATTGATTTCTAGATTTTATGTTCCTGTTTTGATAACTTGGCAGTTATTTTTGTTTCCTTTTGTGATATGGATGGGATGTACTTGTTCGGCTCCCGCTGAAACCAATCCAATCTTTGCCTTTGCTGTATAGCAAAGGCATATGTTTTATATATAAAAACTATCCTCTTTTGCTATCTGATGCTTATGTTTCTCCGTTTCTCTTTTCTATCATGTTGTGTGCACATATGTGGTATGAGTTAGCTAGGCTAGAATTTTTTATGCTGGTTGCTTGCTTGTGTCTTTTTTTATGATGCCAAAAGGGGAAAGTATAATTAAAACAGAGATCTAATTAAGGGGGAAACATAAAGTCAGGGGAACTTGTGAAGTTCCTGTTGCTTCATCTGGTTAATTATGCTCTAAATGTGGGTTATCAATTTTTGTTTTTCATTATCAAAAAGGGAGAAATTGATGGGTTTCCAATATCTTAGCATTATGTTTTGATGATTTAACAAAATTATTATCAACGAACCAGATAACAAACCTGACACACTTGGTACATATTGCTAATCAACGGACTCCGGCAAATATGAACTGCTACTACTACAAATAAGTCTTAAGTGACTTTGCTAAAATCAACAACAATGGTTAGAAAGTATTTGTATCCATCATATGTTAAAAAACTATACTGTCCCTCAGTATCTACATGAATTAAATCAAACACAGCATTAATAGAGATAGAACCTGAAGGGGAAAAGGAGTTTAGATTGTCCTGCAATGGTACAAATCACACAAGGAATTGAATTTGTTGAACATGAAGAAGAAAAAATAGATACACTATTAGTCATATTACTCAATGGCATATGGCCTCATCTATAGTTCCATAGCTTCTCTTTTACATTGGAATCAGAAAAAGTAAAGCAAGATCCTAAAACTGGATGGAAGTAGACTTCTTTTTGGAAACAAAACTACTTATGTACTTAGACAAATTATAGAAAATTGTTGTTGTCTGTCTTGATTTCAGAATGTAGAGTCCTTCATCCTCTTTACCAATCCCCGTAGGGCTCTTCATTGAAGGGCCCATGTAGTAAAAAATAAGAAGAAGGGATGAAAATAACATATTGCTTGAGTTGTCTACATAATTTGTGTACAAACAACAGATTGTATGTGAAGGATGGGGTATACAAAACTTTATGCAAGACCAAGTTAGGCAAAAGTAAAATGGAACCTAAATGAGTAACTCTATACCTTTAAAAATTAGGTAAATTTACCATAACAGGTGTTGGCAACGCTTTAAATTGGATGACAGATTGTTTGCTGAGTGGATCAACTATTTAGAATCCATGAGTCACTATTAATATTAATGAAATAAGCATGTGTTAAAAACTTTGTTATACCAGTACAACTGAGAAGAAGCATCAACGGTATTAGATCCTTGTTGGCCTATTTCACTTTGTTGAAGGAGTTGGAGTAATTATGTTACATTTTCCTTGGTAAGTGTCTGGGCACCTGCTACATTTGATCCCTCTTGTTCAACTTCTTTAGTTGTGTTAAAAGCATTATTTGACTGTATATCTCTCTGATACCTCATTTGTTTTCTGAACTTGAAATCATCAGAAAATGATGGATCATATAGCACTGTTCTATGCTATGTCCAACCTTCTTGCAGTAAGCACAAGTAATACACCCTTTCTTAGCATCAAATCTACCATTTTGTCCCCTGTTATCATTTATTTTTCTTGTATTAGTTGCATAGTTAGCTACAATAAATGAGGCAGAATCTCTTGGATGAACAATAGGGACTGAAACAATTTGGCTCAATTTGTTTGACCAAATCTATCTTCCAGATCACTCCAGAGGTCCTTCGCACTTTGAGAGTACAAAACACTTTCGGCTATCTCCTTGGACAGAGAATTCAGCAGGCATGAGAGGACCATGTCATTTTATCTGGCCCAGTTCCTTTATAGTCCAGAGTCAGAAGCATGACAAGATAGTGAACTATCCAACTTGTTCTTTGTAGGGAGGAATATGACAATTGCTCTTCTCCGATCCCCACAGCCTTTGCCATTAAACAATATGGAGACCAAAGTCATGCCTGGATAATCAGAGGATGCAAATAATATGGATGTGCCGAATCCACCAACATAGATCCAACAGAAATAGCAGGAGTAGAAGCATTGTAATGGATGATGTTACAACATGGGGATAAGTGGACTAATTAACAATACCCATTTGATGAGAAGATGCGAGTAGAAAATGATGAAAACAAAAGATTAATCTGTGTTATGAAGAAGCATATTTAAACCTACTCTGATACCATGTGGAAACAAAAAAAATATTTGAAAACTTTTCTTTGTGTATTAATGGAATGAATACTGTAATGTACATTTTTTCTCTTTATACAAGAAAGAACAAAATCTTTGTATAATATCTCATATACATGTCACTATTTTATTAGCTAACTCCTAACAGACTATTGCGTTAAATACATAAATAAATAATTATTTATAGTGTATATCTAACTGGACTTGTTTTTATACTCTTCTAGAATAAGCTTGTTTCTGTCTTCTCCTAGTAGGCCCAACACAACAAGGTTGAATGCTTCAGCCCAATATCATTAATTTAGCCCAAAAAAGAATCCATTACTTCTTCAGATAATAAGTTTAGCTATTCTAACTTAAAGTCTCAAACTCACTCTTTTGTGTTAGTTCGAGAAGCTTCGAGCACCATTAGAGAACCTCCATTACTGCTTTTAATTTTAGTACCAACATAAAACGAGTCCTTTTTATTTAATATTATATTACTAAATTGGTGGTTGAGAATTATTTATGTTGGTATTTGGAAGCTTTATTTTAAATTTGAGAGGAGAAAATTTGGGATGGTTTAGTCGAAATTAAAGTTGCAAATTCGAAGACGAATTTATTAAAATAACACAGAAAAATTATACTCCCTCTGTTTTGAGTTATGTGAACATGTTTGACTGTGCACGAAGTTTAAGAAAAATAAAGACTTTTGAAATATGTGGTCTTAAACAAGTCAAAAAGGGCCCCAGAGCATTTATGTGGTTATAAAGCTTCTCATTAAGGATAGAATTATAAGTTTAAGCTAAATTGTTACCAAATTCAGAAATGGGTCATTCTTTTTGGAACGGGCCAAAAAGAAAATAGGTTCACATAAAATTGAATAGAGGGAATACCAATCGGATAGAATTCGATGACCAGCTTAATAAATATGTAGAATAAATATAGCATAAACTCTATCGATCCGATAGAAAAATTCCGAAAAGCAAAATCATGCCAACATAGTTGACTTTTATGAGTAATTTACCAGAGTAAATATAGTATAAACTATACCAATCTGGTAAAGAACGCTTAAGAACAATAACTGAGTGCAGGTCAAAAAGCTATTTAAATGCTGCCAATTTTTAGACATTCGGCCAAAACCAGCCCTTTACGGAGCCATTCATGTTAATCACCCTTCAAGATTTAAGACACCGTAGTTGGCAAATGTCTTCAAAATGACAAGTATTTTTGTCCCATTATTGCATTATGTATCAAATATTGAAATTTTCATAATTCGTTCTCTCTAAAATAATTGTCTTATCATATTGTTTATTGACTGGTTATATCATTCAATCATGCTACAAAATGACGATACATACAATATTATGATCCCGTTTGAATTGGCTTGAAAAAAGTGAGTTTTCATCACAAATAATGTCACGATCCAAAATCCACTAAGGATCGTGGTGGCGTCGGACACCGTTGTTAGGCAAGCCAACTGAAATACTTAATCAAATTCTTGTTTTATTAATTTTAAAAACACTTCTTTTATACGATTAAAAAAACACATCGGTGTATTCCTCCAAATAAATAATGAAATATTTAACAAATTTTAAACTTATGAATAGACCCAAATACATTCCAGAACTCGGTGTCACAAGTACATGCGTAATTTCTGAGAAAAACCAAATAAAGTACAATAACTGCCGGGAATACCATTAGACAGGAAATAAATAGAATTCTGAGAGAGTCTATACTAGCTGCGGATCACCTCGAGGAAGTACAACTCACCTAGTCTCTATGCCAACCATGTCGCTAAGCAACTAGCAACACAATAAACATGTGCAATAAAAATGCACAACAACTATAGTATGAGTACGAAAACAACCTGTACTCAACAAGTTTCACATCTAATCTCGAAGAAGTAGAGACGAGAGGTCGACTTCAACACTTACTAGTGGTCAAATTATAATATAATAAAATATCAGAAAATCATGGATTTATATAGCAGTTCTAACTCGCACAGCCGGAAAACAGGTAATCAGCTTTAACAAATAATAAAGGTTTTTCAAGGTTTACTTTTCATTATCTTTATCAATTCATATCAGGCCATGAAAGGCAATATCAACACTTAAAGTTCTCAGGCAAACAATATAAGCATGCCCATGTCATTCCGAGGTCGATGACCCACCCTTACAAAAATATAAACTATGCACCGCCGAGGATCAAACGATGCAAATCATAGATGCTTCTATTTAAGATACTGAGGCGTTCGGTCCGCTCCAAAAATAAACACACACAGACATTCAACCAAGAAGTCCACACGGAGCAATTCTCCAAAGAAAGCCAATCCTCTTTTAACCATTTAAGAAAATGAAGTTTAATCAGTTTAGAAATTCATTTACTAATTCAATGTGATTTAAGCAAATCAAGCTGTCAATAGGTTCACAAATAATCCAAGTATAACATGCTCTTGGGTCCTAAACTACCCGGACAATAGCATAATAGTAGTTACGTACGGACCTTTGTCACCTCGTGCTCACGTATCCCCTACAACTATGATCACATAACCAATTATTTTACATATGGGGACAATTCCCTCATACAAGGTTAGAAAGGAGACTCACCTCGCTCTGAAGATCCATAACTGGCATTCCACGCCCTTCCGAAGACTCGAATCGATGCACAACACTCCAAAACTAGCCAATAATTATGTAAACCCATTAATATATGCTAAGATACTCAGTATAATCTAATTTATAAAGATTCCTAACCCCGATCGAAAAGTTTACAAAAACGCCCTCAGGCCCACGTGCCCGGAATTCGAAATTTTTCGAAGATAAAGTTTACCCATAGTCTCACAAACTCAAATTTATAATTTTCTCTAAATTTCATACCCAACATCGTGGTTAAATTCCAAGAATACTAATTTTCTAGGTCTACCCTCAAACCCCAAGTTTTCTACAAATTTCATGTTCAAATACATATATAATTGATGTATTTAACTCAAAATAGATTGGGATAACTTACCTTGACGTGGATGATGAAAATCCCTTCTTGAAGCTCCCCAAAATCGCCTTTGCCAAGCGAAAAAAGGGAGAAGAATGGCCAAATCCCGAATTTAAAACAACTCTCTGCCTCCAGCTATTTCCGCACATGCGGCCCCTTGACCGCTTATGCGATTCCGCAGGTGCGGCCCAAATACCGCATCTGCAGTCCATCCCAGGCTCCCCAAAGTCCACTTCTATGCTACTTGTTTTGCTGGTGTGGTCCAGCTTCTGCTGAGCCGTGACTACATCTGCGGCCCCTTTCCTCCTGACCAAAATCCGCACATGCGGCTTCCTAGCCACTTCTGCGGCCCCTTTCTCGCATGTGCGGGTATGACAGCAACGAGCAGTTCAGCCCTCTTCAAACTTCAAATTCAATATGTTAACCACCCGAAATCCACCCGTGGCCCCCAAGACCCAAACCAATCATACCAACCAGTCCCATAATACATTACGAACTTGCTCGAGGCCTCAAATCAATTCAAACAACGTAATAATCATAAATCAACCTCCAATTCAAGCTTTATGAATCTTAGAACTTCAAACTTCTAATTTCGATGTCGAAACCTATCAAATCACACCGATTGACCCCAAATTTTGCACACAAGTTATATTAGACATTACGGGCCTACTCCAACTTTCGGAATCTGATTCCAACCCCGATATCAAAAAGTCCATTTCCGGTCAAACTTTTTAAAAACCTTCAAATTTCTATCTTTAGCCAAATGTCTTCAAAATGACCTACAGACCTCCAAATCCACTTCTGATCGTGCTCCCAACTCGAGAATCACTATACGGAGCAACTTCCGGACTCGAAATCCCAAACGAACATCGATAACATTGAAATGCACTTCAAGCCAAACTTATGTAGTTTCTTCCAAAATGTTAACTTCCACAATAGGCGCCAAAATGCTCCCAGGTCATCCAAAACTCGACCCGGGTATATGCCCAAGTCTGAAATCATCAAACAAACCTGCTAGAACGTTCAGATCAAGATTCTGAGGTCGTTTACTAAATATTCCAATCCTAGTTAATCCTTTCAACTTTAAGCTCCCGAAATGAGAATTCTCTTTCCAAATCAACTCTGAACTTCCCGAAATCTAATTACGACCACACGTACAAGTCATAATACCTTAAATGAGGCTGCTCATGGCCTCAGACTGCTGAACGACATGCTAGAGCTCAAAATGATAGATTGGGTCGTTACATTCTCTCCCACTTAAACATACGTTCGTTCTTGAACGTGCTGAGTACTACACTGAAGTAGTCTGAATTCACTATTTAACACTCGCGCATATTCCCGTGCTCTCACAACCCAGTTGAGCACATTAGCTCGATAAATTCTGAAGATATTCCCTTTTATTCAAGCAAATAAGCCTTAGAAGCCAATTCCAACATCGTGAATTCTATGCCAGACCTGTTTCCAACACACGATCATCATATCCGTCACTATATGTCATACCCAAACATGACTCCACAACCTTGTTGAATCACTCCTTGTATCACCTTACTCACCGGACCACAGTAACATGTTATGATCGACTTAGTCAAAATTCTACGAATCTGATGCTCCCATTGCACCTTATGACATGCATAGGTCTTACTCTAACTCTTAACACCGCCACGATGGAAGAGATGTGCAGAATCCATAACCAATTAAAAATTCATCGGGTATATACTCTCGATAAGAACCATCACTTCATTTAGAGCCGAATAACGATCTTTGCTCCATAACATACTTCATATAATCAGATTGCGCTGATCCTAAATCCAATAATCTCATCTCACCCAGTACGAATTGCTTTGGAAATGAGCCATCTCGGGCATAATCAAAAGTCTCATATGATGCTACCATGTTCCAATAGTCTACCAATCAAAATGCGATACAATAATGAGTACGAACTCTGAAAAGGAGATCCAGCTACCCTGCTTGCGAATTGGTGTCGTCCAAATCCACTGCACAGAAGCAATAGGTATGGTCGATTGCAATATAATTTACCCTACTATGAGTCGGGGTCGAATCCACGGGGACAATGTGTAGGCGACTAGGGATGTAGGAGAATTATCGCTTATGGTGCAAAACCAAACGGTTTAAAGAGATGCTTTTGGGATTATATTGGTTTAATTGCTGAAATATAAACTATCCTAGAAATCAAGTAAAATGATCAATGGCTACAAGTATGAATGCTTCGGGGATGACACATTAAGTAACGATCCAACGTATTTTATATCCCTTCCAATCATGGTCACAAAAGTATACTTAGTTGATTCTATCAATCGTGAACTCTCTACTTATCATAAATCTCTCTCGAGTAATTATAATAATTTACTAGACGCACTCTCTTGAGCTACGCAAGCTAGATTCGCATAATGGTTCACTTAGATTGCACCTGAGGTATCACTATCTCTAATCCAACCTCTAAGCCCTCGGTTATGACTCTCGTCTATACTCCAGGAGTAATGTTATTCAACAACTACCTAAACATGCACTATCTCTCGAGTAGATACACACTAAAAGGCATGGTTAATTGAAATTCCTTTCAATTAACTAATAATAATTATGTAGTTGAACAAATAAAGATTCAACAAGCAAACCTATGTTAACAATACAAGAACTTCAATTAATACATAAGCACAACAAGGTATTAAATTCACACCTTAATTATGAATACTTCCATAAACAAGATTAAGTATTGGAAATAAATACTACACACTTAGATTTACAATACAAAGCAAGGAAATTAAGAAAAACAACATAAATAGGTAAGAAAATCTTAACCACAAGCTTCAACAGACCCAAGTGTGTTTGTGCAAGAACCCTAGTATTCTCCTTGTTCTCTCTAGTCTCTATGCACTGAAAATAAGCCAAAGAGGCGTACAAAATGAACTGATTTGGGTATTAAAGTATTTAGGGTCAAAGTCGTGAATTTCCAGAACTGCCCTTTCTTTCCAGATAATTAAGCCTTCGCATTCACGTACAGTCATCGCGTTTGCGATGCTGTACTGCCTTCTGACCTTTGGGTTCGTGGTTTGACCACGCGTTTGTGAAGCATTGACTTCTACCCTTGACTTTCTGCCCTTCGCCTTCGTTTTTGACCTTCGCGTTCGTGAAGGTCACCATTTCTGCCCATCGCGTTTGTGATTACCTTATGCGTTCGCGTAGTAATTCTGGGCCTGGTTCATCGCGTTCGTGATACCTCATCGCATTCGCGATGCCTCTTCGTGTTCGTGAAGAGTAATTCACTTGGCAGCTTTGTTTTGTCCATTTTTAATCCTTTTTGGCTTGTTTTCACTTTGTTCCTTTACCATTACTTATAAATCACATACAACCTGTAACATAGAAGTAATCAACATTTATACGCATGACTTTTATCACTCAATACATTAAAATTATATGTTTAAAGACAAGATAAGTGGGTATTTTACCCACTTATCACGAATCATACATGTGACGTGGGCTCACAGCTAATACGAGCTTTCCTCGGAAGATAGGAAACAAGGCACATAAAAACATATACAAGGAACTGTAGTGAACAACACACTCTTGCGGCTGCAACCCGATCCAAAATAACATACCCATGGGTGCTTGACACCCGATGCATATAGAACACACATAAGGTGCGTGCCACGCGATCTAAGAGGTCATGACATTTTTACTTTAATTTTTTTCTTTTTCAAAACCCAAAAACTCATATGCCAAGGTTTAACTATGTTGGTACCAAGCAAGTCACAACTTAGATAATGGCCAAAAATCCCAAATCAACTCAAAGCATTTATTTCCAACACTTAATCTAATTCTAACAACAAGACTAATTCCCTTAATAAAGCTATCCATCATCGGGAAAAGTCGATAATAACAAATAAAAGAAAATCAAATTATCTAGAATTTCCCGGTTCAAGAAGCAATTGGCATCCTTGGGAAAAGAACCGTTGTATAAAGAAAACCAAGGATATCGCCACTAACATAAAACCCACTAAATATATAACATAACAAAAAATTATTTAAGATACTAGTAAGAAATAAAATTAAGAAGTTTATGAATCACTACTAATATAATTAATTTCAATTATCACACAAATTATACTACGAAATAAAACAAAAACAACAAAATTACTAAACTGCCAATACCACAATTATACAAAAAGCCACCCCAACAAAATATATTGCATTGTCCCCAATGCAACTAAACATGAAAGAATAAAATGGTGGAAAATGCTCCCTGAATAGTGCATCAGTCTGAATTGGATGTGGTGGGAAATTTAAGCTCCGTGTCCACATCATCATCATCCGAGTCCTGGGAGCCACAAAGTGTACTCAACTTCTGCACCATCTTTGATAGCAGCTTAATTTTCTTCTTTTCGTGCTCCTTGAATTTTCTTTGCCTATTTTCTATCTTACCCTGCCTGCGGCTCATATTTTCTAGCCTGGTGCCCATTTCCTCCATCTTAGATGTGATGTTCTTCGGCTCTTTGACTATGTCCTCCAAAATATTTAGGAGCTTCTTCCCCTATAGATGTGTTTCCCACGGTGCTTGCCCGAGGCGAGCCAGTGGGAAGGCCGGCTATAAGCTGCCTGACATGGGCATCTACCCCATAAATATGGCTGGATAAATTACGCATAATGTGCGGTCCCATAGGGTCAAAAGACCCGGTGGGATCATCAGTGGTCTCTGTGAACTGCCCGAATGAAGGGGAGGCTATATCAATCAGCCTCTTTTTCTGCTTTTCACTTGGTCCCCTTTTTAGTATTAGACGAATCATTGGCTTACCTGGACCTTTCTCGACATCATTAGGGTGTTTAAGTGCCCTGCATCGTTGCAGAGTCTGTTGATCAATAAAGGAAAGAACAGGCTCTTGGACCTCCTATTTGTAGCATCCGTAATCTTACTGACAAATATGCCCCCCCACAATAACTGGTAGCCCATCTATAAGAGCAGCAATCATGAGTGCCCTGTCTACTATGACATCAGTGTCATTTGAGGACGGGGACACTCTCGAGAAAATAATGGAAAGCCATGTCTTTGCTTCCATAGTGAAGTCATGAGAATCTATTCCCTTTGTGCAATCTTATCCACTTTTGAGTGATCCCGCCATGCAGCGTATCTATCAGCCATTGGTTGCCCCCTATTCTTGATATTTCTTTGTAATATTCATTGTTAGCGTTGGGGAGTCCATAAAGATCATTGATAATCTGTGGGATCAAATGTACCTGCACGCCCTGAACAGTAGTCACCAATACACCCTCGAAGTCAATCTGAATAACATTTGAATAGAACTCCAAGACTACAGTGTGATTGGCGGTGATTGATGGATCGGCAAAACATATCCATCTGCTCTCCCACAAGCGTTGATGGAAGTTAGCCATTTTCTCCTCAAATTTATCTAAATTGATGCCTCTTTCTCGCACAATTGTTTTGGCAAGAAACCAATCATATTTCTGCACGCATGCCGCCGATACAAAAAGCTCAGGATCGAAAGCTATTTCTTGTCCGGGGCCAAAGACATAGTCATGGGCAATTATTTCTTGTTGATCTGGATCATTTTAAAATTATATCACATACAAAATAGACCAACAATGTTAAAAGATCATACAGACACTTAAAACAATGTAGGAAGTATGTAGGCTGAATAAATAGGCGGAAAAGGTTCCGGACAGAGCTGTGCGAAGCTACTGTTTGTAAACAAAAACTGGGATTGCAATCTTTAGACCTTCATGTTCACGGGCTACTGCCGCATTCGTGAAGTGAAAATTTATTTTTCCCAGCTTTTGGCCTTTGCGTTTGCGAAGGTCTATTTTTTCTGCACTGTGCTTTGGCCTTCGCATTCACGGTTACCCTTCGCGTTCGTGAAGGTTGTTTGTTGCCCAGAATATTTCTTCTTCTTTGATGCATTCTTTCAAAGATATCGTGAGCACACTGTTATTTTGCCTATTTTACAGAACATTATTGCACAAATTTCACCCAAATTTTCTTTCGAATCAAGCCCTCACTCTCAACCAATCTCACCTAGCAAGCAACAAACAATTTCAAGCAAAGATTTTGCAATTTAATGCTCAAACTTTGAGCCCTAATGAACAACTATGGAAGTTCTTCCATATTTTCAAAATTCAAAGAAAGAAAAGAGAAGAAAAATTGAGAGGATAGTGTAGAGTAAAGGTGACCAACGGGTGGGCCGGGCCGGGTCCGGGTCCAAATTTTATGACCCGTCCGGGTCCGGGCCGGGCCGGTCCGGGTTCAATTGGGGGCGGGTTGCAATTGGGCTGGGTTGATCCGGTCAGGGCCGGGCCGGGCCGGATTTATTTATTTATTTATTTTGAATTACGTATAGTATAAATATTAAGTTATATTAATACTTTGTAATAATTGAATGAACACAACAAAAGATGGGGAAAAAATTGCACTTATTGCAAGTGCTACTTTATTTCTTAAATTCAAAATTTCAAACTGAAAAACTAAAATGTATCATAATTAGTTTACAATTTACATCAAATGGCTTGCATTGCAATAGCAAGTTCTTCCATATTAATATGAACCTCTGGACCTTCTTCTGGAGTGTTAAATTCGGATGGGTTTCCGTGCGTTAATATATCTCCAAGTTCTTCGTCTTCCGGGCTATCAAGATCTTCCTTTCCTTGATTTCTTCGTTCAGATCTTATCCAATCTCTTAGACACACTAAGACTTCCAAAGCATTGCTTCCCAATGAGTGCCGCGTGTCTCCAAGTTGTTGTCTTGCTTGGCTAAATGCACTCTCGGATGCAACAGTGGAAATTGGGACATTCAGGACATCCCGCGCCATAGCGTAAAGAACGGGAAATTGCTTTGAATTTTCCTGCCACCAGCCTAACGGTGAAAATTCCTTGGTGCGAGGCTCCTTTTGCTTCTGCAAGTAAAATTGCAGTTCATCTATATTCCTACTACTACTTTGAGTGTTAGAAAAAGTTGAAAAAATATTAAAACTATCAAAGCCTTCATCATCATCTCCGACTACATTAGAAGTGCTACATTGCATAGTGGGATTTGCAGCAGTTGAAGCACGAGCATTATCACATTGAGTTGCATAATAAGTATATAGATATTGTAAATGTTCATTTAGTTGGTTCATAGATTCATACAAATTTGGGCTTTCAGTGGGCCCAATCTCCATATAATTGTATAAACACCCGTTGGCCAACGGTTCTGGACCGTTGCCAAAGGGCAAGTGGGCCCCAGCAGTTAAAAAATTTTTTTTTTTAAAAAAAAAAAAATTTTACCGTTATAACCGGTCTGGGCCGGTCCGGGTTGGCCGGTTCGCCCGGTATTTCTCTTCCCGGGCCGGTCCGGTCCGGGTTAATTGCCCGGTAAGGCCTTACGTCCCAACCCCCTTCCCCCCCTAACCCAGCCCGGCCCCCCCCGCGCTAAACCGGTCCGGTCCGGGCCGGTTTTGACCGGGCCGGTCCGTGCCGGTCCCGGGTCAACCCGGCCCGGTTGACACCTATAGTGTAGAGATTACATACCTCGAGAATGGGGATGAAGAATTGCAAGAAAACTTGAATAGTTTAGACACCATAAATTTTTAAGGCCTAAGGAAGGTGGGGAGGCAGTGATTGAACAAAATGGGGGTGTTTGGGGTGTTCTATGTTTTTCAACAATAAAAAACTGTTCAGCCCTTACCCGACCCTTTGCGTTTGCGAGGGCCCTACGCGTCTGCGGAGAGTAATAATGTCCAGAAGCTTCGTGAACGCGTAGCTTTAATTTCCTAGATTCTCGCGTACGCGAGTAAATATCGCGAAAGCGCAGCATTGGATTTTCCTGCACCGGAATACTTCTGGCTGCTACTGATTTTTGCCATCCGGGTCATCCTGACATGCTCAAATCAACTCCAAAAATTCTCAAACTTGGCAGATTAGTTATAAATAATATTCTAAGCTTTTCCAAAAAGTAAATTTCAAAAACGACTAAAAATTTTGAAAAACGATTGGTTGTCTCCCACCAAGCGTCGCATTTAACGTCCTGGCACGACGAAAACAACATTAGCACTTTTCTCGCCACTTTGATGATATGAACTGGGCACCTAGCTTGGGATCAAGCTTGTGACCACGAGCGTTGGGGGATGGTAAGTTGATGATCGAGCCAATGATTAAATTTTTATTTTTTCACTTCTTGGCTCGCATGTGAGGAATGTCATTTTGCTTTCTTGTTTCCTCAATTTGCAAAATGTATGGCTTGAGTATTTCCTCCTCGCAGTTCGTCATTGATTCATGTAGTTCAACTTCCATGTCACCACACATGTCCAATGTTGAAAAATGCTTAGAATGTATCTTCAAACCTCCAACTTGCACTTTTTATTGGATTTTGACATCCTCTTCTTCCCCCGGACTGGAGTCAATTTCAAACAATGTTGCATTTTCATCGGATGACTCTAATTCCATTTTTTTGGCATCATTAACAATCATGGGGTCGGTTGGCGGATGTTCCATTCTTGACTCTTCAAATATTAGCTCTCCTTCTTCATTATTTTCAAGATTGGTCTTCAACATGAGCATCATTTTCTCATTTTGAGCATTTGAGAGCTCTTCTTGATTTTGATCAAGTGCCTAAGAATTTTGGAGACTATTTTTCAAAAGCTCCTCCAAAGCACTTTCTTCTTTGTTTCCTTCTTCAAGTAAGCACTCCAACATGAGCTTGAATTCTCCATTTCGGCCATGCTCAACTTCTTCCATTTCCATAATCCTATCATTTTCATCAAAAACAATAGAATCATCATAGCGGGCTTGGGAAAGGGAAGGAAAAATATGCACAATAACTCAAATGATCATTTTGACAACCACACCTATCACAAATACTCCACTCATGGGTTTGAGATTGTGCGCATAATCCACCCCCTGGAGAATTTAAACAGTTTTGCCATGAGTGTGGTCCTCCACAATAAGGACAAGGGCCATCAAAGTATGAAAATCTATTATCCAACCAATTTTTATTATAAGATGCCATATTTGAAAAGTAAGCAAATAAATAATATACAAACAAGAAAAATAATTACACACAATATTCACAAATTTGGACTAAAGCACTTTCGCTTACTTCTCAAACAACCAAGATTATGCAAATTGTCCGCGGCAACGGTGCCAAATTTTTGTATCGTCCAAATCCACTACTCAAAATCAATAGGTACGGTCGATTGCAATATAATTTACCCAATTATGGGTCGGGGTCGAATCCACAGGGACAATGTGTAGGCGACTAGGGATGTAGGAGAATAATCGCTTATGGTGCAAAGCCAAACAGGTTAAAAAGATGTTTTTGGAATTATATTGGTTTAATTGCGGAAATATAAATGATCCTAGAAAGCAAGAAAAATGATCAATGGCTACAAGTATGAATGCATCGGAAATCACACATTAAGTAACGATCCAATGTATTTTATATCCCTTACAATAATGGTCACAAAGGTATACTTAGTTGCTTCTATCAATCGTGAACACTCTTCTTATCATAAATCTCTCTCGAGTAATTATAATAATTTACTAGACGCACTCTCGCGAGCTACGCTGGCTAGATTGGTATAATGGTTAATTTAGATTGCACCCGAGGTATCGCTATCTGTAATTCAACCTCAAAACCCTCGGTTATGACTCTCGTCTATACTCCGGGAATGATGTTTTTCAAAAACTACCGAAATATGCACTCTCTGTTGAGTAGATACACACTAAATAGGCATGGTTGATTGAAATTCCTTCCAATTAACGAATAATAGTTATGTAGTTGAACGGATAAAGATTCAACAAGCAAACCTTTGTTAACAATACAAGAACTTCAATTAATACATAAGCACAACAAGGTATTAAATCCATACTTTAGTTATGAATATTCCCATAAACAAGATTAAGTGTTGGAAATAAAGAAAGCAATATAAATAGGTGAGAAAATCTTAACCACAAACTTCAATCTTCAAGACCCAAGTGTGTTTTTGCAAGAACCCTAGTATTCTCCTTGTTCTCTCTAGTCTCTATGGAATGAAAATAAGCCAAAGATGCGTACAAAATAAACTGATTTGGGTATTAAAGGATTTAGGGTCAAAGTCGTGAAATTGAAGAACTGCCCTTTCTTCCTAGGAAATTAAGCCTTCGCGTTCACGTATAGTCACCGCGTTCGTGTTGCTGTACTGCCTCCTGACATTTGTGTTCGCGGTTTGACCACACATTCGTGAAGCTTTGACTTTTGCCCTTGACTTTTTGCCCTACGCGTTTGACCTTCGCGTCCGCGAAGGTGACTGTTTCTACCCATCGAGTTTGCAATTACCTTACGCGTTCGCGTAGTAGTTCTGGGCCTGGTTCATCGCGTTCGTGATGCCTCTTCGCGTTCGCTAAGAGTAATTCATTGGGAAACTTTGTTTTGTCCATTTTTACTCTTTTTTGGCTTGTATTCACTTGGTTCCTTCACCATTACTTCTAAATCACATACAACCTGTAAAATAGAAGTAAACGACATTAAAACGCACGACTTTTATCACTCAACACATCAAAAGTATAGGTTTAAAGATAAGATAACTGGTTATTTTACACACTTATCACGAATCATACATGCGACGTGGGCTCACAGCTAATACGAGCTTTCCTCGGAAGATAGGAAACAAGGCACTCAAAAACATATATAAGGAACTGTACTAAACATCACACTGTTGCGGAGTGCAACCCAATCCAAAATAACATACCCATGGGTGCGTGCCACCCGATCCACACATAGAACTCACATAAGGTGTGTGCCACATGATCAAAAAGGTCATGACATTTTTACTTTAATTGTTTTCTTTTTCAAAAACCAAAAACTCATATGCCAAGGTTTAACTATGTTGGTACCAAGGAAGTCACAACTTAGATAATGGCTAAAAATCCCAAATCAACTCAAATCATTTATTTCCAACACTTAATCTAATTCTAACAACAAGACTAATTCCCTTAATAAAGCTATCCATCATCGGGAAAAGTCGATAATAACAAATAAAAGAAAATCAAATTATCTAGAATTTCCCGGTTCAAGAAGCAATTGGCATCCTTGGGAAAAGAACCGTTGTATAAAGAAAACCAAGGATATAGTAGTGTTGGACTAACTACTATACTACTTCCAATATCATTTTACTACATTAGCTATGTACACTCAAAATCTATCTTTAGTGTCTAAAGCCGCAAGCTAAGGAAAGTAATTAAGCTCCCTTTGACCAGTTTGCCATTGTTTGCTTTCCCTGCGTCGCATATGCAACAGTAAGGCAATCTCTCGACATGTCGATTCCTCCGCATATGTAGCTCCTTCAAACAGAATATGATTCCTTTTCTTCCATATAAGTGCAGTAGTCGTTATAAAGGCAGCAGCTGTCAAGGTTTAACTATGTTGGTACCAAGGAAGTCACAACTTAGATAATGGCCAAATATCCCAAATCAACCCAAATCATTTATTTCCAACACTGAATCTAATTCTAACAACAAGACTAATTCCCTTAATAAAGCTATCCATCATCGGAAAAAGTCGATAACAAATACAAAAATAAAAATTATCTACAATTTTCTAGTTCAAGAAGAAAATTGGTGTCCTTGGAAAAGAACCATGGAATAAAGAAAACCAAGGATATCGCCACTAACATAAAAAACACTAAATATACAACACAAAAAATTATTTAAGATACTAGTAAGAAATAAAATTAAGAAGTTAATGCATTATTACTAATATAATTAATGTAAATTATCACACAAATTATAATATAAAATAAAACAAAAATAACTACAATACTAAACTGCCAATACCACAGTTATACAAGAAGCCGCCCCCAACAAAAGATATTGCATTGTCCCCAATGAACCTAAACATGAAAGAATAAATGGTGGAAAGTGCTCCCTGAATACTGCATCAGTCTGAACTTGATATGGTGGGAAATTTAAGCTCCGTGTCCACCTCAACAACATTATCCGAGTACTGGGATCCACAAAGTGTACTCAAATTATGCATCATCTTTGATAGCAGCTTACTTTTCTTCTTCTCGTGCTCCTTGAATTTTCTTTGCCTCTTTTCTATCTTACCCTGCCTGCGGCTCATATTTTCTAGATTGGTTCCCATTGCCTCCATCTTAGATGTGATGTTCTTATGCTCTTTGACTATGTCCTCCAAGGATTTAGGAGCTTCTTCCCCCGTAGATGCTTTTGCCCAGGTGCATGCCCCAGGCGGGCCAGTGGGAAGGCCAGCTATAAGCTGCCTGACATGGGCATCTACCCCATAAATCTTGCTGGAAAAATAACGCATAGTGTGCGGTACAGATAGGAGGGGACCCATCGGGTCAAAAGACCGGTGGGATCATCAGTGGTCTTTGTGAACTGCCCGAATGAAGGGGAGGCTACATCAATCCGCCTCTTTTTCTGCTTTTCACTTGGTCCTCTTTTTTGCATTGGACGAATCATTGGCTTACCTGGACCTTTCTCGACATCATTAGGGTGTTTAAGTTCCCTGCATCGTCGCAGATTCTGTTGATCAATGAAGGAAAGAACAGGCTCTTGGACCTCCTATTTGTAGCTTCCGCAATCTTACTAACAAATATGCCCCCCACAATAACTGTGTGCCCATCTATAAGATCAACAATCATGAGTGCCCTGTCTACTATGACATAATGGAAAGCCATGTCTTTGCTTCCGTAGTGAAGTCATGAGAGTCTATTCCCTTGTGCAATCTTATCCACTTTTGAGTGATCCCGCCATGCAGCGTATCTATCAGCCATTGGTTGCCCCCTATTCTTGGTCTTTCTTTGTATTCTTCATTGTTAGCGTTGGGGAGTCCATAAATATCATTGATAATCTGTGGGCTCAAATGTACCTGCACGCCCCGAATAGTAGTCACCAATAAACCCTGGAAGTCAATCTGAATAGCATTTGAATAGAACTCCTAGACTACAGTGTGATTGGCGGTGATTGGTGGATCGACAAAACATATCCATCCGCTCTCCCACAAGCGTTGATGGAAGTTAGCCATTTTCTCCTCAAATTTATCTAAATTGATGCCTCTTTCCCGCACAATAGTTTTGGCAAGAAACCCATCATATTTCTGTATGCGTGTCGTCGATAAAAACCGCTCAGGATCAAAAGCTATTTCTTGTCCGGGGCCAAAGACATAGTCATGGGCAACTATTTCCTGTTGATCCGGCTCATTTGAAATTTAAATCACATACAAAATAGACCAACAATGTTAAAAGCTCATACAGACACTTAAAACAATGTTTTAGGAAGTATTTAGGCTGAATAAATAGGCGGAAAAGGTTCAGGACAGAGCTGTGCGAAGCTACTGTTTGTAAGCAAAAACTGGGATTACAAGCTTTAGACCTTCGTGTTCGCGAGCTACTGCCGCGTTCGCGAAGTGAAAATTTATTTTTCCCAGCTTTAGGCCTTTGCGTTTGCGAAGGTATATTTTTTCTGCACTGTGCTTTGGCCTTCGCGTTCGCGGTTACCCTTCGCGTTCATGAAGGTTGTTTTGTTGCCCAGAATATTTCTTCTTCTTTGAGGCATTCTTTCAAAGATATCGTGAGCACACTGTTATTTTGCCTATTTTACAGAACATTATTGCACAAATTTCACCCAAATTTTCTTTCGAATCAAGCCCTCACTCTCAACCAATCTCACCTAGCAAGCAACAAACAATTTCAAGCAAAGATTTTGCAATTTATTGCTCAAACTTTGAGCCCTAATGAACAACTATGGAAGTTCTTCCATATTTTCAAAATTCAAAGAAAGAAAAGAGAAGAAAAATTGAGAGGATAGTGTAGAGATTACATACCTCGAGAATGGGGATGAAGAATTGCAAAAAAACTTGAATAGTTTAGACACCATAAATTTTTAAGGCCTAAGGAAGGTGGGGCGGCAGTGATTGAACAAAATGGGGGTGTTTGGGGTGTTCTCTGTTTTTCAACAATAAAAAACTGTTCAGCCCTTACCCGACCCTTCGCGTTTGCGAGGGCCCTACGCGTCCGTGAAGGCTAATAATGTCCAGAAGCTTCGTGAACGCGTAGCTTTAATTTCCTAGATTCTCGCGTACGCGAGTTAATATCGCAAAAGCGTAGCATTGGCTTTTCCTGCACCGGAATACTTCTGGCTGCTACTGATTTTTGCCATCCGGGTCATCCTGACATGCTCAAATCAACTCAAAAAATTCTCAAAATTGGCAGATTAGTTATAAATAATATTCTAAGCTTTTCCAAAAAATAAATTTTAAAAACGACTAAAAAGTTTGAAAAACGAATGGTTGTCTCCCACCAAGCGTCGCATTTAACGTCCTGGCACGACGAAAACAACATTACCATTTTTCTCGCCACTTTGATGATATGAACTGGGCACCTAGCTTGGAATCAAGCTTGTGATCAGGAGCGTTGGGGGATGGAAAGTTGATGATCGAGCCAATGCTTAAATTTTTCATTTTTCACTTCTTGGCTCGCATGTGAGGAATGTCATTTTGCTTTCTTGTTTCCTTAAATTGCAAAATGTGTGGCTTGAGTATTTCCTCCTCGCAGTTCGTCATTGATTTATGTAGTTCAACTTCCATGTCACCACACATGTCCAATGTTGAAAAATGCTTGGAATGTAACTTCAAACCTCCAACTTGCAGTTTTTATTGGATTTTGACATCCTCTTCTTCCCCCGGACTAGAGTCAATTTCAAACAATGTTGCATTTTCATCGGATGACTCTAATTCTAATTTTTTGGCATCATTAACACTCACGGGGTCGGTTGGCGGATGTTCCATTCTTGACTCTTCAAATCTTAGCTCTCCTTCTTCCTTATTTTCAAGATTGGTCTTCAACATGAGCATCATTTTCTCATTTTGAGCATTTGAGAGCTCTTCTTGATTTTGATCAAGTGCCTAAGAATTTTGGAGACTATTTTTCAAAAGCTCCTCCAAAGCACTTTCTTCTTTGTTTCCTTCTTCTAGTAAGCACTCCAACATGAGCTTGAATTCTCATTTCGGCCATGCTCAACTTCTTCCATTTCCATAATCCTATCATTTTTATCAAAAACAATAGAATCATCATAGCGGGGGCTTGGGAAAGGGAAGGACAAATATGCACAATAACTCAAATGACCATTTTGACAACTACACCTATCACAAATACTCCACTCATGGGTTTGAGATTGTGCGCACAATCCACTCCCGGGAGAAGATAAACAGTTTTGCCATGAGTGTGGTCCTCCAAATTAAGGACAAGGGTCATCAAAGTATGAAAAACTACCATCCAACCAATTCTTATTATAAGATGCCATATTTCAAAAGTAAGAAAATAAATAATATACGAACAAGAAAAATAATTACACACAATATTCACAAATTTGGACTAAAGTGTTTTCGCTTACTTCTCAAACAACCTAGATTATGCCAAATTGTCCCCGGCAACGGTGCCAAATTTGGTGTCGTCCAAATACACTGCTCAAAAGCAATAGGTACGGTCGATTGTAATATAATTTACCCAATTATGGGTCGTGGTCGAATCCACAGGGACAATGTGTAGGCGACTAGGGATGTAGGAGAATTATCGCTTATGGTGCAAAGCCAAACGGGTTAAAGAGATGTTTTTGGAATTATATTGGTTTAATTGCGGAAATATAAACTATCCTAGAAAGCAAGAAAACTGATCAATGATTACAAGTATGAATGCATCGGGAATCACACATTAAGTAATGGTCACAATAATGGTCACAAAGGTATACTTAGTTGCTTCTATCAATCGTGAACACTCTACTTATCATATATCTCTCTCGAGTAATTATAATAATTTACTAGACGCACTCTCGCGAGCTACGCTGGCTAGATTGCCATAATGGTTAACTTAGATTGCGCCCGAGGTATCGCTATCTCTAATTCTACCTCTAAACCCTCAGTTATGACTCTCGTCTATACTCCGGGAGTGATGTTTTTCAACAACTACCGAAATATGCACTCTCTGTTGAGTAGATACACACTAAATAGGCCTGGTTAATTGAAATTCCTTCCAACTAACTAATAATAATTATGTAGTTGAACGGATAAAGATTCAACAAGCAAACCTTTGTTAACAATACAAGAAATTCAATTAATACATAAACACAACAAGGTATTAAATCCATACTTTAGCTATGAATATTCCCATAAACAAGATTAAGTGTTGGAAATAAAGAAAGCAATATAAATAGGTGAGAGATCTTAACCACAAACTTCAATCTGCAAGACCCAAGTGTGTTTGTGAAAGAACCCTTGTATTCTCCTTGTTCTCTCTAGTCTCTACGGACTGAAAATAAGCCAAAGATGCGTACAAAATAAACTGATTTGGGTATTAAATTATTTAGGGTCAAAGTCGTGAAATTCATGAACTGCCCTTTCTTCCCAGGCAATTAAGCCTTCGCGTTCATGTATAGTCACCGCGTTCGCGTTGCTGTACTGCCTCCTGAAATTCGCGTTCGTGGTTTGACCACGCATTCGTGAAGCTTTGACTTCTGCTCTTGACTTTCTGCCCTACGCGTTTGACCTTCACGTTCGCGAAGGTGACTGTTTCTACCCATCGCGTTTGCGATTACCATACGCGTTCGTGTACTAGTTCTGGGCCTGGTTCATCGCGTTCGTGATGCCTCTTCACGTTCGCTAAGAGTAATTCATTGGGCAGCTTTGTTTTGTCCATTTTTACTCTTTTTTGGCTTGTATTCACTTGGTTCCTTCACCATTACTTCTAAATCACATACAACCTATAAAATAGAAGTAAACGACATTAAAACGCACGACTTTTATCACTCAACACATCAAAAGTACAGGTTTAAAGATAAGATAAGTGGTTATTTTACCCACTTATCACGAATCATACATGCGACGTGGGCTCACAGCTAATACGAGCTTTCCTCGCAAGATAGGAAACAGGGCACACAAAAACATATATAACGAACTGTACTAAACATCACACTGTTGCAGAGTGCAACCCAATCCAAAATAACATACCCATGGGTGCGTGCCACCCGATCCACACATAGAACTCACATAAGGTGCGTGCCACACGATCAAAAAGGTCATGACATTTTTACTTTAATTGTTTTCTTTTTCAAAAACCAAAAACTCATATGCCAAGGTTTAACTATGTTTTTTTTTTTTTTTTGTTTTTTTTCTTTCAAATTTTTTCTTTCATTGATAACAACAAATATGTACATCACAGATCATTATAGTAGTGTTGGACTAACTACTATACTACTTCCAATATCATTTTACTACATTAGCTATGTACACTCAAAATCTATCTTTAGTGTCTAAAGCCGCAAGCTAAGGAAAGTAATTAAGCTCCCTTTGACCAGTTTGCCATTGTTTGCTTTCCCTGCGTCGCATATGCAACAGTAAGGCAATCTCTCGACATGTCGATTCCTCCGCATATGTAGCTCCTTCAAACAGAATATGATTCCTTTTCTTCCATATAAGTGCAGTAGTCGTTATAAAGGCAGCAGCTGTCAAGGTTTAACTATGTTGGTACCAAGGAAGTCACAACTTAGATAATGGCCAAATATCCCAAATCAACCCAAATCATTTATTTCCAACACTGAATCTAATTCTAACAACAAGACTAATTTCCTTAATAAAGTTATCCATCATCGGAAAAAGTCGATAACAACAAATACAAAAAATAAAAATTATCTACAATTTTCTAGTTCAAGAAGAAAATTGGCGACCTTGGAAAAGAACCATGGTATAAAGAAAATCAAGGATATCGCCACTAACATAAAACACACTAAATATAAAAGATAAAAAATTATTTAAGATACTAGTAAGAAATAAAATTAAGAAGTTAATGCATCATTACTAATATAATTAATGTCAATTATCACACAAATTATAATATGAAATAAAACAAAAATAACTACAATACTAAACTGCCAATACCACAGTTATACAAGAAGCCACCCCAAAAAAGATATTGCATTGTCCCCAATGAACCTAAACATGAGAGAATAAATGGTGGAAAGTGCTCCCTGAATATTGCATCAGTCTGACTGGATATGGTGGGAAATTTAAGCTCCGTGTCAACTTCAACGTCATTATCCGAGTCCTGGGAGCCACAAAGTGTACTCAACTTATGCATCATCTTTGATAGCAGCTTACTTTTCTTCTTCTCGTGCTCCTTGAATTTTCTTTGCCTCTTTTCTATCTTACCCTGCCTGCGGCTCATATTTTCTAGCTTGGTTCCCATTGCCTCCATCTTAGATGTGATGTTCTTATGCTCTTTGACTATGTCCTCCAAGGATTTAGGAGCTTCTTCCCCGTAGATGCTTTTGCCCAGGTGCTTGCCCCAGGCGGGCCAGTGGGAAGGCCAGCTATAAGCTACCTGACATGGGCATCTACCCCATAAATCTGGCTGGATAAATAACGCATAGTGTGCGGTACAGACAGGAGGGGACCCATAGGGTCAAAAGACCCGGTGGGATAATCATTGGTCTTTGTGAACTGCCCGAATGAAGGGGAGGCTACATCAATCCGCCTTTTTTTCTGCTTTTCACTTGGTCTCCTTTTTAGTATTGGATGAATCATTGGCTTACCTGGACCTTTCTCGACATCATTAGGGTATTTAAGCACCCCCAGCATCGTCGCAGATTCTAGTGATCAAGGAAGGAAGAACATGCTCTTGGACCTCTCATTTGTAGCTTCTGCAATCTCATTGACAATATGCTCCTCCACATTAACTGGTAACCCAACTATAGGAGCAGTAATCATGAGTGCCCTGTCTACTGTGACATCAGTGTCATTTGAGGACGGAGACACTCTGGAGCAAATAATGGAAAGCCATGTCTTTGCTTCCGCAGTGAAGTCATGAGAATCTATTCCCTTGTGCAATCTTATCCACTTTGCAGTGATCCCGCCATCCAGCTTATCTATCAGTTATTGGTTGCCCCCTATTCTTGCTCTTTCTTTATAATCCTCATTGTTAGCGTTGGGGAGTCCATAAAGATCATTGATAATCTGGGGGCTGAAATGTACCTGCACGCCCCGAACAGTAGTAACCAATACACCCTGGAAGTCAGTCTTAACAGCATTTGAATAGAACTCCAAGACTATGTGTGATTGGCGGTGATTGGTGGATAAGAAAAACATATCCATCCGCTCTCCCACAAGCGTTGATGGAAGTTTTGCATTTTCTCCTCAACTTTGTCTAAATTAGTGCCTCATTCCCGCACAATAGTTTTGGCAAGTAGTTCATCATATTTCCGCTCGTATGCCGCCGATAAAACCGCTCAGGATCGAAAGCCTCTTCTTGTCCGGGGCCAAAGACATAGTCATGGGCAATTATTTTCTGTTAATCCGACTCCATTTTAAATTCAAATCACCTAAAAAATAGACCAACAATGTTAAAAGCTCATACAGACACTTAAAACAATGTATTAGGAAGTATTAAGGCCGAAGCAATGGGCGGAAAAAGTTTCGGACAGAGCTGTGCGAAGCTACTGTTTTTAACCAAAACCTGGGACTGCCAACTTTAGACCTTCGGGTTCGCGAGCTACTGCCGCATTCGAGAAGTGAAAATTTATTTTCCCAAGCATTAGGACTTCGCGTTCGCGACAGGCCATCGCATTCGCGAAGGTCTATTTTTTTCTGCACTGGCTTTGGCTTTCGCGTTCGTGAAGGTTGTTTTGTTTCCTAGAATATTTCTTCTTCTTTGAGGCATTTTTTCAAACATATCGTGAGCACACTGTTATTTTGCCTATTTACATAACATTATTGCACAAATTTCACCTAATATTTCTTTCGAATCAAGCCCTAACTCTCAACCAATCTCACCTAGCAAGCAACAAACAATTTCAAGCAAAGATTTTGCAATTTAATGCTAAAACTTTGAGCCCTAATGAAAAACTATGGAAGTTCTTCCATTTTTACAAAATTCAAAGAAAGAAAAGAGAAGAAAAATTGAGAGGAGAGTGTAGAGAAACATACCTTGAGAATGGGGATGAAGAATTGCAAGAAAACTTGAATAATTTAGACACCTTAAATTATTGAGGCCTAAGAAAGGTGGGGAGGCAGTGTTTGAACAAAATGAGGGTGTTTGGGGTGTTCTCTACTTTTCAACAATTAAAAACTGTTCAGCCCTTACCCGACCCTTCGCGTTTGCGAGGGCCCTACGCGTCCGCGAAGGGTAATAATGTCCAGAAGCTTCGCGAACGCGTAACTTTAAATTCCTAGATTCTCGCGAACGCGAGTTAATATCGGGAACACGTAGAATTGGCTTTTCCTGCACCGGAATAGTTTTGGCAGCTACTGGTTTTTGCCATCCGGGTCATCCCGACCTGCTCAAATCAACTCCAAAATTTCTTAAACTTGACAGATTTGTTATAAATAATATTCTAAGCTATTCCGAAAAATAAAATTTCAAAAATGACTTAAAATTTTTAAAAACAATGGGTTGCCTCCCACCAAACGTCGCATTTAACGTCGTGGCACGATGCAAACAACATTACCACTTTTCTCGCCACTTCGATGATATGAGCTGGGCACCTAGCTTGGAATCAAGCTTGTGATCACGAGCGTTGGGAGTGGTAAGTTGATGATCGAGCCAATGCTTTAATTTTTCATTTTGCACTTCTTGGATCGCATGTGAGGAATGTCATTTTGCTTTCTTGTTTCCTCAAATTGCAAAATGTATGGCTTGAGTATTTCCTCCTCGCAGTTCGTCATCGATTCATGTAGATCAACTTCTGTGTCACCACACAATTCCAATGTTGAAAACTTCTTGGAATGTAACTTCAAACCTCCAACTTGCACTTTTTCTTGTATTTTGACATCCTCTTCTTCCCCCCGACTAGAGTCAATTTCAAATGTTGTTTTATTTTCATCGGATGACTCTAATTCCATTTTTTGGCATCATTAACACTCATGGGGTCTGTTGGCGGATGTTCCATTCTTGACTCTTCAAATCTTAGCTCACCTTCTTCCTTATTTTGCAAGAATGGTCTTCAACATGAGCATCATTTTCTCATTTTGAGCATTCGAGAGCTCTTCTTGATTTTGATCAAGTGCCAAAGAATTTTGGGGACTATTTTCCAAAAGCTCCTCCAAAGCACTTCCTTCTTTGTTTTCTTCTTTAAGTAAGCACTCCAACATGAGCTTGAATTCTCCATTTTGGCCATGCTCAACTTCTTCCATTATCATAGCCCTATCATTTTCATCAAAATAAATAGAATCATCATAGCGGGGCTTGGCGAAAGGAAGGACAAATATGCAAAATAAATCAAATGACCATTTTGAAAACCACACCTATCACAAATACTCCACTCATGGATTTGCGATTGTGCGCACAATCCACCCCCGGGATAATTTAAACAGTTTTTCCACAAGTGTGGTCCTCCACAATAAGGACAAGGGTCATCTAAGTATGAACAACTACCATCCGACCAATTTTTATTATAAGATTCCAAATTTCAAAAGTAAGAAAATAAATAATATACAAACAAGAAAAATAATTACATACAATATTCACAAATTTGGACAAATCACTTTCCCTTACTTCTTAAACAACCTAGATTATGCCAAATTGTCCCCGGCAACGGCGGCAAATTTGGTGTCGTCCAAATCCACAGCTCAAAAGCAATAGGTACGGTCAATTGCAATATAATTTACCCAACTATGGGTCGGGGTCAAATACACAAGGACAATGTGTAGGCGACTAAGGATGTAGGAGAATTATTTCTAATGGTGCAAAGCCAAACGGGTTAAAGAGATGTTATTGGAATTATATTGGTTTAATTGCAGAAATATACACTATCCAAGAACGCAAGTAAAATGGTCAATGGATACAAGTATGAATGCATGGGGAATTACACATTAAGTAACGATCTAATGTATTTTATATTCCTTCTAATAATGATCACAAAGGTATACTTAGTTGCTTCTATCAATCGTGAACTCTCTACTTATCTTAAATCTCTCTCGAGTAATTATAATAATTTACTAGACGCACTCTCTCGAGCTACGCTAGCTAGATTCACATAATGGTTCACTTAGATTTCACCCGAGGTATTGCTATCTCTAATCCAACCTCTAAACCCTCGGTTATGACTCTCATCTATACTCCAGGAATGATGTTATTCAACAACTACCTAAATATGAACTCTCTCTCGAGTAGATACACACTAAAAGGCATGGTTAATTGAAATTCCTTTCAATTAACTAATAATAATTATGTAGTTGAACAAATAAAGATTCAACAAGCAAACATATGTTAACAATATAAGAACTTCAATTAATACATAAGCACAATAAAATATTAAATCCACATCTTAATTAAGAATATTCCCATAAACAAGATTAAGTGTTGGAAATAAATACTACACACTTAGATATACAATTCAAAGCAAGGAAATAAGAAAGCAACATAAATAGGTAAGAAAATCTTAACCACGAGCTTCAATCTTCAAGACCAATGTGTGTTTGTGCAAGAACCCTAATATTCTTCTTGTTCTCTCTAGTCTCTATGGACTGAAAATAAGCCAAAGATGCGTAAAAATAAACTGATTTGGGTATTAAAGGATTTAGGGTCAAAGTCGTAAAATTCTAGAACTTCCCTTTCTTCCCATGCAATTAAGCCTTCGCGTTCGCGTACAGTCATCGCGTTCGCGGTGCTGTACTACCTCCTAAACTTCGTGTTCGCAGTTTGACCATGCGTTCGTGAAGCTTTGACTTCTTCCCTTGACTTTTTGCCATTCGCCTTCGCATTCACGAAGGTCACTATTTCTACCCATCGCGCTTGTGATTACCTTACGCATTCGCGTAGTAGTTCTGGGCCTTGTTCATCGCGTTCGCGATGCCTTTTCGCGTTCGCGAAGAGTAATTCACTGGGAAGCTTTGTTTTGTCCATTTTTACTCCTTTTTGGCTTGTTTTCACTTGGTTCCTTCACCATTACTTCTAATCACATACAACCTGTAAAATAGAAGTAAACGACATTAAAATGCACGACTTAATTCACTCAACACATCAAAAGTATAGGTTTAAAGACAAGATAAGTGGGTATTTTACCCACTTATCATGAATTATACATGCGATGTGGGCTCACAGCTAATAGGAGCTTTCCTCGGAAGGTAGGAAACAAGGCACATAAAAACATATATAAGGAACTATACTGAACATCACATTGTTGAGGCGTGCAACCCGATCCAAAATAACATACCCATGGGTGTGTGCCACCCGATCCACACATAGAACTCACATAATGAGATATGCATCGAGCTAAATTGCTCATTTCATCAAAATACCGAATAACCGTCATAAACACGCTAAGTGCATAATACCATCCCTGAGGGGACATATAGCGCTATAGGCCACAAAACTCAAGCACAACTGAGGTGCGATATACAATCTGAATCTCAAGATCCATCCTGCTCATATAACCTCACATCTATGCGGAACCTCAACACATAAGAATTCACCAAGCCGTCTCACAACTCACACGGCGCAATACATCATTACATGAAATAGCTGGCGACATAATAACACCCTGACTACCCTTCCATAAGGAGCGCATTGCTGAAATGAACACATCTGGCCTGATACAAAACCCATATTCATTTTTTAATCCATCCACCGACCTCAAGTCGATCCTGATTGTACCAAGCTAGGATAATAACCTTTTAAAGGTCCAAACTAACTTTCCTTATCTTATAACACACAAGAACAACCATCCCAACTGGAGTAATCCTCCACAGTCTACAGCATAATAGACCGACTACCCTCCAGGCATCAATTCTCAATTTTACGACATCTCTACAATCTTCGTACTTGGTTTATATATTAATTGAATCAAGTGACTACATGACACACCTATACAATCCTCCTGTGGGACACGCTCCCACCGCTTATCATAACAGTCCACAGGTCTGTACACTCAAACCATCGGCCACACTAATGCTGAAAAGTGACCACGATTTCCTTAACCAGGATACAAAGTCTTTTTCATAAAACACTGATCTCAGGTGACACTGAAGATGTTACCAACCTACTTTGAACGTTGGAACTCTTTCCTACTCATCCGAGCTTGTGACATCCTTGTTAACACTGAACTGCAAACTTGATCCTCACTCCAAATTCCATATCACTTACTGCAGCCCAATATGCCACTATACGATATAACGCGACTCTCCATCATAACTCCGGAACTACTAACAGATTAACACTTTATGACATAAAAACTTTTCACTTAACTCACTTGAGGAGAACCACAGCCGCACACAAGCGAATTCTCATAGCCGTAGAATATGAAAACCTCTAAGTAGTGGTCCAAGACACCATAGCCCTTTTGGGACCCACCTACACATGACAGGCCTAATAGAATAATACTCTGGAATAACATCAATTACGGCGGCCGACAGGCCTCACACGTACCGCCACAAATCACTTGCATAGCTCAATCATGTTGAAGGAACTGATCACTACCACTAATATGCTAATTCAACTATGGCTAACATATCTATCTTCTCCCAATTTACCCTTGATTGCCATAGAAACAATAACAACTCCATTTAACACTCACCGCACTCTATCCACACTCATCCCGAGTGACCCTGAATCACGAGACCATGTTGCATCAAATTCCACTAACCATTTACCCCTCAAGTGCTACACTGCCAGCCAACACATCATAGAACATTTTGGGCCTCTTCTCATAAGTTGCTACCAAGCTTGATTCTTAGTCGTACCTATAGGCTCGAAATCATAAGGCATCACACTTTAACTTTTGAATTCACTAGGACCGTTGCTGAGAGCCATCCGCTCTGACTTGTCCCCAAATATAAACAACTCCATGAATCTTATAACACATGAATACCCTCTCGACGAGGCACCCGACATAATCACTTCCCTCGAAACCCGCATCTATACAATGCATAAACCCTAAATCCTTTCTCAAATCTGAGCATGAGCCAACAAGGCCAACCACAACACACCTTCAAATTTTCCTTTTCTCAATCACCACTTGTGTTTTTTCCCATAGTTGGAATAACTCATCAATATGCTAATAACCAGAAACCTCGCAAGTAGTTAACCATGCAACAAATCATATGCGGTGGGGCTCTCCCACTTAGAATAAAACCACTATTACACCATTCTGGAATTCACCAGAATTCTTTATCTCTTATTGACATAACCTTGCGCAATCAACCGTCAAAATTCTCGGAATATTTTTGTAAGAATCCTCTTTTTGAACTCTGAATCATCAACCACATTTGCACGACCGATCTCTCTACCGCACAACTAATAGAATTCCTTGCAGAAACTTCGTCAACCACGTGATCGCTAACCTACTCACAGGTAATAACCCACATGTAGGAATCACTTCCTGACATCTTCCAATGTTGTTGCACGGAATGCAATCACTATGACATCAATAACCATTCCTGAGTCTAGCTTACTCTCTAGCTACTCTAGTTCATTTACCCCCTCGTGGACATCAATTAAATCTGCGGCAATATCCTTCAAACTCAAGGTTATGTTGCATCCTTCTTCAATTTTAGCAGCTCCTTCCCGTTATATCAAATCTTTTGCCGCATAAGGGCACATGCTTCAAGTTAACTCCGTAAGCCCCAATCACCAATCTCTAAAATTCCCAAATCGTTCTAATCTCTCCTTAAAATGCATAGTCATTCTACCACAATTCCCATACGTAACTCCGTCACTCTCCCACTTTGGTAGAACTCATCTCATTAATTGACTACTCGATCTTCGCTTCTTATACTTGGCCTTCTAGAAATTTTAGCCACCACCTGACACTTCTCACATGTATTCCTCATCCTTTGCTGCTCAGTTGTTGCCTTAAATAAATCCATCTTTGTAGCACTTGAACCCATGAATTGCTACTAACCATAAACCCTTCCGAAGATCACCTTCCCCGAGCTGTCAACATTAAGAACACCGACTTAGTCCTGCACCGCCGCTCCCCGCGATATCTAACAGTTGTTTCTTCAATACGCATTATCTTGCTCCAGAGGCGAATTGTAGAAGATAATAATATTGGAGAACTTAGTACCTTCAATAAGGACAACAACACCTCATCATAGAAGAAAACTCCACCACGCCCGCAATTACCAAGTCTTGTTACCCCATCAACTCAACCTAAAGATACTCAGCCTGATTGCCTTTCCCCTTCTGGGAAAAAAATACGGAATCTCTATATCATGCACTGAGTAAAACTCCCTTCAGGTCATTCACTGCCTCGACACACAGGCAAACATCCTACCATCATATCAATATTGCGGAATAACCGTTCATAAGCATCATAGCAACATGTTCCTAGCCTCAAGGCTCTCAGAAGTATCACTAATTAAGCTGAAACAATAGAATATCCTTACACAAAGCGACGATAATCGTTCACACAACCCTGCAGGGAGAAACACCCTACACCATGTTTGTAGTACTGGTACAATACTTAAATTCTCTATTCATAACCAGCGGTTCACGTCGTGTAAGATTGAGTAGGATAGAGATAAAGGCATAAGCCTCAAAGGAATCAAATAGCACGATGAGGAATCAAGAAGGGAAGTACTCCTAACAGCCTTGTAGCCTCCCGAGGATGAGTATAGACGTCTTCGTACCAATCCGCGAGACTTTACTAGACTTGCTCATGACTCGTGAGACCTAAGGGAAACTAGAGCTCTAATACCATGTTGTCACGACCCAAAATCCACTAAGGGTTGTGGTGGCGCCGGACACCGCTGTCAGGCAAGCCAGTGGAAATATTTAATTCAATTCTTGTTTTAATAATTTGGAAAACACTTCTTTTATACAATTAAAACAACACATTGGTGTATTCCTCCAAATAAATAATGAAATATTTAACAACTTTAAAACTTCTGAATAAACCGAAATGCATCCCTGAACCCGGTATCACAAGTACATGAGCAATTTCTAAGAAAAACCAAATAAAGTACAATAACTGTCCGGAATACAATTGGACAGGAAATAAATAAAATCCTGAGAGAGACCATACTAGTTGTCGATCACCTCGAGGAAGTACACCTCACCTAGTCTATGTGCCGACCATGCCGCTAAGCCACTAGGCACACAACCTGTGCAACAAAAATGCACATCAAGTATAGTATGAGTACGAAAACAACATGTACTCAGCAAGTATCCCGTCTAATCTCGAAGAAGTAGAGACGAGAGGTCGACTTCAACACTTGCTAGTGGTCAAATAATAATATAATGAAATGTGAGGAAATCATAGATTTATATAGTAGTTCTAACTCGCAAAGCCGGAAAATAGGTAATCACCTTTAACAAATAATAAAGTATTTTCAAGGTTTACTTTTCATTTATATCAGGCCTTGAAAGGCAATATCAAGGCAAACAATATAAGCATGCGCATATCATGCTGAGGTCGACGGCCCGCTCCAACAGAAATATAAATTGTGCACTACCAAGGGTCAAACGACACAAACCATAGATGCATCTATTTAACATGCCGAGGCGTTCATCCCGCTCCAAAAATAAACACATGCAGACAGACAACCAAGAAGCCCATACGGAGCAATTCTCCAAAGAAGCCAATCCTCTTTTAACTATTTAAGAAAAATAAAGTTTAATCAGTTTAGAAATTCATTTATTAATTCAATGTGATTTAAGCAAATCAAGATGTCAATAGGTTCACAAATATCCAAGTATAACATGTAATTGGGTCCTAAACTACCCGGACAATATCATAATAGTAGATACGCACGGATCCTCATCACCTTGTGTGTACGTAGCCCCCACAGATATAAGCACATAACCAATTATTTTACCTATGGGGACAATTTTCTCTTACATGGTTAGAAAGGAGACTCACTTTGCTCCGAAGATCCATAACCGACATTCCACGCCCTTCCTAAGACTTGAATCGATGCACAACGCTTCAAAACTAGCCAATAATTATGTAAACCCATTAATATATGCTAAGGTACTCATTATAATCCAATTTATAACAATTCCTAGCCCCGATCGAAAAGTTGACAAAAAATCCCTCAGGCCCGCCGGAATTCAAAAAATTTTTGAAGATAAAGTTTACCCATAGCCTCACGAACTCTAATATATAACTTTCTCTAAATTTCATACCGAAAATCGTGGCTAAATTCCAAGAATACTAATTTTCTAGGTCTACCCTCAAACCCCAAGTTTTCTACAAATTTCATGCTCAAATCTATACATAATTGATGTATTTAACTCAAAATAAATGGGGATAACTTACCTTGACGTTGATGAAAAATTCCTTCTTGAAGCTCTCCAAAATTGCCCATGCCAAAGTGAAAAATGGGAGAAGAATGGACAAATCCCAGATATAAAACAACTCTCTGCCTCTATCTATTTCTGCACATGCGGCCCCTTGACCGCTTCTGCAGCTCCGCAGGTGCGGCCCAAATACCGCATGTGCGGTTCTTCCCAGGCTGCCCAAAGCACACTTCTGCGCTCCTCGTTCCGCAGGTGCGGTCCCGCTCTGCGGAGCCTTGACCACATCTGCGATCTCTTTCCTCCTGACCAAAATCCGCACCTGCGGCCCCTTTTTTGTAGGTGCGGTTATGACAGCAACCAGCAATTCAGCCCTCTAAAAACTCCAAATTCGATCCGTTAACCACCCGAAATCTATTAACCAATCATAGTAATAGTCCCATAACACATTACGGACTTGCTCGAGGCCTCAAATCACATCAAGCAACGCTAAAATCATGAATCAATAGAACTTCAAACTTCTACTTTCGATGCCGAAACCTATCAAATCAAAACCGATTGACCCTAAATTTTGCATACAAGTCGTATTTGACATTACGGACCTACTTTTGGAATTGGATTCCGACCCCGATAGCAAAAAGTCCACTTCCGATCAAACTTCTCAAAAATTTTCAAATTTCTATCTTTGGCCAAATGGCTTCAAAATGACCTACGGACCTCTGAGTTCACTTCCGATCACGCTCACAACTCTAGAATCACTATATGGAGCTATTCCCAGACTCGGAATTGCAAACGGATATCGATAACGCTGAAATGCACTCCAAGCCAAACTTATGAAATTTCTTCCAAAATACTAACTTTCACAATAGGCACTAAAATGCTCCCGGGTCATCCAAAACCCGAACCGGGCATCAAACGAACATGTTGGAACCTTCAGATCCCGATTCCGAGGTCGTTTACTCAAAATTCCAATCCTAGTTAATCCTTTCAACTTTAAGCTCCCGAAATGAGAATTCTCTTTCCAAATCAACTCTGAACTTCTCGAAATCTAATTCCGACCACGTGTACAAGTCATAATACCTGAAATGAGGCTGCTCATGACCTCTGAATGTTGAACGACGTACTAGAGCTCAAAACGATCGGTCGGGTCGTTACAAATAACTTTTAAGCCAAAAAGTAATTAGTTGGGCCCTAACTTATTATTTTTGGCCTGCTTAAGTTGTTTTTAATTTATTTTAAGCACTTTTTAACTTTACCAATACTGAAAAAAGCTTTAAAAAATATAAAGCTTATTTGACTAGCTTAAAAGCCAATCCAAACACCCTCATAATTGATGTTAAAATTTCTCCCCTTTTCTTCCATTGCATTGCTTGAAAATTTTTGCTTGTAATTGGTAAATTTTATTTTCAAAATTAAACACATTCTTTATGTTTGATATATTATTTTAATATCAAATTTTGAAAAAAAAAACAAAAACAGAAAAGGTGAGAAAAGGATGATCAAGACAAGTTCTACTATTATGAAGGCTTTACGTAATATAACTAAAATGAAATTCCTTAGAAATATTATCATATGTAAGTGGTTTTTATTATTTCACGGTGGCTTCTCGATATATAATAATTTATATTATAAATTTTTGATTTATACTGAATGATGAATTTTGATTATTCAAATTATCATGTAAATAATAAATAAATATACTAGATACTCAATATTATTAATTTGGTAGCTATATGTTTTACGGATTGAAATATTTAATATATATTCTTACTCTATATTTTTATATATTAAATTAAATAAAAAGTAAATTTAATTTATATATATATATAAATATATATATATATATAAATAATTCAAAATTTTGATAAAAAGGTAAACTTTTTGCTTGCAAAACTATCAAACAGCACAAATACTTCATATCATTAAAAAAAGTTGTTGTTAATGTTATGAAATAATGTAAAAGACAAGAACAATAACTCAAGAACAAGAGCAAATAGAGAGAAGAGTAGAGAGAGTTCTTCTCATTGATACTTAGAGAATGTTAGGAGTGTTTTACAATGGTAGAGGGCACCTCTATTTATAGGGAGGAGGATGATTTAGCTACCAAGAATAGAACTCTAGAATCTCTCTAATTAAAGACATTCACCTTAAATAGAAGTGTATTTATAACACTCCCCCTTGAATGTCTATTCAATGATGTGCCTCGTTAAAACCTTAAAACAAAACCCAATGCGAAAAATTAAAGTAAGGAAAAAGAGTACACACGTTTGAATATGCGCCTATTGGTTGCCTCGTTAAAAACCTCGCAAGGAAAACCCGGTGGGACAAAACCTTGTAAGGGAAAAAGAGTGCAACGCGCCTTAACTCCCCCTGATAAGAACATCAATTTATGTCCTTAAGTCTTCGCATCCCGATCTTGTGAACTAGCTTCTTGAAGGTTGACTTTGGTAGAGATTTTGTGAACAAATCAGCCATATTGTCGCTTGAACGAATCTGTTGAACATTGATATCACCATTCTTTTGAAGATCATGTGTGAAGAATAACGTTGGTGAAATATGCTTCGTTCTATCTCCTTTTATGAATCCTCCCTTCAATTGAGCTATACATGCTGCATTGTCTTCATACAAAGTTGTGGGTAGTTTATCACACTTCAAACCACATTTGTCTTGGATATGATGTATTATCGACCTTAACCACACATACTCCCGACTTGCTTCATGAATAGCAATTATCTCGGCATGATTAGATGAAGTAGCCACAATTGATTGCTTAGTCGATCGCCAAGATATGGCGATTTCTCCACAGGTAAACACATAACCCGTTTGAGATCGAGCCTTGTGTGGGTCGGACAAATATCCAGCATCAGCATAACCAACAAGATCCGGGCTGCAATTCTTGCCATAAAATAAGCCCATATCGGTAGTTCCCTTTAGGTACCGCAATATGTGTTTGATCCCATTCCAATGTCTCATCGTAGGAGCCGAGCTAAATCTTGCTAAGACATTAACTGAAAAGGATATGTCAGGTCTTGTAGTATTTGCAAGATACATTAGTGCGCCAATTGCGCTAAGATATGGTACTTCAGGACCAAGTAGCTCTTCATTCCTTTCTTGTGGTCGGAATGGATCTTTGTTCACATCAAGTGATCGAACAACCATCGGTGTACTTAAAGGATGTGCTTCATCCATGTAAAACCGTTTCAGTACCTTTTCTGTATAGGTAGATTGATGAACAAAAATTCCGTTTGCCAAATATTCAATTTGCAAACCAAGACATAGTTTAGTCTTTCCGAGATCTTTCATCTCGAATTCATCCTTTAGATAATCAATTGCCTTTTGGAGTTCTTTAGGGGTTCCAATAAGGTTTATGTCATCAACATATACGGCAAGTACAACAAATTCCGATGTTGTTTTCTTTATAAAAACACACGGGCAAATGGCGTCATTTATATAGCTTTCTTTTAACAAGTACTCACTAAGACGATTATACCACATTCGTCCAGATTGCTTTTAGACCATACAAGGATCTTTGCAATTTAATTGAGAACATTTCCCGAGATTTTGAGTTGTGCGCGTTTGGCACCTTGAGTCCATCGGGAATTTTCATGTATATCTCATTATCAAGTGAGCCATAAAGATAGGCAGTAACCACATCCATTAAGTGCATGTCAAGCTTTTCATTGACAGCAAAACTTATGAGATAACGAAAGGTTATCGCATCCATTACAGGCGAATATGTCTCTTCATAATTGACACCAGGCCTTTGAGAAAAACCTTGTGCAACAAGGCGTGCCTTATATCTTTGTACCTCGTTTTTCTCATTTCTTTTGCGTACAAAGACCCATTTATAGCCGACAGGCTTAACACCATTAGGTGTTTCAACTATAGGGCCAAAAACTTCACGTTTTGCCAGCGAATTCAATTCTGATTGAATTGCTTCTTGCCACTTTGGCCAATCCTGTCTTTTTCGACATTCTTCAACAGATTGAGGTTCGAGATCCTCACATTCTTGCATAATGCTAGATGCTACATTATAAGCAAAGGCATTATCCACCACAATATCCACTCGATTAATATTTGCCTCAATATTAATTGGATTTAGGGATAGTTCCGTATTTTCCAGAGTCTCGGGCTCAATGGATTCTTCATGAATCTCAGAATTTGTTAAATCATGAGATTCTTTCGTGGTATCATTTTGATCGTTCTTTTTCCTCTTTCTAGGATTTCGATCTTTGGAACCTAATGGTCTGCCACGCTTCAGGCGTGCATTCGACTCATTGGTTATGACACTAGATGATTGTCCAACAGGGACATCAATACGGATTGGAACATTTTCCGCGGGAATGTGGGATTTCGTTATCCTCTTCAAGTCCGTAAATGCGTCAGGCATTTGATTTGCTATTCTTTGCAAATGGATAATCTTTTGTACCTCTCTTTCACAAATAGAGGTATGTGGATCAAGATGAGATAATGATGCATTTTTCCACAAAATTTCCCGTTTGGTTTCACCAACTTCTCCCCCTAATTTTGGGAAAAGTGTCTCATCAAATCGACAGTCTGCAAATCGTGCAGTAAACAAGTCGCCTGTCAATGTTTCGAGGTAGCGAATGATGGAGGGCGATTCAAACCCAACATATATTCCTAACCTTCTTTGCGGACCCATTTTGGTGCGGGATGGCGGTGCTATAGGCACATATACTGCGCATCCAAATATTCTTAAATGGGATATATTGGGTTCATGACCCAAAACCAATTGCAACGGGGAATACTTGTGGTAATTCGTCGGTCTGAGACGAATTAGCATTGCTGCATGTAAGATGGCGTGACCCCATACCGAAGTGGGCAGCCTCGTTCTCATAAGTAATGGCCTTGCAATCAACTGCAGGCGTTTAATTAACGATTCTGCAAGACAGTTTTGAGTGTGAACATGAGCTACAGAATGTTCAACTTTTATCCCGATTGATAAGCAATAATCATTAAATGCTTGGGATGTAAACTCAGTAGCATTATCCAGTCTAATGGACTTGATTGGATTATCTGGAAATTGTGCTCGTAGTCGAATTATTTGTGCCATTAATTTCGCAAACGCAAGGTTGCGTGATGACAACAGGCACACATGAGACCATCTACAGGATGCGTCTATCAAGACCATGAAATACCTAAACGACCCACTAGGTGGGTGAATAGGTCCACAAATGTCCCCTTGTATACGTTCCAGAAACGTGGGTAACTCAGTCCCAACCTTTGTTGGTGATGGCCTGATAATCAACTTGCCTTGATAACACGAAGTGCAAGGATATTCATTATTCGAAAGAATTTTGAAATTCTTTAACGGATGCCCATATGAGCTTTCTATAATCCGTCTCATCATGACCGATCCTGGGTGTCCCAATCGATCATGCCATAAGTACAAAGGTATTGGAATCAGTAACCCTTTGGTTTACTGTTGAATGTGCCTCAATTGCACTAATTCTTGTCCAATACAGGCCACAAGTTAAAGACGGGAATTTCTCAATAACCCTCTTTTGGCCGGAGACATTCTTTGTGATGACGAGATATTCAAGATTATCTTCATCCATTGTCTCAATATGATAGCCATTCCGGCGTACATCTTTAAAACTCAACAAGTTTCTTTTAGACTTGGAGGAGAACATTGCATTCTCTATGATTAACGTCGTGCCCTTGGGCAGAGTTAAAATTGCTCTTCCGGAGCCTTCAATCAATTTACTTCCCATGGTTTGACATATACACGAACATAAGAATAAACAACTTCAATTCGTTTGTGTCACATAATATTTTCAAAATCTGCTGCTAACAGTTGACTAACAAAATCAGATATGTTATCCATAATTGATTACTTTGCAGTTTGAAAATTTTCAGCGTTTTTCATAAGACAATCGATTATTAAACACACACAATCGATTGTTTGAACATAGACAATCGATTGTTAAACACACACAATCGATTATTTGTTATTTTTGAAAAACTTCAGATCACACTGTCTTAAGACAATCGATTGTTATGCATAGACAATCGATTGTTGGCTATTTTTGAAAAATTCGACCTTATAGTTTCAAGACAATCGATTGTTATGCATAGACAATCGATTGTTGGCTATATTGAAAATTTCCAGAACACTGTTTCAAGACAATCGATTGTTAGCCAAAGACAATCGATTGTGGATGATTTTTGAAAAATTCCAGATTACACTGTCTTAACGACAATCGATTGTTAGACAAAGACAATCGATTGTGGATGATTTTTGAAAAATTCCAGATTACTGTCTTAACGACAATCGATTGTTAGTCAAAGACAATCGATTGTTGATCAATTGTTTTTCAGTTTTAATGCGAAAATAGTTGATAATCGACTAGTTTTTCAGGCTAGTCGATTATCCCTACTGAAAAATAAAAATTTTATTGATATTTGAGCATATTGAAGATATTCTAAAGAACTACTGCTAACATTGCATCATGAACTAACTAATACGAGCTAATACTAATGACTATTAGTTTATTCACTAACTAATACAAATAAGTAGAACAAAATCAAATAACTCCATCTTCTTTCATCACGGATCCATCGCCGATTAGGTGGTCTATTTTCCCATCGGGTTGCTCAAAGAAGTCTGCCACATCCAGGTGGGTGATGTCCTCATTGTCGTCATAGACAAAATTTGTTTCAGGGCCTTTTCTCTTTCGAGATGCTTGATAAAGGTCAACCAAGTGTCTTGGTATACGGCAAGTCTTTGACCAGTGCCCTTTCCCACCGCAACGATAACATATCGTTTCTGAACCATTTGCCTTAGGATCTTCATGACCCCGTTTCTGCTTTCGGCGGTTATCTCTCTTTGGGGGGTGACGGACTTCTTTGGAATTTCTTCCTTGTCTACGTCCCTGGCTATGACCCCGTTTACGACCATGACCATGGTCCTTTTCATGTTTGGCATAATGAGAGTGCACCTTATCTGCTTCAGGCAGTGGTGTAGACCCAGTGGGTCGATTTTCATGATTTCTTATGAGCAGGTCATTATTTCGCTCAGCCACTAGTAGAAGAGAAATCAGTTCAGAGTACTTTGTAAAGCCTTTCTCTCTGTACTGTTGTTGCAGTACTATATTGGAGGCATGAAACGTTGTAAACGTTTTCTCAAGCATATCATAATCGGAGATATTATCCCCGCATAGCTTCAATTTGGAAGTAATTCTGAACATAGCAGAATTATATTCAGAAACGGACTTAAAGTCCTGGAGCCTCAGATGAGCCCAATCATATCGTGCTTGTGGCAGAGTGACCAACTTCAGGTTGTCATATCTCTCCTTTAAGCCGTTCCACAAGACGAGTGGATCCTTGACGGTGAGATATTCAATCTTCAAACCTTCATCAAGGTGGTGGCGCAAGAAAATCAAGGCCTTCGCACATTCTTGGGTGAATGCTTTTTCTCTATCTTTGATGGTGTCTCCGAGACCCATAGCATCTAAGTGGATTTCAGCATCCAACACCCATGTCATATAGTTCTTGCCCGAAATTTCAAGGGCAACGAACTTTCTTTTCGTAATGTCAGACATAATCGAAATTTAAATAAGGAAGAGGGAAATACCTTAGATTTTTCGAGAATGGTTCTTGAGACGGTAGAGTCTCGTGCTGATAACGTGTTATGAAATAATGTAAAAGACAAGAACAATAACTCAAGAACAAGAGCAAATAGAGAGAAGAGTAGAGAGAGTTCTTCTTATTGATACTTAGAGAATGTTAGGAGTGTTTTACAATGGTAGAGGGCACCTCTATTTATAGGGAGGAGGATGATTTAGCTACCAAGAATAGAACTCTAGAATCCCTCTAATTAAAGACATTCACCTTAAATAGAAGTGTATTTATAACAGTTAAATATTTTTAACCTTGTTTTCTTTCCGAATGGAATAAAATAACTCTTTTGAATGAAAGGAAATATTGTAAAGGGACAACACCGGAACTCTCGGAGAAAAAGTAGTATTGCTTTCACATTTTTTATATAGAAAAAATTATATGGTGTAACTAACTCATATATTGTATTTATCATTAATAGCTATATTTGTAAAAAATTGTTATGCATAGCGATATTTGAATGTTATAGCAAATTTACTTGTAGTAATAATTATTTTAAACGGAACGCTAACAACATAAGCTTTCGTAACTCAGTTGGTTAGAACACCCTTTAGTAAGAGGGAGGTGTTGAGGTTGACTCTCATTGTGTTTGTTTCTTAAATTTTTTTGTATATCTGTATTTCGCTTTGATTGTACGCATCACGGAATACATATTATATTTATTGTGCTAAATAGTAATTAGGCAAACTATAGTTACGTGTGGTAATTAAACTCTAACCATAGTGCTTTGTGGAAATTCCTTTATTATCATCATAGTTCTTTATTGTTCGAGTGACTTTAAATAAAAAAGAGACTGAAGATTAATTAGAAGAATTTAGTACTTAGAATTTAATTTTACTAGTAACAGGTTCATGGGGAAAAAACGAATGAAAAAGTTGCTATAAAAATACTTAGAAACATACTTCTTTAATCCCCTTATTCATATAGTGACTTTAACGCATTTGAGTGAAGCAAAAATGACAACATCACAAATCTTTGTCCTTATGACTTTCACGGTCTTCGCCTTTGCATCACTAGGAGGGTATTTTTTCTTAATTAAATTAGAAAAAGTTAGTACTAAATTTATAATATCAAAGCTCATTTATTTATCTAATCAATGAAAATAATTAATTATGCCTGTAAACATTTTTATTTCTACCAAATTCATGACGATACTTCTCATCATGTTCTTTAATTAAATTTATAATGTCAAACATTTTTAATGAGTATGATCATTCACTAAAATTCATTATCCAATCGATTGTTTAAAACTATATTTTAAAAAAAAGTATTTAGAGGTGTTAGTGGTTTTCTTGTAACTTCTTGAATTCATCAAGCAAAATACATTTGTAAATAAATTGAAAAATATGCAGTAAACAAAAGAATCTTCATTTTGTTTGATTTTAATCGTTTTTATTAATGAATCATCAACTCTTAATTTAAATATTTTAACTCATGCAGAATTGACAGCTGGGCAATGTTGGCTTTTTGTTCATGAAAATTGGGGATCATGTACAAGTGACGATGACTGTCAGGTTCACTGTAACAAATATCATGACCGTGCAGCTTATGTTAAGGGCCAATGTGAAGCTCAAATGAGTGTATGTAGTTGTCAAGCTTGTTCGTACTAATAATATAATAATTTATTGTACTGTTAGTATATAAGTTAACAAGTTAATTACAACTTGTTATTACTTTATTTTCGATGTTATTGTATTTAGAATGCTTATTATAAAAATTACATATTATCATAAGTAGACTTAACTTAATACTGCGATATCAAAGAGAAAATTTAGAATAAAATATGATTTTTGTCTTCTTTCATAAACCTTACAATACCAAGGAAGATTTATTTTCATACACTAAAATTTTATCCACTAAATTTCTCCATCTCATAATAATAAAACATTATATGTTGCATTGTGACGACCTCAATTTTCATGTCGTGATCGCACCTAGTCTCTAAGACTAGATAAGCTTAACAAACATGCAGGAGTAATTTGAAAATATCAAAACTCCACAACATATATAAAAGTAAATTCTCTACACCTCAAGGTGTATGCAATAGCCCAAAATCCGACGTAATACAAGTCAAAAGCTCTGTGACAATAGCTAAATATTAAAAACATTAATTTTATCCAATATAAAATTTATTTTATATGATAGAAAAGTCGATCAATTTTGCATTGAAGTTTCGTACTTTTATAATAGTCTGGATTGATTGAGAAGAGAAAGTTAAGTGAAACGTTATTTTCCTATATATTTGGTAGTTTTTAGTTTTAGTTTCACATTATTTACCACATAATTATTATAAATTAATATATTTTGTTGCAAAAACTAAGTGATTCTTCTAAAACATTACTAATTATTTTGTTCATCATGATAAAGTACCAACAGGATGTCATTTTCCAACTGCCATATAGAAATCACTTTAAGGTCACTGTTTGATCCATCATCATATTTTTCACCAAACCTCTCCTCAATTTCGAGGAGAAAATGGAACATGTAACTCATCATCACATTCTGAGATTTCATTGGTGCACTTTTGCTCAAAAGCGATTTGTTGGTCTGGAACCCTGGTATTTTCGAACAATGGGGAGCATCCCGCTGTGCTGTTGGTAGCAATGCTATGAATTTGATCCGTCTCATCCTCCACGAAGTCCAATGATGCGGTCGTTAATAATCTTTCTGGATTAACAACTGAACCTTCGAGTCTGGTTTTCACCTTGTGTCGCCATCCATGTAGCGACTTCCTAACATTCTCTGAAACAATTGTCTTCTTGTATCTGGAACCCATCTGCTCGATCATCGGTGACTCAAGGAACAGTGCACAAGGATGTATAACCAAGGACAAAAAAAGAGATTACATAGTGTTTTTTAGTTACCTGAGCAACGATAACATAGAGTGGAAATGTGACAAAGCTACACCAGAATTGAGAAATAACCCTGCAGCAACAAGTTAAAACGGGCCATGCCATAATGAGTGTATTCAGCAACAAGTTAACAAGGAAGTGAGACAAAGATAGGTACCCAAAAGACAAGCGAATCACGAGAAAGGTTTGATTTTTTGTGAAACACGATGATCCCTTTATTTCCCACTACACCAGAAAAGGAAATCAGGGTTAGCCCCTATGGAGAGAATTTTGTATCACTGCATAAGAAAATTACCGCTTTTGCCTTTTCTAAGTATTAGGTGAAAATATAAATCAGACACAAACTACATATGAAAGCCTCTAGTTTGCTCTTTGTCATATTTTCTGACTCGTAGCTCAATATAACTTGGTAGTTTGCTTTAAGAGTTGAAAAGTTAAATAAATTGCTCTTTAGACTTGTAGAGTGTAAAACAAGATAAACACAAGGCAGAAGATGTTACTCGCTCTGATCACACAACGATATGCAGACAATGGAGGGTCTGTGAATAACAATCAGTACCCGGAACTTACATCTATTGGCTACAAAAGGGAAAATATTACTAATAACTGTCTGCAGTAGCCCAACTAGGAACAACGTTTCCTCCTAAGCAACTCTACTTCTTCCCATTGACAATAAGACAAAATCGTTTTAATTCATTATAAGCAACACTACCTCAATCAGAAAACTAAGTTCCCAAGTTCTTACCAGTGACCAAATGTATGTTGCCATCTCAAATGCGTTCTGTATATCATTCACCCAGAAGAGCAATCAATAAGTCATATATGACGCAGCTATATCATTGACCTAAATTTAATTAGCGCTCCTCTTGTTAAGCCCTTTGAATTTGAGGATAATATTAATGTTATTTTGCATACCTGGAATGATATAAGTTGTATTATCCGCAGCAGAAACCTAGGCTTCCCAAACCAGAAAAGCTCATCTCTGAGGTTAAACTGATGAAATCCTTCCCGTGGACTGCTATCCATGATTTCAACTGCCAGCTTAACCACCACATGGTGAAGCTTGGTACCAACCAGAAGGATTAACTTCCAAAAACAATTTTAGAAAAGGTCAGAAATTGAATGATTATTGAATTATGCTTCTGAAGCAAAAAGAGAACAGAAAATAACAAGGACATACAATAGCAGGAAAGAAGGAGATCCAAAAGTAGATATTAGTGCCTGGACAACGATAATCAAAATTATCCATCATCTTTCTGAAAGAACTAAATGAACAATAGAACGGCGAGGATTCAAAAAGAAATCAACAGTAAATCTACTACACATTTTTGGGCTTCTGCTTCATTTACATATTAATCTTTTCTGGTTCCTCTTCTACTATACTAAAAAAGGGATAAGACCAGGAAACAATTCAATAAAAGTATAAATTTGCTTTTACAACATCCTCTTTGTTGTCTTTTGTTGATCAGGGTTATCTAGTTGCAATGACTTTCATGACCTTTTTGTTGCTCGATTTTTACGTTCAAATGCTAAGCAATTAGGGATTTTGTGATGCTGAAGTAGCAAAACAAACTGAATCTAAGCAAGTCTGAAGTTGTAAAGTAGCTCGCTAAGCGACCTCCTCAACTATTATTTCCATTACAGTAGTTAGAACTAAAAGCAAATTTGATAAAATTATTTGTTAGATCAATAATAAGTACTGAAGCAAAACTTCCATAGAATATCTAGAGGATAAATTACCGTGAAAGCTTAAAAATACACAAAGTATGACGAAAATCCATAGTGGAACACTGCAACCAAAGAAGAATCAAAAGGATTATTTTGGATGAATAATCCATAGTGGAATACTGCAATAAAAGAAAGAAAAAAAGAAAAAAATCTTAGACTTTTGCCGTAACCATGATATCTTACAGTTTATGAAATGTCGTATTTAGTCTTCAGATGGACAAATATGTCAGGTGTTGTCAATAGTCACAACCAGAGGCGAAGCCAGGTTCGAACGCAGTGGGTTCTAAATAGTGATTCAACTTTCATTTGTTTACAAATTTTGCTTATTATATAAAATATAATGATAATTTTATCTCTAAGTAGTACCTATGTAAATGCAAGTTGGTCTCACTAAAAAATTAAAAACAAGAAATTAGGACCAGTGTATCACTAAGAGAAAAACATGAACACAAAATTAGAATAGAAAAATTGAAGAAGGAAGAATGGTCTAACTTCTAAGGGAAAAAGCGCACACACAACAGAGATTTAGAGGGCATCCGGCATATTGTGGTAGCAGCGATTGTGGATCAACAGAAGCAGAGCAGAACCGTAATTTTTTTTTTTTTTTGATTTGGGAATTTAGGTTTGTTGTTTGGAGTTGAAAGGATTTTAGCGTTTGTTTATTAGAAAGAAAACAAGTTGTTGTGTTTTATTTATTAAATAATATTAGTGTAATGTTTCTTGAGAGGAATTTGTTGAGTGGAAAGTAGTTATTAAATAATGTTAGTTTAGTGTTTGTTGAGTGGAAAGTAGAAGAAACGTCGTCGTTCACATTTTGATTTGTTAGAAACGTAAAAAACAAAAAAGTAAAATACTGTCTTTAATGGGAATCGAACCCACATCTTTTCCAAAAGAACTCACATCCCTTACTATTGAACCCAAACCTCTTTTGTTACTGGGTTCATCATGGTATATTTATATAGATGTGACAAATTTTTCAATACAAATACATGGTCTCGGAAAAAGTCAGTGGGTTCGTCTGAATCCGCACCCACTACTATACCTCCGCCGCTGGTCACAACATAATTGGGCATCAACAACAAACCATGCCTAGAGAAAGGAAAAGCGTGATTGTCATCAGCCAGGAACACACACCAAGGATTCCTTGCTAAGTAATTAGGATAGTTCAAGTGGTGTAGCTATTTTTAATAAAAGTCTGGACATATCCCTTAGCAAAACTTGACTACTTCCCTTTTTTATCCGTCAAAAAAAGAATTGACCCGTATTCTTAAACAGAAACTTGCCTGCCCTCCAAGAATTCAAGCTAGCATAAAAAAGAGTTGTACTTTTGAAAGTTTAATATTGATTCGACGTCCTATGAATTAACAGCTATATTTCAGTAATTATATCACTTTTTGAAAGCTTATCTAATTCTAATAGTAATATGTCCAAACTTTTATTTAAAGAAGGTAGTACGTAGTGCATGGTTCTGGTAAGAAGAAGGCCGTATGTGGTGCAAGATTCTGGTGAGTCAGATGCAAGTCGAAGAACCAACACATGGTAATACTCAGTCTGAAACTTGTGTTCTTTATTAGTGATACAAGAGAGGTCTAGATCATAAAACTGGAGAAGCTAAGACAAGCTAATTAAGCAGTCAATCTGAACGTCTTTACTGGTGTCCAAACATGATCACCAGAACTATTGAGGGGAAACATGGAATGCCGATAATAACACATGAACATAAATAATTTAAACTGCAGAAATTCTATATGAAGTTATTGATGGTCTGCCATCTTATAGTATAATTCATAATGTGGAAGACGGAGATGGGGTAGCAAATAGTTTATTATGATGCAGAAGTTATGCGTAATCGGAAAAAATAACCTTCAAACTGATATGCCATTGTACCTGATACCAACAATATCACGAAATTCTTCCTCCATGCTTCGAAGCATATACTTATGGAAATCATAAGTTAATGGCAGCTGATGAGTCTGCAAAAACAAAATGAATATAAAGACATAATATTGCTGCTCCATTCTAGTATAGGAATATAGAGAGGAAAAGTCATGTGTTTCCATCCAAGCGTCCACAAAAAATTCGTTTGGAAGGTTAGACCAATACTGGAAAAGTCACAATGTAGTTCTAGAAAGTGGACCCTCTGCTTCATGGTTAGTGCATGCTTCTATCATCAATTAATCTGACCTACTCATTTTAGCTGTTACCTTAACAAGGCATTGACAAGAACTTAATCCATGAACTACACAGAAGTACCTAAAAAATAGTGCCTACTTGGTTTCTATTATTAACTGATTCACACCATCTATGTAAGTGAATATTGTCTTCAGTGGTCATTAGTTAGAAAGTGTGTTCATAAAATAACAAAAAAAACCAAATATGAACAAGGAACTGATTTAATAAACAAATTACTATTTAAATAGTGGAAATATCATTAATAGGCCAGTGTGACTTAGAAAGTCACTCTTCACCTTCCACCTCAATGATCATTGAGGAAGATATTTCAGTTGTAGAGGAAAACAATACAAGACTTACAGTAATAAAGCCCAGGCGCAACGCCATGTAGTCAGCTTCATTTATAGAACTCCAGAACTGGCGTCTGAAACAAAGCTAAAAGGAGAACTTTGAATGAATATTTTTAATTGCTTGAACTCATCGCAGCACATGCCAAGAGGTAGAGAAGATTAAAGTATGAAGGTGAACAATTTATCAGAACTACATGAAGTTTAAGATGCAGTTGTTTACAATAATTCAATCTGAATACATGAATTAAAGCTCACAACAAATGATGCAGCTAAGTTTATAGTTTTACAAATGTCGTTAAGTTTTGTGACTCCTGTGTGACCAACGACAGTTTGAATAGTCATTGAATAAACCAAATGGCATTGTCGATCATGATCAGTACCACTCTAGATCATAGCCTTAGCTGCAAAAGGTACTTGAATTTGTTATTCTCTATTGCATTTTAGAGTTTTATCATCTTAAGGTATGTATGTAAGTCTTTTCCATGCCACTCCATTGCCCAGAACAATGTACACAGATGTCTTATCTTTCAAATAGATTCACCACGCATTGTGCTGATGATTAGATCTACATGACTTGGGACATCTAGTATTCACCTTTACTCAGCCACCTCTTTATAACATCATTGGGCTAATACTATTCCCCTTTAGTTGAGATAGCATAAGAACACCAAGTAACAAGTATCCACTCAATCAGAAACACAAGATTTTATGTGAAAATACCAGCCAAACAAGAGCCCTGTGCTGGCTCCATGGGTGAGCAGTGTGGTGAAAAGTAAAAGTTGATATACGCCCCATTCTCCTGTTGTTTGGGACAGCTTCTTCAGAACCTAAGGTTAAACTTGCAAGTAATTATTCTGGAATTATAAATAAAGTTTGAAGAATAGTAGTACTGCTGGAAATTTATGCACCTTCCAATCTTTGAAGAGCCATTGACTTGGCATAGTTTTCCCATGTTCTCCAGCTATATATCTGCATGGTTAATTCATGGCGTTTGATGGATGTGGGAAGAAAGTTCTAAGATGTCATCAGAGGTTAATCAGGAAGAAGATCAGCCAACCTTGATCATTGCCAGGGCGATGGCGAAAAAGCTATAAGACACATGGCTAACACCGAGGACAAGCAATAAACGATGGAGCTGCTCCAGGCTCTCCTTTGAAGCAAACGATTGGAGACCCTGGCAAAACCAACATGATTATTCTCTGCTCATGTGGAGCCAGTATTAGCACTGGCCACTTAATTAAAGACAAGAACTAAAACAATTTGATACTTGCAAAGTGATCTATATGAAGCAATGCAAAATGCGAGAGAACTTCCTAGTTCCATCATCAAGCGAGCTTCACATTTTGTACGAGGTAGAGAGCCCTGAGGAATCTTTGTTAAAAATAGTCCTATTTTCAAGTGCGACACACCTTAAACTTTTGATTTCCAAAAGTTTAGCCTTCTTAACTCCTCCAATCTACTAACCTATGAGTACTAGAGATAGTAAAATCATGGATTTTCAATCAAAGAAAACATGTTCAATATTAATTGTGCCACATTCAGGAATTTACTTGGCTATAAGGTTGTTACTTTCCAGTTGAATAATCTAACGGGGCAAATGTTAGCTTTCAACAATAGAATAAGGATTCCGAAGTTGTTTACAGACTATCCCTGTAGATGATAGCTCGTGAAGAATCGACCAAAATTTACTCTTGGAAATTCGGATCAAACAATGTTAAAGTAAAAAGTAACAGAATGGAAAATTGTTTTTTTTTTTTTTTTTGGGGGGGGGGGGGGGGGGGTTGGGGGAGGATGTCAAATAAAATTGAGTAGAATATTCTTGCTTGGCACCTCAGGACAAAGATCTTCATTCCTGCTGCTTAAAAGCAACCTTGAACTTGAAGTTGAATTAAAGTATGAAGAACCTGATAAAACAAATCGCGCAATTGCTGATTCGCTCTTGTTTCTTGGCGGAGAACATGGATAGAAGTGGTTGCTCAAGGCTGATGACTTGACACAAATCTTTGCAACATAAATGATCCAATGACCCATTAGCAGTGATAGCAGTCCAAAAACCATAAGCTCTGCTTGCAGCCAAAAAAGGAGGAAGAGGAAAATGAAAACAAAAGAGTTCATTAAGCATCTTAAATGGGAAATAATGATTTACTCCCTATTCTTAAACGTTAAGCTCAAAAAGAGCAAGCAGCCTTTAGAAGAATCAAAACCAGTGATCAGTACATTGAACTCTAATTTTTTCTAGTATATTTCACACACAACTACAAGGTTAGAGTAAAAAATCTTGTGTTCTACGAAACTCACAGAAACCTTCTACATCCACCACTGCGGATCTAATATTTCTAGCATATAGGTGCACTACTAAAAAAATGAGAATAAAATATATTAAGTGGGAATTGATCATTATTCCTCTTGGTAAATAACCCAACCTTTAACCAAGTGCACCACTCAACCTTCTTGGAGCATGGGTGCCAACAATTAATATTATACTAATTTTAAAAATATGTACATGAAATATCTAATTTTACGGAAAGACCATGGACACGTGCCCCATATTTTTGCTTATACATCCGCCCCTAACTGCAAGAGTGCCAGTAATCACGGAAGGCTCAATATACAGATACTTAAGAGGTGGCTTACCTTCCTTTATTTTCTCTAGCGCAGCATAAAGAGGTTTCCTTTTCGTCCTGTGCAACCACTGCAGGAACAAATTACAAATTTAGAGAATTCAAACAAATGCATAGAGCTCAACATATAACCCACCCCCCAACAAATATATTGCAGAGCTCGAAAATAGAATAATAAGAAATGGTATTTTTTTCTTTTACCTTTCCAAACTTGTTCAAACTGCAATGGATCAAGAAACCAATGCTCACCAAAACAGATACGACTGTCCCTACTGCCCATGTTGGTGTTTCAGCAAACGATGCTTCTTCCAATTTCTCCATCTTGACTAATATTCAACAACCTTAAAATCCACAGTAAAGACGGCATCAACCTTAATCACATCTGTGGGTGGATTATCAAAGTTTTTTGGAAAATCTAATGCAGAAAGATGGAACTTGTTTCAAGTGCAGAAGCTTCAGCAATGAACAAAGACTGCCATTAATAATATCACCAATTGGTCAGCTGATTTTGGTTCATAGGCAAAGAACATTAACTTAGAGCGTGGGGTGTTAGAAACTAGGAAAGCATAATGGTCCCATGTGGAAATGCCTGATGCAAATCTTTTGTCAGTATGTTGTACAACCAACTGGCAACCTCACGCATCCTTGTTCTGCTCTAAATGCTCACCCACCTATGTTGTCGTAGTTCCTGTTTCTACCACTTCATTAATGCACTTGTGCCTTGTGGTTACTTTGACCTAATCTTTTATTTAGACTGTAAACATTGTGCTTTTTTGGACGTAATCTCTCTCTTGACCAAAGACTTGTCGTATTGTTGGGGAGGTTGGTTTCTATGTTCTTCCGAAAATGGAGTAACATAATGCATCATATCAATAATCAACCTTTAATTGCTATCAGCCTTTTCAAGGTGTCACAGCTGTAATTTTTAAAGCCTTGAAGTTGTGAAGGACCATATAGATATCTATACTAAAACAGAATACACGATTAATTGCAGCATCAAAGCTCAAATTTTTGTAAGAGGTACAATTTCATCTGTAATTGAACCAAATAAAAAAAGTTCTGACATTGTTCTTTTTATACAAAAAATGTGTCTCGGTCAGTTTGTCCATCTTTGCCTGTCATTTTTAGGAATTGTGACATACTATCTGAATTTTCCACATGCTCCTTAGGCCTATTTATTGGGGCTTGTTGCTGGTTCTGTCGCCATAATGATTTTTCAGTTGCGGAAGTTATATTGCAAGCTTTGCCTCGATCCTAGCAGAAATTAAAAATTCTATAGCTACATTTCTTTTTATTTACCTAAGTTTTGATTCACAAAGTTAATACTTCCTCAACGGCGGATGCAGAAGCTCCGCGAAGAGAATTTCAAAAAGAAAGAGTTAAAAAAATATAGCTAGAGAGAATCGAACCTATAGCCTTACAAATGTTTTGCATCCCTTGACCACTAAATTATATTTTTGGGCTGTATTAAGGGAATTCAAAACTTAATATATCGACGAAGGGAGTTCGGGTGAACCCCTTCCTCCCTCCTAAATCCTCCCTTGAGTTCCTCCATCCATAATAAATGACTTTTTGTTATCCTTTTTTTCCAAAATAAGTATCTCTTTACATAATCAAGAAAGAATTATTTTTATTTATCTACCCTTATTTACATATCTCGATGTGACCGGTAACAATATGCAAATTTTAATTAAATGTAATATAGTGAATAATATACTGGGTAATTGTTGTTATTGTAATATAGTTAACACATATTTTTTTTAGGAAGTTCGTATTATTTTAAGGAACATGTCAAAAATCAAATAATCACCTATTATAGATGGAAAAAGAGTTATTCAGTAATAATGGTTGTGAAGGTAACCGGTATTGGGTAGCCCAATAAATTGAGAAGTGCACAAGCTGATTAAGACATTACACAATAGGAAAAAGAATTTAAGCTTCCATTCAAAGCGTAGGGGTGGCCCATTTGGCAGTTGAGAATCAAAGGGTAGCTGAACAGCACAGTAGCTGGAGTTCTGATTAGTGAAAGTTAATTTTTTTTTAAATATAGAATAAAGTATTTTGACTAATTCTCTTAGCCAGCTGCCATTAACAAACATCCAACGACCTCCTACGTCCTAGCCGCCCAGCAGCTTACCTCCTATTTTAAATCATTCAATGAGTAAGCTTTCCTTCTTCTATTTCAATTGGTTTCTCATCTATTTGCCCACTTGAGCCGAGGGTCTCCTAAAAACAGTTTTTTGTCTCTCGGATAAACATAAGATCTGCGTTGTCAAATTATATTGGGTCATTATTATTATTGTTGTCTCATCTATTTGCAATTAGTCTTGAGTAAAATACTAAGTGCATTTTAGGGACCGCAACTTAAAAAAATGCAGCTGTCAAAATCACAGACTTTATTGCAATATTTTTGTTTTACAATAAACGTCAAATGCAGAGAATATACTAGTGATTTCAATGAAATATTTATTCTTTCATGGTTAAGAAAGTGACTATCTTAATAGCTAGCACAACAGCTGCAATAAGAAAAGACCGAGTGATCAAAGTTCATCTTGTGGTTTGTTTACAGCAAACCCACTCTCCAACCAAGCCTGATATCCCCCTCCCATGTTGCTTACATGCTTGAATTCCTGCCAAATTCATCATTAGAGTTAATTTTTGAATATATTTGTTTGGCTAAAAAGTTATTCAAACACTTTATATAGCTTGAAAACAATCAAAAATAATTTGAGTCAATCGGAATCAAGCGTAATATGGTCTAGAGATTATGAAATGACTAAGATATAAGAACAATGAGACAAATATCAGATTTTACACTAGAGAGAGAGACTCTGATAGAGAGAGTTGTATATTTTTAGTAATGAAATACACATGAGCCTTTACAAAGGGAGAAGATCCCCTTTATATACTAAGGGAGCTTGCTCGAAATAATACAAAATAGTACAAGGGTTGGTGGCCTCGATATACGAGTGTTAGAGCTCGATGTGACATTACGGTGAGTCACATCACTTGGTCCGTTTATTGACTGAGATCGGTCTTTCTTAAGTCAACCATGCCAAGGCCGCCTTCTTTAGTGAGGCCGTATGTGGATACTACGTGGACGTGGAGAACCAAATTTTCCTAATACAGATAGTCCCTCCGTTTATTGGGACGCAGTCGAAAGGCGTCTCCAATGGACAGACATGCGTGCTTGACGCCTATGAAAATTTGGTCGCTCCTGCTGATACATCCGTGAGAGCCGCGTTCGTATGTAAAAAGGTCGTGCCGTTTGACATGTTACCTCCTTTTTGGGATTTCTTTTTGAGGTGACGTCATCGATCACACGCGTGATCATTTCTTCTGCTCCCGAGGTGGTTCGGGTTATGACGTGGCGTTTGGGTTTCCTGCGCTGATTTTTCGAATCATGCCCTTTCGATTTCCGTGTACCTTTTCTTATAAATAGGTGGAGAGTTGAACTAGGTTCATCTTTCGATCTTTTTCGGAGAGTATTATCTCACTCTTTTCCTTATCTTTTCCTGGTGTTTGCTATTCTTTTCTTCTCTGAAATTCTCGTTTTCTAGAATCGAACTTGCGACCCTTAATATCTTTTTCTTATATCATTCACTATGGCTAAACGTAGGCGTGATGATACCAAAACCAGGGACTTTGCTTCTACCAGGGCTTCGTTATCCTTGGACGACGAGAAGGCCGAGGAAGTTTTTGTTCCTCCTTCAACGGCCAACCTGCTCCCACGTGATATGAGCAAAATAAGCGACTTTCTGAATAAGCGTAAAGTCTGCCCTTGGGAGCATAGTGAGATGACGCTGTCCCACTTGGCCACTCTCAGGGAGACGTATGATATCCCTAATCACGTTGACATGGTTCCCGCGGGGCTGGATTACGCTAATATGCCCAGGCCCGGGTACTGTGCCTTCTACTAATACGCCTTCCAAATCGGATACACCCTTTCAGTTTACCCTTTAGCAGAGGAGTTGTGTAGCTAGTTCTGAGTGTGTCTGGCCCAGCTTACCCCATACGCCTTGAAGGTGTGCAGGGTGGTATCCGTTTATGCGGCGAAGGCCGGAAAGGAGGTGACCCTTCATCACCTTTTGCAAATGTTCAGTGTGGTTTTCATGAGAGGCTCGATGCTCCAGTTGAGGAGCAGGGGCAAGAAAAGCTTCGTGGCGCATGTGGATGACAAGGCCAAACGTAAATTTTGGACGAGGTTCTTCTACATACGTACCGAGCACCTAGTGCCCAACCCTAATGGGTTTCCAGAAGTGTGGAATGATGCACGTAAGTATTGTTGTGCGTGATGTTTACTATTTTGACCTTACTTTGCTGGTTCATACTGTCGAAAGTTTTCCTTTGTTTTCATGTAGTGGCTGCTCGTCCTCCTCGTAGTGTTGACGACATTAGGTTGTGGGTGCAGGCGCTGATACCGTTTGCAGAGGAAAGCCGTTCTTGGACTCACTTTCTTAGTCTCCACGGCCCGATTTGTAACGGCTTTACCTAATCTTTGTTACGGTTTGGGGACCCATATAGTTTCCTTACCCATCTCTCACGTGTTTTGGTAGGTCGGGGCGCTTCTAAGAAGGCGGGGAAGAAGAAGTAGTAGAAGAAAAGAAGAAGGTTGATGCTGGTCCTTCTAAGACGGCATCTGATCCTGAGGCGGATGTAATCTTCGTCGACACTTGTAAGGTTAGTGCTTCACCTCCTTTAAGATAGAAGGATACATCAGAAGCGGCCCCAGAGATAGCATCTGAGGTCGTGATGGGGGTCGTACCTGAGACGACGCCCATAGAGGTGCCGGTGGCTGTCCCTGAGATTGCCCCCGTAAGGGCGCTTTCCGCCGTGCTGACCCCCTCTGAGCCTGATCCGCACCCTATGGAGGGGGACCGTGAAGAGGAGGATACGTTGGAGATGAGGCAACGTCGGATCCTTACTGGAAAAGTCGTGACCACCCAGTCTGGAAAGGCTAGGCCGTCTAGCCCTGTGTCAAGGCCGGCATTTATGGCAGAGGCTATTCGCTCAGGAAGAGTTGATCTTAGGAGGGAGGCTGCGGCGAGGAGAAGCAAAGACGTGGATGTGGCGGGCTCGGGGGCAGCCACGGAGGGCGCAAACAGAGGAGGTAGGTCCTTGGATCGGGTGGAGATGATGGCCGGCCAATCTTCTCGTCGTATAGTGATCCCAAGTCACTATAATCTGCTCGAGAATTGTGAGGAGGCGGCCTCCAGTATGACGCTCTTGTGCGCCGGTGCCGAGCGCACGACCCTGGCGGAGCTTAGTGATGAAGCCTTGGCCCAAAGGGTGGCAGGCGCGGCCTTACAGGTATATTTCTGCTTTGCTTGATAACCGTTCTTTATGTAGGGTTGCGGTATTCTCGTACTTACTTGGTCTCTTTTCCAGAATCTTGTCTTGAAGGTGGAGAGGGATCGGTGTCGGAAAGAGAAGATTGCCAAATACAACTGGCTGGCGCAAAAGTACAATAAGGTGCGAGAGGCGCATCGAACCCTGGCCGACATGTACAAGTAGGACCCCAACTTTAGAGTGGTTCGTGAGGGCCTAGTGGAGTCCGAGGAGAAATTGAAGAAAAGAGTGCCCGAGCTGGAAAAGGTGGATGAACAGCTCATGGCCGCTGTTGCTCGGGCCGCGGAGATGGAGGTCCTTATCCAGGCCAAGGACAAGGAGCTGCAGCTCGGTCGTGTTGTGGCGGATGAGGAGTCAGAATTGCGCACCCAGGTGGCGGCTCTAACGGAGGAACTCAAAGCCACGAAGGCCGAGGTTAGGAGCTTAAGCTATCTCTCGCGCATGCCGATACATCTCGTGAGGCGCACGAGATGTGGGTGTATGCGGAGGCTAGGCTGGTCATGCTTGAGGAATTCCTGGCGGATGGTCGGGCGTCTGAAGCGGAGGTTGAGCACCAACGCCAATTAGTTAGAGTCGCTCGTGAGGCGGCGGGATATGGTCCTGAATCGCCGGCCCGGAAGCGGGGCAACTCAGCAGACATCAATCGCTTGGAGTCCAGTTCTTGGATTTCCAGGGCGTACCCTCCCGGAAATGAGGACGGGCCACCTGAGGGCCAGGCCGGGCTAGATAGGTAATGGTTTCTTAGGATCTTTGTAAATATACTTGTTCATATTGATTTTGTATCAGGGGTGTTTGTTCCCCTTTGTGAAAACATATAATTTTTGTTGTAAGTAATCTTTTCCACCTTTTGGTGTGTCGTTGTACTTTTCTTTATCGTAGCTACATGGAATTTGTCGGCCATAGCGGTGTAATGTTAGCCTGATGGCTTTAGCCGTGTAGAGTAGGCGGTCGTAGCCTTGTGAATGCGATGGCTATAGCCATGTACAGATAAAGGCCGTAGCTTGATGAAAATGATGGCCATAGCCATGTAAAATAAAAGTCGCGGCCTAATGGCCTTGGCCATGTAAAATAACGGTCATAACCACGTAAAATGAAGGTCGTAGCCTAATGGCCTTAGCCATCTAAACCCTGGACATAGCCATGTAAACGATGGCCATAGCCATGTAAAATAAAGGTCGTAGTCTGATGGCCTTAGCCATATAAACGATGGCCTTAGCCATGTAAACGATGGCCATAGCCATGTAAAATAAAGGTCGTAGTCTGATGGCCTTAGCCATATAAGGATGGACATAGCCATGTAAACGATGGCCATAGCCATGTAAAATAAAGGACGTGGCCTGGTGGCCTTAGCCGTATAAACGATGGCCATAGCCATGTAAACGATGGCCATAGCCATGAAAATAAAGGTCGTGGACTAATGGCCTTAGCCAGATAAACGATGGCCATAGCCATGTAAAATAAAGGCAGTAGCTTGATGGCCTTAGCCATATAAACGATGTTCATAGCCATGTAAAATAAAAGTCGTAGCTTGATGGCCTTAGCCATATAAATGATGGCCATAGCCATGTAAAATAAAGGTCGTAGCATCATGGCCTTAGCCATATAAACGATGGTCATAGCCATGTAAAATAAAGGTCGTAGCTTGATGGCCTTAGTCATATAAACGATGGCCATAGCCATGTAAAATAAAGGTTGTAGCCTGATGGCCTTAGCCATATAAACGATGCTTATAGCCATGTAAAATAAAGGTCGTAGCCTGATGGCCTTAGCCATATAAAAGATGGCCATAGCCATATAAAATAAAGGCCGTAGCCTGATGGCCTTAGCCATATAAACGATGGCCATAGCTATATAAAATAAAGGCCGTAGCCTGATGGCCTTAGCCATATAAACGATGGCCATAGCATGTAAAATAAAGGTCATAGCCTGATGACCTTAGCCATATAAACGATGGCCATAGCCATGCGTTCACTTGGAGGTGGTCGTAGCCTCTTCATTCATTTGGAGATGGTCGTAGCCTTTTCATTCATCTGGAGATGGTTGTAGCCTTTTCATTCATCTGGAGATAGCCGTAGCCTTTTCATTCATCTGGAGATGGTTGTAGACTTTACATTCATCTGGAGATGGTCGTAGCCTTTACGTTCATCTGGAGATGGTCGTAGCCTTTACATGCATTTGGAGATAGTAGTAGCCTTTCTATACACTTGGAGATGTCACTAATCCAGTCCCTGTATCATGTCGGGCTTGGAGTGTATGTGGAGAGGTGTACATGATGCACTCACGCTGTAAAACATCTCCAGGTTGCCCCTTCGCCGCCTCGTTAAAAACCTTCCGAGAAAACCCAATTGGGACAAAACTCGGGTAAGGGAAAAAGAGTATGACTCAGGTGTCACCTTTTTAGAAGTGGAAACGTTTGAGGTGAGCGACGTTCCAGTTGTTTTGGAGTGTCTATCCTTCCATTGTCTCCAGCTGGAATAGTCATTTCCCGGCCGCCGCTGTGATTTTATAGAGTCCATCCCAGTTTGTGCCCAACTTTCCATCGCTTGGGTCTTTTGAGGCTAGAGTCTTGGCTTTGAGGACGTAATCCCCTACTTTGAGAGACCTTGCTTTTCCCTTCTATTGTAGTATATTTCGACTTGTTGTTTCTGAGCTACCATTCTGACGTGGGTCATTTCTCTTCTTTCTTCGGCTTCGTCGAGATCTTGGAATCTGCTGATGTCGTTTTCTGATTTGCTGGTGTGTGAGTACTTTAATCTGAGTTCGCCCACTTTGCAGGTATGAGTGCATCAGTTCCATAAAAGGGTTTCTCCGGTATTGGATTTGGGCGTGGTTCTGTATGCCCACAAGACTACGGGTAGTAGTTCGGGCCATAGTCCCTTGGAATCTTCGAGCTTCTTTTTAAGTACGTTCAGGATTGTTTTGTTGGAGGACTCCGCTTGACCGTTGGCGGCGGGGTGGTATGGCGTGGATAGTATTCTTTTGATGTGCCATTTTTCGAAGAATTCAGTCGTTTTCTGGCTGATGAACTGGCGCCCATTATCGCATATGATTTCTTTGGGGATGCCAAAACGGCATATGATGTTCTTCCAAATCAAGGTGATGACTTCTTGCTCGCATATTTGCGCGTATGCACCTGCTTCCACCTACTTAGAGAAATAGTCAGTTAAAACAAGCAGAAATCGTACCTTTCCTCGCCTTGGGGGCAGTGGGCCGACTCTGTCCATTCTCTACTTGATGAATGGCCAGGGGATATGACGGAATGGAGGGGTTCTCCTGGTTGGTGTATCATTGGGGCTAACTTTTGGCACTGCTCACATCGGCGGACGTACTCTGCTTCCTCTTTCTTCATGGTGGGCCAATAGTATCCGGCATGTATGATGCATCTAACGAGAGCGCGGTTGCCCGTGTGGGCGCCGCAATGGCCCTCGTGTACTTCTTCGAGTACATATCTTGCTTGTTGCGGCCCTAAGCACTTGGCTAAGGGGCCACCGAACGTCCTTTTATAATGGTCGCCGTTGATCATGCAGTATCGTTCATCCTGTACGCGAAGCTTCTTTGGCTCTTCTTTATCAGGGGTAATACCCCGTTCTGCAAATAAGATATGAATTGGTTGCGCCAGTCCCAATTCAGGTTTAGGGAAAGTACCTCGGCGTGATCGATGGCCGAGTGGAGGAGTGTGACCACACTTTCTTTGCTGATGTTTTTGGTAGCGGCAGCCAACTTTGCCAAGCCGTCTACTTCGTTATTCTGTGCCCTGGGAATTTGTTCGAAGCGGCATTCGTCGAATATAGCCATCTGTCTCTGGATTTCCTACTAGTATTTTTGCAACCTCTGTTCTTTGATTTGATAAGTCCCAGCGATCTGGTTCACTACAAGCTGAGAGCCGCAATGGAGGAGAATTCAGCGAGCTCCATACTTGATGGCCACTTTCATGCTTGCAATAACGGCCTCGTACTCGGCCTCGTTGTTAGTTATCTTCGGGTATCGTATGGACTAGCGAATTATTTCACCCGTGGGGACCTCAAGAACGAGTCCCAATCCCGATGCGTTGGCGACGGCATCCGTGTAGAGGACCCATAGGTCGCTTTCGGAGGACGCATATTGTGCCTCGAGCTTTGCCTTTGGCAGGACTTCCGCGCTGAAGTCGGTGATAAAGTCGTCTAGGACTTGCGACTTGATGGCAGTCCTAGGGAGGTACGTAATATCATGCTCGCTGAGCTCGACAACCCATTTGGCGAGTCGCTCTGAGAGTTCAGGTTTGTATAGGACACTTCTTAGGGGGGAGGTCGTTACTACCCTTATGGGGTGGCATTGGAAATATGGTCGGAGCTTTCGTGAAGCTACTGCGGGGGCTAATGCCAGTCTCTCAAGGTGGGGATACCGGGTTTTGGCGTCCACTAAAGTTTTGCTAATATAATAGATAGGAGATTGTGTACCTTTATTTTCGCGTACTAAGACGGGCTGACTGCGACTTCTGATACAGCCAAGTATATCAGTAACGGCTCACCTGGGTTGGCTTTCACCAGTAGGGGTGGTGACAACAAGTATGCTTTCAAGCTTTTCAGAGCTTCTACACATTCTGTGTTACACTGCAGTCCCTGGTCTTTCTTTAGTACATCGGAAAATTTATGGCACCTGTCGGAGGAGCCTGAGATGAACCGGGAGAGGGCGGCCATTCGCCCCGTTAATTTATGCACCTGCTTCTTGCTGCTTAGCATTTCTAGTATGGCCTCTATGGCTTTGATCTGGTCAGGGTTGACTTTGATGCCCCTTTGTGATACCAGAAATCCCAGGAACTTTCGCGAGGCTACTCCAAAAACGTATTTTTCGGGGTTCAGCTTCATGCCATACTTCCTTAATATTTTGAAGGCTTCCTTCAGGTGGTTGAGGTGGTCTTCCCTCTTTGATGATTTGACTAACATGTCGTCGATGTAGACCTCCATGGTTCTGCGGAGTTGTTCTTTGAATATTGCCGTTACTAGCCTTTGATAAGTGGCCCCTGCGTTCTGGAGCCCGAAGGGCATTACCTTATAGCAATATGTCCCTTGATGAGTGATGAAAGTCGTCTTTTCCTGATCTTCTTCGGCCATCCTGATCTGATTTTAGCCTGAATATGCATCAAGGAAGCTTAGCAGTTCATGACCTGTCATTGCATCTATTAGCTGGTCGATGTGGGGGAGCGGAAAAGAGTCCTTATGACAGGCCTTATTTAGATCGGTGAAATCTACACACATCCGCCACTCGCCATTTTTCTTTTTGACCATTACGACGTTGGCGACCCATTCCGGGTACTTGGATTCCCTAATGGAGCCATTGGCTAGCAACTTGTCCACTTCTTCGCTCACTGCTTCGTTAATGGCGGCATTGAATTTTCTTCTCATTTGTCCCACGGGCGGGTGTAATGGGTCGACGTTGAGTTTGTGAGAGGTGATTTCTCGTGGAATTCCTGGCATATCAACATGAAAAAGCGAACAAATCCGCATGGTTAGATAAAAATTCACGGTACTGACCTGGATTTGAGAGGTCGTGGCCTATGTATGCTTTCTTTGTGGGGTCGCTACTGTTTATCTAAACGGGGTCGAGGTCTTCGACCGTGGCCTTGCTAGCCTCGACCTCCTCAGGTTATTCGATGGCGTTCTCTGTCAGACGGACCTTAGTGCTCGAAAGAGCTAATTGCTATGCTTCTGCACTTGCTCCTTGGAGCTGTTTGGTATGCGCGTAATCTTGGGCTATCTTATAGCATTCTTGGGCGGTGCGGGGCTCTCCCCGTATGAAGTGCACTCCCCATGGGGTTGGGAATTTGATTACTTGATAGAAGCTGTATGGGACGGCTCTCATAGCGTGTATTCACGGGCGTCCGATAATGGCATTGTATGTTGTTTCCTGGTTCATCACGTGGAAGGTGGTTCCCATCGTGACTCCACCTGCAAGGATGGGCAGCGTCACTTCGCCTGAGGTTCTTTCCACTGCATTATTGAAACCTGTTAGTGTTACGCAGTGCGGGATTATTTTATCCTCAAGTCCCATGAGTGCAAGGAATCTTGGATGAATGATACATGCGCCATTTCCATCGTCGATCATGATCCTTTTAACATCAGCATCCAACATGTGTAAAGTAATAACTAAAGCATCACAATGAGGAAAACACAAACCGTCGGCATAAGACTTATCGAAGGTGATACTATCTTCGAAATCATCATACCGTTTGTGGGCGATAGTTCGCTTCAGCTTGTGGGTGGTAGTGAACTTGATGTGATTGATCGTTGAATCATTGACGTCTCCAATGATCATGCTGATGGTGCGCGTTGGTGATGGCGGCCTTGGTGGGTGAAGCGCCAGTCGCGTAGGGCGACCGGGCCAGGCCGAGTCAGAAAGGCTTTGATGACTCAAGGTTCATATTAGGGAAAGGAGAGTGAGGGGAAGAGGGGCATGGTGTGGTTCCCTCCCTCGTGCAAAACTGAGTTTTCCCTTGTCACTGAGCAGCTCCTTCAAGAACCCTTGGTTCAGCATTCGAACTACCTCCTGGCGGAGACCTATACAGTCCTCCGTTTTGTGCGCTCGCTCTTAGTGGAACTCGCACAGGGCGTTTGACTTTCTGGTGGCGGGGTCGGACTTCATCTTTGCTGGACATTTTACCTTGTTGCCCAGTTTCTCTAGTGCGTACACTACCTCTGAAGGGGACACACAAAAGTTATGTGCAGATAATGGAAGGGGAGTACCTCTTTCGCTCCTTAGTGGAGCAATATGTCGTTGCAGGGCATCTGCATGCCTTGGTGGTGGCGGGTGTGAGGACATGATGTACGGTTGATGTTTTTCCCTTCTGAGGCGTGGGATTTGTTCTTGCCTTCCCACGTTGCGGCGGTCCCTTCGGATTTTCGGGTGTACTGTTGTCAACCTGGCCGTTGAGGTCTTCATCATCCCATCGTACCTCGGTGCAATAGGCGTTGTGTATTTCTTCCCAGGTGGTGGGGGGATATTTCAGGAGACGGCTGAGTAGCTTCTTGGTCGCCTTCGAGCCATATCTGCTGAGCCCGTTCTGAAAGGCCGCAACTGTCATGCCTTCAGACACGTTAGGTGGGCTCATTCTTACTCTATTGAATCTGGCTAGGAACTCCCTGAGTCCCTCTCCTAGGGTTTGACGCACAGCAAAAATGTTGTTGACCCGTGCTTCCGCCATCCTTGCTCCCGCATGGGCAGTAGCGAATTTATCAGCCATCTCCTCAAAGGTTGAGATGCTCTTGGCCGGCAGTTGTGAGTACCACGTTAGGGCCCCTCATGTCAGCGTCTCACCGAATTTCTTCAGAAGAACGGATGGTACCTGTTCTTTTGGTAAGTTGTTGCCTTTGACGGTTGTAACATAGTGTATCAGGTGGTCCTCGGGGTCGGTGGTCCCGTCATATACTTTCAAGTAGGGGGCATCTTGAAGGTTTTTGGGAAGGGATATGGCGCGGCTCCTTCCGTGTAGGGTTGTTCGACGAACCTCCCCATGTCTCGATTTGTCAACAACTTAGGTGTGCCTGGGATCTTATCCACCCTTTCTTGGTGTTCCTTCATCTGGTCGCGGAGTGACCTGTTCTCGTTCTCCATCTCTTCCATCTTTTTGAGGATGGCTGCGAGTGTTCCGTCGTTAGCTTGGACATCGACGAAACGTTGTTTGTTCTCGTGACCTTGAGCTCATCCTCGATTGCAACATGATCTGTTGTTGGTGTGCATCTATCATTTTGAGGTGGTTTTTTGGTTAGACTGCTCAGAGTGCTTGTCAGCCACTCTTCTAGTAGTCTCTTTATTTCTGGGGGTGCTTCTTTAGTGGTAGATGTTGAAGCTTCTCTTTCTCGTGGCACCACCGGGTCTTCTGATGAGGAGGGTAAGGCTTCAACGCCTATTAGAGTACTTGGGGTTGTGTGTAGGGCATCTCCTTCGGCAGCCGCGTTGAGAGCGCCCGTGAGGTCTGTTCTAACCTCTAGGATAGCCTTCATTCAGCATTGTTTTCGGCCATTCTGGGTTGTAGAGGGTGCTTTTCGAAAGATCTCTAGAGACAAACTACAGCTTTGATTCTCGAAATTCCCACAGACGGCGCCAAATTGTTTGGTTAATAAGTTATTCGAACACTTTATATTGCTTGAAAACAATCAAAAATAATTTGAGTCAATCGGAATCAAACGTAATATGGTCTAAAGATTGTGAAATGACTAAGATATAAGAACAATGAGACAAATAGTAGATTTTACACTAGAGAGTCAGATAGAGAGAGTTGTATATTTTCAGTAATGAAATACACATGACCCTTTACAAAGGGAGAAGGTCTCCTTTATATACTAAGGGACATTCCTCGAAATAATACAAGAAAGTACAAGGGTTGGTGGCCTCGATATAGGAGTGTCAGAGCTCGATGTGACATTACGGTGTCATATCACTTGGTCAATTAATTGACTGAGACCGGCCTTTCTTAAGTCGACCATGCCAAGACCGCCTTCTTTAATGAGGCCGTATATGGATACTATATGGACGTGGAGAACCAAATTTGTCCAATACAATACTATCAGTATTAGGAACATGTAACAATCTAGCAAGCCTAGAATGGTAGCCTAAAAAGTGTAATTAACCTGCTACAACCCGTTAAAATTATAGATCTCATTGTAAATAAGTTAAATCATTTACCAAATCCAGGTTCTTTTCCGAAAAGTAAATATGCTGGTAAAATCTTTCTAATAATCAGAGAGAGAGAGAGAATTCAACTTACAGCTGTAAGAAGATCAGAAGTTGCGTACAGCGACCTCACACCACTTTGACATCCCTACACGACAGAAAGCTTACCCCGTCAAATTACAGAATATTCTCTCTTTCAAAACAAAACCTTTTATCAAATTCCGAGAGAAATTAAAGTCTTAATGGGCACGTTGTCGAATAATATTGACCAATTATAAGAAAGGTGACAAATTCAGTTTGATATACCACAATTAGCTTTTCTTCCTTGCCGAAAGCGGCAGATACTTGCTCCATAAATTTTGGATTCTTCACCCTACCTAAAATTACCAAAAATCGAAACATCATTATGTATACATACATTAATGAGTTGATAGAGACAAATGCATCATTTGTTTTTAAAAAAAAAATTAATACGTCCAAATCTGAATACATATCTGAATATCAAGATGTGAATTAGTACATCTGAATCTGAATATCTAAATATTAAAATATGTATTAAGTCTGAAAACTAAATGATTAAGACGGTTTGTTTGTAACATTTGAATATATAAAATTTATCTTTATTTAAAAACTAATAAACATAAAATACAAATAAAATAATAGTAGTAATTATTAAATATTCCATATATATATATATATATTAAATATGGTAGTTAGTGGTGGTGATGGCTAACGACGGTGCTTGTGAATGCTGATTAAAGGCGGTGGTTGGTGATACTTTAAGATGATGGTGGTGGTTTTGGTTTATGGTGGTGGTTCTGAGCAGGGGCGGTCCCAAGTAGACTCGAGTGGGTTCATATGAACCCGATTCATCGAAAAATAACACTGTATATATAGGTATATTTTTGCTATTTTCAGATAAATAAAGGTATAAATATAATTTTGAACCCACTTCAAACAAGTAAAATGCGTAGCCTGTTGGCAAAGAGGGTTAAAATTTTTCACATGGTCCTGAGTTCGAAACCAACTAGTCACATATGACCTTCAATTTTATTTTTTGAACCCCCTTGATAAAATTCCTACATCTGCCACCGGTTCTGAGTATTAGCTAGTGGTAATTGGTAATGATGGTACGATTATGGTTGAGAATGATGGGGGTAGGTGGTAATAATTAATAATTGTGGGCGTGTGATGTGTGTGGTAGTTGTGGTTGTGATTGAGGAAGGTGGTGGTAGTTTATAAAGGTGGGCAGTGTCAGCTATAGTTGTTGATGGTAATTGGATAGTTAGTTGTAGTAGTTGAGATAGATGAGTTTTTGGTTATGGTTGTGGTTGAGAATGATAGTGGCGGGGTAGTGGGGATTCTGGGTGATGGTTGTCGTTAATGGTGACGACTATGATTGAGGAGGTGATGGTGGTGGTAGTTGAGTATAGTAGTGATGGTGGTGGTGGTGGTTGAGTATAGCGGTGGTGCATGGCATGGTAATAGTTGATAATGATAGGCGATTGTGGCAATTAATAATTAATGTGGACGATGTGATCTTAATAAAATAATGTCTTTGTTATAGATCTTAAATCATACATACCTATTAAGACTCATCAAGTGGTTGTGAAGTAAAAAAAACAAACTTAATAATTAAGATCTGAATGTTTAAGATTCAGACTTTAAAAATAAACAATCTTAATATCGGAAATCTGAATGATATAGATTCAGAGCTCTATTAAGTGCAAACAAATGAGGTTTAAAAGAGACAAGTAGCATGTTTGGTCAAGCTTCTTCAAATAAGTATTTTTTTTTAAAGTTGAAGTGTTTAGCCGATCTTTTGGAAGAAAGAAAATATTTTTGAGGAAAAGCAGAAGCAGTTTTGGAGAAACAAAAAAATAAGTAACTTCTCTTCAAAAGCACTTTTTTTAAAAATACTTCTAAAAAAAATACGTTTAGAACCAATTTTTAAAAATTTGATCAAATATTAATTACGACTCAGAAGTGCTTTTCAATTAATTCATCAAATAAGAAGTGCTTCTCACCGATACTTTTGAGAAAAACGCGGTAAGCCTCAAATAATAACTAAAAGAATCAGGAAAGGGAGACCTTGGGGAGTATTAAACATATAGGGAATATTCTCAGAGTTCTCTACATGTCCTTTCTTGAATTCTTCTTCAGTCCTGTTCAAATCAGAAATCTGAGCATGAAAACTGATTGAATTGCATATTGAATAAAACAAGAAACCTAATTAGTGCTAGATTCTACCTAACATCAAGATAGCGGTGGCCAGAGCGGAGGAGATGACGAGCTGCATGAACATCTACCGTAACTACCTGATCTGCTCCTGTGCTACAAAACAGAAGCAGAACTAGAAAAAGAACAACAAGAGAAAGGAGACTATTCCATAAAACAGTACCCATAATTGAACAACCTAGAATATATCTTTGACTATATATTTTATTGCAGTAGTATAGTAATTTGTGAATATAAAGAAAATATTTTATTGTACCAGGGTTGACTGGCCATGACAAATGGAAGTTGTATTATATATGAATGTGAAATTTTGATTGCAAGATCCCACTTTGTGGGACTATACCGAATATTAGTTGTTGAAATTTTGACTGCAAATGTTGCAGCTGGATATCAGAGGAGATCTATTGGCGGTTCGATTGTTTTGAGAATGAAAAATTGTCAGGAAGAGGAAAACCGATGGATCTATTCTAATGTGATGGAGATGGTTTCCTACTTTATTTGTTCCGTCTATTGTTTTCGAGTTTCGCCGCAAGATATAAGCAATTAATATTTAAGCACTTAGATTTGTGCCTTTTGGTGGCAAATGGGTTGCCCATTTTCAAAGTCTTCCACATTTTGTTGCCCACTTTGACCAATTACCCAAATACATATTCTCCTAAAATACTGTATTCTACAATAAATGTAGATATACTAGACTTGAAAGCAAGTAAATAATCTGGAACATTTCTAGAAGAAACCAAAATATATATAGATCCTAATTTACAAGAACAGGAAATATTATATAGTATCATAAAATGTATTCTTAACAAAAAGTTTTTTTTGTTTATAACTGTCTCATCTCCTAAATTGTAGAACCAGAGGCGGATCCGCGAATTAAAGTTTAGGGGTTCCTATAACGATCTTAAGTAAATATACAATAAATAATTAAGTTCACAATAATCAAATATTTATGAGTATTTAATGAATTTTTTAGTACATATACATAATATATGTAAAAGCTACTAGATTCGCGGAAATTCATATTCAATATGCTGGGTCCGCCCCTATATATTACAGTACATGCCAACAACTATAAATTATATTACAACACAAATCATTAAAATATACTCAAAGTTTCACGAAAACGCCATCCAATTTGCTAACATTATTGTCAATATTTAATACATATTTCTCAACAGAAAATTCTTTACTCACCGACAAAACATACATTTAGAAAAAAAATTAACATAAAATTGTTATAAATAGAGAGATTTTACACTTCTATTTAAGGTGAATGTCTTTAATTAGAGAGATTCTAGAGTCCTATTATTGGTAGCTAGCTCATCCCACTCCCTATAAATAAAGGGGTCTTCTACCATTGTAATACATCCCTAACAATCTCTAAGTATCAATAAGAATACTTCTCTCTCTCTATTCTCTCTATTGCTCTTGTTCTTGCATTATTGTTCTTATCTTTATATTATTTCATAACACGTTATCAGCACGAGACTCTACCGTCTCAAGAACCATTCTCGAAAAATCTAAGGTATTTCCCTCTTCCTAATTTAATTTTCGATTATGTCTGACATTACGAAAAGAAAGTTCGTTGCCCTTGAAATTTCGGGCAAGAACTATATGACATGGGTGTTGGATGCTGAAATCCACTTAGATGCTATGGGTCTCGGAGACACCATTAAAGATAGAGAAAAAGCATCCACCCAAGACTGTGCGAAGGCCTTGATTTTCTTGCGCCATCACCTTGATGAAGGTTTGAAGATTGAATATCTCACCGTCAAGGATCCACTCATCTTGTGGAACGGCTTAAAGGAGAGATATGACAACCTGAAGTTGGTCACTCTGCCACAAGCACAATATGATTGGGCTCATCTGAGGCTCCAGGACTTTAAGTCCGTTTCTGAATATAATTCTGCAATGTTCAGAATTACTTCTAAATTGAAGCTATGCGGAGATAAAATCTCCGATTATGATATGCTTGAGAAAATGTTTACAACGTTTCATGCCTCCAATATGGTACTGCAACAACAGTACAGAGAAAAAGGCTTTACAAAGTACTCTGAACTGATTTCTCTTCTACTACTGGCTGAGCGAAATAATGACCTGCTCATGAGAAATCACGAAAATCGACCCACTGGGTCTACACCACTGCCTGAAGCAGATAAGGTGCACTCTCATTATGCCAAACATGAAAAGGGCCATGGTCATGGTCGTAAACGGGGTCATAGCCAGGGACGTAGACAAGGAAGAAATTCTAATGAAGTCCGTCAACCCCCAAGGAGAGATAACCGCCTAAAGCAGAAACGGGGTCATGAAGATCCTAAGGCAAATGGTTTAGAAACTATATGTTATCGTTGCGGTGGGAAAGGGCACTGGTCAAAGACTTGCCGTATACCAAGACACTTGGTTGACCTTTATCAAGCATCTCGAAAGAGAAAAGACCCTGAAACAAATTTTATCTATAACGACAACTTGGACATCACCCACCTGGATGTGGCAGACTTCTTTGAGCAACCCGAGGGGAAAATAGACCACCTAATTGGTGATGGGTCCGTGATGAAAGAAGATGGAGTTATTTGATTTTGTTCTACTTATTTGTATTAGTTAGTGAATAAACTAATAGTCATTAGTATTAGCTAGTATTAGTTAGTTCATGATGCAATGTTAGCAGTAGTTCTTTAGAATGTCTTCAAATATCAATAATATTTTTATTTTCCAGTAGAGGTAATCGACTAGCCTGAAAAACTAGTCGATTATCTAATATTTTCGCATTAAAGCTGAAAAACAATTGATCAACAATCGATTGTCTATGTCTAACAATCGATTGTCGTTAAGACAGTGTAATCTGGAATTTTTTAAAAATCATCCACAATCGATTGTCTATGTCTAACAATCGATTGTCGTTAAGACAGTGTAATCTGGAATTTTTCAAAAATCATCCACAATCGATTGTCTATGTCTAACAATCGATTGTCGTTAGACAGTGTAATCTGGAATTTGAAGAATTTTTCAAAAATCATCCACAATCGATTGTCTATGTCTAACAATCGATTGTCGTTAGACAGTGTAATCTGGAATTTTTAAAAAATAGTCAACAATCGATTGTCTATGTTTAACAATCGATTGTCTTAAGACAGTGTGCTCTGGAATTTTTCGAAATAAGCCGACAATCGATTGTCTACGTTTAACAATCGATTGTCTTAAGACAGTGTGATCTGAAGTTTTTCAAAATAGTAAATAATCGATTGTGTGTGTTTAACAATCGATTGTCAATGTTCAACAATCGATTGTTTGTGTTTAACAATCGATTGTTTGAAGAAAATGCTTAAACTGAAATTTTTCAAACTGCAAAGTAATCAATTATGGATAACATATCTGATTTTGTTAGTCAACTGTTAGCAGCAGATTTTGAAAATATTATGTGACACAAACGAATTGAACTTGTTTATTCTTATGTTCGTGTATCTCTTTTGTATGTCAAACTATGGGATAGCAAGTATGGATATCTCACAAAGCGAACTTGGATCAACGTCCAACTGTAAAAGTATTTGCCTAGTTGATTCATGTACTACACATACAATACTCAAAGAAAAGAAATATTTCTCTCAACTAAATATGTGTAAGGCAAACGTTACTACAATCTCTGGAAGTAGTAAATTGGTTGAAGGCTCCGGAAGAGCAATTGTAACTCTGCCCAAAGGCACGACGTTAATCATAGAGAATGCAATGTTCTCCTCCAAGTCTAAGAGAAACTTGTTGAGTTTTAAAGATGTACGCCGGAATGGCTATCATATTGAGACAATGGATGAAGATAATCTTGAATATCTCGTCATCACAAAGAATGTCTCCGGCCAAAAGAGGGTTATTGAGAAATTCCCGTCTTTATCTTGTGGCCTGTATTGGACAAGAATTAGTGCAATTGAGGCACATTCAACAGTAAACCAAAGGGTTACTGATTCCAATACCTTTGTACTTTGGCATGATCGATTGGGACACCCAGGATCGATCATGATGAGACGGATTATAGAAAGCTCATATGGGCATCCGTTAAAGAATTTCAAAATTCTTTCGAATAATGAATATCCTTGCACTTCGTGTTATCAAGGCAAGTTGATTATCAGGCCATCACCAACAAAGGTTGGGACTGAGTCACCCACGTTTCTGGAACGTATACAAGGGGACATTTGTGGACCTATTCACCCACCTAGTGGGTCGTTTAGGTATTTCATGGTCTTGATAGACGCATCCTGTAGATGGTCTCATGTGTGCCTGTTGTCATCACGCAACCTTGCGTTTGCGAAATTAATGGCACAAATAATTCGACTACGAGCACAATTTCCAGATAATCCAATCAAGTCCATTAGACTGGATAATGCTGCTGAGTTTACATCCCAAGCATTTAATGATTATTGCTTATCAATCGGGATAAAAGTTGAACATTCTGTAGCTCATGTTCACACTCAAAACGGTCTTGCAGAATCGTTAATTAAACGCCTGCAGTTGATTGCAAGGCCATTACTTATGAGAACGAGGCTGCCCACTTCGGTATGGGGTCACGCCATCTTACATGCAGCAATGCTAATTCGTCTCAGACCGACGAATTACCACAAGTATTCCCCGTTGCAATTGGTTTTGGGTCATGAACCCAATATATCCCATTTAAGAATTTTTGGATGCGCAGTATATGTGCCTATAGCACCGCCATCCCGCACCAAAATGGGTCCGCAAAGAAGGTTAGGAATATATGTTGGGTTTGAATCGCCCTCCATCATTCGCTACCTCGAAACATTGACAGGCGACGTATTTACTGCACGATTTGCAGACTGTCGATTCGATGAGACACTTTTCCCAAAATTAGGGGGAGAAGTTGGTGAAACCAAACGGGAAATTTTGTGGAAAAATGCATCATTATCTCATCTTGATCCACATACCTCTATTTGTGAAAGAGAGGTACAAAAGATTATCCATTTGCAAAGAATAGCAAATCAAATGCCTGACGCATTTACGGACTTGAAGAGGATAACGAAATCCCACATTCCCGCGGAAAATGTTCCAATCCGTATTGATGTCCCAGTTGGACAATCATCTAGCGTCATATCCAATGAGTCAAATGCACGCCTGAAGCGTGGCAGACCATTAGGTTCCAAAGATCGAAATCCTAGAAAGAGGAAAAAGAATGATCAAAATGACACCACGAAAGAATCTCACGATTTAACAAATTCTGAGATTCATGAAGAATCCATTGAGCCCGAGACTCTGGAAAATACGAAACTATCCCTAAATCCAATTAATATTGAGGCAAATATTAATCGAGTGGATATTGTGGTGGATAATGCCTTTGCTTATAATGTCGCATCTAGCATTATGCAAGAATGTGAGGATCTCGAACCTCAATCTGTTGAAGAATGTCGAAAAAGACAGGATTGGCCAAAGTGGCAAGAAGCAATTCAATCAGAATTGAATTCGCTGGCAAAACGTGAAGTTTTTGGCCCTATAGTTGAAACACCTAATGGTGTTAAGCCTGTCGGCTATAAATGGGTCTTTGTACGCAAAAGAAATGAGAAAAATGAGGTACAAAGATATAAGGCACGCCTTATTGCACAAGGTTTTTCTCAAAGGCCTGGTGTCAATTATGAAGAGACATATTCGCCTGTAATGGATGCGATAACCTTTCGTTATCTCATAAGTTTTGCTGTCCATGAAAAGCTTGACATGCACTTAATGGATGTGGTTACTGCCTATCTTTATGGCTCACTTGATAATGAGATATACATGAAAATTTCCGATGGACTCAAGATGCCAAACGCGCATAATTCAAAATCTCGGGAAATGTTCTCAATTAAATTGCAAAGATCCTTGTATGGTCTAAAGCAATCTGGACGAATGTGGTATAATCGTCTTAGTGAGTACTTGTTAAAAGAAGGCTATATAAATGACGCCATTTGCCCGTGTGTTTTTATAAAGAAAACAACATCGGAATTTGTTGTACTTGCCGTATATGTCGATGACATAAACCTTATTGGAACCCCAATAGAACTCCAAAAGGCAATTGATTATCTAAAGGATGAATTCGAGATGAAAGATCTCGGAAAGACTAAACTATGTCTTGGTTTGCAAATTGAATATTTGGCAAACGAAATTTTTGTTCATCAATCTACCTATACAGAAAAGGTACTGAAACGGTTTTACATGGATGAAGCACATCCTTTAAGTACACCGATGGTTGTTCGATCACTTGATGTGAACAAAGATCCATTCCGACCATAAGAAAGGAATGAAGAGCTACTTGGTCCTGAAGTACCATATCTTAGCGCAATTGGCGCACTAATGTATCTTGCAAATACTACAAGACCTGACATATCCTTTTCAGTTAATGTCTTTGCAAGATTTAGCTCGGCTCCTACGAGGAGACATTGGAATGGGATCAAACACATATTGCGGTACCTAAAGGGAACTACCGATATGGGCTTATTTTATGGCAAGAATTGCAGCCCGGATCTTGTTGGTTATGCTGATGCTGGATATTTGTCCGACCCACACAAGGCTCGATCTCAAACGGGTTATGTGTTTACCTGTGGAGAAACCGCCATATCTTGGCGATCGACTAAGCAATCAATTGTGGCTACTTCATCTAATCATGCCGAGATAATTGCTATTCATGAAGCAAGTCGGGAGTGTGTGTGGTTGAGGTCTATAATACATCATATCCAAGACAAATGTGGTTTGAAGTGTGATAAACTACCCACAACTTTGTATGAAGACAATGCAGCATGTATAGCTCAATTGAAGGGAGGATTCATAAAAGGAGATAGAACGAAGCATATTTCACCAAAGTTATTCTTCACACATGATCTTCAAAAGAATGGTGATATCAATGTTCAACAGATTAGTTCAAGCGACAATATGGCTGATTTGTTCACAAAATCTCTACCAAAGTCAACCTTGAAGAAGCTAGTTCACAAGATCGGGATGCGAAGACTTAAGGACATAAATTGATGTTCTTATCAGGGGGAGTTAATGCGCGTTGCACTCTTTTTCCCTTACAAGGTTTTGTCCCACCGGGCTTTCCTTGCGAGGTTTTTAACGAGGCAACCAATAGGCGCATATTCAAACATGTGTACTCTTTTTCCTTACTTTAATTTTTCCCATTGGGTTTTGTTTTAAGGTTTTAACGAGGCACATCATTGAATAGACATTCAAGGGGGAGTGTTATAAATAGAGAGATTTTACACTTCTATTTAAGGTGAATGTCTTTAATTAGAGAGATTCTAGAGTCCTATTATTGGTAGCTAGATCATCCCACTCCCTATAAATAAAGGGGTCTTCTACCATTGTAATACATCCCTAACAATCTCTAAGTATCAATAAGAATATTTCTCTCTCTCTATTCTCTCTATTGCTCTTGTTCTTGCATTATTGTTCTTATCTTTATATTATTTCATAACAAAAATGACTTATTCTTTCGGAAAATATTTTGTACAGCCCAAGTCCAACGAACGACTCATGGTCAATCTACGTTATAGATGTTCAAAGAACGAATCGTCAACGGTATTTGGCCGTAACTTCACTTGCAAATACTAAAGCCATATTTGCAATCACAACAACAACAACAACTACCCAGTATAATCCTACAAGGTGGGGTTTGGGGAGGGTAATATGTAGACGGGCCTTACCCCTACTCGAAAGGGCAGAGAAGCTATCTCCAATCGACCCTCGACTCAGTAAAGGAAAGGAACAACAAAATAGGAAAGATGTCAAATCTATTATAAGCCAAATAATATCCCAAAAAAAATAAATGAAAGTTTGCTCAAAGAATTTCCAAGGAACATTCAGATTCTACAAACTGAGATCTCACAATAAGTTTCTAAGAGTTTCACATTAGTCTTTATAAGAGGGGCTGATTTGCATAAAAAATAAAGTATTTGAATCTTCACGGCATTCACCTGTGTAAAGAAGTAGCAAAATTAGAGTTGGTAAAAGAGGGAGTCATAAGTAGTCCTACAAACAAAGAGTCCTTTCATAAGATGAATGAGTTCTACGGTATATACTCATCAAGTACAAAGTGTTGTTTAAGGAAAAAACATGATAAACTACTTGAACATCAAAGCACATAAAACTCTCCATCGAAATATCTCTGATTGTTTTCATTTCAAATGCAAAATGTCATAATAGACAAAATATAAAACGTCTGATTTACTAAGATATTATATGGGACTCCTGGATCAATTTCCTTATATTATAAAATACATGAAAGAAGGGAGAAAGTTGTTTGGATCATCAGTGTTCTTCAGGAGCCTTGCCAGTATCAGCTTAAAGTAGTATTTACCTTGTTTTGACTGCGGGCTTACTCTGTTTAAGCTTCTTATATATTTGTAGAAAGGTTCAGTTTAACTAAGTGGAAGTGCATTGAAGTTGGGAAAAAAACTTGTGGTCATAGTTCATGGATGGGAGTAATTTCTGATTCATTTTCTTACTGGAAAACTGTTGCAATAAATTAATTGAAGGAATATTATTTTCTCAACAATGACCTTGTAGATCAAAATAGAGTACTGTGCAACCCTTTGCACTTGTTATTTTCACCATCAAACATATTAAAAGAATAGCCCAAGACAACTTATTTCCATTTAAATCAAATAAAAATTTGTCCAAATGAAATGAAAACATTGTGTGTTTCTTCCTCAGCAAATAAGAAGAATGAGAAATCCAAAGTAGAAAGTGGAAGCATAGAAAGACAGTAGCACGAACTTACAGGACAAATATAAGAGTCTATATAAAGCAGGTTACATGTTTATTGCCCGACAAAAAACCGATATTATCTTTTTCAATCCTTTAGCTATACTGCAAAGCACCTCATACTGAAATAAAGCACACGTGCACAACCAAATTTTCCTTGACTAATTTTGGAGCATTCTTGAAATGTCAACTCTTGAAATTTCGGCACACTTCTCCCACCTATTCACATGCACATTCAAGAAAAATACACAATTAAAAATAGCAATATTGCAATAGACATATAAGTAAATTAAATACATTTCAAACAATTCATTTAACAAATATACTGCATATTATATTATTTAGTAGTTTTGTCCAGTAGAAGTGAATAATCTACCATTGGGGTTGTTGGATGACAGATCTTTACACCATAGAACACCTATGAAAAAAGGAACAGAATTACTCAATACTATCACCAAACATCTTTGCTGCATCAACGTTCTTCCGTTTTTTATTAAAGTATTTATATTATTTTCTCTTTTTTATGGTGATCATTGTACTTCCATAAAAGAGTTGGAAGAACCGACCACATGCATGTAAAAATTAACTAAAAAAACGCGATAAGAGTAAAGATCATATATAAATTAAATAACAAAAACTATACACGCTATACTAAAATAAAAGATAAAGCAAAATACAAGGAGAGTTTCATGCAGAATGAAGATTATAAATCAATATTCTTTTGAGAAAATAAAATCACATGTTTACATGCCCATCAAGAAAAAACAAATAAACACCAAGCGAAATCAAAAATCACCATGGAACCAAAATGTGACAATATTGAAATAAATCCAGAATTACCAAAAGTAGGAGTAATCAAAACAAATACGTAAAATTTATAAGATAAAGAGAAAAGAAGTCGTTCAAGATGGAGACTTACTCTCTCTCTTGCTTAACTTCTTCAGATGCATGTGCAGACAGTTCACAAAAGAACCAAAGCCACAAGACTTCCTATAATGCTGGCCAAATTTGTGGAAAATTGGGAAACATCAAAGGCAGCAGAATTTTTAGACTGCATTGTAAGCTTCTCCGAGAGAGGAGCAGAAGAAATTGAAGAGCTAAGATCACCCCAGAGGAAAAAGCCAATGAAATCTCATACCCACAAATAGAAAATTACAGAAATAATAATGAGAAAGAGAAGAAAAGAGAGAAGAATGAGAGAGTGAGAAATAAGAATGAGAGAAACTGAAGAAGAGAAAAGGGGTATCATCGCAAGTTCCTATAGCGTTCCAGGCCAGATGCCTCAAACTTGTTAACATGTGTCAGCATGAAAGAGCTATGTTACAGTAGTGTTTTCCCCAAGTTACCGTACAATTTAGGGTGCTTTTTTATACAACTTTTTGAAGCTGTGTTCGTACTTCGTACACCTTATTCACTTATATACAGTAGAAATACTATCTCTATGATATTTGCTGATAGATATTGTGACGATTCGACCCGTCGTCTTATGTATTACTGTTTCATTTTTTCCTTATTGTATTGCTTCATATTTCAATACCAGTACTAGAGTCGATCGGGTGTAATTGAATTGGTTTTGGTTGAAAATAAGGCACTTGGCCTCTTAGAAGGGAGCTTGTTTTGGAAAAAGTCAACCGTAAGTTGACTTGTGAGTTAGAAGGCTCGGATGTGATTTTCGATGTTTCGGTTAGCTTCGGGGATAATTATAAGAGAGCTTCAAGTTGTGAACGTAAATTATACCTATATGGAAGGGAGGTCATGAAAGAGATAGAAGATACAATGCAAGATTTCAAGGTAAAAAATATAAAGGGGAACAACATACATGATACTCAAATATAGAAGGTTGTCAATAGTCCTTACTTTGGATAGAAGAATTCATGTGTAGGGATTCAATATCTAGGGAAAATAGCAGCATCGTTAGTAGCATATCCTCTAGCCTATATTTTCTAGGTACCAAAATGTTGGATTAAGAGAATAAAGAAGAGTTAGAGACAATATGATGTCTCGCTTGATATTCTAGAAGGACATAACGAAATCTAGATGCAAACAATTTCAAAGGTTGCAAGTAATATAAATATATGAGTGTAGGTCGCAAGCAATTGTGTAGGGAAGAAACAATGTTCTAGAAGACATGACTAAGCATAAGAAAGGGTGAGCAAAAAGGTAACAAAAATGGGTAAGTCGTTAGGATTAAGCCCATGAAAGCAAGAAGAGCAAACAGTTTCTCTAAGTTATACAAAGTTCATTATAGAGTGTAAGAACTCAAAGGAGTATAAGACTAATAGCAGTTAGAAGGGATAGAATTCTGTAGAATTGAGGTATGATTACGATAGATAATGGACGACGTTTGGGCCTTCAATTGAGTAATGGTCGGACAAAAAAAAGAAAGGAATTTCATGAATTGGACAGGATTAAAATAGCTACATAAGGCGAGTCACATTGGGATGCTATGAAATACAGTTATGGAAGTATAATATCGTATAACCCAGGTGGATCAGAAAAAAATCACTTCAAATATTCCATGATGCAAGTAATATAAGCCTAGTGGAAATCTATTACGTAAGAAATTTCAAGTTATCAATGGATGATTGTATATTAACATTGAGGTAAATCAACAATGGATGGGTAAAAATTCCAAATAATACGAGATGAGATTGGGCCATTAGTCTTAAAATGAATATTAATGAAGAAGCATTAAAGGATTTAGTTTTATGCATATAGGATAAACAATGAGAGTAATCTCGATTTTGGTAGCAGATCTCGATAACGATAAATCAAAGTAATAATTTTGGTATAATATGACCTACTTAGATGTAGTAAAGCTAATGACGTCAGAGGGACAGCTTGACATAATTTTTTATATGTTCACAAAGTGAAGCCTAGAAATTAGCTAAAAGCTGGAAGAGAAGAGAAGAGTCAGATGCACATACAAAGTAAGAGTCGTAAAGGATGCATAATAGAAGGTAGCAACAATTATGAGATTAGAAGGATTCCAACAACAAGTTTTGGTGTGAGAAAGAGACTTAAAGGGGGGGAATGCCCTGGACTTTGTGATTCATTCACAGAAAAGTCGCCTAGATGGCAAGATGAGTACTAAAGTATTCGCAAGTCCTATGGGAATAGAATGATAAGAGCATTAGTATATATTCGAGGATGAATGTTTCGAAGGGGAAATGCTGTAATTCCCCACAATATTACATCTCGTAGTATTATATTACGATGCTGCTATGGCTTCACATTATTAAGTAATGAGGATTTGCACCCTATAATATTGTATGTTGAATTTGTGGTAAGGTAAATGACATTAGTACAAGGAGAAAGATTATTTAGAGATTAAAAGAATTATGCTATATTTAAACAAATGATTTGTAAATTCGTGATGGTGAGAGGGGGAAGTAAGTCAAATAAAATAAATTTTTCGTCCAAGTTTGATATATTGGGATAAAATATGGGCCGAGCATAAATACCATATATTTATGATCTAATGTCATACAAGCTACTACATGACAAGTAAGGTGTACAAGGTGTGTTAAAAGAGAGTAGTATTTTAAGTAGGTTGAAATAATTCTTAATTATACGATTAATTGATTAATTACCGGGTATCATGATATTATTTAATTAATTGAGAATATATTGAATAAGTATTAAAAATAGTATGATGTGTCAGCCGTATATTCAGAGTTATGACTCTTGGATTAATTTGCAAGGTGGCAACTAATGTGAGCCACACTATGCAAACATTTAAAGGTTTTGTGACCATTTTAATCATTTTGGTCTCTTAGACTTTGAAAGAAATGAAAGTACTGTTCTTTCCATTAAGAGCTTGCACAAAAAAACATTGCTGCTCATTGCTTAAGATAAAGTTCAGCCCTACATAAAATAATACAATTATTTATGTAACTCACAATTTAAGGAAGCTGACGAGGATTGAAAATTTACTTCTGCAGCACAGAGACCTTCATTTTCGATTGATATTAACATAATGGAGGAAGCACCACAAAGAAAATTACTATGAAGTCATATAATTTCATTTTGGATACGTATGTGGCAGCAACACAATTTCGAATTATGTAATATCGTATAGGGATTTTCAAGAGAATCGACTCGGGTAAGTTAAGACTATATCTTCTATCTTTTGGCATAATTTATAGGATGCAAACAAAACGTGCAAATGCACAACATCCAAAATGACTATATTCAAAGAAGTATTAGAGATTTCTATGTTCTTGAATACCCATATGTCTTATTATTCTATCGTCTGTTCATGGGTCTCAAAAAATACGTAACTTGATTTTATTATATTATTCAAAGATATAATGGTCATATGACACTCCAAGAGATTTCATTGATGTACTTCTCATACATTGCATTTATATACATCGATCCATGACCAGATGGCGTTATATATGTGTGTATATATATATTATGCACCACCACCCGATCATCTTGTATACATTGATGATTTGCCCACAATGGCCGAGATGATATGATAGAATGTCCTCAGAGGCTTGATAATGTTATGAACATATATACCTATGCATGGTATGATATTTACACGCATATGCAAGATATTATAATATTAAATGATTCATAAAGTTATTCAGATATACATGTTGAGTTTTTTACTCTATGTTTCTCTCATGTCTACTAGTTACTGATTTTTATTCCTTACATGCTCGGTACATTATTTGTACTAGCGTCCCTTTTGCTTGGGGATGCTTCATTTCATGCCCTCAGGTCCTGATAGACATGTCGAGAGTCCTCGATGTAGGCTATCATCTCAGCAGAAAGTTTTGGTGTGCTCCATTTGTTCCGGAGTTGCTTCTTAGGTCATTATGATTAGTGCATGTATTGATTGGTATGGCGAACCCTATCCCGACCTTTATTATATTATGTATTCTTAGAGGCTTGTAGACAGATGTCATATATACGAATATTTGTATGGCTTTGTCGGCCTATATTTCGAGCATATACAGAATCATGTCGTCCTTATAGGCCCGTATTGCATATGTATATGTTTGTATTCTCTTATGTTGTAGTCCGGTCCATTTACCTATGATAGAACGATATGAAAGATATGTTATGTTGGTACTCGGTTGAGTATGGTACCAAGTGCCCGTAGCAGCTCATCGATTTGGGTCGTGACAGGCCCTCTTCAAGAAGATGATATCTAAGTATATAGAGTATCGTTTTAAGCACCGAACGCTAATCAAATTACTTAGCCAGGACGGCCAGTTTCAGATGCTTCACGACGAGCTCAAGCATAAGGATAAGAGCTGAAGGAGAAGGATGAGGAGCTTATGACGGCCATCAGGAGGTGCATTATGATTGAGGGGGCGCTGAGAGCTAACGAGGATGAGCTCAAGGTTAGCAAGGAAGTGATGGACGAAAATACTGACCTTCAGGCGCAGGTGGCATCATTTAAGGTCAAGCTCAAGAAGAGCGAAGTAAGGGCCATCAACATGAGGGGTGAGTTGGGCACTAAGGTCGAAGAGCTGGACGAAGCAAAGGGTGTATTGTGGGTCGGGCCTAGTCCAGGACCGGCCTGGCTCATGTGCCAAATGGGCTAGATGGGTCGGTTCAAATGGGCCGGTCTCTAGTGGTGTAAATGACCATAGCAGGCCGGTCCTACCAAAAAGCCCGTAAGCCCATGGCCATTTAGCCCGGGACCGGCAAGCGGACCTAGGCCGGTTCAACGGGGCCAAACGGGCCAAGCAGACCCAACGACTATTTTATTTTAGTAAAAACAAATTACTTAAAAAGAGGCGGTCTGATTTTTAAAATCTAGCCGTTGGACTTCAATTTGTAGCCATTTGGAACTTTAAAAAATAGCCATATTATCCCTAAATTTTGTTTTAACCCTAAATTTTTTATAATTATACCTTTCCCTATTCTTAACTATGAATACCCCCTCATTCTTTCATTTTTACTCACAAATTCATCAATCTTTCTCAATCTCTCTCTAGTTTCTTCTATAATTGTTTACTTTATTACTGCAATTTTATGAAAAATTGTGAAGTTGGTGAATTCAAGTATTCAAGTCTTCAATGATATTTAATTTTCAAAAAGTTGTTTGTCAATTCGGTAGACTCGTTCCAACTCTTATGTTTTAATAGTGTAGATTCATTTGTTTTATTTAGAATAATTAAAATTAATATGGATATTCTTTGAAAAAAATATTTGGTGGTAAGGGTAAGGGAAAATCTTAAATTGGTGAATCTAGTCGCCAAGCTCCTACTCTTCCCCCGGCTCCCTGACCCATACCTGTTACCCGTCCTTCTCCACCTGTTATTCTTGATAGTGATAACCCTTGTTTTCAATTTTTCGAAAGTCAATTTTGCCATGATGTTGCATCAGGTCAACAATTAAATGAAGTAGTTATAAATGCTCTTTATCCTAATCAAACAATCATTGAAAATGATTAGAAAAATGATGATTTAGATGAAACGTAATCGGATTTAGATAATACACCTACTAGTCATGTTAATAACCGAACTGATGTCTCGCCTGACACTCCTGTAGTAACACCTACTTTTAATAGAAAACCTTCTAAACGGCCAGAAACAACTCTTGTTTGGCATTTTTTTTACTCAATTAAGAGAACAAAATAAGGATAAGTGTAAAACTTGTAGGTCCTTGATGGCTCATAAATATACTGGAGACAGTAGTTGTCTGGGTAGTTTGACTAGACGCATATTGAAACACCCTAGAGATACAACTAGATATTTACAAATGAAAGCTGCACAAGAGAGGACAAGTGTAGTTACGACGGTTAACCCTAGTACATGCTCAAATCTAGTTCAATCGGGAATTAACACTATTACGGTGGCATTTTATATTATGATCCAAATAAAGATCATGAAGAATTAGCAAAAATGGTTATTGTTATGTTCTTACCCTATAGTTTTCCTTCTAACCCTCATGTTGTGCATTATATTAGAAGATTTTTGGCCTCGCGTAACCGTAAAAAATGATATTTATAAATATAAACAAGAATATGAATAATATTTGCGCTATTTATTTACTCATAAAGGTTTTCTAATTGCTATTACTACTGATATTGGTAGAAGTGGTAATGACTGTGATTATCTAACTATTACAAGTTATTGGAAAGATGAGGAGTGGATAATGCAAAAGGGCATTATTGCTTATAGAATAATTAATTCACGCCACACAGGTAAGTTTATTGCTAACATAGTCGCAGATATTTGTAGATATTTTTGCATTAGAGATTAAATAATGTCAGTTTCAATGGATAATGCTTCTAGTAACACTAATAGTATAGGTTTGCTTACAACTACCCTAAATCCTGCATTTAGTAATATTTTTCATGTAAGATATATTTGTCATATTTACCATTTAATCATCGGTGATGGTATGAAAGTTTTAAATGTAGAAATTGAAAAGACTAAAACGGCTCTTAATTGGCCTTTTTATTCAAACCGTAGAATTAGACTTATAGACTATTTTACAAAATGTGATGAATTTTTCCTTAGAGAAAGAAATGTTCCTAAACCTTGTCCGACTAGATGGAATTACATGTATAAGAGTTTAGTTGTTGCATGTGAATATAGAAACCCAATAAGTGCAACATATAATTCTCGTGTAGGTGATGATGATGATGATGATGACGATGACCAGCTTACAAATCAAGAGTGGACTGATGTTAAAATACTTGTAGACTTTTTAGAAAAAATTTATATTGATACAAATGAATTATGTGAGCAATATTATCCTCCTATTTCTAATTGTTTAGTTTATATTGCAGCACTTACAGATTTATTTACTCAATTTTCAATGGGTGGCGTAATCTATCAACAAGCTATTAATTCTATGAAAGCTAAGTTTAAATAATATGTTTTTTCCTATCCTCCATATTTTTTGTGTTGCTGCAATGTAAAATCCTACAATAAAATTAGGAGGTTCCTTCTTTTTTTACTCAAAAATTTATAACGACGCTTTATCACTTTCAGCGGAGGAATTTGCTATACTTGGATATGCAAAAGCCTCAATTAAAATAAATGCTCAACAATTTATAATGATTATCAACTTGCCTTAGATCATGCTAGACCAAATATTCCAAGTCCTGCTTCGTCTAGTTCAAATCATCTAAAAACATTGGCGGCCTAAAAGCCCTTAGTCCTTGGACGGAGTTCCGAGGTTCTCAAGGTGATAATATTGGTGATAGTTCACAACTAATTGACCTTCAAGTTTATTTATCACATGGACCTGAATCAGAGAATCGAGACGTCTCCTTCGATGTTTTCGTATGGTGGAAGAATAAACAAAAACACTATCCGATTCTTTCAAAGACGGCTCGAGATATTTTAAGTGTTCAAGCTTCAACAGTGGCATCGGAGAGAACTTTAAGTCCAACGAGACTTCAAATTTATGATCATAGAGCGTCTATGAGGGAGAGCTTGGAAAAATCAGTACTCTTCAGAGATTGGATCCGTTCGGAAAGAAGAAATTTTGAACTTGCAGAATCACAACCAGAGATAGATGAAGCTTATGATGAAATGCTAGTGGAACTTGGGCAAGATGCTACTTCTCCTAGAAGCGGCGATGAACAAGCTTCTTTTCAACCACCACCAACGGAAATTCCTCCGGACCTTGAGGGATATATGAGATTTGTTAGAGATAATACATAGACTAATATGTAACTTGTATTTTGGCACATATTTCTTAGTTTTTTTCCTTTTAATTATGGTATTAGTACCTTGTTGTGCTCTTTCCATTGGAGGGAGGAATACTAAGAAAGATATTGTCATTATTTGTTAATATCGTAATAATAAAATTATAAGACATTCCCTTGAATATTTTTTTTACAATTTATTTGTGCTTAAATTTGATATATATATATATATATATATATATATATATATATAAAAGCAATTTATATTAGTATATACATATATAGTTTATAAGAAATTGTCTTAGATAAAAAAATAGCCTGGAACGAAAAAGCCTGTTTAGGCCCATTTAGGCCCGTGGGTCCTGCCCATTTAACTCGTGACCATGTGGGTTTAAGAGCGCGGTGGGCCGGTTCCACTTTTTGGCCCGTTAGGCCCGGGACCATTTGGCCTTGGACAGCCAAAGCCCAGACCCATTTAGACCAGGGCCCGGACAACAATATAGCCTTAGGCCAAACAGAGAAAGCAAGGGCGAAGGCAGCATCCCTAGGGGTCACCCTTCGTGTTTGCAAGTCTGAGCGAGCTGCTGTAGTGGAAACTTCGGCACTCAAGGAGGCGAGACTTGAGGAGAGGATTGGGGGTTTCGAGGCTGAGCTGTCTGAGCTGAATGAATAGATCATCGTCCTAAGAGCCGAGAAGGCACAGGTGCAGGCCTAGCCATCCACTTCTCGTACTTCTGCCACTCCCGGTGTGTCACGGGAGTTGTATGAAATGTGGGTTCATGTTGAGGCCCAACTTGACATATACAGGTCTCTGAAGACGGCTGGGAAGTTATCTGAAGCGGAATTTGAGGATGTTTGTGTCAGGTCACGTGCAGCTCGTGACGCCCGTTGTTATGATCCTGGTACACCGGAGGAGATGATGATAAAGATGCCTTGGATGAGCTTGCCTCCGACCCTTGGTACGACGATGAGCATGCCAGTGATGTTGGTGATGGAGGGATGATGAAGCGTGAAGTCTTTGTACTTGGTTTTTGCTTTTTTGTGTTTTGCTACTTTTTTTTGGGGGGGGGGGGGGGGGGGCGTCTTTCAGGTTGTTAAAGTGTAAACGGAATGATTGAAATGGAACAGTTGTCTTTTGCTTTGTATTTCTAGATCTTCTTTATTTTTTCTTTCCCATGAGTGTGCTTTTGTGAGAAAGACCCCGACTTTCGGTCGGTTGGATGTAGGTTGATTCTAGCAATATCGAATGTAGTTCGATTCAACAGGGTCAAATGTATATCGGTTCTAACGAGGTCAAATGTAAGTTAATTCAAGCGAGGTCGAATATAGATCGATTCGAACGAGGTCGAATGCCTAACAATTCGAACGAAGTCGAATGTATATCGATTCGAACGAGATTGAATGTAAGTTAATTCGAACAAGGTCGAATATATGTAGATCGATTCGAACGAGCTGGATTGTGTATAGATTCGAACGAGGTCAAATGTATATCGATTCAAACGAGGTCGAATGTAAGTTAATTCGAGCAAGGTCGAATGTAGATCGATTCGAACAAGCCTAGTTAGACGAGAGCAGCAAATGAGGAGAAAACAATTACTTCCTGCAGTTCACAATAAGTGATCAATTTGCATTTTTATTTTAGTACAAAATAAGTGTCCATTTATATAACAAAGAAAAAATTCAATTTGTTTTTATAAAATTACCCTTATATGTAAACATTCCTAAAAAGTTTTCTTAATCCTTATATTAAATATTTAATTAAGGAAGTTTATAAAATTTATTATTTTTTTAATAGGCGTATCAAAAGAAAATGAATCACTTATTGTGAACAGGAGGGAGTAACACAACTAAAGTGACTGTATTCAAACCTGCATAACATCGTAGTAATAAATTTATTTGCTCGGAAATCTCCCCATACGTAATTAAGGAGTAAGTCATACTTTTATCAAGTGTATATGATTAATTTTTCTCATATCTTAGATTTTACATCCTTTTCTTATTTTTTTGTTACCTTTTGCTTATTGACATAGTCAACTTGATCAATTATTTCTCGTCTTACCAGAAGTTGCATGAGGAGGTTCTATGATGTAAGTTATTTTATTAGTATATATTAAAGATGAGAATACCTTTAAGACTTTCCGTAAAAGATCATTTTTAAGAGTTGGGCCAATCATATAGGAACATAGAGCTAGAGAATTGACTATGTCAAAATATCATGCCATAGCCAGTTTTCACACTGATTAATTGAAAATAATTAGCGTTTATCAAGTCAATAAAAAATAGCTACTATTTTGACGTAATAGAGATCGATCTCGTATAATATACGGGAGTTTTGGTGCATTTATGTACGAACTCCAGCATATTATTCTTGACCGGTATACTTTGCTAACTCCAATATAATATACGGGAGACTGGAGCATTAGCGCTCCAAACTCGAGTATATTATACTGGATATTTTATACTTGATGGAACTCCCATAAAATATACGGGAGTTTCAGCATAATTATACTTGAACTCCCGCATATTATACGGGAGTTCCAACATAGTTATCCTGGAACTCCCGTAAAATATGCTGGAGTTCAAGCATACTTATGTTGGAACTATTAGGATATATTGTATTGTGTATCTTTTTATTATTGGTAGATATTCTCTCATTATTGTATAGTTCTATAGTTGGTAGGATTTGATATTGTACAGTCCTATAGTTGGTAGGATTTGATATTGTACAGTCCTATAGTTGGTAGGATTTGATACATCTCTGTACTCTATATATACCTTTTGTGAGCAATACAAGAAAAACAATTCTCTCAAAACTCTCTACATGGTATATATTATGTTGTGTATCTTAATAGGAACTCCCCTAAAATATGCAGGCGTATTTTCTGGATTTTGAACAGTTTTTCCGCTCAGATTTATCTTTACATAAAAAGTGGCTAAATTTCGATGACTTTTGAAACTTGACTATTTTTCAACTACCAGTTGTAAATCTGGCTATTTTTGAATTTCTCTCATTGACTATGTGTTTCGGAAACCAGTAACACTTGGGAAGCCATGTATTTATATTAGGAAATTCACTAAATATTTGTAAATATCTAAATGTGAACCCAATTATTATTCCATATTAATTTGAAATTACTGTAAAAATCCATAGATCTCAAATCCTGGATCAGCCCTAATCTCTCTTCGTTACACGGTGCAAATATATAGTTGCCCTAGCTGGTTCAATAAAAGCTCAAATATGATGATGTACAAGTAAAGCTAATTCAGTAAAGTACAATTAGTAATTACCAAAGGAAACAATCAGAGACAGAGCATAGGATCTGAAGCCGTATATCCATGTTATTGCAGGGTCATTCAGACATTACAGGTTACCGTAATACTGAAAAACTTTTGGAGCTTACGTAAAACATCACGTTGCCATGGCATTCCGATGTGGATACATGTGTGGTGCACTTTTTTCTGTATCAACTTATTCCAACTTATTCACACCTTTATAGTTTGTAATCCACACAACCTCTGGCAGCTTTCATTTTCTTTGCTGCTAGCTATTCTTATATATATGCTCACAATTCTCTTTTCCATCATCTAAATAATTAAGAAGGGAAAACTAGGAAGACACATGACGAGAGACTATGTGGATCCGCCAGCAGCTCCGCTGTTTGATATGGCGGAGCTGAAGAAATGGTCTTTTTACAGAGCCCTCATTGCTGAATTTGTTGCCACCTTTCTTTTTCTCTACGTTACCGTAGCTACCGTTATTGGGCACAAGAAGCAGGTTGGTCCCTGCGACGGCGTTGGACTTCTTGGTATTGCATGGGCTTTTGGTGGCATGATTTTTGTTCTTGTCTACTGTACTGCTGGGATCTCTGGTACTCAGTTTTATCATCTCCTCCTCCTCTTTTTATTTTGCTCTATTTTCTTCTTGAGATTTTTCCGTGAAACGTATGCACTATTCTACCTACCCAAGTAGTGTCCGCTTTATTACAATTAAATTACTTTAATGTCTGAGTGAGGTTATAACTTCTTGATGTTGAAAAATAAACTTGATTTTGGGTTATGTGTTTTGGATTTGGGCTTGCAAGTATCCAAGTATATTAGATCAAGATTGTAGTCCATTATCTAAAAACTTCTTGTAATATGTAGTTGTCAAAGTGTGTAGAATAATCTTGTAAAATATCTAAGTTTAGAATTATCATGAGAATACTTAGGAATTATCTAGATACTAGTAGATGATGAAGTGTTCTAGACTATTCCATTGTAGTATAAATAGAGGTATCACCCCTCATTTGTAATGAAGCAATAAGAAAAGCATTCAAGATCAATCAAGCTTCTAAATCATCAATCCTCTCTTCCAAAAATAATATATATATATATATATATATATATATATATATATATATATATATATATATAGCCTTCTATTTCCAACAAATTGGTGTCAGAGCTTGGTGTGACAAGATGATGGCCAACAATGTCATCACGTTTCCTCGCCTCACAAAGGATAATTATGATCGATGGAGCATCCAAATGAAGACCTTCCTAGGTGGACAAGACCTATGGGAGATTGTGGAGCAAGGTTATGAGGAGCCTAAAGACAAGGGCTCACTCATGAAAGAAGAAAAGCGAGACCAGATCAATGATCAAATGGCTCTTTCCATCATCCAACAAAGTGTAGATGATGGAGCTTTTGAGAAAATTGCAAGTGCAACCACCACCAAGAAAACATGGGAGATCTTAGAGAATTCTCACAAGTGAGTTGATAAGGTGAAAAAGGTTTGACTACAAACCCTACGAGGTGAGTTCGAATCCTTAAATAAGAAAGACTTTGAATCAATTTCCAATTACAAGAGTCTTGGCGATTGTCAATCAATTAAAGAGGAATGGTGAAACTCTAAACGATGTAAGAGTCATTGAGAAAATTCTTAGATCATTAGATTCAAAATTCGACTATATAGTCGTAGCCATCAAAGAATCTAAAGATCTAGAATCAATGACTATCGATGAACTCATGGGTTCACTACAAGCCCATGAAGAGAGGTTCAATAAGAAAAATAAGGAGCCTTTGGAGCAAGCTTTACAAGCAAAATTCTCTTTCAAGGAAGAGAGTAGTGAAAATACTCATCAAACGAGTCAACAAGGTCGTGGTCAAGTACGTGGCCGAGGACGAGGACGAGGGCGAGGATATATCAAACGTGGAGGCTATAGTTCTTACAAAAATGAAGAAAGAAGCCAAGATTTTCACTCGACTAGAGGTCGCAGGAGAGGCTACACAAGTAGAAGGCCAAGGTATGACAACTCTCAAACTAAATGTAATAATTGTTATAAATTTGGCCACTATGCTTCGGAATGCGAGAAGTCAGTCAATTACGTGCAAGAAAGAGAAAATTTTGCACAAGAAGATACCGAAGCCGTGGAAAACACTTTGTTACTAGCATGCAAAGGCGGAGACAACGGAGGATCGAATGGGTGAAAGCAACCATATGTGCGGTGACAAAAGCATGTTTGTGGAGTTAGACGAGGCAATAAGTGGAAATATCACCTTCGGAGATTCCGCTAAAGTCCCGGTTAAAGGCAAAGATAAGATCCGCTTGAAAAATGGAAGGCATCAATTTATCTCTATTGTGTATTATGTGCCCAATATGAAGTCTAATATACTGAATGTTGGACAACTCTTAGAGAAAGGCTATGATATTCACATGATAAATCGTAGTCTTTCTATAAGAGACCAAAGAGGAGGTTTGATTGCTCAAGTGCCAATGTCAACGATTAGGATATTTTTGCTAAATATTCAACATGACATTCCAAGATGTTTAAAAGCATGTTTCAAAGATAATTCTAGGCTTTGACACATGAGATACGGGCACTTAAATTTTAGAGGCTTAAGGTTATTATCAAGTAAAGGAATGGTGAAGGGGTTTCCTCCAATTAATCATCCGGATCAAATATTTGAGGGATGCCTTCTAGGTAAGCACTTTCGAAATAGTTTTTCAGTAGAGGCTTCTAGTATAGAGAAGAAACCTCTAGAACTTATTCACACGGATGTGTGTGGACCCATCCATCCACCATCTTTCGGTAAAAATAGATATTTTCTTCTATTCGTTGATGATTTTAGTCGAAAGACATGGGTCTATTTTCTAAAAGTGAAGTCGAAAATCTTTGGAATGTTCAAGAAGTTCAAAGCGTTTGTGGAGAATCAAAGTGGTCTCACCATAAAGGCGATGAGATCCGATCGTGGAGGAGAGTTTACATCCAAGGAATTTTGCGACAACAATGGCTTACGACGTCCTCTAACTCTTCTGTATTCACCTCAGCAAAATGGTGTTGCAGAAAGAAAGAATAGGACCATCCTTGATATGGCCCGAAGTATGTTAAAGAGCAAAAGGATGCCTAAGGAGTTTTGGGCCGAGGCAGTGGACTGTGCGATCTATCTAGCAAATCGCTCGCCCACTAAAAGCGTCAAGAAAAAAACGACCATTGAAGCTTGGAGTGGAAGGAAGCCCGGCATCTCACACCTACGAGTGTCCGGAAGTGTGGCATATGCTCATGTGCCAGATCAGAAGAGGACGAAGCTCGATGATAAAAGCGAGAAGATCATATTCGTGGCTATGACTCAAGTTCGAAGGGTTACAAGCTATACAATCCCAAGATCGGTAAAGTAATATCAAATGGAGACGTGGTGTTCGATGAAGAAGCAACATGGGATTGAAATGTTCCGAAAAAGGAGAACTACGATTTTCTCCCTTATCCATTCGAGAGTACTATAAGGAACGAAGAATATCTAGAGGTTCAAGAACCTTCTAGTACACCATCTCCGCACTCTCCACATACTCTAACCACACTAAATGAAGCGACACAAACATCAGGAGGAGAATCAAGTAGGCTACAACATCGCACAAGGAGCATTGAGGAGTTGTACGAGGTAACTCAGCCTATGGAGGATCTAACATTGTTCTGCCTTCTTGCCGATTGTGAGCCAATAAGCTATGAAGACGCAGCAAAAAGCGAGAAGTGGAAACGTGCCATGGACGAGGAGATTCAAGAAATCAAGAGGAATGATACGTGGGGATCTCTCTACTCTACCAAAGGGGCATAAGGCTATTGGTGTAAAGTGGGTGTACAAGGCCAAGAAGAATTCGAAAGGTGAAGTTGAAAGATACAAAGCAAAGTTGGTGGCGAAGGGATATAGTCAACGAGCCGGCATAGACTATGACGAGGTATTTGCTCCCGTCGCTCGTCTAGAAACTATAAGATTGATGATCACTTGCGGCTCAGCATAATTGGAAGATTTATCAAATGGATGTCAAATCCGCGTTCCTTAATGGCCACTTAGAAGAAGAAGTCTATATAGAAGAACCTTCGGGATAAATCTTGAAAGGCCAAGAGAATAAGGTGCTGAAATTGAAAAAGGCCTTATACGGGTTGAAGCAAGCGCCTCGGGCATGGAATAGCAGGATAGACAAGTATTTCCAGCGGAATGACTTTACAAAATGCCCACATGAGCATTCCCTCTACACCAAAGTAAGCAAGGATGGAGATATTATGCTTGTGTGCCTATACGTGGATGACTTGATATTCACCGGTAGTAATTCCAAAATGTTCTAGGAGTTCCAGAAAGCAATAGTTCGGGAGTTCGAGATGAACGACATTGGACTTATGGCTTACTATCTTGGGGTCGAGGCGAAACAAAAGAAAGAAGGAATATTCCCATCCCAAGAAGGTTATGTGAAGGAGGTGCTGAAGAAGTTTAAGATGAATGACTGCAAGTCGGTGAACACATCGATGGATTGCAATCTCAAGTTGTCAAAAGATGATGAAGGATACTTGGTGGACCCAACACAATATAAGAGTTTGGTTGGAAGTCTGAGGTACCTATCCTGCACGAGGCCAGATATTCTCTACGGAGTTGGACTAGTAAGTCGATATATGGAAGCACCTACAATAAATCACTTGAAGGCAGTAAAGAGGATACTTCGCTACATCAAAGGTACGATTGACTATGGTCTGTTTTATTCGCCTTCTGATCACTTCAAGCTAGCTGGATACAGTGATAGTGATTCGGCCGGAGAAATAGATGATCGTAAGAGTGCGAGTGATTTCGTGTTCTATATGGGAGATACGGCGTTCACATGGAGTTCGAAGAAGCAACCCATTGTGACTCTGTCAACGTGTAAAGCCGAGTATGTAGCAGCAACATCGTGCACCTATCATGCAGAGTGGCTCAGGAAGTTAATAAATGAGCTTTAGTTTTCTCAAAAGGAAGCTACAGAGATATATGTGGATAACAAGTCTGCGATTGCTCTAGCAAAGAATCTAGTCTTCCATGATCAAAGAAAGCACATCGATACGAAATACCATTACATCAGGGAGTGTGCTACAAATAAAGAGGTGCAGATAAAGTACGCAAAGTCATTTGACCAAGTTGCTGATATTTTCACAAAGCCTCTAAAACACGAGACGTTTCAGAGATTACGAAATATGCTCGGAGTGACGAAATCAAGTTTAAAGGGGGCTGTTGAAAAATAAACTTGATCTTGGGTTATGTGTTTTGGATTTGGGCTTGAAAGTATCCAAGTATATTAGATCAGGTTGTAGTCCATTATCTAGAAACTTCTTGTAATATGTAGTAGTCAAAGTGTGTAGAATAATCTTGTAAAATATCTAAGTCTAGAATTATCATGAGAATACTTAGGAATTATCTAGATACTAGTAGATGATGAAGTGTTCTAGACTATTCCATTGTAGTATAAATAGAGGTATCGCCCCTCATTTGTAATGAAGCAATAAGAAAAGCATTCAAGATCAATCAAGCTTCTAAATCATCAATCCTCTCTTCCACAAATAATATATATATATATATATATATATATATATATATATATATATATATATATATATATATATATATATATATATATATATATATATATATATATATATATATATCCTCCTATTTCCAACACTGGAGTTATAGATGTTTAAATTGATACTTTATAGTATTATTTTCAAATTGTATCGATCTACCATAAATATTGACATTATATCTTTAACATATATTATTGTGAATTTTTTTCCACAAAGTGGTGTTGAATGGAACCTCTAGTAGGAGGATGCATCTACCTTAATTTGAAACAACATGATAGTTCAAACTTTCTAAGTGTTGAGGTTTGAACTTTAATGAAGGTGTCTTGTGCCTTGCGGTAAGTTCAAGTTCAATACTTTAAGACTTTTCTTCAAAATCTCCATTGCTTTGGATGTTGCAGAATAATAGAGATAAGGATGCGAAATTTTGTTTTTTGCTTTTCGGGGAAAGTAAGCAAAGTCAGATTAAAAAATTGACCTAATTTTGGAGTACTCCCGCTAGAAGGAAAGGATACGTAAGAAGGAAAGAAAAAACAATCTTTTTATTGGTCTTCCCCCACCTTCTCTCTCTCGGTCCACAAATTTTACCTTGAATTGAATACAAGACGCTTACCAAAGTGCCCATTCAGGTAGTTTGAAAATACTCATGCCTCTATATATTAAGCTGAATTGGATACTAATTACAAAGAATTATTTCAAATGAATGACCAAAAAAGGCTTAACAGTACGCTTCAACCATAAAGTAAACATGATAAAAACAAATTATAACAGCAATCTTATAGTATTTATATCTTTTTGGGGTTAACGAATGTGTATAGGTGGGCACATAAATCCAGCAGTAACATTTGGGCTATTACTGGCAAGGAAGGTTTCATTACTGAGAGCCGTGGGGTATACGGTGGCGCAGTGCTTAGGAGCCGTTTGTGGCGTTGGTTTAGTGAAAGGGTTCATGAAGCATGACTATAACACGTATGGTGGCGGTACTAATACAGTTGCAGTTGGCTACTCGACGGGCGCAGCATTGGGTGCTGAGATCATTGGCACTTTCGTCCTTGTCTACACCGTCTTCTCCGCCACCGACCCCAAACGCAATTCACGTGATTCCCACGTCCCTGTAAGTCCCATGCGTCCTTATTATTACAAAATATTCACTATCTTTAATTTGAAAAAGTTGTTTGATTGCTTTGCCAAATTCATATATATATATATATATATAATACTACTAAGTCTTTAGTTAAAGTTAAACTAGAGAAAGCGTCTTAATTACGAGATGCATATGGATAATAAGTGCAATAACATAGGAATTTGGAGCGCATCGGAAGTACGAATAAGGTTGCACCATTTGAACTTCAATGATAAAAGCTCTTTACCGATAAATCCTTAGCCTCCCGTCTTTTTTTTTCCCGACTAAGCTTAGGCAAAAGGGATTTGTTATGCTAAGATTTGAACTCTGATCTACGGGAATTATACCGATCACTTTATTGATCACTATAGGACACACCGCTAGGTGCCTTAGTGTCACAGTGGTGATTTATGTCACTCGAGTTCTGTCCGAGTTTCATCACCGCGCGGCAGACAAGCCCAGCCTTGATTTCAGCCTTTCCAAAACTTAGAATTATTTTACGATGTTTGGAACTTAGAATGAATTTAGGCAACAATAAAAGTAAAGACACACACAAATTTATAGGAATCTCTTCCCAACTCGTATTAATATGTGAATACAAGAACACAATAAGTCAACTCTATGGCCAAGAACAACGAACACTCTAGTCCCTGCCCCAAAATGATTTCTAATCCTTAGGAATATACTTAGACGAAATTTGGCTACTACATATGCCACAAGACTAAGTTCGGCCCATTTGGGATAACCTTGTGTACATATTTATAGTCCAGGATGCCCAATTACACTTTGTAACACTTTAGACAATCAGTTGACAAGCCTCCAACTAATGATCCAACATAGGGAGCATGCTAAAAACGTGTATCACTAAGCCATATAATTAGCCTTGATCTAAAAACACGCCTCCACTTAGCCCAATGATTAGTCATGCTTGGATGGGCAGTTGTAACCGCTCAACCGCTATGTCATGTGCACTGCATGCTTGTTTTGGCCAGTATCTGCATGACCAAGGTTGGCATTGCGCCCAGCCTTGCCCTTTGACACAGCTCCGACCAATGGCATAACCATAGCTTGCCACATATTGATTAGCTGCATACGCTCATTGCCGTAGCTGTCCGCCTATGTAAAATCTCCCGCAACTTGATCAAATATGCTCATATTGATGTCATTGTTTGTCCCTCATTGCCTTGCCTTGGCTTGCCATATCTTGGCTCTTGGTTTGGCATGGATTTGTCTTTCCATTGTTATGCCAACCTACACGTCCATGTGGAATGCGCCTTGCCTCTTTTCAAGGTGCATTTGTCAACCCCGCATAGTCCGTCATACCGAGCTACCCGTCATTATGTTGCCCTATTTTTTATGTTGTGTGCCAAGGTAATCATGAAAATCCTGGTCAAAACCCAGACCTGCCAAGAAACTTTATCAAGGGGCTAACAACCCCTCCCCCCCCCCCCACACACACACTTAAACTCATATTTCATAGAACTCTATATGAGTGGCGATTCTCTGTCTAGAAAAAATCCTCTGCCTTCTCTCTAGGCACTATTCACTGAATAGTATTTCCGTCACTATTCATCGGGTATATCGCCGGAATAAGGTGGTGGATTGTCACACTTTTGGTATCACGACATCTCCTTATCTTTGCGAATAATCTCCAATAGATTTTATACTCAAATCTATAGCCAATTTCTCTAAATCTTGAATCTAGTTTCCGATTTCCTGTAGCTTTTCAAAATTTTCAGCGCTACTAGTATCCGATTGTAATCATCGTGCTGTCAAATACTCTCCAACTGGTTTCATTTCCAATTCATTATCCAATTCTCCAAGATCTTTACAATTTACCGTTCTCGGCAGTTTAGAAAAATGGAAGAATTGAATTGTGTCATCGTGTAGTAATCTTGGCAACCATGTCTGCACGGACCTCTCCCCAGCATTTGGCTGTGGGAGAGGCTTCTGTTTCAAATGGTAAGTTCAAACAATCATATGCTTCAACTGTACAAGCAAAACAGCCAGCTCCGACTAAAATAGAGCTATGTCCAGTTATTTACGATCATGATGAACCTATAATTCAATTCACAATGGAAGAGGTTAACAACTTCACTAAGGAAGAAGGATTACATCAGGCAGTTATTCTAAAATTCTCTTATGGAAGACTTGATTTAGCGGAAGTGATAAAGATGTTCTCGTCGCAATTTGATGTTCAAGGTCATTGTAATGTTGGACAGTTGAAATTTTGGCATCTGTTAATCAGATTAGATCTGTACGATGATTATGTTCGCTTCCTTACAAAGCCGACTGGATATCTTAAAATCCAAAGGCGAAGAATACTTCTTCAGAACATTTCCATGGTCTTTCAGTTTCAATTCGAGGGTGAGAGACATCGATGGCAGTCGTGTGGATATCACTGCCAGGCCTGCCTCCAAATTTCTTTGCTAAGAGATCATTAATGTCTGTAGCCTCAGCTGTTGGAAAACCTCTTGCTGTTGACAAGGCGACGCAGGACAGAACGAGACCTAGCGCGGCAAGAGTTAAGGTTATTGTAGACCTTTTGAATAAACATACAAAAAAGGTCACGCTGCAGATTTTAGATTCTGTTTCAGGTAAATCTGTCGAGTTCTATCAACAAATTGTTTTCGACAATATGCCAAAGTACTGTGCTTACTGCAAACATCAAGGGCACGATGTAAAGGCCTGCAGAATCAGAAAAGAAAAAGTTAGAGCAGATGTGGTGATAGAGGATAATGTGGTTACTGATCTGATTCGTAATGATGGGAATGAAGTTGACAAATTACAAGGGGATGCAAGGGACTTTCTAAATAGTAAACGAGCTGGACAACGAGCTAAGGATTTGCAAGAAAAAGCTGATAATTTAGGAGTTGAATTAACAAAAGACGCACAGCACATTGCACATTCAGCTGAAGCAGTGACTTCACAAAAGAATGCAGTATTGAATGAGAATTGTGGTCATTTTGATTCAGCTTTACAAGATGTTATGAAACAGAATGATGATTTTTCTCAAACATCTGTGATAGAAAGGACTGATGCAGATCAACATTTAATTTTAAAGACTGCTGTAGTAACTGAAATGGCAGAGGCATCAGATATAGCATCTCCAGTTGAGTCCATGAAAGAGGTGCAGAATTTGGACAATCTTAATTCTACAATTCATGCTCGATCATATGTTGATTCTACTGGGAAAAAATAGTCATCTGCAGATTATATCAATAATAGTGCACAGGCTGAGCATTTGGTCGAAAGGGATGGACAGCATTTCAAGGGCAATGTGCAGCAGCAAGTTTTGTCAGCTGATAAATCTGCAGAAACTTTGCCATAGCAGTCATAGTGCAAAGAATGGGCAGATGATTGGTCATGAAGGACAGCAGCACAGGAGCAATATGCAGCATCTAGGATCTGTTAATGCAGTAAATGAAAAAATGACTTCAAACTAGAAACCTGCAGATCCATCTACTAAGCCAGAAAAATTTAATGCAAAAAGTTTCAAACAGAAGTTCATTGAACAGCAGCAGACTAAGCAGATATCTAACATTGGCAATGCTACTATGCTTGGTCAAGCAAATGGAAACAATATGGAGGCCCTGGACACAGATCACACTGTTTTGACTGTGCAACCAAGAGAGAAGTCGACAGGTTCTACTATCAAGGATGACTCAAACAAAACTGGACAGCAACATTATGCTCGAGCTGTAAATCAATTAACAGCAAGGTTTCCAGAGGATGACAATGAGCAGAAATCAATTCCACAGGATATCTCAAATCAACCAGATAGTTTTAAACAAAGCAATGTGAGTTCATTCACACATAAAACAGCTGTTGTTTCAAATGAGTCTTTATCCAGTAGAGGGTTAGAGGTACAACTTTTTGATGATAATCAACAAAACTTTAAAGTTGCACAACATACTGCAAATAACTGCTCATCGAAGTCCAACCGAGAGTCATCTCAAAAATCCAAATACAAAATGCAAAGCACAGATAACAGTCCAGCTTCAAATACAATTACAAATTCATTCTCTGCACTCTCCAATGTTAACAACGAATATGGAACTAGCACTGGACAGAATTTATAGTTTACCAAGAACCATATTGCTCCAACTGTTAAGATAATGGACATGGTCATTAAATCAAAACTGTGGAAAGACCAACGAGAATACGACAATGAAGAGCCCTGGAGAGAAGGACTGCTCGAAGGGAAGACAACACAGGAGAAGACTGTGAACCACATGAGAAGTCAACACAGGCAGTTGCTGCAGTTCCTAGCTGTCCTGAGGATCGACATTTAACTGGATGTAATTCCCAGGATAATGTGAATAAAGGGCTCAAACTCTACTTAGTATGAGTATTACTAAAGATATAGCTGCTGGCAATGTCTCTAAGTGGAAAGATCATCGACATTTTTGTGCAAATTTGAAAAGGGAGCGGGAAAATACGCTGAAACAACTCTTTCTTTTCGAAAATCATCGAGTCGAAAGAGTAATCAGGGATGAAATTCAAAGTCCATATCTTGAAAACTCTTTAAAGGGAAAATCAAAGATCAAGTGGGAGGCTCCAGATTTCATTCCAAGTAAGCCTACTGTTTCCACATGCATTCACTTCTTAGATACACCACCAAACATTGCGAATGGCCACATTGGAACGAGTAAGTCAGGTGCTATCTTGATGAAAAATGCAACATGGTCCGACAAGAAACAAAATGTTAGGAAAATTCCAATGAGAGCGGCCAAATAAAAGCAGGATACTACAATTTCGTCATCAAAGTCCAATCGTTCAAAAAATAAAAGATGATACTTGAATACTTTTGGAACAAGTTATAGGAGAATGAAATAGAAATACAACTTGAAGGTTATACAAGATTGGAAAATAAGGAACAACTATCAACTGGGTACTACCTATTATTCTACAACTTTATTAGTATCCTCATTTGTAATCTTATCACAGAGTATGTAATAAACTTTGTGATGATCATATAATATTTAGTCGTGTCAAGTTCTTATTTTATGCATTCTTGTTTATAAGTAAGGTTGCCAAGCCTCAATAGGATTAGCATGGTAAGGTTAGCCCGGTTTGTGTTTAACAGTACCGGTGCTAATGTCCCCCTTATTTTTACTTTTCCTAAGTGTTTGTAATTTTCTTTCAGTTATTAATAAAAATCTAGCACTAGGTGCTTGCCTAGTGTATTAAAAAAAAAAACCACCCCCACAAGAAGAATTTATCGTCCCCAACGAAGCAGTTTCCATATTTTTAGCACCACCGTAGGCCCTAAATATGTCGCCTCCTGCTCATGTTCTTCCTTTTTCAACTCATCTTCACCTTTTTCTTCACAAAAATTGTTGTAAGTCGTAAAGTTTTTGACAGTACCTTACCATATGTGGTCCTTTACAAATAAAACAGCCATCAAACTTGTTGTTTTGTCCCTTGTTCGTCGGAGGTCCAACCCATTGTCTTTCCTTTCCATTGCCATTGCCCTCAACAGCACTACCCTTGCCATTCTCGTTTTCCTCCACTCTTTTGCCTTTTACTTTTTCCCATTATTTGACTTTGAAGTAGTGTAGAAATCAAAACTATCTTGTCCCAATCGGAAATCACTGTACACATCCACATCAACAATGGCACTGGGAAGGTCTTTCACATTTTTCCTTCAGAGTTCCATCTGCTCCCACCACTGCAGCCCGTAAAGGAAATTGTGTAGTTTTCTTCCTCAGTCATGTTGCTTATATCCAGCATCAAAGAATTGAAATCTTTGACATATTCCTTGGCAGTTCCGGTTTGTTTCAACTTTTTCAAACGATCTCTAGAAATCCAAGCTGCATTACTAGGAAATAATTGATCCTTAAACTCTTTGTTTATCCCTTTCCAAGAGTCAATTGTTGGCCTACCAGCGCTTACATTTTCTACCACGTGTGCCCGCCACCAAAGCTTTGCATCACCCACCAAGTACGTAGTCGTAATGGTGACCTTGTCTTCATCTTACACATGGGCAGCCTGAAGTACTGCTCCATATCCCATAGGAAATATTTGAGTTTCTTGGCACTCCTAGAACCATTAAACTCTTTAGGCGCCACATTTTCACCTTTGTGCGATCCTCCTTGCGCTGCACATAATCATTGCCAGCAGCATGATGCAGCAACCCATTTTTCCGCTTTCAGATCTTTGCACTCTTGACTTAGCATGTTCATCTCAGCCTCAAGCTACGCAAGATGATTCACAATAGAAATTGATAACCATCAACAAATCCGACGAGTGCCTCGAATGCAACAACTCTTTCCCTCAATTCGGTGTCGTCACCAGCCATCTTTCACGAAATTCAACCAATGAACGTCGTCTCTTCGCCCCGATCCAACCACTTTCTGATTCCAATTATCAGAGAAGTCATTTATGTCACTCGAATTCTGCCCGAGTATTGCCACCGCGCGGCAGTCAAGCCCAGCCTTGACCTCAACCTTTCCAAAACTTAGAATTATTTTACGACGTTTGGGCCTTATAATAAATTTAGGCAGAAATAAAAGTAAAGACACATACAAATTTACAATAATATCTTCCCAACTCGTATTAATATATGAATACAAACACAATAAGCTAACCATATGGCCAAGAACAAAAAACACCCTAGTTCGCTGCCCCAAAATGCTTTCCCACCCTTAGGAATAAACTTAGACAAATTGTGCTAACACATACGCCATAAGACTAAGTTCTGTCCATTTGGGATAGCCTTATGCACATATTTATCGTGCAAGCTTCCCAATTATACTTGGCAGCATTTTAGACAATCAGCTGACAAGCCCCAACTCTTGGGCAAATATAGGTAGCATGCTAAAAACATGTGTTGCTAAGACATACAACTAACATGATCTAAATGTGCCTCCACATAGCCCCATGATCAGTCATGCTTGAATGGGGTAGTTATAACCGCTCAACTGCCCAGTCATGTCCATTGCATGCTTTTTTGGGTGGCTTCTACACGCTAAAGGCGAGGCATTGCACCCAGCCTTGCCCTTTGACACTGCTCTGCCCAATGCTATGACCATAGCTTGTCGTATATTGACTTAGCCGCACATGCCCATTGCCATACCTACCCGCCTCTGTAAAATCTCCGTCAACTTAATTAAATGTGTCCACATTAATGTCATTGCTTGTCCCGTATTTCCTTGCCTTGTCTTTCCCTTTCTTGGCCCCTACTTGGACATGGCTTTGTCTTGCCATTGATATGCAACCTACACGCCCATGTGAAATGTGCCTTGCCTCCATTCAAGGTGTGTTTGTCAACCCTGCATCGTCTGTCATGTCGATCTTCCTATCATGATATTGCCATATTTTTCAGGTTGTGTGCCTAGGCGATCATGAAAAACCTTGTCTCAACCCAATCCTACCGAGAACTTTTACAAGGGGCTAACACTTTGCCTCCTGGTTACTAAGGTCTCAAATTTTAATCTATTAGTATGTGTTTGAGGGTGCCATTGTTTGTAAACTAGTGTTATAGATATTAGTAAAAACACCGCACTTGATTTTTTATACTTTAATATCACATAAGATGGGGGTGATTTTTATGGAGTGCAATTTTTCGTGTGCACAGATTATTGAAGGACCTGGTTCTTCTAAGTGTTCCTTATGCTCCTGTTGCGGAATAATAAATGCGGAAAGTAAAGAACACAAGTATTTTTTATATGGAAAACACCTGGCTCAAAAGGTGAAAAAACTACGACCTACTACTCAGTAGGATTTTTGCCAACACTTTACAAAATCAGTAAGTCAAAACAATATTTACAAAACTATTTGTAAACCTAAGGATTACATCTAATCCCTTTGTGGCAACCAACCTCTAGTTGTTGCGATAACTTCAGGTTAACTCTAACTTCAATACAACACTCATAGTACCTAGTACAATCGCTTCTTGATAAAGATGAAACTAACAATTTGAAACACTTATTACAATGAAAATAGAATAAAAGATAGACACTTGGAACTGGTTCTTCTATCTGGTTCATTTAGCTTCAGGTTCGCACACTTGAACCACACAAAAAGTGCTTGCAAAATGCTTTGCTATTTTTCTCTTAACTCATGCGTAACTTCAGCGTTTGTGTGTACCTGTAAAATGAGAACATCCCAAAATATATATAGTTAGTAGAATAAGAAATAGCTAGAGTTCTAATGCTATACTCTTTTTTGGTGGAAGAGTTCCAATTATCTTCAACTTCTAAATCCTCCCTTATCTAGGATAGAATTCTCTCAGTAATGATTCCTTCTCCTTATCAATTATACAACATTTTTATTTAGGAGATATAAAATATAACCATTTAATCTTATCTCATTTGTGGGCATGCCTTATAACCGAATTTTGCCCGTGTCTCTGTACACTGTGTATGGACCTGGTTAATGCTTGAGTTTCTATACCAATCATCAAAACAAATTTTACATGAGCCAAAAAATTTCCTCTTTTTGATGATGACAAACTATGTGAATTTCATAAGCATAAGACATGTTTAACTCAGCTCAACATCAACACAATGTTAGAACACTTTCCATTTTAAAGTCACTAATCATCAAGGATCAGGTTCATTAGGTTATAAACATCGTAGTCCAAAGTAAAAAGCATAACCTATCTTCTCCATTTTTGAATCATCGAAAATATGAAAATTTATGTTAGATAACTAATTTTTACTAGATATTACTCATAGCTACTGAGGCTACTTTAAACGCAATCATGTAGTCCTACATCATATATAAATCTAATGATATTACCTATTTAAGAAGCATCAAAAAACACTTAGAGCACAAAAAGATTTAATTAACATTGATACTAGTCATCCACAAAGCATAAATAAAAATAATGATACTGATCATGAGCCAAAACAAGAAAAAGAAATCTCATCCGGGTCACTGGTTTATCTATGTAGGCTAGAAAGGTCTTAAGGCTGGCAAGGACCAATTTCTTAGTTTCTGGACTAAAGCAGCTTCAGCATATCATGAAGAATGCCATCATTCTTCTCCTTCTCTATTGCAAGCTAAGCCATGAGAACATCCCTCTCATTTTTACTTCAGCTAGCCTCTTCTTCAGCCTCTCAAGCTCAGCATTCTTATCCCCACCTAATGCACCAAAGTTTGCACTTTGATATGTATAGGTACCTTATTGGATGAAACTGGTTCTTATGAGTAGTGTTGCCTTCATAGTCACATGCAATCAAAGTGTTTCCCCGAAATGATCCTTGCCGATACCAACTTCACATTTCTTGACGGGTACCTTGAAGTGAGCAAGTACAGCTGTGAGAATGAAATCATAGGGTATGGCATGATTTTTTGTGCCAATTAGAAACCTATCAAGAAGATGGATGATAAACCCAGCCTAATTGATTTGCCTCTTACTGACCAAATATTCTATAAGGACCAGGTCCAAGAATGTGGCAATGTGCCTTCTTTCCTGCCTGGGCAGCACAACCTTTTTAACAAGTTCAAATAGCACTCTGTTGGAAGGCTTTATCTCACTTTTGTATACAACCTTGGGTTGCAGCTCTTCCTCATTGTCACCAAAGTTCCTTGTAATGGAAAGTTATATGTGGAGGTTTTCTATGCTTTGTCATTTTATCTATTTATAGTTATTGTACCATTCAGTAGGTACTCCCAAAAAATTTCCATACTCCTTGTCTTCAAAGCTCACAGTCACCCTTTACAACACTTGTGACTATGCCATTTTTTATCTCATAATTTGTCATGAACTCCATAATGTCAGTTCTAGAAAGCTTTTTATCAATCTGAAGGACCATGTCCTTCTAACCTTGCAGTTGTAGTTTTTCCAGCAGCAACATCATGCCTTCCTCCTACAATTCCTTGAGGAGTCTAACTTTCAAGATGGTTCTTTTCCCAAACTTAACTATCATTTCCTTCTCCGCATCAAATTCTTTTTCTTCTTCCTTCACTACTTTCACTTTTCTATACTTCATGGTAGACCTAGTTCTTTTTGCCATGGTAGAATGTTTTGTTGATTTTATTTTCGAAGGAGACTTCTTTTTTGAAATCATGATTTTCTTTGATTTTGGAGTCACAACCTCCACCTCTTTTGCCTACTATTTATCATGAAAGACAAATTCTATCTTCTTAATTTCAGCTGCCTCAACAGGCTTAACCATCGTTTTCTTTCCCATTGCTGCATCTTTTCTTTTACTTTCTTATAAGACCTTCTGAAGTTCAGTCTCACTCTACTTTTTATGATTCCTTGTATCTCTTCCTCTTGTGGAAGGAGTCTTTTCAGGGATAGAAGAAATAACCTTTCTCTTCTTTGCTCTAGCAGTTTCGGGGATTTTATCTACTGAACTCTTCTTCCTTTTTGGATTATAGCTGTCAGATACTTGTTTTAGTAGATCTTCAAGGGGTTCCGGTAATGATGGAATAGGTTCTTGAACATTCTTCCCCAACGAAACCAACCCCTCAGTAGCTTCTCCAGATCTACTACCCCTTCACCTCTCAAATTTTCTTCTTCTCTAGTAGATTCCTCACTCCACATTGACATAGCTCATGTTTCTTCAGTCAAACTAACAATAGTAGGTGAGGATTCCACCACTCCTTTTTTTCCCTTTCCCCTCACATCACATTGATCACCCTCACTCTCTTTTTCTTTTCTCTTTTCATTTTTACCACCAGTTGAAACCCCAATAATAGTTCTCACCAAAACAAACATGTTTTCTAGATTTTCAACAACCTCCGAGATTATTTTAGATGAAATTTAAGGGCTAGGTGTTACATGTTAAGTTTCAAAAGAAATATTTTCTTCCCCCTCAATAACAAAATTAAATTTAGATTTTTTTGGTTCTTATGCCTGGATTGCTTTCAATTTTTCATCTATCTTCTTGGATAATTCACTCCCTACCATAGTCTTACGAGCAAATATATTGAATCTTATAGAGATGTGTGGTTGAAGGTGTGGGTGTGGATTCTTTAGGTGGTGATGGGAGATTTCCAGATATGTTAGCCATTGATGGTTAGAGGATGGGAGAAGATAAGGATTTGCGTGTTTAGAAAATGAGAGAAGATTGAAAGAATTGTTTGGCGGCTGGAAAATTTGAAGTAAAGAAACAACAAAGCCCTAATCAATATAAAGAGGGAAACTTTAATTGGGTAATGGCAATGTTTTTAGGAGTCTAATCAAACTTGGAGTTAGTTTGAAAAGTCGTTGAGGACTCCACCTAGAATTTAGGCACTTATTGCATTTTGGAAGTCTCTTTATATGAAACTGGTTCATTTCATAACTAATAAGCTCAAAAAGGTTAGGATTAAATGGGACTCTACTTTCGATCATAATCCAAATATAGTTATTTCCAAATATGCAGACTAGAGAGTACATACCATGTAATCTTGATGAATTAGGTTCTTCACTGAGAAATCTCTTGTGTAAATCTAATGTTTTCAAGAAAATAAAGATAATATCATTAGAGATTAAAGATACATTTTAGCACATGGCACAAGAGTATACTAAAGAAAGTAAGAAAAATCAAATCTAATTATGTACAAAGTCCACACATTTCTAACCAAATACTTGAGTTAGAACTGGTTCCTTTTAGGTGATCTTAATCATCCCTAATTCTAAGTTGTTCCTTTCAAAGTGATCTCTACTTAGAGCTTTTTTGAAGATATCAGCTATTTTCTTATAAGTAGAACAAAATTTCACAGTGATCAAACCCTTTTCATAGTTGTCCCTCAAAAAGTGGTGCCTAACATATATGTGCTTACTTCTTTTGTGATAAACCAGATTCTCGGTCATACTAATTGCACTACTGTTATCATGAAAGATGGGGATACAACCTGCATTAATTTCAAATTCCATTAATTGTTGTTTGATGTACAACAATTAAGCACAACATAAGGCATCAACAACATTCTCAGGTTCAGCAGTAGATAAGGCCACAGATTCTTTATTTTTGGTGGCCCAAGACACAAGATGTGAGCCAAGAAAATATTTTATGCCGGAGGTACTTTTTCTATCCACAAGAAAATCTAATAGTCAGCATGAGCATATCCACTAAGTTAAAATTACTACCTTTTGATACAATAGACAAAAGGTCAATAGTACCTTTTAGGTAGCTCATGATCCTCTTGATAGCAGTCAAGTGAGACTCTTTTGGATTTGCCTCAAATCTAGTACAAAGGCCTACACTGAAAATAATATCGAGTCTGCTACCTGTGAAATATAACAAGGAGCCGATCATTCCCCTATACAACTTCTAATAAACAGATGAACCAGGTTCATCTATATCCAATTTTGTGGTTGTTGCTATAGGTATGTCAATTTCTTTGGAATCTTTCATTTTAAACCTTTTAAGCAACTCTTTCACATACTTTTGCATATGAATCATAGTTATATTTGAATTTTGTTTAATTTGTAAGCCTAAAAAGAAATTAAGCTCACCTAACATACACATTTCAAATTCACTCCCTGTTAGTTTAGCAAATTCTTTACTTAACTTATCAGCAGTTGCTTCAAAGATTATGTCATCAATATATATGTGAACTACCAATAGATCTTTACCTTTTTTCAAAAATAAAGTATTGTCAATTTTACCTCTCTTGTAGCTATGAGAAAGCACAGGAGAAAATTTTCTTGATTAATTGTTAACAATGATACAATGAGCTCTATATATAATACATGTCCTGATCCTAATACATATGGGATTTTACAACTATTTAACTATCAAACTAACACTCCTCCTCAAGCCGGTGCATATAAATCATATGTACCGAGCTTGTTATATATATAACTAATACGAGGTCAAGTGAGGGACTTGGTGAAAATATCAGCAAGTTGATCATTCGACTTCACAAATTTTGTAGCAATATCTCCCGAGAGTATCTTTTCTCTAACAAAGTGGTCAATCTCGATGTGTTTAGTTCTCTGGTGGAACACGGATTTGACGCAATATGAAGAGCAGCTTGATTATCACACAAAAGTCACATCTGACTAATCTCACCAAATTTCAACTCCTTGAGCAACTATTTGATCCAAATTAGTTCATATTTGGCCATAGTCAATGCTGGATAGAGAGGCCAACAGCGAACAACAGCCATAGATAGAAAAAAGCAAACTGATGCAACTTTAGCCACGGGAGAGAGAGTACCACTGTAATTGAGTCCAAATATCTAAATATATCTTTTGGAAAAAAGACGAGCCTTAAGTCGATCAACCTAACCATCTGGACCAACTTTGACTGCATACACCCAGCGACAACCAACAATCGATTTACTCGAAGGAAGAGGAACAAGCTACCAAGTACCACTCATATATGTAAAGTAGACATCTCATCAATCATAGCCTTTCACCATCCGGGAAGAGACAGTGCTCACCAGTAGAATTAGAGATGGAAATATAGGACAAAGATGACACAAATACATAATGGGATGATGAGAGACGATTGCAACTTAAATCGATATAATGAGGATTAGGATTAAGTAGGGACCGTATACCTTTTCGTAGTGAAATCAGTTTTTTACGAGTAGACAAGTCCGTAGTATTAGCAGGGTCAGGTGCAAGACGTGAATCAACTAGGCTTGATATTGGGGCAGCGGACGATGATAATTCAGAAGTGGTGGAGCTGTAGAAGGTTGAACTGGACTAGGTGGTGGCACTGGAGCTATAGTTGGTAGAACTGGACTAGGTGATGGAACTTTAGCTATAGTTGGTGGAACTGGACTAGGTGGTGGCACTAGACTCGGTGGTGACACTGGAGCTATAGGTGGTGGAGTTGAAGCTGGAACTGTAGGCGGTGGAGCTATGGAGGAAGATTAATGGGAGATAGGGACTGAGTCTCCAAAAGAAGGAATGGGTAGCACCTCAGAAATATCTAAGTGATTAACTAGACCTGTGAAGTATGATTCGGTTTCAACGAATGTAACATCACCAGACATAAGAAATCGCTGAAGGTCAGGAGAATAACATCGATATCCCTTTTGCGTTCTTGAGTAACCCAGAGATATGCACTTAAGAGCACGAGGATCTAACTTATCTTTTCCTGGAGTAAGGTCATGAAAAAAGCACGTACTCCCAAAGACACGGGGTGGAAGAGAGAATAAAAGCAAGTGGGGAAACAGGACAGAGAATTGAACTTGATTTTGGATAGCAGAAAATGGCATATGATTAATAAGATAAGGCAATATAAAAAATGTATCCGCCCAAAAACGCAACAGAACGTGAGATTGTATGAGTATGGTACGATAAATTTCAATAAGATGCCTATTCTTTCTTTCAGCTACCTCATTTTGTTGGGATGTGTATGTACAAGATGTTTGATGAATAATCCCATGGGAGTTCATAAACTGCTGAAATGGGGAAGACATATACATTAGGGCATTATCATTACGAAATGTGCGAATAGAAACCCCAAATTGCTTTTGAATTTCAGTGTGGAAGGTCTGAAAAACAAAAAACAACTCAAACAATTTTTTTATCAAAAGCATCCAAGTGCACCTACAATAATCATCAATGAAACTGACATAGTAGCGGAATCCTAATATAGAACTAACACGACTAGGACCCCAAACATCTGAATGGGCTAAAGTAAAAGGTGACTCTGCTTGATTATCAAGGCGGCACGAGAAATGGGTGCAGGTATGCTTACCGAGCTGATATGGCTCACACTCTAGAGCGGACAAGTGAGATAAGCCAGGTACCATTTTCTGAAATTTTGAAAAACTGGTATGTCCTTACCGTTTATGTAATAAATCTTGTGAATCAGTAACGGGAGAAGTTATTTGAGGAATACAAGATGCGAGTCCATGTGATTTTGTAAGGATAAGGTAATAAAATCCATCTGATTCATGTCTGGTACCAATGATCATCCCTGTATTGCGTTCCTGTGTGAAAATAATATCATCAAGAAATAAAATAATAGATTTAAGTGATTTGGCTAAGCGACTAACGGCTATGAGATTAAAAGGACTACCAGGAACATAAAGAACTGAGTCTAAAGGTAAGGAAGGAAGTGGACTTTCTTGACCTATTGCAGTTGTAATGGCATAAGACTCTTGGCCATTGTGACTGTTGGAAGAGATTGAGAATATGAGACACTAGTGCAAAAGAGATTTGTTACTAGAAATATGATCAAATACACATGAATCAATTATCCAAGACTAAGAAGGTAAAGATTGGGAGACACCAGTCATGCTAGTATTTGTTGGAAAAATGGAGGCTAATCCTGAAGATGTCTGCTTACGTGCTTTGTACTGAAGAAACTCAATATAATCCGGTAAAGAAACTATCTGAATTGTATTTAATGCATTCAATCCAACGAATTTTGATTCTATGGATTTTAAGAATTACATTATAATGTTCATGTTGCAAAAGGTAAGAAAATTATTTGGAAATCACTATTTTTTCTGTTACTGTTCACCGAAAATACTGTAGCACATCGAAAAATAATAAGGTCTTCAGAATCTGATGTAAACTTGATGGGTAGGCTCGGAAAAACAAGGTGACTACACTATGTGAAAGAATGTTTTTGAAATTCTAGCCAAAACTACCCTCATGCGCGTGTGAGATAGACACGCCGCTGGTGGCAGAACTCTGGCAGAAGCCTGGGGACACGTGGATGAGTGTTCTAAGGTGAAATTTTCTTAGGGTTGGTCATATCTCTCTTGGGGACCTTTTGGTGGTGTTGGAGTTTTCACAACATTGATAATTAGTGACTTTGATGCAAATAGTCACTTAGGTCACTGAAAAATCTCACGGTGACAGAGTTCTTTCTTCCTGAATGTCGCTGGAATGATACACAACGGTCTATTCTCACCAAAGCTCTAATACCGTATGAGAAAGTACGGGAGAAAATATTCTTGATTAATTATTAACAATGATACAATGAGTCATATATATATAATACATGTCTGACTCCTAATACATATGAGATTTTACTACTATTTAACTATCAAACTAACAGTAGCCATACTCAAGCAGGAATTATGGTAATCTTTCATACCATGCCCTTGGAGCCTGCTTGAGCCTAGTGCCTTGTCAAGCTTGTACATACTATTAGGACATCCCTTGCTTTCAAAGCTCGCAGGTTTCTTGACAAAGATTTCCTCCTTTAGATAGCCATTGAGGAAGGAGCTCTTGATATCCATCTAATCGATAGTGAGTTCTATGTAAGAAGAAAAATCTATAAAGAATCTAATTTATTCCAATCTTGCAATTGAAGCAAAAGTCTCATAATAGGTGATGCCCTCCTCTTGACTATATGTTTGCACCGCCAATCTTTCCTTGTTTATTGAAGTTGTTTCATCTTAATCAAGTTTTGTTTCTGAAAACACATTTTGTGCCAGTTACTTATCTGTCATTGGGACTTGGTGACATATGCCAACTTGACATCCTTAGAATTGTTTGAGTTCATCTTGCATTGCATTCGCCCAATCTGCATTTTAGAAAGCCTTAGCAATATTTTTAGGTTCCAAGCCCTGCCTTAACTTGTCCTCAAACAAATATCCCTCACCAAGTTGTTGGCATTGCTAAATGCTCCACCAATTAGCAAGCCTTCTCGAATACGACAAATGCAAAAGTGTCTAAAGAAGTCAGAGGAAGAAAGTTGTTGGACAATTGTTCCAACTATATTCAGCATCATACATGTAAGAATTATAGTAGGGATCTTCACCCCCTAAATTCAATATTCAGATAACTCGAGTTTCAATAACTATAAAAAAATCTTTCTAGTTCACAGATAAAAAAGCATCAAAAGCATAAAGATTCTTCAATGAAGATATGGTTTTCATTCCATAGGTTGGAACAGTAATTATGTTCTTAATGGGATGAGAACTTTGATACTTGTAAGGTTTCACAACCTATTGGTTTCCCCTAGATGTTCCTTCAATGTTTTGTTGCTGAGGAACAGGTCCATGGATAAGTTCCCTCGAGGTTTGAGGATCGGTTCCTCTTTGTTCAATTCTCCTTGTCAAGTGCCTAGGTTGAAGGACATGTTCCATCAATTCTTTATTCCTCTCGTGCAACTTCAGTATGAGTTGTGCTTTCATTTGATTTTCTTACCTGCCCAATTGTTTCATCATCATGTTCCTACCACTTCGAAAAAATGTTAGTTTCATAAAAAACTACATGTACACTTTCTTCTACACACATAGTTCTTTTGTTATAAATCTTATAAGTTTTACTATGTGAAAAATATCCCAAGAATACTCCATCATCACTTCTATGACCAAACCTACCTAGGGAAAAAAAGTAAACAACATATATGTTATGGATCTATCCACACTTTCAGATAATGAAATAACTTACTTAAGTGTGTTGGATAATGATCCCCTCCTTTGACACAAAAGACTTGGACATGTCAATCTTAGCCAACTCAACAAACTAATCACCAAGGACTTGATGATAGGACTGCATCAAGTTCATGAAAGATAAAATATGTGAGGACTTTGCAAGGGGAATTATGTAAGATTATCTTTCAAAATCAAGAAAATGGTAAGCCATAACTGCTCGTTCATCATCATTATCATCTGAGCTTTCTCCTCAATCAGCGACCTTAGCCTTGGTTGATCCTTTATTGATGCTTCACTTGGGTTGAACCTGTTCCTTCCTCTTTTTCCTTCGTTTAGCTCTTTCCTGCTTCCATTCAATTTTCCACAAAGGAGAATTCTTGATATGGTGATCAGTCATTTTTACACTTGTAGCACCCATCATTTGCTTGGTTCTCATGGTCTTTTGATTGGCTCTAGCTTCCACTTCTTGAACAACCCTTTCCTCTCCTCGGGTACTTCTTGAAATGTTTGGTAATTATAGTCATTTCAGCATCTTCCAAATCAGAACATTCAGTGATTCCGAGTGCCAAGATCCTTTATCTTTTAGGTACATCTATCTTCATGGTTTGTCTCCCAAGTTTATATGCAATAAGATTTCCAATAAATTCATCTAGTGGGAGAATAGCAATATTCTTTGATTCCTAGATGGCAGTGATTTTGCTCTCTAAGTGATAGGCAAAACCCTAGTTAGTATCTTCTCTACTCTTTCTTCTTCAGAAATAATTCTTCCAAGAGATTTTAGCTCATTTGTCAGTGTAATCAACCTTATATATATATTTCTTGAGTGGTTTCTCCTTCTTTCATAGCAAAGTTCTCATACTGAGAGTACAGTAGAGTTCCCCTAGATCAATTCACCTGAGGTATTACTTCGTGAGCCACTTGTAGTGTGTCCCAAATTTGCTTGGCGATGGCACAACCTTAGATTCTGATATGCGTATCTGGACCAAGTCTACAAACAAGTCATTTCTTGGCTTTAGCATTCTTATCCCACTATTTCAAGTCCTCGGCGGTAATCCGCTCTTATCTTTGGCACATCTACTCATTCGGTATTTTTCTTCAAGGTAGCCAGTGGAACATTAGTGACTATGTCCCATAGCTCATAGTCCACTCCGATAGTGTGATTTCTCATTCTGTTTTTCCACCAAGAGTAGTATTGACCACCAAAGAGTGGTGGCTTAGCAGTGGATTGCCCTTCCTAGTTTTCAGATGGTTCACTCATGATGATATTCTCCTAAGGTGTAAGCCTCTCCAAGCATAACCTGCTCTTATACCAATTGATATTTTATACTTCAATACCGCACAACAGAAGGGTGATTTGTGTGTTATCCAATGTTTTGCATGCATAGATTATAGAATGGACCGGTTCTTCTATTTCTTCCTTATACTACTGTTGCGAAATAATAAATGTAAAAAGTAAAGAACACTAGTATTTTTTACATAGAAAATACTTAGCTCAAAAGGTTAAAAAACCCAATGACATACTACTCAGTAGGATTTTCCCCTCACTTAGCCAAAATAGCATTTACAAAACTCTTTATAAACCTAAGGATTATCTCTAATCCCTTTGTGGCAATCGGCCTCTAGCTGTTGCGACAACTTCAAGTTAACACTGACTTGAAACAACACACAGAGTACCTAGTAAAATTGCTTCTAGATACAGCTGAAAGGTATAATTTGAAACACCTACTACAATGAAATTAGAATAAAAGACAAGACACATGGAACTGGTTCTTCTACTGGTTCAAGTAGCTCCAGGTTCGCACACTTGAATCACACAAGAAATGCTCGCAAGCTGCCTTGCTATTTTTCTCTCAACTCACGTATAACTTCAGCGTTTGTGCGTACCTGTAAAATGAGAACATTCTAAAATATATAAAGTTAGTAGAATAAGAAATTACTAGAGTTTCAATGCTATACTCTTCCTCGGTGGAAGCGTTCTAGTTATCTTCACTTCTAACTGCTTCCTTATCTAGAAGGAGTTCTCTCGAGTAAGAAGTTCTTCTCTTTATCAATTATGCAATATTTTCGTTCAGGAGATATCGAATATAACCACTTTAGCTTATCTCCTTCACATACATGTCTCGTGCCCAAATTCTGCCCGTGTCTGTATATACTATATATGGGCGTGATTCATGCTTAAATTTCTTTGTCAGTCGCCAAAACAAACTTCACTTGGGACAACAATACTTTTTGACAACAAAAGAGGAATATTTAAAGTCTCTGTCAGAGATAAACTCCACCTAAACAAGAGATTATAGTCTATGTAGACTGCAGCGAGTAATAAATGCATGTCTAAATCATAAATTAAAGATCAAGAGTTTAGTGTTATATGATTTTGCTATTCGTTACCTTGTTTCTCCACAGGTATTAGCACCACTGCCAATTGGTTTTGCTGTATTTATGGTTCATTTGGCCACTTTTCCCATCACTGGCACTGGGATTAATCCTGCTAGGAGTTTTGGAGCTGCTGTAATTTACAACGATAGCACAGCTTGGAATGACCATGTAAGTATTTATACTACTTATGATAGTTCTAACTCCAACTGTCATTTAAAGTTCAATAGAGCTAATTAGTCTCATAATATTTCCGTTATCTGTTTTCGTAGTGGATTTTCTGGGTTGGACCCTTTCTCGGAGCGTTGGCTGCTTCTCTCTATCACCAACAAGTTCTGCGAGCTCACGCTGCCAAAACTCTGAACTCCTTCCACTGCAACCCCAGCATTTGAATTAGTCTCCTATCATTGATACTCTGTATCTACCCAGCATTATAGTAGCACTTAATTAACCAGTGATAATCATCTTAATTAAGTAGTGATAATCATCTTTGCTGTGCTGGGCTCGATTTCCTTCTGTTTTCTAATCTCACTTTCTGTCGCTTGTGAAAGTTCAAGCATTATTTGGTTGTATCAGTGCTATTTAGAATAATGTTCATGCTGTTGCTAAAGAGCCAAGTTCTTGTTGTGATATTAGCTAATTGGTCAATGATTTTCACACTTAGGGGCGCTTGATTAGGAAACAAGTCATTCTAGGATTAGTCATTCCATCCTTCCACGGGATAAAGAAACACCACAATTATAAAATTAGTTACACCACAATTTTATCTCAACTAAACGTGGGATAATCGATCCCATCTACAATTCATGTACTGCTGACGCAATGAACCAGCTTCTTTTTTCTGGTCTATTACTAGTCATCACAAATGTAATGCTTGCATTTATGGTCAATGAAAACATAGAATGTAAACTTTAGACTAATTGGCTAATATACCATATTTATAACATATTCATTTACTCGAGTGATTTGAACAAGTCAAGTTTGATGCGACCAAGACACTTTATATCTTGAGTAAACATTTTTCAAATAAATATCAATATAAAAATTTCCAAATAGAAAGTAGAAAATAAAATTTTCTTAAATAAATTAAAATTAAATTGCATAAGATAGCCCAATATGGTGATTCAAGTTCCAAAACTTGCGATTATGGACACGCCAAACATTATAGATTAGTGATTACTGAACTTCCCAGTGGCCAGTAGCTTGATTTGAACTAGCAAAAGATTTGTTCGGGCGGACTCACACAGATGGTCCAACGTTGAGTTGGCCTTTTTTCGAAGATTTATTGTTTCATCGTAAAGGCTTGTTTTACGTTAAAATAGCACGTGCTAGTCAATTTTCGGATTAACCATTTAAAAATACTCAATATTTGGAAAGACATTGTAAAATAGCTATTATTTTGCTGCAAAAGATATCGGTCCAGCATAATATACTGGAGATCGGTGCACCTATGTATGAACTTCCATCATATCATGCTGGAACTCCAACACGCAAAAAGTTCCAGCATAATATACTGAAGATTGGAGCACCTATGTATGAACTTCCAGCATATTATACTGGAACTCCAATATATTATGTTGGAACTCCATTATAATATGCTGGAGTTCTAGTATATTTATGGTGGAACTCCATTATAATATTCTGGAATTCTAGTATATTTATGCTGGAATTCCAGTATATTATGCTGAAGTATTTTTCGGATTTCGAACTGTCATTATCCGAATTTTTTACCCTCGGGAGTCGTGATAGCGCCTACTAATGAGACTAGGCAAGCCAATCTTTAACTACTTACTTCATTATCCAATTTTTTTTTTAACAAATATAAGGCGATAACATGAAAATAGCGGAACTTTAAATAATTAAGCGAAAGATGACAATTGAATATCTGAAATCTGCATCTATTACAACTCTTAAAACCTCAAACACCCAAAACTTTGTATCACAGTATCACAGACTATCTAAGATTGCTACATATAAAGTCTGAAGGAATAACAGTACACCCTTTCTGAATAAAAGGGAAATGAAACAGGAAATAGAGATAGAGGGAGACGCCAGGCCTGCAAACGCCTGCAGGTCTACCTTGGGTCTTCAGGTGGACTGAAGGAAGCCTTCAACCACTGTCTAAATGCAACTCCGGGATCTGCACATAGTGCAGAGCGTAGTATCAGCACAACCGACCCCATGTGCTGGTAAGTGCTCAGCCTAATCTCGGCGAAGTAGTGACGAGGCTAGGACCAGACTACCAAATAAACCTCTGCAGTTCAAATATATATACTGCAAAAAAGAAATACAAAGATAACTAGTCAATATGGGATGGGGAGCATGTTGTGGGGGAGATAACAATTTCAAGTAGAAAGACATCAAGTAACGAAGGAAACAATGTAACTCGGATATCAATAAAGAAATAGAAATTAATAAATGCACGATGGCATCCTTCGTACTTTTACTCTCGTCGTCACCAAAGCAATTATATAATAAAAATACGCACGGAATTACCCTTCATGCTTTTACTCTCTTTCCTCACCATATAATCAATAGAATCGGCACGGAATGGTACATCGTGCGGCACGACACACACTTCGTGCTTTACACTATTTCCTCAAAATCATACACGACATCACCCTTCATGTTTTACACTCTTTCCTCACAAAACAAACAATACACGGCACCACCCTTCGGGTTTTAACGCTCGTCCTCACCCAAACAACAATAACAAACAATGGGGCACGGGAATAATAAGATTATAATTTGAATCCGGACAAGGGAACAAAAATTAAACAATTAAATTTTGGCAAGGGAACAACATCAATAATATCAATGTACGACAAGGGAGATAACCAATAAGGTGTCACGACCCAAACCCGGTCGTGATGGCACCCAGCCCTAAAGCTAGGTAAGCCTAATCAACAATCGCTTGATTTAACATTTAAGTCTCAAAACCAAAAATTTAACAAAATAATAATCCAGGAATATCAATAGTGTAATATGGATAAATACGAAAAATCGCTAACACACCCATAGAATCTAGAGTCACGAGTCTAGAGCCTCTAAACATAACTGAGTAATAATAATAATATCTGAATATCAATATAAAAATCCGGGGAAGTATATAATAATGATATGAGAAAAATAATGAAGAGCAGCCAGGTCCTACGGACATCGTGCAGCTACCTCAACGACTCTGGAAATATCCGTGGAGACTAGAGAATCAGCTAAGCCTCCAGTATACCTCAATCTGCACACAAGGTGCAGGGAGCAGGGGTGAGTACTACCGACTCAGTGAATAATAAGTATAGTAAATATCTGAAACAAAGAAATCCACAGAGTACCACAAGGCAAAGCTATAACTACCAATCCTGTAACTTAGCTACGAACTAACAGCAAAACAGTATCACAACAGCAACCAAAACTCAGATAAAGATGCAATGCAATGCACATGAATACGTTGCGGCGGGCAGCCCGATCCATTTAACGTCGACGACGCTCACGGGGGGTGTGTACAGACTCCGGAGAAGATCATTCAACCCAATCGTAATATCATTATATCACCGCTGCGGCGTGCAGCCCCACATGCTCAGTCCACAACATGCATATGAGTCATATAACAGAATAAATCTAATTTCCCATTTTTCCGATTATTAAGGTAAATATAATTTAATTATTTAATTTCAAAAAAAGTGACTTAGCATTTCATTTCGGTGACTAAACACAGGACTGAGATAAATGATTATGCAAATCATGTTATCACACAGGCATTCACCCTAGACAGGTGCTATAGATCGGCACAAGGCCCCAAACATCGCATTAAGCCCAATTATCAACACTACAATGTGCGTATCAGATGCCAATAATTTATTTAGCTCTCGGGATGTACCAAGTCACAATACCAAATCACTTACAACCCCGCACCTACCATAGGGTACGAGTCACGCCCTAACATAGCGGCATGATGTGATAAACCGGGGTTTCAAACTCTCAGGCCATCATCTATACAAACTACTCACCTCTAACCGGTCGTAGACTGGTCTGCAATGCCTTTTACATCGAATCTTCCTTTTATGAGCGTCAAATCTATTCAAAACCATAACGAATACGTTATTATAGGCTAAATAAACACAACCCAATTGAAATTATTCGAAAAATGCTAAAATCACGAAGTTGGTAAAACCCGAGTCCCGAGCCCACTTCTCTAAAAATTATGAAAGTCACATCACCGGATTTCTCGTCTCGCCACGAGTCCGTGCATATAAAGTTTCCCAAAATCAGAGTTCAAATGACCCCTCAAATCCTCAATTTAAAATCTCAAAACTCAAGCCCTAGTTCTTCTCAAATTCCTTCTCAAATCACTAATTAAACGAGGAATTCATTGGTATATCCTTGTACTCTAACCAATTCTTAGTTAAAATCACTTACCTCGATGAATTTGTTAAAAAACCTTCGAAAAATCGCCAAAATTCGAGCTCTATAAGTCAAAATATCAATAAAAATCCAAAACCTCGTATTTATAGAGTACCCCCTCGAATTCCCGCAGTGCTGGCCGCACAAAAATGACCGCGGTCCGCGCCAAGGGAGTGTTGACCGCACAAAAACAGTCGCAGCCGCGCAGCACTTTGACTGCAGTGACAGGCTTCACTAGTTTGGCAATAACTTTCGCTACAAATGTCCAAATACCTATTATAATATGTTTCTGAAAACTAGATGCAAAGATCTACAACTTACGTATTAGAATTAACCCCATATTATTTGTAGATAAAATGATATGAGCTTCGCAAGTGTGATCAGTGGCCTGCAGATCTTCACCTACGCGGCCACGCGCCCAGCGCGAGAAGGGGTCTGGTCCGCGCTGCCACTGCTGCCATCTCCATTTTTTTAAGTTCCGAGGTGTCTGTACTCGCTGAAAACTCACCCGAAACAAATCCGGGTCCCCTGGTACGTCAACCAAAAGCACCAACGCGTCCAAATATATTATTCAATCTCGTTCCAATCATCAAAACACCTCGACTAACACCAAAATCCTCAAATCACATCGAATTCAAGCCTATGAATATTAAGAACTTTCAAATTTCGTTTTTTATCAAAACACAATCAAACCACGTCCGAATGACCTCAAATTTTGCAGCCAAGTCAAAAATGACATAACAAAGCTATTGCAACTGTCAGAATTCCATTCCGACCCTCGAAACCAACTCTCACCTATCAACCGGACTTCGTCAAAATTCTAACTTGGCCAATTCAAGCCTAATTCTACACCGGGCCTCCAAATTATGTTTCGATTTCACTCCTAAGTCACAAATCACCATCCGAAACTAGTCGGATCATCGAAAATCCATTCCGAGCCCTCTAACTCATAAGTCAATGCTAGGTTGACTTTTCCAAACTAACATTCTCATAAAGAGACTAATTGTCTCGTTTCTACCCAAACTCCATCCGAATTACTTCAAACTCTCCAAACACATATAATGGAACATACGGAAACATAAAACGGGGAAACCATGGCTATAATTTGCAGGACGACGGGTCAGGTCGTTACATAAGGCGACAATATCCTGGCAAGGGAACAATTAAATGATTTCTTTCTCTTTTTCACTTTTACTTCACAACTCACTTACCACTTGAGCCAATGCTCTAAAGGGTTCAATCAACTCATATACTTTCACAATTCGTAAAGTAGCTTGAGCCAATCTTCCTCGATGTTCAAAGGTCACAATTTCTTCCACAAACATGTCACAACAAATAAAAATCACCTCTAAAGCATAGATAATACAACGAAGTCATGAAAATCACAATATAAGACTCACGAGCATGCTTAACTCTGGTGTATAAATACTCGTCACCATGCCTATACTTCATACTCAACAATTATCACATAGAAAATAGGACTCGACTCCTAATCCCTCAATCTATGGTTAGACCAAACACTTACCTCGAACTTTCACGGCCAACTCAAGCCTCAATCACCGCTTTTTCTTTTGAATTCGGCTCCAAATCAATTGTATCTAGAAGTAATCGACTTAATAACATCAATAAATGCTAAACAATGCAATTCCAATACTTAATTATAGCTTTATAATCATTCTTCCCAAAAATTTAAAAATTGACCCGGAGCTCGATTGGTCAAAATACGAGGCTTAGACCGAAACCCGATCACCCATTCACCCACGAGCCCGAATATATAATTAGTTCCAAAATTCAATCCAAAACGAGGTCTAAACACAATTAATCAAAAAGCCCTAACTCTACCCAAAACATAAATTTTCTACCCTTAGGAACATGATTTAAGCTTAGAAATTTAATGGGTGTTAATGAAAATTAAATAAAATGATTCTATGATTACATACCTATGAATTGGTGGTGAAATCCCCTTTCAAATATCGCCCAATTTGAAGTAAAGATGAATAAGTTATGAAATTTTGAATAAATCCTATATTGGCTACTGTTTTAAGTGTTGGCCGACAATGTTCATCGCTTTCGCGAGAACACTATCGCGGTCGCGAAGAGCTGCCAGTAAGTGAACTTATGCGTTCGCGAAGGGTAAGCCTCCCTGACCTTCGCGTTCGCGGACAGCATTACACGTTCGCATAGAAGAAAAGTCAAGTCCCCAGCCCCTTCCAGATTACACTACGCGTTCGCGTCACACAGGTCACGTTCGCGATGAGCAAACCCCAGTGCTCCGTGTTCACGGCTGTAGCTTCGTGTTCACAAAGAGCTAATTCACCCCTGTCCCAATTTCCCTTTCGCGATCGCGAGTGTTACTACGCGATCGCGATGCATATAAGATCTATGCACCAGCAGCAGAAATTCTGCAACTTTCCTAAGTCCAAAACCTTCCGAAACACAGTTGAGCTCTCAAGCTCCTAACCAAACATACGTACTAACTCTATGACATCATACAAATTTATCCTTCCGATCAAATCGCTAAAAGACCTCAATAACAACGAATTAAACCTCAAAATCAAAGAATTTTCTCAAACTTCTTAAAACATCAATTTTAGCAATTTAAATCCGAATCACGTCAAATGACATCCGTTTTCACCGAATTCCACATAAACGTCTTAAATCATATATAAAACATGTACCGGGCGCCGAAACAAAAATACAGGCCCGATATCATCATTTTCTAATCAAGTTTCATTTCAAATTCCTTCAAAACAATTTCAGAAAATAATTTTTTTTAAAAATTTATTTCTCGAGCTTAAGACCTCGGAATTCGATTCCGGGCATACACCCAAATCCCATATTATCCTACGGACCCTCCGGGACTGTCAAATTACGGGTCCGGATCCTTTTACCCGAAACGTTGATCGAAGTCAAATTAACTCATTTTATAGTAAAAACTTATCATTTTTCACATTTAGGCTTTCCGGCTACGTGCCCTGACTGCGCACGCAAATCGACATGATGTTATATAAGGTTTTCAAGGCCTCAGAATACAGAATTCAATTTAAAATCAAGTGATGACCCTTTTGGGTCATCACACGAACAATGTTTTCGTTCAAATTTATCTTTGTATGAAAAGTGACAAAATTTCAATTACTTTTGAAACTGTGGATATTTTTGAAAAATCACTTGTAAATCTTGCTATTTTTGAATTTCTCCCCTGTTTTACTCACCGTTATATCAGCAACGTAACTTGCACATTTAAGAATATTAATCCTCTCCGATAACAGCCGTCCAATGTGCTGGAAAAAAGATAACAAATTTATTGTCATGATTTATGAACAATTTATATTAAGTTATGATATAATTTGTACTAAAGTTTCGTGACTCGTGGCAAGACGCATTTTATTTTGTAATATTTGAGTTAAGTTAAATAATAATTTTCAGGTATCATCAGATATTATTTCACTCGATTATTTTCTGAAGGGGTACCATGAGTGAAATGACACACTAAGTACTTCTGATCTGATGGTCCATTGCCAGGATGTATAAACAATTTCTACTAATGTCTTAGCACAATTTGTACAGAATTTCTGATGATTCACTAGGACTCAGTGTCAAGGTCCATTCATTAGAATTGTATGGGTCAAAATATTCGGATTAAAAATTAATATGATCACTTATTAATCGCCGTGCCCGATCATCGGCTGATTCACTTGTTAAGGCTACGGCCCATTTACCATTATAGGGACGGGACCTCAGCGTAGTCATGACTATCACTGCTGGCTCACACATCTCGTATCTATAAATATAAAGAGAAGGAGCCCTAAAAAGGGGGGCTTCTTTTCTTCTTCATTGCTATTTCCTAGAAAAGAGAGAACATCATTGTAAGACTCTAAACCTCTCCATGGAGAGGCAGACCAAAGTAATTTTACCAATAAAAGATCTCTTCATTCCTCTCCTAAATAAAGAACATTCGTCTCTTGCATTTTCTTTTTGGTCTTTTGACTATTACGATCTGCTTTGATTGGCCCTTGATCTATTTCGATTATTTTTAAACTTGCAAAATGTATGATAACTTTGAGCTAAACAAGAACTTCTAATGATTATCCAGGATTCAGGACAAATTGTTCCTAAACTATGATATTTTTATACCAAAGTCATGAACCATCGTGACTCGTGCATGCAAGACAAACTTTCTCATCCATCAGAACATCAATAATCTTATACGAAAATTTTAAAATCAATTTGGGTTATGGGCCAAATCATATTTAAGGAAGAAATGATTTTAAAGTAGGTATGGTTCATTTAAGTTGAGGTGACATTTATTTTTAAATTTTTCTTATGAATTTTATTATATATCATATTATGATAGATGTTTAAGTTAAATTAAATTTTAAGTGAAAATGACGAAGTTTAGTTATCTTTAAGTGATAAAAGATAGTTGATTGTATTATGAAATAATAAAAGAAGAAGAAGAGTATTGAAGAGAAAAGTAGAGAGAGGGAATTCTTATTGATATAGGATGAATTACAATAAAATAGAACCCTCTATTTATAGGCAGAGATTGACTTAACCACAAAGTAATAAACCCTAGAATCTCTCCAAATATAGACATTCACCTTAAATACAATTTTATTTATAACACTCTCCCTTGAATGTCTATTCAACAGATAATGTGCTCGTTAAAACCTTAACTAAAAGAAAACCCAATGGGAAAATAATTGTAGAAAAGGAAAAATAGTACACATATCTAATAATACGCCTTTTGGTTGCCTCGTTAAAAATCTTGCAAGGAAAACCCAGTGAGACAAAACCTTGTAGGGGAAAAAGAGTGCAACGCGCATTAACTCCCCATGATGAGAGCATCAATTCACATCTTTAAGTATTTGAATTCCAATCTTGTACACCATCTTCAAAAGATATTTGGTAGAGACTTGATAAACAAGTCAGCCATATTAAATTGAATGAATATATTGCATATTGAAAATCCTTGCTATTACATTATCATGCTTATAGTTATAGCAAGATATATTTGTACACAAATTGCACTGAGAAAGTGGTACTTTAAGATCAAGAGTTGTATATGCTTCAAGCAACTTAAATCCTTCATGGATTGACGTATAAGTTAAGTCATATAAGCTATATGATAGAATTTAGATGCATATCAAGTTTTCATGTCATGCTATACAAATAAGATATCGAAAGCCCGCATACCATTGACATTACACTTTCAATTGTTTGAACTACAGGTCCAAAATTACGTGCCTTTCATATGGAATCAATTCTACTTGAATTGTGTCTCTTTCATTTGGCCAATATTTTTTTGTCTGTAGGCGGCTGACTTAAGATCCTCATCTATATTTAGTGCTATCATAGATGTCGTCGATGAACATTTTATATTTCCAATATTTTTTCATAAAGACATAACATAGAGATCTCTTCATTCATATATTCAAGTACCTGAATCTCTCATGAGATTTTATGAAGTGTTATTTCATGTGACCTTCTAGATAACTTGCCTCCTTTATTATGATCACTTTGATCATTTTCACATCTTTTTTATCAAGAAGTTCTATTTCAAACCGATTTGTCTATACGCTATAACCGTACCATAGACTTTGTTCTTCCAGGACTTAATATGAGCATTTGCAATGAGAACATAATTACGTTTTTTGGTTTAGGAAATGCGTATGGCATGCTTTGCAATATATTGCAAAGGAATTATCTTTTTATGAATTTCAAGTTCATATTATGATATTCGAGGATCTATATATACTAATGAAAATCTGATCCACGTAAATTTTTCTCAACTATTTATCATGTCTCCCCCTCATATTAGAAAAACTAACTTATTTTCTCAACTTTGGGAATCCATCTTTGGGCATTATTGTGTTAATATACACTGCAAATCAATAATAATAAGATGGAATTATTTGGTTCCTGACCCTGAACCACTTGTGAGGGGAGAATATAATATACTCTCGTATATAACGTATATCAAACTGATATAGGTAACTTGATTCTCAAAAGCAATAGTTTAGATATTAAGTGGAGGCACTCAATTAATTATTTTGCTAAACCAGCTGTGATGTAAACCACCTTATCAAGAAGAAATATCTTGAATAAAAAATCTAGAATTATGCTCTATATTAAATTATTGAGTAAGTTACCTCGAAGCACTGGCCAGGTTTCGGGTTAATAATAATCGTGCATGTAACCATCTCACAGATGCATCTTATGTGTTATACATGGCATGTGAATGGGCTCATATTCACCTTTGACATTTCCAGCATTCATGGGATTCAATCCCAATTTTAGTTGGTCTATTAATTAATGAGAACAAGTAATACAAGAGAATTCGTAAAGATCTTTCTAGTTCTTTAATATTTACCCATGTGAATTTTCTATTATTTTTGCACATCATACTTAAATTGATATGGCTAACCCGAATGTTGACTGAATAAATTATCAATATTGATAAACTTCAGATTTACACCATGACATGTGCAATTACGATAAACTCCAAGTTTAATGTAATATGGATTTTTATATTAATAAATATCCACTTTATTGTGGCATTCTTTTGTTTGTGTAATACAATCTGGAGAATAATGTGGGTAGCTTTTCACATACATATTATTCCGCTACAAGTTGTAGCAATAGAAGATATCAAATCTTTCTGTTATCTATAGTCTCAATATAATCAACCGCTTTCGCGTATACTTTGGAAACTGAATAAGTTTCTTTGAGACTTATTACAACACAATAACTTATTGGTAATTAATTGTGTTTCTCCAAAATAGTATAATTGGCTCTTATAGAGTTCTCAATTAATTTGGTACTACTACATATTCATCAACATCCATATGGTGAATATCTCTTTTAAAGAGAATTTTATACCATAATGGTCATGGTAAAAACCATTATAGGCAAGATATGTTGCTTCTAGTACTTTTGCCATGTAATGATCGCATTGCCATAATATTTTGGCTAATCACAATAAGCACGTGATCAATGACCATTCATGCCATAATAATGGCATTATTTTCTTATTTTCCCTCAAACATCCGTTTAGAGGTGAGTGTGGTATATTCACTACCACTAGCACATTCATATTCTTTCAAGAATAAAAATGTATTCATAAATTAGATGTTGTCACATTCACATCATGAATTGACCATAGTCATCTGTATGTGCTTTACGAAATCTCATGTCAAATTGACTACAAACAATACTTTCACGGAGTGAAGGATTATCTTGAGGATCCTTATTATTCTCATTATCACAATGATGACGATAATAATTCTGTCTAATGCCACGTCCACATCCATTGATACCTTCACGATAATAATTTGTCTTCTTTCAGACTTATCACATACTGTTATCACATTCTCTAAAGGGAATGAGAATGAAGCAAATTCAATAGGACGAGTTTATAATTTTTTTTCCATAATTATACATGAATTTGATCATGGCAAGGCATAGAAATTTTATCACTTCGGGTGGTTATAATTTCTTACAAACTTCACTAGAGTTGCAATCAAAATATATCGTCTTTGCTTATATTTAAAATTAAACTATAGAATATCAACAATTTGAAAAAAAAATTAAAATACTTAACTTAAATCAAGAATTTAACTATGAAGGAAGTTCATAGAACAATTGAGGTGACGACCCAAAGGGCCATCACCGCCATTCTTCATTTTCTTGTACTTCCAAGGCCTTGAAAACCTCTTATTTGATTGCCTTGATTTGCGCGCACAGTCCGGGCGAGAAGCCGGCTAATTTTTATGTGGAAATATATGAAATATGTGTTAAAAACTATGAATTTTGATAATAATATTGATATTATTGACATTGGTCATCATTTTGGGTAAACGGACCCGAACCCGTGATGTGATGGTACCGGAGGATTCATAGAAAAATATGGGACACGGGTGTATTCCCGGAATCGAAATCCGAGGTTCCAGGCCCGAGTATGGAATTTTTTCGTGAAATTATTTTCTGAAAATACTTAAGGAAAAATGAAAATCAGATTTGATCAAAAGTAATGGCATCGGGCTCAAATTTTATATCTGACGCCCGGTACAAGTCTTAAATGAGCGTTAAGCGCTATCTGTAATGTTTGGTTGAAAACGGACGTCATTTGACGTGTTTGGGATTAAAAATGGAAAATTTGGATGTTTTGAACTTTGAAATGAAAATCATTAGTTTTCAAGGTTGATTCTTTAATTTTGATGTTATTTTGGCGATTTGCTTGCCCGAGCAAGTTTGTAGGATGATATTGACTTAGTGTGCGTGGTTGGCTGGGGGCACTGACGGCTCGGGAGTGATTTCAGGGGTGGTTCGAGATGTTTTGCACTTAAAAAAAATTGCAGAAAAATTGCAGCAGGTTTCTTTTCATCGCGTTCGCATTCGCGGTGCACTCCTTTTTCCCTAGTTCCCGTTTGCGGTTAGCCCATCACGTTCACATAAAACAAAACCTAGACATTTGTCTTTTCCTCTACGTGTCCGCAAGAAGGCTCCCGCATTCGCGGAGCCTGGCTTGCTCATTCTACGCGTCCGCGTATGGCCCACGCGTTTAGGCCAACTGTGAAGCCCCTAATTTTATTCTACACGTTCATGATTCTTCCCACGTGAACGCGATGCTCAACCTTCCCAATCCTTCGCAAATGCGACCCTGTTGACGCGAACGCGAAGGGTAATTTCCCGGTGAATTATTTAAACTCCAAAACAGTGTTCACTCAAGATTTCTTCCATTTTTTCACTCGAACTCTCTCCTAAAATCCTCCATTGACGAAATTCAAGCTCTACCTTCTTCCTAACTCTTTGGGTATGTAATCGTAACTTTATTTTCTCACTTTTTCTTCATTTAACTATTAAATTCCTAGCCTAAATCATAGAATCAAAGTAGAAATTAGGGCTTTTGGGTAGAGTTAGGTTTTTGAGAATTTTGGGCGATTCAATCTCAATTTGGGGTCGAATTGAAAAACCAATTATGTATTTGAACTCGTGAGGTTATGGGGGATTGAGTTTGGTCCGAGCCTCGAGTTTGGACGACGTGCAGATGTCGGATTTTGATATTTTTGGAAGAAAGTTAGAAATTGCACTTTTAAGCTAGGGAATTGTATCCTTGTGCTATTATTGATAATGTTGAATCGAATTATGTTAGATATCGTTGGTTCGCGGTCGAACTCTAGAGGAAAGGCGATTGTTGAGCTTTGAGTTGTTATTTTTGGATTCGAGGTAAGTGTTTGATCTAACTTTGGATTGAGGGAATAGGATTATGATAATATTTGCTATGTGCTATGTGGAGTCGGTGTATAGGTATGATGATGGTTACCTATGCGCCCAAGTCTAGCATGACCGTGAGTCATAATTCCTTTTAAAATTTGAAAGAAGTGAAACAATTAATTTAATTACTTGTTAAACGAACTATGAAGGGATAGCTGAGAAGTAAATGAGCTAACGAAGGAATTTTAGTTTTTTCCCTTGCCGGGACTTATTGTTGAGCTGTTTTCCCTTACCGGGACTTATTCTTGAGTTGTCTTCCCTTTCCAGCACTTATTTTTGAGTTGTTTTTTCCTTGCCGGGACGAGTAGGCTGTTGCTAGTAATTTCTCCCTTGCGAGGATATTTGGGGTTGTTACTTGTTCCCTTGCCGGGTTTAACTGTTATATTGATGAGCTTCCCTAACGGTACCTCCTTTGGAGATATTGTTAGAGTTATTCAATTATATTACAGGATCGTGTGGCACGTCGTCCACTCATATATTATTTTACGGGATCGTGTGGTATGTCGTCCACTTATATATTACATTATGGGATCGTGTGGCACACCGTCCACTTATATACTATGCTATGGTACTGTGTGGCATACCGCCCACTCAGATTATACATTATGGGATCATGTGGCGTGCCTTCCGCTGTAGATGTGTGTACCACAAAACCTGGAATAGTTCTGCTGTTGTTTTTTATGTTCCATTTATATCTAGTACTCCCTGATAGCATGTCCCCTCCCAGCTTTATTTGTGTTATGTTGTTATTGTTTTTTTCCCATACTTGTATATCATATTTGCATAGGTTAACTGTAGCAGGTCCTGTCTAGCCTCGTCACTACTTCGCCGTGGTTAAGCCAGGCACTTACCAGCACATGGGGTCGGTTCTGCTGATGCTACACTTCTGTGTCCTTTTGTTCACAGGTCAGGAGACAGCTTACGGACCGCAGTAGTAGCTTGGGAGAGTGCCTTTAGTCCAGAGACTTCTAGGTAGTTCCCTGGCATCCGCGGGCTCTAAGTCTTTTCTATTTCAATTCTGTTTGTTTTTCCTTATATCGAAACAGACTCCTTATATAATTTCTTCCAAACTCTTATTTGTAGTAATTCATAGTAGTCCGTGAGTACTATGACACTAAATCATGGGTAGAGGATGATGTTAATATTTCCTCATTTTTCTTCCATTTAATATTAAATTCAGACTTCCGCTTGAAATTATTATTTTATTTTTATTAGCTATAGAAAATTAGTTGAAAATGTATGTTTAAGTTCACTTGCCTAGCTCCGACAGTAGGCGTCATCACGACCCCGATGGTGGGAAATCCGGGTTGTGACAATTGACAATCGTTATGCTCAATCCCAAGGCTTCTACTCAAGTGATTAGAGTTTCGTGCTAATAACATGTTATGAAATAATAAAAGAAGAAGAGTATTGCAGAGAAAAGTAGTGAGCGAAGGAATTCTTATTGATATGGGATGAATTACAATAGAATAGAACTTTATTTTTATAGGGAGAGATTGACTTAACCACCAAATAATAAATCCTAAAATCTCTCTAAACATAGACATTTATCTTAAATAGAATTCTATTTATAACATACTGAATTTAGTAATCTTGAAAGGCATCTTCCGTGATATTAACCCGTAAATTATTAGAAGTTCCGATGAATAAGAATGTTTGTCTTGCATGCACGACTCACGACGTATCTTCGTGACTTTAGTATAAAAATGTAATAACTTTCGTTAGCACAATGAATTTTCAAGCCTAGTTTTGGCTCATAGTAAGCCATCTTTTTATAGTAAAACTTTTGCTGTCTACAAGATTTGTAAGTTAAGAGTTCATTCGAACTGAAATGGTTAAGATTGTGTACATGCCTTAAACAGTCCATTGAACTAACGTTCAAATAATAGATTTTGAATTCGACGAATCAAGTGGGATTGTGATACTCTAATTAGTAAAATTCTAACACTGAATCAGCCTTTGTTTTTGTTTTTTGAAAAGAAAGAAAAACTAATTCAGGGAAAATATGTATGTATATATATATATAGACACACATTTATACACACAACTTTCTCCATTGCTGCAAACTTGCAGACCCGAAGTCTATATTTTCCCATAATACACACTATTTCTTGAAGATTTTATGTTTTTTGAAATATTGCATTTTTTTTGTAAACAACCAAGTAACTGTTATAACATTGAACAATATGTGTTTTAGGTGAAGAGAATGTTGGAAGTGCGCAACTTACGTTATTATAACCTTCTCCTGTAAACCAAAATCTTGTTTGAATATTGAATTTATACAAGCCCTTGTATTAAAATTGTACTCAATCAAACATAAGACATTCTTCGTGATTGAGGTGATCGCAATTTTTTTTGGGTAACAGCGTAAAGATTGCCATTGACATCATCAAACAATTACACTTATAGAGCACCTAATTATCTGACCACAGACTTTTAGGCCAACAAACAGAAAAAATAATAACTAATTACAAATAATTTGTCTAACTAAACTTCTACATTTCTGTATTTTCTTTGACTGCTGAAGTAATTCTATTATTTCTGTCACTTCTCTCTTAATTTATGTAATTACCTCTGCTCTATTTACAATTCTTCCTTGAAAATATTTTAAGTTCCTAGCTCTCCTTGTATGGTATATTGATCATGTCCAACTATGCCTTATAAAATGACAATGCGGTCGTTACAAATAATCCGATTTATATGTCCACAGTCGAATTGAATGCCACAGAGAACTAACGCTTAGCTATAGCTGTTCACTATCACCAAGAAGACAAGTTTGAACAATTCCTAACTTATAAATATGAAGATTCTTGTGTTTAACTAATTAACTAACAAATTTAAATATTAAACTAGCAGCTAAATATATTAAGGTTTAGAGACAAGATTAAGGAGGTCTAGAGTTATGATTTCCCCAATTGTCGGAATCCTTCCCGTTATGTCTTCAATAATTTTGCCTAAGTATTCTCAACCGATCATGAGCACTCTTATTACTGTAAATCTCTCCCGAGTAATCACGACAATTTAGTAGACGCGCTCTCCCGAGCTACGCTAGCTGGCTTTTAATACAGCTCACTTCAGATCGCACCCAAGGCTTCGTTATCCCTAATCATGCCTTTAAACCCGCAGTTATAGATCTCTCTTATACTTTGGGAGTGGCATTGTTCAAGAATTACCTAAATATGCACTCTCTCCCGAGTTATTTATACTAAAATACGCACAACTAATTGAGAGCTGTTCAATTAACTACAACAAGAACGTAGTTGAACAAATAGAGATTATACTACGACTCAATTATATAAAAACATAACAAGAATTTATCCTTCAAAAGATTCAATTAAAACTATAGATAACAAATTAGTTATACATAATAGTATGTAAAACTATAATACTAAAAATCATAACCAACAATGACAAATAGGAATAGGAAAGAAAAACATGTAGAAGAATCCTCCGCCTTTCTCGCAATGTGTTCTCTGCTTCCTTAGGTCAAATCTGTGTCAAAAGTATGTCCCCTTCTTTCAAAATAGGCTTAGGACCCCTTTTATATAAGTTGGAATAATGTAGGGCAGAAATAAACTTGTCCCGGACAAAATAGGACTCATTTTTTACGCCTGGAGCGGCGCGACCGCAGCCAAAATGCGGTGGAACCGCGGCCATATCTGCTATCTGATTTTCTACCGTGGTACTACCGCGGCTGTAGTAAAACCGCGGTTATTCACCTTGTTCCCTTTGAAATTTTAAAAAACGTAAATGTAGACCTTTGAGTTAGGTTTCCAACCAGTGCGCAATATGCCTCATCGAGTCTTCGTTTGTTCTCAACTATCAAATTTGACCCCCGAACACGATGCCGGCTTAATTCCTTTAGCTTTTACTCAGACTTCAGATCTTCAAACCACTTAAATTCATTCCATAACATCTATATAGCTCGAAATCACACCTACAGGACATAAAACATACAATTAGTGCAAAACACTAGCGATAAAAGCTCAAACTCAATTAAAGTGCAGTAAACTCGAGTGTAATAAGCGGTTAATATACGTAATTATATCCTATCATCAACACCCCACACTTAAACCATTGCTCGTCCTCGAGCAATCAAACTACACTTTTTATAGACACGAACTTTTTAAACAATTCTCCTAACTCATCACACCAAGAGTATTTAAAATAGACTAAGAACAAAAGTATAACATCTTTCACCTCAAGAATTGACTCACAAATTACCACGCATTATTCACAACTTAACTATTTACTCTAACATAGAGGTCACTGATATTACCTTTCCTTCATGAATCAAGTGCCCTCAAGCAACAAAAGAGAGTAGTTCCACGAAATAAAATTTAAGAACACTTAGGAACCCAAGATAGAAAGAATTCACTCACTCTCAGAAATAACATTCATATGTCACAAAAGATGCACCATAGGCTTGCCCGTAGAGTACTACTCCACTAATCGAGCTTATTCAATCTAGGATCAATTAGGACTTTATTCGGTTGTAATGTAGGCTACGGGATGGGTATGATACATTTAGATATAAGAGTGACTACACCTCCCTAAGCACTTTAATACATATACTTTAATATTCAAACCTCATACTTATGTCAAGCCAAACTCCACCTTCACATCAATATACATCTACTCCCAAATTACTTAAGCACGCTTATATCAAGAGTTACCACTATTAAAGATTTGTTTTACAGCAATACAACTTTTTTTTTCTTTTTCAGTTCACGTGGCTATTGCTTTTCAAATCAGTGCATATTTCTCCTTATTTAATTGGTTCCACTCAAAAGCCAAACTAACCACCCCACACTTTAACTTTTACAAAGTTCATAACAATTAAAGTGCTCATGAGAGGTTACAATGGTTCAAATAGATTGTTAATTCAAACAATTGGGTAAGACTTGAAATGTGGTTGCCAAAGGACAGGATTACAGGCTCAAAGGGGTTAACTACGATACATAACAATTAGGTGGGCAAAACATACATATATGGGTCGACAAAGTAATGCCTATATCACTTCCTAGACTGAATAAAATTACTATTTCGCTTTGCAAACACACGGGGCAAGTTCTAGGCATCAAATGCAATGCACAGAATATAACAAATTCTTACACACATATAGCACATGACTCCCTCAAGATTGGATTATCAAGACACTCTAGTCAAAACAGTTAAGCAAAGTTAAGATCATATAATTTAAGGTACTTATACAACACTCAAAAATTGAGCCTAAGCGTCACAACCAAAGTACTCACTATTCTCAAGGCATAACAAATTTAAGAGATATTGCTTCACTTCAAAATACAACACAATGGCTTCTACTCCCAAAAAACAACTAACTACACCCGGTTCAAACAAAATCTTTGAAAAAGAACCGTGGTTTAAAGAAAAATCAAGGGGTAATTATTAAGCTACCTAACAAAAAAATCTTTTTGTACTTATTCTTTAGACTCGAATCCCTCAAGAAAATTGTCTAATAGATCCATCGTCGTGGAAAGTCCAATCTTTTTTATTTTAAGAAAAAATTATTTAATTAACCTAACACAACTAAAATAGCATAGAAAGTCATCCATACAATCTACTCACCCCACACTTAAAATTGTGCATTGTCCCCAATGCACACCATAACTAATAAAAGGGTAAAAGAGACTTCCTGGTAGGCCAAAGGCCGAAACATTGCAGCTCACGGTGTACTCAGACTTCTCCCAAGCTTGGTCCTTTGTGTGGGTACCTTACACTTAGTTCCAATCATTTGGTTTGCTGTTGCATCCTTACAATACCTTTGCTTTCCACGATCGTAAAAAATAAAAATTGACACTACAAAAATAATATAATAAAAAAATAAAAATAAAAACAATAAAGCTCGGTTGCCTCCCAACAAGCGTTTGATTTAACGTCGCGGCACGACGTGAATCACTTTTTGCCTCCACCTCGAGGTTATGAATTGAACCCCAAGTTTTGATTCAAGCTTATGATTATGGTCATGGGGCGGTGGAATGAATCTAGCTGGCCCAAGGAAATAATGTAATATTCTGCACTCCTTGGCCTTTGTATGAGGTATGTAATCCTGACTTTCTGGCAAGAAGAATGCAAGGATATATTCACATTGTTCCTCATTCCTTGACTTCTCAATCGGCTCGGATGACTCTATTTCCATATCATCATCCAAACATAATGTGGAAAAATGCTTGGAGTGTGGACCAATGCGCTCAAACACATGAACTTCAGAACTTTCAACATCCTCAATATCAATTATACTAGAGTCGGCAAAATTTATATCCTCAATGTCCTTGGCCAACTCTAGTCTCACTTCTTCAACATTGACATTTTGGCTAGGTTGTCGATGTTCTACTCTGACCTCCCCAATTAACACCTCTCATTCATGCTCTTCTTGGCTACTATCCCCAATATTGGCTTGTTGAGCATTAACATCTCCAACCACTTGACTCAATTGAGCCTCCAACTTGCAAATAGTTGCCTCTTGCCTTTCTATGTGCAATTGTTTCTCATTGTTTTGTTCCATAAGGCGCTTTAGCATATCCTTTATCTCTTTCAGATTCGCATTCCCAGGTTCTTTGTTGTTGTTAACTTCACTAGAAAAGGTAGAACCATCATAGTAAGGGGTTGTGGGAAGATACGAAATATAATCACAACCATAAAAGTGACTATTTTTACCACCACACACATCACACACATTCCACAAATAAGATTGAGTCAGTGCACATAACTCGCTCTCAGGAACGTTTTGGAATTTTTCCCACGGTGGTTTCCTTCACAATATGTATGGAAATCACTAGTAGAATTATCTACACCTAAATTCACATAATTTCAAGATGTCGTGTTTCTCAAATCAATATTTATAACAAAATATAAAAAAGAAAAGAAAAAAATAAAATAAAATAAAAGTCCAAACTTGAACCCTAGCAATATATACAGCTACAACTACACCGTTAGTTCCCCGACAACGGCGCCAAAATTTGATCACGCCCAATTATGCCTTATAAAAGGACAATGCGGTCATTTCAAATATAATCCGGTTTACAAGTCCAAAGTCGAATCCCGCAGAGAACTAATGCATAGCTACAGTTGTTCACTACCACCAAGAAGACAAGTTTGAACAATTCCTAACTTATAAATATTAAGATTCTTGTGTTTAACTAATTAACTAACAAATTAAAATATTAAACTAACAAATAAATATACTAAGGTTTAGAGACAAGATTAATGAGGTCTAGAGTTATGATTTCCCCAATTGTCGGAATCCTTCCCGCTATGTCTTCTATAATTTTGCAGAATGTTATGTTCATTTTACTAGACAGTGCGCAATATGCCTTATCGAGTCTTCGTTTGTTCTCAAATATCATATTTGACCCCCGAACACGATCTCGGCTTAATTCCTGAAGCTTTTACTCAGACATCAAAGCGTCAAATCACTTAAATTCATTCTATATCATCTATATAGCTCGGAATCACACCTACAAGGCATAAAACATACAATTAGTGCAAAACACTAGCAATAAAAATTCAAACCCAATTAAAATACAGTAAACTTGAGTGTAATAAGCGACTAAAATACATAATTATTGTCTATCATCATATATCGCTGCTATATTCACTACAGCTATTACTTTCTTTTCGAATTGCTTCCAATGCTTCTTTATATTTGTTCCAGCATTTGTTTGATTCCTGTAATTTGCACTGCCTGCCCTAGCCACAAATTTAACTCTTGCCTTACTGCATTGATCTAGCTACATTTAATAAACAGATGATCCTGTGATTCCGGTGTGTCCTCGTTACACAAATTAAAGTTAATGTTTTCAACCCGCAATTATCACAATTTTACTTTTACTTTTATTTTAATTTTTGCAAGTATGCAAAAACAATCATGATAGACATTTTAATGAAGTTACGCTCAGGATAACACCTCATACTTTACAAAGCTAGGTTATGTGAAACTTTTAAATGGGTCTTATGAAAAGAACCGGATAACTATTATTTAGAGTAGAAGGAGATCAGTACATATTCTATGAGACATCCTATGCATAGTAATTCAAATAGTTGTGCACCCTTACGTGTTCTTTTAAGAAATTAATTAAAAATTAACCGAACTATCGATACTAAAAAGAAATCGAGATGATTATAAAGAACGATTAAAATTTTGATTTTAATTATACAATAAAGTAACAATAGATAAAATATGATTTTCTTAAAATAGTCAAACGTATCGAATTATTGACACCCCTAATACTAACAATCGCAAATGAGAATATACGAGGGATGCCAACTGAAAAGTCTTTATCGCAACGACAGATAAATTTTGGGGAAAAGAATCGATTTTACAGCCACTTCTTGATTTTTAGATTTAGTAGTCATATGTTTTTCTGGTTAAATTAAAAAAAAATTATTTAACTAAGTATATCAATATGTACAAACGACTAATTGGACTCACGAGTCAGCTCTCATTACTCTTTATAACTATCTAATCGTTCCTTATCTACTTAACTTCTATAACTATTGTCAATAATAATGGTAACAAGATTAACTCTTCAAAATCTATATTGGGTAACTATTCATGCCATCCAGCTGCTGCTGCCATTTTGCTATTCTTCTGACCATATATGTGTAGGTGCAATGTAATCTCCTTGATCAGCTGCTTGCTTTATCGTCTCTGATTTCTGAATCTTCTTGCATTCCTCTTAGCCCATATGTGATATATACTTGCTGCAAATAAGAAACCAATGATACATGCACTTGCTCGAGAATCATTAGTTCTCTTGGAAGCTCACATGATCTCATCATCCCAACTTCCGATTGATCTCTTCTCCCCTAACCAGTGTAGCAGCAAGCTCCATATATGCTTTGAATAATCACAACAAAAGAAAAGATGCTTCAATGTCTCTACTACATTTGTGTCGCATAAAATACAGTCTTGCATCACTGTAATTTCCCATTTCTGTAGTCTGTCCATTGTTGATAACTTTTTATGAACTGCCATCCATAAAATAAACTGGTGCTTAGGGATAATTCCTTTCCCTAAAGCTAGACTCTTCCATGGAACTTTTGGAGCTGCAGGTATAAAGGATTGATAAGCCTTCTTGATACTGAATTTCCCTATATCTTCAAATGATTCAAGGCAGTCCATTAAATTCCCAGATTGAGTCAACCATTTCCTTGCATCAAATATCTTCTTCACTAACTAACTGGATTGGCTTGGGGTTGGCATATTGTTCAGTTCCCTGCCCTTTATGTATATACTATGGATCCATTGGACCCATAATTTGTCCTTATTTTTAACCACTGCCCACAATAGCTTGCAGATTGTAGCTTTATTTCATGTAAAAAAGTCTAATATATTTAATCCTCCTGCTGCTTTAGGAAGATATACTATGCTCCAGGATATTAAGGCTCTTCTTGAGTATTCATTACTCCGAGTCCACAAGAAATTTATGCATTCATTTGTCACCATTGCGTAAAGATATTATTAGGCAATAAGAACACTTGGGCTCAATATGTCTTCATATCGAACAGTACACTCTTGATGAGCTGCACTCTTCCACTGTATGATAGGAACTTAGTGGTCAAACATTGAATTCTAGCAATTAGTTTTTCGACCAAGGGTAGACACCGATGAATAAAAAGCTTCCTTTAACAACAGTGTTATACCCTAGTATTTGAATGGCATCTCCCCAATAGTGAAATGCATATCTTGCATTATTTGAGTTCTAAACTCTTGTGCTACTCCTGCAACATAAAATGAACTCTTCTCTAGATTTGGCTTCAGTCTAGAAGCACTAGAAAAGTATTCAAATGCTTGCATCATGAGTAGAATGGAGACCTTGTCTGCCCTGCAACACATCAGTTGATCATTCCCAAAGCAAATATGAACTATTTCCTTTTTTGCACATCTCCGGTGATAGTTAAAATCGGAGTTGTTCCTTAGTTGCTTCAAGGATCTATTTAGGTACTCAATAGCTATGACAAATAGATATGGAGACATGGGGTCCCCATGTCTCAACCCTCTCTTTGCATGAAATATAGGAGTTAGGCAACCATTTAAAAGCAACGGATAGCTGAGTATAGAAACATAATTCATGATCAAATTGACCTATTTTTGAGGAAATCCAAATACCATTAGCACTTGCCTCAGGAAATCCCAATTTAGTGAGTCGTATGCTTTTCTGATTGTCACGACCCAAACCGAAGGGCCGCGACGGGCACCCGGTACCTTACTCAATCGAGTACCAATGTAACATATTCTTACCATACTATCATGAGTAAATGAGCCATAATACGCGCCATGAGATAATAAGAATAAAACATAAGGGAATACTCAACATATTAAAACCCAACATGATATGCAAACTTATATATGTGACATACGGGCCTGTAAGGCCGACATGATAACTTGTATACTCAAAAAATAGGCTGACAAGTCCTTACAAGTATCCATACACCTAACAACTATCTACAAACCTCTAAGAGTAAATAAAATCAGAAAGGTCGGGACAGGGCCCTGCCATACTAATCAATACATATCCCAAGGCATACTGACCAAATAGGCAAGTTCGAAGCAAGTGGAGTGCACAAACACTTTCGCTGAGTTGATATCCTACTAGGAGAACTGTCAACCTATCAATTGGGACTTGCGGGCATGAAACGCAGCGTCCCCAGGCAAGAGGGACGTCAGTACGAATAAAGTACCGAGTATGCAAGGTAGAAAAACCTAAACAAGAACAGTAATGTAAAGAGAGATAGACGATATACAACCTGTAACATCTGAGTGCCTCGGGCGCTACGGATATGAAATGCATAGTACATATATATACATAAAAAATTTAAAACATTCCCCTCTGTGGGCATCATCATCATCATATCATACCCGGCCTCAAAGAGGACTCGGTAAAAATGTATCCGGCGATCGTATGGCTCGGTAGAATCGTACCCGACCACGTGGATCTTGGTAAAACCAACTGATTAGTGGTTGCACAGTAGGTGTCGTACCCGGCCGACTATAGCGCAGCTCGGTAGAGTAAAATAGATACATATATATAATGCATGCTCGACTCGTGGAATAACATTCTAAACCTTTTGGACTGAATTAAGAACATTATGGACATCTCTACTATCAATATGAACCATAGTAGGATTTAAGGATCATGTCAGGCTAAAAAGTTATTCGAACACTTAACTAGATTTAAAACAATCAAAAAAGGATATGGGTTAATCGGAATCAAGGGTAATGTGATCTAGAAAATGTTAGATGATAGAAATCAGTGGATATAATGTAAAAAATCGAGATATAAGAGCAGTAATATTTATAACAGGCTTTTGCACAAGAGAGAGAGAGAGAGAGAGAGAGAGAGAGAGAGAGAGAGAGAGAGAAAGTTGTATATTTTCAGTAATGAAATACACATGAGTCTTTGCAAAGGGAGAAGGGGTCCTTTATATACTAAGGGACCTTCCTTGAAATAATACAAAGAAAGTACAAGAGTTGGTGGCCTCGATATACAAATGTCAGAGCTTGATGTGACGTTATACCGAGTCATGTCACTCGATCCGTTTATTGACTTGGTCCGAACTTACTTATGTCGACCACGATAAGGCCGCCTTCTTTAGTCAGGTCGTATGCGGATAATATGTGGGCGCAGGGAACCAAATTTACCCAATATAGATAGTCCCTCCGTTTATTGGGGACGTAGTCAAAAGGTGTTTCCAATGGACGGACATGTGTGCTCGAGGCCTATGGAAATTTGGTCGTTTCTGTTGATACCTCTGTTAGAGACGCGTTCGTGTGTGAAGAGGTCATGTCGTTGACATGTTACCTCCTTTTTGGAATTTCTTTTTAAGGTGACATCATCGATCACATGCGTAATCATTACTTCTGCTCCTGAGGTGGTTCAGGTTATGACGTGACGTTTTGGTTTCCTGCGCTGATTTTTTAATCATGACCTTTTAATTTTCGTGTACCTTTTCTTATAAATAGGAGGATAGTTGGACTAGGTTCATCTCTCGATGATTTTTGGAGAGTATTTTTTCAATCTTTTCCCCATCTTTTTCTGGTGCTCACTATTCTTTTCTTCTCTGAAATTCTCATTCTCGGGAATCGATCTTGCGACCCGTGATATCTTTTTCGTATATCATTCACTATGGTTAAACGTCAGCGTGATGATACCAGAACCAGGGATGTTGCTTCCACCGGGTTTTCGTCATCCTCGGACAGTGAGGAGGCCGAGGAAGTTTTTGTTCCTCTATCAATGGCTAACCTGCTCCCACGCGATATGAGCAAAAGGAGAGACTTTCTGAATAAGCATAAACTCCTCCCTTGGGAGCATAGTGAGATGATGCTGTCCCACTTGGCTTCTCTCAGGGAGTTGTACGATATTCCCGATCACGTTGACATGGTTCTCGCAAGGCCAAACTATGCTAACGTGTCTAGGACCGGGTACTGTGCCTTCTACGAGTATGCCTTCCGAATTGGATACACCCTTCCGATATATCCTTTGGCGGAAGAGCTCTGTCGCTGGTTTGGAGCATGCCCGGCGCAACTTACCCCGTATGCCTTGAAGGTGTTTAGGGTAATATTTACGTGGCGAAGGCCGGAAAAGAGGTGATCATTCATCACCTTCTGCAAATGTTCAATGTGGTTTTCATGAGAGGCTCAATGCTCTAGTTGAGGAGTAAGGGCAAGAAATGCTTTGTGGCGCAGGTGGACGACAAGGCCAACCGTAAATTATGGATGAGGTTTTTCTATGTGCGTACCGAGCACCTTGTGTCCAACCCTGATGGGTTTCCAGAAGTGTGGAATGACACATGTAAGCATTGCCATGCGTGATGTTCTCTTTTTCGACCTTACTTTGCTGGTTCTCACTGTCGAAGGTTTTCCTTTGTTTTCATGCACTGGCTGCTCGCCCTCCTCGTAGGGTTGACGATATTAGGTCGTGGGTGCAAGCGCTGATACCGTTTGCAGAGGAAAGCCATTCGTGGTCTGAATTCCTTAGGCTTTAAAGCCCGGGTGGTAACAACTATACCTAAATTTCATTATGGTTTGGGGGCTCCTATAATTTCCTTGCCCGTCTCACATGTGTTTTGGCAGGTCGGGACGCCTCTAAGTAGGCGAGGAAGAAGAAGCAGCAAAAGAAGAAGAAGACTGTGGTCGGTCCTTCTAGGACAGTATCTGATCCTAAGGAGGATCTAGTCTTCGTCGGCTCATCTAGGGGCAGTGCTTCGCCCCCTTCAAGATAGGAGGGTACGTTAGAAGCGGCCCTAGAGATGGAGGTGCCGGTGGCTGTTCCTGATATTTCCCCCGTAAGGCATCTTCTGCCGTGCCGACCCCCTCTGAGCCCGCTCTGCATCCCTCGAAGGGGGATCGTGAAGAGGAGGAGACGTTGGAAGAGGATGTAGCGTCGGATTCTCACTGCTAGGTCGTGGCTATCCAGTTGGGAAAGGCTAGGATGTCTCGTCCTATATCAAGGCCGACATTTATGGCAGAGGCTATTCTCTCAGGAAGAGCTGATCTTAGGAGGGAGGCCGCGACAAGGAGAATCAAAGACATGGATGTCGCGGGCTCGGAGGCAGCCACGGAGGGTGCAAACAGAGTAAGCAAATCCTTGGACCGGGTGGAGATGATGGCCGGCCAATCTTCTCGTCGTATAGTGATCCCAAGTCATTATAATTTGTTGGAGAACTGTGAGGAGGCTGCCTCCAGTATGATGCTCTTGTGCGCCGGTGCCGAGCGTGCGACCCTAGCAGAGCTTAGTGATAAAGACTTGGCCCAAAGGGTGGCAGGTGCGGCCCTACAAGTATGCCTATGCCTTGCTTGATGACCTTTCTTTATGTAGAGTTATGATTTTCCCGTACTTACTTGGTTTCTTTTCCAGACTCTTGTCTTGGAGGTGGAGAGGGATCGGCGCCGGAAAAAGAAGATGGCCAAATGCAACAGGCTGGCGCAGAAGTACAATAAGACGCGCAAGGCGCATCGAACCCTTGTTGATATGTACAAGCAGGAGCCCAACTTTAGAGTGGTTCGAGATATCCTGGTAGAGTCCGAGGCGCAATTGAAGAAAAGAGTGGCCACTGGAAAAGGTTGAAGAACAGCTCATGTCCGCTATTGCTCAGGCCGTGGAGATGGAGGTCCTTATCTAGGCTAAGGATGAGGAGCTACATCTCGGTCGTGTTGTGGCGGAGGAGTCAGCAGAATTGTGCACCTAGGTGGCGGCTCTAACGGAGGAACTCAAAGCCACAAACGCCGAGGTCGATGAGCTTAAGCTAGCTCTCGAACAAGCCGATACGTCTCGTGAGGCGCACGAGATGTGGGTGTATGCGGAGGCCAGGCAGGTCGTGCTTGAGGAATTCCTGGCGGATGGTCAAGCGTTTGAAGCGGAGGTTGAGAACCAGCGCCAATTAGTTAGAGTCGCTCGTGAGGCGGCAGGCTATGGTACTGAATCACCAGCCCGGAAGGGGGGAAACTCGGCAGACATCAATCGCTTGGAATCCAGCTCTTGGATTCCCAGGGCGTTCCCTCCCAGAAATGAGGACGAGCCACCTGAGGGCCAGGCCAGGCTAGATAATTAGTGGTTTCTTAGGGTCTTTGTAAATATGCTTGTACATACTGATTTTCGCATCAGGGGTGTTTGTTCCCGTTGGTGAAAACATATAATTTTTTGTTGTAAGTAATATTTTCTTCCTTTTGTCATGTCTTCGTGCTTTTCTTTACCGTAGCTACTTGGAATTTGTCAGCCATAGCCTTGTAAAGCTAGCCTGATGGTTTTAGCCATATAAAATAGGTGGCCGTAGCCTTATGAATACGATGGCTCTAGCCATGTACGGATAAAGGTCGTTTGATGAAAATGATGTCCATAGCTATGTAATATAAAAGCCATGGCCTGATGGCCTTAGCCATATAAAACGATGGCTATAGCCATGCAAAACGATGGCCATAGCCATGTGAAATAAAGGTCGTGGCCTGATGGCCTTAGCCATAAAAAACGATGGCCATAGCCACATAAAATAAAGGTCGTAGCCTGATGGCCTTAGCCATATAAAACAATGGCCATAGCCATGTAAAATAAAGGTCGTAGCCTGATGGCCTTAGACATAAAACGATGGCCATAGCCATGTAATATAAAGGTCGTAGCCTGATGTCCTTAGCCTTATAAAACGATGGCTATAGCCATGTAAAATAAAGGTCGTAGCCTGATGGCCATAGCCATGTAAAATAAAGGTCGTAGCCTGATGTCCTTAGCCATATAAAACGATGGCCATAGCCATGTAAAATAAAAGCCTTAGCCATATAAAACGATGGGCATAGCCATGTAAAATAAAGGTCGTAGCCTGATGGCCTTAGCCATATAAAACGATGGACATAGCCTTTTCATTCATTTGGAGATGGCCGTAGCCTTTTCATTCATTTGGAGATGGCCGTAGTATTTTCATTCATTTGGAGATGGCCGTAGCCTTTTCTATACACTTGGAGGTGGACGTAGCCTTTCTATACACTTGGTGGTGGCCATAGCCTTTCCATATATCTGGAGATGAAACTAGTCCAGTCCTTGTATCATATTTGGCTTGGAGAGTACATGGAGAGGTGGACATGATGCACTTGCGCTACAAACATCTCTAGGTGACCCCTTTGCCGCCTCGTTAAAAGCCTTCCAGAGAAAAGCCAATTGGGACAAAACTTGGGTAAGGGAAAAAGAGCACGACTCAGGTGTCACCTTTTTGGAAGTGGAAACGTTTGAGGTGAGCGACGTTCCAGTAGTTTTGGAGTTTATTTCCTTCCATTGTCTCCAGCTGGAATGCTCCTTTCCTGGCTGCCGCCGTGATTTTGTAGGGTCGATCCCAGTTTGAGCCCAATTTTCCTTCACTTGGGTCTTTTGAGGACAGAGTATTGTCTTTAAGGACGTAATCCCCTACTTGGAGCGGCCTTATTTTTCCCTTTTGTTGTAGTATCTTTGGACTTGTTGTTTTTAGGCTACCATTCTGACGTGGGTCATTTCTCTTCTTTCTTCGGCTTCATCACGATCTTGGCGCCTGCCGATGTCATTTTCTGTTCCGCTGGTGTGTGAGTACCTTAAGCTGGGTTATCCCACTTCTATAGGTATGACCGCGTCGGTTCCATAAACCAGTGAGTATGGGGTTTCTCTGGTGCTGGATTTGGGAGTGGTTCTGTGCGCCCACAAGACTTCGGGTAGTAGTTCGGGCCATAATCCCTTGGCATCTTCGAGCTTCTTTTTGAATATGTTCAGGATTATTTTGTTAGAGGACTTCGCTTGACAGTTGGCGACGGGGTGGTATGGCGTGGATAGTATCCTTTTGATGCGCCATTTTTTGAAGAACTCGATCGTTTTCTAACCGATGAACTGGCTCCCATTATCGCAGCTGATTTCTTTGGGGATGCCATAACGGCATATGATATTCTTACAAATAAAGGGGATGACTTGTTGCTCGCGTATTTGTGCGTACGCACCTGCTTCCACCCACTTAGAGAAATAGTCAGTTAAAACAAGTGAAAATAGTACCTTTCCTCGTCCTGGGGGTAGCAAGTCGATTATGTCCATCTCGCACTAAATGAATGGTCAAGGGCATGTGACAGAATGTAGGGGTTCTCCTGGTTGGTGTATCATTGGGACGAACTTTTTGCACTGCTCGCATCGGTGGACGTACTCCGCTGCCTCTTTCTTCATGGTGGGGCAATAGTAGCCGGCGCGTATGATGCACCTAGCGAGGGCACAATTTCCAGTGTGGGCGACGCAATGGACTTCATGTACTTCTTCAAGTACAGGTCTTGCTTGTTGTGGTCCTAAGCACTTGGCTAGGGGGCCACCAAACGTCCTTTTATAAAGGTCGTCGTTGATTATGCAGTATCAGGCGGCCTGTACGCGGAGCTTTTTGCTTCTTTTTTATCAAGGGGGAGTATCCCGTCCTGCAAGTAAGATACAAACTGGTTGCACCAGTCCCAAGTCAGGTTTAAGGAAAGTACCTCTGTGTGATCGATATAGGAGTGGAGGAGTATGACTACACTCTCTTTGTTGACGCTTTTGGTGGCGGCAGCCAACTTTGCCAGGCCATCCGCTTCTTCGAATGTAGTCATCAGCCTATTGATTTCTGGCTGGTACTTTTGTCGCCTCTGTTCATTGATTTGATACGTCCCAGTGATCTGGTTTACCACAAGCTGGGAGTCGCAGTGGAGGAGAATTCGGCGAGCTCCTATCTTGGTGGCCAGCTTCATGCCTGCAATTACGGCCTCGTACTCGGCCTCGTTGTTAGTCATTTCTGGGCATCGTATGGACTGGCGAATTGTTTTTCCCGTAGGGACTTCGAGAACGAGTCCCAGTCCCAATCCTGATGCATTGGTGGCGCCATCCGTATAAAGGACCCATAGGTCATTTTTCGGAGGATGCGCGTTGTCCCTCGAGTTTCGCCTTTGGCAGGACTTCCGCGCTGCAGTCAGTGATGAAGTCAGCTAAGACTTGTAACTTGATGGCGGTTCGTGGGAGGTACATAATATCATGCTCGCTGAGCTCAATGGCCCATCTGGCGAGTCGCCCTGAAGGTTCTGGTTTGTGCAGGACGCTCCTTAGAGGGAAGGTCATCACCACCCGTATGGGATGGCACTGGAAATACGGTCGTAGCTTTCATGAAGCTACTACAAGTGCTAAGGCTAATCTCTCAAGGTGGGGATACCGAGTTTCGGCGTCCACTAGAGTTTTGCTAATATATTAAATAGGAGATTGCGTACCTTTGTTTTCGCATACTAGGACGACGCTGTCTGCGACCTCTGATACGACCAAATATACCAGCAATGGTTCTCCGGGGTTGGCTTTTACCAGTAGGGGCGGTGATGATAAGTATGCTTTTAAGTTCCTCAAGGTTTCTACGCATTATCCGTTCCATTGCAGTCCCTAGTCTTTTTTCAGTACACCAAAGAACTTGTGGCATCTGTCGGATGAGCATGAGATGAACCGGGAGAGGGCAGCTATTCGGCCCGTTAATTTCTGCAACAGCTTCTTGCAGCTTAGAATTTCTCGGATGGCCTCTATGGCTTTGATCTGGTCAGGGTTGACTTCGATGCCCCTTTGGGATACCAATCCCAGGAATTTTCCCGACGCTATTCCAAAAGCGCACTTTTTGGGGTTCAGTTTCATGCCATACTTCTTTAGTATTTTGAAGGCTTCCTTCAGGTGGGTGAGGTGTTCCTCCTTTTTTGATGATTTGACCAACATGTCGTCGATGTATACCTTCATTATTTTGCCGAGTTGTTCTTTGAACATTGTCGTCACTAGCCTCTGGTAAGTGGCCCATGCGTTCTTGAGCCCGAAGGGCATTACTTTATAGCAATACGTCCCCTGATGGGTGATAAAAGTTGTCTTCTCCTGATCTTCTTCGGCCATCATGATTTGATAGTAGCCGGAATACGCATCAAGGAAGCTTAGAAGCTCATGGCCTGTTGTTGCGTCGATCTGCTGGTCGATGTGGGGTAGCGAGAAAGAGTCTTTAAGGCACGCTTTATTTAGATCAGTGAAATCTACGCACATCCGCCACTTCCCATTCTTCTTTTTGACCATTACGACGTTGGTGACCCATTCCGGGTACTTGGATTCCCTAATGGAGCCATTGGCTAGAAATTTGTCCATTTCTTTGCTCACTACTTCGTTTATGGAGCCATTGAATTTTCTTCTTATCTGTCGCACGGGCAGGTGCAATGGGTCGATGTTGAGTTTGTGAGAGGCAATTTCTCGTGGAATTCCCGGCATATCTGCATGAGAAAAAGATAACATATCCGCATGGTAAGATAAAAATTCATAGTACTCACCTGGGTTTGATAGGTCGTGGCCTATGTATGCTTTCTTTTCGGGGTCACTGCTGCTTATCTGAACGGGGTCGAGGTCTTCAATCGGAGCATTGCTAGCCTCGACCTCCTCAGGGTCTTCGATGGGGTTCTCTATCGAATGGACCTTAGCCCGCGACAGGGCTGATTGTATGCTTTTGTACTTGCTCCTTGGAGCTGTTTGGTATGTGTGTAATCCTGGGCTCTCTTATAGCATTCTTGGGCGGTACGGGGCTCTCCTGTATGCAGTGCACTCCCCATGGGGTTGGAAATTTTATTACATGGTAGAAGCTGGAGGGGACGGCTCTCATGGCGTGTATCCACGGGCGTCCGATAATTGCATTGTATGTTGTTTCTTGGTTCATCACGTGGAAGGTAGTTTCCATTGTGACTCCACATGAAAGATGGGCAGCGTCACCTCGCCTCATGTTCTTTCCATTTCATTGTTAAAACCTGTTAGTGTTATGCAGCGCGAGATTATTTTATTCTCGAGCCCATGAGTGCAAGGACTCTTGGATGAATTATTCATGCACCGCTTCCATCGTCGACCACGATCCTTTTAACATCAGTATCTGGTATGCGTAAAGCAATAACTAAAGCATCATATGGAGGGAAACACAAACCGTCGGCATCAGACTTATCGAAGGTGATACTATCTTCGAAGTCATCATACCGTTTGTGGGCGATAGTTCGCTTCAGCTTGTGGGTGGTGGTGAAATTGACGTGATTGATCGATGAATCATTGTCGTCTCGAATGATCATGTTGTGCGTGTTGGTGAGGGGGGCCTTGGTGTGCCATGGTGTGGTTCCCGCCCTCGTGCGAAGTTGAACTTTACTTTGTCGCTGAGCAGCTCTTTCAAGAACCCTTGGTTCAGCAATCGGACTACCTCCTGACGGAGACCTATGCAGTCCTCCTTTATGTGCCATCGTTCTTGGTTGAACTCGCACAGGCCGTTTGACTTTCTGGTGGCGGGGTCAGACTTCATTTTTGCTGGCCATTGTACTTTGTTGCCCAGCTTCTCTAGTGTGTACACTACCTCTAAAGTGGACACACAAAAGTAATATGCAGATAATGGGGGGCGTACCTCTGTCGTTCCTTAGTGGGGTGATATGTCGTTGCAAGGCGTCTACGTGCCTCGGTGGTGGCCAGTGTGAGTACATGATATATGGTTGATGTCTTTTCCTGTTGAGGCATGGGAATTTTTCCCGCCTTCCCTTGTTGCGCCGGTCCCTCCGAATTTCTGGGTGTACCGTTGTCAACCTTCAGGTCGGTCCGTTGAGGTCGTCATCATCCCTACGTACCTCGGCGTAATAGGCGTTGTGTATTTCTTCCCAGGTGGTGGGGGGATATTTCAGGAGGCGGCTGAGTAGCTTCTTGGTCGCCTTCGAGCCATCTCTGCTGAGCCCGTTCTGAAAGGCCACAACTGTCATGCCTTTGGATACGTTCGATAGGCTCATTCTGACTCTGTTGAATCTGGCTAGGAACTCCCTGAGTCCTTCTCCTAGGGTTTGACGCACAGCAAAAATGTCGCTGACTCGTGCTTTCCCCTTCATCGCCCCTGCATGGGCGGTAGCGAATTTATCAGTCATCTCCTCAAAGATTCAGATGCTCTTGGTCGGTAGTTGTAAGTACCACGTTAGGGCCCCTCCTGTCAACGTCTCACCGAACTTCTTTTGAAGTACGGATGGTACCTATTCTTTTGATAAGTCGTTGCCTTTGACTGCTGAAACATAGTGGATTAGGTGGTCCTCGGGATCGGTGGTCCCATGATATACTTTCAAGTATGGGACATTTTGAAGGTCTTTGGGATGGGGTATGGCGCGGCTCCTTCCGTGTAGCGTTGTTCGACGAACCTCTCCATGTCTCGCTTTGGCAGCAACTTAGGCGCGTCTGGGATCTTATCCACCCTTTCTTGGTGTTCCTTCACCTTGTCACGGAGCAATCTGTTCTTGTTTTCCATCTCTTCCATCATTTTTAGGATGGCTGCGAGTGTTCCATCGTTAGCTTGGACATCGACGGGTACGTTGTTTGTTATTGGGACCTCGAGCTCATCCTCGGTTGCGACATGATCTGCTGCTGGGGTGCATCTATCATTATGAAGTGATTTCTTGGCTAGACTGCTCAGAGTGCTTGTCAGCCACTCTTCTAGTAATTTCTTTATTTCTGGGGGTGCTTCCTTAGTGGTAGATGTTGAAGCTTCTCTCTCGTGGCACCACCAGGTCTTCTAATGAGGAGGGCAAGGCTTCCACGCCTATCAAAGTACTGGGGGTTGTGTGTAGGGCACTTCTCGGCAGCCGAGTTGAGAGTTCCCGTGAGGTCTGTTCTAACCTCCAAGATAGCCTTCATTCTAGGATTGTTCTCAGTCATTCTAGGTTATAGAGAGTGGCTTTTCGAAGGATCTCTAAAAATAAACTACAGCTTTGATTCTCGAAATCCCCACAGACGGCGCCAAATTGTTGGCTAAAAGGTTATTCGAACACTTAACTAGCTTTAAAACAATCAAAAAATGATATGGGTTAATCGGAATCAAGGGTAATGTGATCTAGAGAATGTTAGATTATAGAAATCAGTGATTATAATGTAAAAAATCGAAATATAAGAGCAGTAAGATGTATAACAGGCTTTTTGCACAACACAGAGAGAGAGAGAGAGAGAGAGAGAGAGAGTTGTATATTTTCAGTAATTAAATAAACATGAGTCTTTACAAAGGCAGAAGGTCTCCTTTATATACTAAGGACCTTCCTCGAAGTAATACAAAGAAAGTACAAGAATTGGTGGCCTCGATATACGAATGTGAGAACTTGATGTGACGTTACAGTGAGTCACGTCACTCGGTCCGTTTGTTGACTGCGGCCGGCATTACTTAAGTCGACCACGATAGGGCCGCCTTCTTTAGTGAGGCCGTATGCGGATAATATGTGGGCATAGGGAATCAAATTTTCCCAATACAGATCATATACACTTGTTTAGAATAATTTTATAAGGAACGAATAACATGCACAACCTTTATTGCTAGGAGTAGATTCATTATGAAATAGCATATTCATTTCACATTACATCATGCCAAAAGTAAGAAGGAAGTGCATTAAATACGTGTATAAGATACTTCAAGTATGTCCTTCAGGTCTATGTAAAACGTTGCATCAGTAGTCCTACCAGAAGCATGCGGAACGAGATGCTGCTTTGGGTTAACCCTTTCCCGCTTGAATTTTAGAGTAAACTCCTCGCCAGTATGAATAGAATAATTCACTACTGGTCTAGATCAACAGATACCAAGAAATCAGGTGGTCTTATGTTCGTATTAATAGAACTTGATGGATCCCGGAAAAATCTCTCATTTGTAGAACCGATGACGTCATTTCTAATCTCTACAGAGCTATAACGAACTTGTTCATAGTTCTTCTGTCCCATCATTCCTTTTCCAACATTTCTATCCATTTGAAACAATTTCCAAATTCAGACCCTAAGGCTGTTCCAAATAGAAATGAGATATAACCTATTTCTTATTTAGTCACACTTATGATGTATATACATGTGTGCATGTTGGACAGCTGTCATGCTCTTATCAAACGGATAGTTTTAAGTGATATCTGTCACCGCTAAAAGTTTAATTGACATTTAAGTATACATGTATGAGTGTGCGTGAGAGGAAACCCATTTAATGACTCTTGGAATTGCTATAAAGATTTGAATTTCTACCCTTTTCAATTAAAGAAAATAATTAGTATAAAGTGACAGAAGATGATCAACTTAATAGGATAATTAAGTAATTGAAGATGTCCAATCCAAGATCATACAAAATAAATATATACATTATTATTTTATTAAAACATTCATGTAATATATATATATATATATATATATATATATATATATATATATATATATATATATATATATTCTCAACTTTGAATTTTCCTAACCTCATATAAATACTAAACAAATTTGCACGCTTAATTCTTAAAATAATAAAAAGATAAAAAAAATTTATTGTGAAAAAATAAATTCTATTTTTACAATAAAAAATCTCATAAACTTTTCTCATATTAAGTGTATAATTTAAAACAGATTCGAAAGTAGTAATACTAATAACTATCTGAAATCATATTATTATTATATTAAGCTATTTTACAAAAATGATAAGAGGGGTTGCTCTGATGGTAAGCAACCCACACTTCCCACACTTCCAACCGAGAGGTTGTGAGTTTGAGTCTCCCCAAGAACAAGGTGGGAGCTTCTTGGAGGGAAGGATGCCGGAGGTCTATTTGGAAACAACCTCTCTACCACAGGGTAGGGGTAAGTTCTGCGTACATACTACCCTCCCAAGACCCCACTAAGTGGGATTATACTGGGTTGTTGTTGTTGTTGTAGTATTTTACAAAAATATTTCACTCAAAATACCATATCAAACGCATATAACGGTGTCAATATTGTTAAACTTACGGGGTGTAATATCCTCGTAACTTATTACTGCGAGGTGCAACATCACCGTAATGTAATACAATCGGGACAACACCGTCGTAACTTAATACTGCGGGACGTAATATTACGAGGCATAACACTGATATCTACCTTTACTAGGCATCTAGGGGATACTTCTTTTTCCCATAACCCTTCACTAACTCATGAGCTATAATTACATTGTCCAGAATATTTTGACCTTCAATGAATGCAGATTGAGATGGATCCACCAGGTAATCAACCATGGGTTTTATTTTTATTGTGAGTACATTTGCAGTAATCTTGTAAACAATACTACAACATGCTATAGGTCTGAAACCTTTAGCATGCGTGGACAAGAAACTTTAGAAACCAAGGTTATTGTGGTACAGTTCACCTCCCTTAACAGCTTACCATTGTCAAAAAATTGTAATATGACCTTAATCATATCTTCACCTACTGTCTCCCAGTGAGCTTTAAAGAATTCATTTGTGAATCCATTTATACCAGGGGGCTTTATCATTTGGGAGGTCTTTCACAGCATGGATAATATCTTCTCTAGTAACTGGTTATAGCAATTCATGCTGCTGGCTCAATGAAAGGCATGGAATATCTCTAGCAACAGTAGTATCAATTCAATCCAAGAGTTATTGTTGTACCAAATCTAGCTCTGTAAGTAGCACTCTTGATCATTTATCTTGTATCTGGCTTGCCTCGCTTTCAGTTGTGCATGAAAATACTTGGTGTTGGCATTTCCTTATGATATTCATGTAGCTCTGGACTTCTGCCTTAGTATTTGCTCCTGAATTCCCGTTCACTTTTCCAACTAAGTAAGTGATTCTTTCTCCTCAGATATTAGCTGATTATTGAACATGTCTTGAGCCATTTGATTCTGCACTTCCTGCACCTTTTGTTGCAATTTTTCAATTCTAGACTCTGTAGTAGACATCTCTTTATTCATCACCCTTGCTTCACTTTGCAATGTCTTAAGCTTCATCCACAATCTATATATGGCATCCAGTGATGTTTTTATCCCAACATTGCTTGATAGCTTCCTTAAATAAGTTTTGCGTGATTAATACATTGAGGCCTGAAAGGTCTTTTCAACTTTTGTGGAGGGATCAGTGTCCTATAACAATAGGAGTATGATCTGAGCATTTTGGATTATAGTAAACAGCCTCTAGGTTTCCATATTGTTGACACCATTTATCATTACACATCACCCAGTCAATATGACTATAAATTCTATCATTTCCATCTCTCTTATTACACCAAGAGAATTGCCAATCATGTCTATTAACTTGGACCGGACCGATATCACACAAGATTAAAAATCAACTATTTCATTTACATCCACCAGCATCCCATTAATTCTATCTTCTATGAAGAGAATAACATTAATGTCAGGACCCAACTCTGGTCGTGATGGCGCCAAACACCTTGTAAGGCAAGCCTGACCATATAATCAATCCCAGCCAAAACAATGACCCAATTTTAAGATAAAATCTCGGTTTAATAACCATAGGAATACTTCGGAAAACATAAACAATGTTTATAACATCCCAAAAGATCTGGCGTCACAAGTCTGAGCCTCTAAATACACTGTTCAGTAACTAAAACACAGTAAAGCCTGGACATTGAAGAAAAAGGTAAATGAGAGGAGACATCAGGTTCTGCGGACGCCAACAACTACCTTAATAACTCCGGAACAAATCTAGACCACAACAATAAGCACAACTACACCTCCGTGATCCATGTATCTGCACACACGGTGCAGGGAGTATGGGGTAAGTCTACCAACTCAGTGAGTAATAAAAATAAATAATAACTTAATTTAAGGAAACCGGTAAAAGTACTATACAGTTCTAATTGCAACAGCAAGAAAAGTAAATAAGTGCCAAACAGAGAGACGAATCTAATAAAATACTTTCCTTTCCGTCCGACCAGTCATAAATACTGTTGCGGCGCGCAGCCCGATCAAACAAGGTGTGTGTGTGTGTGTGTGTATATATATATATATATATATTGCTGCGGCGCGCAGCCCGATCTAATATGATGTATATAATACTGCGGCACGAAGCCCAATCCAATAGATATAGCCGGCTGCGCTCACTTGAGGTGTGTACAAACTCCAGAGGGGCTCCTTCAGCCCAAGCGCTAAAATACTGCGGTGTGCATTCCGACCCATATAATATAGTACTGCGTGTGCAGTCCGATCCATATAATATAGTACTGCGACGTGTAGTCCGATCCAATACATGTATATGTATATACTGCTGCGGCTGTAACCCGTATATATTTCAGTTAGCTCCACTGCGGGGTCCTTGACCCCTCTCAGTCAATATAGACTTGGCCTCTCGGGCCCCTTCAGCTAACACAAGGTATTCAACCCTAGGTATTGCTCATTTAGAGTGCAAATTACAAGGTCCAGTTCATTTCATGATTTACAGTCAAAATCAGGACAGACAGTATGTGTCCAATAGGTAAAGTGAGGTCAATAGCTCAACATGCTCCCTAGGAGTTCTACAGATCGGCACAAGGCCCCAAACATGGCAACTAGCCCAAATAATCGAGCCCAAGCTCAGTCTCAGTCAAGAAGTACAGTAAATAATCAATCGGGGTGGACCAAGCCCGAATCCCTAGCATATGTATCACCACGCTCGTCACAAGATGCGTATCTCATCTCAACATAGCACCCCATAGTGCAAATACAGGTTTTCAAACCCTCAGTATATCATTCATATCCAATACTCCCCTCAAACTGGCTAAAATCATAGCTCGCCTTTTCCTTTCCTCGCGTATCGACCTCCTCGAGTATAAAATCTGACCCAAACCACAAGGAATATGTCAAAATAGGCTAATGGGACATGACCCAATAGAAAGGACTCGAAAAACACCCAAAAACACGAAGTTGGTAAAACCCGAGCCCCGAGCCCACTTCTCGACAAATTACGAAATTCACATTTTTAGAATCCTCGTCTCACCACTAGTCGTACATTAAAAGTTCATCAAAATCGGAGTCTAAATGGGCCATCAAATCCCTAATTTTCATTTCAAAAGTCAAGCGCTAGTTTCTTCAATTTTCCCCCAAATTTCAGAGAATTTATGGATGATTCTTCAATAAAATCACGTGATTAGTTCATAAATCTTACCTCAAGTCGAAACCTAGGTGAAATCCTCTTACTCCCTCGTCCAATAGCTCCAAAATGTGCTCAAAAATGGAGGAAATTGAAATTAGCTCGCGGATGAAATGTTATAAACCCTTCTGTCCACCCGGAACTTCCTTCATCGCGTTCGCGACCCTAGACACGCGAACGCGATGCCTTGCTCCCAGGCCCTCATACGCGAACGCGACCCGCACAACGCGAACGTGATGGCCCACTCCCCTGGCCTACGCTAACGCGTCGCCCAACCACGCGAACGCGATCAACAAAATCCCGCTGCTACGCGTTCGCGTCCTCTCCTTCGCAAACGCGAAGGAAAAAAATTCAGGCTCCCTCAAAATACCCTACGTGTTCGCGTCTCTCCTCACACAAATGCGAAGAACAACCACCTACAACACTCATGATAGCAAATCTGATACCTTTCCAAACTAAAATCCTTCCGTTATCCATCAGGAATCAGCCCGAGGCCCCCGGGACCTCAACCAAAAGCACCAACACAACTTAAAACACCAAAATTAACATAAAAAATCATCAAATTCCTCAAATTCAAGCCTAAGTCAAACTAGAACGTTTTCCCAAAACCCAACCAAACGACGTCCGATTGACCTGAAAATTTGCATACATATCAAAAATCACCTAAAGAAGCTACTGCAACTCTCAGAATTCCATTCCGACCCTCGGATCAAAATCTCACCTATCAACCAGAATTCGCCAAAATTTGAACTTAACCAACTCAAGCCTAATTCTACACCGGAAATCCAAATTCAATTCCGATTGCACTCCCAAGTCTTATATCAATATTCGAAACTAGTCGAATCGTCGAAAATCCATTCCGAGCCTTCTTACACACAAGTCAACATCCAGTTGACTTTTCCAATGAGACTATTGATCTCATTTCTAACCAAATTCAACCCAACACACCTCAAACTCATCAAACACATGTATTAACACTCGAGGAAGCATAAACGGGAATAACGGGGCTGAAATACAAAATACGACGGGTCGGGTCGTCACATCCTCCTAAACTAAAACAAATGCTCGTTCTCGGGCGGGTCAAGAAACATACCTGGGGCCTCAAACAAAAGGATATCTGCTCCGCATCTCCTGCTCAGTCTCCCAAGTGGCCTCCTCCATGGGCCGACCTCTCCGTTGCACCTTCACCGAAGCTATGTCTTTTGATCTCAACTTTCAAACCTGTCAACACAAAACAACTACTGGCTCCACATCATAGGTCAAGTCCTCATCCAACTGGATCGTGCTGAAGTCTAACACATGAGACGGGTCCCCAACATACTTCCTGAGCATAGAAACATGAAACACTGGGTGAACGCCCAACAAGCTGGGTGGCAAGGAAAGCATATACGCCACCTCCACAATCCTCCTGAGTATCTCAAAAGGCCCAATGAACCGTGGACTCAGCTTCCCTTTCTTACCAAACCTCATCACACCTTTCATAGGCTAAACCTACAACAACACCTTCTCGCCCACCATATAAGATACATCCCGAACCTTCCGGTCCGCATAACTCTTCTGATGCGACTGAGCAGTACGAAGTCTCTCATGGATAATTTTGACTTTCTCCAAGGAATCATGAACTAACTCTGTCCCTAATAATCTAGCCTCGCCGAGCTCAAACCAACCAACTGAAGATCTACACCGTCTCTCATATAAAGCCTCATACGGCGCCATCTGAATGCTGGACTGATAACTATTGTTATGCGCAAACTCCGCAAGCGGCAAGAACTCATTCCAAGAACCTCCAAAATCGATAATACAAGTACGCTCGGACTGTCAGTCCGTCTTAGGATGAAAACCTGTGCTCATCTGAATCTGAGTGCCCAACTCCCGATGAAAAGTCTTCTAGAACTGGGAAGAAAACTGAGTACCCATGTCTGAGACAATAGAAACTGGGACCCCATGCAACCACACAATCTCACGGATGCAAATCTCCGCTAACCGCTCCGAAGAATAGGTGGTACACACCGGAATGAAGTGCGCAGACTTGGTCAGCATGTCAACAATCACCCAAATAGAATCAAAATTCCTCGAGGTACAGGGGAGACCACTCACAAAGTCCATGTAATCCTCTCCCATTTCCACTCTGGAATATCCATCTGTTGAAGCACACCACCGGGTCCCTGATGCTCATCTTTTACCTGATGACAATTGAGACACGTAACCACGTAACTCACAATGTCCTTTTTCATTCTCCTCCATCAATGATGCTGCCTCAAGTCATGGTACATCTTCGCGACACACTATTGAATGGAATACTGTAAGCTGTGTGCCTCCTCTATATCATCTCTCGGAGCCCATCCACATTGGACACACAAATCCGGCTCTGTATTCGCAACACACCATCACAACCAATAGTCACATCCCCGGAATCATCATACTGGACCCTGTCCTTCAGGACACACAAATGCGGGTCATCATACTGGCTAACATGATTATATATAGAAGACTAGGAAACCACACAAGCCAACACGCGACTGGATCAGAAATATCCAAACTCACCATCCAATTAGCCAAGGCATGAACATCAACTACAGGGGGCCTCTACCCAACTAGAATGATTGCTAAGCTACCCATACTCACCGCCTTCCGGCTCAAAAGAATCCAAATATGGCCGAAATACACTGTTCATCAGGTTCATGAATGCGACTAGGGCATTAGTTAGCCCAAATGACATAACCAGAAACTCATTATGCCCATATCTCGTCCGGAGAGTTGTCTTCATAGTATCAGAATCTCTAATCTTCAGCTGGTGATAGCCTGTACGGAGATCAATCTTCGAGAATACCTTTTCCCCTGAAGCTGGTCAAACAAATCCTCAATACGAGGTAGTGGATACTTGTTCTTTACTGTCACTTTATTCAACTATCTATAATCAATGCACATTCTCATTGTGCCAACCTTTTTCTTTACAAATAACACCGGTGCGCCCCACGGTGACACACTCGGGTGATGAACCCCTTCTCCAGGAGTTCCTGCAGCTGCTTTATTAACTCCTTTAATTTTGCTGGTGCCAAACGATAGGGAGGAATAGAAATAGGCTGAGTGCCCGGCACCAAATAAATACCGAAGTCAATATCCCTGTCCGGCGGCATCACCGGCAGGTCTGCTGGAAATACATCAGGAAACTACCTCACCACAGGAAGCGAATCAAGATTAGGAGCCTCAGCTCCAACATTCCTCACAAATGCCAGATATGATAAACATCCCTTCCCAACCATCCGCCGGGCCATTAAAAAAGAGATTACCTTGCTGGGTACTTAATCAGTCGTACCACGCCACACGATCTTCGGGATACCCAGCATAGCCAACGTGACTGTCTTGGCATGATAGTCCAGAATAGCATGGCACGGTGATAGCCAGTCCATGCCCAGAATAACATCAAAATCTACCATGCTCAATAGTAGCAAGTCAGCTCGGGTCTCCAGACCCCGAACAATAACAAGACAGGACCGATACACGTGGTCCACAATAATAATATCACCCACCGGGCTAGATACATGCACAGGTAATGCAAGACATCCCCGGGTAGTCCCCAAATGATGAGTAAAGTAAGAAGATACATAAGAATATATGGAACCGGGATCAAATAAAATTGAGACATCTTTGTGGCAGACTGAAATAATACCTGTAATAAGAGCATCCAAAGCAACGGCATCTGACCTGCCGTGAAGAGCATAGAAACGGGCCTGACCACCACCGGATCGCCCTCCCCCTCCGGCGACCCCTAACTTCCTAACCCTCACCCCTAGCTGACTGGGTGGGTGCTCAAGACACTGGGCCAGAAGATGAGGGCTGACCCCTCTGCTGAGATGAACTGGAAGATTGAAGGGGGAACTCCCTCCGTATATGCCCAAACTCGCCACACTCATAACAACTCCCTAGTGCTGGGGGCTGGGACTGAAGGGAACCCTCGCACCAGAGTAGCTGGCCGAAGAACTAGGCCGAGATGAACCCTGAACAGATGGGGCACAAGAGAACCTTGCGTTGGAAGTGCGCTCAGAGATGGATGACCATGCTGAGAGCCTTGATAACCCCAACTAAAAGATGAACCACGATATTCTAACCGCGCTGGATGTGGAGCCCTGAAAGAACGACCCCTGCTCTGCTGAAACTAGCTCCTAGATGGAGCACCACTGGAGCCACCTGATCCTCAAGGCATCCTGGCCTCCCTCTCCTCTCTCTCCCGACGGCGAGCCGTCTCAATATCGCAGGCTATATCCACCGCCTCCTCAAAGGTATGACTCAGGACCCTCTCTCGAATCATCAGACTACGAATGGGATAAATGAGCCCGTCCACAAATCGTCTGATCGTCTCCTGGTCCGTCTGAACCATCAACGGAGCATAACGGGATAACTCTGGAAGCCTCACCTCATACTGCGTCACAAACATATCCCCCTGGCGAAGCATCTCGAGTTGCCTACGTAACTCCTCCCTCTGAGACCTAGGTACCCACTTCTTAAGAAGGATAGTGAGAACTCCTGCCAAGATAACGGTGATGACCCTTCCGGCCTACGCCGCTCATATGCCTCCCACCAGGTGAAGGCTGCTCGTGAGAACTGAAAAGTGATAAAAGATACCCAACTAGTCTCCAAAATCCCTGCTGTCCTGATCATGCATCGACACTTGTCTAGAAAACCCTGGGTTTCCTCGCCCGGAACACTACTAAAGGTCGGAGGTGAAAGCCTGCTAAACCTCTCCAGACGACGTTGCTCGTCATCTGGCATCATAGGTAGCCCATCACCCTTAAGTGGAATAACTGGATGGATAGGGGCAACTTCCTGAACTGGTGGTGCCTCTAAGGTCTGCAAACCCTGCTCTGGAGTGCGAGCTGTGGGGGTCTAATGACCACCCCCGGTTTGAGAAGTAGTCGCTGCAGTGGTACCACCTGAGCTAACCCAGTGCAGACAGATAAGATCTTAGCCAACATCTCCTGTTGACCAGGTATCACAATGGGCACCGCTGGTGCCTGAGCAGGTGCTGCTGGAGCCTCAACAACTGGGGGGTAATCCTAAACAGGAGCTACAAGTGGGTCAACTGGTACGGCCCCTGCTGCTCTACCCGGACCACGTCCACGACCTCACCCACAACCTCTAGCTGGTGGAAATCATGGTCGACCGCCACGTCCGGTACTACGCTTACTCGCCATCTACGAGATAATAGAGTACAGAAGTTAATTCTCGGATCAACAAAGTCGCACGACAAGAATTTCAAGAATATAAAATTTTCCTAAAGGTTCTGAAGCCTCCCGAGGATAAGTACAGACGTCTCTGTACCGATCTGCGAGACTCTACTGAATCGGCTCATGACTTACGAGACCTGATAACCTAGGCTGTGATACCAACTTGTCAAGACCCAACCCCGGTCGTGATGGAGCCAAACACCTTGTAAGGCTAGCCCGACCATATAATCAATCCCAGCAAAAACAATGACTAAATCACCAATTTTAATATAAAATCTCGACTTAATAACCATAGGAATACTGCGGAATACATAAACAGCAGTAATAACAGCCCAAAAGATCCGGCGTCACAAGTCTGAGCCTCTAAATACACTGTTCAGTAACCAAAACATAGTAAAGTCTGGACATAGAAGAAAAAGGTAAATGAGAGGAAACATCAGGTTTTGCGGACGCCAGCAGCTACCTTGATAACTCCGGAACGGATCTAGACCACAACAATAAGCACAGCTACGCCTCCGGGATCCCTACATCTGCACACAAGGTGCAGGGAGTATGGGGTGAGTCTACCAACTCAGTGAGTAATAGCAATGAATAATAACTTAATGTATGGAAACCGGTACAAGTACTATACAGTTCCATTGCAACAACAAGAACAGTAAATAAGTGCCAAAGAGAGAGACGAATCTGATAAAATACTTTCCTTTCCGTCCGACCAGTCACTAACACTATTGTGGCACACAGCCCAATCCAACACCTGGTATATATATACTTTTGTGGCACGTAAATCGATCCAATATAATATATATAATGATACGGCGCGCAGCCCGATCCAATAAATATAGCCGGCTGCACTCACTAGGGGTGTGTACAAACTTCGAAGGGGCTCCTTCAGCCCAAGCGCTAAAATACTGTAGCGTGCAGTCCGATCCATATATCACTACGGCATGCAGTCTAACCCATATAATATACTACTGCGGCGTGCAATCTGATCCATATTATACAGTACTGCGGCGTGCAGTCCGATCCAACACATGTATATGTATATACTACTGCGGTGTGCAGCCCGATCCGATATATGTGTATATATATATCAGTAAGCCTCAGTGCGGGGTCCTTGACCCCTCTGAATCAATATAGACTTGGCCTCTCAGTCCCACTCAGCTAAGATAGGGTATTCAACCCTATGTATTGCTCATTTAGAGTGCAAATTACAAGTTCCGGTTCATTTCATGAGTTACAGTCAAAATCAGCACAGACAGTATGTGTCCAATAGGTAAAGTGAGGTCAACAGCTCAACATGCTCCGTAGAAGTTCTACAGATCGGCACAAGGCCCCAATGGAACTAGCCCAAAATAATTGAGCCCAAGCTCAGTCTTAGTCAAGAAGTACAGTAAATCATCAATCGGGATGGACCAAGTCCGAATACCCAGCATATCTATCACCACGCTAGTCACGAGACGCGTATCTTATCTCAACATAGCACCACGTAGTGCAAATACGGGTTTTCAAACCCTCAGCATATCATTCATAACTATTACTCACCTCAAACCGGCAAAAATTCTAGATTGCCTTGCGCTTTCCTCGCGTATCGACCTCCTCGAGTGTAGAATTTGACCAAAACTAAAAGTAATATATCAAAATAGGCTAATGGGACATGACCCAATAGAAAGGACTCGAAAAACACCCAAAAACACGAAGTTGGCAAAACCCAAGCCCCGGGCCCACTTCTCAAAAAATTATGAAATTCACATTTTCAGGATCCTCATCTCTCCACGAGTCCGTACATAAAAAGTTCATCGAAATCATAGTCGAAATGGGCCATCAAATCCCCAATTTTTATTTAAAAAACCAAGCCCTAGTTTCTTCAAATATTTCCCAAATTTTAGAGAATTTATGGATGATTCTCAATAAAATCACGTTATTAGTTCTTAAATCTTACCTCAAGTCGAAACTTAGGTGAAAATCCTCTTACTTCATCGTCCAATAGCTCCAAAATGTGCTAAAAATGGAGGATATTGAAATTAGCTCGCGGATGAAATGTTTTTTAACCCTTCTGTCCGCCCAGAACTTCCTTCATCGCGTTCGCGATCCTAGCCATGCGAACGTGATGCCTTTCTCCCAGGCACTCATACTCGAACGCGACCCGCACTATGCGAACACAATGGCCTACTCCCCTGGCCTACGCGAACGCGTCACCCAACCACGCGAACACGATAAACAAAATCACACTGCTATGCGTTCGCGTCCTCTCCTTCGCGAACGCGAAGGCAAAATTCCAGGCTCCCTCAAAATACCCTACGCGTTCACGTCTCTCCTCACGCGAACACGAAGAACAACCACCTGAAACACTTATGACAGCAAAATTTGATACATTTCCAAACCAAAAATCCTCCCGTTAGCCATCCGGAATCACCCCGAGGCCCCTGGGACCTCAACTAAAAGCACCAACACGACTTAATACCTCATTCAAACTTCCTCGGGCCATTAAAACACCAACGTTAACATAAAAAATCATCAAATTCCTCAAATTCAAGCCTAAGTCAAACTAGAACTTTTCCAAATTCTCATTCGATCAAAAACCTAACCAAACAACGTCCGATTGACCTCAACATTTGCAGACATATCCAAAATTACCTAACAAAGCTATTGCAACTCTCAGAATTCCATTCTGACTCCCGAATCAAAATCATACCAATCAACCGAAATTTGCCAAAATTCGAACTTAACCAATTCAAGCCTAATTCTACACCGAACCTCCAAATTTAGTTTCGATTTCACTCCCACATCATATATAACCATTCAAAACTAGTCAAATCATCGGAAATCCGTTCCGAACCCTCTAACATACAAGTCAATGTCTGGTTGACTTTTCCAACTTATGCCTTCTTCAAAGAGACTATTGGTCTCATTTCTAACCAAATTTAACCCAACACACCTCAAACTCATCAAACACATATATTAACACACGGGGAAGCATAAAAAGGTAATAACGGGGTTGAAATACAAAAGACGACGGATTGGATCGTTATACTTAAAGTCACCAAGAATAATCCAAGTGCCTTAGTGTCTCCCATAGGACTCTTCTGCCCCCTGTAGTGTTGCAACCATATACAAAAGACATCTTGCATTGCAACTGAGATTTCTTATCTTCAACATAGCAGTGTACCACATGTGGGGTACTTTCCAAAATAGTAACAGTTATACAACTTTGTCTCCAGCATAGCCATATTCTACCATTTGGGACTTGAAACCTCCAAACTGTATGAAATTTTCCAGTAATGTTTTTGGTATTTTTTTGTCTAACTTTTGTTTCTAGACATCCTACTAAGTTAATTTTATTCTTGAGCAAAAAGCTTTTAAATTCTTTTTGCTTAAACGGTTTGTTTAGCCCCCTAATATACCATGAGCAGTTAATTATGGGGGAGGTTTGGAAATAGTAGCATCCCTCTACAACTTTCCAGTATTACCTTTTCTGCTCTCCTAAGTCTTCTACTTATAGGTTCTCCAATTTTTAAGCATAGTTTACTGAATTGATTAAAATCCATTTCATTATCTGACTCTTTATCCGTTGTATCTATTTATTTCCTTGAAACACTACGACTTGTTTCCCCCTAATTTGAACTTGGGAGGGGCCAGTATGAGTTTCCTCCTGGTGTATCACTATTGGAGGAGTGTGGACTGTCACATCTCGGTTCACAAGTGGAGTTGTTGGTTCTTCTGATTTAGCTTTTTGTTTAGGTTGCCATACTTGCCTAGTATGTTTATCTTTTGGGGTTCCTGATAAAGCGTTGCAATCCCTGCTTCTGTCTTGGATAATTCTCCTTTTGGTTTCCAACCTGCATACACTCTTGACATAGAGTAGACTTCCATTCATACTCAATCTTTTGGCTCCAAATACCACCATCTGGGACCTCAATATTAACAGGTTCAGGTAATACTTGGGTGATATCCATCTCAATTAGAACTCTTGCATAAGATATTCTCTCACCTTTAGCTGTTAGAACATAGGTACATATAGGTTTGCCTAGGAAGCTAGCAATTCTCCCTAGACTTTCCTCAGAACAGTATAGGAGTGGCAATCCAGGTAAGCATACCCATATTGGTAGTACACGCATTGTTTCCTTATGCAGTTGAAATTCTGAACTCCATTGTTTCAAAATCATTGGCCTATTCCTAAATGTGTAAGGCCCATTTTGTATTATGCAGGCTTTGTCCTCTTCAAATTTAAATTGAAAGATATAGTACCCATCATCATGTAGGAAGACCCTATGTGTTCACAAAGTGCCAAACCTCATATACAAACTGAAGCATTTCCTTGAATTTTGGGGTTCCCCCAAAGACATACTCAATCAGCGAACATTGCCATTTCGGCTTCTGCTTATCAATTTCATATTGATTCAATTGCACAACCTTGATTCCATATTTCATCACTGAAGGATAGAATTTGAGTTTCATGCCTTGATTTTGTGTTCGATTATTCTTCACCACCTCTGCCATTGTCAGCATTTCATGTGGCGTCTTTATTGCAAAGGTCAATTTCCAAGCAGGTTGGATAAGAAAGTTCTTCTCCATTTTTAACTTGCCGGGTTTCCCTTTTTTCAGTCTGACTCAAGGTCCCTAGTAACTAACTAGCGAACTATATTGGGGCAAGGTTTTGTTGTACCCCTGAAGTTGGAGTGATTTGCCTTACTGATTTGCCAGATTCTGATTTTTGGATCGATTCCTCTATTGGCTGAACTTTAGGGTTTAACTTTTGTAGCTTTCCATATGAAGATGCCGTTTGTGTATCCCTCTCTTCTGTATCCGGCTAGGGGTTTGACTCTGAATGGGTTTTGGATCACTAGTTTTCTTAGTGATGGTTGGAGTATCGACTTCAGGGGCTCTCCGTTTCCGGCGAGCCATGGTGGTGGTGCACGTTAGCAGACCTTGCTTAGCATACACTTGCGGACTTTCTCTCTCCTCTCTCTAAAACCCACTTTTTACACACAAGAGATCTTGTTTATTCGATTGGCGATGTTCCAAGGGTTTAGAATATGATATGAATATTGAGGCCTTTGAACTGACACACAAAAAGAGCTGTGCTTTTTTTTAGTGACTATGTACATTGTATATTGTAGAATTACACCTTTAACGGCCTTGTGTACTTGTGTAGCTTTAAGTTCTATTCGGTGTGCACGACTTTAATTGATAGTACTCCCTCCGTTTCATATTATATGAGGTAGTTTGATTCGGTACGAAGTTTTAAAAAAAGACTTTTGAAGCTTGTGGTCTTAAAAGTTTAAGGGGTAAAAAGTTTGTGGGGTCATGATATTTGTGTGGCTATAAAAGCTTCTCGTTAAGTGTAAATGGATAAAATGAAAGAGTTTAAATTTAAATTATTTCTAAATTGAGAAATGTGTCATTTGTTTTGCAATTGACTAGAAAAAAAGTATCTCATATGATATGAAACGAAAAGAGTATTAGTCAATTTCTGTTTTCACAAGTCTACCCGTTATGATTAAATCATTTATCGCTCGTACTTTAGAGTTGTAAAAACAAAAATTAGATATTACTGTAAAGTCATGCACATCAAATAGAATTTGAGCTATAAAAATACATAAGGCCGTTAAAGGTGTAATTTACATGTGACTACAAAATCTCAAAATCAAGAAGTGACTACTAAAATTTTAAAATCAAGAATGTATAACGCGTCAATCACTCAAATCAAGAAGGTATAAAGTTTCTATCGACGTTGGCCACACTTCGAGTTGATCGGTCGACCAATTTATTACTGCTTTACCCTCAAATTGATTTCCTAAAACTGAACTTTTATAAGAGGCTTTAAATATTTTAAATAAATTTTCGTATGTATCTTAATTTTAATTTAGTCTATCTTCTAAAATTTAGTAGTCATATGTAAAACTGCACTTCATATTCCTAATTTGTTTTGTTACTTCGTTTTTACAATTTGCTTATATCTTCGATAGAAATCTGATCAATTTTCAGAGGTAAATAGGCCATTAAAGAAAACTTTAGATTTTTAGGAACTGCATGAGTAGTTGCTTTACGAGTAAATTTTTAGAACTTTTACTGCCTAAAGCCAATGCTTTATATTAATTGGCTTAGGCCTTAAGATTGAGTCACATCTTCGACCCCTTCTGCTTTTCTTCCGACATAGGAATTCGAGACGTAAATGGAATGTTATTCAGTTACAAATGGTCAGGTTGCCATAGTGGCGATGCATGTGTTGTTGCCTTTTTGCTACATTATATCAATCTATTCACACCTTTAACTTGTAACAACACAGCGTAACCTCTCTTGTAGCTATCGTTTTCCCTGCTAGGCTGCTATTTAATTATTAGTATATACCCAGGCCACCATCACTCTCTAAAGCAGATCGATCGGGATAACTAGCAAGCTAACAAGATATGGAGAAAGATTACGTAGTGTATTGGGAAAATTTGGCTCAGGCTCATACATTATTCGCACACGGCCCCGCTAAGGAAAGCAGCTTTGGTGAGGTCGGTCCAAGTAAGGTCGGCCTCAGTCAACAAACGGGCTGAGTGACATGACTTGCTGCAAGGTCACATCAAGCTCTGACACTCGTATATCGAGGCCACCAACTCTTGTACTTTCTTTGTATTATTTCGAGGAAGGTCCCTTAGCATATAAACGGGACCTTCCCTTTGTAAAGACTCATGTATATTTCATTACTGATAATTTACAACTCTCTCTCTCTCTCTGATTCTCTCTATCTCTCTTGTGCTAAGTCTACTATTTATCTTATAGTTCTTATACCTTAGTCATTCCATTTTCTCTATACCATATTACGTTTGATTCCGATTAACTCAAATTATTTTTGATTGTTTTTAGAGCTGTATAAGTGTTCGAATAACATTTTAACCAAACAATTTGGCGCCATCTGTGGGGATTTCGAGAATCAAAGCTGCGGTTTGTTTCTAGAGATCCTTCGAAAAACTACTCTCTACAACGTAAAATGGCTGAAAACGATGCAAGAATGAAAGCTATCTTGGAAGTTACAACAGATCTCACAGGCAATCTCAACGCGGTTGCTGAAGGAGATGCCCTACACGCAACCCCCAGTACCTTGATAGGCATGGAAACCTTACTTTCCTCATCAGAAGATTTGGCGGTTCCACGAGAAAGAGAGGCCTCAACATCTACGACTAAAGGAGCACCTCCGGAGGTAAAAAGGTTACTGGAAGAGTGGCTAACATGCACTCTTAGCAGTCTAGTCAAGAGGCCACCTCAAAATGATAAACGAACCCCAGCGGCAGATCATCTCGCGACCGAGGATGAGCTTGAAGTTACAAGAATGAACAACGTGACCGTCGATGTTCAAGCTAACGACGGCGCGCTCATAGCCATCCTCCAAAAGATGGAAGAAATGGAGAATGAGAACAGGTTGCTTCGCGACCAGATGAAGGAGCACCAAGAAAGAGTGGATAAAACCCCGGGTGCGCCTAAGCTACTGCCAAAGAGAGACGTGGGAAGATTCGTCGAACAACCCTACATGGAAGGAGCAGCACCATACCCTATCCCGAAAACCTTCAAAATGCCTCCCTACTTGAAGGTATATGACGAGACCACATATCCCGAGGATCACCTGATTCACTATGTCACAGCCCTCAAAGGCAATGACTTGTCAAGAGAGCAGGTACCATCCGTACTTCTGAAGAAGTTCGGCGAAATGCTAACAAGAGGAGCCCTAACCTGGTACTCACAGCTACCGGCCAAGAGCATCTCCACATTCGAAGAGATAGCGGATACATTTGCCACCGCCCACGGAGGAGCAAGGAAAGCGGAAGCACGGGTCAAGGACATATTCGTTGTGCGACAGACCCCAGGAGAAGGACTCAGGGAGTTCCTAGCCAGATTCAACAGGGTCAGGATGAGCCTACCCAACGTGTCCGAAGGGATGGCAGTTACGGCCCTTCGAAATGCGCTCAGCAGAGACGGGTCAAGGGCAACCAAGAAACTACTCAGCCGTCTCCTGAAATATCCCCCCCACCACCCAGGAAGAGATACATAATGCCTATTGCGCAGAGGTGCATGGGGACGATGATGACCTCAATGGCCCAACCCGACGGTTGATGACGGTGCACCCAGAAATCTGGAGGGACCGACGCAACGAGGGTAGGCAGGAGCAAGCCCCACGCCTCAACAGGGAAAGACACCAACCATAGAATCCATACATCAGATCCTCGCATCCACTACTGCCAAGCATGCAGACGCCTTACAGCGGCATATCGCCCTACTAAGGAACGATAGAGGTATGCCCCATTCATTGTCTGCACATAATTTTTGTGTATCTCCTTCAGAAATAGTGTACGCACTGGAAAAAACTGGGCAACAAAGTGCAATGTCCAGCCAAGATGAAATGCAACCCCGCTACCAGAAAATCAAACGCCCTGTGCGAGTTCCACCAGGAACGGGGGAACAAGACGGAGGACCGCATCGGCTCCGACAGGAGGTAGCCCGAATGCTAAACCAAGGGTTCCTAAAAGATCTACTCAGCGAAAAAGGAAAGCTCAACTTCACGCGTGGGCGGGAACAACCCCACGGCCCGCCAAGGCCACCCTCACCAACACGCACCATCAACATGATCATTGGAGGAGGCAACGACTGAACAATCAACCACGTCAAATTCACCACCACCCACAAGTTAAAGAGAACCATTGCTCACGAACGGTATGACGACTTCGAAGATATCATCACCTTCGATAAGTCTGATGCCGGCGGTTTGTGTTTTCCTCATTATGATGCCTTAGTTATTACTCTACGAATAGTAGATATGGATGTCAAAAGGATCATGGTCAATGATTGAAGCGGCGCATGTATCATTCATCCGAGAGTCCTTGCACTCATAGACTCGAAGATAAAATAATTCCACGTTGTATAACACTAACAGGTTTAAATAATGCAGTGGAGAGAACCTCAGGTGAAGTGACGCTGCCCGTTCTCGCAGGAGGAGTTACGATGGAAACAACTTTCCATGTGATGAACCAAGAGACAGCGTACAATGCCATTATCGGACGCCCACAGATACATGCCATCAGAGCCGTCCCATCCTGCTTCCATTAAGTAATCAAGTTCCCAACCCCATGGGGAGTGCACTGCATGCGGGGAGAGCCCCGCACCATCCAAGAATGCAATAAGATAGCCCAAGATTACACACATACCAAACAGCTCCAAGGAGCAAGTGTAGAAGCATAGCAATCAGCCCTGTCGGGGACTAAGGTCCGTCCGATAGAGAACGCCATTGAAGATCCTGAGGAGGTCGAAGCAAGCATGGCCACAATCGAAGACCTCGACCCCGTTCAGATAGACATCAGCGACCCTGCAAAGAAACATACATAGGCCACGCCCTATTGAATCCAGGTTAGTACCGTGAATTTTTATCTAACCTTGCGGATCTGCTCTCTCTCATGTAGATATGCCAATAATTCCACGAGAAATCTCCTCCTACAAACTCAATGTCGACCCATTACACCCACTCATGCGGCAAATGAGACGAAAATTCAACGCCGCCATTAACGAAGCAGTGAGCGAAGAAGTGGATAAGCTGCTAGCCAATGGCTCCATCAGGGAATCCAAGTACCCGGAATGGGTCGCCACCATCATAATGGTCTAAAAGAAATATGGGAAGTGGTGGATGTGTGTAGATTTCACCGATCTAAATAAGGCCTGTCCAAAAGACTCTTTCCCGCTCCCCCACATCAACAACCTAATAGATGCGACAGCAGGGCATGAGCTGCTAAGCTTCCTTGATGCATATTCCGACTAAAATCAGATCATGATGGCCGAAGAGTATCAGTAAAAACAACTTTCGTCACTCATCAAGGGACATATTGCTATAAGGTACTGCCCTTCGGGCTCAAGAACGCAGGGGCCACTTACCAAAGGCTGGTAACGGCAATGTTCAAAGAATAGCTTGGCAAAACCATGGAAGCCTACATCGACGACATGCTGGTCAAATCATCAAAACGGAAGACCACCTCACCCACCTGAAGAAAGACTTCGAAATATTAAGGAAATATGGCATGAAGCTAAATCCTAAAAAATGCGCTTTCAAAGTAGCCTCGGGAAAATTTCTGAGATTTCTGGTATCACAAAAAGGGATCGAAGTCAACCCCGACCAAATCAAGGCCATAGAAGCCATCCCAGAAACGCTAAACAGCAAAAAGCAAGTGCAGAAACTGACAGGTCGGATAGCCGCCCTCTCCAGATTCATCTCGCGCTCCTCCGATAGATGCCACAAATTCTTCAATGTATTGAACAAAGACTAGGGACTGCAGTGGAACACAGAATGTGTAGAAGCTCTGAAAAGCTTGATTGCATACTTGTCATCACCGCCACTACTGGTGAAATCCAACCCAGGTAAACCGATACCGGTATATTTGGCTATATCAGAAGTTGCAGTCAGCGCTATCCTAGTGCGCGAAAATAAAGGTACACAATCTCCTATCTATTATATTAGCAAAACCTTACTGGATGTCGAAACCCGGTATCCCCACATTCAGAGGCTGGCGTTAGCACTCATAGTAGCTTCACGAAAGCTACGACCATATTTCAAATGGCAACCCATAAGGGTAGTAAAAACCTTCCCCCTAAGAAGCGTGCTACACAAACCCGAACTCTCAGTGCGACTCGCCATATGGGCCGTTGAGCTCAGCAAGCATGATATTACATACCTCCCTAGGACCGCCATCAAGTCGCAAGTCCTAGATGACTTTATCGTTGACTTCAGCGCGGAAGTCCTGCCAAAGGCATAACTCGAAGCACAACGCGCGTCCTCCGAAAATGACCTATGGGTCCTTTACACGGACAGCGCCGCCAATGTATCGGGATCGGGACTGGGATTCGTACTTGAGGTCCCCACGGTGAAACAATTCGAAAGTTCATACGATGTCCGAAAATAACTAACAACGAGGCCGAGCATGAGGCCGTTATTGCAGGCATGAAACTGGCCATCAAGTATGGAGCCCGCCGAATTCTCCTCCATTGTGATTCCCAGCTTGTAGTGAACCAAATCACTGGGACTTATCAAATCAAAGAACAGAGGCTAAAAAAGTACCAATTGGAAATCCACAGACTAATGGCTACATTCGACGAATGTCGCTTCGAACAAATTCCCAGAGCACGGAATATCGAAGCGGACGGCCTAGCAAAGCTGGCTACCGCCACAAAAAACATTAACAAAGAAAGTGTGGCCACACTCCTCCACTGAGATATCAATCACACCGATTTACTTTCCCTAAACCTAACTTGGGAATGGTGCAACCAGTTCATATCTTATTTTCAGAACGGGGTATTACCCCCAATAAAAAATAAGCGAAGAAGCTTCGCATACAGGGTGTCCAGTACTGCATGGTAAATGGTGACCTTTATAAAAGGACGTTCGGTGGCCCCTTAGCCAAGTGCTTAGGGTTGCAACAAACAAGACCGGTACTCAAAGAAGTACATGAAGTCTATTGAGGCGCCCACACTGGGAACTGCGCCCTCGTAAGATGTACTATACACGTCGGCTACTATTGGCCCATCATGAAGAGAGAGGCAGCTGAGTACGTCCCACAGTGCGATCAGTGCCAGAAGTTCACCCCAATGATAGACCAACCAGGAGAACCCCTCCATTCCGTCACCTCCCCATGGCCATTCATCAAGTGGGGAATAGACATAGTCGGCCCACTACCCTCAGGACGAGGAAAGGTACGATTTCTACTAGTTTTAACAGATTACTTTTCTAAGTGGGTGGAAGAAGGAGCGTACACACAAATATGAAGTTATTGCCTTTATTTGGAAGAACATCATATGCCGTTTTGGCATCCCCAAAGAAATCAGCTGCACTAATGGGCGCTAGTTCATTGGTCAGAAAACGACCGAGTTCTTCGAAAAATGGCGCATCAAAAGGATACTGTCCATGCCATACCACCCCGCTGCTAACGGTCAAGCGAAGTCTTCCAACAAAATAATTCTAAATATACTTAAAAAGAAGCTCGAAAATGCCAAGGGGCTATGGCCCGAACTACTACCCGAAGTCTTGTGGGCGCACAAAACCACGCCCAAATCCAACGCCGGGAAAACGCGATACTCACTAGTTTATGGAACCGACGCGGTCAAACCCGTCGAAGTGGGCGAACCCTACTTAAGGTACTCACACACCAGCGGAATAGAAAATAACATAAGCAGGCTCCAAGACCTTGATGAAACCGAAGAAAGAAGAGAAATCGCCCACATTAGGAAATCGCCCACATTAGGATGGTAGCCAAAAAACAACAGGTCGAAAGGTATTACAACAGGAGGGAAAAAATGAGGCCGCTCAAAGTTGGGGACTACGTCCTCAAAGCCAAGACTCTAGCCTCAAAAGAAACAAGTGAAGGAAAGTTGGGCACGAATTGAGACGGACCCTACAAGATAACGGTAACAGCAGGTAAAGGAGCGTTCAAGCTAGAGACAATGCAATGAAAGACACTCCAGAACAACTGGAACATCGCTCACCTCAAACATTTCCACTTCTAAAAAGGTGTCACCTGATTCATACTTTTTTTCCCTTACCCGAGTTTAGTCCCAATTGGGTTTTCTCGGGAAGGTTTTTAACGAGGCGGCGAGGGGATCACCTGGAGATGTTTGTAGCGTAAGTTCATCATGTCCGACTCTCCGTGAACTCTCCAAGCTAGACATGATATAGGGACTGGACTAGTATCATCTACAGATAAATGTAAAGGCTACGGCCATCTCCAAATGAATGTAAAGGCTACGTCCATCTCCAGATGAATGTAAATTCTACGGCCATCTCCAAATGAATGTAAAGGCTACGGACCTCTCCAGATGAATGTAAAGGCTACGGCCAACTCCAAATGAATGTAAAGGCTATGGCCATCTCCAGCTGAATGAAAAAACTACGGCCATCTCCAGATGAATGAAAAGGCTACGGCCATCTCCAGATGAATGATCAGGTTATGACCTTTATTTTACATGGCTATGGCCATCGTTTATATGGCTAGGGCCATCAGTCTACGACCTTTATTATACATGGTTATAGCCGTCGTTTATATTGCTAAGGCACCAGGCTATGGCCTTTATTTTACATGGCTATGGCCATCGTTTATATGGCTAAGGCCATCAGGCTATGGCCTTTATTTTACATGGCTGTGGCCATCATTTATATGGCTAAGGCCATCAGGCTAGGGCCTTTAATTTATATGGCTATGGCCATCGTTTATATGGCTAAGGCCATCAGGCTACGGCCTTTATTTCACATGGCTATGGCTATCGTTTATATGGCTAAGGCCATCAGGCTATGAACTTTATTTTACATGGCTATGGCCATCGTTTATATGGCTAAGGCCATCAGGCTACGGACTTTATTTTACATGGCTATGTCCATCGTTTTATGGCTAAGGCCATCAGGCTACCGCCTTTATTTTACATTGCTATGGCCATCGTTTATATGGCTAAGGCCATCAGGATAGCCTTTATTTTACATGGCTATGGCCATTGTTTATATTGCCAAGGCCATCAGGCTACGGCCTTTATTTTACATGGCTATGGCCATCGTTTACATGGTGAAGGCCATCAGGCTACGGCCTTTATTTTACATGGCTATGGCCATCATTCGTATGGCTGAGGCTATTAGGCTACGGCCTGTATTTTATGTGGTTACGACCATTATTTTATACGGCTAAGGCCATTGGGCCGCGACTTTTATTTTACGTAGCTATGGCAATCATTCCCATCAGGCTACTGCCTCTATCTGTACATGGCCAGAGCCATCGCATTCACAAGGCTACAGCCGCCTATTTTATACAGCTAAGTCCATCAGGTTAACTTTACACCACTATGGCTGACAAATTCCAAGCGGCTACGGTAAAAGAAAAGTACGACGACATGCCAAAAGGTAGAAACATTACTTACCACAAAAATTACATGTTTTCATCAAGGGGAACAAACACCCCTGATACAAAAATCAGTATAAACATGTATTTTTACAAGGATCCTAAGAAACCGCTACTTATCTAGCTCGAACTAGCCCTCAGGTGGCCCGTCCTCATTTCCGGGAGGGTACGCCCTGGAAATCCAAGAACTAGATTCCAAGCGATTGATATCTTCTGAGGTGCCCCCCTCCCAGGCCGGTGACTCAAGACCATAGCCCACCGCCTCACGAGCGACTCTAACCAACCGGCGCTGGCTCTCAACTTCCTCTTCAAATGCTCGGCCAACCGCCACGAACTTTTCAAGCACGACCAACCTAGCCTCGGCATAAACCCACATCTCTTGTGCTTCACGAGAGATATCACCTTGCGCAAGAGCTCGTTTGAGCTCCTCGACCTCGGCCTTTGTGGCGTCCAGCTCTGCAGTTAAAGCCGCGACCCAGGTTTGTAGTTCTGCCGCTTCCTCCGCCACCACGCAGCCAAGCTGCAGCTCCTCATCCTTGGCCTGAAGAAGGACCTCCATCTCCGCGGCCCGAGCAACGGCGGCCATGAGCTGTTCATATACTTTCTCCTGCTCGGCCACTCTTTTCTTCAACTGTTCCTCGGACTCAGCAAGACCCTCAGGAACTACCCAAAAGTTAGGGTCCTACTTATATATGTCGGCCAAGGTCTGGTGCGCCTCGCGCGTTCTATCATACCTCTGCACCAGCCTATTGTATCTGGCCATCTTCTTCTTCTGACGATGTTCCCCCTCCACCTCCAAAACAAGAGTCTGGAAAAGAAACCAAGTAAGTACGAGAAAAATCACCCTCCACCGAACGCAAAGAGAAACGTCATTGAGCAAGAAAAACGCATACCTATAAGGCCGCACCTGCCACCCGTTGGGCCAAAACACATTCGTTGAGTTCCGCCAGGGTCTCACGCTCGGCGCTAGATCACAAAAGTGTCATACTAGAGGTCGCCTCCTCACCGTTCTCCAGCAAATTATAGTGACTTGGAATCACTATACGACGAGAAGATCGACCAGCCGCCATTTCTACCCGGTCCAAGGACCCACCTCCTCTATTTGCGTCCTCTAAGGTCGCTCCCAGGCCTGCCGCGTCCGTGCCCTCATCTTTTCTCTCAGCGACCTCTCTCCAAGGTATGGACCTCCTTGCTAGAATGGCCTCCGCCATAAAAAATGGCCTTGATTCTGGGCGGGGTGGATTAACCTTCTTCGGTTGAGTAGCCATGGCCTTGCCGGTGATAATCCGACGCCTCCTCGCCTCCAAAGTCTCCTCCTCTTCACAGTCCCCCTCCGCGGAATGCAGAGCGGGCTCACAAGTGGTCGGTAAAGCAGTAGACGTCCCTACGGGGGAAATTTGAGGAACATCCATTGGCGCCTCCATGGGTGTTGCCTCAGGTACGACCTCCATCACGGTCCCATGCATTATCTCTGGAGCCGCTCCCAACAAAATCTCCTGTCTTGAAAGGGGCAAAGTACTGCCCCTAGACGCGTCGACAAGGACCAGATCCTCCTTATGATAAGATGTCGTTCTAGAAGGACCGGCCACGGTCTTCATCTACCTCTGTATCTTTTTCTTGTGTGCCTTCTTGGAGGAATCTCTTCCTGCCCAAAACACGCATGAGACGGGCACGAAAGTTATGGGAACGCCCTAACCAAAATGCAAAATTATGCAAGGTTGTTACTTGTCAGGCCGTGGAGCCTGAGGAATGCAGTCCAAGAACGGCTCTCTTCTGCAAACGGTATCAATGCTTGCACCCACAATCGAACATCGTCAACCCTATGAGGCGGGCGAGCCGCTACTGCATGGAAACGAAAAGAAATTCTTGACGGTGAAAACAAGAAAAGTGAGATCGAAATAGTAAATGTTGCGCACATCAATACTCACATGCATCGTTCCACACCTCTGGGAACCCTTCAGGATTGGACACGAGGTGCTTGGTACGCAAGTAGAAGAACCGCGTCCAGAATATACGATTGGCCTTATCATCCACCTGCGACACGAAGCTCTTTCTGCCCCGTTTCCTCAGTTGGGGCGTCGAACACTTCATAAAAACTGCGTTGAACATCTACAGAAGGTGGTGGACAGTCACCTCTCTCCCCGCCTTTGCCGTATAGATGGTCAAAACACGGCACACCTTCAAGGTGTACGGAGTAAGCTGGGCCGGGCATACCCGGAACCAGTGACACAACTCTTCCACCAAAGAGTAAAGTGGGAGGGTGTATCCAATTCGGAAGGTACATTCATAAACGACACAGTACCCAGGCCTGGGCACATTGGCATGGTTTAGCCCCGCAGGACCAAGGAGGGAGTTTGCACTTGTTTTCAAAGTCCGTCCTTTTGTTCATTTTACGTGGGAGTAAGTTGGTCGTCGACAGTGGGAATAAGACTTCCTCGCCATCCTCATCGTCTGAAGATGACGAAGCCCTAACGGAAGCAACATTTTTTGTTCTAGTATCATTATGACAATGTTTGGCCATAATGGAATTAATAGGGAAAAAGTATTCCAGGTCACGAATTCAATTCCTAATAACGAGAATCTCAAAGAAGAAAGGGCACCGGAAAAAGATAGAAGAAAGATTGGGAAAATACTCTAAAAAAAGGATCGAAAGTTGAATCTAGTCCAACTCTCCCTCTATTTATAAGAAATGGTACACGGAAATCGGAAGGGCATGGTTCGAAAAACCGGCGCAGGAAACTCAAACGTCACGTCACAACCTGAACTGCCTTGGGGGCAGAAGTAATGATCACACGTGATTGTTGATGTCACCTAGAAAATAAACCCCGAAAAGGAAGTAATATGTCAATAGTTGGACCTCTGCATGCACGAGCACGTCCCTTAACAGGGATACCAACGGGAACGGCCAAATTTCCATAGGTGACGAGCATGTAAGTCCGTTCATTGGGAACACCCTTCAATTGCATCCCCAATAGACGGAGGGACTATCTGTATTGGGAAAATGTGTCTCCTCACGCCCATACACTATGCGCACACGACCCCGCTAAGGAAAGCGGCCTTGATGAGGTTGGCCCAAGAAAGGCCGGCCTCAGTCAACAAGCAAGCTGAGTGACATGACTTGTTATAACGTCACATCAAGCTCTGACACTCGTATATCGAGGCCACCGACTCTTGTACTTTCTTTGTATTATTTCGAGTAAGGTCCCTTAGTATATAAAAGGGACCTTCCCTTTGTAAAGACTCATGTGTATTTCATAACTTATCATATACAACTCTCTCTCTCTCTCTGATTCTCTCTATCTCTCTTGTGCTAAGTCTACTATTTATCTTATAGTTCTTATAACTTAGTCATTCCATAATCTCTAGACCATATTATGTCTGATTCCGATTAACTCAAATTATTTTTGATTGTTTTTAGAGCTATATAAGTGTTCGAATAACATTTTAGCCAAACACGTAGATAAGCCAGCAGCACCGCTGTTTGATACGGCGGAGGTGGAGAAATGGTCTTTATACAGAGCCCTCATTGTTGAATTTATTGCCACACTCCTTTTTCTTTATGTTAGTGTTGCTACTTTTATTGGCCACAAGAAGCAAGTTGGTGCCTGCAACGGCATTGTACTTCTTGGTATTGCATGGGCTTTTGGCGGCATGATTTTCGTTCTTGTGTATTGCACTGCTGGGATTTCTGGTGGTCAATTTCTTCTCCTCCTCTTCTTTTGCTCTATATATCTGAGTTTATTAGAACTTATGGAGTTATAGAGGTTAGGTCTCTACATTTTGTCCGAAAGCTAAGTGATTCTTAATTACGTTATATTATCTCAGATTCTCGGCCTATTATAGGAATGTGTAATGTAGTAGTTGTATTGGGAAAAAATTAAATTTATATTGAAGATTGACGTGGCATGCCACGTGGATTAGTCAAATGGTCAAAACATGATGATCAGTTAAAAGGCACGAGTGACAATAGATACGGGAAGGAGAAAGCTAAATAGGCACGAGAAGCAATTCCAATAATACAAACTTCGTACCTATTTAAGCCATTTAAATCCAGGAAATCATAAGACATTAAAGATATGGATCTGATGGCTAGAAAGAGTCATAATTCAGTATTAAATACCCAATACGTTAGATAATTGGTATTAAATAGGAATTATTATGTAACGTTTCACTTAATGTCTTTTATTGCTCATAATTGCCTCATTAAGACTAAGGCATTACATCTTTTCCTAGAATCAACTATAAAAGGAAAAGGTCTCAGCACTTGTAAGGGACACGAAATACCATAGATATTACACTGAAATACAAACTTATTTACTGCTTTATTGTTATTCTCAAAAGTCTATTATTCTTTTTGTCTCCTAATAATCAGTAACCTGAATTTCTATTTATCTTTAGCTTTGACCAAAGAATCATATTTTTGGTTAAACAAATTGGTTCTGTTACCGGGAATCTAATAATATTTTCTTTTAAAGCTACATTCTTTCTGTTGTTATCAACATGTCAAACAACAACAACAACAATAACAGTGATAACACCTTGGGAAACCATGAAAATCAAATCCTGCAAAATCAAGGAGATCTACCAAACATTGACGTGGTTTCCTCCCCTCCAAACTCACCACATCAATCTCGTGAAGGCACTCCTGCTCCGAAATCTCATGCTGGTAAACAAGAGCAATCTGAACATTTTGAAGGGGGTGCAAATGAAGCTTTACAAAAATTAATTGATGCATAGGTCAGCAAAGCTCTTCAGACTCTAGTTAGTCGATTGCCTGCTGCACCACCCACACCAATGCCTAATAATAATACATTAGAGAATCCTCGTTCTTGTCTTGTTAATTCAGGGAATAGAGGAACCACAAGTGAACCACAAGAAGGGGACCTAGGTAATTCAAATAATTTCAATCTGCAAAATTTAGTACTAACCTTGCAGACACAAATTAAGGAACAAAAAGAACGCATTGAGCAAATCCCTGGAGTTCCGCCTGTAATAAAACGAGTAGACATGGACAAATACTCACAGCAACCTTGTAAGCCAAATGCTGCTCCCCTTCCAATTCCGAAAAGGTTCAAAGTGTCTGACATTCCAAAATACGATGGTACAACATATCCACATGACTGCTTTAATAACAGGCGTGAAAGGCAACGAATTGACCAAACGAGAAATTGAATCAGTACTGGTCAAGAAATTTGGAGAAACACTCACCAAGGGTGCATTAACCTGGTATTCTCTTTTACCTGAAAATTCTATAAATTCTTTTGCTGAGCTTTCAGATTCTTTTATTAAAGAACACTCGGGAGCTCAAAAGGTTAAGAAAAGCATGGAAGATATTTTCAAAATCAAACAAGGGGATTAAAAGTTGCTCAGAGATTTTGCCGATAGATCCAGCGTGAAAGAATGACTCTACCCCATGTACCTGACAATTGGGTTGCAATAACTTTCGCAAGTAATTTAAATGACAAAAGTTCTGAAGCCAAGAGAAGTCTCAAAGAAAGCCTTCGAGAATTCCCTGCAACCACGTGGAATGATGTTTACAACAGGTATAACGCGAAGCTACGAATTGAAGAAGATAAGGTACCTAAGTTTCATCACTAAGAAAGAAGCGGTTCCAGAAGATCAGAAACCGAAAAACAATTGCGTAAAAATAGGTACGATCCATATATGGGACTTGCAGGAAAAGACTCACGGTCAAAATAGGATAACCAACAATATGATCAAAAATCAAGGAACAGGGAATCTGGTTCTTCATCAAGGTTCAGAAATGATTGGAACAGACAAGAGTCACGAAATGATGATAGAAGTTTAAAGGCAAGGCTCGGAGGATATTACTTTAACGTCACTACCTATGAGCTCGTGGCTGTTTTAAGGAGCATGGAAGATAAGGTACGATGGCTAAAAGAGATGCGGTCAAATCCAAATAGACGCAATCCTGACCATTGGTGTGAATTCCACAATGATCACGGATACAAAACATCAGAATGTAGGTTCTTACAAAGTGAAATGGATCATCTACTAAAGCAAGGGTACCTCACTGACTTATTTAGTGAGAAAGGTAAACAAGCCTATATGAAAAATAGGCAAGATCCAGCAAATCCCCCTTCACCTAAGAGAAAAGTGAATGTGATTAGTGGGGAAGAAGATATTCACAACATAACCTACAAAGCTACCAATAAGGTTTCTAAAGTAACAATCACGCACGGGAAACGGGTACGGCAGGTTTTAGAAAATGAAAGTATTTCATTCGATGACAGAGATACCGAAGGAGTAATAACCCCACATAATAACGCATTGATAATATCTTTACTTGTACATGATACTAATGTAAAACGAGTTTTGATTGATCCGTGAAGTTCCGTAAATATCATACCATTAAGGGTATTACGTGAAATGCAAGCTAAAGAAAACCCATGGCGCATAACTTGTCCAGGTTCGACAATTCAAGTGTGGTAGAAAAAAGAGAGGTAATTCTAACAACGTTTACTGCATATGTTGTTAAAGAAACTAAATTTCAGGTAGTTGATATGGAAATGGCTTACAATATGATCATGGGTAGGACTTGGATCCATGATATGGATGTTGTTCCATCAACTCTACATAGAGTTATTAAATTTCTATTATTATTGGGGATTTGTCAAATTTGGGGGGATCAGCAAACAACCAGGAATATCAACACCGTAACATATACAAGCACCGTATATAAAGAAAAATAGCAATTACAAGAATCAGTTGACATCAGCAATCAAACCTCAAGTAACCTAGAAAAAATAGATTTAGATTCGAAACCTAATATAATTCAAGAACCTGAAGAGAACAAAAATTTCAAAACAACAATCGAAGAACTCGAGGCTGTGATATTATTTGAGTAGTATCTTAAACGGAAAGTTTATGTTGGAGCTAATTTAAACTCAAACATGTGAGGTATGTTAATTGAATTTCTAAAATCTAACGTGGATTGTATTTCTTGGTCCCATGCTGACATGATAGGGATACCTCCGGATGTGATGACTTACGAACTAAACGAAGACTCATCCTTTACACCAGTAAAGCAAAATAGAAGAAAGCAAGGGGCATTCAAAAACCAGGTGATTCAAGATGATGTCCAAAAGCTATTAAAATTGGGTCAATCCGTAAGGTAAAGTACCCTAATTGGTTTGCTAACACAGTTGTTGTACCTAAAAAAATGCTAAGTGTCGTGCTTGTATAGATTATACATATCTTAATAAAGCATGTCCAAAGATTCTTTTCCTTTACCACATATAGATAAATTAATTGATGCAACTGCAAGACATGAACTTTTAAGTTTTTTAGATGTATATTCAGGGTAAAACCAAATTAAAATGGACCCTAGTGATGAAGAAAAAACTTCTTTCATCACAGACAGGGGGGACTTACTGTTATAAAGTAATGACCTTTGGTCTCAAAAATGCTGGAACAACCTATCAAAGGTTGATTACCAAAATATTCCAAGAACATTTAGGAAAAATGATGGAGGTATATATAGACAATATGCTTGTTAAAGCCCAGCTTTCTCATGATAATATTTCCCATCTATCTGTTACATTTGGAATTTTACGAAAATTTAATATGAAAATTAATCCAGAAAAATGTGCATTTGGAGTTGCATCAGGTAAGTTTTTGGGTTTTCTTGTTTCTAACCGTGGTACTGGGTAAACCCTTCTCAGATCAAAGCGATAGAATTAATCACTAATACCCTTGCTAATAAAAAGGAAGTTCAAAGATTAACGGGAAGAATTGCACCCTTGGGGACATTTATTTCCAAATCTGCAGAAAAATGTTTTAAATTTTTCTTTGCACTCAAAAAGCATGATTTTTAAATGGAATGAAGATTGTCAACAAGAACTTAGAAATTTGAAAGCTTATTTGTCAAACCCACCATTATTGGAAAATCCAAAGGTAGGAGAAAAGTTTCTCATCTATCTGGTTGTATCTGATGTTGCGGTAAGTGTTGTTTTTGTCCGTGAGGACCTAGGTAATCAACCTCCTATTTATTATGTAAGCAAACCTTTATTAGATGCTGAAACACGATTCCCACAACTAGAAAAGTTAGCATTAGCTTTGATCATGGTATCTAGGAAATTAAGACCTTATTTTCAATGTCATTCCATTGTTGTAGTTACTGCTTTTCCATTACGAAACATTTTGCATAAACACGAACTGTCAAGAAGATTAGCAAAATGGTCTATAGAACTAAGTGAATACGAAATTAATTATCAACCTAGGACCGCTATAAAATCTCAAGTACTAGCTGATTTCGTAGTTGATTTTAGTCGGGGGATGCAGTTAGAAGCAGAAAAAGAATTAAAAGTTTTTAATAGTGCAAACCCGGGGACTTGGATTTATTCACTGATGGTTCATCTAATGTAAAATGAGCGGGCATGTGGATAGTTCTCATACCACCTACGGGTGAAACTATTAGACATTCTATAAAATGTCATTCTACAACAAACAATGAAGCAGAGTACGAGGCTGTAATTGTAGGTTTAGAATTGGCACGAGAACTCGGCATAACATAGATTATAATAAAGAGCGATTCTCAACTCGTGTTCAACCAAATGCTGGGGACTTATACAACCAGGGAAACTCAAATTCAAGAATATCTCGAAAAGGTACGGGAACTAATAAAGCAATTCCAAACTTGGAAGGCAATGCAGATCCCAAGAGATGAGAATGTGGAGGCAGATGCTTTAGCTAATCTCGCATCTGCAGCTGATGTAGCAAACGACGCAAATGCTTCAGTCATACATTTATTTCATTCCGTTCTCGAACCTGATAAGAATGAGGTAAATTTTAATCATTTCACATGGGATTGGAGAAACGAAGTTACTGCTCTTTTACAGCACGAAACTGTGCCTAATGACAAAGGAAAGTCTCACGCACTTTGCAAAAAAATTGCTCGTTATTGTGTATATCAAGAAAATCTTTATCGAAAGATGTTCGGTGGACCACTAGCAAGGTGTCTCGGACCTTCTCAAACAGAATATGTGATGAGGGAAGTACATGGAGGACATTGTGGAAATCATGCAAGGGGAAGGTCACTTGTAAGAACGTTGATTTGAGCAAGGTATTATTGGCCTAAGATGGAAGAGGAGGCAAATAGTTTCGTGTCCAAATGTGATAAATGTCAAAGATACGGAAATAATATGCATTAACAAGCTGAGTTATTACACCCTGTTATAGCCCTGTGGCCCTTAATGAAATGGGGAATAAATATCGTAGGTCCACTACCACAAGCAAAAGGTCAGATGAAGTTTCTACTTGTACTCACAAATTATTTCACTAAATGGGTAGAAGCAGGAGCATTTAAACAAGTACAAGAGAAGGAAGTTAAAGGCTTCATATGGCGAAATATAATACGCCATTTTGGAGCACCAAAGGAAATCGTGTGTGACAATGGACCGCAATTCATAGGAGCTCAAATCACAGAATTTCTTCAAAGTTGGAAAATTAAAAGGATAACATCTATGCCATATCATCCAGTGGGTAATGGACAAGCAAAATCCACAAATAAAGTAATTATCAACAACTTGAAGAAAAGGTTACAGGATTCAAAAGGTAATTGGCATGAGGTATTACTTGGAGTATTACGGGCTTATCCTACAACGACAAAAACAAGCACTGGAGAAACACCATTTTGTATGGTTTATGGTACAAAAGCCTTAATTCCGGTTGAAATAGGAGAATCGAGCACACGGTACGTTCAAGCAACGGAGGAATCTAATGATGAAGAGATGCGGGTCAACCTTGATTTGCTCGAAGGAAAGAAGAGAAGCTGCATTAATAAGAATGGCAGCGGAAAAGCAAGTAATTGAATGATATTACAATAGGAAAGCACGCCTCAAATTTTTCAAAATTAGGGACTTCGTGCTTTAAAAGATGTTCCAATCTGCAAAGGATGCTAATTCAGGAAAGCTAAGTCCAACGTGGGAAGGACCATATAGAGCTCGTGACATTGCGGAAAAAGGAGCATACGAGTTGGAGACAATGGATAGAAAAGTTTTAACCTCACATTGGAATGTTGTCCACTTAAAGAAACATTACTTCTGAGAAAGTACCCACGGTAAGGTATCGCCATGTTAAAATCTTATCTTTTGAATTACTAAAGTTTTACTAATGATTTTAGATGCTAGGAAAAAACTCTAACTCGTGTCAAGTGATGAGTCACGACCTGCATGGCAAAATGGAATATTCTAAAATTCCCACCCATGGTTACAATTAATATGATGGAAATACACACGAGTTAGGCAGTCTTCAGCTATAATCGCACCTCCGAGTCCCGTATATTTTTCTGTTTCAGGAAAAGAACCAAATTGAATGAAACAGACAAGTTCTTGAGGCTTCATACTTCATCGCTCAAACACTTGGGGGAATACACATTATACACAGATTCGTGCAGAAAAGCAGATACGAATATCGAAAAAAAGTCGATCGAGTTTGAGCAAGATTTAAAAGAAAATCCAGCCATAAAGAGACAAGTGTTGAGAAAAAGATACGGAGTCTTCAGCATTCACCACCGTGTTCAACAAACATAAGACATTCATCATAATATTATTTCTTGAGAACAACAGAGTCATCTCTCAAACTCATAAACAAAGTCGCCTCTCAAACCCTTCCTAATATAGGGTCATGACTATGTACTGAAACAGGTTATAAGGAAAAACCTTGTTTATTTTATAATTTGTAAAATCTGTTACAAAAGAACCGCTACGAGAAATTTATATATGTATTTTAATACATGTAATATTTAAAAGCTTGTCCAAGTTCATGAATAAAAACTTGTCAAAGTTGTTTCACGCAAAACATGTGTATTCCTATTTCTTTCTTCGTATTATAACACCATTATAAAGTTAAGACGTCTTCTTCATTAAGTATCGATATATATAAAAGGGCCCTCTTTTATAAACCTCACGAGAAGAATCATAAAACATTTTCAGAAGATAAAAATGCTAAGCTATTCTATAAGTTCTAGATATATAAATAGGCAACAATAGAACATATAGAAGTACCAAGAAAATTTCTTAATACGATTAAAAATACTAAGTAAAAACTTAGTCAGCAAAATATCTTTTTACAAGTGCCCCATTAGGGTAATCACCAAATAATCCCTTAAAATTCAAAGGGATAAAACCACCAATCAATAAAAAAAGACAACAGTAAAGTTTGAAACAAGTTCAACTGGTCACTAAAGGGGTTGGAACATCAGAAGTTGCAATCTCATTTTCAGGGGTAGCCATAGGCGCGGTAGCAACTTCTGAAGAAGCAACAATATAAGCGGTTTCAGCTGGGATTGAAGTGTTAAGGTCACCGAGGGAAGCAGGAATCACGGGAGCTTCAGCTTCCATAGACTGTGTCATAGAAGTTTCACCTTCCGGAGATGGAATTACAACTTTTTCAACTTCAACTGCCACAACACTGACTTCATCATTCAAAGTTTCTTCTTCAATAGGAGCTTCAAGTGCTGGAGAAGGAGAGTCAAGTGGTTATTGGCTTTCTTCAATCGTTTTCAAGACTTTGGCAAATTCTGATTGTAATTCAAAGTTTTCTTGACTGTCCTCCATTAGAGCATCACGACGGGAATTTAGAAAATCCCAACTCACTTCAATATTGAAATTCTCCTCAAGAAGCCCATACTCCCTTTCCCACATAGCCATATCATTCTTCAATATTTGGTGCTCAACTAAATGAGAATCAAGAGAAGCTTCAATGGAGGCATGAGAACTCTCTAAAGCACGTATCTTGTCAGCAGAGATCCTTTAGTCAGCTTGAGCCTGAGTCAATCTTTGCACTAACTCCCTTGCGTATTCTTCTTTTTTGCCCAAAAGTGCCTTAAGCTCTCTGATCTCCTAACTGGATTTTGATAATTGTTCAGAAAATGAGCACTCCAAAAGCTCCTTATCTTTTTCAAACTGGCTTGAAGAAACCTTAGCAACTGCTAGCTCAGAAGTCCAACCACGCTTTTGTTGCTCCAAGTGATTTCTATTTTCTTGTAATTCTTCTATGGTTATCTGATCATTCTCAAACTATTCCTTCCAATTAGTTGCTTCTAACTCGGCTCCCTTGGCTATTTGCTAAGCCTCGTGGATAGCCTTATCAGACTCACGGGCTTTCTTTTCTAAAAAGGAGATCCTTCCCATCAACTCAGTTCCAATAAGATTAGCTTACAAGGGAAAGGTAGAAAATGTGATAATTTAGCAATATATAAAAAACTTGTTAATACCTTCAAAGTAGAATGAACAATGTCATTCATTAGAGTCAAACAGTTGTGGCTCTTCATCTTATTCTTCTCAGTATCTCCAATCAGTGGCTCAAGCCAGATATCTGCTCCACCTGACTTCCTTAAGAGGCTATGATTAGCAGTAACCTCAAGGGTAACGCTCCTCATAGTTAAACTTCTGCTATTGGAACCCTCCTTTGCGTATTGAACAGAGGAAGGGGGAGCAATAGAAGAAGGAACAGTAGAAGTAGTGTAGACTAGAGCCAAAAAAGTCAAGGTGGAGATAGAAGAAACGGACAAGGGAATCAAAACAGGCAAAGAGGTAGAAGTAGATAAAATAGGCAACGGAACACTCGTAACTGAAAGAGGAATAAAAGAAACGGGAATAGTAAAAGAGAGGGGAGTTTCATCAAGAACTGGCACAAGCTCTCCACTCTAAAAACCACTAACAGAGAGATGTCGAATTGATTCATTATAGTCCCTTGGAGTGGTGTCCTCATCAGAAGGAATCTGAACAGGCTCGTAGATAAAGGTTTGAGCAGGAGTATCTTCAGCTTCATCTTCAGAAATGATGCGTCTCCTGGCTCTTGGCCTAGCAATAAAGGAGGTATCTTCTTCTTCTTCATTATCACATTTTTCTTCTATAACGTTCCTCTTTGACAGCATGAGTTTAGTTTTTCCAAAGAAAGTAAATAGCTAGAAGAAGCTCGAAGGGCAATGGCTACCTCAGTTGTCATACCCCTGATACCAAATCCTGATAAAAAGAAGGATAAATAATTAAAACAAGAAGGAATTTAACATACGGCAAATCATAAGGAAATGCATACCGTGGGTCTTCACTTTCCAACCATTTAAATGGGAAATTGATTTCCAAGTTCTCGCCTCCATCGTTGCAGTTTTAAAAATTGAATTTACCCAACCACGGAAGTTAGGAACGGGTTCCACATTTCCCATGGTGGCTATGGAAAACAAAATAGAAATGAAATTAGAAAAGAAGTACTCTTAAAAATAGATACGGTAAGTAAAAGAAAACGTACGTGCAAAGTTTCACTTCTCAGAGAAGGGTATATTTGTTTCACCCAAGAAATCCACCATACTTAGTACAACACAACGAGTACATCACACACGATCCTTGTCATCCTAGGGGTTTACCAAAAGCTTTTTGCTTCTTGTGGTTAAGGTAAAAACTCCATGGAGAAATAATTTGAGATGGTATAGGTGAATAAGATGGGGAAAGGTAAGCTTAACATTGCCTTTGGTAGACAAATACCTCAAGCAAGCCACAGCTCTCCAAACAAGAGGCCCTACTTGTGCTAAGCAAATTTTGAAGAAGTGAAAAAATTTAAGTATGACGGGGTGAATGTATGGATTAAATCCGAAAGTAAAGGGATAAGTATAAACGAAAGAGAATCCAATTTTAAAAGAAGAAATTCTCTGGTTTGGGTTAGGAATCATCATACAAAGATTGTCTCTCCAATTACAATCTTTCCTAACAGTGGTAATAACAGGTTCAACTATTAGAGAAGGATAGGTGACAGCTTATTCTAAGTTTATAACATGTTCTTGGATATATCTTCTATCATTCCCAAAAGATAAATCGTTGGGTACTATTTCTTCATCTAAAGGTTCTCGGAGAGATTCAAAAAGTTCTTTACCTTTAGAAGAAGAAGTTTTAGAGGTGGAGCCTCTAATGCCAGAACTAGAAGGAGGAACGACAAAACCAGATAAACCACCACGAGTAGACCCTAGGCTACAAAGCCTGCCTCCTCTACCTCTTCTATGTCTTACATGGGCATTAGGAAAGTTATCTACAATTGGAATTTTCCTAGGGTTAGGGTTTGAAGACAATATTGTTGAAGAAGGATGAACTAAAGGAGAAAAGGAACAAGAGTGAATAATAAATTGTTTGTTGAAGATCTATGAAGAAGAAGACAAAACAAAGAAGGTTAAGTACGTATATAAAAGCAACCGTCAAATAAAGAAGTGTAATGATGGAAAGTCTATAATAAAGGCACTATCACTTCGTGAATAAAGAGGATGAAGAAACCTTGAAAAAAGGTTATATAATTACTAAGCCAATCAGAAGGTGACACGTGTGTAGAGCATTAAATAGAAGGTGACACGTGTGCAAAATAGAAGAGACAATTGAAGCGTCAGTACTGTCATAACATTAATTACGGTAAATATTCTCTTTCTATGAAGATCCACTTCCCAAATATTTAATTGATAAATAAATGGAAAGTGGGGGGACTATCTGTATTGGGAAAAAACTGAATTTATATTGAAGATAACATGGCATGACACGTGGATTGGTCAAATGGTCAAAACATGATGATCAATTAATACGCATGAGTGATAACAAATACGGGAAGGAGAAAGCTAAATAGGCACGAGAAGCAATTCGACTAATAATACAAGCTACATACCTATTTAAGTCATTTAAATCCAGGAAATTAGAAGGCATTAAAGATATGGATCTGATGACTAAAAGGAATCCAAATTCAATATTAAATACCCAATACGTTAGAGATTTGGTATTAAATAGGAATGATTATGTAATGTTTATCTTTTATTGCTCATGTCTTTTCCGAGAATCGACTATAAAAGGAAGAGGTCTCAACACTTATAAGGGACACGGAATATCATCGATATTACATTGAAATACAAACTTATTTATTGCTTTATTGTTATTCTCAAAAGTCTATTATTCTTTTCGTCTCCTGATTATCAAAAACCCAAATTTCTATTTGTCTTTAGCTTTGGCCAAAGAATCATATTTTTGATATATATATATATATATATATATATATATGCATATAATTGTGAATATTTTTATAATAAATGGTGTTGAATATAATGCACCTCTAGTAGAAGAGTGTTTCTGCCTCTATATGAAACAACATGGTATTTCAAATTTTAACCACGGAATTTTAAGTTTAGAGGTTTAAAGTTCAAAGAAGGTGTCTTTTAATGTGGTAATAAGTTCAGATTCAACATTTGCATACTTTTTGTCAAAATCTCCATTGCCTTGCATGTTGTTAGATACACTGATTGAAAAACAACCTTGCTATTTAATTTGTCTTACCCCTACCATCGAAGCCCGTCCTCCCGTCTCTCCCAGTCCATTTATTTTTACTTTGAATTTAATATGAGGCACCTACTGTAAAGTACTCAATCACATAATCCAGAAGAGTTTTAGTTATATACACCATCAATATAAAAAATTTTACACTATCAAGTGATTTTTACCGATTGTAGCACATTAATTACAATAGTTTTAAAATGTTTACCTGTTATGGTGATGATGTATATGACTTAAAACTCATTTTGAGTTCAAATACTCATGTTTTTGTTGATTAGCTGAATCATATTGTCATGTCAATTTGTAGTGGTTCACTTTCTTCCAGCAAGTTAGTCCTGTATGAGGTCGAATTTGACCCTCGATGTCTCTGCATTAATGGATATGACCAGCGGACATACGCCAAGTTAGGCGTGAGGACAAAGAACGACGTCATTAAGATTCAGCGTCCCCACTAAGGGGGTATCATCTACTTACTATTTTTGTTATTTCGTGGAGGGTCTCCTACTATATAAAGGAGACACTAACGTTGAAAAAGAGGAAATTATTCTCTCATAATACAACTCCGTATTTCTCTCTCTAGCTTTCTATCTCTAAGCAAGTGTTCTTAAAATATCTTCAGATCTACTAAGATCAATATTACTTCTATCCCTAGGTCATATTATATTTGATTTCGATTTACACTTATTTGTTTTGATTGTTCTAAGCTTGCAAAGTATATTGATAACTTTCGAGCCAAATAATTTGACGCCGTCTGTGGGGAATTCGAGAATCAAAATCATAGTTCGCACCCAGAGAAAATCCAATCACCATTCTCTACATCACACGGAAGCAAAAGATGGCAGAAAATAAAGCAATAGTAGGCGTTGCAGTCAACCTCATAGATCCTCTCAACGAGGCCATTGAAGAGAACAAGTTGAACACAACATCCAGTACTACACCCGATAGAGAGATCTCACCCTCCCCATCTGAAGATCTAACGATCTTGAATGGAAAAGGAGCTTCAACATCTATGGCTAAGGAAATACCCCCGGTACTCAAGAAGCTACTGGAGGAGTGGCTGATAAGTACTCTAAGTGACTTGACTAAGAAGTCACCACAAAGTATCACCGAGCGTACACCAACGGTAGGCATCACCGCTGCCATAGGTGAACTGAAGTTGCACGAGCGAAAAATACCCCCATCGATGTATAGACCAACGATGGCACACTCACAGATATCCTTGGGAAGATGGGAGAAATGGAGAATGAAAACAAGGCACTCCGTGACGAAATGAAAGGACAACAGGACAGAATAGATGATACCCCGGTACTCCCAAGTTGCACCAAAACGAGACATGGGAAGGTTCATTGAACAACCGCACAACAAAAAAGTTGCCCCTCAACCTATCCCAAAAGCCTTCAAAATGTCACCTTACTTAAGGATATACGACGGGACCACAGATCCCGAGGACCATTTGATCCACTATGTAACTACTGTGAAAGGCAACGATCTATCGAAAGATCAAGTACCATCAGTGTTGCTAAAGAAATTTGGTGAGACGTTGACAGAGGGAGCACTAACGTGGTACTCTCGTCTTCCAGCTAAGACGATATCAACGTTCGAGGAAATGGTAGATAAGTTCGTCACCGCCCATGAAGGAGCAAAGAAAGCGAAAGCAAGACTCAATGATATCTTCACCGTTAGGCAAACCGTAAGAGGACTCAGGGACTTCCTAGCCATGTTTAACAGGGTAAGGATGAGCCTGCCAAACGTGTCGGAAGGTATGGCGGTCACCGCTTTCCAGAACGGGCTAAACAGAGATGGTTCGAGCGCGACTAAATGCTACTAAGCCATCTCATGAAGTATTCCCCTACCACATAGGAAGAAATCCACAACCCCTACTGTAATGAGGTACGAGTGAACGAGGACGACCTCAATAGGTCGGCCCAATGGTTAACAATGATACACTTATAAACCAGGAGGGATCAACGCAACGATGGGTGGCGGTAGCAAATCCCACATCTCAATATAGAAAGACACCAACCCTACGTCAGATCTTCCCATCCACAACCACCAAGGCACACGGATACACTACGACGACGTGTCGCTCCCCTCCGATCGAAAGAGGTATGCCTCCTTTATTATCTACCCATAAATTTTTTGTGTCTCCTTCAGAAATAGTGTACGCACTGGAGAAATTGGGAACCAAGGTGCAGTGGCTGCAGAAGATGAAATCAGACCCCACCACGAGGAAATAAAACGTCATGTCTGAGTTCCATCAGGAACGACGACACAAAAAGGATTGCATAGGCCTACGGCAGGAGGTGGTAAGGATGCTGAATCAAGGATACCTGAGAGAACTACTCAGTGAAAAAGGGAAAACCAACTTCGCACGAGGGCAGGAACAAACCCAGGGGCCGCCGAAACCACCTTCCCCAGCTTGTACCATAAACATGATCGTCGGAGGTGGCGATGACTCAGCAATCAATCATGTCAAGTTCACTACCACGCACACGCTAAAGCGAACAATCACCTATGAACGCTATGACAACTTTGAAGATCACCTTCGATATGTCCGATACCGACGGTTTGTATTTCCCCCATTATGATGCTTTAATTATTACTTTACGCGTCGCCGATATTGATGTTAAAAGAATCATGGTCGACGACAAAAGTGGTGCCTGTATTATCCATCCAAGGGTCCTCGTGCAAATGGGACTCAAAGATAGGATAATACCACGCTGCATAACACTGACATGTTTTAATAATGCAGTAGAACGGACCTCCGGCGAGAAATCATTGCCCGTTTTAGCAGGAGGAGTCACGCTGGAAATGACTTTCCACGTGATGAACCAGGAGACAGCTTACAACGCCATCATAAGGCGCCCTTGGATACATTCCATGCGAGCGATACCTTCGAGTTTCTACCAAGTGATCAAATTCCCAACCCCGTGGAGGGTATCTAGCATCTGAGGCTAACCGCGCACCGTGTAGGAATGCTACAAAATTGCCCAATATTGTGCCCACACCAAAAAGCTGCAAGGAGCTAGTGCAGAGGCATAGAATCAACTATGTCAGGGACTAAGGTCAACCCGACAACGGACGCCATCAGAGACCCTAACGTCGTAGAGGCCTATGAAGAGACAGTCGAGGACCTCGACCCAGTCCAACTAGACAGTGCCGACCTTACAAATAAATACTACATCAGGCACGGTCTCGACAACCCAAGTACCATGAGTTCTAGACTAACTATGCACATTTTTTTGCTTTTTCCTACTCAGATATGCCAGGAATCCCAAAGGACATTGCCACTCAAAAGCTAAACGTCGACCACTACATCTGCACATGCGGCAGATGAGTAGGAAATTCAACCCCGCAATCAATGAAGTGGTCAGTGAAGAAGTAGACAAGTTACAGGCCAGTGGCTCCATCAGAGAATCAAAGTACCCCCAATGGGTCGTCAATGTCATCATGATCAAAAAGAAAAATGGGAAGTGGAGAATTTGCGTGTATTTCACCGACCGGAACAAGGCACAACCAAAGGATTCATTCCCACTGCCCCACATCGACCAACTGATCGACTCTACGGCAGGACATGAACTGTTGAGCTTCTTAGATGCCTACTCCAGCTACAATCAAATCATGATGGCTGAGAAGGATCAAAAGAAAATGACTTTCATCACCTACCAAGGGACGTAATGCTACAAGGTAATGCCCTTTGGGCTCAAAAATGTAGGGGCTGCGTACCAAAGGCTAGTCACAAAAACTTTCCAAGACCAGCTCGCCAAGACCATGGAAGTCTATATCGGTGATATACTGGTAATGTCGACAAAGAAATAGGACCACATCGACCATCTGAAGGAAGCCTTCGAGATTTTGAGAAGGTACAGGATGAAGCTGAACCAGGAAAAATGCGCCCTCGGCATGCCCTCAGGGAGGTTCTTACGTGTCCACGTATCACAACGAGGTATCGAGGTCAACCAGGATCAAATCAAGGCAATAAACGCAATACCAGAAATTTTTAATAGCAAGAAACAGGTGCAAAAGCTAACGAGGCGAGTAGGCGCCTTATCTAGGTTCATCTCAAGGTCCTCTGACAGATACCATAAGTTTTTCAATGTATTTAGAAAATATCACAGGTTACAGTGGAACAAGAAATACGTCGAAGCCTTGAGAAAACTAAAAGCATACCTATCTTCGCCACCACTGCTAGTAAAATCAAACCTAGGCGAACCTTATTGGTGTATCTGGCTGTATTCGAAGTCTCCTTCTTGGTTCACGAAAATGAAGCTACGCAATCTCCCATTTATTACATTAGCAAAACCTTAATGGACGCCAAAACACGGTATCCACACCTTGAGAAGTTAGCTCTGGCACTGGTCGTAGCTTCGCAAAAGCTCCCACCCTATTTTCAGTGCCACCCCAAAAAAGTAGTAACAGCCTTCCCCTTAAGAAGCGTCCTACACAAGCCTGTATTATCAGGCCGCCTCGCCAGATGGGCCATAGAGCTCAATGAGCACGATATCTCCTATCACCCAAGAAACGCCATCAAGTCGCAAGTACTTGCCAACTTTGTAGCTGATTTCAGCATAGAGATACTGCCAGAGGTGGAACTAGAGTCACGCCGTGCCTCCTCCAATACCGATCTATGGACTCTCCACACTGACGATGCCGCAAATTCCTCGTGATCGGGACTGGGACTCGTTCTTGAAGTCCCCACGAGCAAAACAATTTTCTAGTCCATACGAGGTTGAATACTAAGCTGTGATTGCAGGTATGAAATTAGCCATCAAATACAGAGCTCGGCGGATCATTCTCCATTACGACTCCCAACTCGAAGTGAACCAGATCACTGGGACTTACCAGATCAAGGAGCAGATGCTACAAAAGTACCAATTAGAAATCCACAAGCTAATGACAGAGTTCAACGAGTACTGCTTTGAGCAAATTCCGAGGTCACAGAGCATCGAAGTATACGGCCTAGAAAAGCTGGTCGCGGCCACTAAAAATATTAACAAAGAAAGAGTGGCCACCCTCCTCCATTAGGCCATTGATCATACTGAGGTACTCTCTTTAAAACTAACTTGGGACTGGCACAACCAGTTTGTATCCTATCTGCAGGACGGGACGCTCCCACTTGATTAAAAAGAAGCAAAGAAGCTCCATGTACAGGCTGTCTAGTACTACCTAATAAACCACGACCTCTACAAGAGGACGTTTGGCGGACCCCTAGCCAAGTGCCTAGGGCCACACCAAACGAGGCAAGTGCTTGAAGAGGTACACGAAGGTCACTATGGTGCCCACACAGGTAATTGCGCCCTCGTTTGCTGCATCATCCGAGCCGGTTATTACTGGCCCACTATGAAAAAAGAGGTAGCGGAATATGTTCGTTGATGTGAATAATGCCAAAAGTATGCACCCATGATACACCAACCGGGAGAACCTCTACACTCAGTCACCTCTCCATGGAGTTTCATCAAATGGGGGATGAACATAGTCAGCCCCCTACCAACGGGACGAAGAAAGGTACGATTTTTGTTAGTTTTAAGTGACTATTTCTCCAAGTGGGTGGAAGAAGGTGTGTATCCACAGATATGTGAACAGGAAGTCATTGCCTTCATATGGAAAAACATCATATGTCAATTCAGCATCCCCAAAGAAAGTAGCTGCGAAAACGGTCCATATTTCATTGGCAAAAAGATGACAGAATTCTTCGAGAAATGGCACATTAAGCGAATACTCTCCACACCATATCACCGAGCCGCTAACGTACAAGCAGAATCCTCCAACAAAACAATAATGAACATACTGAAAAAGAAACTCGAAGAAGCCAATGGTCTATGGCGCAAGCTACTACCAAAATTGTTATGGGCACACCGGACCATGCCCAAATCCAGCACGGGAGAAACACTATATTCACTGGTCTACGGAACCAACGTGGTCATACTCGTCGAAGTTGGAGAACCTATCCTGAGGTATTCACACACCAGCGGAGCAAAGAACGACACCAATAAACTTCAAGACCTCGACGAGGCCGAAGAAAGAAGGGATATGGACCACATAAGAATGGCGGCCCAGAAACAACAGGTCGAAAGGTACAATAACAAGAAAGCCAAAACAAGGCCACTCAAAGTAGGAGACTATGTCCTCAAAGACAAGATATTGAACGAAGGAAAACTGAGCCCCAATTAAGACGGACCATACAAAATCACAGCGACAGTAAATAAAGGAGTATTCCGGTAAGAGAAATGGAGGAAAAACACTCCAAAACAACTGGAACATCACCCACCTCAAGTACTTCCATTTTTTAACGGCATCTCCCGAGTCGTACTTTTTTCCCTTACCCGAGTTTTGTACCAATTGGGTTTTCTCGGGAAGGTTTTTAACGAGGTTGTGGAGGGGACATCTGGAAGTATCTGTGGCCAAGTTTATCATACCAGCCGCTCCACGTGCTCTCAAGGCCGATATGATAAAGGGACTGGAGTAGCACGATCACCATTGTATAAATGGCTAGGGCCACGATCTCCATTGTATAAATGGCTACGGCCATGATCTCCATTGTATAAACGGCTACGACCACGATCTCCATTGTATAAACGGTTGAGGCCACGATCTCCATTATATAAATGGCTACGACCATGATATCCATTGTATAAATTGCTGCGACCATGATCTCCATTACATAAATGGCTAAGGCTACGAGCTCTATTGCATTAAAGGCTAATGCCATCGCCGTTAGAATGTCGACAAAGTTCGACCACGGCAAATAAATAATTCGACACAAGTCGAACGTTATTATAGTTTAAGGCCAAGCGCCTTCACCATCAAAATTAACAAGTTCAACTTCAGTCGAACTAGGACTCAGGCTAAGGCCATTGCCGTTGCAACGTCGACCTAGCTCGACCACGGAGAGTAAAGCATTCGACGCCAATCGAAGTAACATTATAAAAGGCTAAGGTCGTTGCCATTAGAACATCAACCTATCTCGACCACGGCCAGTAAATAATTCGACACCAGTCGAAATTATCACAAGCTAATCACCTTCGAGAGTAAATTCAACAAAGTTCAATCTCACTCGGACTATAAAGCCAAGCGCCTTCGCATCAAATTTAACAAGTTTTACTACAGTTGAACTGGGACTCAGGCTAAGCACCTTCAATATTAAACTCAAATAGTTTGGCCTCGCTCGAACTACAGTCTAAGGACATCGCCATAAAACGTCGACAAAGCTCGACCGCTACCAATAAATAATTTGGCGCCAGTCGAGCACCATTAATGGCTAAGACCATCGCCATCAGAACGTTGACTTAGCTCGGCTATGATAAGCAAATAACTGACGGCTATCAAAGTTACTTTAAGCATCGACTTAGTTCAACTACAGCAAATGACACATCGACGACAGTCGAAATAATATCACTGTAAGCCGAGGCCACCACCATTTAGAGTCGACCTAGCTCGATCGCAACAGATAAGCGCTCCGACAATATTCAAAGCCTCAACCCATTGGCGGATAACACTTAGAAAACATTCAGAAACACAACAAAATTTCTACAAGTAAACGAGCACCCGCTCGGCGAAAATATGTGGCAAAATACAAAAAGAAAAAAGGAAAGGAATAACAGCAAAAGTATGACTCTCACTATTACCAAAAAATATATTTACATCCGACCTTGCAAAGGGTTGCTATTACATCCAAAAAATAAACAAAGTATATACAAGTTCTAAGGAGCTTCACCATCCTAACGTTGCTCCCGGTGTGCTCGCCATCTTGGCCATCGCCCCCTGCTTGTCCGACATCCTGGCCGTCATTGCCCCTGGCATGATAATCTTCGGTCTACCAAGAGTCGAACTTGAGCCGGTTGACATCCTCGGAGGAATATCCCTTATGATCAGGGGAGTCAGAACTATACCCACAAGTAGTACAAGCGGCACAATCCGCGCATGACTTTGAACATCTTCATCAGTAGCGCAGCCCGCAGCAAGATATTCCTTGAGTACGTCCAGTCGGGCCTCCACATACACCCACATCCCCTGATCATCACGGCTTTCGTCCTTGGGCCTCAATAAGGCAGCCAGCTTAAGGGCTTCAATCTCTGCCGCTTTGGCCTCAAGTTCAGCGGTCAAGTCTGCAACTCTACAATGCAGATCATGCACCTCCGCCACTACCCCACGGCTAAGCTCCAATTCCTCTTCCCTTAACTTGAGGAGTGACTCCAGCTCGCTATTCCTAGTCATCGTCCTCATCAACCCCTCATCGGCTGTCTCCAGTTCGGCCACTCTACGCTTTAACTACTTCACTGACTGCTCAAGACCCTCATGGAATACCAAAAATTTGGGGTCCTACTTGAGCAAACCCACCACCGTCTGATGCTTGGAACGGCACTTCTTGTATTTTTTTTTCCATTTTGTTAAAAATTGCCGCTTTCAATTGCGCATACACCTCCACTCTATCTCCAAGATAAGAGTCTAAATAGAGGAAGAGAAAAGAAAGGGACGAGTAAGTACACATCAAAACTAGTCTCACGATATGTAGGGAAAATGGAAAGTTACCTGTAAGGCCGCACCGGCTACCCTCTAAGATAGCTCCCCGTCATTGACGCTTCTCAACACCTCGAGCTAGAGGGCCGCAAAAAATAGGGTCATGTATGTTGCTGCATGTTCTCTGTGTTGTAGTAAATTGTAGCTCCCAGAGATCATAATACGGCGATTAGATCTACCTGTCGTCATCTCCACATGGGCTGGACCCCTCGCTACCTCGTCCACATCCTCGTGGGCAGTCTCAGGGGTCGTTCCCCCAAAATCGCTACCCACTTCACCAGCAGCAGACGTCAAACCACCCTTCATGACTCGTGCTAGGCTGGACTCAGTAGTTGCACTCACCTAACGGGTCGACCTCCCTGTACGAATGGCATCGGCCATGAAAACGGGCCCAAACGCTAGGCGGGGCGTGCTAACTCTTCATCGTCAGTCACCACCGCCTTGCGCGTTATCAGCCTCCGCCTTTTTCTCTCTGGCGGCTCCTCACCCTCAGAAGCCTCATCTATGGTTTGCGGAGAAGGTACTAGAGAGGTCTCCTCACTTGCAGTCGCCGTCACAGACGCAGCCTCCTACGGAGAAGCAACGGAAATGCCTTCGCGGACCGACTCGCAAACTAGGTCACTAATGTCGTAGTTGATATCCGACCTAGGTGAGGCCAAAAAAGTCGTTCTCTTCTTGGGGACGCTTCGACCTATCAACGCAAACAAGTCAATCGTTAAGTCAGTCATTAAGGCCTAAAGGGACTTTCAAACCAAAGCCAAAAAATTACCTAACGGTCTCGTAGGGCCGTATTGTTGAAGAAACGTGGACCAGGTACGACATTCCCTCGCGTAAGGTAACAACCTGGCCACCTATTGCCTAATGGTGTTGATAAATTAGGGTGGAGAGGCTATCGCTACAAAGAAAGGAAAATCACAATTGTCAAATGGTCATGGCCGTCAATGCTACACATAAACATGAAATTCGACAAATGAAGGTACTTACGTTCTGAATTCCACCTCTCTTGTAATCCGTTAGGATTGGATACCAGGTGCTCCGTTCTGATGAAAAGGTATCTGTGCAAAAATCCACGATTAGTCTTGCCATCAGTCTTTACCACCAACCCTTTCAAGCCATGTCTCTTCAAGTGCACCATGGTACCCCTCAGGTAACAAGTGTTATACAAATGTAAAAGGTGATGGACGGTGACTTCGCACCCGACTCGTTCTGTGTACGTCGTGAACATCCTGCATACCTTCAAGGTATAGGGAGTGAGCTGGGTTGGGCACACATTGTAGAACTGGAAAAACTCCTCTACCAAGGGATAGACGGGGAGACAGTAACCAATTAACAATGGGTACTCTTAAAACGTGCAGTACCCCGGCCTATAGACATTTGCGTAGTTCGTTCTTGCGGAACCATTTCTATATGAGCCGGTATATTATGTACTGCACAAAATTCATTTAAATGACTTTACGTCAGTTTACTGTGCTCCCAGGGAAGAGGGGGGAGGTCCTTTTAAATTCACCTCAAACAAGAAGCTTTGGCAACACATTATCTGCAATGAGGGGAACGAAGACCTTTTCTACTTCCTCCTCTTCTCTATCGGAGGAAGGCGGTATCCTAGATGGAACGGTGTATTTAGACTTTTTATCTTGACGACGCTTCACCATAATTCCCGTTTAAGAAACAAAGAAGTCTCAAATAAAAAGATAGTTATTTGGGAAGGAAAACGAAGGAAAAAGCTAAAAAAACGTTTGCAAAGAGGTCGAAAAGATAAGTAAGGTTAAACCTTTCCCCTATTTATAGGATTGGATGGCGCAGAAATCGAAGAGGCACAATTTGAAACGGGCGCGGGAAACCGAGCGCCATATCACCCTCTGAACCATCTCGGGAATAGGTGTAATAATGACGCATGCGGGCAATGATGTCATTCAGAAGAGGAAGTCACACGTCAGCATCCCAACAATGTCATATGTTTCATCTCATTCACGATTACCGCAGTTGAGTAAGGTCAAATTCCCACAAAATGAGGTTTGCAGTTCCATCCCCTGGGGACGCCATCACACGCATCACTCAACGGACGGAGGAACTATCTGTATGGGGTCAAATTTGACCCTCGACGCCTCTACATTGATGGGTACGACCAGCGGACGTACGCCGAGTTAGGCGTGAGGACAAAAAACGACGCCGTTAAGATTCAACAACCCCACTAAGGGTGTATCATCTACTTTTATACTATTTTTATTATTTCTAGGAGGGCCTCCTACTATATAAAGGAGACCCTAACGTTGTAAAAGGGGGAATTGTTCTCTGATAATACAACTCTCTATTTCTCTCTCTATCTCTCTCTAGTTTTCTATCTCTAAGAAAGTGTTCTTAAAATATCTTCAGATCTACTAAGATCAATATCATTTCTATCCCTAGGTCATATTATATTTGATTACGATTTACCCTTATTTATTTTGATTGTTCTATGCTTGTAAAGTATATTGATAACTTTTGAGCCAAACAAGTACAAGGGTGGAATTTAATTAAATAGAATTGTCCTCCTCCCCTCCCCCCTCCCCCCTCCCGGCGATACATGTAGCGTTAAAGACAAATGTAACATAAATTTATGGATGGTCTGAAATACCTAATCCTCATAAGAAGCAGTTTACTTTCACACTCGTATAGGTGAAAACTGTAAGGTTTTCTGCGTCTCCAACTTCAAGCAGACAAATATTCAGTCATAGACTCTATACCACCACAAAACCAATTCAGATTTTGTCCAAAACTTGTGTTACGAACAAAGAATTTTTTGACACAAAGCCTTACAGCACCCGCTTCAGCCATAGAGTAACCAGTGGCAAATCCAAGATTTATAGATTGTGGATGCTTTACTGATTTTGGTGTAAATTTGCAGTAGTCAAACATGATCATCGTGGATACTCATGGTCAATTATTTGAATTTTTAAGTATTATCTATGAATACATAATACAATTTGGCTTTATTCCATACCTCAAAATCCGCTAATGAGAGTAAACATGATAAACACCAACATTGACAGCATTATTATCTTCTAATTTCTCTTTTTGGGGTTAATGATTGTGTATAGGTGGGCATATAAACCCAGCTGTAATGTTACGGACGGCATTATTTTCACCCCAAAACAGGCTCAAAACAGCTCCAAAATGCTTCCGGAACAGTCCAGCGTGCCCCGGAAGGCCCTGGAAGACTCTAGACCCCTCTAGAGTTATCTTGTATATTCTACTAGGTGTAGAGATTTATAGAGATCTCTAGAACTCTCTAGAACTCTCTAGAACTCTCTAGAGCTCTCTAGAACTCTCTAGATCTCTCTAGAACTCTCTAGAACACTCTAGAACTCTCTTGTATCTACCTAGAATGTAGTAGAACTCTCTAGAACTCTCCATAGAATTCTAGGACATGTACATAGCTAGAAGGCTATAGAACTCTCTAGAACCTCTAGAGCTTGTAAGCCTCCCCTATAAATATGGGTTGGCATTTGGAATCCAGGAAGCAATCAAGCAAAGTTGTAAGCATTCAAAGCATTGTAAAGTTCTCAAAGTTCTCTTAATAAAAGAGTTCTTTATTCCAACTACTAGTTTCCTTCGCCAAGTATCTACACGCTTAGTCTTTCTTAAGTACTACTAAGCTTCCGGGTAGGCTGACTAGCTAACTTTGGCATTGAAAGTTTGCTAGGCCGGACAGATCGTCGTGTTTGAGTTACGGTCTCGTCACAATTGGTATCAGAGCATCAGGTTCGTTGGAACATCTAAGGGAGTATTGAAGGCGGTAGTGGAATCACCCAAACCGAAAAGGACAAATCTAAGGGCCAAAGGTCTCGCTCCAGGGACGCCATGGCGGAGTTGGAGACAAGGCTGGCCAAGGTGGAGTTGGCCATTGCCGATGGGCAGGACAAGTTCATGGAGGCCGACCAAAGGTTCGAGGGGGTCGAACAAAGGGTCGAGTAGGGCCTAGAAGGATTGCGGGAGGAGATGCAGTCCGCCGTGAATCAAGTCCTGGCACAATGTCTTCAGGCGGTAGAGGAGAAACACCAGACAGAGATTTCGTCCATGCGGGAAGAGCTAGGGAGGCTTTCACATGAGCTGGAGAGCACCAAGGAGGAGCTCAGCTTGTGCAAAAGGGCTCTTGCACAAGGCACTGCCACTACGTCCGAGGTAAGGACTACCCCTTCCAAAATAGATTTTCCCCGACCCAAATACTTCAAAGGGTCTAGAAGTGCGACGGAACTAGACAACTTTGTTTGGAGCATGGAGCAATACTTTAGGGCTCTCGACATGCAAGACGAGGCTCTAAAGGTAAGCATGGGTAGTCTTTTCCTCGAGGACACCGCAATGGTTTGGTGGAGGAGAAGACAAAGCGACATAGAGAAAGGCACCTGCTCTATCAAGACTTGGGCAGATTTCAAGGCAGAACTCAAGAAGCAGTTCTACCCAAGCAACGTCGAGGAGGAAGCCCGTGGCAAGCTAAGGCGTTTGCAGCACAAAGGAACCATCCGGGAGTACGTCAAAGAGTTCACAGAGGTACTTCTCGAAATCCCTGACTACCCTGATAAAGAAGCTTTCTTTGCCTTCATGGACGGGTTGTAGCAGTGGGCAAGGCTTGAAATCCAACGCCGTGGTGCCCAAGACTTGACCACTGCCATATCCATTGCCGAGTCCCTTATTGAGTTAAGGAAAGTGGAGAAACCTAAACCCAAGGACAAGGGCGGCAAGGGAAAAAGCGGGGGAGACCCGCCTAAGGGCAAGGAGGCGTCAGGAAGGGCCAAGGGACGTAGAGATTTCCCTCCCAAACCGAAGACCCCGGTCCAATGTTTCTTTTGTGATGGACCGCACTATGCGAGGGATTGCCCCAAAAAGAGTAAGGTTTCGGCCTTAATCGAGGATCAAGAGAAGGAGGAAGCAAAGATTGGGGCCATGCGGCTTCTAAGCTCAATTCAGGCAAAAGTTGAGGTGCCCAAGAACGAGAAGAAAAGGAGGCTGTTTGCCGAGGCTAAGATTGGGGAGCATACCGTGAAGGCATTAGTTGACACGGGAGCCGACAGCAACTTCCTCACTTTCCAGCAGGCTAAGGAGATGGGAATCCGGTACGAGACAAGCCGTGGTTGGCTCAAGGGCGTCAATGCTGCACCAACAGAAACCTTTGGAGTTGCCCGCAATGTGCCGGTTCGCTTAGGCAATTGGCACGGCCACATAAACTTCTCGATCGTGACCATGGACGATTATCCACTCGTCTTGGGTATTGAGTTCATGGACAGGGTCAAGGCCGTGCTAATTCCCTTTGCGAACTCCTTATGTATCTTGGAGGAAGGCAACACCCATCTAGTTCCACTAGAGCGGGAAACCCGACTCCAAGAAAAACAAATTTCGGCCATGCAACTCTCAAAGGGCATCAAGAAGGAAGAGCCAACCTACCTTGTTGCCTTAAAGGAAGAAGCTGCCATTCCTACAACCGAGTCCATGCCACCCGAGGTCCAGCACGTTTTGGAGGAGTTCCAAGACGTCATGCCACCGGAGCTACCAAAGAGGTTACCACCTAAAAGGGAGGTGGATCATAAGATAGAGCTGGAACCAGGTGCCACCCCGCCAGCTGCCGTGCCTTATCGGATGGCGCCTCCGGAGCTTGAGGAATTACGGAGTCAATTGAAGGAGTTGATGGACATGGGCTATATTCGTCCATCAAAAGCACCTTATGGAGCGCCGGTACTGTTCCAGAAGAAGCACGACGGGTCACTTCGACTTTGCATCGACTACCAGGCGCTTAACAAGATCACGGTCAAGAATAAGTACCCGATACCACTCATTGCCGACTTGTTCGACCAGCTTGGGCAAGCTCGTTGGTTCACCAAGCTGGATTTGCGATCGGGGTACTACCAGGTCCGCATTGCGGAGGGAGACGAGCCTAAGACAGCATGCGTCACAAGGTACGGCTCATATGAGTTCCTTGTGATGCCTTTCGAACTCACCAATGCGCCTGCAACGTTTTGCACCCTCATGAACCGTGTCCTACAGCCTTTCTTATACAAGTTCGTAGTGGTGTACTTGGACGACATTGTCATCTATAGCAACACACTGGAGGATCATGTAAATCATCTAAGACAAGTCTTCCAAGTACTCCGCACAAACGAGCTTTATGTCAAGAAGGAGAAATGTGCATTTGCTCGACGAGAAGTCTCCTTCTTAGGACACATTGTTGGTGAGGGAAAGCTACGGATGGATGAGTCCAAAATTCGGGCGATACAGGATTGGGAGCCGCCGAAGAAAGTTCCAGAACTTCGGTCTTTCCTTGGCTTGGCTAACTACTATCGGAAGTTCATCAAAGGCTACTCTTCCATCGCCGCGCCACTCACAGATCTACTGAAGAAGAACCGGACCTGGGAGTGGACTGATAAGGCCCAAACAGCATTTGAGGAGTTAAAGGCTGCCGTGATCAAGGAGCCGGTATTGGTTTTGCCCGACCATACCAAGTCTTTCGAGGTGCAGACGGACGCCTCTGACTTTGCCCTGGGAGGCGTCCTAATGCAAGAAGGGCATCCTGTGGCTTACGAAAGTCGTAAGCTAAATGATACAGAAAAGTGCTACACGGTCCAAGAAAAAGAGATGACCGCCGTAGTGCACTGTTTACGGACGTGGAGACATTATCTCCTGGGCAGCAAGTTCATCGTGAGGACGGATAATGTTGCCACCAGTTACTTCCTTAAGCAGAAGAAGCTTACACCAAAACAAATTCGGTGGCAAGCTTTCTTAGCAGAGTTTGATTTCGTGATGGAGTACAAGCCGGGCAAGGGAAATGTTATGGCCGACGCACTGAGCAGAAAGGCCGAACTCGCCTCCATCACAAGCCCAAATTTCCCTGTAGTAGATCGCATCAAGGAGGGGCTGGAACATGACCCGCAAGCCAAAATTTTGTTGGAATTGGCACGTCAAGGGAAGACACGCCAGTTTTGGCTAGAGGACGGGCTGTTCCTCACCAAGGGAAATAGGGTTTATGTGCCAAAATGGGGAGGCTTAAGGAAGGAGATCATCCGGGAAAGCCATGACTCCAGATGGGCAGGCCATCCTGGAGTTCAAAGGACGATGGCGCTGATTGAACGAGCATACTTTTGGCCCCACATGCGGGACGACGTGGAGCTATACGTAAAAACTTGTCTTGTGTGCCAGCAAGACAAGGTTGAACAACGCCCACCAGCGGGTCTTTTGGAGCCATTGCCTATTGCAGAGAGACCATGGGAAATCATTTCCATGGACTTCATCACATCACTACCCAAGTCCGAAGGCTGCAGCAACATAATGGTTGTAGTGGACCGCTTCAGCAAATATGGCGTATTCATTCCTGGTCCAACAAAGCTTACTGCCGAGGACGCTGCTCGACTATTTTTCAAAAATGTGGTGAAGTTTTGGGGCATTCCGAAGACCATTATCAGCGACCGGGACCCCCGCTTCACGGGAAGGTTCTGGATGGAGCTTTTTAAAATCATGGGGTCTGAACTCAACTTCTCTACAGCCTTTCACCCTCAAACTGATGGGCAAACGGAACGGGTGAATGCTTTGCTGGAGTTATACCTTCGCCACTTTGTCAGCGCCAACCAAAAAGATTGGGCCAAGTTATTGGACATTGCCCAATTTTCTTATAATCTGCAGAAGAGCGAGTCAACAGGGGCAAGTCCATTCGAGTTAGCAACAGGACAACAACCGATGACGCCACAAACTTTGGCCATTGGTTACAAAGGGCCCAATCCGTCAGCATACAAGTTTGCCAAAGGCTGGCACGAAAAGGCAGACTTGGCAAAAGCCTACTTAGTAAAGGCAGCGCAGAAAATGAAGAAATGGGCCGATGTTAAGAGGCGTCACTTGGAGTTCGAGGAAGGAGACTTGGTCATGGTAAAACTCCTTCCTCACCAGCGTCGAAGATCCGGCCAGGTGCATAAAGGGCTATTAAGGCGCTACGAGGGACCGTTTCCAGTAGAGAAACGCATTGGCAAACTAGCCTACCGCTTGACTCTTCCATCATATTTAGAAATGCATCCGGTCTTCCATGTGAGTCTTTTGAAGCCATATCATCAAGACAAGGAAGATCCAAGCCGAGGAGAGTCTAAGCGAGCACCAACGGCCATCACAACGGTGCCAGAGAAAGAAGCAGAAGAGATCCTTGCGCACCGCATCATTCCAAGACGGGGGACTCACCTAAGCTACACTGAATACTTTGTCAAGTGGAAAGGGTCTCCCGACAGCGAGGCGAGCTGGGAGCATGAACTAACTTTGTGGAATCACCAAGACCTCATCCAGGCTTACAAGGAGCATGCGCCGAGGTCATCGCGAGATTGAGCGGGGGAGAATGTTACGGACGGCACTATTTTCGCCCCAAAACAGGCTCAAAACAGCTCCAAAATGCTTCCGGAACAGTCCAGCGTGCCCCGGAAGGCCCTGGAAGACTCTAGACCCCTCTAGAGTTATATTGTATATTCTACTAGGTGTAGAGATTTATAGAGATCTCTAGAACTCTCTAGAACTCTCTAGAACTCTCTAGAACTCTCTAGAGCTCTCTAGAACTCTCTAGATCTCTCTAGAACTCTCTAGAACACTCTAGAACTCTCTAGAACACTCTTGTATCTACCTAGAATGTAGTAGAACTCTCTAGAACTCTCCATAGAATTCTAGGACATGTACATAGCTAGAAGGCTATAGAACTCTCTAGAACCTCTAGAGCTTGTAAGCCTCCCCTATAAATATGGGTTGGCATTTGGAATCCAGGAAGCAATCAAGCAAAGTTGTAAGCATTCAAAGCATTGTAAAGTTCTCAAAGTTCTCTTAATAAAAGAGTTCTTTATTCCAACTACTAGTTTCCTTCGCCAAGTATCTACACGCTTAGTCTTTCTTAAGTACTACTAAGCTTCTGGGTAGGCTGACTAGCTAACTTTGGCATTGAAAGTTCGCTAGGCCGGACAGATCGTCGTGTTTGAGTTACGGTCTCGTCACAGTAACGTTTGGGCTATTACTGGCAAGGAAGGTTTCATTACTAAGAGCAGTGGCGTACATGGTGGCGCAGTGGTTAGGAGCCATTTGCGGCGTTGGCTTAGTGAAAGGGTTCATGAAGCATGACAATAACACGTATGGCGGTGGAGCTAATACCGTAGATAGCTACTCAACCGGCATAGCGTTGGGTGCTGAGATCATTGGCACTATCGTCCTTGTCTATACTGTCTTCTCCGCCACCGACGCCAAAAGTAAAGCACGTGCTTCTCACGGCCCCGTAAGTGCCATACCTAACTTTAAAAAAGTTTAAACTTTAATGTGCAGTACTGATAAATGTGTAATATTAAAATACAAGGTTAAGAGATGCATAAGGATCGGGAATTGGATCAGAAAACTTGTGAAGTTCCAGTCAAAAACAAATTTGTCTACCTCTGTAGTATTTTAGGACTGCAGGAGCACTAAATGTCGCCTAAATCATAACGATCAAGATTAATGAAATAAATTATACTAAAAATCTCGTAATATTTTCCTTATATGTTTTCGTAGTAAGGCTTGCGTACATATTATCCTCCCGAGACCCCGCCCTGTGTAGTTGTTATTTTTTTAGTGGATCTTTTGGGTTGGACCCTTTGTCAGAGCGCTGATTGCTTCTCTCTATCACCAGAAAGTTCTGCGAGCTCATGCTATCGATACTTGGAACTCCTATTACAGCAACCCCAGCACTTGAAGTAGTCTCTCCTCATTAATAATGTTGTATCTACCCAGCATTATGGTAGCACTTACGTAGTGATTATCACTTGCTGGCCTTGAATTTTTTCTTGTTTTTACGCACTTTTTGTGGCTTGTAAAATGTCGAGCACGGTTGTTTGGTTCTATAAATGCTATTTTGATTATTCTTCAGTTTTAAGTTCTGCCTAGTTTCTCTTTTAAGATATTTCACTAGTTCCGCAGTCTTTAGTAATGACGAGAATCAAAATTACTTAGAACTTTCTCTCGAGATATTTTACTAGTTCCGCTGTCCTTAGAAATGATAAGAATCCAAATCCCTTGGGACGGCAGAGCACATCATTACTAAACAAGCTAGCGAAGTCCTTGTGGTGATTAGCCTTATTGCTCATTCACACAAAGATCGTGTCACGCCCAATTGCGGCCGTGATGGCGCCCAACACAATTGCTAGGCAAGTCCGACCAATAACGCTCACAACTCAACCACAAAACTCATTTAGAATTAAAAGTTAAGTTTCTAGATAATTCAACTCCGATCAGTAAGATAAATAGGAACAATACTGAGAATCATGAAAACACCAATAAAAGTCCGAAATCATGAGTTTAGAGCATCTAAGAATAATAAAATGATAAATCCTCGGTAATACTAAAGTTCACAAATACAGAAAATAATAAAAGGATAGGGGAAGAGTCAATTCCTGCGAACGTCAGGCAGCTACCTCGAAAACTCCTGATAAGCTCTGAAGCAACAAATAGCTCAACTATGCTCCGAGGCACCTGAATCTGCACACATGGTGCAGCGAGTAAAGTGAGTACTACTAACTCAGCGGTAATAGACATGTGTAATGACTAAAAGTAAGAAATCCCGAAATACCATAATCTAAAGCTGAAACTAACCATTTAGCTCACTTAACGATGAAACAACAGAAAAACAATAACAGATATAGAGATAGATATCAATGTATGAATGCAATGCAATGCACATCAACGCTGCGGCGTACAGCCAGATCCATTTGGGTACTCGCGCTTACTGTGGGGGTTCAGACTCCGCAGGGGCTCCTATAGCCCAAGCTCAATATTATCATAGCATTCGATGCGGCGTGCAGCCCGCTCCACAATCAGTCCAATTATAAGCATGCAAACCACACTGGCACAATCAAGTTTACTAATTTGAGCTCCATTTAGCAGGTATTATAGTTTAAGTGATTAAACCTTAGAAGTTTACTAATCATTTCGAGACAGTATTTAACTCAGGACTCATATCATGGAAACATGCTCAATATCGTGTAGACAGTGATAATAATCCCCAAGGGATCCAAATAATTGGCACGCGGCCCAACTATGCTAATAAAGACCAAGCACGATGTTTCCTAATCAATTTATAGTCAATAACATAACATAGACTTCACTCGGACAGACTAAGCCATAGCCTCGTCCACAAACGACCCCGCACTCACTGTAGAGTATGTGTCTCGCCTCAATACAGCGTCACAATGTGAAATACCGGGGTTTCAAACTCTCGGGTCATCATCTACATCTATTACTCACCTTAAGCCAGCCATAGACTAGTTCACAATGCCTTTTAATGTTGAATCAACCTCATCGCGTGTCGAATCTATTCAAAACCACAACGAATACATTACTATAACCCAATCAAAATTACTCGAAAAATACTAAAATCACGAAGTTGGTAAAATCCGAGCCCCGGGCCCACTTCTCAATAAATAATGAAAGTCACATCAACGGATTCCCCATCTCCCCACGAGTCCGTACATACAAAGTTTACCAAAATCGAAACTCAAATGGCCTTTCAAATCCCAAAAAATTCGTTTTCAAAACCAAGCCCTAGTTCTTCATAATTTCGACCCACTTTCATGAATTTGAGTGTTGATTCTTCAATAAAATGATGTTTCTAATCAAGTGATTTACCTCCAATCAATACTCGTCGAAAACCCTCTTCAAATCGGTAAAAACGCTCTCTTGGCAAAGTAAAAATGGTGAAAAAATGATGTGGGTGACAAACCAAAGGATTTTTAATATTCTGTTCGACCACTGTAGCTTCCTCTATGCGATCACATCAATCCCACTGAGATCGCATAGACCAAAAATCCAGGCCCCCTAAATTCCTCTTACGCGATCGCAGAAGACCCCTTGCAATCGCAAAGCAGTGCGTCCTCCTTCTACGCGATCGCAGAGCCACCCACGCGACCGCACTGAACAATCACCTAGACCTATGCGATCGCAGGCCCCTTCATGCGTTCGCATAGAGCAAATTCTGAGACCCCCTCCAAGCCTTCTATGCGATCGCATAGATTAAAGTTTCTCTGAAATTTCCTGTTGCAATCTTTCTTATTCAAAAGTCACTGTTAGCCATTGGAAATCATCTCTAGGCCCTCAGGGCCTCAACCAAACGCACAGTTATATTCTATTACTTCATTTAAACTTGATCGTAGCATAAAAACACTATCATTAACGTCAATCAATTTTTCATCAAATCAAGGCTTAAGTTAAACTAAAACTTTCAAAACTCGCAGCTTCAAAACCCAACCTAAACACCCCCCGAAACAACTCAAATTTCGCACACACATCAAAAATCACCTAACGGAGCTACTGCAACTCTTGGAACTCCATTCCGACCCTTGGATCAAAATCTCACCTATCAACCGGAATTCGCTAAATTTCAAACTTAGCCAATTCAAGCCTAATTCTACATCGGACCTCCAAATTCAATTCCGATTGGACTCCTAAGTCACAAATCATCCCCCGGAACTAACCGAATCATCATAATTTACATCCGAGCCCTCTAACTAAATAGCCAACTTCCGGTTGACTTTTCCAAACTAATTCTTCCTTAAAGAGACTAATTGACTCATTTCTTAACAAACTCTATCCGAATCACTTCAAGTTCTCCAAACACACATACTGAAATATGAGGAAGCATAAAATGGAGAGAACGGGACGGAGACGCATGAGACAACTGGTCGGGTCATCACATCCTCCCCAACTTAAACAAACGCTCGTCCTCGAGCGTACCCAGAGTTGTTCTAGAAGCCAATCAATAGCTAAATGACCTTACCAAGCATAAAATCGTGGTGATCGCTCGTCACCTTATCTTACATAGGTCCGATAATACAACTCCGCTTAAATTTCATATTCCATCTAGGCCATAAACCGTAGAACCACATTGCACTTTCCGAAATCATACTCAAAATCAGAACCTCACACCTATACTTGAATAGTCTCGAACCAGCTGTAATAACCCATACCTGCAACCTCGAGTAAAATAATATATGATATACCGCATAATCCAAGCACTCAAAACAATAACTTCTATTCACACTTTCATATACTATCAACAATAATTAAAACACGCGATAAACCGTAACCATTCCTCAGATCAGTCGTTCATGAGGCCACTTCCCTCTGACTACTTGTCATAATAAATTTCCGTGTCACACCTTGATATTACCTTTCCAACAACCTGGAATCAACTCTGTTCGTATTCATTAGTGACTCCAACGATATCCTCGAAACAACATACCTCTGTGGTGATAAGACATCTCAACACAGGCCGAAGTCACAACTTGCATCATATATGTACCAATAAGAGACGGTCCGAACATACTCACATCATGGCAATTGATTCAAACGAAAGAGTTGTACTTCGAGCTCATCAGTACCATCACAACACAAGGCTAAGACCCCATCTCACATCATAGAAATAGAATACCTGAATCCTCCTTGAAAGTTCATAACTTCACATGGCCTCGCCACAACGGGCAATCCTATCCAAACATTGTTACGCCATAAGCACCTCAAGTCACCATGCTCAAAGTAGACAGCCACGCACAGATTGATGCCTAAAACCAAGAAATCCATCACACCCATGGTGAAACAAGCAATATACCATCAAATCCTAAAAGGACACAACCAATGCGTCATTCGTCGAGTCACTCCCAACATGGACTTTCCTCAGAAATCAGGAAGTAAGGCATACAAAGTAACATATGGAAAATTATTCTCAACATCACATTGTTGCGGCGTGCAACCCGATCCAGATAACATACCCGTGGCGGCGTGCCACCCAATCCACACAAATTTCTCACATAAGGAGATGCTCATCGAGCCAAATTTGCTCATAATAACAGAATACCAAGTATCGGTCGTAAGCACACTGAGTGCAGAATCATACCTACTTATAGCGTTGTAAGCTACAAAACTCAGCTTCCACTATGAATCTCGATAGCCCCACAATATATGTGCCCACCGTCCGAAATCATAACGCCTCACATCACAGAAAAGCAACTCATATATCTTCCTAGATCACTAGCAGGTCCAATACAATCGAATCAACCCATCCTTTATTAATACAATTCAGGACTAACCAAGCCAACTCAAGCTAAATACGAATCCAATCAACTTACCAACAAAATCATTATCAAGAAGCCTGAAACTGCTTCTACCTATACTATAACTCATGCTAGAGCCGTACGTTGCCGTGCCCGACACCAAATAAATACTGAAATCCATAATCTCGCCCGGCGACATGCCCGGCCACAAGGAACGCATTCGAAAAGGTCCTTCAATATCAGAACTGAATCACTGGTAGAAACCTCTATACTGACATCGCCACAAATGCCCAATTAAGAAAACCAATTCTTCCCAGCCGTCCGCTGGTCTTTCGAACACAACCATTCAGCTAGAACGTAGTCTGATGCACCTCGCCACGCAACCTGTGGCATTTTCCAACATATCCCATAGCATAATCGTCTAGAATAACCCAACACTGAGACAATCCGTCTACACCCCAATATCATATCCAGAATCTAATATACCAAGCAAGGAAAGATCCACTCGGGCTTCCAGACCCCCAATAGCCGCTAAAGGTACCATTATATATTATCCACAACCACTACATAGCCTGAACATGAGAACTCTCGGACTCCAGCTCCACAATAGCACACAAATTACAGTACCTGATCCCAGATTCTGTAGTATAAATACATATTACACCTTGCGTACCCAATCATTCCACAAAAAAATTCCGAGATTCCACCTATGCCACCAAACAAACTCAGATATCAACAGTCGATCTATCAAGAAAATGCCGCAACACTACCGAAGTGCTATCAACTTAATCACATTGCCTTTTTCCTGAAACATATACCCTCGTCAAATCACTATGATTAGCAACACCATTTCGTTGGCCATATGAGGACCATTCACCCTAATCGTCTGATGATCAATTCTTAAATCACCTGTAGCTGCCTGTGCTGCATAAGAATTTAATGACTTTCCATTCCAAACTGAACCGAACCTTACAAACACAAATCTCAATCCTCCACACATATCGCATCTACCATACCACACTCGCATAATATGAGAACTTTCATCTCCATTCCCTCGCCGCAGACATAGACGCACTCAACTAGTCGAGAACTTTATTGATCCCATTTAGAAGAAAAATCATTACACACTCCAAGCTTCGCATACCCACGGAAATGTACTCATCTTCAAACCACGGTAAAACCCCATCAAGAACATCTATGCCGTCTCTATTTGTACAAGCTAAACTACCATGACTGAATCATTCTATCTAACCCAAGCTGAGCAAGCCATCAAAACCCAAGAGCATTGCTGCAAAATGCCTGAAAAATCTCATTACCTCGAACCATACAAAGAATTAATCATACCCTTATCATACCGATTCGGTCTATTATCAAGCTATTCCGTCTATCAAATTTCTCTTTTTATTCATCATCCACTTGATGTTTCTCCCTCGCTGTAGCATCACAATGCCTCGGTCCAGGCTCACCACAGGAGCTTCGAACATAAGACCACACTATCTAAAACCCATAGGCAACCGATTACTCTCTTAGACGTTCCCAGAAATACCACGTTCTACAATACTTTACCTTGAAAAACTTCCTGCGAAATCCGAATTCATTACTATTACCTTCGAGATACTGATACATAGAATTCCATAATCGACATAAGAGTACCACAAGCGTCGAGATTTTCCGATAAAAACACGATCTCTGACCACATACACAACCTGGAGACACCCGATTGTTACATGTAAAATCTTGTACACAATAACACCATTCTCGAGAATCATTTACTCTTATTCAATTGTAAATTATCTGACTTAACGAACAGAACTACTCACTCTTTATTAGCACTCTGACACCGCAGTACATGATCTCATTCCAATACCAACAACCGTCTTCCTTCTCTATACACTGAGTATTCTTTATCAACAACAACTCAAGACATCCTAGTATTTTCTCACATATACGAAGCACCAGGTATCCTTTATCAAAAATTTTCTCTACTCGCGCCATCCTTGGCTCATTTTCTGCAACCAGAACTGATCCGTCAGCAACCTCGAAATGGAAACAACATAGCACATAACTGTGCGATCAGCTACTCAACATCAACCTCCCCAACTTGGCTCGAAGCCATCTTATTAGGACACATTTAATAACCCATAACACTTCTACTCTAATGATGCCACAATATTATAGTGAGATTAACTCAAATCATCTATTAGTTTATGAAAACACTGATCCTCGGATACTGAAATCCTCCGCAAACCTCGCATTCATCCCCCACGTCAGCTGAGCCCACTCTCTGAAGCGACCCAAATTTTTCAAATTACAACACGTACCTTTCAATTACACATGAGATCTTCTCACAACATACATAAGAATCGCATCACTTCAGAACACTCTGCATGAGATAACCCACCTGCTTCACCTCAATATAACATTTATGTATACCTTCCACCGTCATACACATTATATAGCTACTTATTTTTCCTGAGTCTGAACTCATATTGTATCATGCAATTTACTTCACTCCCACTAGGAGACTTGAAAAGATTCTTCATGCGCCCATATTCGGGCTACACATCGAACCACAATAGGAAACGAATCAATTAACAATTTATCTATTCTCTAGCAGACTTCTTCGTCACTACCAAATCATATAATTGCATCTCGCAGTACTAACATACTCATCACACGAATACCAAACTGCCATTCTGGCTAATAGCGACAATACCAAACATATAAATTTAAAACACCTTGCTCACAAGATCAGCACCTCAGCGCTCAAGCCATAGGCAAGATCCGGCCTCAAGTCCTCCAGACTGGCCCAACATCAACCTCACAAAGATTACATCTCACCCCTGGATCGGGGAATCGCAAGCTATCAAGGCACATATAATACGGAGCGCTCATGCGCGCATACATACGTGAGGAAGGAATTTCAAGGTTTATATTCCAAGCTGAATCAAGTACGCACGATAAGAATTCCTAGAAAGTGAAGTTTTTCCTAAAGGTTCTGCAGCCTCCCGAGGATAAGTACAGACGTCTCCGTACCGATACGCGAGACTCTACTAACCGCCCCATGACTCATGAGGCGTAGTAAACCTGCCTATGATACCAACTTGTCACGACCCAAATCACGGTCGTGGTGGCGACCAACACAATTGCTAGGCAAGCCCGACCAATACCGCTCACAACTCAACCACAAAACCCATGTAGAATTAAATAAGTTAACTTTCTAGATAATTCAACTCCTATCAGTAAAATAAATAAGAACAATACTGAGAATCATGATAACACTGATAAAACTCCGAAAGACCTGGGGTCATGAGTCTAGAGCCTCTAAGAATAATAAAAGGATAAATCCTCGGTAATACTGAAGTTCACAAATACAGAAAATAATAAAAGGATAGGGGAGGAGTCGGGTCCTGCGGACGTCAGGCAGCTATCTCGACAACTCCTGAGAAGCTCTGAAGCAGCAAATAGCTCAACTATGCTCCGAGGCACATGAATCTACACACATGGTGCAGGGAGTAAAGTGAGTACTACCAACTCAGCGGTAATAGACATGTATAATAACTAAAAGTAAGAAATCCCGAAATACCACAATGTATTGCTGAAACTTACCATTTAGCTCACTTAACGATGAAACAACAGAAAAACAATGACAGGTAGACAGACAGATATCAATGTATGAATGCAATGCGATGCACATCAACGATGTGGCGTACAGCCCGATCCATTTGGGTACTGTGGGGGTTCAGACTCCGGAGGGGCTCCTACAGATCAAGTGCAATATCATCATAGCATTCGCTACAGCGTGCAGGCGGTCCACAATCAGTCCAATTATAAGCATGCAAGCCACACTGGCATCATCAAGTTTACTAGTTTTAGCTCCATTTAGCAGGTATTATAGTTTAAGTGATTAAACCGTAGAAGTTTACTAATCATTTCGAGACAATGTTTAACTCAGGACTGATATCATGGAAACATGCTCAATATCATGTAGACAGTGATAATAATCCCTAAGGGATCCAAATAATTGGCATGCAGCGCAACTATGCTCATAACGATCCAAGCATGATGTTTGCTAATCAATTTATAGTCAATAACATATAGACTTCACTATGACGGACTCAGCCATAGCCCTCGTCCACAAACAACCCCGCACTCAATGTAGAGTACGTGTCTCGCCTCAATACAGTGTCACAATGTGAGATACCGGGATTTCAAACCCTCAGGTCATCATCTACATCTATTTCTCACCTCAAACCGGCCGTAGACTAGTCCGCAATTCCCTTTCCTCTTGAATCGATCTCCTCGCGCATCGAATCTAGTCAAAACCACAGCCAATACATTACTATATGCTAAAGAAACGTAACCCAATCGAAATTACTCGAAAAAATACTAAAATCACGAAATTAGTAAAACCCGAGCCCCAGGCCCACTTCTCGAATAATTACAAAAGTCACATCAACGGATTCCACGTCTCACCACAAGTTTGTACATATACAGTTTACCAAAATCGGAACTCAAAAATCCTTTCAAATCCCAAAAAAATTGTTTTCAAAACCAAGCCCTATTTCTTCACAATTTCAACCCACTTTCATGAATTTGAGTGTTGATTCTTCTATAAAATGATGTTTCTAAGTCAAGAGACTTACCTCCAATCAATACCCGTCGAAAACTCTCTTCAAATCGGTCAAAAAGCACTCTTGAAAAGTAAAAATTGTGGAAAAATGATGTGGGTCGCGGACCTAAGGGTTTTTAATATTCTGTCCGACCACTGTAGCTTCCTCTATGAGATCGCATGAATCCCATTGCGATCGCGTATACCAAAAATCCAAGCCACCTATATTCCTCTTATGCGATCGCAGAAGAACCCTTGTGATCGTAGAGCACTGTGTCCTCCTTCTACGCGATCGCAGAGCCACCCACCCGACCGCACTGAACAATCACCCAGACATATGCGATTGCAGGCCCCTTCACGCGATCGCATAATGCAAATTCTGAGACCCCCTCCAAGTCTTGTATGCGATCGCAGACATACCTATGCGGTCGCATTGAGTAAAGTTTCTCTGCAATTTTCTGCTGCAATCTTTCAAATTGAAAAGTCCCCATTAGCCATCTGAAATCACCCCGAGGCCCTCGGGACTTCAACCAAAGGCACAGATATGTTTTATTACTTCATTCAAACTTGCTCGTAGCATAAAAATACTATCATTAACATCAAAATCATCAAGTTTTCATCAAATCAAGGCTTAAGTTAATCTAAAACTTTCAAAACTCGCATTCGCTTCCAAACCCGACCTAACACCTCCGAATCAACTGGAATTTTGCACACACATCCAAAATCACCTAACGGAGCTACTACAACTCTCGGAATTCCATTCTGGCCCTCGGATCAAAATCTCACCTATCAACCGGAATTCACAAAAATTCAAACTTAGCCAATTCAAGTCTCATTCTACCCCGGACCTCCAAATTCAATTCAGATTGCACTCCTAAGTCAGAAATCATCACCCCAAAAGTAACCGAATCATCAGAATTCACATCCAAGCCCTCTAACTAAATAGTCAACTTCCAAATGACTTTTCCAAACTAATTCTTCCTTAAAGAAACTAATTGTCTCATTTCTTACCAAACTCTATCCGAATCACTTCAAATTCGCCAAATACATATACTGAAATATGAGGAAGCATAAAAAAGGAAAAAACGGGACGGAAACGCATGAGACGACAGGTCAGGTCGTCACATATCAGCATCAGGAAATAAGTCAAGATATTAATTCAGACGTTATACGTGTGCAATCCAACACCAATATTAGAAATCCAATTATATCAATTTAGACAGCAACTACTAAAATTCACTAGTAGGAGAGCATGATAGTTCACAATTTAGAGGTACAGTTGATCAATTGATTAACAATAGAGCAGGATAATCACACTATTAATCTAGAAACCAGTTTTTCGTTGTGCTTAGCTAATTGTTCATCAGTATGATATCAGCATCAAGAAATAGACAGGGTATGAGTTCAAACGTAATGCTTAAGTATAAACAGAAGAAATCCAATTCTATCAATTTAAACACCGGATACACAAACTCATTACAGCTATCAAGCTGGGCAAGACTAATACTTAAAGTGGACAACATCCATGTCTTCTTACGATTGAGATACAAATGAACCAGCTTCTGGTTTTCGTTCGCAAATCTAAAACTTGCATTTATGGTCAATGAAGCAGAAAATTACTTCAAGGGAGGAAATGCTGATATACTTCATCCTAAAACGAAGCTCCACTGGCTTTTCAGATACATTTCTTCTTCATAGGGGCAAAAGCAATACTGGACAAGGGATGAACTCTGCGAGTAGGTTTGCATCAACATGCTTGGAATGGATAGCTTCCATACTCATAATTACCACATCCAAGTTCATCTCATCGGCAATTTCACCAATAATGGCCGTTGGCTTGCTTCCTTCACCCAGCCGCTCTAACAGCTTGAACTCCTGATATCCACCTGTGCAGATGTTTGCACACACCAATCAGCAACTATGCCAGACAACATGTAAAACTAAGGATGAGGAACGAGTTCACAGTTGTTAGTATTATGAAAAGTGGACCATAACAGTTTTGCAGTATCTACTACAAAGCAACCAGTACATGTTTCAACTTTCCTACCTCAACATACCTGGATGCTTATGCTGCATGATCAAAATATAATTTTTTTTGAGATGGAACATGATCAAAAAATAATTGCAGACTCACATAAAAGGAGCTCCACAGAGGAATAATGAGATAACCAACGCATAATAAGATTGGAAAATCCAATCCAATATACAAGCCAAATACTGAAGTTCCCCAAGATTACTTTGAGCTAATCGCAATGTACAGGCTTGCGTGCAAAATGCCAGTTGCTGCTAAGCACAGCAATGCAAGTCTAGTGCACCCGTCCAAGTTGCACTTTTTTATCACAATACATCCACTGGTTCATGCTCTTTACATATAGGAAAACAACAGTAAATACAGACCTTCAGATAAATGCCACCGGATGCTCGCTAGTTGGGTCTCATGCTCCGGAACTGCTTCTTTCTCCTTTTCATCAATAACTGCAAAGACCATAAAGACCTAGATTCCTTGAAATCTACCACTAAAAGTTTCTGTACCAAGAAAGTCATTTCTGTAGTTTAGCTTTTGAAAGAACCAATAGCACACAACAACTGGGATATCAAGAAACGTACCAACAACTGTTATGTCAGCTCCATACTTCTTCGCCAAAGCAGCGGCAGTTGCTGCAGCCTGATAAATTACCGAGAATAAGTGACTTCTATAAGGTTTTTTCAAAAAGTATACATGCCACTTACAAAATCGAATGAGCTAGGTGAACATGTTCAAACCAAGAAAGGGGAAGAAAGAGGCAAAAATGCAGTTTGACAAAAAAGAAACTGATGCAGATTGCTTAATGTGTTCCAGGATTAGCCAATACATATCTTTCCTCAGAACCACAGTGAAGAGGAACTAAAAGGCCCAGCATTTTATTGAAGCCCTTATAAATAGTTCAAACGGTGGTTGTACCATCCAAATAGTTCAAACAGTGGCGGTACCATACAAATAGTTCAAAGGGTTGAATTGGAGATTAACTCCATATAAAGATGGAAATGGAGGCAGTAGGTTTGCGCAGGGAGCTATTTCCGCCACAGTCTAGCCCCACCATCCCAACCCATTTAATTTTCTTCTTCACTTACAACCCACTATACCCTGCCCTTTCTACACCTTTCTTCCCATTATGTTAAGTTGCCTTATATTTTTCCAACATCAAATTTTTTCATTAACTTTTTCCTCGGCTCGCTTAACCCACCATACCCACTATAAATTTCCAAAGTTAATCTAGATCTCCCCCCTTCCGATTGCTTTCTCCGCTAAGAGGGACTCCAACCCTCATCTAAAGCTTCCTCTGTCCCATTGTCATCCAGAGGTGAAATGTAATCTTTGACCTCAGGTACGGCTAATGACTGCTAATATGGAATCAAAATCTGTCACAAATGCTACGGTGTATGAAAAGTCACCAATGAAAGAATTACAGATAACATTGCAATCTTTCCCCAAAAGTGCCATACTTCAAATATGACACTTGGAGAATGAAATTAATTCTTTGAAAAAAATGCACAACTAGAAAGGAAGCAACGGCTAGTTTGTTCAAGCGCCGATACTAAGAAGGAAAAATTCAGAGAAGAGCGGACCTGTCTTGAACCCTCAGAGAGATAAGGATTCCGGTCTGTAATTGGTAGGAGTACATGCTTGAAGTTAGTGAAAGCATCTGCAGCTGAGCTGGCTTCTGATGCTTGGGCCTTAACAGATGCTGCAGAAATGAGCAACAATAAGTTTACCAAGTCAAATTTTTTGAATGACAGAAAGAAAATGCTTCCATGGTGGTATGATTGGATTACTCTTTCATAATCCTCAGAAAATGAGACATCATATGACAAATGAAGATTCTGTTGTTCTCTAAGTAGCTAATATGTTCGATCAAAACACTTCTGATAGGACACGTTCTCTGCCAAGAACTTTCTTAAAGTAACAGAAAATTTTTATGAAACTAAAAGTTCCATATGATCGGAAACAACCTCTCTACCCTATCGGGGTAAGGGTAAGATCTACGTACACATTACACTCCACAGATCCCACCTAGTGGGACTTTACTGGGTCGTCGTCGTCGTCGTTGTTGTTGTTAAATGTTCCATATGACTTTATAGCGTATTCTTCTTAAACCGAAGTCGCCTCAGGTCCCAAACAAGGTGTGACCGGCAATATGAATCCTCAATGACCATATTACCCATTTAAATTGATCTTATGCCAACATTATACAAAATAAAAAATAAAAAATGGAAAGTACTAAAATTTGCATCTCCCCCTTAATAAGGTCTGCCTACACATTACCCTGCCCAAACCCCACTTATGGGATTGCACTGGGTTTTTTGTTGTTGTTGTTGTTGGAAAGAACTGAAATTTCCCCATGAGAAGGTGCATTGTTTAAAACAAGAAATGAAGAAAACTTACTAGGAAAAAGATAATGAATTTTGAGTCATTCAACTATAATAGAGACCTTTCAGACCAAAATTCCCAATAAAAGCCATAGTTGGATGGTTCATTTTGCACTGAGGTTAAGTTAACTGGCCATAGCATAATAAAATTCATCTTCAGTGGAAGCACGATGAAGTTGGCTAAAGGAAAAACTTACTCTAGAACAGTTAAAAAGTTTTCAAATTTACAACCACAAGAATTAAACACGATCAACAAATTGAACGCTTTCCACATTAGTAAATGTTATCCACAAAACGAATTTAGCAATCTACTGAAATACCCAATTTCTCTGTAGTCTAAAGTGTATGTAAAAAAGAGTAAAGGATACTATTACCTTTGTGGCCAAATCTCAAATTCTTGGGGAAATTAGAGACCCTGCGAGTGTTAAGTTTTGGAGAAGAAAAAGAAAAACTCAAAGAAGATAGAGAATTATAAGAAGATGAAAAGCGGCGAGTAATCATTGAAGTGGCGGAGTGGGGATTCGAAGTATCAGCTGGGGCTGTAAGCAAGTAGTGAGCAAATGCCATGGATGAGCGCTCTTTGTGTAAAGGTTTTTGGGATTGGACTCTGGACTATGCAGATTTTTTGAAGGTGGGTTCCAGAATATACGGAATGGTGAAGGACTAATAAATCTGCCCCTTTTCTTAAGTTTTTTGAAGAAAACAAAAAATCTCTTAATAATACAATTCTAACTAGAGTTAATGTCTATCTTGTAGAGAATTTTATTTTATGTTAAAGTTATTTTTCCCCTATAAATAGAGGGGTTTTACCCTATTATAAATCATCCCATATCAATAAGAATTCACTCTCTCTTTACTTTGCTCTACACTACTTTTCTTCTTCTTTTATTATTTTATAACACGTTATTAGCACGAGACTCTACCGTCTCAAGAAGCTCTTTGAGAAGATTAAGAGTCGACAGGCAATCCTCCGTTTTGAACAAAAATGAAGAAGGCTTAAAAGTCTTTCAGCTGCTGGAACGTCAAGAGATTCGCTTGCACCCCTCCTTGCCGGAAACACCATGAAACCCGGCTAAAATAACTCAAAAACGGCATTCTTCTCTCGCCGGAAAACACTTCCAAGCCTTCACCATCGTTAGCTCTTCGTCTTCAGGAAATGGTCTTCTGAAACTTAGAGAACAAAGAAGAAACCAGTCTTTACACCTCTCTTCTCTGATCGTCGACAACATCTTCATCCAAAACCGATGTAGCCAAAGCTTTATGTCGGCATCGTATTTTCTCTAGCGAGCTTCACCCTTTGGTTTGTTACTTGAGACTTCGTGATTGTCTTACGTTCATTAGCTATATGTATTCTTTCCACCTTTCTTCATGCAAGATCACCTAATTCGAAGGCCTTCCCCAGCACCTTTCATGAGGAATTTGGGTTTGTTTGACACAACTATAATGAGTTGCAGCTTCAATAGAATCCTGTTTCGTTCGATGTGAAGGTTTGATTGCCGGTTCGAGTTTTTTCCGCCGAGGTCTGGGTTCATCGTCATCACGTCCAAACGTCCATCGTCGTCCAGTAGCGTCTAGTAGCGTCGCTTCTGCTGTATCCACAGTAGCGTCATCGTTTGTTCGAGCTTTGGTTGGGGTCGTCGAAACAGTTCATACTCAGTCAAGGTCGTCAAGTTTCAGTGCGTCGAGGTTCCGTTCGAATCCGGGCTCTAAACTACACGAGACTCTAACCAATTGAATAGAAGCGTTGGGATTGAGCATAAAGATTGTCAATTGTTCCATGAATTTCGTTCATGATTATATTCTGGATTTAAGGTAAGTAATTTACTTTTCTCTTTTAAATTCTTGAAATTCTATGATTTGATTTCATATACAAACAAAGACAACAAAGTTTGATTATAACTCTAATGGAGTTTGAAAGATATTATGACCATCCAACGTGGTAAAAGCCATGATCAAATTTATGTATGATTGGGGGCAAAGAATTGAAAATCCTTCCCATTGAATTTGCTGCATTCTCATTTCCTTTAGAGAATGTGATAGCAGTATATGATAAGTCTGAAAGAAGACAAAATTATTACCGTGAAGGTATCAATGGATGTGGACGTGACAATAGAAGAAATAATAATCGTCATTATTGTGGTAATGAGAACAATAAGGATTCTCAAAATAATCATTCACTCTGTGAAAGTAATATCTGTCATCGATTTGACATGAGATTTTATATAGCACATACAGATTATTATGGTCCATTCATAGTTTGAATGTGACAACATCTGATTTATGAATACATATTCATTATTTGAAGAATATGAACATGCTATTGGTATTGAATATACCACACTCACCTCTAGAAGGAGGTTTGAGATGATATAAGATAATAATATCATTATTATGGCATGAATGGTCATTGGTCACGTACCTATTATACACCAAAATATTTTGGCAATGTGATTATTAAAAACAATGGTAATGCAAGAAACAGATCTTGCATATAATTTTGGCCATGATTATAATGGTATAACTTTCTCCTTAAAAGAGATATTCACCATATGGATGTTCATGAATAATGGTAGTATCAAATTAATTGAGAACTCTCCAAGAGCCAATTATAATGGAGAAACACAATTGATTATCAATAAGGTATTGTGTTGAAGTAAGTCTCAAAGAAACTTATTCGGTTTCTAAAGTATACACGAAAGCGATCAATTATATTGAGACAATAAATAAAGGAAAGATTTGATATCTTCTATTACTACAACTTGTAGCGGAATAATATGTATGCGAAAAGCTACCCGCTTTATTCTCCAGTTTGTACTACACAAACAAAAGAATACCACAATAAAGTGGATGTTTATTGATATAAAAACTCATATCATAATAAATATGGAGTTTATTGTAATTGCACATGTCATGGTGTAAACATGAACGTATCAATATTGAGAATTCATTCAGTTGGCATAATCAGTTTAGCCATATCAATTTAAATATGATGTGCAAAAATAATAGAGAATTTACATGGGTAAATATTAAAGAATTAGAAAGTTCTTTATAAATTCTCTTATGTTATTTGTTCTCACTAATTAATATACCAACTAAAATTGGGATTGAATCCCATGAATGCTGGAAATACCAAAGGTGAATTGGGGCACATTCATCTGCCATGTATACCACATAAGATGCATCTATAAGATGGTTACATATGCGATTATTATTAACCCGCAACTTGGTGTTTGCGAGGTACTTTGCTCAATAATTTAACTTAGAGCATAATTTCCAGATTTTCTGTCCAACATAGATTATCTTGATAAGTTGGTTTATATCATATCTGGTTTAGCAAAGTAATTTATTGAGTGCCTCCACTTAATAGCTAAGCTATTACTTTTGAGAACAAAGTTATCTATATTAATTTGATATACGTTATATATCAAAGTATATTATTTTTTCCCCTCACAAGTGGTTCAGGGTCAGGAACCAAATAATTCCATCTTATTATTATTGATGCGGTGTATATTTTGATTAGCACCATAACGCACAAAGATGGATTCTCAAAGTTGAAGAAACAAGTTAGTTTTTCTAACATGAGGGGGAGACATGATAAACAGTTGAGAAAATATTACGTGAAATGAATTATTATTTGTATATCTAGATCCTCGATTACGATAATATGAACTTGAAGTTCATAAAAAGGTAATTCTTTTGCAATATATTACAAAGCATGCCATACGAATTTGCTGACCTAAAGAAAGTAACTATATTCTCATTGCAAATGCTCATATTAAGTCCTAGAAGGACAAAATCTATGGTACGCTTAAAGCGTATATACAAATCGGTTTCAAATAGAACTTCTTGATAAAGAAGATGAGCAAATGATCAAAGTGATCATAATAAAGGAGGCAAGTGATCTAGAAGGTCACATGACATAACACTTCATAAAATCTCATGAGAGATTCAGGTACCTGAATATATGAATGAAGAGATCTATGTGTTATGTCTTTATGAAAATTTATTGGAACCGATATAAAATATTTGTCGATGACATCTATCATAGCGGTAAGTATAGATGAGGATCTTAAGTCTATCGAATATAGACACAAAGTATTGGCCAAATGGAAGAGATACAATTCAAGTAGAATTGATTCCATATGAAAGATGTGTAGTTTTGGACATATAGTTCAAATACCTGAAAGTATAAAGTCAATGGTATGTGCAATCAGTTTTCAATATCTTATATGTCTATGCAAGACATAAAAACTTGATATGCACTAAAGCCTCTTTAGATGGCTTAGATTGCTTAACTTATATGACAATCCTTGAAGGACTTAAACAGCTTAAAGCATATACAATTTTTGGTCTGGAAGTACCACATGGTAAGTGTAATTTGTGCACATTTGTATCTTGCTATAAACTATAAGCATGATAATGTGATAGCGAGGATTTTGAAGGTGCAATATATTCATTGGAGTTAATATGGCTGATTTGTTCACAAAATCTCTACCAACGTCAACCTTCAAGAAGCTAGTGCAAAAGATTGGGATGCGAAGGCTCAAGGATGTGAATCGATGCTCTCATCAGGGGGAGTTAATGTGCATTGCACTCTTTTTCCCTTACAAGGTTTTGTCCCACTGGGTTTTCTTTGCAAGGTTTTTAACGAGGCAACCAATATGCGCATTTCTAAACATGTGTACTCTTTTTCCTTTTCTAGAATTTTTTTTCCCATTGGATTTTGTCTTAGTTAAGGTTTTTACGAGGACATTACTTATTGAGTAGACATTCAAGGGAAGTGTTAAGAATAGAATTCTAATTAGAGTGTACGTCTATCTTGTAGAGAGTTTTACTTTATGACTAAGTTATTTTTCCCCTATAAATAGAGGGGTTTTACCCCATTGTGAATCACCCCTAAAATTCAATAAGAATTTTCTCTCTCTCTTTCTCTGCAATATTACTCTTATTCTTTTATTGTTTTATAACAAAATCAGAAAAATAGTTTAAAACCCAAATTCTAGATAAGAAAAGTTTACAGGAACTGCCATTTTTGGGATTTTTGTTCTATTCTTAAAATTATTTTATCAAGGGAGTTTCTTCTTTGCGCTTATCAAAAAAGTTTCTTATTTTCGTTTTATCAGGTCCATTCCAACGATAATCATAATATGTGAAAGTGACATAAATAGTTTTTAAATTTCGTGACTCTTCTTTTGGCTTAATATAAACATGGTTGTTTGGCTCAAAAGTTATGTGAATACTTATTAAGCTCAAGAACAATCGAAAATAATAAGGGTTAATCGGAATCAGGCATAATATGAATTAGAGAATGTCGTATAGCTAAGATCTGTGATAATAGTGTAGATAGCTTGAGATGTAAGAATAATAAAGCAACTAATAATTTTTTCGCAAGAGAGAGAGAGAGATGTATATTTTGAATAGAGAAATACACATGAGTCTTTACAAAGGGAAGGTCCTCTTTATATATTAAAGGACCTTCCTCGAAATAATCAAAGAAAAGTACAAGGTTGGTGGCCTCAGTGTACGGGAGAGTCAGAGCTTCAAACGACGTCGTCTTGAGTCATGTCACTCGGTTCGTCATCTTAGTGGGTTCGACCTTACTCGAGTAGGCCTCAATTATTCCGCTCTCTACGTCAAGGGCGTGCGTAGATAACATGAGAACATAGGGAACCAAATTTGCCCAACACAGATAGTCCCTCCGTTTGTTGGGGACGTAGCCGAGAGACATCTTCGACGAACGGATATACGTGCTCGTCCTTTCCAAAAATTTGGATGTACATGTAGATACTGCGGAAAAGGGCGTGATCATATGTGAAGGTGTTATGCCGTTGACATATAACCTCCTTTTAGGGATCCTTTTTTTAGGATGACATCATCGATCACGTGCGCGATCATTACATTTGCTCCCGAGGTGGTTCAGGCCATGACGTGACATTTTAGGTTTCCCGTGCCGGTTTTCGAATCATGCCTTTTCGATTTCCGTGTGCCTTTTCTTACAAATAAAGGGGAGGTTGAACCCAATTCATCTTTTTATTATTTTCAGAGAGTATTTCCTTAATCTTTTCCTCGTCTTTTATGGTACTCGTTGCTCTTTTCTTTTACAACTTTCGTTCCTAGGAATCGAACTCGGTGTCCCCGAAGCGCCTTTCTCTTATAATTTCCATCATGGTTAAGCGTCGCCACAATAGTACCAAGACCAAGGATGATGCCCCTTCTGGGGTTTCGTCGTCTTCAGATGATGGGAAAGCCGAGGAGGTTCTCGTTCCTCTATCAACACCCAACATACTCCCACTAGACATGGGTACACGGAAGGATTTTAAGAACAAGTGTAAACTTCCTCCTTGGGAATTCAGCGAGAAGACGCCATCTCACTTGGCTGCTCTCAGGAAGTCGTATGATATTCCTGATTACGTTGAGATGGCTCCCGCCGGGATGGACTATGCTAATATGCACAGTCCTGGATACTGCACATTCTACGAGTATGCTTTTTGGATTGGGTATAGCTTCCCCCTAAATCCATTGGCGGAGGAGCTTTGTCGTCTGCACGGGGCGTGTCCGGCCCAACTTACCCCGTATGCGCTGAAGGAGCATAGGATTCTTATCACCTGTGCGGCTAAGGCTGAGAGGGAGGTCTCTGTTCACCTCCTCCTAAAAAGGATCAATGTGAGTTTCATGAGAGGCACCATGCTCCAGTTAGTACGTCGGGGCAAGAAGAGTCTTGCGGTGCAAGTTTACTACAAGGACAGTCGTAAATTCCGGAAAAAAGTTTTCTATGTGCGTACTGAACACCTGACGTCTAACCCCGAAGGGTTTCCAGAGGCATGGAACGAAGCATGTAAGCATTCATGTACGCAGTTTTTTGGGCAAATCTTATTTTGCTGGCTTTAACCATTGTAGATTTTTTTTTACCCTTATGTAGTGAAAGCTCGCCCTCCTCGAAGGATTGATGACATTAGGTCGTGAGTGCGCACGTTGATACCGTTTGCAGAAGAATGCCATACCTAGCCAAAATTCCTCAGGCTCTATGGCCCGACAGGTAACGGCCTTGCTTGATTTTTTCCCTTCCGTTCTTGCTTAGGTGTTCCCCATAATTTCCCTTGCTCAACGCATACATGTCTTGGTAGGTCGGGGTGCTCCTAAGAAGGTGTAGAAGAAGAAGAAGAAGAAAGTTGTGGCGCCCCCCTCTAGGGCGGTATCTAATTTTGACGAGGAGGATATGATCCTCGTAGGTACGTCTAGGGGCAGTGCTTCTCCCCCCCTTAAGACAAGAGGTCGTATCAGAGGTGGCTCTAGAGTTAGTGTCTGAGGCAGTGCCTGGGGCCATACTTGAAACGACGCCCGAGGAGATACTGGCGGCAATGCCTGGGACCATCCCCGAGGTTTCCCCAGAAGGACGCCCACTGTCGAACCAACGCCATCTGAGCCCGACTTGCGTCCCATGGAGGGGAACCTTGAAGAGGAAGAGTCGTTCGAGATGAGGAGACGCTGGATTCTTACTGGCAAGGCGGTGGTCACTCAGACAAAGAAGGTTAAACCACCCCTCCCTGAATCTAGGTCGGCCTTTATGGCTGAGGCCACTCACTCAGGGAGGTCTGCTCTTAGTAGGGAGGCTGCTACTAATCTCCGCTCGACACGTGCTTGGAATGGTGGGTCGTGGGAGGCTGCCGAAAGAATGGGAAAAATTATGGACATGGCGGGCTCGGAGATCGCCATTGAGGACGTGGGCAGAGAAGGCGGATCCTTGGACCAAGTGGAGATGGTGGCTGGCCAGTCTTACCGTCGTATAGTGATTCCTAGTCATTATTATTTGTTGGAAAATTGCGATGAGGCGGCCACCAGTACGACGCTTTTATGTGCAGGTGCTGAGAGCATGGCCTTGGCGGAGCTCAGCGACAAGGACTTGGCCTGAAGAGTGGCGGGTGCGACTTTGCAGGTATGTCTTTTGTCTTGATTAATGATTTTTTATTTTGCATGTGTGGATGGTGATTTTCCTTGCACTTACTTTTTGGCTTTTTCCAGACTCTTATCTTGGAGGCGAACAGGGGTCGAAGCTTGAAGAAGAAGGTGTCTAAATACAATAGGTTTGTGCAGAAATACAACAGGACGCGTGAGGCGCACCAGACCTTGGCCGATATGTACAAACAGGACCCTAACTTCAGGGTGATCCACGAGGGCCTTGTGCAGTCTGAGGAGCAGTTGAAGAAGAGGGTGTCTAAGCTGGAGAAAGTCGACGAACAACTCATGGCTACTGTTGCTCAGACTGCGGAGATGGAGGTCCTTATTCAAGCTAAGGACGAAGAATTACAGGTCGGTCGCATAGTGGAAGAGGAGGCGGAGGAATTGCGCACTTGCGTTGCAGCCTTAACGGCGGAACTTGATGCGAAGAAGGCCGAGGTTGAGGACCTCAAGCGGGCTCTTGCACAGGCCGAAACGTCTCGTGAGGCACACAAGATGTGGGTGTATGCGGAGGCCCGGCTGGTCGTACTTGAAGAATGTTTGGCAGTCGGGTGAGCATATGAGGCAGAAGTTGAGAGCCAACGCCAGTTGGTTAGAGCTTCCCGTGAAACGGCCGGCTATAGTCCCGAATCACCGACCCGATAGGGGGTAAATCTGCAGATGTAAACCGTTTGGAGTCCGGCTCTTGGATTTCCAAGGCTTATCCTCCTAGGAATGAAGACGGGCCACATGAAGACCAGGCCGGGCAGGATAATCAGAGTGGCGGAGGCCTTTAGGATTATTGTAAATATGTTTGTAAATACCGATTTGTGTATTATGGGTGTTGACCCTTTTGAGGATAAAGACATATGACTTTTGCCATAGTTAATCTTTTCTATTTTCTGGAACATTGTTGTATTTTTTGTCGTAGTTGAAGCTAAGTGGGTCATTTGGCGGCCTTGATCGTGTATAAACGATGGCTGTAGCATTGTAAAATTCGACGGACTTAGCAGTGTAAAAATGATAGTTGTAGGCCTGTAAAATTATACGGCCTTAGCCGTGTAAAAACAATTGTCTTAGCCATGTAAGATTCGACGGCCTTAGCTGTATAAAAACAAAGACAGCCTTATCCGTGTAAAAACAATGGCCTTAGCCATGTAAGATTTGACGGCCTTAGCCGTGTAAAAACAATGGTCGTAGCCATGTAACATTCGGCAGCCTTAGCCATGTACAAAATAATGGTCGTAGCCTCTTCGTGCATTGGGGATGGACATAGCCTTTTCATACATTTGAGATGGCCGTAGCCTTTTCATACATTTGGAGATGGCCGTAGCTCTTTCATACATTTGGAGATGGTCGTAGCCCTTTCATACATTTGGAGATGGTCGTAGCCCTTTCATACATTTGGAGATAGGCGTAGCCCTTCCATACATTTGGAGATGGTTGTAGCCCTTTCACACATTTGGATATGGTCATAGCCCTTTCATATATTTAGAGATGGCCGTAGCCATTTCATACATTTGGAGATGGTCGTAACCTTTCTATACATTTGGATATGGCACTAATCAAGTCCCTGTATCATGTCGGGCTTGGAGAGTACGCGAAGAGGTTGATATGACACACTTGTGCTGCAAACATCTCCAGGTGTTCCCTTCGCCGCCTCGTTAAAAACCTTCCCGAGAAAACCTAATTGGGACAAAACCCGGGTAAGGGAAAAAGAGTATGACTTAGGGGAAGCCTTTTAGAAGTGGAAATGTTTGAGGTGAGGGACATTCCAGTTGTTCTGGAGTGTTTTTCCCTTCATTGTCTCTAGCTGGAATGCTCCTTTCCCGGCTGCCGCTGTGATCTTGTAGGGTCCTTCCCAGCTTATGCCCAGTTTTCCTCGTTTGGGTCTTTGGAGGCCAACGTCTTGGCTTTGAGGACGTAGTCTCCTACTTTGAGTGACCTTATGCTTGCCTTTTTGTTGTCATATCATTCGATTTGTTGTTTTTGGGCTACCATCCTGATGTGGGCCATTTCCCTTCTTCCTTCGGCTTCATCAAGATCTTAAAGTCTGCTGGTGTTGTTTTATGTTCCACTGGTGTGCGAATACCTTAAGCTGGGTTTGCCTACTTTGACAGGTATGACCGCGTAGGCTCCATAAACTAGTGAGTACGGGGTTTCCCCGGTGCTGGACTTAGGTGTAGTTCTGTGTGCCCACAAGACTCCGGGCAGTAGTTCGGGCCATAGCCCCTAGGCATCTTCAAGCTTCTTTTTCAGTATGTTCAAATTTATTTTGTTGGAGGACTCTGCTTGGCCTTTGGCAGCGCGGTGGTATGGCATGGATAGTATCCTTTTGATGCGCCATTTCTCGAAGAACTCGATCATTTTTTTACCGATGAACTGGCGCTCGTTGTCGCGGCTGATTTCCTTGGGGATGGCGAAGTGGCATATGATGTTCTTCCATATGAAGGCGATGACTTCTTGTTCGCGTATTTGCGCGTACATACCTGCTTCCACCCACTTGGAGAAATAGTCAGTTAAAACAAGTAAAAATCGTACCTGTCCTCGTCCTGCGGGTAGCGGGTCGGCTATATCCATTCCCCATTTGATGAATGGCCAGGGGTAAGTGACGGAATGGAGGGGTTCTACTAGTTGGTGTATCATTGGGGCGTACTTTTGGCATTACTTGCATCGGCGGACGTATTCAGCTGCCTCTTTTTTCATGGTGGGCCAGTAGTAGCCGGCACGTATGATGCATCGCACAAGGGCGTGGTTGCCAATGTGAGCGCTGCAATGGCCTTCATGCACTTCTTCGAGTACCGGCCTCGTTTGGTACGGCCCTAAGCACTTGGCTAGGGGGCCACCGAACGTCCTTTTGTAGAGGTCATTGTTGATCATGCAATATCGGGCGGCCTGAATACGAAGCTTCTTCGCCTATTTTTTATCGGGGATAATGTCCCGTCCTGTAGATAAGATATGAACTGGTTGCGCCAGTCCCAAGTCAGGTTTAAGGAAAGTACCTAGGTTTGATAAATGGCCAAGTGGAGGAGCGTGACCACACTTTCTTTGTTTATGTTTTTGGTGGTTGCAGCCAACTTTGCCTGGTCGTCCGCTTTGATGTTCCGTGCTCTGGGAATTTGTTTGAAGAAAAATTCTCGAATGTATCCATCAGTTTGCATATTTCTATCTCGTACTTTTCTAGCCTTTGCTCTTTGATTTGATAAGTCCCAGTGATCTAGTTTACCACAAGTTGAGAAACGCAGTGGAGGAGGATTCGGCAAGCCCCATACTTGGTGGCAAGTTTCATGCCTGTAATAATGGCCTCGTACCCGGCCTAATTGTTAGTCATTTCCGGGCATCGTATAGACTGGAAAATTGTTTCACCCGTGGGGACCCCACGAACGAGTCCCAGTCCCGATCCTGATGCATTGGCGGTGCCATCTGTATAAAGGACTCATAGGTCGTTTTTGAAGGATGCGCGTTGTGCCTCAAGTTCTGCCTTTGGCAAGACTTCGGTAATGAAGTCGGCAATGAAGTTAGCTAAGACTTGCGACTTGATGGCGGTCCTCAGAAGGTATGTGATATCATGTTCGAAGAGTTGAAAGGCCCATCTGGCGAGTCGCCCTGAGAGTTCGGGTTTGTGTAAGACACTCCTTAAAGGGAGGGTCGTTACTACCCATATGGGGTTTCATTGGAAATAAGGTCGTATCTTTTGTGAAGCCACTACGAATGCCAATGCCAACCTCTCAAGGTGTGGTACCGGGTTTCGGCGACTACTAATGTTTTGCTAATGTAATAAATAGGAGATTGCGTACCTTTATTTTCACGTACTAGGACAGAGCTGACCGCGACTTCCGATACGGCCAAGTACACCAACAATGGTTCCCCTCGGTTGGCTTTGACTACTAGGGGTGGCGATGATAGATATGCCTTCAAACTCCTCAGGGCGTCGACACATTCTTCGTTCCATTGCAATCCCTAGTCCTTTTTCAATACACCGATGAATTTATGGCACCTGTCGGAGGAGCGTGAGATGAACCTGGAGAGGGCGGCTATTCGACCCGTGAGCTTTTGCACTTGTTTTTTCATGCTTAATATTTCTGGGATGGCTTCTATGGCCTTGAACTTGTCTGCGTTGACTTCAATGCCCTTTGTGACACCAGAAACCCCAGGAACTTTCCCGAGGCTATGCCGAAGGCGCATTTTAAGGATTCAATTTCGTACCGTACCTTCTTAATATTTTGAAGGTTTCTTTCAAGTGATCTAGGTGTTCCTCTTTCTTCGACGACTTCACTAGCATGTCGCCAATATAGACCTCTATTGTTTTGCCGAGTTGCTCTTTGAACATCGTAGTCACCAGCCTCTGGTATGTAGCCCCGCATTATTGAGCCCGAAGGGCATTTCCTTGTAGCAGTATGTCCCTTGGCAAGTGATGAAGGTCGTTTTCTCCTGATCTTCCTCGTCCATCATGATTTGATTGTAGCCGAAGTACGCGTCCAAGAAGCTTAACAGCTCGTGCCCTGCCGTTGCGTCTATCAATTGGTCGATGTGGGGCAACGGGAATGTATCATTTGGACATGCTTTGTTTAGTTCGGTGAAATCTACGCACATCCCCCACTTCCCATTTTTCTTTTTTACCATTACAACGTTGGCGACCCATTCCGGATACTTGGACTCCCTAATGGAATCGTTCGTAGCAGCTTGCTACCTCTTCACTTACTGCTTTGTTGATGGCGGCATACAATTTTCTCCTTACCTGCCGCACGTGCGGGTGTAGTGGATCAACGTTCAGCTTGTGAGAGGCAATTTCTCGTGGAATCCCTGGCATATCTGCATGGGAAAAAGCAAACAGGTCTGCATGGTTAGATAGAAATTCACGATACTTACTTGGATTTGAAAGGTCGTGGCCTATATAAGCCTTCTTTGTGGAATCGTTATTGCTTAGCTGGACGGGGTCGAGAACCTCAATTGTGGCCTTGTTGGCCTCAACGTCGTCGAGATCTTTGATGGCGTCCCCTGTTGGGTGAACCTTAGTCCCCGATAGGGCTGATTGCTATGCCTCCGCACTCGCTCCTTTGAGTTGTTGGGTGTGAGTGTAATCTTGAGCTATTTAGTAACACTTTTGGGCGGTGCGCGGATCGCCTTGTATGCTGTAAAACCCCCATGGGGTAGGGAATTTGATCAGTTGATAGAAACTGGAGGGGACTGCCCTCATGGCATGTATCCACTAACGTCCGATGATGGCGTTGTATGTCGTTTCTTGGTTCATTACGTGGAAAGTGGTTTCCATCGTAACTTCTCCTGCCAGAACGGGTAGCATTACCTCAACAGAGGTTTTTTTCACTGCATTGTTAAAACTAGTTAGTGTTATACAGCGTGGAATTATCTTATCCTCGAGTCCCATTAGTGTAAGGACTCTTGGATGAATGATACATGCGTCGCTGCCATCGTCGACCATGATCTTCTTAACGTCAGTATCTACTATGCGTACAGTAATAACTAAAGCATCATAATGGGAGACCAATAAACCGTCTGTATCAGACTTATCGAAGGTGATACTATCTTCGAAGTCGTCATACCATTTGTGAGCGATGGTTCGCTTTAGTTTATGAGTGGTGGTGAATTTGACATAGTTAATCATTGAGTCATTGCCGTCTCCAATGATCATGTTAATGGTGCATATTGGTGAGGGCGGCCTTGGTGGGTCGTTAGGTTGTTCCCACCCACGTGCGAAGTTCAGTTTTCCTTTATCACTGAGCAATTCTTTCCAGAACCCTACGTTCAGCACACCACTTCCTGCCGGAGACCTATGCGGTCTTCGATTATGTGCCCCTGTTCCTGGTGGAACTCATATAGGGCGTTTGAATTTCTGGTGGAGGGGTCGGACTTCATCTTCGCTGGACATTGTACTTTGTTGCCCAGCTTCTCCAGTGTGTACACTACTTCTGAAAAAGATACACAAAAGTTGTGTGCAGATAATGAAGAAGGCATACCTTTGTCGTTCCTCAGTGGGGCGACATGTCGTTATAAGGCGTCTGCGTGCCTTGGTGGTGGCGGATACGAGGATCGGATATATGGTTGGTGTCTCTCCCTGTTGAGGCGTGGGACTTGTTCCTATCGTCCCTCATAGCATCGGTCTCTTTGGATTTCTGGGTGCATCGTTGTCAACCACCGGGTTGGGCTGTTAAGGTCGTCATCATCTCCATGTACCTCGGCGTAGTAGGTGTTTTGGTTCTCCTCCCAGGTGGTGGGGGTATATTTCATAAGGCGGCTAAGCAGTTTCTTGGTGGCCCTTGAGCCGTCTCTGCTGAGCCCGTTCAGAAAAACTGCGACTGCCATGCCTTCCAACACATTTGGTAGGCTCATTCTGACCCTGTTGAACCTAGCTAAGAACTCCCTAAGTCCTTCTCCTAGGGTTTGTCGGACAGCAAAGATGTGGTTAACTCGTGCTTCCACCTTCTTGGCTCCTCCGTGAGCAGTGACAAATTTATCTACCATCTCCTCCAACGTGGAGATGCTTTTTGCCGGTAGCTAGTAATACCACGTTAGGTCCCCTCCTGTTAGCGTTTCGCTGAACTTCTTCAGAAGTACGGATGGTACCTGCTGCTTTGATAGATCATTACCCTTACTGCTGTGACAAAGTGAATCAGGTGGTCCTCGGGATCTATGGTCCCGTCATATACCTTCAAGTAGGGGGGAATTTTGAAGGTCTTTGGGATGGGGTATAGTGCAGTTCCTTCTGTGTAGGGTTGTTCAATGAACCTCCCCACGTCTCGCTTTGGAAGAAGCTTAGGCGCACCCGGGATCTTGTCCACTCTTTCTTGGTGCTCCTTCAACTGGTCGCGAAGCGACCTATTTTCGTTTTCCATTTCTTCCATCTTTTTGAGGATGGCTGTGAGTGTGCCATCGTGGGCTTGAGCATCGAGGGGCAGGTTGTTCATTCGCGTGACCTCGAGTTCATCTTCGGCTGCAACATGGTCTGTTGTCGGAGTGCATCTAGCATTTTAGGGTGGCTTCTTAGCTAAACTACTCAGAGTGTTTGTCAACCACTCTTCCAGTAACCTTTTTACGTCTGGAGGTGCTTCTTTAGTTGTAGATGTAGAAGCCCCTTTTTCTCGTGGAACCACCATATCTTCAGAAGGGGAAGGTGAGTTTTCCACGTTTATCAGGGTACTGGGGGTTACGTGTAAAGCATCTCCCTCAGCTGCCGTGTTGAGAGGGCCTATGAGATCGGCTTTAACATTTCTTGCGTTGTTTTCAGCCATTTTGGGTTGTAGATAGTGGTTTATTGAAGGATCTCTAGAAGCACACTACAACTTTGATTCACGAAATCTCCACAGATGGCACCAAATTGTTTGGCTCAAAAGTTATATGAATACTCATAAAGCTTAAGAACAATCAAAAAATAATAAGGGTTAATCAGAATCAGACGTAATATGAACTAGAGAATATCGTATAGCTAAGATATGTGAGAATAGTGTATATAGCTTGAGATGTAAGAACAATAAGGCAAGTAATAATTTTTTCGCAAGAGAGAGAGAGAGAGAGTTGTATATTCTAAATAGGAAAATACACATGAGTCTTTACAAAGGGAAGGTCCCATTTATATATCAAGGGACCTTCCTCAAAATAATCAAAGAAAAGTACAAGGGTTAGTGGCCTCAGCGTACGGGAGAGTTAGAGCTTCAAACGATGTCGTCTTGAGCCATGTCACTGGGTCCGTCCTCTTACTGGAGCCGACGTTACTCCAGTAGGCCTCAATTAGGCCACTCTCTACGTCAAGGGCGTGCGTAGATAATATGAGAACATAGGGAACCATATTTTCCCAATACAATGGTAAATATATTTTTGCACCTAATATTTTTATTGAATCAATTATAGCAAAGAAAAAATAATGTGCGGAAACAAATCAATTAACAATTGTTCAGTATAGATGTGTAAGCCAGTAGGGTAATTTTCTCTTAGACTTCCTAAGATGTGGAAAGTAGCCATTAACTCCTTTGTATAGGTCCAAATTTTGATGACCACGGCCACCCGTGAGTAAGGCAAGGGACGAGGTCCTTACGATGTAGCGTTCTTTGGTCGTTGTAGAGGGCTATGACTGATAGCGATTAGCAAACGCATGATAGTTGTAGTAGTGTAGGTGCAACATGAGACAGTAGGAATACACTTTTTGAATATTGTTTCTGTTATACTTTTGATGGTTCAAAAGGGGATTGTCCCTTATAAATAGAGGAAGAAGACTTTGTAAAAGAGGATCGAAAAGTGAATACAAGAAAAAAAAAGATAACTTCTTCTTATGACAGTTCGGGAATTCGCACATCATTTCTCACCTTGGTAAATAAAATCCATTACAATATTTCTCTAAATTCGAAGTTACTATATTTACGCTAAATCGTTTGGTTTCGACATATTAAAAAGCATTATTCACCTTGTTCATCCCTTGCATATTTAATCTAGATTTTATTATGCTTGGCTAAGATTTACTTCTTTATCTTTATTAATTGGTTTAATCAAAAAGGTTTTGATATCTTTTGGTCAAACACCTTGAGTAAGAGACGCCTTTTTGGTAACAGTAAAGCCACAGCATGGTCAGGATTGTTTTAAATAGGAATATTCCTTAAACAATCTTTATTTCTCAAAAAATAAGGGTAAGATTTGTGCATAAAATATCCTTCCCAAACTCAATTTACGAGATTACTATGATGACCCGCCATGTCATAATGCCACATAGGCACCATTTGGCATTTATTAATACCATGTGGAAGCATATATAAGAAGAAGGCTAGTATTTGTAAGAAGATTCTAGAGAAGTATGGATATTTTCTTAGGAAGAACCTAGATCCTTACGGATTTGCTAGGAAATTCCTTGGAATCTTCTAGGCTTGTAGAGAATTCTAGAGAAAGCTCTTATCTTGTAAATATCAAGGACTTGTATAATAATTAATATTTACACACTAGCCCCTAGGAGACTAGTATATAAAGGGGGTCATTCATTTGTAACTCATCATGCAAACATTTCAAGTTCTCTCTAAATGCAAAGCTTCCTTTAGCAATTCTCTTGTGTTCTTTCCTCCATTCTTTTAGCAATCTTGAGTGAAGTAGGGCTGACTTGGCATAGCAAGAACGTGAGCAAGTTGTGCAATATTGTGAGCAAGTTGTCAAGTGTCGCACGTGTAATTAGTTAAGAACTAAGTACGTGACAACGTGGTATCACAGCGAAGGTTTCAACTAAGGGAATGGTGAACGACGGAGAAATTAACGCTACCAACACCCAAGCCAACGTCATCCAAGATACTGCTGGCAAGAGCGGCAGTAGCAAAAAGAGGAATGCCACCAACAAGAACCAAAAGGTGACACCTGAGGTTGTGTCAAATGAAGGGCTTGCATCCCAAGAACCATCTGCCACTAAGGCGAGCGAGGATGAAGTGGAGGTCCTTCCAGAGGACATCTCGCTCGGTAAAGAGTGGGTGATGAAGATGAACGCAGGGATGGACGCCGTAGAGATCTTTGGCCAACGCTTAGGAAGGTGGAAGGCACCTTAACGTTCTTGAGGGGCACACTCTTGAAGAGATTGAAAGTATCTGAAATGACTTGGAAAGACGTACACAAACCGAGATGGAACTAAGGAAAACTGTCACTGCCTTAAAGTGCAGACTCATGGAGGCGTTGAGTACTATCGATGTTGTGAAGGCAAAGATAGAGTCACTCGAGGAGCATGTCAATGCTGGCATTCCTGAGGTAGCCAACAATGTTGTGGTCATGAGGGAGGCCAAGATCGAGGCTCCCAAACCCCCAGTGTTCAAAGGTGTTCGTGATGCACAAGAAGTGGAAAACTTCCTTTGGCACTTGGAGAACTAATTCAGTCACAGAAAAGTGAGGGACGACGAGGCCAAGATCAACATTGCGGTATTGTACCTCTCAGAGACTGCCATGCTATGGTGGAGAAGGAAGATGACAGACATGGATAAAGGTCTATGTACTATTAGCACGTGGGATCGGTTCCTAGCAGAGTTCAAGTGAGAGTTCTTTCCAAACAATGTCTTATACGAGGCAAGGCGCAAGCTTAGGGAATTGAAACAAACAAGGAGCATACGTAACGATGTCAAGGAGTTCACTACCCTTATGCTTCAAATCCCCAACCTAACCAATGATGACTTGTTGTTACACTTTATGGACGGGTTGCAAAATTGGGCTAAGCAGGAGTTGCAACGCCGACAAGTCACTGATATAGACCAAGCCATAGTGGAGCCGAATTATTGATGGATTTCATGCATGACAAGCACGACAAAGGAAATGAGGCTAACAATGTTAAAGGTGGGGGAGACCGTGGCAAAGGCAAGGAGATAAAACAACAATACTCCAAGACTCAAGATTCCAAAAATTCAAGTGGTGGTCAGGGCTACACCGAGAAGAAGGCACATGCCGAGAAGAAGGGATGCTACATATGCGGAGGGCCACACGGCTTTAGTAATTGTCCCGACCTCAAGAGCCTCAGTGCCATGGTCCGTGAACAAAAAGAGCAGCCGCAAAAGAGAGTTCGGGAACCGCACAATTGGGTATGATCGGATTATGTTGTGCTGTCACAAAGAAATCTATCCAACCTACCGAGAATGGCAACCAGTACGTGGATCTCACCATCAACAACAAATCCGCTTGTGCAATGGTGGATACTGGAGCAACTCATAATTTTGTGACTGAGGCTGCCGCAAAGAGACTAGAATAGAATATTTCTCCAACCAACTCTTGCGTCAAGACCGTGAATACTGAGGTACAAAATGCTCGTGGGGTAGCTAATGGAGTTGGTGTCAAATTGGGAACTTGGAAAGGTATGACAAACTTTACTGTAACTATTATGGATATCTTTGACATCATACTGAGGCAAGAGTTTTTTAGACATTGTCATACTTTGATTGACCCCTACCTCAACCGTCTCTTGGTTATGGAGCAAGAAGGAGCTTGCATGGTACCTACGGTGACTATGCCACACGGACAGATCCAAGCACAACTCTCAGCTATGCAGGTTGTCAAGGGGATCAAGAAGGGGGAGACAACATTCGTGGCAACCATTGAAAGTCTAGAGGAAGACAAGAATTTTCAAGAGACAGTGCCGCCTTGCATAGAGAAGCTGCTTGAGGAAAACAAACATGGCATGCCCAAGGATTTGCCTAAGCATTTGCCGCCTAAGAGAGAGGTGGATCACAAGATTGAGTTGGAGCCAGGGGCTAAGCCACCCGCATTGGCCCCATATCGTATGGCACCTCCCGAGTTAGAAGAGCTCAGGAAACAATTGAAGGAGCTGCTGGATGTTAGTCACATTCGCCCCTCAAAGTCACCTTTTGGTGCACCAGTATTGTTCCAGAAGAAGAAGGATGGATCGTTGCGCTTGTCCATAGACTACCGAGCACTTAATAAGGTCATCGTGAAGAATAAGTACCTGATCCCGCTTATTGCTGCCTTGTTCGATAGACTTGGGCAAGCCAAGTACTTTACCAAGGTGGATCTTCGAAAGGGATACTACTAGGTTCGCATTGCGGATGGAGATGAGCCTAAGACAACATGTGTGATGAGATATGGAGCCTTTGAGTGGTTGGTGATGCCCTTCGGCTTAACCAATGCACCGGCCACATTTTGCACCCTTATGAACGTGATTTTTCATCCCTTTGATATTTGCACCACATTTTGCTATACACGACATAGTCATCTATAGCAACACCTTGAAGGAGCACATGGGGCACATAAGGAAGGTTTTCCAAGTATTGCGGGAGAACGAGCTATTCATCAAGAGGCAGAAATGTGAGTTTGCACAATCAACGGTGCACTTCTTGGGCCATGTGATTAGCAATCGAGAACTACGCATGGACAAGGAAAAGGTACGAGCTATCAACGAGTGGGAAGCACCTACAAAGGTAACGGAGTTAAGATCGTTCCTTGGCCTTATTAACTACTACCGTCGGTTCATTAGTGGCTACTCAGCAAAGGCCACACCATTGACCGAGTTGCTAAAGAAGAACAATCCATGGGTTTGGACGGAGCATTGTCAAAAGGCGTTTGAAGGCCTTAAGGTAGCTGTAACAAAGGAGCCAATCTTGGCATTACCTGACTTTGCCAAGATATTTGAGGTACACACAGATGCCTCAGACTTTGCCATTGGGGGTGTCCTGATGCAGGATAAGCATCCCATAGCATTTGAGAGTCTTAAGTTAAATGAGAATGAGTGGCGTTACACAGTACAAGAGAAGGAAATGACTGCAATTGTGCATTGCCTTCGTACATGGAGACATTATCTGCTCGGGTCAAGGTTTGTGGTCAAGACCGACAATGTGGCTACTAGCTACTTTCAGACGCAGAAGAAGCTCACACCAAAACAGGCTAGGTGGCAAGACTTCTTGGCCGAGTTTGATTATGTACTAGAGTACAAGCCGGGTAACGGTAATGTTGTAGCTGATGCTTTGAGCCGGAAACCCAAGCTTGCTGCCATCACTTCAGCAACTTGGGACATTCGTGAGGCTATAAAAGAAGGCATGCAACATGATCCAGTAGCCAACAACTTATCGAGTTAGCCAACCAGGGCAAGACGAGACATTTTTGGGTAGAAGACGGCGTATTACTTACCACAGGTCGGTGGGTATACGTGCCTAAGTTTGGAGACATTAGACAATGGATCATAAGGGAGAGTCATGACACAATGTGGGCTGGTCATCCAGGTCAACGCCGTACTAGGGCCTTGGTTGAGTCAGTCTATTATTGGCCACGCATGCGAGATAACATGGAGTGCTATGTGCAAACTTGTCTTGTCTGTCAACAAGACAAGGTTGAACAACAACAACAACCCGGAGGACATTTTGAGCCACTACTCGTTGCAGAGCGTCCATGGGAGAGCGTGAGTATGGACTTTATTGTTAGATAATACGCTTAATTCTAGAGGGGGGGTGAATAGCGCTATAATAAAAATTAGCGTAAACTTGCGGAATTTAAAAATTGCAAGAAATAAATAAGTGCGATAAGTAAATAAATTAGAACAAACGCACCGATGTATCATGGTTCACCACAACCCGTGGCTAGTCCAGTCCCCGAGAGACTCTCTCGAGATTTCCACTAACTTAATAAGCTTACGAGCTCAACAAACCGTTACAACTTGAGGACACAAGCCTCAACAACCTTTGCTCGGAGATACAACACTCCAAGACTTCAACCAAGGAAACACAAGTTCCTTCTTACAACACAAGGGACTAACACTTCCCTTCAAGTGTACAAAAACACTTAGCACTCAAACAAGACACTCCTTTAAGAGTAGATATGAGTAAAAAGAATACGCTCAAGATCGCAACAACTTTCGACAAGAATTTAGCCCTCAAAAGCTTATGTAATGAATATAAAATGATAAGCAATAAAGTATGCAAGCTTTAGCAATTGTATGATCAGTTGTTGTGTGTTGTTGTGCTTAAAAGACTGATTTGAAGCTGTATTTATAGCTGAAAAGCTTTGTATTACCGTTGCCTAATTGCCAATTAAGAATTGCTGATTTTACTCAGTGACAATCGATTGTCAAATTACCACAATCAATTGTTTGCCAGTTCTTCCAAAAATCAATCCAAGATTTTACGCTTAACAATCGATTATCTAAGATCAATAATCGATTACTGGCAACGTTCAAAAAATTATTTCCAGATTTTACGTAAAACAATCGATTGTCAGAAATCTACAATCGATTACTCAGCAACGTTCAAAAAATCCTTTCCAGATTTTAATTAAAACAATCAATTATAAGAAATCAATAATCGATTACTCAGCAACGTTCAAAAAATCCTTTCCAGATTTTAATTAAAACAATCGATTATAAGAAATCAATAATCGATTACCTGACGGTATTTGAAAACATTTTGGCAACAGTCAGTTATACAATCGATTATATTAAGTTAACAATCGATTATATATCAGTCTTGAAAAATCAATTTAGACACTGCCTCTTAACAATCGATTGTTATAGGTTCACAATCGATTATTTAATAACTTTGAAAAAGTCTGGAAGACACTGCCTCAATACAATCGATTGTCATAAGTTCACAATCGATTATTTTGAGCTTTGAAAAACTTTGATGGACACTGCCTCATCACAATCGATTGTCATAAGGTGCACAATCGATTGTCATGCAGATTTGAAAAATCTGATGCTCACTGCCTTAACACAATCGACTGTCAAGCAGCTGACTTAAACATAATCGATTATCATAAGTACATAATCGATTATCTTAGTCCAGATTTTAGAGGCATGTTTAAAAAATATTTTGACTAAAGTAAATATGCATTATTTAAAATCATTTTGCTCTAAATTAAATATGCATGATTTGTTAAAAATATTTTTACGAGAGAAGCCAAGTCTTGAGTTTAAGTTGTCGGATCAAGATCACAATTAAATACCGACTCATATAAAACTTAATCTCGATCTTTGTCTTGTGCTTGAATCTCGTTGTATATCAATTTTGCGCTTGTGCTTGGACCTCGTCATATGTCAATTTGCGCATAGTTTGTCATTCATCAAAACCTACAAATATGAACACACGTTTAGTATAATGCCTTGAGAACGTGTTTCCAACAATTTCCCCCTTTTTGATAATGGCAAACTTTAAGCGGGATATGCATATTAGGCAATTCATAATGACGATTCAAGACAAGTAAAGATATGCAACAAGTATATAGATATGCAATTTGTTCCCCCTCAATTTATCCTAATAAGTATTGAGAGTGCATACCCGTTATCTTCCCCCTTTTGTCATTAGCAAAAAAAATATAGAATAATTAAAAAAAATTTGTTTATTTATTAAATCTGCAATTTCAGACATAATAACGCAAATAATGTCAAGACAATCGATTATTGATACTGGATAATCGATTATATAAAAGAGAAATCGATTGTTCTGTGCGTCAAGCTTTATAATTCCCCCTGCCTTTAGGGCGATACCTGCAAAAATACGTTAGACGTCTCCGACGCTCAAGTTAGAAAACATGTGAAAGGGAAAATGCAATGCATGACTTAGATCAACGTGGAGTCAAGGATCCCGAGTTCACTACGAATCCGGAAGAAGGACTCTTTCTCTAAGGGCTTTGTAAAGATGTCGGCCAATTGATCTTTGGTTTCAACAAATTCAATTTCGACATCGCCCTTGAGAACGTGATCTCTTATAAAATGATGTCTAATTTCAATGTGTTTTGTTCGCGAATGAAGAACGGGGTTCTTCGTCAAGCATATGGCACTAGTATTATCACATCTAAGAGGGATATGATCAAGACTTAGGCCATAGTCCAAGTTGTTTCATCCAAAGGATTTGAGCGCAACAACTCCCCGCGGCTACATATTCAGCCTCGGTTGTGGACAACGCAACACTTACTTGTTTCTTGCTAAACCAAGAAACGAGAGAGCTACCGAGCAAATGGCAAGTGCCACTAGTGCCCTTGCGGTCCAATTTGCATCCAGCAAAATCGGAATCGGAATAGCCAACAAGTTGGCATGAAGAACCTTTGGGGTACCATAGACCCACATTTACAGTACCAACAAGATACTTCAATATCCGTTTCACCGCAGTTAGGTGAGACTCCTTCGGACACGATTGATAACGAGCGCATAAGCACACGCTAAACATGATGTCCGGACGACTAGCAGTAAGATAAAGGAGAGAGCCAATCATACCTCGATACTTTTTGATGTCGACTTCCTTACCTTTCTCATCTTTGTCTAGATGATCGGATATGCTCATGGGGGTTGCCATTGCTTTTGCATTGGTTATTTCAAATCGTTTCAGCAATTCTTTGCAATATTCGCTTGGCAAATGAACGTACCTTCTTTCATTTGCTTTACTTGTAATCCCAAAAAGAATGTTAACTCACCCATCATAGACATCTCAAATTCGCTTGTCATTAAATCGGAAAATTCCTTGCACAAAACATTGTTAGTAGCACCAAATATAATATCATCCACATAGATTTGAACTAATAAAATATCATTGTTTTTATGCTTAACAAAAAGAGTGGTGTCAACTTTCCCCCTAATGAAATCATTTTCCAATAGAAATTTGCTCAATCTTTCAAACCAAGCTCGGGGAGCTTGTTTTAAACCATAAAGAGCCTTTTTGAGATTGAAAACATGATCGGGAGATTTAAACTTCTTCTTGAATAACACCATTTAGAAAAGCACTTTTCACATCCATTTGATATAAATTGAAATTCATAGAAGAGGCAAAAGCAAGCAATAAACGAATAGCTTCTAATCTAGCTACGGGAGCATATGTTTCTTCATAGTCAATACCCTCTTCTTGATTATAGCCTTTTGCTACAAGCCTAGCTTTGTTTCTAGTGATTACACCATTTTCATCTAGTTTGTTTCGAAAAACCCATTTCGTACCAATTATGGTATGATTTTCGGGTCTTGGCACCAAATCCCAAACGTCATTCCGTTTGAATTGGTTAAGCTCCTCTTGCATTGCCAAGGTCCAAAATTCATCCCCAATTGCTTCGGAGATGGTTGTTGGTTCAATTTGAGAAACAAAAGCAGTATGTCCTAAGGTGTTCTTAAGGGAGTTTCGGGTACTTACCTTTTCTCCGACGTCGCCAATTACCTGTTCGAGAGGGTGATCTTTGATTGTCCTCCACTCGTTAGGCATTTTCGTTTCTTTCTCCAATTGTGGTGTTTCCTCCGTTGATTGTTCCAAGATTTCATCTTGAATTTCCTTAGGAGTTTCCTCTTGTACTTTGTCTTTTAAACTATTTAGAATACCTGCAAGATCAGAACAAGAATCCTTTCTCGCCAAGCGAGCATTATTTTCGGAAAACACAATATGAGGGGATTCCTCCATAGTTTGGGTTCTATTTATTAAATACCCTATATGCTTTGCTACGTGAAGAATACCCAATAAAAATTCCCTCATCGGATTTGGCATCAAATTTTCCCAATTGATCTTTTTCATTGTTATGAATAAAACATTTACAGCCGAATACTCTAAAATGGGAGATATTTGGTTTCCTTCCCTTGTAGAGTTCATAAGGGGTTTTCATGAGTATTGGCCTTATGACTACTCTATTTAAAACGTAGCATGCAGTACTCACGGCATCCACCCAAAATGTTTGGGAATCTTAGCCTCTTCGAGCATGGTTCTAGCCATCTCTTCGAGACACCTATTTTTCCTTTCCACCACCCCATTTTGTTGTGGTGTTCGTGGAGCGGAAAAGGTATGCTCGATACCGAGTTCGTCACAGAAGTCCACAAAGAGATTGTGATCAAACTCTCCCCCATGATCACTTCTAATTGAAGTGACGATTGTTTCCTTTTCGTTTTGAACACGTTTAAGAAAATATTTAAAATTCTGAAAAGCATCACTTTTATGGGCAAGAAATAAAGTCCAAGTAAATCTGGAATAATCATCAACAATAACAAAAGCATAGCGATTTCTACCAAGACTTTCAATGCGAGATGGTCCAAACAAATCCATGTGAAGCAATTGCAATGGTCTAGTAGTTGAAACAATATTTTTTGATTTAAAGGATGCTTTTGTTTGCTTCCCTTTTTGACAAGAATCACAAATAGAGTCATTTTCAAATTTCAAATTTGGAAGACCAACAACTAAATTTTGTGAAACCATTTTGTTCAAAAGATGCATGTTGATGTGAGCTACTCTACGATGCCATAACCAAGAATCACCCTCTTTGCTCATTAAACAATTCACATATTCGGGTGATGAATTTGCAAGATCAACCATATAAATGTTATCCATTCTAAAACCACGAAGGATAATTTTAAAATCGCTACGTCTAAAAACTAAGCATTCATCCGAATCAAATAAAACAAGATTTCCCTTGTCACATAATTGACTTATGCTCAAGAGATTATGTTTTAAACCTTTCACAAGTAATATATGCTTAATGGAAGAAATTTCATCCTTACCGACCGATCCGATGCCGATAATCTTTCCTTTGTTGTAATCACCAAAAATAACACTTCCCCCTTCCTTGTGTTCTAGTTGAAGGAATTTGGATTCATCTCCCGTCATGTGCTTGGAGCATCCACTATCAAGGTACCATAGTACACTTGATCCCTTCAAACATACCTACAAAACAGATTAATGAGTTTTAGGTACCCATGCCATTTTGGGTCCTTGGGGGTTAGGCAAATCATAGTGATGTGATTGAGTGTTATGTCTATGTCGTGTAAAACAAGCAGGAGCAATATGTCCAGTTCGTCTACAATAATGACAAGTTGCGTTAGGATTATGCACCTTCTAGGTTGATAGTAATTGGACGGACGAAATTCATTTACTCTATTCTTGACAATATAACTATTGCGCAAATCATGAAAATCATTTCTCCTACCATTTGTTCTAGGATATGCATCATTTCTAGAATAGTTGTTTCTAGGTTGGAAGTCATTTCTACGTGTTCTAAAAGGTTCAAAATTCCTTCTAGTGTTTGGCCTAGAATGTGCATTATTTCTAGCATGATTATTTCTAGGTTGCGATTGATGAAAACCATTTCTAGGTTTGTTGTATCTAGGATGAACATTTATTTTATTTATTCTAGGTTGAGCCTTAGGTGGTTGGGGGTTGGCTTCAACTTTCTCTTTAGGCTCGTTTCTAAAACCTATGCCATGCTTGGTCGACTTCAAATTAACAAGCACTTCATTCAAATTTTTATGAGAAGAGTTAAACTTATCTAAGGTGCCCTTAAGCCTTTCTACTTCATTTTTGAGATGCATGCAAGAAGTACAATTTCTAGAACTCTCGGGCTTGTCGACGCTTCTTTTGCCAAAAAATTTATTTTCCTCTTTCAACTTCTCATTTTGTAAAATCAGTTTTTCCAATTCCTTTTCTTTAAAAGAGAGTTGTTTTTGAAAATCTTTTTCTTTTAAAGAAGCATTTTCTTTTATACTCTTAACAGTTTTTGAAGCTTTAATAAATTCGCTATACAACTCATCAAAAGCATTTTGCATTTCTTCAAGGGAAAAGAAGTTTTTGGAAGAAATTTGACATACCTCTTCTTTGTTGTCTTCTTGTGCCATAAGACAAAGATTTGCGGCTTTGTCTTCTTCTTCCTCACTTGACTCGTCACCGGAGTCGCCTCCCCAAGATATGTATGCTCGTTGCTTCTTGAAGGGTTTCTTCTCCTTTTTAGCATTTTGGCAATTTGATTTAATGTGCCCGGTTTCTCCGCACTCATAGCACTTTACTTGATCTTCTTGCTTTTTGCCCTTTCGTTCATACTCTTTTCGCATGAACTTTTGAAATCTCTTGATAACGAGTCCGAACTCGTTGTCTCCGTCCTCATCATTTTGAGGTTGGCTTGTGCTTGCCTTGAGAGCGATTCTTTGCTTCCTTTGATCATCAACAAGAGGGTTAAGTATAGTAGATTCATAAGTTTTAAGATTACCTCTTAATGCGTCGATGGTGATATTTGAAATGCCAATGGATTCTTGAATTGCGTCGGCCTTGGATCGCCATTCCGGAGTGAGACTTCGGAGAATTTTTCGGACAAGTTCCTTATCCGTGAAGGTCTTCTTAAGAGCATGTAAATCATTTATTATTTTTGAAAATCGTTCAAACATCTCATCGACCTTTTCGCCTTCCTTCATGTGAAACAATTCATATGCATGGGTTAGGAAATCAATTTTGGCTTCCCTTACCTGGTCCGTACCTTCGTACGTAATTTCCAGCTTGTCCCACATTTGCTTCGCCGTTGTGCAACAAGATATCTTCATGTAATCATCAGCATTTACAGCACAATATAATAACTTAATAGCTTTAGCATTATTTTGCACCTTTCGGATATCATCCGCATCGTATTCATCTTCGGACTTTGGGACCCATTCATTTTCAACCTTCTTGGTTGGAATTTGTTCTCCATTCATTATGACCTTCCAAAGATGAAAACTATTTGATTGTACAAATATTCTCATCCTCTCCTTCCAGTATGTATAGTTTGTACCATCGAATAGCGGTGGTCGGGTGGAACATTGTCCTTCACCTATTCCTGCAAAAGAATCACGAGTAGAAGCCATGGATGTTTCTCTCAAACGGTTAAGTCTTCAGAGAGTTGGGCTCTTATACCAATTGTTAGATAATACGCTTAACGCTAGAGGGGGGGTGAATAGCGTTATAATAAAAATTAGCGTAAACTTGCGGAATTTAAAAATTGCAGGAAATAAATAAGTGCGATAAGTAAATAAATTAGAACAAACGCACCGATGTATCCTGGTTCACCACAACCCGTGGCTAGTCCAGTCCCCGAGAGACTCTCTCGAGATTTCCACTAACTTTTTAAGCTTACAGGTGCTCAACAAACCGTTACAACTTGAGGACACAAGCCTCAACAACCTTTGCTCGGAGATACAACACTCCAAGACTTCAACCAAGAAAACACAAGTTCCTTCTTACAACACAAGGGACTAACACTTCCCTTCAAGTGTACAAAAACACTTAGCACTCAAACAAGACACTCCTTTAAGAGTAGATATGAGTAAAAAGAATACGCTCAAGATCGCAACAACTTTCGACAAGAATTTGGCTCTCAAAAGCTTATGTAATGAATATAAAATGATAAGCAATAAAGTATGCAAGCTTTAGCAATTGTATGATCAGTTGTTGTGTGTTGTTGTGCTTAAAAGACTGATTTGAAGCTGTATTTATAGCTGAAAAGCTTTGTATTACCGTTGCCTAATTGCCAATTAAGAATTGCTGATTTTACTCAGTGACAATCGATTGTCAAATTACCACAATCGATTGTTTGCCAGTTCTTCCAAAAATCAATCCAAGATTTTACGCTTAACAATCGATTATCTAAGATCAATAATCGATTACTGGCAACATTCAAAAAATCATTTCCAGATTTTACGTAAAACAATCGATTGTCAGAAATCTACAATCGATTACTCAGCAACGTTCAAAAAATCCTTTCCAGATTTTAATTAAAACAATCGATTATAAGAAATCAATAATCGATTACTCAGCAACGTTCAAAAAATCCTTTCCAGATTTTAATTAAAACAATCGATTATAAGAAATCAATAATCGATTACCTGACGGTATTTGAAAATATTTTGGCAACGGTCAGTTATAGAATCGATTATATTAAGTTAACAATCGATTATATATCAGTCTTGAAAAATCAATTTAGACACTGCCTCTTGGCAATCGATTGTTATAGGTTCACAATCGATTATTTAATAACTATAAAAAAGTCTGGAAGACACTGCCTCAACACAATCGATTGTCATAAGTTCACAATCGATTATTTTGTGACTTTGAAAAATCTGATGGACACTGTCTCTTCACAATCGATTGTCATTAGCTTCACAACCGATTATTTTGAGCTTTGAAAAACTTTGATGGACACTGCCTCATCACAATCGATTGTCATAAGGTACACAATCGATTGTCATGCAGATTTGAAAAATCTGATGCTCACTGTCTTAACACAATCGACTGTCAAGCAGCTGACTTAAACATAATCGATTATTATAAGTACATAATCGATTATCTTAGTCCAGATTTTAGAGGCATGTTTAAAAAACATTTTGACTAAAGTAAATATGCATTATTTAAAATCATTTTGCTCTAAATTAAATATGCATGATTTGTTAAAAATATTTTTACGAGAGAAGCCAAGTCTTGAGTTTAAGTTGTCGGATCAAGATCACAATTAAAATGCCGACTCATATAGAACTTAATCTCGATCTTTGTCTTGTGCTTGAATCTCGTTGTATATCAATTTTGCGCTTGTGCTTGGACCTCGTCATATGTCAATTTGCGCATAGTTTGTCATTCATCAAAACCTACAAATATGAACACACGTTTAGTATAATGCCTTGAGAACGTGTTTCCAACATTTATCATTTGTCTACCAAAGTCCGACGATTATAGTACTATTATAGTAGTCGTGGATAGATTTTCCAAATATGCCACCTTCATGCCCGCCTCACCAGGTTGCACTGCCAAGGAAACCGCCAAGCTATTCTTTAAGAGCGTCGTGAAGTATTGGGGCTTATCGAGGCATATTATTAGTGATCGAGACCCCTGTTTTACAGGAAACTTTTGGAGAGAGTTATTCGACATACTTGGCACGGAGCTGCACTTCTCCACTAGTTTCCTCCCACAGACAGATGGACAAACGGAACGGGTCAATGCCTTACTAGAATGCTACCTGAGGCATTATGTAAGCACACATCAGAAAGATTGCGCAAGGCTCGTAGACATCTCCCAATTCTCTTATAACTTGCAGAGGAGTGAGTCCACGGGGCGGACTCCATTTGAGCTAGCCACATGCCAACAACCAAAAACTCCACGTTCATTACCAGCAGCATTCGAGGTAAAGAGTTTGGGGGCTTATCATATGGCCAAAGGATGGGAGGAACAGCTTGACACTTCTAAGTCCTACTTGGATAAGGCAGCTACGAAGATGAAGAAGTTTGCGGACCGGAAGCGGCATCTCACAGACTATAGAGTTGGGGACATGGTCATGGTGAAGTTTAACCCAAGGCAGTTCAAGGCACTATGGGGCATGCATCAAAATCTCATTCGCAAGCACGATGGGCCATTTAAGATCATCGCTAAGGTAGGCAAGATCTCATACAAGCTTGATATGTCATCATATCTTAAGATCTACCATGTCTTCCATTTCAGCATGCTTAAGCCATATCATGAAGATAAGGATGATCCGAGTAAAGGCCAATCAAGTCGGGCACCAATGACTATCACTGCCTCGCATGATCGGGAGATTGAGGCTATCATAGATTACCAGGCCAGGAGAAAACAAGGGCAAAAAGCCACCGCTATGTTCCTCGTCCATTGGAAAGGGAAATCACCGGAAGAGGCCACATGGGAACGATATGAAGACTTGTGGCAATTCAAAGATAAGATCCGAGAGTTTATGCAATAGCATTGCGCCGTGGTCGTCGCAATATTGGGTGGGGGAGAATGTGATGACCCGCCATGTCCTCATGCCACATAGGCACCATTTGGCATTTATTAATGCCATGTGGAAGCTTACACAAGAAGAAGGCTAGTATTTGTAAGAAGATTCTAGAGAAGTATGGATATTCTCTTAGGAAGAACCTAGAACCTTATGGATTTGCTAGGAAAGTTCTTGGAATCTTCTAAGCTTGTAGAGAATTCTAGAGAAAGCCCTTATCTTGTAAATATCAAGGACTTGTATAATAATTAATATTTACACACTAGCCCCTAAGAAACTAATATATAAAGGGGGTCATTCATTTGTAACTCATCAAGCAAACTTTCAAGTTCTCTCTAAATACAAAGCTTCCTTTGGCAATTCTCTTCTGTTCTTTCTTTCATTCTCTTAGCGATCTTGAGTGTAGTAGGGCTAGCTTGGCATAGCAAGAATGTGAGCAAGTTGTGCAAGATCGTGAGCAAGTTGTCAAGTGCCGCACGTGTACTTAGTTAAGAACTAAGGACGTGGCATTACGCTAAGCTTTGTGCATATAATATCCTTCCCAGAATCAATTTGCGGGATTACACTGCATTTACTATGGCTGTTGTCGTTGAATCCCTTAATTTCGAAAAGTGACACTTCACTTAATTTTGATATCTCTGACTTTTTTCCTTATATCATAAAAGAAAAAACTCCTAATTATAATGGTTACAAATCTATCCCTAATATTCCATCTTTTACGTGTTTCCTTATACTGCCACTGAAGTAGTTCATCCAATTTGTCTTCTAAGCAACAAGGACTTATGGGGTGTTCAAAATTCACTCATTTTTTCGTTACAACAGAATGTTATTCTTGGTGATGTGTTCTTTATGACGCTTGAGCAACATTATCTGCTCATTTAGTCTGTCCACACCCTTCTGTTTATTATTCACAACACTAACATTTGAAGCAAGTAATAAGTTTTACCAGTACTATAGTCAATAAAATAAAACTAATACAATATAGGAAGTGATAGACAACCCATTTTCCTGGATCATCTCATTACAATTATACAGATATCAAACTGCTAAGTAGAATTAATTAACAATGAAGCAATCAGTTTACCACCCTGCAATCTTTTCTAACTTCTTGACCACCTGTAAGGCTACTCATCTTAATCATGGAATTAGCAAAAGCCTTATGAAAAGCTGCTTTTGATGTAGCAAACTTATAAACTAGCTTCTTTGTTTTTGGAGTAGTGATCAAAGCATGATCTGAAGAGAACAAACTCTTCTTTTGGAGAATTATCCTGTAATGAGTATTATCAAATGTTGTTGGAGAAGGATCATTGCTTATTCCTGCATTCTTAGCCCTGTTTTTGAGTGGACATATGCTCTTCAAGCTTGTTGCAAATGATCGACGTAGTGTAGGATCGATGTCATGTGTGGCATTGAAGTTGTATATTCGGCTAATAAAGGATGAGCAATGGGAAAATCCTAGAGTGTGCGCACCTGCCAAAGAGAATATATAGCCGTTAGATGACCATTTAAGAAATTAATTCGAGAAAATTTTGGAGCGTTGTTATATATGCTGACCTAAAAGAGCCACCAAATCATCGGTTGATAAACCTCTCTGATGGAAACTTTGTTGGAGTTGAGAAATGTTGAATGTAGGTTTGGGCAGCAGTGTTGTTTCACTTGCTCTGGATATTCTCCCATCTTTTCTTCCTTTTGGCACCTCCCAGTGAGGTCCGCCTGACTGAAACATCAACAAAATAGTCCTTATTTTCGGATTTTCTACTTTAGGAGTACCAATGTTAATGGAATTTCGAGTTTGTTAACATGTATACCATATATATCTACACTTTTAGGTTATCTCGAGTTAATTTTAACAGCATTTATTTACTATACTCATACGTTACACCGTACCTATTTATATGCTTTGCTATGTCCTTTACCTAACCTAGCAGAGCAGGGGCGTATGCAGCAAAAGAGAGCCGGGTTCAACTAAACCAAGTACTTTTGATGCGTAGCATAAATTTATGTTTAAAATCAATCAAAATTACAAAAAATAGTAGATATGAACTTATAACTTTAAAAATACTATGGGTTCAACACCTATAGAGTTTAAAACTTATATATGTAGAGGAGGATAAATAGTGTACTTACTAACACGACTGCATCTCTTGCAGCAAACGCTAAAATATCAGCGCAAGAGACAACGCCAGGACATATAGCTTCAACTGCTCTCTTTGCGCCGTTAATAACGTAGAATCCATGCATAGAACCATTAGGAGGAGCATCCTTTTCTGCAGCGTTTTTCCCCTTGGAGCTCAATAAAATAGAAGCATCACAGCCCTTCAAGAAGGTAGAATAGGGTAAATTTTTAAGAAAAGTTTAGCTAAACTGCAGGAAGATAAATATAGAAAATATTACTGTTTGTATACCCGTAGGAAACAATCATGGAAATGCATCCTCAAAAGGGTTGCAGGCACCGTTTTGTCTTTCTTTGATTCCTTCTTAACAATCTGCATTACTGTTTCTTCAGCTTGAGGGCATGTTTTTGCATAGTAATTTGAACTAAGTGCATTCCCTTGAGAGTAGATGCAAAAAATAAGCAAGGTGATCAAAAATGGAACAAAATGTGCCATTTGTTTTTTAAAACAGGCTAGGAATTGTAATACTATTATGGCTTATGTCTAAGCACAAAAAGCTTGTTTATAGGGAGAGGTCCGAATGTCTGTACTTAATTATTATTGGATTAATTGTCTATATGAAATGATTATATCGAATAGTAGTAAACTTGGTGGCATGCATGTTTGTAATAGATATGGAGTGTTTTCTAAGCATTTCCTCCTATATAGAAGACTTTTATTGTTACTTTTTCTCTTTTCAGCTTTATGCCTTATCAAATTTTTGAAAGGTTACTGATTGTGAGCAAACATGGGATACCTATGGTGGTTAACATTTGAAATTTATGAAGCAATTGTCATTATACATGTAATTATTTGACTTGAAATATCCAGGTCTCATTAGCTAGTACAGTCTGGTTCTCAGCATAGGCAAAGCATCTGTCATTGAGGTAGATCTTAGCCGAGTGGCTCATTCAATTTTGCACAAATAAAATATCAGAATAGTGTCACAATTTAACTAACGGAAAAGGTCTAAATATGCTCCTAAACTATGTGAAATTAAACAAATTTGTTCGTTGTTAATACTTTGGCACAAATATGCTTCTGCCGTCCAATATTTGCTCCAAATATGCCGTTGTTTTAACGGCCTTATATGAGGCACATATTTGGTTCCATGCGTATACTTCGAGGGCATATTTGGTTCATCAAAAATCTTAAGTTCTATTGTTTGGTTCATGACAATATAATATGTATTTGTAATGATAAAATTTCCCTCAAATATTTTACGTTCCTTAGGTAAATCTTAAATACGGACGCAGAGAAGTAACCTATAGAAAAATTTAAACCATTTAAATTTTTTTGCCCCAAATTGAAATTTCCTTATTCCGTTCATCGCCATTGGTTATAGCCAAGTATAGACTTCACGCATGGCTTTCCAAATCTAAGCAAATTAGTACATGTTTGTCTGTTTGCAATCATAACGCATAATTATATTTTGATACAGCTGCTTATGTAATTGATGATTGCTCCACCACCTCCCTCTTATCGACACCAAAATGTCAAAAAGGTGACAAGGAGAATAACTTTTTACTGCTTGTCTCCTTAAGATTTTTGTCTTAAATTTACCTGATGAGATCTCTCTCGAGCGTTTATGGCATATCCGACTAGTATCATGATGATAGAACAATTCAATTTGCCAAGAAAATTACCTTGGGCTCCCCATGATTTAGTAATAAACAGGGACAAACTTTTGCTCTTTCCAATGTGAGGGTGAAGAATTCATACCCTTCATCTTTATTGAGCAAGATTTAGTTGCTCTGATTTAGTTTAAAAAATTCCATATGGACTGTCACGTAACATTTTTTGAGCGGAAAGTTTGATAATCCGGTTGAGTGATTATTTGTGTGCAATAAGAATAGTTGAGCGATTTTTTTGTTACAAATAAAAGAAAATTGATTTTAGTCCATAATTTTGGATAGTTAAATAATTATTTGAGTAATAGACTCTTCTTTTACGTGTGTGCACACTTATGGACGTTGACCGGTTAAAGTATGAATGTAACAAAATTAGTCTCCTTTTAAGATAAATTTGTCTATCACTACCAAGATTGAGATGTGAAGTATGTGAAAACTCTAATAGTAATTTACCTTAGATTCATTTCTAAAATGGGGTAGAGAGAGAGTCTAGCTTCTCTCTAAATAGCCTCTTACAGCAACAACCTCCATCTCCATTCCATTAACCAAAAACATGAACTCCATCAATCCAGAAAATGGCCAAGGGGAACCCCATACCAACATGGAGATTATCCCTAGCAACTATCCAAGTACAGGAACTAATACTACCTCTCCCAAGACACTTGATATCAAAAACATTGTTACACCTCAATCCACCCGACAAAACCCTAGTATAAAAAATGACTTGATGATATCGGGAATCCATAGGAATGAAGGCAAGCCATCATTCTTAGTTATTCTAAATAACAAGCCTTCAACTAGCAACACGGCTAATATATGTGTTCAAAACGACATTAACATGGATATCACTACCATGGATGAAATGGGTTTTCCTTTTTCGGAAGGAGAAGACGATGATGTCTTCATCCCCATAAGTTTCGAGGACAAAGAAAAGCTCTACAAGAACTGGAAAACTACCCTTATTGTGAAGGTATTCGGGAAAAGGGTGGGTTACCAATTTCTTCAACGTAAACTCCAAGCGATTTGGAAACCCTCTGAAACTATTTCCCTCATAGACCTAGGCTTCGATTACTATCTCATAAGATTTAATAACCAAGACAACTATAACAAAGCCCTTCACGAGGGGCCGTGGTTCATAGGAAGACAATTCCTCACCGTAAGTAAATGGGAGCCCAGATTCGTAGCATCGGAGGCCTCCCTAACTTATTCAAGCATCTGGGCTAGACTACCTGAGCTACCTACGGAATTCTATGACTAAGAAATTCTTCAGAAGATAGGTAACAAATTAGGAGAACTTCGACGTATTGATGCATGTACCTCCTCACCTCTTAGGGGGAAATATGCTCGTCTTTGTATCCTAGTTCCAATCGAGAAACTATTAAAAACCCACATAATACTAGGTAAACACTACCAAAAATTTACGTCGAGGGTTTTAACGTTCTTTGTACAAATTGTGGTCACCTGTGCCACAATACACTAGCCTGCCCAAAGAAACGACCAACCCGGAAACCATGCTAAGGAACCCAAACGAACCTCCCAAAGATATTGAGTCCATTACTACTAAAGTAGAGAGCTGGACTATTGTATCCCATCAAAAGAGAAAATCAAAGCAAAGCCTCAAGCAACATGAAGCTATGGAACGTGAAAATCCCATGCACAAACCCCTCGAAAACAACAGCCCAAACCCAGCTCTCAATCCCCAGTTCGAACCAGTCCATCTGGGCTCCCCAAGACAATTACACACTGGGGAAAAGACCATCTCTAGTGCCATAGGAAATACATCACTTCATAGACCTAAAATAACTTTTCTTGGCACAAAGCCACAATACAATGAGAAGAAACCAACGGTCTGTGACCTAAACCATACAAAGGACAATCGATCATATTATACCAATAAAAACCAACTGACAATGCATACACCAAACCAAATAGACACGGAAAACCTAGAACTAAAGCAGCTGCAAACAACCCCCTTGAACCATGAAGTCACTTCAAACACCAACCGAACTATAGGTCAACCCCTAGACTATAATATATCTAGTACTACAAAAAGTGGCAGCCCTATTATGTATACTACTAATAGGTTCTCTCATCTTGAATCAATTAACCCCTCACATCAAACACCCCCAGAACTACCATTGGAATCAAATCACAATCCAACATCATCCAACAATCTAAACCTCTACATTAATGAGCCAAGTTTCGTATATGCTCTAGTGGTTACTACATTAAACCAACATCTTCCTTTAAGTCCTTCAGACGGCACTATTGGCACCAACAATATTGATACTATCACAAACTCTTCATTAAACAACAATACCTCTCACAATGCCAAGACTACCAAACAACTATCACAAAAGAAACATGAGGACAAGAAGGAATGTGTGGATCAGGGAGGATCATCTTCGACCAAACCACATTTTCAACCAAGCAAGAAAAACTCCTCAACCCACTCAACCACGAACTCTATTCATAACCCTACCACTACAACCAAACCACACCCCTCAAAGTTGGCGAGAGCAGGGACTAATGGACCATGGATTGAGCATGAGCCTAAGGATCAATGGGGAGGACATAATAATACAAATAGAGGATCCATGCTACTTGGCTCAAATGATAGCGGAAGGGATGCGAATTGCCATGGGGAACATCATAAACAACCCATGGATACACAAATCACTAACATTTCATCAAGGGATGCCAACTCGATGGACACATCTTGCATGGCAGAATCAAATGTGGAACCCTCTCCAACCTTTCAACCTCTTCAACACTCACTCCCCATATTCCCAAACACTCAACCACCACCGAACCCAGCACCACTTTTTCAGAACTTACACGGCTCCAACACACACATGCAAGACCCCACGACGAATCAACAAGCTCCCCCGCCAGTCCAGCAGTCCCTCAACCACCCTTGCAGCAAGTTCAGCCACCAAGCCCAGTGAGACAAGAGGAGGAAGAAGAGGACAACGACCCAATGAAAAGGACAGTGGAACATGGAGTCCTAAAGTCACCAAAAACTCTAGTGTTCAAAGCAAGAAAATAAAAAAGATTCATCTTAAGTTGCCCATTGGATTTGAGGAAATACTCAATAACTATAAAAAAGTTGAGGACGCCGGGGATCTACCAATATGCAATGGTATTGGTCCCGACCATGTTCTCCAACTATTGAATGAACCAAGAAGGAACGTCGAGCAGGGGGAGCTCTCTTCCCACCCGGGAGATGAGTTCAAACAATAGAAACATAAGCATGAGTTTCATCTCTTGGAATTGTCGTGATGCGGGAAATATGTATTTTAGAAGAGCGTTTAGATCCATGCTTGACTATCATAAACCTAGTGTGGTTGCCCTACTAGAAACAAGATTAGCTAATCATCATGTCATTATGGTGGATTTTGGATTTTCATGTTTAGCTCAAGTTGCGGCACAGGGGACCTCGGGAGGAATGGCACTTATATGGAACAGTGATGAAGTAACTGTGGACCAAATAGGGGGAACTAAACAAGAAATCCACGCCATGGTAAAGGTAAAATCTCTTCCAAAAACTTGGCTATGTTCTATTATATATGCTAGTAGTCTACTAGATGAACGAATCATTCTTTGGGATGACCTAAAAATAGTAGCATGCAATTACAAGGCACCCTGGTTAGTATTAAGAGACTTTAATGAAGTTACTAGTGCAAGCCTAAAATTTGGTGGCCATCGGTGAATAATAATAGAATATCTAAATTTATCAACTATCTTAATACCTGCAATCTCACAGACCTAGGTTTTAAAGGCCCAAAATATACCTGGTTAAATTAGAGGAAAAGGAATAAAAAAGCTTTTATAATGGAAAGATTAGACAGATTTGTAGCTAACAGTGAATGGATCAGTTTGTTACCCGAAGCTTGTGTAAAACACCTGATCAGAACTCACTCTGATCACTACCCTATACAACTTGTCCTTAATAAAAAACCTAGTAGAAATAACAATATATTTTTCCTAGAAACCATGTGGTTATTACATCCCACCTTTAAGGGACTGGTATCGAACTATTGGAAAAATAAACCTAATATTTTATCTGTTATTGCTGACTTCACTAGTAAAGCCATTATCTGGAATAAAGATACTTTTGGCAATATTTTCAAAAAGAAGAATAAAATTCAAGCTAGACTAGAAGGTATCCAAAATTCTCCAAAATATGTCACTAGCATTTTCTTAGCAAACCTAGAAGAGGAACTTCTAGAAGAACTTCAAAAAATTCTCAAACTAGAAGAGGAATTCTGGAAGCTGAAATCAAGGATCCAGTGGATCCAGGATGGTGACACGAACACTAAATTCTTCCATCTCACAACTCTACTAAGAAGAAGGAAAAACAGGATGTTTTGAAGTTGGCAACTGGTTTCACAATCCAAAGGAATTGGGCCTCATCATAGCTAATTTCTATAAAAATTTATATACCACAAATCACACTTCATCCCAAACAAAACCTATCTTATATGCCTAATTTATCCTCTATTCCCCTAAATGAACATCTCTCCCACATTAAAATACCAGATGAGGGGGAAATTAGAAATGCCCTATTCTCCTTTAAACCTCTAAAAGCTCCAGGACCGGATGGCATTCACCCTTTCTTCTATCAAAAATTTTGGGGAATCACTAATAACCTCTTAGTAAACTTCTGTAAGGAATCCTTCACTAAGAAGAAAATGATTGAAGAAATGAACAGAACCTATGTCTGTTTAATTCCTAAGCCCCTGAATGCTGAAACCCTAAGGCAATATAGAACTACTAGCCTCTGTAACACGGCCTATAAGGTAGTCACCAAAATTATAATTAATAGAATAAAATTGTTGCACAATAATATTATCCACCCCTCCCAAACTAGCTTTATAAAGGGTAGGAGAGCCTCGGACAATGCCATTACAGTCCATGAAGTCCAAAACTATTTCAAAAATACAAAAGAAAATAAAGGAAAAATCATGATCAAAATTGACTTAGAAAAGGCTTTCGACAAGCTGGAATGGTCCTTCGTTAGATTCTCCCTTTAATCCCTAAACTTTCCAGATGAGTTATCTGAGCTTATAATGTCTTATGTATCTTCCACATCCACCTCCATTCTCATAAATGGTTCAAGCACAGAATTCTGCACCCCTACTAGAGGCATCAGGCAAGGAGACCCCCTATCCCCGTATATATTCTTAATTTGAATGGAAATGCTCTCTAGGCTCATTGACCATGAGGTTGACTGTCGTAGATGGGACCCTATAACCATATCTAAAAAGGGCCGACAAATATCCCACCTCTTCTTCGCAGACGACTTCATTCATATGATGGAGGCAAACCAAAAAAGTTGTAATTCTCTTATAGATACCTTGAATAAATTCTGTGATTTCTCAGGCCAATCCATCAATTTCACCAAATCAAAAATTATCTTTTCAAAAAATACCCACTCTGAACTCTTCTTAGTAAGTGTTTAAATATGAAAACATCCTGCTCAATATGGAAATATCTAGGCTTTCCCAAAACAAGCCAGAGGCTATCAAAAAAGGACTTTCAATTTATTATTGATAACCTAAACAACAAGCTAAAAGGATGGAAAAGCCGGTTCCTGAACCTAGCAGGAAGAACCACACTCATTAAAGAGACCCTTGCATCCATTCCTAACCACAACATTCAAATCTTTGATCTACCGAAAGCTACCCAAAACAAGATAGATTCTATCCAACGGAACTTCCTATGGGGTAGCACCAAGGAAAAAAGAAAGTGTCATCTACTAAATTGGAATAAAGTTACTTCTCCAAAAAAACCAGGGAGGCCTTGGACTCTATAAAACCAAATACAAAAATAAGGCCTTCAGCACTAGCCTAGCCTAGAGATACTTGAACAACAAAGAAGCCCTCTGGGTGAAGACTCTTCACAGTAAATATGATAGAAGCGCCCATTACTATGACAAACTAATCCCTAAGCCGGGTTCCTCTCATATCTGGAAAAACATTCACAATGGAATAAAGATCTATCGGAAAGGGATTATCTGGACTATCGAAAATGGGGAAAATATCAACCTGTGGAACAACCGTTAACCAAGGAAACAAACTAAGAAACAGTATCCAGAGTCCTCTCCAAAAGGGGGAATAGGATATGAAGGTTAGCTCAATCATCCAGCATGGGTCTTTTAATCTAATAACTCTATCCTTCGAGTTCCCTAAGGAAATAAGCCAAAAACTCCATCGCACTTATATTCGACAATTCCTATCTGGTAAGGATAAAATATTCTGGAGCTGAGAAGAGGGAAATAAAACATATACTCTTTCATTATACCTACTCTAAGGAAATTTGGAGGCAATGTCACATAAAACACAATTATCCACCCTTGGACAATGATCCAACTATCTTTTACTGGCTAAAACTCCAACTGAAATAAAAAAAAAAAAAAGCGTTAACCAATACCTCTCTTGGCCCAGCTTCTTACCTTTTCTCCTTTGGTATTTATGGACCAAAAGGAAAGCTAGAATCTTTCACAAGAACGACTTATACCCCAACATAAGCAAGGTGATCAATAGCACCCAGGAATTCCTCTTCCTTAGCAATTGGAGCCCCACTAGCTCACCAAAAAGGAAAATTTACATAAAATGGGATCCACTAGACGTGGGAACCTATAAACTAAACATAGACGGATCATGTCTAAGTTGTCTAGGAAAGGGTGGCACAGGGGGGTCTTCGGAGATAGCAACGGGGAATGGATACTAGGTTTCAATAAGGGCTTTACGAATGCAACGAACATCCAAATGGAAGCCATGTCCTTACTACAAGGTCTACAATTAGCCATCCAGAATAGACTAACCCCCTTAGTCATTGAAACGGACTGCCAGGACCTTATCAATCTGATTAAAAAAGGAAAAAAGCTTTATCAAAATATTGTTAATGATTGCAGGTTCCTATTAACTGAGGCGGGGTCACCGCCATTGAAACATGCATTCAGGGAAGCTAATGGGCTAGCGGACGCCTTAGTCAAGAATGGATGCAACTGGACTCTTTTGCTGATTTAAAATTGTACTATTTTCCGCCTGTATTTACTATTTCAGGTTTTAATAGAGATGGGATAGGAACTGCGTAGCCTAGACAAATCTCATGTTGTAATGACTACTAAGTTTTTGTTATGAATAAATGTCTCTAATTACCAAAAAAAAAATTACCTTAAGTTATTCTGATTTCTTGAGACAACTGTCTATAGGCTAGTATTAGGATACACGCGCAACCGTGTATCTCATCTCAATCAATATTAATCTTTTATATTATATTAATTTAATTATAAGGTAACATTTAAAAAGTGTAATTAAGTTCCTAAAATATACTATGTTATATCCTTTCTTTGATGTTTCTTGGGCAATAGTTTTGAATTGTGCGTGAAATTGAAGTAACAAAATCATTGGCCAAATTACTATAAGGGAGGAATTCTTTTCACATCCCATTACAAACCAGAGTACATATAGAATTCACATTCCATTATTATATAGTTAAAATAAAATAAAATTATATAAAGCAAAATCTTAATAATTTAAAATTGCAAAATATGAGGACTCCTATTTAATTCAAATAAGAAAAAGTTTATAACCAAAATTTTAGTTGATTATAAATATTAAGTAAAATATTTTATTTATAATTTTGTCGATATGAAATCTATTAAAAACTTATATGAAATTGGACAACCAACACATAGATAAGGTCTAATTCGAGTACAAAATAGTTAAATAAAAACAGATTGACAAAAGGTTCAAGCACACAATCTAATGCAAAAGGATAACTATTTAACCAAGGTTCACATTCAAGAAGATTAAAATAAAAATGTCTTGGTTGAACACGTGAATGCAAAAGTTAACTACTATTAATACAAATATAGTAAATATAAATACAAATACAAAGTTAACAAATACATCGAAAAAAATTCAACTACTAATACAATTACATGAATAAAAAATTAACTACTAATACAAAAACTTTTTGCTCGTTAAGAGAACTAGAAATTCTTACTTTGTAACTGTTGCTCGAACAAGACAAAACTTTGATGATAAAACTGGAACTGTAGCATCTTTTATAGAAGTATCTGGGTATATAAAATCGTGTAACAATTTATTAACAAATAAAGACTCTTAAATCAAAAAGAAATTCAAAGAGTACGTTTTTATCAAATATATTTACACAAAAAAGTACTTGTCAAAAAGTTATACCGATATTTTCTTAGTGCATTATAAATTAGTCAAAATTTTATTAAATGAAAAAAATCCTCCTAAATATAAAAGGAGAAACTTAATAATGCTTCAAAATAAAAATTGAGTTACACATAAACTTTTATACTGTGTAATTAACGAAAAGCTCTCCTAATGTATGAGCTTGAAATTCTAAAACTAAAAGGAATAATTAATGTTATAAATATTAGGAAAAATAATTAAATGAATATTCTTATATAGTAGGTAATTAATTAAATGACTATACCTAAATAGTAGAAAATTAATCAAATGACTATTTTATCCAGTATGAACTCTATTTTAAAAGGATAAAAAAAGTGAACGACATTTCGATAAGGGTGTTCGTGTTTTTAATATAATATAGATAGATATAGATATAGATAGTGTATCATAGATACACTATTATGATGAATGAACGTGTTAAAAAGAGACCATGTAAATCTGGAATAAAATGAATATATAATAATTGTATCATAAGATTTTGCAATCTCTCGAAATTATAGCTAAGAACATAACACAATTGAAGCAAGTGATTCATACAGGTTATATTAGTTCGAGATTAAAGCTTAGTTCTTTATGTTACACTTGCACAGTTGCACCAAGTCTGGTGTTTACCCAAAAGAAAAATGTTTGGTTGTCATTTGTCAAGACTTGTATACCGGTGGACGTAAAAGAGTGAGATTTAAAAAATCTACTTTTAAGAACCTCTATTGTGCCCCTTAAAAGACAAATTACTAATCTTGACATGAAAGGAGCCAGCTAAAAGTTTGTCCAAATATATACTTTTTTACATAGCAAATTATGCAGAAAGAATACATTTTTCATATATCAAGATTATGCAAAAAGAAGTAGGAATACTTATCCGTTAGTTCGATCCTATGTCAATTAGACTTCTTCGTTTTTGATTTCTAAGTAAGAGTAATTAGCAAAAGAACCTATTGAGATTATTAAGGTGTATCACATTATTTAGAACTTTAGTCTTTACAACTTTAGAGTAGTTGTACTTATAGCTTTAGCAGTTATACTAATCAGTTAATTTGTTAGTTAAGTCGGTTACACTTTAGATAGTTAGTTAGTCTGTTAGCTCTGTTATTTTTTAGTTCCTCAAACGCTGTATATATACGACTTTGTTGAGATAATACAATTGAGATTTCATTTTCCAAATTCATTCTTTTTCCTTCTCGGACATGCTCCCAATTTCAGACCTCCTCTCCAAATATCTAGTTTCACCATTAGAGCTCATATCGAGCTCAATCAATGCATTACGCTCATGATCATGATGTGGTATCAGAGCACAGTAGTCCTACGCGTATGAAGTGTGTGTAGATCATCAATTGCTCGATCTCCACATTTCAATGGGAGGTAATTCCTTCTCTTCGCAAATTAGGGTTCATAACAAGTCGTCTATGTTTCTCTGCTTTGTTTTTCTTCCAAATATATTGTTGATTGAGTAACTCTCATGGCTATTGATGTGGAAATCGAGCACATCGATGTGGACGCAAGCAAAGAGTCCACCATTGACTCGAGCAGCCCAGTATACATGCATCCATCAAACAATCCTGGAGCGATGTTGGTGTTGGTTCCCTTCAATGGGATCAGATACATGTCTTGGAGACAAAGTGTGCTTCATGCACTGTCTGTTAAGAACAAACTCGGGTTTATTAATGGAGATTGTCAGAAACTAGATCTAGAGTCTCCAATGTATAGACTGTGGGAGAGCTGTGACGATATGGTCATCTCATGGATTTTAAATTCCTTGGGAAAGGAAATTGTTGATAGTGTGGAATATGTCAATGATTCTGCCGAGTTATGGAAAGAGTTGGAGGATCGTTATGATCAGACAAATGGCGCGAAGCTGCATCAAATTCAAAAGAAGATAAATGATTTATCACAAGGAGTACTAGACATTACTGGTTACTACACCAAAATGAAGAAATTGCAGGAAGAATTCAGTATCTTAAGTGCAAAACCTCAGTGTAGTTGTCATTGTACTTGTGAATCCAAAGAGAATATGCATAAGGATGAATAAGACAGACAACTGATCTGGTTTCTTATGGAACTGAATGAGGTGTATACTATAGTGAGATGAAGCATCCTCAGGATAAATCCCTTACCATCCTTGGCCTAAGCCTTTTCTTTGCTAATTCAAGAGGAGAAGTAAAGAGAGATCAAATCTAATAACCAACTGTTGTTTGAATCTACTTCTCTAAGTGTCAACACCTCCAAACAGCTAGCTTTCAAGACCAGCTACAATTCAGGAAACAACTATACTTTCAATAGTAGATCTCGTATAGTATGTGAGTATTGCAAAAGCCAGGACACACCAAAGAAAAAAACTATAAACTCCGTGGGTATCCTCAAAACTTCCAAAACTCTAACCATTCCTTTAGGAATAGCAACCAAAAATTTCAAGGAGTTAATCAAAACTTCCAAAGTCCCAATCAAGGTTTTAGATTCAATAAGGGAAAAAGAAAAGTAGCAAATGTCCATGGTCCTTCGACTGATATGATAATTAGTAATGGATATGGAGGTGAACACCATGATGAGAATCTGGGAATGGGTTTCACCAAAAGGCAATATGATCAACTCATGAACTTGCTGCAATACTTTCAAATCAACATTGAAGGTAAGAATTCCAACAACATGAACCTGAACCCTGGAGCTATAAACTTTGCAGGTATTGTAGTCTGTACTTCTTCAGTTGACTTTGGTAAACTATCATGTAGGTGCTTTAAATTTAAAACTGATACATGGATATTAGATTCAGGGGGTTCAAATCACATGACCTTCTATTTTGTGTCATCCCCTGTTAGTCATATTGCCAAATAGTTACAAGGTTAGAGTAACAGAAGTTGGAAGTGTGAAATTTGCACCTATGATTGTGTTGCACGAAGTCCTTTTTGTCCCTTCCTTCAAATATAACCTCATTTCTATTCATTTTCTGACTTTTAAGTCTCAGAAGAATTGCTTTCTTCATTGATGGTGCTTGTATATTGCATGTACCTTCACTGAAGAAGCCTCTAGAGAATGGTAGAGTCAAGGATGGACTTTACCTCTTGTGCTCTCAATGCTTGAAACAAAAGGATACAAGTTCTTCTTTCATCACAGTCAAGTCTGTTTGTTGCTTGTTTGTTCATCCATGTGATATGCAAGATGCCTACGTTCCATCTGTGTATAATTCATCTCTGAATAAAACCGCCTCCACTGGTAGTAGTACTGATATAAATGTTTCGTCGCCTGTAAATAAGATAAAAATTTATGCTCCTTTGAATTCCTATACATCTCATGAAAATGATATTCTATGGCACAATAGACTTGGGCATGTGCCTTTTGTAAAAATGAAGGGAATAGCATCTACACCTGTCACATTTTCTTCTAAATAACCTATTGTATGCCCTATTTTTCCTATGGCTAGACAAAATAGATTGTTATTTCCCTAGAGAATCAGCACTTCCTGTAGCATTTTTGAATTACAACACATTGACCTTTCGGGGCCTTATCATACTACTATCCACGATAACTATAAGTATTTCATCATTATGGTTGATGATTTTAGCGGAACTACATGGACACATCTCTTAACTTATAAAAGCAATGCAATCCAAGTCATCAAGGCCTTTGTTTCAACGATAGAAAACCAGTTTAAAATACCACAAAGACCATAAGACCATATAATGGTCTAGAGTTCACCAACACATAAGTTAACACCTTCTTTTAGTCAAAAGGCATCATTCACCAAAAATCATGTCCATATACATCACAACAGAACAGTGTGGTAGAAAGAAAATACAAGTATCTTCTTGAAACAGCCATGGCACTCCTATGTCAGTCAAAATTGCCTTTGAAATATTGAGGAGAATGTGTGCTAACAGCAACCTACATTATAAATAGACTGCTCACTACATATCTTAAGAACAAGTGTCTATTTGAACTTCAATACAAGAAAAAACCACTATATTCCCAAATGAGAAGTTTTGGATGCATGTTCTACCCAACAGTACCTAAGGTACGAAGGGATAAATTTGAACCTAGAGCTACCCCACGTATTTTCATAAGCTATCCCTTTGGAAAACCAAAAGGTAAAAAGTCCTGAGTCTTGCTACTAAGAAAATTCGAGTCTCAAGAGATGTATCTGATTTTTCCCTTTGCAATTATTCTAGATGTCTCATTTTTTCCTTCTGTGATGAAATGCGCCCCCCTTTGTTGATCTTGTGGACGATACAAATGATAGTGTTTAAATCAATGTAGAAAATAATCCATATGGTGCAAGTCACATGGACAATGAATTGTCACCTATTAGTATCCCAACTATATCACCTTACAACAATCATCTTTCTGATAGTCATTCACGTTTAGAACCATCTCTAACATCAAGTTTTGACGAGCAATCACCACAAGTTTTAAATGATCATTCACTTCAAATGGATAATCAGTATATCCCTACACTTAAAAGAATATAAAGAGAAATCAAAACACTTGCATACATAAATGACTACATTCATAATGTGCATAAATTACGTTCCAACGGTTGTATACTTTCTCTAAATGCATTATTGTCAAACCATCATTTTGTTTTCCCTGAAGCCTTAATCCATTATAGTCAATCTTTGATATAAAGTGTCTGCAATAATAATGAACCTTCTTTATAGTAAGAGGCAGCAATTAATCCTGCTTGGCAAGTAGCTATGACACAAGAATTTGAGGCATTATATGCCAATCACACTTGGGATTTAGTCCCACTACCGTCAGAGAAGAAAGTTATAGGCTATAGGTGGCGGTATAAAGTAAAGCATAAAGCTGATGGAAGTATTGAGAGGTTTAAGGCTCACTTAATGGTAAAAGAATACACACAATAAGAAGGAATAGACCATACAGAAATATTCTCACCGGTGGTAAAAATGGCCACTGTGAAAGGACTCATAGCAGTAGTAGTAAAGAAAGGGTGGGACATGTTTCAAATAGATATAAATAATGCCTTTCTTCATGGAGATTTGAATGAAGAAGTGTTTATGAAAACCATACATGGGTTAATGGTACCTGAACTAGGGTTTGTTTGCAGACTAAACAAGTCTCTATGTGGCTTGAAACAAGCTAATAGCCAATGATATGCAAAATTAAACGAAGCATTATGCTCGAGAAGTTATGAGCATTCCATGCATGATTATTCATTGTTCTACAAAAAGAATGGGATATCCTTGGTGTATGTAGCAATGTATGTTGATGATGTGATACTCACAAAAATATATCTTGAAGAAATAAAGCTTTTGAAGAAATTCTTACATGATAGTTTCAAAATTAAAGATCTGAGAAGACCACAATATGGAATGGAAATTCTTTATAAGGACGATGGAGTCATTATCTCCCAAAGGAAATTTGTCATTGATCTTCTAAAAGAGTATTATTGTCTCAATTCTAGCTCCTTATCATCACCTCTTAATCCAAATGTGAAACTAAAAGCAAGGGAAAGAGCTCCTCTGTTAGATCCTAGCTGCTATTGAAAGTTGATTGGGAAATTGAATTTTTTAACTAACACAAGATTGGATATAGCTTTCAGTGTTCAGCATCTGAGCCAGTTTATGCAAGATCCAAGGGAACCACATTTAAAGGCAGCTTATCACTTGTTGAGATACCTGAAGATTGATCCTAGCCTAGGGATTTTCTTTTCTAAAGATGTTGATTACATGGTAAAAGCATATTGTGATTATGAATCCTGCTCACACTCTAGAAAATTAGTCATTAACTACATTATCTTACTGGGAAATAGTCCTATCAGCTGAAAATCAAAGAAGCAAAAAATAATCTCTTTGTCATCAATAGAATATAGGTCCATCAGGAAAGTAGTTGGTGAGTTGGTGTGATTCCAAAGGTTACTTGAGGAACTCACAATACCATTCTCCCGTCCTATTGATAGTCAATCGGCACTTCACATAGCAAGGAACCCAGTATTTTACGAACGAACAAAGCACATTGAGGTCGACTGCCTTCTTGTTCAGAACAAAATACAGGAAGGCCTCATTTCTCTATATCACATTGGGACTAATCATTAGCTTGCATACATTCTCACCAAAGCACTAACAGGGATTAAACACTCTAACATTCTTAGCAAGTTGGCAGTGATACCCTCACTTCCAACTTGGTGGAGGGGGGGGGGGGGAGTATTGAGATTATTAAAATGTATCACATTATTTATAGCTTTAGTCTTTAAGAATTTGAGTAGTTGTACTTATAGCTTTAGCAGTTGCACTGATCAGTTAGTTTGTTAGTTAAGTCAGTAACACTTCCAATAGTTAGTTATTCTGTTAGCTCTGTTATTTTTTAGTTCCTCAAGCACTGTATATATACGGCTTTGTTGAAGTAATACAATTGAGAATTCATTTTTCAATTTCATTCCTTTTTCTTCTCGAACATTCTCCCAATTTCAGACCTCCTCTCCAAATCTTCAGTTTCACCATTAGAGCTCATCCGCTGCTGATCTTGATGGAACCAAAGCACAAATTGCGTTTGAGTTTGAGATCATTGTCTTCTGTCTGCCATCACAAAAGAAAAAAGACTTACATATAATGCTTATACCAAATTACATTAATTTATTATAATTAAGTAGTAGATTGAGGTGATAATGTAAATTAGTTAAACCTAATTAATGCTAAACGTACAATAGTGCATATGAAAGACACAATTGATGTATATTGATTTGATGCAAAGATGGAAAAATTAAGAAGTTTTCTTTTGGTGGATTATCTCAAATTCCGCAACAGAAACAACCATATACTGATAGACATGCCACAAACTCTAGGGCTGGATGATTCATTCATAGCAACTTACAAAATACAAATTGATACATTGATAATGAGATTGATAAAAGCTCTGCCCATTGAATATCCTATACGACTTAAAAAGTGCTCTGGATAAGCTGCTAAAATAAATCAGAAAATAATAAGGAAACAAACTGATAGACCAAACACTTTTCTGCATTATCAATAATTTGGTAGGGTTAATTAACTACCCTACAATCCTTTCTGACCTCCTGACCTCCATTTATGCTACTCATTTTGATCATGGAATTAGCAAAAGCTTTAAAGAAAGTTTCTTTTGAGCCAGCAATGTCAGAAACCATAGTTTTAGTCTTGGGAATACTGAGCAAAGCTTGGTCTGAAGAGAACAAACTCTTGTTCTGAAGAATTAACTTGTAATATGAATTATCAAACGTGGTTGAGGAAGTATCCATGGCAGTTCCAGCATTCTTAGCCCTGTTTTTAAGTGGACAAATTCCCTTTAAGGTTGATGCCAAGGATGGATGTAATGTTGGGTCAACATCATTGGTGGCATCGAAGTTGTGTATCCTGTTACTGAAGGATGAACAATGAGAGAAACCTAAAGTATGTCCACCTGCAGAATTTGGAGACACATTGTTTGTCAATTAATAGTTAAAAAATAAGACGTACTATATAATATGCTACGATAAGTTAAAATAAACTGATAGTGAAATGTATGTAAGTTATATTTATTATGTAATCGTTAGTGTACATGACCTGAGAGAGCAACAAGGTCTTCCAATGATAATCCTCTTTGAGAGAAACTTTGTTGAAGTTGAGATATGTTAAAAGTGGGAGCTGGCAATTGTCTAGTTTCACTAGCTTTTGATGTTCTTCCATCTTTTCTTCCTTTAGGCACGTCCCAGGAAGGTCCACCAGACTGCACGTAATAACATTACAACCTAAGTTATTGGAAAATAATGTAGAAAAAGAATCCCAAAATGAATAATGATGAAGATATATATATATATATATACAACCTTATTGGCTCATTATTAAAAAGAATTTCATGAACCAATCATAACCAATAGTATAAAAAAACATTATCAGGCCTGTTCGATGGAAAGAAATACGAAAAAATGCAAAAACAAAAAAAAATACCCTTATGAAACAGTCATGGAAGTGCATTCTAAGAAGGGCAGCAGGGACTGTTTTGTCTTTCTTTGTTGCTTCAGTAATAACCTGTGTGACCATATCTTCAACTTGAGGGCATGAGTTCTCATAGTAATTCGAACTAAGTGCATTTCCATGAGATTAAATTAAGGACAAAAGTAGCAATGAGCTAAACAAGAATGTAGAAGAGAATGACATAGCTTCTAGCTAGCTTAATCCTGCAAAGAATAATGTAATTCCTAAGTGGTAACAATCAGTTTGACTTGTGCTGAAGATTAAGAAAATGAACAAGGATGTATATAGAGATGTTATGAGAGATAGGGACAGATTTGTAGAATGATTGTTAGAGTTGGAAATTGGAAATGTTAGCTCTAACAGTGAATTTGGTAACATGCATATTCCTTTTCATAATTGAGTGTTTTTGAAACATGCTAAAACAATAATTGTCCTTTCTTTTCTTCATTTTAAACATTGCCGTCACTGCGTAACTTTTATGTTCATTAAAAAAAATGGTGAGGATTTTTCAACTTCAGAAATCTTATAATTTATAGTACTGTTTTCAGGAGAAGAACGTTTAGAAGAAAATAAAGAGAATTTCTTGGAAGAGATCAACCAGATAGTGCAACACCTACCTAATGACAAGGCTCCTGGAATAGATGATTATTCTGCAGAATTTTTAAAGAGTTTTGGTCAATTGTGGGGGAGGAAGTTATAGAGGCAGTGCAGCAATTCTATCAGACTGGCAAACTATTGAAAGAGATTAATTGCACAACTGTTACATTGATTCCAAAAGTGAAAAATCCCAACTATGTCAAAGAATTTAGACCCATGGCTTGCTGCTCAACATTGTACAAAATCATTGCAAAGATCCTTACAAACAGACTTAAACTGGTTGTGGACTATTTGGTGGGGCATTCACTATCTGCTTTCATAGAGGGGAGAAACATACTAGATAATGTTATTATGGCTCATGAACTGATAAAAGCTTATACTCAAAAGGCAGTATCTCCATGATCAAAGTAGACATTAGGAAGGCTTATGACTCTGTTGAATGGGAGTTTCTGAAGGCAGTGCTGCTGGAATTTGGAGTACCTTACAAAATGGTAGCTCTAATCATGGAATGTGTCTCCAAAGCAAGCTACTCTCTTTTAATAAATGGAGGACTGACCAAAAATTTTGCAGCAAGGAAAGGACTACAACAGGGAGACTCAATGTCTCCCTACCTGTTTGTCTTAGTTATGGAATACCTCACTAGATCTTTGAAGAAACTTAACAGGAACCCAGACTTCAACTTCCACCCCAAATGCTCCAAATTACAAATCACTCATATATGCTTTGCAGATGATCTTTTGATGTGCTGTACAGCTGATGAGACCTCAATGAAGTTAATGCTGGAAGAATTTGAATAATTCTCACATATGTCTGGCCTTCAAGCAAATCTGGAGAAAAGTTCTTTGTATATAGCAGGTGTTTCAAGGGAAGTCAAAGAGAAACTGCTTGCAGACTTTCAACTAGCGGAAGGGAAATTTCCTTTCAAATTTCTGGGAGTACCCTTATCAACAAGAAAGATCACAATCACACAATGCATGCCTTTAGTTGAAAGGATAGTGGACAGAATTAGATGCTGGTCATCCAAAGCCTTATCTTAGCAACTTATCAAAAGTGTATTATTTGAAATGCAAACTTATTGGGCCCAGGTTTTTCTCATTCCAACTGGTTGACGGAATCTGCAGGAATTATTTGTGGACTGCCAGTCATGAGACAAGTCACAGGGCTCCAGTAGCATGGGAAACAGTATGCAAACCAGAGGCAGCTGGAGGCTTGAATACTATTTTCTATGAGTGATAGAATAAAGCAGCCTTGTCTAAACTTCTTTAATATTGAAAAAAGACATGCTCTGGATTAAATGGATTCACGGTCACTACATAAAGAAGAAAGAAATTGATACCATGGAAATACCAAAGCAAGCTAGCTGGCTAGTAAGGAAGTTATTTGGAGCAAGGGACTGGTGGACAACTAATAACACAGCAGTGCAAGCATGCTGCCAGAATGGGAACTATAGCATCAGAAAGGCATATATACACTCTACTCCACAATATCCCAAAGTTCATTGGACAAAACTAGTGATGGTGTCTGGGTTGCTGCCAAAACAGAAGTTCATATTATGGATGGCAATGCATAGACGATTGGCAACAGTTGACAGGTTAGCAAAATGGGGCATTCACACTGATCAGTCGCGCGTACTTTGTGGGAGAGACATTGTAGAGACACATGACCATCTGTATTTTGAATGTTCTTATTCCCAAAAGTTGTGGCAAGGACTGTTACATTGGCTGAACTTTCACAGAATGATAAACACCTAGGATTTAAAAGTGCAATGGGTGACTGCCAGGGTAAACAACAGGAACCCAAGGGAAATTATACTAGGAGTGGTGTTTGCATCAATTGTATACAATATTTGGATGGAAAGGAATGAAAGAAGGTTTCGACAATCGAGTAACGAAAACGCAGACAGAGCAAGGCAGATTGTAATTCAAATACACATCACTGGACTGAAGAAGCCAAAATGGCTGCCTATTCTGCAGAATATAAATAGTTATCCTCAATGTAATCCTTGACTATATATACATTTTCTTGTATATTTTGAGTTAGTTAAACAACAATAGTTGTAGAGTAGCTAGTTGATTAAATTTTGAGATCTGTTCTATAGTCCAAAAGAACAGAGGATGTACATTGATAACTGGTTGAAATAAAAATTTCCTTTCGACCAAAAAAAAAAGAGAAATTCTTGGAGCTTTCCAATATACATGAATTTAACTCTTTTTATAGAAAAAGAAAAAATATTTTCCCTTTAATAATAGATATTACTGGTAAAGTAGTTGAGATTTAAACATCAAAACCGTTTTCCATGTTATTCTAGCTTGTTATCTAGGACTGATTTTGGTTAGTTACCATAATTTGCCGAAAGGACGAGTCAGGAATATAGCAATAGTGATGTGATTCGTAGTTAGGAATGCAATGCAAGCTGGCTTTTCAGAAATAATATTAGCAACTCTCCTATTATTTCTTAGCAGATTTAACTCATATTCAGGTAGATATACATTGAGAATAAATAAATTTAAAGTATTAGTTAATTTAAACGATTAAAACATGTTGTGTACATTATTTCTTAAGTTGGAGTTACTATAGACATGTAGCTGTTATAGCTATCGACGGCATTTAAAAAATTATTAACTGTTAAACTCTTTTTTGGCAAACCTATATAGAACTCTGATGGGGTATTATTACTTTTAAACCGCGCCAAAAATTATTTATATATGCTAGCCGAAAAAGTATGTAAAACTTGTATAATTTTTGTATATAACATATAAAATGTATATATATACAAAAAAATACAAATTTTTTATATTTTTGCCTATTATTTTTACAACGATTGTGCAGTGTCATTTTTCCAAACTCTGATTTTGGGTGCACAGGCTTCAAAACCTAATATTATGCGCCTTGGCTGTTCTAAGAGATGCCCCTCTCCTAAATTAGTATTACTTGTGCCTACTTGTAGATGAGCAAAGTGTGCATTTTGTACAACTCATTTATGTGTAATCTAGTAACAATTAAAAATATTTCATGACTTCCAACTATCCTTATTATTTCCATAAATTTCTAGTTCCTACTTACTAAAGAAGTCAGTGAATAGATCTTGCATTTCGTAAGTATCCTCTCAAGCTGAATTCGTTTTCACATTTTTAAATCTAAAACTATACTTGTGTTGTCTAAAAATGTCGGCTATTCTTTAGATTGGGGTCTAAAAACAGTCATTTGTGCACATCAACATGTGATGGGTTTTGATGATTTCAAAGTAACGGTGGGCATAAAATTCGAAAAATCAGAATTTCGTATCGAGCCGAATTAATTTGGTATTTTAGTATTGCTTTTTCGTATTTCAATATTCTTTAATATAGATTTTTTGGTATTTTAGTATTTTGGTACGATACTCGGTATTGAGTTCTTAAGATTCCAATATATCAAAATGCCGAAATATTTAAGTACAAGCAAACCTCTATTTCTATTTTCCAGCCCAACAAACCTGCCTAATGCCCCAAGGCCCCTTGCTTAGATTAAGTGTATTTCCTATGGTTTACTTCATATGTTATCATTATGGACAAAAAATTTAAGTTATGTATTATGAGAAAGGAACTTTATTTACATAAAAGAAAATGCAGTAATCTCTTAGGTGGAGAAAGTGTACTGACAATCCTGAAATTCACATTTTTATTCTCTCTGATGTGTGCATTTCTCTTATGTGAAATGCTTGCGAAGATGCCGCTTAATATTCTTCTTTAATTGCTTGGTTCCACATATTTCATATACAATATGCTGGTGGCAACTCTCTATGTGTTCCTTGTGGCATTTCTCATATGTGAAATACTTCATACAGCCTGCTAGCTTAGCACAGGGTGTCCACTCTCCATTTATGTCATCTATTCACGTTTGTAAATAATTTCCTTTTAAAAAACAAGTTGAATTTAGAGAGAAATATTGAAAAAGTCAAAATGAAATTTTCTTCTATTGAATTCTCTTGGCCTACAGAATAGAAAATGAGTATATATACAACTAACTAACTAACCTCCTCCATTCCATTTATATTTAATCCACGTGTTTAAGATAAGAAAATTACATAATTATCATATTCTAGAAGCTACTCTAACTAAGCGTTATATGTGTATTTTATGTACAAAATGAGATGAAGGATCTAATGAAGGCCCTATAGGCCCAAAGGCTGTTGTTACTCGCGTGGCCCAATGTGGTCTACTGAAGCTTATTCATTTGGAGAAGCCTAGATCTCTCTTCATTTCCTTTTCATTTCTATTCTTGTGGCTCAACATGAGTCCGACGAATCAGCACCGGCAATACCACCCCTAAAGTTGGAGTGGGCGGAAAGCATGCGGAACTTGCTTAGAAGACTGCGTTGAAGAGGCCCAGAAAAGGCCTTGGTAAAAAGATCAGCGAGTTGATGATAAGAAGGAAGAAAGGAAAGGGAAATGAGACCATCTTAGAACCGTTGACGGACAAAATGACATACAAGCTCCATATGCTTGGTACGTTCGTAAAAGACGAGGTTTTTAGAGATGTGGATGGCAGCTTGACTATCTGAGTGAAGAGGAACTGGTAGGGAAGGAACGACAGAAAGTTCATCGAGAAGACGAACGAGCCAAGTCAGCTCAGCAATGGCATGCCTCATTGACCTTTACTCGCCTCAGCAAAAGACAAAGAGATGGATGGTTGTTTCTTGGACTTTCGCGATCTATTTTATGCGGACCGCAAGAGAAGCCATCACGGGTGCACTCGATTTTGTGCGGTCTGCAAAGCCAAAGTTCAGAGTGCAGATTAATCAAGCCAAGCGCCCTAGTGCGGCCGCACTCGATTTTGTATTGTCCGCACTAGCCCCACAGGGGTATTTTTATCCAGAATTTTTAGCCTAATATAAATAGATTGTTTTTCCATTTTTAGGTTATCAAATAGTTTTGGGCGCAGAGTTGCGCTCGTGAATTCATTTTCTTTTACAATTTTGAGTAATTTTAGCTTAATTTCAGCATTGAATCTTCAAGTTTTATTGAGCAATTAATTGTTATGAGCTTTTCTTCAACTATTGCTTTGTTTTTTTTTCTCTAATTATGAGTAGCTAAACACATTATCTAGGGCTGTGACTCAATCCTAGTATTGGTAATTGATGGGTCTGGTGTTTTGATACTTGATTGTCTATGGGTGTTTGATATTTGGGCAAATTTAGGATTTTAATTGTAAATTAGTAGTTGCAAGCACTAGTTTATGCCTAGTAGACTCTAGCTCTTCTTGAGAAATCGAGCCTAAGTCCATGAAATTAGCCCAACAAGGAATTGGAGCGTACTTAAGAGATTGATAGCCCCAATTAAAGGGTTAAACCTAGAGATAGTAATATTCGACTTGAACATTGATTGATTGCACAAATTTGCATACCCAATTGGTCTTGAGAAAGTCAATTCGGGAAAAATCACTCGAACTACCTAGAGGCATAGAGTGGGTAGAATCGTGCAATGGGTATATCATACTCCCCAAATATGACAATCTAGCTTTAGACTCAAGAATCCATCAATTGACTACCTAGAAGAAAGGCACTACCCTAGTGCCTTTTATCTATTCGAACAACTTGCATTAGTTTAATCTTAGCTTTATTTAACCTAATTTAGCATTGTAGTATTATAAAAATAGAAGTAAAATCAAAAACAAAAATGCATAGAAGTGCAATTAGGAACAAATACACAACTTTGCTTTAGATAGAAACTCAACTCCAATATCTAGCTCCCTGTGAAAATCGATCCCGACCTCATCCGGTAAAAGCTTCTTCGACCTCTCGTGCTACTCACTAGTAGCGCAGGGTTGGCCTTGATCATATACCTATTTAAAAGGTAGTGTTTTCTTCCTAACTGGTAATGGCACAAACTCCCAAGTATCATTGGCCTTTAAGGCATCAAGTTCCTCGGTCATTTCTTCATGCCAACCAAGTCAAATGTTGCCTGATAATAATTCGAAGCTTCATGCACATGAGGTAAAGAGTTTAAAAGGTTATGGTTAGGAGTAGAGAGTATAGTAGGATAAATAGTAGAAGGAGAGACAGGTGAAAGGAAGCAGGATGCAGAAACACCAACTAAGTTACTTCCCCACATATGTAATCAGACAAATAGACAGGTGTATTGTGCTCCCTTAAAGGCCTGTGCAGAACATCATGAGAAACACTAGGTGAAGGAACATGATTACTAAAAGGAAGAGGATCAGATGTAGATGGATAAGGGTTAATAGAAGGAATAGAAAGAGAAGAAGATGTTGTTGAAAGGGCTAGGAACAAAGCTAGAAACAGGAGATAAAACATGATCAGAAGAATCGGCAAGAAGGATAGAAGGTGAGGAATCAGTAAAAGAAGATGTAGGAGGTGTAGAAAAATAAATAGTGGAAGAGATGGGAAATAACTGAGAGAATGTAGTATTAGTATTTGTAAAAGGAAAGATAGACTCATGAAAGATCAAATTTCTGGAAACAAAACCCTTGTTATTTTGTAAGTTAAACAACTTGTATCCTTTCTTTCTAGTGGGATACCCAAGGAATACACAAGTAACTGCCCCCGCGATCAAGTTTGCCTCTAAGATGAGGCAAAGTAGATGCAAAACATAAACAACTAAACTTTCTAAGAAAAGTGTAATGTGCTTTATGAAAAAGTACTTCATAAGGCGATTCATATTAAAGAAGCTTAGTGGGAAATCTATTGATATAAAAGGTGACAGTTAGAAGACATTTCTCCCAATAAAAAATAGAAACTTTAGAATAAAAAAGAAGGGCTATACAAGTTTTCATCAAATGTTTGTGTTTTCTTTCAACAATACTATTTTGTTGGGGAGTACCAAGACAAATGATTTGATGAATAATACCTTTGGAAGAAATATAGGCTATAGAAGCACGGCTGCTTCCTAGTTCAAAAGCATTATTTGACCTATTTTTCTTGACTTTGACTTCAAATTGTATTTCTACCATAGATATGAAAGACTTGAGGACACTGAAAGCATTACTCTTGGTACTCAACAAATAGGCTAAAGTACCCCTACTAAAATCATCAACAATTGTAAGGAAGTATCTAAAACCATTATAGGTAGGTACCTTATAGGGATCCCATGTATCAATATGAATGAGTTAAAAATATGAGAAGTAGAACTTGTGCTATCATAAATAGGCAATATATGTTGTCTAGCCATAAGACTAATGGAACAAGGAATATCCTCTTTACAAACAGTAGTTTGTGGTACAATTGGAATATGTATCATGGTAGAAATGGGTAAATGTCCAACTTTGACATCACCAAGGACCAGAGGCCTCCTCAAAGATAGGCTCTGCATCAAACAACAAGTTTCAGCAAAGGTAAGAAGGAGATTGAATTGGCTGCATAATCTGTTAACTGAAATGAGGTTGAATTTAAAATATGGGACATAAAATACTCTGTATAAAGTCAATTCTGGATGTATAGTTACTTGTCCTTCTAGGATATTTCTTACTCTTTATAATTAGGAAGTTTAACATTAACATGATTGGATAATGGTTTGATATTAACAATCATAGTAGAGTCAAATGTCATATGTTCTGAAGCACAAGAATCAAGGATCCAAATATGACTCTTAGGATTATTATAGGTGTAGGGAAGAATAGACAGGAAAGTATCATCACATTTAGCATTGACATTGACCTCAGAACTTGTTGTAGCTTGCTGACCAATCTTAACTTGTCGAAGTAGTTCCATCAACTGTGATAATCGGTACTGCTTTATACCAATTGTTGCCTCTATATCATTAGACTGAACTTGGCCATAACCTTGATCTGTTGTCACTGCATTTCCTTGAATGAGATTCTGAAATCTTCTTTTTTTGAAATTTGGTTTGAAAGCCTATGGATAGCCATGAAGTTTATAGCATTTTTCAATTATGTGTCCTGACTTTTTGCAATAGTTGCAGTTGAGGTTTCTCCTATTTTCTTGGTTGTTTCTAAAGTTATAACCACCAGTATTTACTGTAGAGTTAGTTGTTCTTCCTTGAGTCTGGTTAAACCTTGGTGTTTGGACAACAAAAGAACTATATTCGATAGGATATTGTCCCATACTCTATATCCCCCTCTACCTTTTTTTCTTGCAGAAGTAAGTAATAGGCTCTATCAATGTTAGGTGGTGGATGCATCATCATGATTTTACCCTTATCACTAGATTATAACTTATATAGAATCTTTGAAAAAGACTTTCTTTCATAAGAAAGAAAATACTTACTATCATTGGGATCTGATCCTACACCGCTGCTCAAGACTTTAGTTGATCGACTCTATTACATAAGTTAATTCCTAATTTTTATTTCACATCATGAGATAAGTATTTCTTCCATCATGACATAAGTACGCAGTTATTATTGTATCGGCCCAAAACCTCGCTAATTGATCTTTACGGTGCTTCCTCTATCTCTATCAATTAAAGCCTTATATCCATAGAGAAAAGTTGCTAGGCCCATTAAAAACGGAACTAGCTTTTGTCTCTTTTCAAGTGCAGTATTCTTATCATTAGCTCCACATTTGCAATCAACACAAACACATATAGTCCTCCCATCAAGTAGATCTATCTCATCCTATATAGCTTTTATTTATTAAAATAAGTTGCAATTCTAGAGGATCAATGTACTATTTCTAACAACTATTTGTGCAACTCAAATGATTGTGCTATGTTTGATTGCCCATACCTATCCTCAAGTTATTTCACAGAATCCTTGCAGATTTGGAATGAATCACGCCGGATCTAATGTCTGGAGTGAGAGAATTCAGAAGCCAAGCAAACACCATGCCATTGCACCTTATCCATTACTTCAGATCTCGTGAATCATCCTTGGACCTGACCAGGCTCTCGTCAATAAATCCTAGCTTATTTTTCGCTAATAACGCAATGAGGATCGATTTTCTCTAACCACCATATCCAGTCCCATAAAATGGAGGAGAAATCAGAAGCATGCAAAAAATATGGATGATCTGGATCAATTTTTGTCGCATTTGTAGATATCGTAGCAATTTTAGAGATGTAATTTTGAAGATTTCAACAAATTCGAATGAAATTTCAGAAAATCTAGAAGAAAGTTGTAATAGATTGATAGAGAAAACCAATTGGGTTGAGCAAATGCTCTGATACCAAATTAAATTTAAAGAAAGAAATATTGAAAAACCAAAATAAAATTTTCTTCTATTAAATTCTCTTGGTCTACAGAACAGAAAATGAGTATATATACAACTAACTAACTAACTAACTTCTATCTATATTTAATCCACGTGTCTAAGATTTTTTTTTTTGACATAATTACCCTATTCTAGAAGCTACTCTAACTAAGTGCTATATGTGTATCTTATGTACAAAATGAGATGAAAGATCTTATGAAGGCCCAATAGGCCCAGTGGCTGTTGTTACCCGCACGGCCCAATGTGGTCCACTGAAGCTTATTCATTTGGAGAACCCTAACTTCCTCTTCATTTTCTCTTCATTTCTATTTTTGTGACTCAATATGGGTCCGACGAATCAGCACCGACAACAAGACATGATTCCGCTAACGTATCAAATCGAAATCGTACAGAACAAAAATAAGAAATATGAAATCGTACCAAATTACTTTGATACAATATTTGGTATACACAATTATAAACTGAATATCAAAATACGGAACCAAAGTACCGAATGTCCTCCCCTATCTCAAAGTGAATGCTCTTGAATTTTTGTCCCCACTTTATCTATCTACACACCTTCAAATTTAATAAGTATTACCCTTTGCTTGTACCATGGACAATACTTTTTAGTTTTTGATCTTGAAGTTTCGCCTATTAGGCAAACATGGCCAAAAGTTAAAAGACCATCCAAAAAGTATCTATGCAACTTTTTAGATTTTAAGTATTTGGGTTGGGTGGTTAAGTAATGTCACTATTGGGCTCTAAATATCCATCAGCCCAATTAACACTGTCTCCTCCTTCTTCTTCCTCCTCTCCTCTGTTATATGGTCTGTAATAACATGCGGGGTTTTAGGGTTTAGCTAGAAGAAGAACGTACTCATGGGGTCCAAAAACAAAGATAAGAGCAAAAAGGGAAAACGTACGGCCGTTACCTCCTCCGCTGCCGGAGATGAAAGCGGCGGCGGAAATGGAACTGAGAAGAGAATCATCAATGATTCTCGATTTGCGGCGTTACATTCGGACCCCAGATTTCGCGAGCCGCCGAAGAAAAAGTCGAAAGTGACAATTGATTCTCGGTTTAACCGCATGTTCACAGACAAAAACTTCGCATCATCAAAAGCGCCTACTGATATAAGAGGCAGACCCGTTAAGTCCTCCTCCTCCTCTAGAAAAAACCCTCTTGACCATTATTACCATCTCGAGAAAGAAGAAGAAGATGAAGGAGAGGGTGAAAAACAGAGGAAGCAGAAAGAGAAATCAAAGGTTACAGAACCTGAAAGCGAAGAAGAAGAAGAAGATGCAGAAGTAAGTGAGAGCGAGAGCGGGACGAGTGAGGAAGAAATTGAGCAACATAAATTGAAGAAAGTTGGCGCCGAATCATCAGAATCTGAAGAAGAGGAAGATGAGGAGGTGGAAAGTGATGATTCATTGGCAAGTACGGAGGATTCGTCTTCGGATTCTGATTCTGATGATGAAATGGATGAGGTTTACTCAGAGGAGGAAGATACTTTCGTGCAGGTATACATACAATGAAAAAGAGAGAATTTTATGTTGGGGTATGGAATTTGGATTTTATGTTGTATTAATGATCTTTTCAAAGTTTTCTTTTGGTGGAAGCAGAAAGAGAACGTGCCTGAAATTGACAAGGAAACTAAGAGGCTTGCAATTGTTAACATGGATTGGGGTAGAGTAAAGGTACCTTCTTTGATTTCCTTTTTTTCAATATGGAAACTTGAATTTTCCTAGAAAGGTGTAAACTATGGAACTTTTGTTTCTTATAGTAATTATTATTATTGCTTTGCATAAAAACAGTAATTGCGATTGCTTAGACTAATCCTATTCTCAAAAAAAAATTGAACTGCAGCGTGTTGAATTGTTTGGTTCAGTTTTCCTTGACCATTTGCTAGGTTTGTCTTAGTGTGTCATGAAGAGAGTTTGGAATAACAGCTTGTGCATTTCTTGATACTGGAGAATATGGTTAAGAGATTGTGCTGAGCATTCAATTGTGAACATAAAAATAGTTATGAACAGGTGCAGCCGATTTTAAAAGACAAGCTATAAACTGAAGCATTGCATAGAGTATTGATTAGCTTTGAAATTCATTTGTTGGACTTCTGCGAATAAGGAGTTGCGGGCAAAATTTTTTATCTTTTCTGGTTGAGCTTACAAAATAAAAGAAATATGGAAGATAGTCAGAATACGTGGGAGACTGCCTGTGAGTTCATGCATTTTGTTCAAATTGTATGATACCAATTAGCTGTTACATCCTGAGACCATAAGAGTTATATGTACCCTGCCGTGGTCATAATGTAGACTGCACCTCGATTTCATCATGGAAAAAATGTGATTGCACCTCGATTTGATTTATGTGGCGCTGTTTGGTTTGCAGCACAGATCTCTAACTAATGTGATCTATTGAACCTTTATGGTATAAATCTCTGTATATAATATATTGTTTAGTTTTCAGTACTAAACTTTGCATAATTTTTGTGGAAATAGAATGTGAAATAATAATATATCTAGTAGCAATACCTGGATTAGAGTATCTAAACGAAAGGACTTCCTTAAAGTAGGGAATCCCCGTACAATAATTATTATCACTGGACAACAGTAACCCTGCATTATTATTCTCGGCATAAAAACCTTGTCTTATAATCCATGCATAACTAGCCATTAACCAAACTACTCCTTGATGATGTACTTCTATTTGTGCTATCAAGTTCTCTTCTCAGTTACATGGTTATTCTATGTAGGCAATTGACTTATATATGCTATTGAGCTCCTTCCTACCCAAAGGGGGTCAAATAATATCTGTTGCTGTCTATCCATCTGAGTTTGGACTCAAGCGTATGGAAGAGGAGGCTGTCCATGGTCCAGTCGGCCTATTTGATGATGGAAATGGAAAAAATGAAGACAGTGATGATGATGACGATAACGATGAGATTGACAATGAGAAATTACGTGCTTATGAAATGAGTCGGCTCAGGTGACGATATGGTTCTGTTTTACCCCTGAGCCATGTATCTTTGAGTGATTCTTGCACTTTTTGGTGACCAAAAGTGATAACTTATTGCTAAGCCTTTATGAAATTTATTCTGTTTCTTCTTCTCCTTTTCCCTTATGCTCCTCTATTCTGTGTTCATAATTTCTATGTCTTTAATTATATCTCCCATGGGTCTCTTTTTAAAGTTGCTTCTTTTGTATTATGCAGGTATTATTATGCTGTGGTGGAATGTGATTCAAGCGCTACAGCAGATTACCTTTACAAAACTTGCGATGGGGTTGAGTTTGAAAGAACATCAAACAAATTAGATTTGAGGTTTATTCCAGACTCTATGGAATTCAAGCATCAACCACGTGATATTGCAACAGAGGTAATTAATGGCTTCCCTCTGTCATCACAGGGGTCTTTAGTTTTCACGGCTATTACTGGCTGAAAACATAAAATCTAATCACATTTGTGTTTGAAGTGTCCATTGGTTGTTATTGAGTATATTATAGTTTTGAGTCATTCGACATGCTGAGTTTTCTCTTTGTTTACCCTCTCATCAAATGAAAAAAGAAGAGGATCTAATTGCACCCTAGGGTGTGACCTAGTGGTAAATGAAGTGGGTGGAGAACCATAAGGTCTCAGGTTCAAATACATATGGAAGCAAAAATACTCGGTGATTTCTTCCCGTTTATCCAAGCCTTGGTTGGCAGTGTCACCAGTACCTATGGAATTAGTGTGGGTGTACAAGCGGGCCCGTACACCACATTTATCAAATAAAAAAGTGATCTAATTGTGTGCTTGCATGTTTGCCTTTTATTTCCAAGATCCCTCTCCTGCCAAGGAAAATGATGGATATCATGTTTTTTTTCTTCGGCGCCCCTATTTTTCTCTCAGCTCTCTGTTCTTGTGTGAGAAGTTGACAACTCCATGTCCCCATGGTTAGAATAAAGCATCTTTTTCTTCTTTCTATGTTACTTGTTGGGATGAGGGGAGGTGATATTTCACTTTCTGAGAGCTACAGTTCTTTACAAAATTAATATTCTTAAGGCATATGTAATTCTTGTTGCTAACATTTCTGTTTGGAATTTTTAGGGATTAAGTAAAATTTTCTTGTCTGCTTAACTTTACGCTGGAGTTACTAATGCTCTTTTGTTTTTGTTTTTGTTTTTACTTTGCTTCACTGAGCCTAGGGTCGATTGGAAACAGCCTCTCTGCCCTCTTGGGTAGGGGTAAGGCTCGTCTACATATTACCCTCCCCAGACCCCACTTTGTGGGACTATACTGGATAGTTGTTGTTGTTGTTGTTGCTGCTTAACTTTACCTGCTAGAATACTATTCTCTTAAAGGGGGAAGAAACCAAGATGATCTTTGTGATTGATTATTAATGTCTTTTGATAACCTAGGCCCCTGCAGATTATGACGGTCTAGATTTTCACACTCGAGCTCTGCAGCACAGCAATCTTGAACTTACATGGGATGAGGATGAGCCACAACGCATCAGGACCTTGAAGAGAAAATTCAATGCTGACCAGGTTAACTCTTATTTACTGTATTTTGTGCACATGTCTTTTAGTTCTGTATGTCTGCGAGAAACTTGAACTTTGTCAAACCAGTTGTCTTGTTTGAGATGAGCAAGTGCAAGAAGATTTTCAGGCACCTCTTACTTTGTTTGCTTTTCTTTAATTAATTATATAGTGTGCACATGCTTGCTTTTGCGTACAGGTGTTGCATGTGGTTATCTGTGTTAGTATTTTGCTATCTATGTCTGCTGATCATATTGTGTTGCACTTGCCAATATCAGGGATATCCTTTTTGGGCTTTTAAGATTTTAATGTGTTGCTTATTTTAAAAAATCCTCATGTTTGTCACCTTGTTTCTTTTCCTCAAGGCGACTGAATGTTCTTTATTACTCGGCAAGTATTGATGTGGTTTCCGTTTTGGCAGCTGGCAGATATGGAGTTGAAAGAGTTTTTGGCATCTGATGAGAGTGAAAGTAATGATAGTGAGGAAGGCGATGGCACAGAAGATAAATCTGCCAAAAAGAAGAGAAAACAAGATAGGTACCGTGCACTGCTCCAGTCTGGGGAGCGTTCAGATGGAAATAACGAGGACGATGATCAGGATATGGAGGTCACGTTTAACACTGGCTTGGAAGATCTAAGCAAACGTATCCTAGAAAAGAAGGATAAACAGTCGGAAACTGTATGGGAAGCTGTTCTCAGAAAGAAAAGAGAGAAAAAGAAGGCCAGGAAAGGTAAGTCCAAGGATTCATCAGACGATGAGACCAGCGATAGTGATCAAGAACCTATAGAAGAACCTGAGGACTTCTTCATAGAAGAGCCTTCTAAGGATTCTCAACATCAGAGCACCAGGAAAGGGAAGCAGAGCGTTGAAGCATCCGAAGAAGCTGAAGCAAGTAGAGCAGAGCTTGAGCTATTACTTGCAGATGACAAAGGAGGAGATGCTAACTTGAAGGGTTACAATATGAAACCTAAAAAGGCAAAGGGGAAGAAGGGTAAACAACTTCCAAATGAGGACAAGTTGCCAAGTATTGATTATGAAGATCCACGGTTTTCATCTCTCTTTAAGTCACCACTCTTTGCATTGGACCCCACAGATCCTCAGTTTAAACGGTATTTCCGATCTTCTCCTTCGCACCAATTTCTATTCGTGTATCAAAAAGCAAAACTGGCCTGGCATGTATCCCAACTCCCAGAAAAACCCTTCTTGCTTTTTCATTTGCTTATGGTATCTATTGGGGTTGTTGCAGGAGTGCAGTTTATGCTCGTCAGATGGCACAAAAGCAGCACAAGGCCGAAGAAGAAATTGTGAAGGCAAAACAACAGCCAGGAATAGCTGCAGCGTTGCAGCCATCCAGCACATTAGAGGCAGTAACAAGTGAAAAATTGCAGTCGGATGATTTGCCTTCAAGAAAGGAGAAGCACGAGCTATCTTCCTTGGTTAAATCTATCAAGATGAAATCAAGACAAATGTCACTACCCTCACAGGGTAAGGTAGTAGGAAAGAATGAAAAAAGTCGAGCAAGGGCAAAGAAGATCGATGAAGAGAGAAGAAAATAAGAGAGCGAGAAGAGAATGAGAAAAGTCTAGCAAAGGCAAGGAAGAAGGATGCAGAGCGAGGCAAAGAACTAGAGCAAGAAGTAAGAGGTAATATAAATATTGCTCTAGGACTTCCCATGCTAGTAAAACACAAGGTCTGTGAAGGTGAATCTCGTGGTTCATTAGGGGGTGAATACTGGACGCAGTGAATCTCGATATATAACTTCTTTTATTTTCCGATTGCCCCTATTTGTTACTGTAAGGTCTAAGTTAAGTTGTTGGGGCAGACTTTTTTTGAACGTCATCTGTTATTGTTTTGCGGTGTTACTTTTACAGAGTTGGATGTTCTACAATTTACAATTTTTTGCTTTACAATGGTCAACTGTAAATTTAATATAATTCCTCTTTGCTGGTCCAAGATTGAAAATGCAATGACTTCCTCCTAAGTATTTTCTTTGACCAGCTTCAGAGGATTCTGATTACTGTGCTAGAGTCTGCTTGAAAAGCAAAGGTAGACTAAGCTAACACAAGCACAATTTCATGGATAATTTTTCTCCCAATATAGCAGTGTTAAAGTCAACTTGCTCACACAGTCCATTTCATCAGATACACCTGTTGCTTCCTCACCAACATTTACTAGCTGTTTTGTCTCTGGTGGAATATTCACCCTAATCTCATGGTTTATTGGCTTTGTTGACCGTTAGGTCATGCAGTCGTTTGGTTTAATTTCAAAGGTCATACATAAGCAAAAGAAGAAAATACCATTTACCGGTGTGTTTCAATGAAAGAAAGGTCTTTAAACCTTAAAAAAACAAAGAAAGAAATGAGTTATATTTACAGTACATATTAGGTATAAACAGCAATATCAAAAATGCTGTGCTTACTTCAATTCTATGCGAGAGCTCAATATTATACAAAGGGCAATGAAAAGCCTCACGAAGAAACAATGATCAAATAATAGCTAAAAAGGGAAAACAGAGCCATGATAAGTTGGCAAATGTAGGAATTGAAATGTGCTGGTGCATGGTTTATTGCAGGTCTAGTTGATGGAATAGATGGAAACGAAGTAGCGGGTTCATTTCCACTTCCATTTCCCTTGGTGTCCTCTGGGACCACACTGGCGGGCAAAGGCGCTTCAGTAGAATTACGCTTGTTCACTGGCAGAGTTGTCGATTTGTCGTTGGATTCTCTAGAATCATAACCTGCCAAGAAAGGTTTCTAGTTAAAATATGAGCAGGTGTGCACACTAAAGAGGTCATACTCAGGAATGTGAACTCACAATCGGAAGGTTTCCAACCCAAAACCATCTTCTCCCGATCGAAAACCACGCGATAGCCTGTCATAAAATTTTCTGCAAAAAGATCCATGTATTGGTTTTTCTGTCATAAATTCCAAATACAGAGGCAAAATCCATGTAAATCAACAAATAACTTAGATTTTTGACAATGCAAACAGTTTTACTAGGTTATGGACTAGAATTCTACTAGTTTACTTTGTCACATTACATTTCCAATTACACATAAACTAAAAGGACGTAAAGACTCGAGTAAGAACCAAAAGCTCTAATTAGATGGCATGGTGCAAGTTATATTGCAGAATCCATGGATAGATACAAAATCTCACGAGCAACTGATAGATACTTACGTCCAATGATGTTGACATCCCCACTTTTCACAACAGCTAAGCAATATGAGCCAGAACCATCCTGATGATCATGACTGGATATTAGAATATTCTAAAAGAGAACCTCTGTAATATAAAAGGAGCAGAAACCATCTTACCTGGAGCGAGAGCATTATTATCGGATCAAAAAGAAAAAACTGGTTGCCGCCTTTCATTGTCAAATTTACATCAGGAACTTCAAAGGTAGTTTGATTTGCACTGCGTAATGTAGCATGTTAATCCTGAGAGTTCAAAGGACATCAAGAAAGTAAAAAATGATGAAGATTATAAGAGATGGTTCACCTTAGCCCGTAACAGTATTCAAAAGGAATTTCGCCATCAGATTGAATACGTGGCTGTTTTGCTTGAGAATCAAACTGAAAAGAAACAAAATATCTTCAGTTTTACAATACAAAGTTACAAACTCCAACTTAAAACCATACAGTTAGCTTGTTGCTCACGTTCTCTGTAATGACTTTGTAAGCTGGGCCATTCAAGTATGTGAATGAGGTGCCAGAGTCAAAAATGGCTGTGAAATCATCATCAGTGATCTTGGTTCCCACTGTTATTCCAGTCAAGCTGATGTTATAAGTTGGGCTGCAATTCAGGAGAGTATAAGAGTAAATACATATTCCGCCGAATTCTCCTCAATCAATCCAGAAACAGAAGCAAACGTGAAACACAGAATTATCAAAGTGACTTGCTTACTGTAGTTGATCAAGATTGAGTGGTGTTTCTCCTTCGGCTGGACTCCCTTTATCTCCAAAGACTATTCTTCCAATATCATCAGGGCCAAAGCACATGGAGAAAGAATTTGCAGCAAGACCTTTACTTGCAAACATGCTCGGAACAGATATACTTTCCAAGCCAAGTCCAAATAGACCATTAGGAGCAGCGCCACTTAAAAATGCACCAGTTTGTCTAATCCCACACCTGAAATTGAACAAGTAGAAAATAAACATCATGGTGGATAAAGATTGCATCCAAATTACTCTGCATTTCTCTCAAACCATACCCACCCTAGAGCAATTGGAGCCTCAACACTTTTTTGTTGAGCATTATCTGTCTCTAAGTGCAAGATGTCTTCCACCAGTACCCCTGATGATGAGGTATTATTGGAGAGATATGCAACTCCATAAGTACATGCGTTTTGTGAAGATAAGCATCGTCTCCTTTGTCCACACAGAGTGCCATTGCAAGGAACAATCTGACCCGTTGACGACGTATTAGGGCTGTAAATATTGAGATTTATTCGCTGTTTCAAAGCAAACAAAGGATTATAAGTGTAGAATAATACATAAAGAAACATTAAACGGAAAAGGCAAAAAAGCAAAGAAAATTTTGTTCCTGAAGGTGAACTCCTGTGGAGTATGAAGTACTTGAGCTAGTAAAAAAAAAAAATTCTTCAATGACAAACAAGCCACAGAACAATATGGATCAGAAATTTCATTTCAGAGTCAGTATATTACATGCATCAAACTCACTTTGCAAATATTGATTATGTTGAAATCATCTGTTTTGCGCTAGTTATGTATCTTCCTTAACAGAAAAACAATTTCCTCAATACATTCTCCACCCCATATCTTATTAACTAAGAGAATATATTATTGTCATAATGACCGAAAAAGACAGTTGAAGAGAAATCCACTGTGTTACAGATTTAGCCATTGTGTTATCAGACGAGGATGATCATCTTCCTTGTAGCAGAAGGCAATATACAGACAAGGATGATCATCGAAAAAGAAGAACTCTTTAAACATTTGAAAGTAGACAGGAAAAGGTACCAGAATGAAGCAAACATACTCGTCCTGAGCGTGTCTCGAGGGCACGCACACAATTGCTGCAATCACAGGGTAGCCAAAACAAGTCTCTGCCAGTGTCAAGTGCCACCAGAAATGATAGCCCAGGAGTGCCCACTGTCACATTTGCATAATGCAAACTGCAAATTGGCAAAGAATATTAGTCACACCTTAAGAAGAAAAAATCACAACTACAGATACTACAGATTTTGCATTCAACTCTATACAACAACTTCCCAGTATAGTCCCACAAAGTGGGGTCTTGGAAAGGTAATATGTAGACGAGCCTTACCCCTATCCGAAAGGGCAGAGAGGCTGTTTCCATTCGACCCTCGGTTTAGGGAAGGAAAGGAAAAACACAAACAAAGACAAAAGAGCATTAGTAACTCCAGCAGAAATAGCGTAAATAATTATCTAAACATAAGAACCATAAATAAAATAACATGCAATAATATCAGACAGTAACTACCATAAATAACTACCATAAGGGAGACACAATCCAATACACAAATCATCTATGGATAGCCCTGCCAAGCTTCACCCAACCCCGGGTGAGGAGTACGAAAAATTCTAAGAACCCCTATTCTACGACCCTGATACTAGACCTCCAGAGTTTCCTATCAAGGGTCATGTCCTCGGAAACCCGCATTCTAGCCATGTCATGCCTAATCACCTCTCCCCAATACCTCTTGGGCCTCCCTCTGCCTCGTCGTACGCCGACCATCGCCAGCCGCTCCCAACTCCTCACCGGGACATCAGGACTTTTCCTCCGCACATGCCCGAACCACCTCAGCCTCGCTTCTCGCATCTTCTCATCCACCGGGGCCACCCCCACCTTCTCTCGAATAACTTCATTCTTAATCTTATCTAACCTGGTGAGCCCGCACATCCACCTGAGCATCCTCATCTCCGCAACCTTCGTTCTCTGAACATGAGAGTTCTTCCCTAGCCAGCATTCCCCCCCATACAACATGACAGGTCTAACCACAACTCTATAAAATTTCCCCTTGAGTTTATGTGGGACTTTCTTGTCACACAGGACTCCTGATGCAAGCCTCCACTTTGACCACCCCGCTCCTATACGATGAGTGACGTCCCCGTCAATCTCTCCGTCTCCCTGAATCACCGACCCAAGATATCTGACACTGTCCCTCTTGGCGATGACCTGAGATCCAATCATCACGTCCCTGCCTACTTCGCTCGACTCGGCGCTAAACTTACACTCCAGGTATTCTGTCTTAGATCTGCTTATTTTGAAACCCTTAGACTCGAGAGTCTATCTCCATACCTCTAACCTCTCAATAACACCGACCCTCGTCTCGTCTGTCAAGACTATGTCATCAGCAAATAGCATACACCAAGGCACATCCCCTTGAATATGTCGGGTTAGAGCATCTATCACCAAGGCAAACAAGAGAGGGCTAAGCGTTGATCCTTGATGGAGCCCCATAACCACTGGAAAATGGTCGTCTGAGTTGCCACCCACTGTCCTAACCCTAGTCTTAGCTCTATTGTACATGTCCTTGATTACTCTGATGTAGGCTTCAGGCACGCTCTTCGCCTCCAAGCACCTCCATAGCACCTCCCTTGGGACCTTGTCATACGCCTTCTCCAAGTCGATAAGCACCATGTGCAGGTCCTTTTTCTTATCCCTGAACTACTCCACCAGCCTCCTGACAAGGTTAATAGCTTCTCTAGTGGAGCGACCCGGCATGAAAATGAACGGTTCACAGATATAGATGTCATCTCCCTCACCCTCGCCTCGATCACCCGCTCCCAGACCTTCATGGTGTGACTTATTAATTTGATACCCCTATAGTTGTTGCAGCACTGGATGTCCCCTTTGTTCTTGTACAAGGGCACCACTATACTCCACCTCCACTACTCCGGCATCCTTTTGGTCCTGAAGATCGCATTGAACAACCTAGAGAGCCACTTCACTCCTGACTTACCCATGCATTTCCAGAACTCCGCCGGGATCTCGTCAGGCCCGACTGCCCGACCCCTACTCATCCTACGCAAAGCCCCCATGACCTCCTCCGCCCTAATGCGCCTGCAGTACCCAAGGTCTCTATGTTGCTCTGAATGCCCCAACTCCCCTAGCTCTATATTACGATCCCCTCATCGTTAAGTAAGTCTCGAAAGTACGCATGCCACCTCTGCTTGACTTGAGACTCCCCCATCAGAACTCTACCATCCTCGCCCTTGATGCACCTAACTTGGTCAAGATCACGCGCCTTCCTTTCCCTTGCTTTAGCTAACCGGAATAACTTCCTGTCCTTGCCTTTCTCCCCTAATTCCTCGTACATGCGACCAAACGCCGCGTTTTTAGCTTCCATAATCGTCAGCTCTATCTTTATAACATATAAATTACAACATGCTACTGCCAGGAATTTTCAGAACAACTCCTTGTCTAGAGAGGAGATAAGTGGCCGCAGAGGAAAGGAAAATAAAAAAAAATGGAATTTATTTCCGGAGCTTGGAATTCAACTAGAAGAAGGCTATAATTAAATTTAGAGTCAGTACTTTTAATATAGTAGTGAAATCGCCAAAATTCCAGTCCGATGAAACACACAAACAGAATTAAAGAACAGAAACAGACCTAAATCTTTTTTTTTTTTAATCATATTTTCCTCCACTTGAATCTCGTAAGAACTATTAATGGTACATGGAATTTATTTAAGTTAGGTAACCTATTTTTCCTGAACTGACATCCAACTAAACAGACAAAAACAAACGTAAAGCTCAGTCAACTCTAACATAACACTATACGGACAAAAGAGAGAGTAAACAAGAATTTCCAAAAACGTACTAGTTCAAAATCAGGAATAACAACAAAGACATAAATAAAAAACAAAAAACTAGAGCAGCAAATAATCAACTGCAAAAAGCAATCAGAAAAGAAAATAGATTGTTATTTCCCTAGAGAATCAGCACTTCCAGTAGCATTTTTGAATTACTACATATTGACCTTTCGGGGCCTTATCATACTACTACCCACGATAACTATAAATATTTCATCATTATGGTTGATGATTTCAGCAGAACTACATGGACACATCTCTTAACTTATAAAAGCAATGCAATCCAAGTCATCAAGGCCTTTGTTTCAATGATAGAGAACCAGTTTAAAAATACCACAAAGACCATAAGACCATATAATGGTCTAGAGTCCACCAACACATAAGTTAACACCTTTTAGTCAAAAGGCATCATTCACCAAAAATCATGTCCATATACATCACAACAGAACAGTGGTAGAAAGTAAATACAAGTATCTACTTGAAACAGCCAGGGCACTCCTATTTCAGTCAAAATTGCCTTTGAAATATTGAGAATGTGTGCTAACAGCAACCTACATTATAAATAGACTGCTCACTACATATCTTAAGAACAAGTGTCCATTTGAACTTCAATACAAGAAAAAACCACTATATTCCCAAATGAGAAGTTTTGGATGCATGTGCTACCCAACAATACCTAAGGTACGAAGGGATAAATTTGAACCTAGAGCTACCCCACGTATTTTCATAGGCTATCCCTTTGGAACCAAAAGATACAAAGTCCCGAGTCTTGCTACTAAGAAAATTCGAGTCTCAAGAGATGTATCTTTTCATGAAAATATTTCTCTTTGCAATTATTCTAGATGTCTCATCTTTTCCTTCTGTGCTGAAATGTGCCCCCTTTGTTGATTTTGTGGATGATACTAATGATAGTGTTTCAATCAATGTAGAAAATAATCCATATGGTGCAAGTCACATGGACAATGAACTGTCACCTATTAGTACCCAACTATATCACCTTACAACAATTATCTTTCTGATAGTCATTCACGTTTAGAACCATCTCTAACATCAAGTTTTGACGAGCAATCACCACAAGTTTTAAATGATCATTCACTTCAAATGGATAATCAGAATATCCCTACACTTAGAAGAATATAAAGAGAAATCAAAACACTTGCATACATAAATGACTACATTCATAATGTGCCTAAATTACGTTCCAACGGTTGTATACCATCTCTAATGCCCCAAGGCCCCTTGCTTAGATTAAGTGTATTTCCTATGCTTTACTTTATATGTTATCATTATGGACAAAAAATTTAAGTTATGTATTATGAGAAAGGAACTTTATTTACATAAAAGAAAATGCAGTAATCTCTTAGGTGGAGAAAGTGTACTGACAATCCTGACATTCACATTTTTATTCTCTCTCATGCGTGCATTTCTCTTATGTGAAATGCTTGCGAAGATGCCGCTTAATATTCTTCTTTAATTGCTTGGTTCCACATATTTCATATACAATATGCTGGTGGCAACTCTCTATGTGTTCCTTGTGGCATTTCTCATATGTGAAATACTTCATACAGCCTGCTAGCTTAGCACAGGGTGTCCACTCTCCATTTATGTCATCTATTCACGTTTGTAAACAATTTCCTTTTGAAAAACAAGTTGAATTTAGAGAGAAATATTGAAGAAGCCAAAATGAATTTTCTTCTACTGAATTCTCTTGATCTACAGAATAGAAAATGAGTATATATACAACTAACTAACTAACCTCCTCACTTCCATCTATATTTAACCCACGTGTTTAAGATAAGAAAATTACATAATTATCCTATTCTAGAAGCTACTCTAACTAAGTGTTATATGTGTATTTTATGTACAAAATGAGATGAAGGATCTGATGAAGGCCCAATAGGCCCAAAGGTTGTTGTTACTCGCGTGGCCCAATGTGGTCCACTGAAGCTTATTCATTTGGAGAAGCCTAGCTTTCTCTTCATTTTCTTTTCATTTCTATTCTTGTGACTCAACCTGGGTCCGGCGAATCAGCACCGGCAATACCACCCCTCAAGTTGGAGTGGGCGGAAAGCACACGTAACTTGCTTAGAAGACTGCGTTGAAGAGGCCCAGAAAAGGGCTTGGTAAAAAGATTAGCGAGTTGATGATAAGAAGGAAGAAAGGAAAGGGAAATGAGACAATCTTCGAACTATTGACGGACAAAATGACAGTCAAGCTCCATGTGCTTGGTACGTTCGTAAAGACGGGGTTTTTAGCGATGTGGATAGCAGCTTAACTATCTGAGTGAAGAGGAACTGGTAGGGAAGGAACGACAGAAAGTTCATCGAGAAGATGAACGAGCCAAGTCAGCTCAGCAATGACACGCCTCATTGACCTTTACTCGCCTCAGCAGAAGACAAAGAGATGGATGGTTGTTTCTTGGACTTCCAAGAAACATGACAAGCCCCCAAGCTGATGAAAAATTCACTAACAGAGCGACGACTATCAAGGCAAGATCTCCAATTGATAAAGTCCCCATTGTTTCTTGACCGCAATAGCAAGTATACACCTAATAGTGGTCATTTTGACCACAGGAGAGAAGGTTTCTGTAAAATCAATCCCTTCTCATTGAGTGTCTCCACAAATAACCAAACGAGCCTTGAACCTTTTCACACTTCCATCAGATTTAAGTTTGACCTTGTATACTGATAACTACGGATTATGATACATTTTACACTCCTTCTTGCTCAAGTTTTGATTAGAAATGTGTACAAAATAGTCCCAAAGACTAACAAGTTGTGCTTGATTGCAAGTTTGATCAACAAGGTAACAAGGTATCAAAAACCAGCTCAAAAAGGAATGAAACTTGCACAAGTACCAAGACAAGATCAAAGCTCAGTCAAACAGGGCCAGTGCGTCCGCACACCATTTTGTGCGGTCCTCAAAGATGAAGTTCAGAGACTATGCTTCTCAGTCAGCCAGGCAATGTCGCCGCAAAGGATTTTGTGCAGTCTGCATTGATTCCACTGCGGCCGCACTCGATTTCGTTCGGTCCGCAGGGCCAAGGTTCAGCCATGTGGCATTTTGGAGGATAAAGCCTAATGCGGTCCGGGATCCATTTTATGCGGACCGCAAGAGAAGGCATCACGGCCACTCGATTTTGTGCGGTCCGCAAAACCCAAGTTAAGAGTGGAGATTAATCAAGCCAAGTGCCCTAATGCGGCCGCACTCGATTTTGTATTGTTCGCACTAGCCCCGCAGGGGTATTTTTATCCAGAATTTTTAGCCTAATATAAATAGATTCTTTTTCCATTTTCAGGTTATCAAATAGTTTTGGACGTAGAGTTGCGCTCGTGAATTCATTTTCTTTTACAATTTTGAGTAATTTTAGCTTTATTTCAACATTGAATCTTCAAGTTTTATTTAGCAATTAATTGTTATGAGCTTTTCTTCAACTATTGCTTTGTTTTTTTCTCTAATTACGAGTAGCTAAACCCATTAGCTAGGGTTGTGGCTCAATCCTAGTATTGGTAATTGATGGGTCTGGTTTTTGATACTTGATTGTCTATGGGTGTTTGATATTTGGGCTAATTAAGGATTTTAATTGTAAATTAGTGGTTGCAAACACTAGTTTATGCCTAGTAGACTCTGGCTCTTCTTGAGAAATCGAGCCTAAGTCCATGAAATTAGCCCAACAAGGAATTAGAGCGTACTCAAGAGATTGATAGCCCCAATTGAAGGGTTAAACCTAGAGATAGTAATACCCGACTTGAACCTTGATTGATTGCACAAATTTGCATACCCAATTGGTCTTGAGAAAGTCAATTCGGGAAAATCACTCGAACTACCGAGAGGTATAGAGTGAGTAAAATCGTGCAATGGGTATATCATACTCCCCAAATGTGACAATCTAGCTTTAGACTCAAGAATCCATCAATTGACCACCTAGAAGAAAGTCACTACCCTAGTGCCTTTTATCTATTCGAACAACTTGCTTTAGTTTAATCTTAGCTTTATTTAGCCTAATTTAGCATTGTAGTATTATAAAAATAGAAGTAAAATCAAAAACAAAAATGTATAGAAGTGCAATTAGGAACAAATACACAACTTTGCTTTATATAGAAACTCAACTCCAATATCTAGCTCCCTGTGGAAATCGATCCCGACCTTATCGGGTAAAAGCTGCTTCGACCTTTCTTGCTACTCACTAGTAGCGCAGGGTTGGCCTTGATCATATACCTATTTAAAAGGTAGTGTTTTCTTCCTAACTGGTAATGGCACAACCTCCGAAGTATCATTGGCCTTTAAGGCATCAAGTTCTTCGGTCATTTCTTCATGCCAACCAAGTCAAATGTTGCCTGATAATAATTCGAAGCTTCATGCACATGAGGTAAAGAGTTTAAAAGGTTATGGTTAGGAGTAGAGAGTATAGTAGGATAAATAGTAGAAGGAGAGACAGGTGAAAGGAAGCAGGATGCAGAAACACCAACTAAGTTACTTCCCCACATATGTAATCAGACAAATAGACAGGTGTATTGTGCTCCCTTAAAGGCCTGTGCAGAACATCATGAGAAACACTAGGTGAAGGAACATGATTACTAAAAGGAAGAGGATCAGATGTAGATGGATAAGGGTTAATAGAAGGAACAGTAGAAGGAATAGAAAGAGAAGAAGATGTTGTAGAAAGGGCTAGGAACAAAGCTAGAAACAAGAGAAAACATGATCAGAAGAATCAGCAAGAAGGATAGAAGGTGAGGAATCAGCAAAAGAAGATGTAGGAGGTGTAGAAAATCAATAGTGGAGGAGATGGGAAATAACTGAGAAAATGTAGTATTAGTATTTGTAAAAGGAAAGATAAACTCATAAAGATCAAATTTCTGGAAACAAAACCCTTATTATTTTGTAAGTTTAATAACTTGTATCTTTTCTTTTTAGTAGGATACCCAAGGAATACTCAAGTAACTGCCCTGGGATCAAGTTTGCCTCTAAGATGAGGCAAAGTAGATGCAAAACATAAACAACTAAACTTTCAAAGAAAAGTGTAATCAGGTGCTTTACGAAAAAGAACTTCATAAGGAGATTCATATTAAAGAAGCTTAGTGGGAAATCTATTAATAAAAAAAATGACAGTAAGAAGGCATTTCTCCCAATAAAAAATAGGTACTTTAGAATAAAAAAGAAGGGCTATACAAGTTTTCATCAAATGTTTGTGTTTTCTTTCAACAATACTATTTTGTTGGGGGTACCAACACAAATGATTTGATGAATAATACCTTTGGAAGAAAAATAGGCTATAGAAGCAAGGCTCTTCCTAGTTCAAAAGCATTATTAGACCTAATTTTTTTGACTTTGACTTTAAATTGTATTTCTACTATAGATATGAAAGACTTGAGGACAGTGAAAGCATTACTCTTAGTACTCAACAAATAGGCCAAAGTACCCTTACTAAAATCATCAACAATTGTAAGGAAGTATCTAAAACCATTATAGGTAGGTACCTTATAGGGACCCCAGGTATCAATATGAATGAGTTTTAAAATGTGAGAAGTAGAACTTGTACTAGCCGTAGGACAAATGGAACAAGGAATGTCCTCTTTACAAACAGTAGTTTGTGGTACAATAGGAATATGTATCATGGTAGAAATGGGTAAATGTCCCAACCTTACATGCCACAGATTATTATTAGAACTAATAGTACTAGGAATGCAACATGTTTGAGAAGAGTTTTATGTAAGTGTAATATTCTTGTTTAGATACAGAGAATCAGCAAATTGATGAGTTGAATGGAAAAGATAAAGTCCAGCTTTGACATCACCAAGGACCATAGGCCTCCTCAAAGAAAGGCTTTGCATCAAACAACAAGTTTCATCAAAGGTAAGAAGGAGTTTGAATTGGCTTCATAATCTGTTAACTGAAATGAGGTTGAATTTAAAATATAGGGCATAAAATACTCTGTATAAAGTCAATTCTGGATGTATAGTTACTTGTCCTTCTAGGGTATTTCTTACTCTTTATAATTAGGATATAGCATTTTTCCAATTGTGCGTCCTGACTTTTTACAATAGTTGCAGTTGAGGTTTCTCCTGTTTTCTTGGTTGTTTCTAAAGTTATAACCACCAGTATTTACTGTAGAGTTAGTTGTTCTTCTTTGAGTCTGGTTAAACCTTGGTGTTTGGACAACAAAAGAACTAGATTCAGTAGGATATTGTCCCATACTCTATATCCCCCTCTACCTTTTTTTCTTGCAGAAGTAAGTAATAGGCTCTATCAATGTTAGGTGGTGGATGCATCATCATGATATTACCCTTAACACTAGTTTATGACTTATTTAAGCCTATTAAAACGGAACTAGTTTTTGTGTCAAGTGCAGTATTCTTATCATTAGCTCCACATTTGCAATCAACACAAACACATATAGTCCTCTCATCGAGTAGATCTATCTCATCACATATAGCTTTTATTTATTAAAATAAGTTGCAATTTCAGAGGATCCCTATACTGTTTCTAAAAACTATTTTTGTAACTCAAATGATTGTGCTAGGTTTGATTACCCATACCTATCCTCAAGCTGTTTCCACAAAATCCTTGCAGATTTGGAGTGAATCACGCCGGATCTAATGTCTGGAGTGAGAGAATTTAGAAGCCAAGCAAACACCATGCCATTGCACCTTATTCAATACTTCAGATCTCGTGAATCATCCTTGGACCTGACCAGGCTCTCGTCAATAAGTTCTAGCTTATTTTTCGTTGATAACGCAATGAGGATCGATTTTCTCCAACCACCATATCCAGTCCCATAAATGGAGGAGAAACCAAACACATACCAGGAGAATCAGAAGCATGCAAAAAATATGGATTATCTAGAACAATTTTTGTCGCAGTTGTAGACATCATAGCAATTTTAGAGATATAATTTTGAAGATTTCAACAAATTCGAATGAAATTTCAGAAAATCTAGAAGAAAGTTGTAATAGATTGATAGAGAAAACCAACTGGGTTGAGCAAAGAGAGAAATATTGAAAAACCAAAATAAAATTTTCTTCTATTAAATTCTCTTGGTCTACAGAACAGAAAATGAGTATATATACAACTAACTAACTAACTAACTAACTTCAATCTATATTTAATCCACGTGTCTAACATTATTTTTTTGACATAATTACCCTATTCTAGAAGCTACTCTAACTAAGTGCTATATGTGTATCTTATGTACAAAATGAGATGAAAGATCTTATGAAGGCCCAATAGGCCCAATGGCTGTTGTTACCCGCACGGCCCAATGTGGTCCACTGAAGCTTATTCATTTGGAGAACCCTAGCTTCCTCTTCATTTTCTCTTCATTTCTATTTTTGTGACTCAATATGGGTCCGACGAATCAGCACCGACAACAAGACATGATTCCGCTAACGTATCAAATCGAAATCGTACAGAACAAAAATAAGAAATATGAAATCGTACCAAATTACTTTGATACAATATTTGGTATACACAATTATAAACTGAATATCAAAATACGGAACCAAAGTACCGAATGTCCTCCCCTATCTCAAAGTGAATGCTCTTGAATTTTTGTCCCCACTTTATCTATCTACACACCTTCAAATTTAATAAGTATTACCCTTTGCTTGTACCATGGACAATACTTTTTAGTTTTTGATCTTGAAGTTTCGCCTATTAGGCAAACATGGCCAAAAGTTAAAAGACCATCCAAAAAGTATCTATGCAACTTTTTAGATTTTAAGTATTTGGGTTGGGTGGTTAAGTAATGTCACTATTGGGCTCTAAATATCCATCAGCCCAATTAACACTGTCTCCTCCTTCTTCTTCCTCCTCTCCTCTGTTATATGGTCTGTAATAACATGCGGGGTTTTAGGGTTTAGCTAGAAGAAGAACGTACTCATGGGGTCCAAAAACAAAGATAAGAGCAAAAAGGGAAAACGTTCGGCCGTTACCTCCTCCGCTGCCGGAGATGAAAGCGGCGGCGGAAATGGAACTGAGAAGAGAATCATCAATGATTCTCGATTTGCGGCGTTACATTCGGACCCCAGATTTCGCGAGCCGCCGAAGAAAAAGTCGAAAGTGACAATTGATTCTCGGTTTAACCGCATGTTCACAGACAAAAACTTCGCATCATCAAAAGCGCCTACTGATATAAGAGGCAGACCCGTTAAGTCCTCCTCCTCCTCTAGAAAAAACCCTCTTGACCATTATTACCATCTCGAGAAAGAAGAAGAAGATGAAGGAGAGGGTGAAAAACAGAGGAAGCAGAAAGAGAAATCAAAGGTTACAGAACCTGAAAGCGAAGAAGAAGAAGAAGATGCAGAAGTAAGTGAGAGCGAGAGCGGGACGAGTGAGGAAGAAATTGAGCAACATAAATTGAAGAAAGTTGGCGCCGAATCATCAGAATCTGAAGAAGAGGAAGATGAGGAGGTGGAAAGTGATGATTCATTGGCAAGTACGGAGGATTCGTCTTCGGATTCTGATTCTGATGATGAAATGGATGAGGTTTACTCAGAGGAGGAAGATACTTTCGTGCAGGTATACATACAATGAAAAAGAGAGAATTTTATGTTGGGGTATGGAATTTGGATTTTATGTTGTATTAATGATCTTTTCAAAGTTTTCTTTTGGTGGAAGCAGAAAGAGAACGTGCCTGAAATTGACAAGGAAACTAAGAGGCTTGCAATTGTTAACATGGATTGGGGTAGAGTAAAGGTACCTTCTTTGATTTCCTTTTTTTCAATATGGAAACTTGAATTTTCCTAGAAAGGTGTAAACTATGGAACTTTTGTTTCTTATAGTAATTATTATTATTGCTTTGCATAAAAACAGTAATTGCGATTGCTTAGACTAATCCTATTCTCAAAAAAAAATTGAACTGCAGCGTGTTGAATTGTTTGGTTCAGTTTTCCTTGACCATTTGCTAGGTTTGTCTTAGTGTGTCATGAAGAGAGTTTGGAATAACAGCTTGTGCATTTCTTGATACTGGAGAATATGGTTAAGAGATTGTGCTGAGCATTCAATTGTGAACATAAAAATAGTTATGAACAGGTGCAGCCGATTTTAAAAGACAAGCTATAAACTGAAGCATTGCATAGAGTATTGATTAGCTTTGAAATTCATTTGTTGGACTTCTGCGAATAAGGAGTTGCGGGCAAAATTTTTTATCTTTTCTGGTTGAGCTTACAAAATAAAAGAAATATGGAAGATAGTCAGAATACGTGGGAGACTGCCTGTGAGTTCATGCATTTTGTTCAAATTGTATGATACCAATTAGCTGTTACATCCTGAGACCATAAGAGTTATATGTACCCTGCCGTGGTCATAATGTAGACTGCACCTCGATTTCATCATGGAAAAAATGTGATTGCACCTCGATTTGATTTATGTGGCGCTGTTTGGTTTGCAGCACAGATCTCTAACTAATGTGATCTATTGAACCTTTATGGTATAAATCTCTGTATATAATATATTGTTTAGTTTTCAGTACTAAACTTTGCATAATTTTTGTGGAAATAGTGTGAAATAATAATATATCTAGTAGCAATACCTGGATTAGAGTATCTAAACGAAAGGACTTCCTTAAAGTAGGGAATCCCCGTACAATAATTATTATCACTGGACAACAATAACCCTGCATTATTATTCTCGGCATAAAAACCTTGTCTTATAATCCATGCATAACTAGCCATTAACCAAACTACTCCTTGATGATGTACTTCTATTTGTGCTATCAAGTTCTCTTCTCAGTTACATGGTTATTCTATGTAGGCAATTGACTTATATATGCTATTGAGCTCCTTCCTACCCAAAGGGGGTCAAATAATATCTGTTGCTGTCTATCCATCTGAGTTTGGACTCAAGCGTATGGAAGAGGAGGCTGTCCATGGTCCAGTCGGCCTATTTGATGATGAAAATGGAAAAAATGAAGACAGTGATGATGATGACGATAACGATGAGATTGACAATGAGAAATTACGTGCTTATGAAATGAGTCGGCTCAGGTGACGATATGGTTCTGTTTTACCCCTGAGCCATGTATCTTTGAGTGATTCTTGCACTTTTTGGTGACCAAAAGTGATAACTTATTGCTAAGCCTTTATGAAATTTATTCTGTTTCTTCTTCTCCTTTTCCCTTATGCTCCTCTATTCTGTGTTCATAATTTCTATGTCTTTAATTATATCTCCCATGGGTCTCTTTTTAAAGTTGCTTCTTTTGTATTATGCAGGTATTATTATGCTGTGGTGGAATGTGATTCAAGCGCTACAGCAGATTACCTTTACAAAACTTGCGATGGGGTTGAGTTTGAAAGAACATCAAACAAATTAGATTTGAGGTTTATTCCAGACTCTATGGAATTCAAGCATCAACCACGTGATATTGCAACAGAGGTAATTAATGGCTTCCCTCTGTCATCACAGGGGTCTTTAGTTTTCATGGCTATTACTGGCTGAAAACATAAAATCTAATCACATTTGTGTTTGAAGTGTTCATTGGTTGTTATTGAGTATATTATAGTTTTGAGTCATTCGACATGCTGAGTTTTCTGTTTGTTTACCCTCTCATCAAATGAAAAAAGAAGAGGATCTAATTGCACCCTAGGGTGTGACCTAGTGGTAAATGAAGTGGGTGGAGAACCATAAGGTCTCAGGTTCAAATTCATGTGGAAGCAAAAATACTCGGTGATTTCTTCCCGTTTATCCAAGCCTTGGTTGGCAGTGTCACCAGTACCTATGGAATTAGTGTGGGTGTACAAGCGGGCCCGTACACCACATTTATCAAATAAAAAAGTGATCTAATTGTGTGCTTGCATGTTTGCCTTTTATTTCCAAGATCACTCTCCTGCCAAGGAAAATGATGGATATCATGTTTTTTTTCTTCGGCGCCCCTATTTTTCTCTCAGCTCTCTGTTCTTGTGTGAGAAGTTGACAACTCCATGTCCCCATGGTTAGAATAAAGCATCTTTTTCTTTTTTCTATGTTACTTGTTGGGATGAGGGGAGGTGATATTTCACTTTCTGAGAGCTACAGTTCTTTACAAAATTAATATTCTTAAGGCATATGTAATTCTTGTTGCTAACATTTCTGTTTGGAATTTTTAGGGATTAAGTAAAATTTTCTTGTCTGCTTAACTTTACGCTGGAGTTACTAATGCTCTTTTGTTTTTGTTTTTGTTTTTACTTTGCTTCACTGAGCCTAGAGTCGATTGGAAACAGCCTCTCTGCCCTTTTGGGTAGGGGTAAGGCTCGTCTACATATTACCTCCCCAGACCCCACTTTGTGGGACTATACTGGGTAGTAGTTGTTGTTGTTGTTGCTTAATTTTACCTGCTAGAATACTATTCTCTTAAAGGGGGAAGAAACCAAGATGATCTTTGTGATTGATTATTAATGTCTTTTGATAACCTAGGCCCCTGCAGATTATGACGGTCTAGATTTTCACACTCGAGCTCTGCAGCACAGCAATCTTGAACTTACATGGGATGAGGATGAGCCACAACGCATCAGGACCTTGAAGAGAAAATTCAATGCTGACCAGGTTAACTGTTATTTACTGTATTTTATGCACATGTCTTTTAGTTCTGTATGTCTGCGAGAAACTTGAACTTTGTCAAACCAGTTGTCTTGCTGAGATGAGCAAGTGCAAGAAGATTTTCAGGCACCTCTTACTTTGTTTGCTTTTCTTTAATTAATTATATAGTATGCACATGCTTGCTTTTACGTACAGGTGTTGCATGTGGTTATCTGTGTTAGTATTTTGCTATCTATGTCTGCTGATCATATTGTGTTGCACTTGCCAATATCAGGGATATCCTTTTTGGGCTTTTAAGATTTTAATGTGTTGCTTATTTTAAAAAATCCTCATGTTTGTCACCTTGTTTCTTTTCCTCAAGGCGACTGAATGTTCTTTATTACTCGGCAAGTATTGATGTGGTTTCCGTTTTGGCAGCTGGCAGATATGGAGTTGAAAGAGTTTTTGGCGTCTGATGAGAGTGAAAGTAATGATAGTGAGGAAGGCGATGGCACAGAAGATAAATCTGCCAAAAAGAAGAGAAAACAAGATAGGTACCGTGCACTGCTCCAGTCTGGGGAGCGTTCAGATGGAAATAACGAGGACGATGATCAGGATATGGAGGTCACGTTTAACACTGGCTTGGAAGATCTAAGCAAACGTATCCTAGAAAAGAAGGATAAACAGTCGGAAACTGTATGGGAAGCTGTTCTCAGAAAGAAAAGAGAGAAAAAGAAGGCCAGGAAAGGTAAGTCCAAGGATTCATCAGATGATGAGACCAGCGATAGTGATCAAGAACCTATAGAAGAACGTGAGGACTTCTTCATAGAAGAGCCTTCTAAGGATTCTCAACATCAGAGCACCAGGAAAGGGAAGCAGAGCGTTGAAGCATCCGAAGAAGCTGAAGCAAGTAGAGCAGAGCTTGAGCTATTACTTGCAGATGACAAAGGAGGAGATGCTAACTTGAAGGGTTACAATATGAAACCTAAAAAGGCAAAGGGGAAGAAGGGTAAACAACTTCCAAATGAGGACAAGTTGCCAAGTATTGATTATGAAGATCCACGGTTTTCATCTCTCTTTAAGTCACCACTCTTTGCATTGGACCCCACAGATCCTCAGTTTAAACGGTATTTCCGATATTCTCCTTCGCACCAATTTCTATTCGTGTATCAAAAAGCAAAACTGGCCTGGCATTTATCCCAACTCCCAGAAAAAACCTTCTTGCTTTTTCATTTGCTTATGGTATCTATTGGGGTTGTTGCAGGAGTGCAGTTTATGCTCGTCAGATGGCGCAAAAGCAGCACAAGGCCGAAGAAGAAATTGTGAAGGCAAAACAACAGCCAGGAATAGCTGCAGCGTTGCAGCCATCCAGCACATTAGAGGCAGTAACAAGTGAAAAATTGCAGTCGGATGATTTGCCTTCAAGAAAGGAGAAGCACGAGCTATCTTCCTTGGTTAAATCTATCAAGATGAAATCAAGACAAATGTCACTACCCTCACAGGGTAAGGTAGTAGGAAAGAATGAAAAAAGTCGAGCAAGGGCAAAGAAGATCGATGAAGAGAGAAGAAAATAAGAGAGCGAGAAGAGAATGAGAAAAGTCTAGCAAAGGCAAGGAAGAAGGATGCAGAGCGAGGCAAAGAACTAGAGCAAGAAGTAAGAGGTAATATAAATATTGCTCTAGGACTTCCCATGCTAGTAAAACACAAGGTCTGTGAAGGTGAATCTCGTGGTTCATTAGGGGGTGAATACTGGACGCAGTGAATCTCGATATATAACTTCTTTTATTTTCCGATTGCCCCTATTTGTTACTGTAAGGTCTAAGTTAAGTTGTTGGGGCAGACTTTTTTTGAACGTCATCTGTTATTGTTTTGCGGTGTTACTTTTACAGAGTTGGATGTTCTACAATTTACAATTTTTTGCTTTACAATGGTCAACTGTAAATTTAATATAATTCCTCTTTGCTGGTCCAAGATTGAAAATGCAATGACTTCCTCCTAAGTATTTTCTTTGACCAGCTTCAGAGGATTCTGATTACTGTGCTAGAGTCTGCTTGAAAAGCAAAGGTAGACTAAGCTAACACAAGCACAATTTCATGGATAATTTTTCTCCCAATATAGCAGTGTTAAAGTCAACTTGCTCACACAGTCCATTTCATCAGATACACCTGTTGCTTCCTCACCAACATTTACTAGCTGTTTTGTCTCTGGTGGAATATTCACCCTAATCTCATGGTTTATTGGCTTTGTTGACCGTTAGGTCATGCAGTCGTTTGGTTTAATTTCAAAGGTCATACATAAGCAAAAGAAGAAAATACCATTTACCGGTGTGTTTCAATGAAAGAAAGGTCTTTAAACCTTAAAAAAACAAAGAAAGAAATGAGTTATATTTACAGTACATATTAGGTATAAACAGCAATATCAAAAATGCTGTGCTTACTTCAATTCTATGCGAGAGCTCAATATTATACAAAGGGCAATGAAAAGCCTCACGAAGAAACAATGATCAAATAATAGCTAAAAAGGGAAAACAGAGCCATGATAAGTTGGCAAATGTAGGAATTGAAATGTGCTGGTGCATGGTTTATTGCAGGTCTAGTTGATGGAATAGATGGAAACGAAGTAGCGGGTTCATTTCCACTTCCATTTCCCTTGGTGTCCTCTGGGACCACACTGGCGGGCAAAGGCGCTTCAGTAGAATTACGCTTGTTCACTGGCAGAGTTGTCGATTTGTCGTTGGATTCTCTAGAATCATAACCTGCCAAGAAAGGTTTCTAGTTAAAATATGAGCAGGTGTGCACACTAAAGAGGTCATACTCAGGAATGTGAACTCACAATCGGAAGGTTTCCAACCCAAAACCATCTTCTCCCGATCGAAAACCACGCGATAGCCTGTCATAAAATTTTCTGCAAAAAGATCCATGTATTGGTTTTTCTGTCATAAATTCCAAATACAGAGGCAAAATCCATGTAAATCAACAAAGCAACTGATAGATACTTACGTCCAATGATGTTGACATCCCCACTTTTCACAACAGCTAAGCAATATGAGCCAGAACCATCCTGATGATCATGACTGGATATTAGAATATTCTAAAAGAGAACCTCTGTAATATAAAAGGAGCAGAAACCATCTTACCTGGAGCGAGAGCATTATTATCGGATCAAAAAGAAAAAACTGGTTGCCGCCTTTCATTGTCAAATTTACATCAGGAACTTCAAAGGTAGTTTGATTTGCACTGCGTAATGTAGCATGTTAATCCTGAGAGTTCAAAGGACATCAAGAAAGTAAAAAATGATGAAGATTATAAGAGATGGTTCACCTTAGCCCGTAACAGTATTCAAAAGGAATTTCGCCATCAGGTTGAATACGTGGCTGTTTTGCTTGAGAATCAAACTGAAAAAGAAGCAAAATATCTTCAGTTTTACAATACAAAGTTACAAACTCCAACTTAAAACCATACAGTTAGCTTGTTGCTCACGTTCTCTGTAATGACTTTGTAAGCTGGGCCATTCAAGTATGTGAATGAGGTGCCAGAGTCAAAAATGGCTGTGAAATCAACATCAGTGATCTTGGTTCCCACTGTTATTCCAGTCAAGCTGATGTTATAAGTTGGGCTGCAATTCAGGAGAGTATAAGAGTTAATACATATTCCGCCGAATTCTCCTCAATCAATCCAGAAACAGAAGCAAACGTGAAACACAGAATTATCAAAGTGACTTGCTTACTGTAGTTGATCAAGATTGAGTGGTGTTTCTCCTTCGGCTGGACTCCCTTTATCTCCAAAGACTATTCTTCCAATACCATCAGGGCCAAAGCACATGGAGAAAGAATTTGCAGCAAGACCTTTACTTGCTAACATGCTCGGAACAGATATACTTTCCAAGCCAAGTCCAAATAGACCATTAGGAGCAGCGCCACTTAAAAATGCACCGGTTTGTCTTATCCCACACCTGAAATTGAACAAGTAGAAAATAAACATCATGGTGGATAAAGATTGCATCCAAATTACTCTGCATTTCTCTCAAACCATACCCACCCTAGAGCAATTGGAGCCTCAACACTTTTTTGTTGAGCATTATCTGTCTCTAAGTGCAAGATGTCTTCCACCAGTACCCCTGATGATGAGGTATTATTGGAGAGATATGCAACTCCATAAGTACATGCGTTTTGTGAAGATAAGCATCGTCTCCTTTGTCCACACAGAGTGCCATTGCAAGGAACAATCTGACCCGTTGACGACGTATTAGGGCTGTAAATATTGAGATTTATTCGCTGTTTCAAAGCAAACAAAGGATTATAAGTGTAGAATAATACATAAAGAAACATTAAACGGAAAAGGCAAAAAAGCAAAGAAAATTTTGTTCCTGAAGGTGAACTCCTGTGGAGTATGAAGTACTTGAGCTAGTAAAAAAAAAAAATTCTTCAATGACAAACAAGCCACAGAACAATATGGATCAGAAATTTCATTTCAGAGTCAGTATATTACATGCATCAAACTCACTTTGCAAATATTGATTATATTGAAATCATCTGTTTTGCGCTAGTTATGTATCTTCCTTAACAGAAAAACAATTTCCTCAATACATTCTCCACCCCATATCTTATTAACTAAGAGAATATATTATTGTCATAATGACCGAAAAAGACAGTTGAAGAGAAATCCACTGTGTTACAGATTTAGCCATTGTGTTATCAGACGAGGATGATCATCTTCCTTGTAGCAGAAGGCAATATACAGACAAGGATGATCATCGAAAAAGAAGAACTCTTTAAACATTTGAAAGTAGACAGGAAAAGGTACCAGAATGAAGCAAACATACTCGTCCTGAGCGTGTCTCGAGGGCACGCACACAATTGCTGCAATCACAGGGTAGCCAAAACAAGTCACTGCCAGTGTCAAGTGCCACCAGAAATGATAGCCCAGGAGTGCCCACTGTCACATTTGCATAATGCAAACTGCAAATTGGCAAAGAATATTAGTCACACCTTAAGAAGAAAAAATCACAACTACAGATACTGCAGATTTTGCATTCAACTCTATCTTTATAACATATAAATTACAACATGCTACTGCCAGGAATTTTCAGAACAATTCCTTGTCTAGAGAGGAGATAAGTGGCAGCACAGGAAAGGAAAATAAAAAAAAATGGAATTTATTTCCGGAGCTTGGAATTCAACTAGAAGAAGGCTATAATTAAATTTAGAGTCAGTACTTTTAATATAGTAGTGAAATCGCCAAAATTCCAGTCCGATGAAACACACAAACAGAATTAAAGAACAGAAACAGACGTAAATCTTTTTTTTTAATCATATTTTCCTCCACTTGAATCTCGTAAGAACTATTAATGGTACATGGAATTTATTTAAGTTAGGTAACCTATTTTTGCTGAACTGACATCCAACTAAACAGACAAAAACAAACGTAAAGCTCAGTCAACTCTAACATCACACTAAACGGACAAAAGAGAGAGTAAACAAGAATTTCCAAAAACGTACTAGTTCAAAATCAGGAATAACAACAAAGACATAAATAAAAAATAAAAAACTAGAGCAGCAAATAATCAACTGCAAAAAGCAATCAGAAAAGAAAAAAAAGATTGAGCTTACAATCCCAAAGAACTGAGGCGGAAAGTTTCATTTCCTCCTGAAAAAGAGAGAGGAGTGGGATTAGTTGTATCAGCAAGGCGGCGACCTTTGATAACGCGATCACGCTGAGTCCAAGCTGAATAATACTCAACACTTCCCTTCTCAGGCAATCCATGAAGGTCCAAAATACCCTTCACCGGATCCGAATACCGGTGATGGATATCAAACCCGAATGTCCCAAACCCGTCGCTGCTCTCCAGCTGCAATCCCAGAATCACCAAGAAAATAACAGGGGCAAGGAAAAAATTAAAACTTGTATAAGAATTAGCCATCTTTGTATAAGGAATAACAGAATGACTGGTTCTTTATATCTGTATATATATATACAGGGATAAACAAAGAAAAAGAGAAAAGGCAAGGAGATAAAGGGGAAATTTGGGAAAGGAAATAAAACAATTGGGTTGACTAGTTCGAACCTGTTGGAGATTTGCGCTGCTTCCATTTGTAGTGTTTTATTTGGGATAAAATGGTGTGGGGGGAGAAAGTCGTCGTCGTCTACTGTGTGAAAGACGAAAGCGTGGGGAGTTTGGTCACCTATGACTTGTTAGGGTGGCGGTTTAGTGGGCTCCACTTTCCTACTTATAGTGGGGTCCATCTTTCTTTAACTCCGGAAAGTCTATAGTACGAATTGAAGCTGCGGATTTTCTGCTTCTGTAGATTCTACTGCTGTAATATATTCATGATTTCCTCATGTTTTTTGCCCTTTTGTGTAAATAAGCATTTGCATGGGCTACTTCTGTAATGATTTTCACTATACTTTCCCCTTTGGGAAACTGAACTTTACTTTTTCCAAAATAATTAGTATTAGTATTCGCGTGATGTACGGACACAAATATTAAATTATAATTTGAGTTATTGAAATTATTTTAAAATTTAAGACTTCCAGATAATATGTTTCTTTTTATTTATATTTTTATTTTATATTTATAATAATCTAATTCTTTGATTTAGTACTTATATTTTATTTTTTGATAAATATTAAATAATACTAAACATATCACATTTGTGATATGTTTTGTTTGAACATATTATTTAAAAAAATTTTACTATCACTTTATATTTCACCACAAATTCGAATAAATCTTATCCTTTTACATTTACACACAAAAACAACTCTTTCTTTAATCTTTATTTCTCGTTATTGCATTATCTATTACTTAATAATGATTTGTTTTTAGAAAGTCCTCTTTTTTAATTCTTTTTGAATATGTCGGTATGCGGAAGGGAGAGCCTTCCATTTAATAATGAAACTGAAATTTTGATATTAAATGATTTGGGTTCAATTGGATTCACATAACATGGTGTATCATAACGAATTTTCAATTAATGTCCAATTCGGATTAACTAAATCCAGTATAAAGAGTTGCTAGAACCTTTTGGAGATTGAAATTAAGGCATTTTTTTTCTACCAAACAATTTGTTTTGGTTAAATTCATAGTATTACATTGGCATGTGTTTTATATAAGCCAATTAACGATGATCCTGTCGCATGTAATGAGAAGATTAATAATACGCACACAAAAAAAAGACTTTAAAAATATATATAACATTCAAAAGAAATTAACTTAGTTCTTTTAACATTAAGGAAAAAACAAGAACATGAACATTCAATTTCCCATGGTGGTGGGGGAGGGGGTGGGGTGGGGGTATCACCAAAGAAAATGTGGTCTTCTTTTATAACATTAGAAGACAATTCACACACTAATATCACAACTGTTACGGAACAATAAAAGAAGAAGAGTATTGCAGAGAAAAATAGGGAGAGAGAACTTTTATTAATTTTGGGATCAATTACAATGAAATAGAACCCTCTATTTATAGGAAGATGGTGACTTAGCCACCCAGTAATAAACCCTAGAATCTCTCTAGAATATAAACGTTTACCTTAAATAGAATTCTATTCATAACACTCCCCCTTGAATGTCTATTCAACAGATAATGTGCCTCGTTAAAATCTTAACTAAATAAAACTTAATGGGAAAAAATATTCTAAAGAAGGAAAAAGAGTACACATATCTAACAATACGCCTTTTGGTTGACTCGTTAAAAACCTTGCAAGGAAAAACCAGTGGATAAAACCTTGTAAGGGAAAAAGAGTACAATGCGTACTAACTCCCCTTGATGAGAGCATCAATTCACATCCTTGAACATGTGCATTTCAATCTTTTGTACAATCTTCAAAAGATCTTTGGTAGAGATTTAATAAATAAATCAGCCATGGTAACTTGAATGAATATGTTGAACCTTGAAATCATTAATCTTAATAGATGTATTGTCTTTATATAATCTTGTTGGAACCGTCAGTTCAATATCTTCACATAGAGGTGAAAACTCTTGCTATCATATTATCATGCTTATAGTTATAGCAAGATACATTTGTGCACAAATTGCACTGAGGAAGCGGTACTTCAAGATCAAGAATTGTATATGCTTCAAGAAACTTAAATTCTTCATGGATTGTCATATAAGTTAACTAATATAAACCATATAATAGACTTTAGATGCATATCAAGTTTTATGTCATACTAGACATATAAAATATCGGAAACTGATTGCACATACCATTGAATTTATACTTTCAAGTGTTTGAACTACATGTCTTTATATTAAACCAATTCTATTTGTATTGTGTATCGTCTATTTGGCCAATATTTTTGTATTTGTCTCGACAGCCTTAAGATCCCCGTCTATACTTAGCGCTATGATAGATGTCATCGACGAACATTTTATATCGGTTCCAATATTTTTTCCTAAAGACATAACATAGAGATCTCTTCATTTATGTATTCAGATACCTCAATCTCTCATGAGAGTTTATGAAGTATTATGTCATGTGACATTCTAGGTCCTTGTCTCCTTTATAATGATCATTTAGATCATTTGCTAATCTTCTTTATCAAGAAGTTTATTTGAAATCGATTTGTCTATATGCTTTAAGCATACCATAGACTTTGTCCTTCTAGGACTTAATAGGAGCATTTGCAATGAGAATATTGTTACTTTCTTTGGATCAGCAAATGTGTATGGCATGCTTTGCAATATATTAAAAACGAATTACATTTTTATGAACTTCAAGTTCATATTATTGTATTCGAGGATCAAGATATACAAACGGTAATTCATTCCACGTAACTTTTTCTCAATTGTTTATCATGTCTCTCACTCGTGTTAGAAAAACTAACTTATTTCCTCAACTTTGAGAACCTATCTTTGTGCGTTATGGTGTTAATCAAAATGTACACCGTATATTAATATATATATAAGATGGAATTATTCCACTTGTGAGGGGGAATGTAATATACTTTTGTATATAACCTATATCAAACTCATATAGATAATTTTGTTCTTATAAGTAATAATTTAGCTATTAAGTGGAGACACTCAATAAATTATTTTGCTAAACCAATTGTGATGTAAACCAACTTATCAAGATGAACTTCTTGAATAGAAAATCTGGAAATTATGCCCGAAATTAAATTATTGAGCAAGTTACCTCGCAAAACACCATGTTGCAGGTTAATAATAATCGCACATGTAACCATCTCATAGATGCATCTTATGTGGTATACATGGTAGGTGAATGGACCCATATTCACCTTCTATATTTCCAGCATTCATGGGATTTAATCTCAATTTTAGTTGGTCAATTAATTAATGAGAACAAGCAATATAAGAGAATTCATAAAAAAACTTTCTAGTTCTTCAATATTTACCCATGTGAATTCTCTTTTATTTTTGTACATCATGCTTAAATTAACATGGTTAAACCAATTATGCTAACTGAATAAATTATTAATATTGATAAATTTCAGGTTTACATCATGACGTGTGCAATTATCAATAAACTCTAAGTTTATTATGATATGAGTTTTTATATCAATAAATATCCACTTTATTGTGATATTCTTTTATTTGTCTAGTAAAAATTGAAAAATAAAGCGGGTAATTTTTCACTTGCATATTACCCCGCTATAAGTTGTAGTAATAGAAGATATTAAATGTTTTCTTTATTTATAGTCTCAATATAATCAATCACTTTTGCGTATACTTTTGGAAACTGAATAAGTTACTTTGAGACTTACTACAACACAATACATTATTGGTAATCAATCGTGTTTCTCCAAAATAGTGATAATTGGCTCTTCCAGAGCTCTCAATTAATTTTGTACTATCACATATTTATCAACATCCATATGGTCATATATCTCTTTCAAGGAGAAAGTTATACCATTATGATCATGGTCAAAATTATATGCAATATATGTTTCTTGCATTATTGTTTTCCTTTAATAATCACATTTTCAAAATATTTTGGTGTACAATAGTTATGTGACCAATGGACATTCATGCCATAATAATGATATTATTTTCTTATATCATCTCAAACTTCCTTCTAGGGAGAGTGTGGTATATTCACTACCACTAGCACGTTCATATTCTTTCAAGAATAAATATGTAGTCATAAATCAGATATTGTCACATTCATATCATGAATGGACCATATATATATATATATATATATATATATATATATATATATATATATATATATATATATATATATATATATATATATATATATATATATATATATATATATATATATATATATATATATGCTTTATAAAATTTCATGTCAAATTGATGACAAATATTACTTTCACAGAGTGAAGGATTATTTTGAGAATCCTTATTGTTCTCATTACCACAATGATGAAGATTATAATTTCGTCTATTGCCACGTCCATATCCATTGATACATTCATAGTAATAATTTTGTCTTCTTTCAGACTTATCACATATTGCTATCACATTCTCTTAAGGGAATGGGAATAGGGCAAATTCAAAGGGACGGGTTTTCAACTCTTTGCCCACAATCATGGGAAGACATAAATATTTTACCACTTTGGGTGGTTATAATTTCTCACTAACTCCATTAGAGTTATAATCAAAATTTATTGTCTTTGCTTGTATTTAAATCAAATTATAGAATAAAAGAGAAAAATACGGTAAAATACATACCTTAAATCCAAAATTTAATTATGAAGGAAGCTCATGGAAAAATTAACAATCATTATGCGCAATCCTAAAGTTTCTACTCAATTGGTTAGAGTCTCGTACTGATAACATGTTATGAAATAAATTAGAAGAAGAGTATTGAAGAGAAAAGTAGGGAGAGAGAACTTTTATTAATTTTGGAATCAATTAATGGAATAGAACCCTTTATTTATAGAAAGATGGTTACTTGGTGCGATTTCTATTTATACCCCAAGTACCTTTATTCATAATAAAACACAATATCGTAGTAGACGTGGCGGAAGTTCAAGGGCGAAACCATACCGAATTGATTAATGTAAAGAATTGAAAGTGATGTTTGGAAGATATATTATGAGGTACCCTAATCTCTAATAAAAGATAGTTTACCTAACAAATTAAGTAATTATTTTTTAGCCTTGGAAAGTAGTTATATATGACGTGGGTTGGTTTGGTGCAAACCGTTTACATTCGTCCATATCATATTCCTATTCGTTAATTCTCAGCACTCAAAAGGGAAAAAAAAAACCTTAAATATTTCTTCTCAGATTGTCCATCATTTTTTTTTTCTAAAAATTATTAAATTACTTTATTACAAGTATACTTCCATATATAATCTAAGATGAAAAAGAAAAACTTTCTTTTCCCTAGAAGTCGTGAAATTTCAGACCACATTTATAGGATTACACTAAATATATTATTATTAATTTCTAAAAAAGTATAATATTTACGTTCACCTCAAAATTCAAATATGTACCCTTTTTAAGCTATCTTTCCCCCGTAAGACCGCCACATTAATTTTATAGAGAATCTAAGCCTAAGACACTGCAATCAGTTGGAAGCTTCCTATAGTGGAAATTGTTTTCAGCTCTATTTAATGCTTTGAGTTTTGACTATACTTTTATTAGACTTGCAAGTTACATCCATTAAATAAAAAAGCTACCCAAAGAAAAATATTAGGAAGAGATTATAATCTCCCGTCCCAATTTATATGGCACCATTTAACTGAAAGATTTTAAAATCTTGTAGCCTAAAATAAATTTTAGATATTTATATGGTTCTAAATTATTTTATTAAGAATAAAATAAAAATTAGAAGTTAAAATATTGGTAAGTGAAATGTAGTCAAGCAAACGTTTTTAATCAAATGTAGCTGACGATATTAACAATATGGTAGTAGTAGTAATTTGGCAAAATATTGAAAGTCAAGGGTACGTTCAAGATTGTAATTAATTTTCGCATCAAGAATTGGTCATATGTGTAGCCTCTAAAGCCACCAATCATGCTACATTAATGAATAAAACCCCACCTCCTAAACTATCTTAACAAAGCAATTAGCTGAAAGTAAACAACAACTACAATATTCTATTCTCCTACTTTCAGAATTGGCACGTAACAAAGAGACATGGCTTCTTGTTTTGACGGATAAATGCACAATAAAATGAATTAAATACCTTACAAACCAACAAAAGGATTTAAGTAATATATATACATCGAAAGTGTAATGACTTTTTTTATAGCATGAGTGTGATTTAATATATTGTAGCATGTTATTTAACATTTATTTAAGTTATTAATTAACGCTTTTAAATAAAGTTACCTGCAATTATTTTTTAAATGATTTGATTGTGTATATGTTTTTTGCACTAAGAGTGCACAAACTTAAACTCCATACGAAATTGGTGTAAAGATGAACTCAAACAAGCAGTTGCCAACTATATAAACTGGATCTATGTCGCTTCCCAAGAATTAGGAGGAGATAAACAAAATGAATATATTCTTTTCTAAGACAAATAAATTTTTTATTACAAATTGTAAGGCTTGAACCGATGATTTTTACCAACTATCACACTATGTCAAAGTGTGTGAACCACCTCATCAAAATACTTACTCCATATTATTAAAAACAGTACATTTTTTTATTTATTGTCTGCAATAATATAACCTGGTGAATTAAAAGATGATCTTGGGAGGTCAGCCTCCCCTGGAAAGAGCCTTGTTTTTCACAACATGTATATTATGGATCGTATTGTTAACATCTGTCAAATTTTAGCATGATTCATATACAATCAAAGAGCAGAAGGATCGGACACTTATTTTTAAGCAGAAAACATAACAAACAAAAAAAGATGTATTTCCTTCAATAATTGACCAAATGTAGAATGAACCTTGCTGGCGGCATGGAAACGACACAAAAAAGAAAGTTTGCAAGTACAACAATGGTCGGAGAGACATTATGGTCCTGATTTCATTCTTGTACTCTTTTTCTTAGTTTTGGCATGGACGGATCAAAGCCAGTATTTAAAATTTACAGGTTCAAAATTTTATCCTTTTAAGCTCTTGAGTTCTCAATTAATAATTTGTATATATTACTTGTATGGGTCAAAACTTGACCTCGCAATGATGAATGAGATCGACGCATTTACTAAAGTCTATTTATGGCTAATAAATGGTATGACTATCTATTCACAAGATCATCGGGTAGTTATCCAATTTGACAATTAAAGCCACGGTTTGGCCGCCCACACGAGGACGTCCCCTCTATGTGGTCCCAACTCCTCGACACCAGCTGACAAATCTCCTAGCTATAAATATTAAGAGAAAGAATCCTAAAAGGGGGCTTCTTTTTCTTCACATCTACTTCTAAAAGAAGGGATAATATATCATTGTAAGGCTCTGAACCTCTCCATGGAGAGGCAGACCAAACCAACAACATTAATAAAAGATCTTCACCCTCTTCCCTTTATCTAATATCTATTGTCTCCTACATATTATTCCTTTGGTCTTTGGATTTATTACGACCTGCTATGATTGGCCCTCCATTTATTTCGATTGTTTTATGCTTATAAAGTGAATGAAAACTTTGAGCTAAACAATTCGGCGCCGTCTGTGGAGATTTCATAGCAGAATCGCGTAGTTCATCCTAAGACCGAAAATAAAGAATGAACAACTCAGCTCAAACGAGCCCGAGCAGCATATCGGGTCATAGGAAGTCAAAAACCTCGGGATGAACTTGCTTCCGCATCCCCACGTCTTTGAGCGAAGGGAGGAAGAAGGAGAAGAAGCAGATCCCCCATCTCTAGGGGAGAAACGAGCTCAAGGTACCTCACCACCTTTCTTTCCACACGGGATCCTGCCGAAAGGGAGGACAGCATGAAGGTATGCCTCAAGCACTTCGGCAATTCGAGCAAGCTGGGCAAGAAAAACTATAGGTGCCAACTAGGCAAGAACCGTAATCAAAAACAAACCCCTGCCCCTAGCACGAAGCGGGTTATGCAAAAAATATCACAAAAAGTTCAACTACGGTTGATCTGGGACTCAGGCTATGCGCCTTCGACACAGGCCACACGCCTTCAAATACTATAAAAGTCCAGCTATGGTTGAACGGCAATACAGGCTACGCAACTTCACATAAAGGTTCAACTACGGTTGAACTGGAACTCAGGCTATGCGCCTTCGACACAGGCTACGCGCCTTCAAATATTATAAAAGTTCAACTACGGTTGAATGGTAATACATGCTACGCGCCTTCACATAAAGGTTCAACTACGGTTGAACTGGGACTCAGGCTATGCTCCTTCGACGCAGGCTACGCGCCTTCAAATATTATAAAAGTTCAACGACGGTTGAACGGCAATACAGGCTACGCGCCTTCACATATAGGTTCAACTACGGTTGAACTGGGACTCAGCCTATGCGTCTTCGACACAGTCTACGCGCCTTCAAATATTATAAAAGTTCAACTACAGTTGAACGGCAATACAGGCTACACACCTTCACATAAAGGTTCAACTATGGTTGAACTGGGACTCAAGCTATGCGCCTTCGACACAGGCTACGCACCTTCAAATATTATAAAAGTTCAACTACGGTTGAACGGCAATATAGGCTACGCGCCTTCACATAAAGGTTCAACTACAGTTGAACTGGGACTTAGGCTATGGTCTTCGACGCAGGCTACGCGCCTTCAAATATTATAAAAGTTCAACTACGGTTGAGCGGCAGTACACGCTACGCGCCTTCACATAAAGGTTCAACTACGGTTGAACTGGGACTCACTCTATGCGCCTTCGACACAGGGCTACGCGCCTTCACATAAAGGTTCAACTACGGTTGAACTGGGACTCAGTCTATGCGCCTTCAACACAGGCTACGCGCCTTCAAATATTATAGAAGTTCAACTACGGTTGAACGGCAATACAGGCTATGCGCCTTCACATAAAGGTTCAACTACGGGTGAACTGGGACTCAGGCTATGTGCCTTTGACGCAGGCTACACGCCTTCAAATATTATGAAAGTTCAACTACGATTGAACGACAATACAGGCTACGCGCCTTCATATAAAGGTTCAACTACAGTTGAACTGGGACTCAGGCTATGCGCCTTTGACACAGGCTACGCGCCTTCAAATATTATAAAAGTTCAACTACGGTTGAACAGCAATACAGGCTACGCGCCTTCACATAAAGGTTCAGCCACGGTTAAACTGGGACTCAGGCTATGCGCATTCGACACAGGCTATGCGCCTTCAAATATTATAAAATTTCAACTACGGTTGAACGACAATAAAGGCAACGCGCCTTCACATAAAGGTTCAACTAAGGTTGAATTGGGACACAGGCTATGCGCCTTCGACACAGGCTACACACCTTCAAATATCATAAAAGTTCAAATACGGTTGAACGGAAATACAAGCTAAGCACCTCCACACAAAGGTTCAACTACAGTTGAACTGCAATTCAGGCTACATGCCTTCAAAAATTAAAAAATGTTCAACTACGGTTGAACGACAGCTCGGACCACGGGCCTTCACCTCTGTTGCAAAGCTGCAAGCACAACCACGGACGAGTCAAAGCCAGGGACACACGTCCCCGAGGCTATAAGTTGGGCCGCAATCAAACAGAAAAAACGTCCCCGAATGTCCAACCACAGACAAACCCCAGGTCGGGCCAAGTTCCCCACCTTTTAAGTAAGTACGACTAACTCAAATCAAAGTATTGACCCGCGTAAAGTTCGGCCCAAGTCGAACCACGAGGCCGTGCTTTTCATTATCACGGCCAGTAGTTCGACTAAGCCCGAACTGGGACTAAGGCCATGTGCTGCCCCTACCCAAATACGGCCACAATCCACTCCCAACAAGTGGAGGAAGGTGACGACCAAAAGCGTCTATCTATGGCCAAGGCCATCTACACCAACTTTCCTTAAGGCAAGGAATCAATTCGACAAAGGCCGAAATCACCTAACCGGTTGAGACTATTAACATGCCCACTAGAAAAACTCTAAAGCAAAGCCCTTGCAAACAGGCACAAACAAAAATACATAATGTATTTGGCATAAAACAAACAGAAAAGAAGAAAACCCCATATATTCACAATATTTACATGGGGTTACCCCCAATTACAGTGGCCCAAGGCCGACCAAGAAAAAAGAGAAAAAGAGAACAAAAACTAAACAAACATTACAATTTTTTCCACTTGATTCACTCGGCGCCCCCAGCTACCCCTTCAGTATTATCAGCGCCCTCGGTGCCATCATCACCCCCGGGTGTAGATACGTCAAAACCACAGTCGAGGCGGGCTTCACGATCCTTTTGGCGTGCCTCCTCATAAGTGGCCTCAGAAACGACGCCGGCTTTCCACAACCGCATGTATACGTCAGGCTGGGCCTCGACATACATCCAAAGCTCGCGAGCAGGACCGAAAGAAGCAGGCTGATCCCTCAGGCGCTGATTCTCGACCTCCAAGGCCGCAGTCCGATCCGCTACAACACGGGCGTCCTGCTCACAGACGGTAATGCGCCCTTCCAACGACCGCTCTCGAAAGGCAGCGGTGGCCCTCTCTAATCCACGCTCCCTCTCCTGGGCACGACTGGTCGACTGCAGTGTTTCAACTCTTACCAGGGCGCCCTCTGCCTGCTTCCTTGAAGCGGCAGCCTCAGCCTCTAGGGCAGCCACTTGCCTAGTATAAGCCTCAGCGGCCTCTGCCGCCGTAGCCAGATTTTGGCGCTCCCTCTCAGCAGCCGCCCTTCTCTCAATATCCACCCCTTCGTTCTCTTGACGGAGCTGCCCCTCAAGAGTGGTTACGCTGCTGAGGGCCTGTTGCATATGAAGCTCTCTCCGCTCCAGCTCTTCTACCAGCTCTCGGTTCCGCGAGTCGTACCATATGCGTTCATGCAAGCCGCGGCATTGGTCATGGTAGCAGTGGTACTTCCCCAAATGCCGTACAAAAACCGCTAAGCGGACGTTAGCCCGCTTGATGCTCCCCACCTCCAGCAAAAATGTCTACAACAAACAGAATGGCGGTTAATACAAGAATACATGCTTAGAAAGAAAACAAACCAAAGTCTATGCATACCTTTATACTCAGGGCGGCCACCTCGCCCATCAATCCGACATCCGAGATGCCCCTCAGGGACTTGCTCTGCGCTTCTGAGCACAGGACCATGAACATCGTCACTAGGTTCTCCTCCTCGAGCAGCAGGTTCAGGCCGTTAGGAATCTCCAAATAACGATAATCCCCCTCGGCCTGCACGGCCAAGCGGGTATAACCCTCCTGAGCAATACGGATGTCCTCGGGATCCATATCGGACTCCGAATCGTCCACCTGTCCTGAAGCGTCCCTTCCTTTTGCTTCCCTGGAAGTTGAGGCTTCTGCCGCCCGTCGACACGCCCGCATTTGCCGCAACGTTGGCGCCTGCCATCTCCACCAAAACAGCTGCCGAGGAACCGCCTTCCTCGCAGCAACAGGAACAGAAACTTGAGTCGCCGAAGCAAATGTATCACCTTGGGGGCAACCCCACTGAGCGCTCACCTTCTGGTGCAAGGTCCGGTGCGTCTCCCTCCTCCGCCGATGACAAAGAATCTAAACTGATCACCACTGGGAGGGCCAGGGTGAATGCCACCCTACGCCGAGCCAGCGGCCTTTCATCTTCTTCTTCATCTCTATTCGGCGATCGCTCCTCCCTAGAACGCACGACTCCTGGAGATTCCTAAAGTCGAGGCACGGGCCATACCGGAGAGTGTGCAGCTGAAGACTCCACCGAAGTCGCCCTCGGGACCGGACGAGGCGCCGACGTTGTGATCACTCTGGCAGTTGCCCCGGGCCTACGGAAAGAAAGCTGAGGAGCCCTCCTGTGCCGTGGTCGTTCTAACCAACCAAAGAAGAAGGGTTAGGCCAGAGGAATTAAGGACTACGAAGAAAAAGCAATAAAGAACAAATCAAATTCTTACCAGCAACCGGCCTACGACCATGGACCTCCTAGAAAGACGCCCACGTGCGAATCCCCATTGTAACAGGGAGAACGACCTCAACCCACTCGCGGATGCCTGAAATTGGCGCCGGTGGCGCACCTCCTGCTACGGCACAAAAGAGGATCATTATTCACAAACATAAAGCAGAACATCTAGCCTAGAAGAAATCAAAGCCAGTGTAAGAGAAACATACGTGCAGAATTCCACTCCCCCGGGAAGTCAGTGGCACACGCCACTAGGTGCTCAGTCCTGATGTAAAAGAAATACTCGAAGGGACGGGTAACGACCTCATCATCAAGCTCCGCAATCAAGCCTTCATTCCCACGAGGGACCAACCGAATCATAGTGCCACGTACCTTCTGAGGAGTGTACAGAGTCAACACGTGCCCCAAGTGTAACTTCCCTCCGTGCCAACTCCGTATATTTTAATCAGCATCGCCAATAATTTGTAGCAAGAGGGGACGAGCTGATCAGGGCACACCTTGTAATAGCGGCAAAGGTCCACCACCAACATGGGGAGAGGAAGCCTAAATCCCAGCCTGAAAGGGTAGGTGTAGAAGACGCAGTACCCTCGATGGTTGACATGCACCCTGTCACCGCTCATGGCCAAGACTATGTAGGCAAAACAAGGAATCTCACATTGCTCCTTCAGTTGAGCTATGCCAAATTCCCCCATCAATGGAGCCTCGTCCACTTAATCTTCTCCCTCAGGGTCGGTAAAATCGATCGCCAGACCACCGGGAAGGGAAAGAATGTCGGTCACCGATGGGAACCGGTCGACAGTCGACGAATCAGTGGCTCCCGCCACCGTAGATAGACCCTCTACCGCCGCAACCGCCACTAGAACTGCACCGAAACGGGAACTGCTCGCCATTATCAATATAACGGAAAGAAGATGGTAAGATCACCGGGAAAACAAAAGAATACGAAGATCCAACGAAAATGACGGAGAATGAATCAACAAGGACTGAAAAACCAGACAATCTGAAAGAAAGAAAGCTTATCTCCCTCAGAGTTCCACTTATACAGATATCAGAAAAGTGAGAACTGAGCAAAACAACCCCTTATTAATAGGAAAAAAGTGAATGACCCTCACGAATCCCAAAGGTCACCATTAACTACTCGCCAACCGCAAAACAGTTCAGACCTACTCATTCAACCGTCAATTAGTATGTCCCCCATGAAATAGTTGTGACAACCTCAAGGTGCCATAGGCACGCCCAATGCGTCACCTTGCGTATGATGTTCCCCTTATACGCGGTAAGCGTGACCGTACTCTCCCCATGCATGTATAAATGGCTACGGCCATCTCTAAAGTAAAAATGACTACGACCGTCGCCGAAGTAAAAATGGCTATGGCCACCGCTAAAAGATAAAGGCTACGGCCATCTCCAAAGTGAAAATGGCTACTGTCGTCTCCAAAGTAAAAAATGGCTATGGCCATCTCTAAGATAAAAGGCTACGGCCATCTCCAAAGTAGAAAATGGCTACGGCAACCTCCAAAAGATAAAGGGCTACGGCCGTCTCCGAATTAAAAAATAGCTACGGCCATCTCTAAGATAAAATGCTACGGCCATCTCTAAAGTAAAAAATGGCTACGACCATCTCTAAGATAAAAGGCTACGGCCATCTCCAAAGTAAAAACAAAAAAAGGCTACGGCCATCTCCAAAGTGAAAAGGGCTACGACCGTCTCCGAATTAAAAAACGGCTACAACCATCTCTAAAGAAAGAACGGCTACGGCCGTCTCCAAAGAATAAAGGACCGCGATTGTCCCCAACGCATAAACGGATAAGATTATTGGTGGAATCCGCTCATCGAGCTCGACCTGAGCTCGACCTCAATAAGCGGAGGGACTATCTGTATGGGTCAAAACTTGACCTCGCGATGATGAATGAGAACGACGCATTTACTAAAGTCTATTTATGGCTAATAAATGGTATGACTATCTTTTCACAAGATCATCGGGTAGTTATCCAATTTGACAATTAAAGCCATGGTTTGGCCGCCAACACGAGGGCGTCCCTTCTATGTGGTCCCAACTCCTCGACTCCAGCTGGCAGATCTCCTAGCTATAAATACTAAGAGAAAGAACCCTAAAAGGGGGATGTTTCTTCTTCTTCACATCTACTTCTAAAAGAAGGGATAATACATCATTGTAAGCCTCTGAACCTCTCCATAGAGAGGCAGACCAAACCAACATCATTAATAAAAGATCTTCACCCTCTTCCCTTTATCTAACATCTATTGTCTCTTATATCTTATTCCTTTGGTCTTTGAATTTATTACGACCTGCTATGATTGACCCTCCATTTATTTCGATTGTTTTATGCTTATAAAGTGAATGAAAACTTCAAGCTAAACATTACTAATATTTTTAAGACAATACAAAATTTGAACTAAAATGACCTAATTCGTCCAAACACGTACTATGGTCTCTAACTATAGCAGATTAAACAATCTTTTTGCCTACCGCGAACTATGACGTAAACACAGATTACTGTGCTGATGAAGGTAACCAACCTACGCCACGGAAATATATTCATTTTTTCTAAAAAAAAAAAGAATATACATCGGGAAAGAGGAAAATATGAACGCGTAAAGGATGTAAGTGTGTTGGCCTCAACTCTTCGGATGTTAGCAGTAAGCTATTATCAATGACAAGTTGTCATTAAGGTCCAGTTGTTCTAACTCTTTATGGAATACTTCATCCGATCCAAAATAAGTGATTTTTTTGTATATTTTTCACACAAATTAAACAATCCATCTTTTAACATTAATTAGCAATGAAATTGACCATACTAACCTTTACTATCTCATATAAACACTCCTAACACATACTCAAACACTATTTACGCCAAGGACAATGTAGGGAAAAATAATTAATTTATTTTTGAAATTCGAAAAAATCACTTATTTTGGACCACAAGAACAAAGGCCAAAAAATCACTTATTTTGGATCGGAGGGAGTATATTTTAGCGTTAGACTAACGGAATTATCAGGAAACTTGAAAAGTAGTACTCCTATTAATTAAAGAAGACCACTAGTAAAAGTAACATCTTTACCTAATGCGTAGTGAATCAATTCCTAGCAGTTAAACTGGTCATAACAGGAACTTCTGGTATAATTGGCATTTCTGTAAAGAGCTAAAATAGCAAATATATGTTGTTTGCTCTCTCTCTCTCACAAACACAAACACAAACACACACACACGCACATGTATCAAAAGGAGCAAGTGATGCACTAAACAATGTTGCCTTCTTGAATAGAAAAATCAGTATTCATGTTCTAACCTATTATGGTGAGGAAACCTAATCCAAAACTTCAAGCAAAATTCTAAGTTTGAAGGAAAAAAGAGAGGTAATGTATATACACTCCACAAAAACAATCTGGTATATGTGAAAAAGGAGTTCATGAGACTTTTATGGTAGTGTAACATGACATCCGCCACCCTCCCAGTTCCCTCCCTCCACCCCTCAAAAGAAAATGCCACAATCAACAACAACAACAACAACCCAGTATAATCCCACTTAGTGGGGTCTGGGGAGGGTAGTATGTACGCAAACCTTACCCCTAACCTTGGGTAGAGAGGCTGTTTCCAAATAGACCCCCGGCATCCTTCCTTCCAAGAACTTCCCACCTTGCTCTTGGGGAGACTCGAACTCACAACCTCTCGGTTGGAAGTGGGGGTTGCTTACCATAAGAGCAACCCCTCTTGTCAATAAAATGCCACAATCACAATAAATAAAATGTAGGGTCGATTCAGCTGCCTCTAGACACTGAGATGCCAATTCAAAATGTCATCCATATCCATTTTCCAACGGAACTATACCTAGGATATTAGGTGGGAAGTCGATGGCTTGAGGGGCAAAAGGAGAAGAGGGGAAGTACCAATTGGATACCGTTGCAGCTGTGACAGTGGATCATGGTGGCTATATACAATCCATTGTTCTATTGTAATCATAATGTACATTAGCTACAATATTGTCATGTCTTAACCACAAAAACATAAGGTTTGGCTCCGAAGAAATATAACCTTTCTATATGTATTTACATTAAATGGGTCAGCCTCGAAATCAAATATGACCAGGCAAAGAAAAAATTTCCGACCATATTGGAGCTTTGCAAGGTTGTTATCTGCACTACGTGCTAAGTGCTAAGAAACATACCTAAATCCTGAGAACTTCAACCATATCTAGCTGCCAAAAGGTCAGTGACAATGAGCATACGGTTGCTATTATAAAAGTAGCAATGTTAGAGATGCTGTTCAAATAAAATGTTTGATAAACTGATGATGCAAAAGAAGTTTGAGGATTATTTGTAGTCCTTTCATCTGATTTTTCTGCATCATCATTTTCAGGACCAACAGCAACTGCAGGTGGCACACGGGTAGTATTAACGGCGTCTGAAGGGAAATGGTCTATTTTTTCAATCTCATAACCTGCATGAACACCACAAATCCAAACCAGAAGTATAAAAAACCTAGCTATTTGATCTTAGTTAAGTTACTGGAGAAAAAAATACCGTGAACAATACTCACAATCAAACTTCTTCCAACCAAGGATGGCCTTTTCTCGATCAAACACAAAGCGGTATCCAGTCATGAAGTTTTCTGGAAAAAAATCAGTCAGAGCAATACGTATCACTATGTGTAAATGACTAGATCCATTTTTAGCTGCCCACTTTAAGTATCTTATCAGTGATAGACAAACAAAACTTTAGACTGCTGAGATTAGCTCTAGCAGGTTTACCGCTTGAGAGTTTATTAATTTGCTAGGAACCTGAAACATCAATTTCACCAGGTGTTGGAACTCATGAGGCTACAAAAAGGTGATCATTCTATTCCATTCTAATCAGAAGCCTAACATAAAGAGAAGCCCACTTAATTTCAGGGAATTAAAGCCAAAACAGCTATTGTCTCTAGCACCACTATTTAGCAGAAAACTCTTTTTGAGGTAAAGTATTTCGGAAAAACATATGGAAAGTCCTACAGTTGAGCAGAAGCTGCCAAAATTGCTGAACGGATAATATTACAATGTACAAAATTAGAGTCTCACAATGTTTAAGGATATGCATTGTTGTCTTCTTATATGGTCTTAGGCAATTCTCACCTCATGAATTAGCTTTTCGAGTTGAGTTGGCTTTTCTTTTATTTCATGTAGCAGTAGAGACAGACTTTCTTATCACGTGTTTGAAACTTCATTTCACTTCAATCCAATGGAAACAGAAAATTTAAAAGCATTGTTGCACTTAGGAAGCTTACGTCCAATTATATTTAGATCTTGACTCTTCACAACGGCCAGGCAATACACGAGTTGCCCCTGCATAGGAGACAGTATTTAGAACGTTTACAGGTTATTAAAAAGAAATTATTGTGCAAGCTAGTTGAAAGATTATACCTGCATGGATATAACAATAATTGGATCATAGACAACAAGTTGGCCTCCCCCTTCCATAGTTAGGCTTAAACTAGGAATCAAGCTTGTATTTGCATCAGGACTGTCCAATGTAATCATAAAATGATAAAAGGGAAAAAAATATATTAAAAAGAAAATGTTGACAGAAATATATACATAATAAATATTACCTCATATCATAACAATATTCAAAAGGGATCCTAGGATCAGGAGGGCGCCGCTTGTCTCGTACTTGAGAATGGAACTGTTGAGGAAGAAGACATTTGAATCTTAAACATTGTCTAACAATGTCTACAAAATAAGTACCATTTGAAAAGGATTCTTACACTCTCTGAAAGCTTTATATAGGATAGGTCAGCAAGATATGTGAAGGACGTTCCGGTATCAAAAAGTGCTGTAAAACCTGAATCAACGAGAGTTGTTCCCACGCGTATTTGATCCACAGAAATGTTATAAGTTGGGCTGCAAAAGGTTTTCCAGAAGAGGATGGTTAAGTGGATCTAAAAGATTTAAATGGAGCTAATCATAAAAATTTAAACTGTTGTTTAATGGCGTGATTACCACTTACTGTAATGGGTTTATATTAAAAGGGGTCTCTTCCTGGTCAAAGCTACCCTTGTCTCCAAAACTAATTCGTCCTCTCCCATCATGACCAAAGCACATGGAGAAGGAATCTGCCATAAAACCTTCCCGAGACAGAATACTAGGGACTGATATCTTCTCAAGACCAAGCCCAAATAATCCGTTTGGTGCTGCAACATCTAGAAAAGAACCAGTTTGCACCTGTCCACAACTGCAGACGTGAAACTGGCATTTATCAGAGAACGAATTTGAGAACTTCAGCAGAAGCAGAAGCACTTCTCAGTTACCCAGTTAAGCAAAATATACCTTCCATATAACACATATAGTTAAAAATACACTGCTAGAGATCAACCTAATGGCAATCAACTTCAAATCAATGAGATAAATGAAGTTTAGGATACTTACCCAAAGATCACACGCGCCTGGACGAATTTTTCCTCATTGTCTTCTGTTCTCAAGTGCAGAATATCATCCACCAAAATTCCTGAAGTGGAAGTTTCCGAGGAGACATAGGACACTGAATAAGGGCAGTGGCTATATACACCAAGGCAGTTATTGCGCTCTGTACACAAGCTATTACTGCAGGTGACCTGCTTGCTAGTTGACGAACCATTCAGGCTGTATATGCTTAGCTCAAAATCCTGGAGCAAAAACATAATTTACTTCAGAAGGAGTGAAAAGGAAACGATATGAGAGAACCAAAAAAGGGATTGTATCTCATTTCTCTAAGAGCCCTTCTAATTTATCTGGCAAAGCAAAGATTACAGTATAGCTAACCCTGCTATCTTTAGATTAGAGCAAGATAATTCCATTAAATCATGGGCTATAGGAGGAACCAACAGAATCACCATACACGATTGATGAGTAAGGCTGTGAGGGAATACAACAAATAACAGTAAAATGGTAACCCCAACTGGAAAACTAGGCCATAAAAGTCACTTCACAGATAAATTGTTCATCAGAGCCCGAAAGATGCTATAGGGTAGAACTAAAGAGTTGTCTGTTCAAGTTGACAATAATGTGCAAGTTAATTAGAGACAGGAACCTGTGATCTTCGGCTACTTCACAAAATAATGGCATCCAAAAATGTACAGCCCACAACTATTATGCCCTTGTAAGTGGTGATTTTCTAGTTTACTGTACAGATGCCTCATTAGAACATCTAATTACACTCACAAGTTATAGTGTACTGCATTCTTAGAGGCACAAAAAGTTGTAGATGCTAATGCAAGTTGTAGGTCACAGTTTCCCATTCTGTCACAAGAAAGCTCTTATGAAATTTATTAGCTCCTCACCTTTCCATCATATGCATCTTGTGCCTAAATAGCACACAATTCATGGATGCAACAAATGGTCTAGCTGTCAAAGGCACTTTTTAGTCAATCCTTTATGTTATAAAATGCTGATTGCTAAGTACTAATATTCTAGGAATTTCGCATAAAGCTCAGTTGGTTGAGAGCTTTACACCACAATGTCTCACTCAATCCTTTCATATATAGATGTACTTAAAGACACCCAAAAAAGAGAAGGGGTTAAAGTAAAACATACAGAGCTGTAAAGTGCAGGATCATCAGTAGAAGCACATTTGCCGCATTCACAAGGCACCCAAAACAAATCACTCCCAGTATCAAGCGCCACAAGAAACTTCATCCCTGGTGTCCCCAACGTCACTGTAGTGTAATGCAAACTACAAAACAAGATTTTCAAAAAAAAAAAAGAAGTCCAAAAAATATCAACCCAGAAAAAAGGAAAAAGGGGATTTGTTTGGACTTACAAACCAAGAGAGCTGATCCGGAAAGTGGAATTGCCATCAGAGAAAGTAAGTGGTCCGTCAAATTTGAAAAGCTTCCTACCATGTAACAACTTATCGTGGTTGGCTAACTGAGTATAGTACTGAAGACTTCCCTTGACCGGCCAATTATGAAGTGGACCACCAATTTTTTGCAATGACCACTTCTTGACAGTTTCAGAGAAACGGTGGTGCATTTCAAATGTGAAAACACGGCCACTGCAATGTCGAATTGAGAGCAATGTTAGAAAGAAAATAATGAAAGAAGACATTTTTCTTTATCTCTAAGAAGTGCTTAGAAACTCAGATCTTAAACTGTAATGGCACTGAAATTAGTTATTGGGTAGACAGCTTGAGAGTTAGGTTTTCAGAGGGAGAGTCAAGAAAGTTAAAAAAGAGAGAGAAAAGGATTAGATTGGGACTAGAGAGTAAAGTTTGACAGTTGTGTGGAAGTTCAAGAAACTCCATTATACTGAGTCGACTGGGGTCTTCATGGGGTTGTTTCCTGGTTCATTGTCTAATTTTCCGAAAGTAGTAATTTTGCCAAGTTGAGAAAATTTCCCTGAGATGATTGCCTTCTTTTTTATTTTATGGATTTGGCATTTTATCATTTATCACTATGATAGGACCCATATTATATTTTTTTTATATTTGGAAAATGACATTATATAATCGCTCTCAAAATAATAGCCGAATATATATATATATATATATATATATATATATATATATATATATACACACACACACACACACACATTATATATACAATATATAAAATAGTTTCTCGCGCGAGCTAAACGTAAAAAAGTCCTTTTTTATTTCCAATTCAATGTCGGTACCTACATTTAGGCTCGACAAAATTCAGACCTGTGCCAGTCAGTCCTTCGTCGGGGAAAAGACGATGTCACGATCCTAGTTCACCAACTGTGAACATGTCATGACGGCACCTAGTCCCCATGACCAGGTAAGCCTAACATTGCAAAAATATAATAATTGCGGAAAAATAGAAAATACCAAATTTAAATATCTAAATGGAAATTATACTAAATGCCGCTCGGCATATACAACTCAATATCACAAGATTAAAAATAATCCCAAAATCCGAAAACTCACGGGCAACACATGCTACAGAAATGTATAATAAAGGCTCCAAACTCCAGAATATCTAACAAACGGAAGGAAAGAGATCTAAGTACTACAGATAGAATAAAGAGAGAGACTCGTCGGTCTGCGGACGTAGCAGATCTACCTCGAAGTCTCCGTAGTCCTCCTGCCTCACTGATAGTGCGCCTGCATAGAGGTACCTGGATCTGCATATGAAAAACATGCGCAGAAGAGGCGTGAGTACACCACAACGATACTCAGTAAGTGCCGGGTCCCCAGTAGCAGCCCTAGTGGAGGAGCCTCAGGTCGATTTTGAGGAGGAGGTTCCAGTCCCAGCAGTTCCGGTGGGCCTAGCTCAAGTCCCAGAAGGGTTCATTGCCACCTAGTTCTTCAGGACACTCTAGTCCTATTGGCAGACTTCACGGAGAGTGTCATTCGAGCGGGTTTGCGTCCAGTAGCACCAACCACTTCTTAGGCTGGATGAGGGGCTCAGACTCCTGCTACACGTACCCCGGAGCAGGTAGCTCCCATGTTCCAGTTCCAGTGGTTCAGCCAGCGGTGGCAGGTCAGCCGGGCATAGTGACCCAAGCCGAGAGTGAGGTCACTTTTCAGGAGACGGCCCATATGGGCTGTAGAGTTAAGGTGGTTCTGGCATAGGGAGGCGGTCACGGGTCGGATTAGAGGCCTCGTCACGCAGGCAAATTCAGTGGTACCTCATTTGGAGGTAGAAGTTCTTATGGTAGAGGCCATTCTCCTAGGCGTTTTCAGGTAGCTCCCCATGTCACTCATGGTACTTCAGGTGGTCATTCAGGTCGACAAGGTCAGCCGCAGTTTCCTCAGCTGCAGCATTCGTGTAGATGTTATGAGTGTGGTGAGTATGGTCATAACAGGAGGGTTTGCCCGAGGTTGAGGGGTGCTCAGCCACAACAGACGAGGTCTTGCCATGATTGTGGTGACCCGAGGAACATTGTCACGGCCCATTTTCTAAACAAACCGGGACCGGCACTCGATCACTAAGCATGACCGAGCGAACTATGCTTATCAAATCTATTATAATTCCAAACTTTATATGCAACAAGGCATTATTCTAACCAAATACTTTTGATTAATTTAAACATTTAAATAAATCAACTCCAAAACTTTATTTATAGTAATCAATGAAGTACTGCTGAGTTATTATGCAAAAAAAATCTCAATCTTAACCCAACGATTATGTCTATGAAGCCTCTACTGATAAACTAACATACTGCTCAGGACATGAGATTTCCTAGCCAGTTCTCAAAATAAATAAAGAAATAGCTAAATGAAAATGAATCTAAGAATACTCCACGAGCAAAAGCGGAGCTCACCAATATTACTGGAAGGGAAGGAAGTCCTAACTCGTAGCCTGCTCGCCTGCAATTTCGGTTCCTACGTTGTACCGTAGACCAACGTAGGTTCCCAAAAGAGAACGTCAGTACCATCCATTGTACTCAATGAGTCTCAACAACAGGGAGAGAAACTTTAATAACATATACATTATGAACAAAGGCTCTAGATGCATGTAATAAATAAGGCTTATAAGAATAATTCTAAAATAATTGCATAATAGCAATTTATGAATATTCTAAAAGAAATTCTTTTATTTTTTCTATATATAAAAAATATTTCACTTTATACTTTGGCAGTTCCAATCGGCACGGGTTCGATCCAATCTGATCGAATAGGCTCAATCCACGAGGTGCCACTCGCTTCATGTTCTCAGCGCTCATGTATCGTACCTTAGCATAGCTAAGTAAATTCTCAACAACGAGACCCTCGGCTTGTGTGCTCCCTACTTTGGCACAAGTAGTTTAGGAAGTCAACGCCTTGGTCAGGACCCTCGGCCTGGACGATGACCCCTTCTCAGAATAAAGGATACTCCCCAAAAATCTTTTCTTTCTAAAACTTCTTCTTGTGACTTTTCAAGTCTAATTCTTTTCTTTATAGAACATTATGTACATGCTCATAATGGTGTCCTTAAATGTAAAGGATGACATAAGAATGAAATAAACATATAAGGATATCTCTAAAGATTCTTTCTTCTTCATAAAGTTTTAATATGAAATTAGCATATAAAAATAACACAAAAATCTGAAAAATTTCAGCACATATATCATATAGATCCTATAAACTTTGCTAGAACCATTCTAAATTAATGGGTACTCACTCGCTCTAATTAAATAAAGATAAACTCTTTTAAGCAATTCATCAAACACCTTGCATGAGTGATTTTGTGAGTTAAATCACTTTAGTAAAGGGTTGTATCAACTCACCTCAAAACTCCTTGAGCCAATACGTAGACCCCAGTCCAATTGACATCAGTCAAACAATCGATTCTACAGCAACCGGTGTATTTTTTGATCAATTTTTAAGTATTACACCTAATTATGAAATTTATTGATGATATAAAGGAAGAATGGAACTAGCTATTCAATTCGTACCTATTATTACTGTAGGGTAATTGACAATAGGGGATTTTACATACATGAGTTCAAGAATAAGTGATTTGTAAAGAACCCTAGAATTTTTTTGTTGTTGCCTGCTTGCCTTGCGTTTGCTGCGTGAACGAAAGAATCTTTTGTTTCACATTTAAACCCTCTTCTGTCCTTTTTGGTTTGCACAGAATGTTGGTATGTTTCTAAGGCTTTGAGCCTTTTATTTTGTCCATCAGCCATTTTTATGGGCTTTTAGGCTTTTTCCGTTTTTTAACTAATAATTAATGATACCCATTTTTAAATATTACTGATATTAAACTTATTATTATCCCCCAAATTGTATATCCAATTAGTTATGTGTGTGTTTGTGTATATATATATATATATATATATATATATATATATATATATATATATATATATATATATTTCACTATAGGCAAGATAAAAATAATAAAAATGGTAATAACTTATTTCTGTAGTTAGCGTGTCTCGAAATTTTTAAAAATTTGAGAAGTATTACAATCTTTCCTTCTTAAAAACATTTGTCCTCGAATGTTACTAGGGCCTTATTCTTAAGCTAACCATCATCCCTTAGGTCCTTGAACCTCTTAAGTTTTCTTAGCACTACTCAATCTTCCAAGGGACTCAAAAATTTGGCTAACTCCCTAAATTCCCAAAAATTTTGGCAGAGTTTCCTTTGTAAATTGGACTTTCAGAAAAAATATCCCTGTCAAAAATAGCCCAACTACACCAACAACAACCAAATATACTATAACAGTCCATTCATAGGCGCCATACACAACTCATAAATTAACTACTCACGCTCCGATAAGGAGGCACCACAATCTTACAAGAATCTAACGCACAACTACTTTAGCACAAGTAAATCACTTTAATGAATTAGACATAATCTTACATAAACTAAATCACTAAGACAACTAAATATAATCTAGGAAGGAAACACTTGCTAACTCTTATTTAATAATGAAATATAAATGTAAAACCAAACTTAGGGTTCACATACCTTTTTCCTCAAATAAATAAGGATACTTCTTCCTCATATCTTCCTCGACCTCCCACGTGGCTTCTTTTGAATCATGATTACTCCACATAACTTTTACCGATGCTATATCTTTTGTTCTTAACTTTCTTACTTGACTATCGAGAATTTCCATCGGTAACTCTTCATAAATCAAACCTTCTTTAATTTCTATGGTATTGGCGGGCATTATATGCGACTCATCATGAATGTACTTTCTAAGAATAGACACATGAAAAACATGATGAACAGAGGACAACTCAACCGGTAGTGCTAGCTTATAAGCCACATTCCATTTCTTTTCTAGAATTTCATAAAGTCCGATAAATCTAGGGGTAAGTTTCCTTTTCTTACCAAACCTCATAACTCCTTTCATCGGTGAAACTTTCAAAAACACCTTATCACCAACCATGAACTCTAACTCATGATGCCTCTTGTCAGAATAAGACTTTTGACGACTCTGAGCCGCTTTAAGTCTTTCTCTAATTAGCTGTACTTTCTTCGAGACCTCACAAACAAACTCTGGACCAATCAACAACACCTCTTCTGATTTAAACCATCCCACTGGAGTCCTACATCTCCGCCCATTCAACGTTTCATAAGGAGCCATACCAATGCTGGCCTGATAACTGTTATTGTAAGCAAATTATATAAGTGGCAAGTGATCATCCCAATTACCTCCAAAATTTATAACACACGCACGCATCATATTTTAGAGAGTCTGAATGGTCCTTTCTGCCTGGCCATCGGTCAGTGGATGGAGAGCTTGCTTAAATTGACCTTGGTACCTAATCTTTTCTGAAATGCTTGCCAAAAATACGCTGTGATTTGAGGGCCTCTGTCCGATATGATCGAAAATGGAGTACCATGAAATCGTACTATTTCTTTGATGTACAATTTCGCATAGTGCTCTGCGGAATCTGTCGTCTTTACTGGTAGGAAATGCACGGACTTTGTCAGTCAGTCTACAATAACCCAAATTGAATCATGTTTACGGTATGTGCGAGGTAGTCCTACTACGAAATCCATATTAATCATCTCCCACTTCCACTATGGTATCTCTATTTCTTGAGCTAGGCCACCAGGCCTCTAATGCTCGGCTTTGACTTGCTGGCAATTTAAACATTTAGGCACATGATCTGCTACTTATTTCTTCATGACTTTCCACCAATACAACTCTTTCAAATCTAAATACATTTTGGTAGCACATGGGTGGATAGAGTACCTTGAACTGTGAGCTTCCTCCATTATGGCCTTCCTAAGACCACCTACATCAGGCACACATAACCGACCATTCAACTTCAAAACTCCATCACTTCCTAGAGTGAAAGCAGTGATTTCTTTGTTTCTGACTTATTTTTTTAATTTCACTAAGTCCGGATCTTCGTCTTGCTTAGCCTTAACATGCGCAACAAGGGAGGAATGCGCTAAGGCATAAGCAGTTATACCTCCTTCTTCGGTCTCATCCAATCTAATTCCATCATTTTCCAGTTTTTGAATTTCTCGACCCAAAGCTCGCCTTTCTTCTGCAAGATGGGCCAAAACACCCATTGACTTCCTACTAAGTGCATCTGCTACCACATTAACTTTGCCTGGGTGATAAAGGATATTGATGTCAAAATATTTCAATAGCTCGAGCTACCTTCTCTGTCTCAAATTTAGTTCTTGTTGCTTGAAAATGTACTGGAGGATTTTGTGGTCTGTAAACACTTCAAAATGCTCGCCATAAAGGTAATGTTGCCATATCTTTAATGCAAACACCATTGATACAAGCTCCAAGTCGTGTGTGGGGTAGTTCTTTTCATGATTCGTTAATTGCCTGGAAGCATAAGCAATAGCTTTTCCATTTTGCATAAGAACACAACCAAGGCCCACTCTGGAGGCATCACAATACACTGTGAAACCACCTAAGCCTGTCAGCAAGGTTAGCACATGTTCAGTGGTCAACCTGTTCTTTAACTCTTGAAAACTCTACTCACAAGCATATGACCATTGAAACTTAACTGCTTTCTGAGTCAACTTAGTTAATGGAGCTGCAAGCAAGGAAAACCCCTCCACAATCCTTCTATAGTAGCCAGCTAACCCCAAGAAACTCCTTATTTCGGTTGGCATTGTCGGCCTAGGCCAGTTCTTGACTGTTTATATCTTCTGAGGGTCTACTTTTATTCCTTCACTAGATACTACGTGGCCTAAGAATGCCACTGACTGCAACCAGAACTCACAGTTTGAAAACTTGACATAAAGTTCATTCTCCTTCAAGGTCTGTAAGGCTATTCTGAGGTATTCTGCATGGTCTTCCTTGCTCTTAGATTACACCAAAATATCATCTATAAACCCAATAATAAAGGTATCCAGGAATGGTTTGAAAATTCTGTTCATGAGGTCCATGAATGCAGCTGGAGCATTTTTCAACCCGAAGGACATCACTAGAAATGCATAGTGCCAGTAGCAAGTTCTAATTGATGTTTTAGATATATCCTCTTTTCTGATTCTCAACTGATGGTATCCCGACCTCAAGTCTATTTTTGAAAAGTGCTTTGCACCTTGAAGTTGATCAAATAAATCATTAATTCTTGGCAGCGGGTACTTGTTCTTAATGGTAACTTTATTCAACTGCACATAGTCGACACACATTGTGAGAGACCCATCTTTCTTTTTGACAAACAGGACCGGGGCACCCCATGTTGAAACACTCGGTCTGATGAAGCCCTTGTCAAGAAGGTCTTTCAACTGTTCCCTCAACTCATTAAGTTATGTTGGAGCTATCCTATAAGGAGGTATAGATATAGGCTGAGTACTGGCATGAGATCAATGCCAAAGTCTATAATTCTTTCAGGAGGAAGTCCGGGGAGGTCATCTGGGAAAACTTCTGGAAATTCTCTAACAACTGGAACTGACTGAAGAGTTGGTAGTTCTGATTCTGGATTAATGATGTGAGCCAAATAAGCGAGACACCCCTTAACGATCATTCGTTGTGCCTTAAGGTAAGAAATAAACTTACCTACAAGCGATGGTAAACTACCCTTCCACTCCAAGACTTGTTCATTTGTAAATTGGAACCGGACTATCTTGGCATGACAATCTAACATGGAATAGAAGGAAGACAACCAATCCATACCCATTATCACATCAAAATCCACCATTTCTAACTCTATGAGATCGACTTTGGTGTTGCGACCTTGAACTGAAACTATACAACCTCTATAGACTCTGGTGACCTTCACTGACTCGCCAATTGGAGTAGATACTAGGAATGGCTCACTAAGTTGTTCAGGTTCTAGACTGAGGCTAATTGCAAAGTATGGAGTCACATAAGAAAACGTTGAACCTGGATCCATTATGGCATAAGTATTATGTGAGCATACTAAAACTATACCTGTAATAACTTCTGCAGATGCCTCTGCACTCTGACGATCAAGTGTAGCAAATAAATGGGGTTGTCCCCATCTATGAGTAACTCGATCAGCACCTCTGCTTGCCCCCTACCCGGCTTGATTATGAGAACCACGAGCCTGAGGTGGAGCAACTGCGGTAGCTGAGGAACTAGAAGGACGAGTTGATCCACCACTGAAATTACGTTGCAACTTTGGGCAGTTGGTATTTATATGACCAATGTATCCACAATGGTAGCAACCATGAAACCCGAGCTTGCACTGACCTGAATGTTGCCGCTAACATGTTCCACAAATACCTTGCTGGTGTGAATATTGCTCTGCATGACTCTAGCTATGTGAGGATGATGTCCTAAAATTCCGATTCTGGTGAGACGGATTTCCATAACTCTCAGTACGTCTGAAGGAAGACCCACCACCTGACTGATGACTCGACTAAGCTGGTGCTAATGACTCCTTATTAGAGGAATCCCTTCCACATCCACTGGATGTACCATTAAACCTGCCCGTTGTCCGTGATTTTTTGTTATGCTCTTTCTCTTTTCTCCGTTGTTGTCTGTCTTTTTCTAAATGCTTGGCGAACCCCACAACAGATGAGAACGCTTTCATTCCTACCGGTGCAGCTGATATTGTATCCTTAATGTGGTAGGCCAAACCGCCAACAAACCTGCGAATCTTTGCTTTTTCTGTCTTAACCATTTGAAGAGCATACTTAGCTAACCTTATGAATTCCATGTAGTACTCTTGCACACTTTTATTCACATGCTTGAGCTATTCGAACTCTGTAGCCTTAGCTGCCGTATCCTCTTCTGGGATAAAGTTAGCTATGAAGGCCTCTTCAAATTCATCCCAAGTAGGCGGACCATCATCTTCATCTCTTTCTTTTTCCCACATCTCAAGCCAAACGCCAGCCACATCTCTAAGCTGGTAAGCAGCCAGCTCCACAGCTTTGTCATCAAATACTTTCATCACTCGGAGGGCGTTCTTAACACCAACCATCCATAACATTGGATCTTCATCAACTATAGAACCATGGAACACTTGAGGACTCAACTTTAGAAATTCATTCGCTCTCTAGGACTCAGAATTGTTCTGCTTATTTGTTTGAGGTGGAATCTTATCTCTTTTCTCGTTCTGGTTGGCCATAAAGGCCATAAATATCTCCATAGCACTGTTGACTGCATTGAACATCTGATCCACCTCTGGGGATATAGTTGTTTGAGTCGGAGCTGCTATTGGGGTTGGCATTGGATCCTGAGGTAGTTGCTCATCATACTCCACCCCTTCTTCATGTTCAACCTGGGGTACTTGAACCCCAATTGTGGATTTACCCTTCCTTTTCTAAGTTAGAGCCTATTTAGTTACGCCTTGAGCCACGATAGTATCAATAGATTCTTTAGCAACATCCTGAGTGTCTGTGTCAGAGCTGCGAGTACGAGCCATTTCTGCGAGTTTTGGAGAAAAGAATACATTAGATAATTTCTTAGAGGTAGGCTCTACCGCACGATCTAAAGTATGAAAAAAATGAGATTATTCCTAAATGCTTGTAGCCTCCTGTTTATAAGTATGGTGCGCTTCATACCCATAAACAATACTCTACTAATACGGCTTCATAGACCCCTAGGACTCCATAAACCCGTGGGTTCTGATACCAAGTTTTTCAAGACCCATTTTCTTAACAAGCAGGGACCGGCACTCGATCACTAAGCATGACCGAGCGAACCATCTCTGCTTATAAAATCTATTATAATTCCAAATTTTATATGCAACAAGGTATTACTCTAACTAAATACTTTTAATTAATTTAAATATTTAAATAAATCAACTCCAAAACTTTATTTATAGTAACCAATGAAGTACTGCTAAGTTATTATCAAAAAAATCTCAATCTTAACCCAACGACTATGTCTATGAAGCCTCTACTGATAAACAGACGCACTGCTCAGGACATGAGATTTCCTGGCCAGCTCTCAAAATAAATAATGAAATAGCTAAATGAAAATGACTCTATGAATACTCCACGAACAAAAGCAGAGGTCACCAATATCAGTGGAAGGGAAGGAAGTCCTAACTCGTATCCTGCTCGCCTGCAAATCCGGTTCCTACGTTGTAGCGCAGACCAACGTAGGTTCCCAAAAGAGAACGTCAGTACCATCCATTGTACTCAGTGAGTCTCAACAACATGGGGAGAAACTTTAATAACATATACATTACGAACAAAGGTTCTAGATGCATGTAAAACATTAGGCTTATAAGAATAATTCTAAAATAATTGCATAGTAGCAATTTATGAATATTCTAAAAGAAATTCTTTTTTTTTATTTAAAAAATACTTCACTTTATACTTTGGGAGTTCCAACTATCCTGACTTAATTCTGTCTCAGTCACCGTGTGATCGGCACAGGTTCGATCCCAACCTGATCGAATAGGCCGAATCCACGAGGTGCCACTCGCTTCATAGTTCTCAACGCTCATGTATCATATCTTAGCATAGGTAAGTAAATTCTCAGCAACAAGACCATCGGCTCGTGTGCTTCCTACTTTGGCACAAGTAGTTTCAGGAAGTCAACGTCTTGGTTAGGACCTTCGGCCTGGATGATGACCCCTTCTCAGAATAAAGGATATTCCCCAAAAATCTTTTCTTTCTAAAACTTCTTCTTGTGACTTTTCAAGTCCAAATCTTTTCTTTATAAAACATTATGTACATGCTCATAATGATGTCCTTAAATGTAAAGGATGACATAAGAATAAAATAAACATATAAGGATATTTCTAGTGTTTCTTTCTTCTTCATAAAGTTTCAATATGAAATTAGCATATAAAAATAACATAAAAATCTGAAAACTTTCAGCACATATATCATATAGATCCTCTAAACTTTTGATAGAACCATTCTAAATTAATGGGTACTCACTCGCTCTAATTAAATAAAGATAAACTCTTTTAAGTAATTCATCAAATACATTATATTAATGCTTTTGTGAGTTAAACCACTTTTTAAAGGGTTGTATAAACTCACCTCAAAACTCTTTGAGCCAATACGTAGACCCCAGTCCAATTGACATCAGTCAAACAATCGATTCTACAACAACCGATTTATTTTGATCAATTTTAAAGTACTACACCTAATTATGAAATTTATTGATGATATAGAGGAAGAAGGGAACTAGCTATTCAATTATTGCCTATTATTACTGTAGGGTAATTGACAATAGGGGATTTTACATACCTGAGTTCAAGAATAAGTGATTTGTAAAGAACCCTAGCATTTTTTTGTTGTTGCCTGCGTGCCTTGCATTTGCTGCGTGAATGAAAGAATATTTTGTTCACATTTAAACCCTTCTTCTGTCCTTTTTGGTTTGCACAGAATGTTGGTTCTGTTTCTAAGGCTTTGAGCCTTTTTTTTTTCCATTAGCCCTTTTTATGGGCTTTTAGGCTTTTTCCCCTTTTTAACTAATAATTAATGATATTCATTTTTAAATATTACTGATATTAAACTTATTAATATCGCCCTAATTGTATATCCAATTAGTTATGTATGTGTGTGAGTGTGTGTATATATATATATATATATATATATATATATATATATATATATATATATATATATATATATATATATATATATATATATATATATATATATATATATATATATATATATATATATATATATATATATATATATATATATATACTCGAAAGGGAAATCTCATCTCTTGTAAACATGTAAGTTACTATGTTTATCTATGTTATGTTCTAAGATATTACCCCTATGTTTTGTTAAGATTTCCTTTATTTCTTATGCTTTATTATGTATAGTTTTGTTATTCTGTAAATTGTTAAAAAACTACTCTTAGTATATGGTTATCTTTCCAATTTCTTAACAATTTTGATGGATTAACCTGTAAATTCCTAGGAAAAAGCTGGTTAAGATAAAACGAGTGGTATGTGAACTTAACCATGGCCGGGTGAAGTTAAAGAAAAAAGAGTTAAGAATAGATTCATGTCTATCAAAAATTGGGAAGAAGAGATGAACAGAGTAAAAAAAAAAGAGTATAAAAGGGGAAATCTTAGTACATAATTATGGATACACTGTAACATTATAAGTTTACATATAAGAGAGGGAGAGTACCGAGTAGGATTTTTACAAACATAAGGTTTTAAAATAATTCTACTACGCTGTTAATGTCTGATAATCGTAATAATTATACATATCCAGAAATCTTTGCAAGAAGTCTTAGTTTAAGCTTAGGAGAATTTATTTGGGACGTAGACACAGGATTCTATTCTATCGTAGACTACGCTATACATTTTATTTATATAATAGAAAATCGTAGATTTTGTGTAGATTTATTTAATAAGCAGTTATATCTTATATTAGAATACTACAAATACATTTATCTAGCCTCTGTTACTATTCTTATTCAAGACAATAAGTTTATATATAATTAATTTAAGACTATCTTGGTATCAGAGCAAGAAGATTTTCGGACCACTACTTATGAGACAACAATATATTTCTAATATAAGCTGTAATAATCATATAATCTATATTACTATAGAAAATAAAAAAATTCATATTGAATATAAAAGGACTTTATAACAATATCAAAATAATTTTAGTACACCAGAACTAAGTGATTTTAATAACTTTTTACTTTTTGAAATACAAAGAATTAATTTTGAAATAGAACAAGAAAGAATTTATCTTAGATCAATTAAGAATAAAATAAAACATATTCCATTAGGATAGAATATATGTTAAGACAACTTCCAGTAACTAAAGTAATAAGTTGCAATTATTGGTGGTTAAGAAGAGATATAACAGCAAGGCAGGATTTAAAGAAAGAATTAAAAAAGACTAAAGCTTTATTAGCATCAATTCTAGACTTAGCTAAACAAATAGAAGAATCAGAATTAGATATAATAGCGAACCAAGTCATATAGTAAAGTGTCTTATTAATCCACAAACTATATCAGCTCTACAGTGGGATATACAATATCTAGAAGGTGGAATAGATTCGTATAATAGATTAATAAAATATCATAAGGAGAGGAAAGTTTGGATACCATTAGGATAAAATCATAGCTAATTTAATACATCTAGAATATTTAGACTTAAAAATCCATCCAGAAAAGAAATATAGAATATTAAAAGATAACATAGTAATAAAGTGTAATTTTAGTAGTGGAGAGCATATATTACATACTGAAGATAAACAATATAATACTTTAATAGATTTAATAATAAACTTGGGAGAAAAAACTCAAGAAAATAATAAGAACATTAGAATTAGTAGAAATCAGACATATTAAACAAAGAAAGATTTTAGAAAAATTAGAACAAAATTTAGACTTTATAAAAGCACAAGAACTAGAAATAGACAGAAAAATACAACTTTTAAATAACAAATTTAATATAGAAAAAATACCTACTAAAAACGAAATAGAAAAGTTAATTAAGACTATTACGGAAAAGCCTAAAGAATTAGAAATACGAACAACTAAATTAGTAGAGAAAATAACTGAACAAGTAGAAGTATTAAAAGAAGAGATAAGCGCACTTAAAGAAAAGATAGACACAATAAAGGAAATCGCTCTTTCATGAGTGATATACAAATAGAATTAGACCCGATATATGAAGAAGTGTTAAAATTAACAGCAAAAATTCAACCCAATCCGGAAGGACTAAGGAATTATACTCCTCAAAGTAAAGCTGATCAAATAATAATAAAGCAGAATAATACATTAAAAATGTTATTATTAGAAGTTAATAGAAAACTAGATAAAATTATTAAAGAAAAAGAACTTAAGACTGAAATTCCAAAGGTAGACGATTTAATAGAACAATTAAAAAGAGTTGAAATAACATCACAAAAAGAAAAAATAAAAGCAAGAAAACCACAAAAATGGACTTTTTTCCAAGTGGGTCAAGAAGAACAAACCAAGAAAGATCAAGAATAAGTTTTTCAGAAAATAGAATAGGAAACAATATGTTAGCTAGAATTTTAACTAGAAAAAGACAAGAAGAAGATCAAAAATTAGAAGAAATAATAGATATAGATAAGGATATACAAATCTTTCAGCAAAACCAACTAAGGTTATTAGATCCAAAAATACTATATAATACAGGATATTTTTCCACCAATTCTCAATTATATAGACATTATAGAGAAGAACAATTGTCAGCTATAGGAAGTAAGGTAGAGACATTAAATTTAATCAATCCAGAATCAGTAAAACAATTAAAAAATTATAAAAAGAAACTAATGCATATGGGATTAATAGTAATTGGATTAAAAGGATTAACAAGAAAGAATTTAGGAACTAAAGTATTGATAGTGGTATATGATGATAGATGGTCAGATCAGAAGAAATCTATGATAGGTTTAACAGAAGTAGATATGACAAATAACGGAGGAATATTTTATATTAGTTCAGATTTTATGATAAATCTAGCACAATTTGGAAAAAATATAAAAATAGGAATACAGACTAAAGGGTACGAAGAAATGAATAATGGAAATAATCTATTAATATGTGTAGGTTTTATAGGAAAAATAGCAACAAATAGCAATACAAAATTTAAAATTAAGGTAGACGATGTAGTTGAAGTAATGGGAAATAAAGGTATAAGATTATTAAAACCGATTAAAATAGACCCAGAAGAATATGCGGGATTAGAATGGAACTTAGAAGATTTTCCAAACCAAAAATATTTAAACCAGAATCTCACTTGATATATACAAATTCTAAAGGAGAAACGTCGATTATGTTTACTGATTATAATTATTCTACTCATAAAGATATAGATGATGAAGATGAAAATAAAGTTGAAGAAACTGAATGTATGAATGTTGAAATAATACATGAAGAATTTGAAGTAGACATCGCAATAGAAGAAGCAAGAAAATTAGTTAGAGAAAATAAGAATAAGACTTTCCAATGTAAAGGATGTAAACTAGGAAAATTAACCTTAGGTGATGTAGAAGAACATTTTAAAAAATGCGAATTAAGAACATATAATTTAGGATATAGAAAAAAAAATAGGTTACAAGAAAAATCAGATAAATTTGATCAAATTTTTGAAGAAATACAAGATAGTTATGAGACAGAAACAGATTCGGTAATTAGCCTAAAAGAATTAATGGAATCTGTTAGTTCTAGCCCAAGCCCATTTCAAATAACAACATACCAATGTACAGTAGATACTAGTACGGGGAATGTACCTAAAAGAAGAGTATACAGGATAGACCAAGAAACAGAAATAGAAAATGTAAAACCATCAGGAAAAAGGATGCCAATAGAAGAACCTATAAGATTACAAGAAGGAGGTAGTAAAGGTAAAATAATAAATATAGCAGCCCATGATCCACAAATGTGGAACTCAGTAATAGATCTATGGAAAGGAATAGTAGTAGCAGACTTTATAAAAACTTATAATGACACAGATGCAGAAACAATGTATAAATATATGGAAACTTTTCTAGGAGAATCTACAAAAGGATTATGGGAAGCATATAAATCAGAATTCCCTCAAGATTTTCAAAATTTAATAGCAATGGGTGCAAATCCTTATAATTTTTCAAATAAAATACATAGTTTGATTACAGGAGAAGATCCAAATAGTGGATTAGTAGTACTACAAAAGAATGCTTTAATAAAATTAGAACAGTTAAGTATAAGTAGTTGGTTCCATATAAAGAAGTTTTTAAATGATTACTTTTATTATTGTACTATTAGTGGAAATACTTTTGATCAAGAATTAGGTAAAAAATTATTCAACAAATTACCAGGAGTATTAGGAAGAGAAATAGAAGAAAGATGGTATAAAAGAGAAGGCGTAATACAAAACCCAAATACAAAATGGTCTATAGGGCACAAAGTACAGCATATTATGGAAATATTACAGGAAAAATGTACAAACTTACAAATACAAAAACAACTAAAACAGAACAATATGAGTTTCTGTAAATCAACCGTATATACAACTCAAAGTTATGATAAAAATGAATACAAGAAGAAGAAATATAAAAGATATAAACCCCAATACAATAAAGAATACAATAGAAAAAATTATTATCTTAGAAAGTCATCAGCTAGAAGCCCTATTTAAATAAAAATAGGCATGTTAGAAAATATAGAACAGATAGAAATTATAAAAATAAACTAGAATGTTTTACTTGTGGTAGTGTAGAACATTTAGCCAACACCTATCCAAAAAGAATTAATAGTAAAACAAGAAATTCACAGTTAATAGAAGATTTTCAAGAAACTTTAATAAATGTAGACGAATATATGTCAGATAACGAGAGTATATATTCTATAGTAAGTGTAGGTGTAGACGAAACTCAAATATAAACCTCAGAATCAGAAGAAGAAGAGTTAATAAATGAAATAGGATTAGAAAAATTAGACTTAGAAGAAAATAACTTTGTAAATATATCAGAAGAATGTACTCATGAGTTTGAAATTAATAAAGGGTTAGATAGCAATCAATGTTTTAAATGTAAATGGTATCCTAGTAGAAATAAAAGAGCTAAATGTAAATTATGTTATTTAGAAGGATGTATTTTATGTATACAAAAAGATTTTGAAATAAAAATAAATAAAGAAGAAATTTATCAAGAGACAACTAATGCTGTTATAAATTTAAGAATAAATATATTAGAAAATAGAATAAATGAATTAGAAAAAAGAATACAAAAAATGGAAAAAGGGAAAGAAAAATTAGAAGATATAAGAAATGAAGAAGAAAGAGAACTGATGAGCATAGAAAATTATGATGCCTTAATATGTAACGAAGATAAAAAATTATCTACGATAAAATTTTTAGCAAGAATTAAAATAGAAGATTATGAAATAGAAACATTAGCTCTAGTAGACTCAGGATGCACGAGATGTATAATAAATAAAAGGATAGTTCCACCTAATTTAATAAAAACATTAGATAAGCCAGTAGCAGCCATGCAAATGGATGGAACTCATAATATTTATAAACATTATATAGATAAATCACAGATTAGTTTTGTAAATACATGTTTAGATTTTTACAAACCTAGTTATAAGGTAGATAAAATTTGGATAAGAGACTTAAATATAAATGTCGATTTTGTGTTAGGTTTAAGTTTTATATTACATAATAATGGTAGTTGTTTGCTTAGTAGAGATGGAGTAATATTCTTTAAAAATATTACACAAACACCAGTACAAACAATAGAAGCCGCAACTAGGATAAGGACAAGATTAAATGAAAATCAGATAGACTTGCAAGAAAATGAGAAAGAATGTTGTAAAGAATGTAAAGACAATAAAACATGTTGTAGGACTAAAGAAGAAACAAAAAATCTAATATTAGAAGAAAATGAAGATAAAGATATAATAGAAAAAGATTATACACTAATAGATATTGAAACATAATTATACAATTTTAAAACAGGATTACAAAGAATAGGAATAATAAAGAACGAAAAAGATCTAGAAAATATAATAAAAATTTTAGATGAGATAGAAATAATAGGAGAAAAACCTTTAAAACACTGGGAAAATAATAAAGTAATGTGTAAATTAGATATAATAAACCCAGAATATATAATTAAAACGGCTTCAATAGAAGCTACAAATGAAGACCTTAATGATTTTAAAACTCAAATTAAAGAACTTATGGCTTTAGGTGTAATAAGGAGATCTACTTCTAAACATAGATCAGCAGCTTTTATGGTTAGAAATCATAGTGAAATGGTAAGAGGTAAAGCGAGAATGGTAATAAATTATAAGAGACTTAATGATAACACTAGAATAGATGGATATAAACTACCTGATAAAACAGAATTAATAAATAGAATACAAGGTAAAAAGATATTTAGTAAATTTGATTGTAAATCAGGATATTGGCAAGTAAAAATGCATGAAGATAGTATAGAATGGACAGCATTACTTGTCCAGAAGGGCATTTCGAATGGTTAGTCATGCCGTTTGGATTTAAAACAGCTCCACCAATTTTTCAGAGAAAAATGGATAATATATTTGGAGAATATAAAAGATTTGTCTTAGTCTATGTAGATGATATATTAGTATTTAGTAAAGGTATTAAAGAACATTTAGGACATTTACAAACAGTATTTAGATTATTTGTAGATAATGGAATAATTATTAGTAAAAAGAAAATGGAATTATGTAAAAGTTATATAAACTTTTTAGGAGTAGTTTTAGGAGAAGGAAAAATTAAGTTACAACCCCATATAGCTAAAAAAGCTTTAGAAATGCCAGACAAACTAGACAATATTAAAGAATTACAAAAGTTTCTAGGAATAGTAAATTATCCAAGAAATTTTATAAAAGACTTAGGAAAAATAGCAGGACCTTTATATGCTAAGATAGGATCTACGGGGCAAAAACATTTTAATACAGAAGATATTAAATTAGTATAAAAGATTAAAGAAAAAATAAAAAATATTCCTGATTTAACTATGCCAATAGAAACTGATTATTTAATTATAGAAACAGATGGAAGTTTTGAAGGATGGGGAGCAGTTTTAAAAGCAAAACCGAATAAATATAGTGATAAAAATACAGAAAAAATATGTGCATACCAAAGTGGAAAATATAAAGAAAAAGGAAATATGAGTAGTATAGATGCAGAAATCTTAGCTGTAATATATGGATTAAATAGTTTCAAATTATACATATTAAACAAACAAGAAGTAACAATTAGAACTGATTGTGAAGCTATTGTTAAATTCCACCAAAAGATAAATTCAAAAAATAGTAGTAGAAGAAGATTGTTGAATTTTATTGATACAATATCAATATATAATTTAGTCTTTGAACATATTAAAGGAAAAGATAATAATTTAGCAGACACTTTAAGTAGGCTAAAAATTATTGTTAATAAATAAGAATATTTTATATGTACAGAATGATACCAACAGTTTCAAAGACTGAAGACAAGGGAAAATGCGTTCAAGCCTCACCCTCAGATAGATATCCGCAGACAGTATTAGGTAATCTTCATTTTAAGCCACAGACAATCACAGAACAAAATAATTTAGAAAGAATAAATTTTGGAAAGCATAATTTAATATTTTTCCCACCATCAAATATTTCATTTAGAGTTTTACCAGAATGTGTTATAGATAGACCCCAGAGATACTTGATTGATAATTTATGGATAGCATATAATAAGAAAGACACTAAATATGTTATAACAGCTCTTAATGCCTTAGGGCAATATTTTACAGGCAAAAAATCAAGAGAAAAAGTTTAAATACTATGTAGTCATACACGGTAAGACAAATGGTATTTTTCAAACATGGATAGAAGTATTAGACTCTATTAAAGACATACAAAAACCACTTTTTAAAGGTTTTAATGATTTTACTGAAGCTCTAGACTATGCAAGAGGAATACTAGGACCTAATTACTATATTTCCCCAGCTCTTAGACTAAACCCAGAAAAGATCCAATATAAAATCCAAAAAGATACAGACAAAATAATATTTTGTGACCACTGCTCATCCATGACCGAAGCTTTCAGAAGATTGAACCAAAGGAATGAAAGCTTGGAGAAAGAAAAAGTGAGACTTATGGAGCAGATAAAAGTTTTAGAACAAAAGATGCAGATGTTAGCACAATCTCAGACTCAAGTTGTTTTGCAACAAGATACGAGTTCTCCATCTCAAAAAATGGATGAGAAGGGTGTGCGTTCCCCAATGAATGCAGAAAAATCCACTGTATCGGATGGTGATACAGCTAGTCCGGTTCAAACGGTAACCGGTAAAGACAAATCAAATCCGTTTATGGCTGTCACTTTGCCAAAAAGTGAAGACGAAGGCTCATCATCAAGAAGAAGACTGCCCAGAACATTAACACATGGAGACATATTAAAGAAAAAGAGTATAAGTGTTAAAAAGAAAAAAAATGAAAAAATAGAAGATGTAATTAAACAGACATTAGAAAATTTCTTCCAGCAGAAAGAAAAACAAGACAAACATATGATTAAAAATCCTAGTCCTAGTCCCAGTCCAGAAAGATCAAGATCTAGTCCAGTAAGGTCTCAATGCTCAGGAAGAGATGATAATAAAGACAATCTAAATTATCAAGATGCTCAAGATCCATATGAAGATTATGATTCAGGAATGAGTTTTGATTCAATAGCACTCCATAATTTAGACACATAAAAATAATTCGGAAATATTGAATCAAGAAGGAGAACAATAATAGAGAACAATAATGGAGGAGACAATAAGTGGAGCCAGATGTAACGGACGTGATATAAAGACAAGTAAGTGAGAAAAACGTGGACGACATAAAATGGAATCTCTGCACCAGCCATGTGAAGATGGGGCCTAATGAAGTACCCTACAAGGCTAGAAGACAAAGATTTCAAAAAATTTTTGAAGTCCGCATTTCAGATCCGCTCAGAAATTCAGCAATAAAAGGCAGACCATAGAAGAAGAAAAATCATCGAGAAAAAACAAAAAGTAAGAAATCCTCTGAAAACCTTAAGCCAACCTTCCATCCTAAAAAACCTTTCTAAAACCACTTTGTAAAATATTCCCTTTATGAATACCCTAGTACTTATTCTTCTAAGTTTGTAAAGTAAATAAAGTTTGTATGCTTAGGAGTTGATTGTTTTCAATTAAGAAGTTCAGTCAAACCTTTTCGGGTTTCCCGAAAGGGAAATCCCATCTCTTGTAAACATGTAAGTTACTATGTTTATCTATGTTATGTTCTAAGATATTACCCCTATGTTTTGTTAAGATTTCCTTTATTTCTTATGCTTTATTATGTATAGTTTTGTTATTCTGTAAATTGTTAAAAAACTACTCTTAGTATATGGTTATCTTTCCAATTTCTTAACAATTTTGATGGATTAACCTGTAAATTCCTAGGAAAAAGCTGGTTAAGATAAACCGAGTGGTATGTGAACTTAACCATGGAGTAAAGAAAAAAGAGTTAAGAATAGATTCATGTCTATCAAAAATTGGGAAGAAGAGATGAACAGAGTAAAAAAAAAAGAGTATAAAAGGGGTAATCTTAGTACATAATTATGGATACACTGTAACATTATAAGTTTACATATAAGAGAGGGAGAGTACCGAGTAGGATTTTACAAACATAAGGTTTTAAAATAATTCTACTACGCTGTTAATGTCTGATAATCATAATTATTATACATATCCAGAAAGCTTTGCAAGAAGTCTTAGTTTAAGCTTAGGAGAATTTATTTGGGACGTAGACACAGGATTCTATTCTATCGTAGACTACGCTATACATTTTATTTATATAACAGAAAATCGTAGATTTTGTGTAGATTTATTTAATAAGCAGTTATATCTTATAATTAGAATACTACAAATACATTTATCTAGCCTCTGTCACTATTCTTATTCAAGACAATAAGTTTATATATAATTAATTTAAGACTATCTTGGTATCAGAGCAAGATAGTCAGATTTTGCCCTCGAGCCTCGAACAACTATCAACATCAGAGATCTCGTTTTAGGATTCAGGCACCAAAGGTTCCACAGTATGCCCAACCAGGTAGCGGCGGGGGTATGGGTGTTAAACGGGTCTACCGGGCCGATCCGTGTCCGGAATTTTTCAACCCGTCCGGGTTCCGGGCCGGGCTTGGCCGGGTTGCACAATGACGGGTTCGTAGCGGGCTAGGTTAGTTCGGGTTAAAATTGAACCATACGGGTTACGGGTTGAAGGGGGCCGGGCCGGGCCGGGTTTAGTATATTTTCATTTTTTTTTGGAATTATGTGTAGTATAACTATTAAGTTATAATTATATTAATACTTTGTAATAATTGAATGAATACAAGTAAGATGGGAAAAATTTGCACTTATTGCAAGTGCTACTTTATTTCTCAATTTCAAATTAATAAGTAGAAAATAAAATGTTTATATTTTTTCTAACTAGTAAACTAGTGAAGTAGTAATTTCAAATGTTTTGCATCGCCTTAGCAAGTTCATCATAATCAATATGAACTGATTGACCTTCTTCTGGGGAGTTAAATTCCGATGGGTTTCCATGGGTTAATATATCTCCAATTTCTTCGTCTTCTGGGCTATCAACATCTTCCTTTCCTTGATTTCTTCGTTCCGATCTAATCCAATCTCTGAAACATAAAACTTCCAAAGCATTGGTTCCCAATGAGTGGCGGGTGTCTCCAAGTTGTTGTCTTGCTTGGCTAAATGCACTCTCCGATGCACCAGTGGAAATTGGCACATTCAGGACGTCCCGAGCCATAGCGGAAAGAACGAGAAATTGCTTTTCATTTTCATGCCACCATCCCAACGGTGAAAATTCCTTTGTGCGAGGCTCCTTTTGCTTCTGCAAGTTGAATTGAAGCTCATCAATATTTCTGCTACTGGTTTGAGTGTTGGAAAATTTAGAAAAAATATTAAAACTATCAAGGCCTTCATCATCCACATTAGCAAAACTGCTACATTGCATAGCGGGATTAATATTGCTAGAAGCACGAGCAATATTAACACATTCATTTGCATTATAATTATACAGTTGTTGTAAATATTCATTTAGCTTGTTCATAGAATCATATAAATTTGGGGTTTCAGTTTCTCCAATCTCCATATAAGTATATAAAGCATTCATTAATTGGTGACAATCAGACATTTTAATAGAAAGATTTAAAACTACACCAATTAAGTAAATCGGAGGGATTGGAAAGAAATATTTTTTGAATTTTTCTTGTATTTTTTCAACAACATCCATATATTTTTCTTTCTTCTTAATTCAGATAGTAGCAAAGAAATTTCAGCTATATGTACTAAAGCCATAGTAACAGTGGGGTAATATGCGCTAGAAAATACAACAGTAGTAGTATAAAATTTATGTAATATTTAACAATATCATTAATGACCTCCCAAGTATCACTTGTTAACATACGCCTAGGATCAGTATAATGTGCATTAGCAACTTCAGTTATAGGAAATCTATATTTGTAGCAACATTTTAAAAATATATACGTATAATTCCATCTAGTAACAATTTCATCTGGCATGAATCTAGGTTTAAGGTTATACTGGATACACTTAGTTTTAAATTCTTTTATTCTAGATTGTCTATTATTTCCTAGAATAACACCAACTGCTCTTCTAACATGAGTAATCTCAACTGAAAATAAATCAAGGCCACTTTTAACAATTAAATTATAAACATGACATGCACACCTAACATGAAAAATATCATCAAGAGGTGGTTGCAAATGCAATTTTTAAATTGAAACTGCGATATTATTGTTTGAAGCATTATCAAAAGACATACACAAAACTTTTTGGTTTAGATTATAAAATTCAACAACTTCAACAATTGTACTACTTATAAACGTAGCAGTATTACTCTGATCTTCATCATATTTAAAAGCGATAATACTTTTTTACATACAAGTATTATTATCTATCCAATGGCATGTAATTGTCAAATAATCATTTCAATTAATAGCATGACCAATATCGGAAGTTAGACATACTCTAGAAGGAAGGTGACTAAACAAATAACGTATGTATGTTTGATATTATCCATGAAGTCTAAAGATATCTGCTCTACAAGTACTTCTAGGGATAAATTTAAATAAAGGATTGTAAATCCTTTGAATATACATAATAAGATACGATGAAGAAGCAAAAGAAAAAGGTAAACAACCCAAAGTAATCATTTTTGCTAATTCCTCACGATCCCTCATTTTATCATATTTTACTAGACCTCCAGTAGTAGGGTTAATAGTTGTTTGACTTCCATCCCCATTATTGCCCCATTCTATGGGATGGATAGACATCATATGTCTAGTAAGTGTCCCAATCCCCCCTAAATTTCCTCCGGTCAAATGTTTAAAAGTTTCGTTACAAAGTTTGCGCTTAACTCTATCAGTACCTTCTATTATTTCAAAAAATTTCCATACCGGACTTCTTCTTTTACGATTAGAAGTCGGAGCCACTGGTGGTCTACTACCCCTTGTAGCACTAGCAACTCCAACTCCAATACTACCAACATTTCCACTGCTAGGTGTAGGTGGTATCTCATCTTCTATTCCAATTTCATTATCTTCTATTCCAAAATCTTCTTGTAATTGTTCATAATCAATATCTACATTATCATTAGGCGATGATTCAGAAACATGTGTTATTAAGTCATTACTATTACTACCGGAAGCTACAGGACTACCTCTTTTTTGATTTCCACCCCTACCCGTAACTTTTCTACACGCTCTTTTAGCAGCACTAAACATATGTAAAAATGAAAGTATAAGCTAAAATTAAATATGAAATTAAAATATTAAATAAGAGAAAGAGTTGGAGGGAATGCACCGAATTCGACAATAAATTGAGCACTTGATTACGGAAATCCGGTGTTACCACGAACAAACGTCAAGCAAGTATTTCAATTTTGAACTTCAAGCTTCAAATTCCGAATGACAAATTGTGATAAATTAAATTCGGGAAAAGAGAGACAAATAAAATTATAAATTTAGAATATGAAATCTTGCAAATTGAAGGGAAGAGAGAGATTGATAATTTGAGAATTGAGAGTGATATAAGAATTTTGAGTGAAGAAATGAAGAAGAGATGAGGGTATTTATAGATTTTAATAAGGGTTAATATTGTAAATTAATAAACACAAAAAAATAACCAAAAAATGGCCATTTTTGAAAAATTATCCGTTGGACAACGGATCTGGACCGTTGCCAACAGTAATGTGGGCCCCACAAATTCAAAAAATAAAATAATTTTTTTTTACCTTTGAACCGGGCCGGTCCAACCGGTTCACGATATTGTTTACTCAAACTGGGCCGGTCCGGTCCGGTTCCAACCCCCAAAATCCCAAACAGACCAACCCCCTCCCCCTCGAACCCATCCCACCCGGCCCCTTAGTAACCGGGCCGGTCCGGTCCTGGGTTATTCCGGTCCGGTCCGGTCCCGGTCTGACCCGGCTCGGTTGACACCCTTGCCGCGGGGGTAGAGGTTATAAAGGTGGAGGTAGAAGTCATAGAGGTGGAGCTCCGGCCGTCATAGGTGGAGGCCAGAGGCTAAGTCTTCAGATGCAGTCATTACAGGTACTACTCTGATTTGTGATAGAGATGCTTCAGCACTATTTGACCCTGGTTCTACGTATTCATATGTGTCGTCCTATTTTGCACCATACTCGGTCATGCCTAGTGATGCTTTGAGTATTCCTATTTATGTATCTACACCGGTGAGTGATTCTATAGTGATCGATCGAGTTCATCGTTCATGTGTTGTGGTATTTAGGAGTCTTGAGACCTGTGTTGATTTGTTGCTCTTAGACATGGTGGAGTTCGATGTCATATTAGGGATGGATTGGTTGTCCCTGTATCATGCTATTTTGGATTGCACACCAAGGCCGTGACCTTGGCTTTGCTAGATTTGCCCCGACTAGAGTGGAGAGAAACCCCAGGTCATGCCACCCGTAGTGTTATATCATATGTGAAAGCTCGACGCATGGTCCAGAAGGGGTTTTAAACTTACTCCGCGTATGTTCGCGACTCCAGCGCAGAGGTCCCTTCTGTTGATTCAGCTTCTATTATTTGGGAGTTCCCTGAGGTTTTCCCTTCAGACCTGCCCGATATGTCGCCCGACAGGGATATTGATTTCTATATTAATTTGGCTCTGGGCACGCAGCCTATTTCCATTATGTCGTATCGCATGGAACTGCCAGAGTTTAAAAAGTTAAAGGATCAGTTGAAGGAGTTGCTTGAGAAGGGTTTCATTAGATCCAACATTTTGTTTTGGGGTGCGCCAGTATTATTTTTGAAGAAAAAGGATGGGTCGATGAGGATGTGCATTGATTACTAGAAATTGAACAATGTGAAGATAAAGAACAAGTATCCACTGCCAAGGATCGACGATTCGTTCGACCAGTTCAGGGTGCAAAGGTGTTTTCAAAGATAGATTTGAGATCTAGCTACCATCATCTGAGGATATTGGCGTCTGATGTCCCTAAGACAGCATTCCGTACTCGGTATGGGCATTATGAGTTTCTGGTCGTGTCATTTGGTTGACCAATGCCCCAACAACATTTATGGATTTGATGAACCGAGTGTTCAGACCTTATTTGGACTTGTTCGTGATAGTTTTCATTGAGGATATCCTGATATACTCCCGCAGTCAGGAGGTGCACGAGCAACACCTCAGAGTGGTCCTTCAGACTCTGAAGGATAGTCAATTTTATGCCTAGTTTTTGAAGCGCGAGTTTTGGTTGAGTTAGGTTGCATTGCTGGGTCACGTTATTTCAGTGGAGGGTATTCAGGTGGACCCGTAGAAGATTGAGGCAGTCAAGAACTGGTTCGACCAGCATTAACTACAGAGGTTCGGAGTTTCTTGGGGTTAGCAGGCTACTACCGTCGGTTCATGGAGGGGTTTTCATCTATTGCAGCCTCTATGACCAGATTGACCCAGAAGGGTGCCCGGTTTAGATGGTCAGATGACTGTGAGGCGAGCTTCCAGAGGCTCAAGATAGCCCTGACTGCGACACCGGTATTGGTTTTGCCCACGGTTCAGGGCCTTACATAGTTTATTGTGATGCTTCCCGTATTGGGCTTGGTGCAGTATTCATGCAGGATGGCAAAGTCGTTGCCTATGTTTTGAGGTAGTTGAAAATCAACGAGAAGAATCATCCGGCTTATAATCTAGAGTTGGCAACCATTGTTCATGCTTTGAAGATTTGGAGGCATTATATAAATGGTGTGACGTGTGAGGTGTACACTAAACACATGAGTCTTAAGTACTTGTTCAAGCAAAAGGAGTTGTATTTGAGGCAGAGGAGGTGGTTGGAGTTGCTGAAAGACTATGATGTTACTATCTTGAACCACCCAGGAAAGGCCTATGTGGTGGCCAATGCATTGGGTAGGAAGTCCGCTAGCATGGGTAGTCTTGCGTATATTTTTGTCAGCTAGAGACCGCTTGCTTTAGATGTTCAAGCCTTGGCCAATCGATTTTGGAGGTTGGATATTTCTAAACTTAGTAGGGTGTTAGCTTGCATCGTCGTTCGTTCTTCGTTATTGGAGCATATCTGTGAGCGACAGTTTGATGCTCCACATTTGTGTGTCCTTAGAGACACGTTGCAGTGTGGAGGTTCCAATAAAGTGACCTTAGATGGTGTTTGGGGATTGCATTGGCAAGTTTGTGTGCCCAATGTTGATGGGATTCGAGAGTTGATCTTAGAGGAGGCCCATAGCTCTCGGTATTCCATTCATCCGGATGCCGCGAAGATGTATCAGGATCTGAGGCAGCACTATTGGTGGCGTAGAATGATGAAAGATATTGTTGCATATGTTGCTCGACGTTTGAACTATCAGCGGGGTGAGTATGAGCATCAGAGGCCCGGTGGTTTATTTCAGAGGATTGGGCTTCCCTAGTGGAAGTGGAAGAGGATTGCTGTGGATTTTATTAATAGACTTCCGATGACTCGGAAGAAGTTTGATGCTATTTGGGTCATTGTTGATAGGTTGACCAAGTTAGTGCATTTTGTTCCTGTTGCAACCAATTATTCATCAGAGAGGTTAGCTGAGATGTACATCAGAGAGATTGTTCGCTTTCATGAAGTGCCGATATCTATCATTTCGAACCGGGGTACGCAGTTTACCTAGCACTTCTGGAGAGCAGTCCAGTAGGAGTTGGTGACCCGAGTTGAGTTGAGAACAACGTTTCATCCCCATATGGACGGACAATCCGAGCGGAATAGTCAGATATTGGAGGATATGCTCCGACCCCATGTCATTGATTTTGGAGGCTCGTGGGACCAGTTTTTGCCTTTAGCAGAGTTCACCTACAACAACAGCTATCAGTACAGCATTCAGATGGCTCCATATGAGGCGTTGTATGGTAGGCGATGTTGGTCTCCAGTTGGATGGTTTGAGCCGGGAGAGGCTCAGTTATTGGGTACAGATTTAGTTCAAGAGGCCTTGGATAAGGTCAAAATCATTTAGGACAGACTTTGGACAGCTTAGTCTGAGCAGAAGAGTTATGCAGATCGCAAGGTTCGAGATGTGGCTTTCATGGTTGGTGAACTAGTATTGCTCCGAGTGTCGCCTATGAAGGGCGTGATGCAATTTGGGAAGAAGGGAAAGCTTAGCCCTAAGCACATTGGCCCATTTGAGATTCTCGATCATGTGGGGAAGGTGGCTTATAAACTTGCATTGCTGCCTAGCTAGTCAGCTGTGCATCCAGTTTTTCACGTATCCATGCTTCGGAGGTATCATGGCGATCCAACCCACGTGTTAGATTTTAGCACTGTCCATTTGGACAAGGATCTGTCTAATGAGGTGGAGCCGGTGGCTATTTTAGACATGCAAGTTGGACAGTTGAGGTCGAAGAATTTTCCTTCTGTGCATTCAGTGGAGAGGTCAGCCTCTTGAGGCATCGACCTGGGAGTTCGAGTTTGATATGCGGAGCCGTTATCCTCATCTATTTCCCGACTCAGGTACTTCTTTCTTTTGTTCGTTTGAGGAGGAACAGTTGTTTTAGAGGTGGAGAATGTGACGATCCAAAGGGTCATCACCTGTTTCCTCCATTTCTTTTGTGCTTCCGAGGCCTTAAAAACCTTATTTTTAGTCGTCTCGATTTGCATGCATTGTCCGGGCACGTAGCCTGAAAGCTTATATGTTAAATTATATGAAATTTGCGAAATTGTGGCTTTAAAATGATTAAAGTTGACTTTGGTCAATATTTTGGGCAAACGGACCCGGACCCAGAAAAATATGGGGCTCGAGTGTATGCCCGGAATTGAAATCCGAGGTGCCGAGCCCGAGAAATAAATTTTTGAAAGAATTTGTTTTTCTGAAATGAATATGAAAATTTGAAATAAAAACGGATTAGAAAGCATTGGTATTTGGCCTGTATTTTTGTTCTGGCACCCGGTACATGTCTTATATATGGTTTAAGATGTTTCTGTGTAATTTGGTCGAAATCGGACATCGTTTGACGTGTTTTGGACCTAAATATCAAAAGTTGGAAATATAAGAAGTTTGAATAAAAAGTGATGAATTTGAGGTTTGATTCCTCGTTTATAATGTTATTTTAGCTATTTGATCGCTCGGTTAAGTCTATATGATGTTGTTGAGTTAGTGTGTGTGTTTAGGTAGGAGCCTCGAGGGCTCGAGAGTGATTCGGAGGTGGTTCGGGGTGCTTTGAAACTAGGAAAAGGATCAGATTTTCTGCAATTTTACACAGACTTTTCGTTCTACGCGATCGCAGCCTCAGGCTTGCGTTCGCACTGCCTTGGCATCCCCCTCTTTTGCATTCGCGGTCCGCTTCCCACGTTCGCGTAGCTCCAATAACCCCTTCACTGTGTTCGCATCATACCCATCGCGTTTGCATGGGCCAATCCTCGGAACCCCCTTCCCCCAGCTTCTTTCTTCGCGTTTGCATCATACCCATCGTGAACGCGATGCTTCCCAGCCTTCCTTCTTCGCGAACGCGACCCCTGTGTTGCGAACGCATAGAGTAAAGTCGTTCAATGATTTTTTTAAAAAGAACAGAAACGATACATATGGGATTTCTCAATTTCCTCACGAACTCTCTTCTCCCCCAAGCTCTAGAACTCCATTGAAGCCCCCATTCTTCAAGACCACTTAGGTAAGTAATTTCCCACTTATTTCCTTTATTTTTCTTCATTAATTAAGTGAATTCCTAAGCTTTAATTACATGGATTTGGGTGGAAATTGGGGAAAAGCGTGGAGTTAGGGCTTTTCGTTTTTTTATTTAGACCTCATTTTGGGGTCGAATTTAAAAATAAATTGTATATCCGGGCTCGTGGGGGAATAGGTAACATGGAGTTGGTTCGAACCTCGGTTTTGACCAAGCGGGTCCGGGGTTGATTTTTGAAATTTAGGAAGAAAGCTTAGAAATCCATATTTAGGCATTGAGTTTAGTTTGTTTTGCTATTATTAATATTGTAAAGTCATTATTTTACATATTTGACAAAGTTGGATCCGAATTCGAGGATAAAGCTTTATTAGAGGTTTGAGTTGAGCTTGGAACATTCGAGGTAAGTGTTTGATCTAACTTTGGCTTGAGGGAATAGGATTAGAGTATTGTTTGTTAATTGCTAAATGTTGAGTACGGTGTATAGGTACGGTGACGAGTATCTATACGCTGGTGTCTATCATGACCGTGGGTCCTTAATTGTGCTTACTCGGATTCTGTTGTGACTCTTCCTTGTTTAATTGATGGTTTCTATATAATGTGAAGAGTATGAAAAAAGAATTATGACTTGTAAACTCTTTAGAGAATTTTCTCGAATGAAAAAATGACAATTGAGTAAGAAATAAAAGAAAGATAAAGAGACATGATTATTCCCTTGCCGGGCTGTACTCGTATGTTGATTATCTCCCTTGCCAGGATGTGAAAGTTGTTGTTGTTGTTCCCTTGTCGGGATTTATCTATTTAATTGTATTTTTTTCTTGTCGGGATTTTCTATTACTGTCGTTTATCCCCTCGTCCCATTGTTTGTGATTGTTGTTTGGGTGTGGATGAGTGATAAAGCACATGGGTGATGTCGTGCACGATTGTGATATTTACTAATGCACGAAGGAACATTCCGTACCATGATATGTTTATTATTGCGCGAAGGAATATTCCGTGCCATGATATGTTTACTAATGCACGAAGGAACATTCCGTGCCATGATATGTTTACTAATGCACGAAGGAACATTCAATGCCATTGATATGATTACTAATGCACGACGGAATATACCATGTCATGATACGAATATTAATGAACGAAGGATCATTCCATATATTTTATATGATTTATTGGGTGAGAATGAGTGGTAGAGCATGATGGGTGATGCCGTGCAACTATTGTTTGTCCTTTTCTTGTTGATATTGTAGTTGTGCTATTTTTCTTCCTTATTTGGTATTTTATTTATGGACTGTTACCTCCCGCGCAGCATGTTCCCCTTCCTCTTAACTGGTTAAATTTCAGTACTCTTTTGCTATTGCATATATACACGTTGAACTGCACAGGTTTGATTGGTAGTCCTGTGTAGCCTTGTCACTACTTCGCCGAGGTTAGACCAAGCACTTACTAGTATATGGGCTCGGTTGTGCTGATGCTACACTATTGTGCTCTTTTGCATAGATCGCTTCTCTTTTGGACAACAGTAGGAGATTTGGGAGCTGAATTTAATCCAGAGATTTTGAGGTAGCCTTGCTGACGCCCGCATGACCGAAGTCTCTTCTACCTTTGTTTTTCGTTTGTTGTCCTTGTATCGGAACAAACATCATTGTGTTTTTATACAGGCTTTGTATTTAGTATTCTATAGACGTTCGTGAGTTGTGACTCCAGTTTTGGGTGGAGTTGTAATTGAATTTCCGCATTTATTTTTAGTTTATTTAACCTTAAGACTTGAACTTTATCTTATTGTGTTTGTATTTTTTTCTAAATGGTCGAAGATTGCTAAAAGAAGTAACTAAGTTGGCTTGTCTAGCTTCTGTTAGTAGGCACCATCAGAACTTCCAAAGATGAAAAATCTGAGTCTTGACAGAGGATTTCATACTTAGGATTTGAATCCGAAACCTCTTACTTTCCGCTACATTACAAACATTATTGGTATATTATTTATCGCTACTCACTTGGATGTCAAATGGGCATCCAGTTCTCGTATGTTAAATACTTAAATTGTGTTGAGCACAATTCAACCACCATAAATTTGTACGAGTGAAGATGAGTATAGTTAATAGTTGGGAAAATTTTAATTGAATAATGGGACATAGTTTAATTTATTCAATTTAGTTGGGAAAAGGATGAGACAGTTTACACTTTTATGGAACAAAAATGATGTTGAACAAGTACATGAGATCAATTTTAAAGTAATCATACAAGGATGAATGAATAAATGAGTCATAATCTAATATGTTCAAAGATTACTAACGATAAGATGAATTGATCAATGGATTAAATCTAATTAACCAGACCCCTCCAATTTAAGTTTAAATTTGAGCAACATGGGTGAATTACACTTCAATAGGCCAGAATTGACAATCTAATTCCCAAGAAAGTGTTCTATAGTATTTACGTAAATTTGGAAATAGACTGTTGCAGAAATGTAGTTTTTGCTATTTTTTTTTTGTGTATAAAAATTTATTAACCTTATTTAAAGCTGGCAGGCTATCTTTTAAGTGTTTTAATAAATCTAATTCTCCTAATTGCTAAAGCAAGCTGGGAAAAAATATTGTATATATGTGCATGACAACGAACGAGACAAACACCTTTAAGTGGTTCCTTTTTTTTTTTCTCTTTCTTTCCATGCGAGGCATAAATATTAAATATTCTTCTATTTTATAAACCGTTGAAATAATCTGTAGTATGTTCTTTTTGTTAAGAATAGAACTCTAATTAGGGTGAATGTCTATCTTATAAAAGAGTTTTACTTTGAGGCTAAGTCATTTATCTTCCTATAAATAGAGGGGTCTTACCCCATTGTAAATTATCCCAAAATATCAATAAGAATTCTCCTCTCCCTACCTTGCTCTGCAATATTGTTCTTGTTCTTGTATTATTTCATAACACGTTATCAGCAAGAAGCTCTACTATCTCAAGAATCTCTTTGAGAAAATTAAGGTATTTTTTCTACTTGTTTTTGCCCTTATATACAGTCTACATGTTCTCCAGCACGATAGTTGAGATGGAGATGTCTATTAAATGATATTTGCTAAGTTAAACTGTAGATAATATTATATGCAAAACAAAAGGATTTATATATTCTTTCTTGATTATTGTATTTGTATTTTCAATGTACCTTACACTGATTATAGGGATATAGTTGTCAAAAACATAAGAAAATAAATCCAGTTAAAACTTAATTAATGTTGGTGTTGTCTGTATTTTCAGTGTAGCTTATTTTAGTTACTAATTGCATGATTAACGTAATTATTGGCTTTTTCCAATATAAATGTTTTAATTTGACTATGTTAGTCAATTTGGCTAACTTTAGTGCAGGGAATACTTGCCGGTCATAGTACCAATTAAATAAGTGCTAATTGAAAATTCTAATTACTGTTAATTTTGTTTTAATTATGTCTGACATTATGAAAGAAAGTTTGTTGCCCTTGAAATTTCGGGCAAGAACTACATGACATGGGTGTTGGATGCTGAAATCCATTTGGATGCAATGGGTCTTGGAGACGCCATTAAAGACAGAGATAATGCATCCACCCAAGACTGTGCTAAGGCCTTGATTTTCTTGCGCCATCACCTTGATGAAGGTTTGAAAATTGAATATCTCACAGTCAAAGATCCACTTATCTTGTGGAATGGCTTAAAGGAGAGATATGACAACCTGAAGTTGGTCACTCTGCCACAAGCACGATATGATTAGGCTCATCTGAGGCTCCAAGACTTTAAGTCTGTTTCTGAATATAATTCTGCAATGTTTAGAATTACTTCTAAATTGAAACTCGGTGGAGATATTATAACTGATTACAACGTTTCATGCCTCCAATATGGTTCTGCATCTACAACAACTTTATATAGCAAATTTCCATATAATCTGTAACTAAACCAAAGATCAAATGTTATGTTTATTCTGTGACATTTGCAATACATTGTACAATTCAATAATGTTATGCCATGTCGCCAATAAATTTATGTAGCGAAAACATGTAGTCTACATAATTATAATGTCTATTGTCAAATTCACATATCAGCTAGTTTATAAAATTGTATGTACGTTTATTAGCAATACAACAACGTTGTAGAATTTTGGTCTATTTTTAGACTGAAGCAGCGCAATGAACTAACTACATTACATTCAACGTTCACATGTAAAAGTTTACATAAACCAAGCCATTCATTGTACTGTTTTACTTGATTTATTTCAATTGGCAACTAACCAAATTGTTATTTATTACTGCCTTTTGTAATGTTGTACATTTGTGTACAGTCTGCAATAGTTGTACATTATACTAATGTCCGATAGTTACATATTTGTATGCATAACATATTATAACTAATCAATTCATGTACCACACATACGATATTCAAAGAGAAGAAATATTTATCTCATTTAAGTATGTGTAAGGCAGATGTTACTACAATTTCTGGTAGTAGTAAATTGATTGAAGGCTCCGGAAGAGCAACTATAACTCTGCCTAAAGGAACGATATTTATCATAGAGAATGCAATGTTCTCCTCCAAGTCCAAGAGAAACTTGTTGAGTTTTAAAGATATCAGTCAAAATGGATATCATATTGAGACAATAGATGAGAATAATCTTGAATACCTCATTTACTCATGAAAACGAGGCTGCCCACTTCGGTTTGGGGTCACGCCATTTTGCATACAGCAATGCTAGTTCGTCTCAGACCAACGAATCATCACAAATTTTCCCCGTTGCAATTAGTTTTGGGTCATGAACCTAATATATCCCATTTAAGAATATTTGGATGCGCTGTATATGTGCCTGTAGCACAACCATATCGCACCAAAATGGATCCGCATAGAAGGTTAGGAATATATGTTGGGTTTGAACCGCCCTCCATTATTCGCTACCTCGAAACATTGACAGGGGATTTGTTCACTGCACGATTTGCAGACTGTCAATTCGATGAGACACTTTTCCCAAAATTAGGGGGAGAAGTTGGTGGTGGAACCAAACGGGAAATTTTGTGGAAAATCCATCATTATCTCATCTTGATCCAAGTGCCTCTATTTGTGAAAAAGAGGTGCAAAAGATTATTCATTTGCAAAGAATAGCAAATCAAATGCCAGACGCATTTACGGATTTGAAAAGGATAACAAAATTACATATCCCCGTAGAGAATGTGATAGCAGTATGTGATAAGTCTGAAAGAATACAAAATTATTACCGTGAATGTATCAATGTATATCGACATGGCAATAGACGAAATTATAATCGTCATCATTGTGATAATGAGAATAATAAAGATTCTCAAAATAATCTTTCACTTTATGAAAGTAATATTTGACATGAGATTTTATATAGCACATACAAATGATTATGATCCATTCATGGTGTGAATGTGACAACATATGATTTATGAATACATATTCATTCTTGGAAGAATATGAACGTGCTAGTGGTAGTGAATATACCACATCACCTCTAGAAGGAGGTTTGAGATGATATATGAAAATAATGTCATTATTATGGCATGAATGATCATTTGTCACGTACATATTGTACGCCAAAATATTTTGGAAATATGATTATTAAAGGACAACGATAATACAAGAAACATATCTTGCATATAATTTTGACCATGACCATAATGGTATAACTTTCTCTTTGAAGGAGATATTCACCACATGGATGTTCATGAATTTGTGGTAGTACAATTTTAATTGAGAGCTCTAGAAGAGCCAATTATTACTATGTTGGAGAAACACAATTGATTACCAATAAGGTATTGTGTTGTAGTAAGTCTCAAAGAAACTTATTCAGTTTCCAAAGTATATGTGAAAGTGGTTGATTATATTGAGAAATAAAGGAAAGATTTGATATCTTCTATTACTACAACTTGTAGCGGGATAATTTGTATATGAAAAGCTACCCGCTTCATTCTCCAGTTTGTACTACACAAACAAAAGAATGCCACAATAAAGTGAATATTTATTGGTATAAAAACCCATATCATAATAAACTTGAAGTTTATTGATAATTGCACATGTCATGGTGTAAATTTGAAGTTTATCAATATTGATAATTTATTCAGTTGGCATTCGGGTTAGCCATATCAATTTAAGTATGATGTGCAATAATAGAGAATTCACATGGGTAAATATTAAAGAACTAGAAAGTTCTTTACGAATTCTCTTGTATTACTTGTTCTCATTAATTAATTGACCAACTAAAGAGTTCGGGTTGAATCCCATAAATTCTGGAAATATCAAAGGTGAATATGGGCCCATTCACCTGCCATGTATACCACATATGATGCATCTATGATATGGTTACATGTGCCATTATTATTAACCTGCAACCTGGCCGGTGCTTGCGAGGTAAATTGCTCAGTAATCTAATTTCGAGCATAATTTCCAGATTTTCTATTCAAGATAGTTCATCTTGATAAGTTGGTTTACATCATAGTTGGTTTAGCAAAATAATTTATTGAGTGCCTCCATTTAATAGCTAAATTATTGCTTATGAGAACAAAGTTATCTATATCAATTTGATATACGCTATACACGAGAGTATATTATATTCTCCCCTCACAAGTGGTTCAGGGTCAGGAACCAAATAATTTCATCTTATTATTATTAATGTGCTGTGTATATTAACATGATAATGCACAAAGATGATTTCCCAGAGTTGAGGAAACAAGTTAGTTTTCCTAACATGAGGGGGAGACATGATAAACACTTGAGAAAAGGTTACATGGGATGAATTATCATTTGTATATATAGATCCTCGAATATCATAATATGAACCTGAAGTTCATAAAATGATAATTCAATTGCAACATATTGCAAAGCATGCCATACGCATTTGCTGATTCAAAGAAAGTAACTATATTCTCACTGCAAATGCTCATATTAAGTCCTAGAAGGACAAAGTCTTTGATACGCTTAAAGCGTATAGACAAATCGGTTTCAAAAGAGTTTCTTAATAAAAAAGATGAGCAAATGATCAAAGTGATCATAATAAGGAGGCAAGTGATCTAGAAGATCACATGACATAACACTTCATAAAATCTCATGAGAGATTCAGGTACCTGAATGTATGAATAATGAGATCTCCATGTTATGTCTTTATGAAAATTTACTGGAACCGATATAAAATGTTCGTCGACGACATATATGATAGCGCTAAATATCGATGAGGATCTTATGTTTGTCAAATACAAACAAAAAATATTTGCCAAATGGAAGAGATACAATTCAAGTAGAATTGATTTCATATGAAAGACATGTAATTTTGGACATGTAGTTCGAATACTTGAAAGTATAAAGTCAATGGTATGTGTAATCAGTTTTCGATATCTAATTTGTTTAGCATGACATGAAAACTTGATATGCATCTAAAGTCTATTATATGACTTATATGACTTAACTTATATGACAACCCATGAAGGATTTAAGTTGCTTGAAGAATCTACAATTCTTGATCTTGAGGTACCACTTCCTTAATGCAATTTATGCACAAATATATCTTGCTATAACTATGATAATGTGATGGCGAGGATATCTCTATGGAAATATTGAAGAGCCATTCCACGATATTTGTGAAGACATTATATATCTATCACGAGTTATGATTTCAAGGTGCAAATATTCATTGTAGTTAATATGGCTGATTTATTTATCAAATCTCTACTAACGATCTCTTGAAGCTAGTGCACAAGATTGGGATGCGAAGACTCAAGGATGTGAATTGATGCTCTCTTCAGGGGGAGTTAATGCGCGTTGCACTCTTTTTCCCTTACAAGGTTTTGTCCCACTGGGTTTTCCTTGCAAGGTTTTTAACGAGGCAACCAATAGGCGCATTACTAAATATGTGTACTCTTTTTCCTTTTCTAGAATTTTTTTCCCATTGGATTTTATTTCAGTTAAGGTTTTAACGAGGCACATTATTTATTGAGTAGACATTCAAGGGGGAGTGTTAAGAATAGAACTCTAATTAGGGTGAATGTCTATCTTATAGAAGAGTTTTACTTTGAGGCTAAGTCATTTATCTTCCTATAAATAGAGGGGTCTTACCCCATTGTAAATTATCCCAAAATATCAATAAGAATTCTCCCCTCCCTACCTTATTCTGCAATATTGTTCTTGTTCTTGTATTATTTCATAACACTTTTGTTTATCTCTTCGAAGTGACGCTTTTCTTAAAAGTTTAATTTCTTAAATTTTGTTGGTCCCACTTGGGGACAATACTTTGGTTTGGCAATTTAAAAATTTGTTGACACTTGACAGCTCAAATTCTGTTTGTGTTATCTACTTTTCTTTTCTTCTTATTTCCCAATTCCATTTTAACTTTAAGGTTTAAGCCGTCCGTCTAAAAAAAAATGATTACTCCCTTCGGTCCGCACCAAGTAATTTTTTTATTTTTTTATTTTAGGCTAAAATAAATATATATTTATATAATCAAGAAGAAATTAATTTTATTTTTTTCAGAATTCGTCTTTATTTATATATTTTAATGTGTTAAGGTAACAATTAATTAAGGTTAGTTTACAGAAAATATGTTTTTCCTCTAAGAGTTCGTATATTAATGGGTGTATCAAAATAAAATAGTCACTTATTGTGGAACGAGAGAAGTAACTTTTATCTACATGCCGTAAAGACCATGTATTAAGGCCGTTTAGTTATCGAGATGAGAATACTAACCCCAAAATAAAATTTGAAATTTTAAGTGTATTATGTTTGGTTATAAGTATTAGCTAATGCCGATATTAATTTTATGCTAAAATGATGATATCCCGACGCCTGTAATAATATAAAGCTGATTGGCACAAGGTACTTAGACCTCTCTTTTCTCTCTTATCACCCGTCCTATTTAGAATTAGTTTGCAAATCTTTATCATTTCGATACCACTCATGGATAACAAAAATTTGATTTTCTATTTGGAAAGAAAAGAATATTGTATTGGGCAAATTTGGTTTCTTATATTCTCATGTTATTTATACACGTCCTTGACATAAAGACCGGTCCAACTGAGGCCGACACGAGTAAAGTCGACCCCAGTAAGTGGACGGACCGAGTGACATGACTCAAGACGACGTCGTTTGAAGCTCTGACTCTTTCGTACACTTAGGCCACCAACTTATATACTTTTCTTTGATTATTTCGAGGAAGATATCCAAATATATTAAGGAGACCTCCCCCTTTGTAAAGACTCATGTGTATTTTGCTACTCAGAATATACAACTCTCTCTCTTTCTCTCTCTCTCTCTCTTGTGCAAAGATTATTACTTGTTCTATTATTCTTGCATCTCAAGATATCTACATTATTATCACCGATCTTAGCTACACGATACCCTCTAGTTCATATTACGCTTGATTCCGATTAACCCTTGTTTATTTTCGATTGTTCTTGAGCTTAATAAGTATTTACATAACTTTTTAGCCAAACAATATGGCGCCGCCTGTGGGGTTTCGCGAATCAAAGATGTAGTTTGCTTCTAGAGATCCTTCAAAAACCACTTTCTACAACCAAGAATGGCAGGAAACAACGCAAGAATGAAAGCTATCGTGGATGTTAGAGCCGATCTCATGGGCCCTCTCAATGCGGGTGCTGAAGGGGATGCTCTACACGCAACTCCTAGTACCCTGATAAACGTGGAAAACCCACCTTCCCCTCCCGAAGATCTGGTGGTTCCACGAGAAAAAGAGGCTTCTACATCTACAACTAAAGAAGCACCCCCAACGGTAAAGAGGTTACTAGAAGAGCGATTGACAAATTCTCTGAGTGGTTTAGCTGGGAGTCACCCCAAAATGCTAGATGCACACCAGCAACAGACCATGTTGTAGTCGAAGATAGACTCGAGGTCACACGAACGAATAACATGCCCGTCGATGCTCAAGCCCACAGGGGGACACTCACAGCCATCCTAAAAAAGATGGAGGAAATGGAAAATGAAAATAGGTCACTTCGCGACCAAATGAAGGAGCACCAAGAAAGAATGGACAAGATCCCAGGTGCGACTAAGCTGCTGATGAAGCGAGACGTGGGGAGGTTCGTTGAACAACCCTACACAGAAGAAGCTGCACCATACCCCATCCCAAAGACCTTCAAATGCCCCCTATTTGAAGGTATATGAGAGGACCTCAGATCCGGAGGACCATCTGATTCACTATGACACGGCAGTCAAAGGTAACGATCTATCAAAGGAGCAAGTGCGAAAGCATAGCAATCAGCCCTGTCGGGGACTAAGGTCCGCCTGACAGAGGACGCCATCAAAGATCCCGACGACGTTAAGGCTAACAAGGCCACGATTGAAGAACTCGACCCCATCCAGCTGAGCAACAACGATTCCACAAAGAAAGCTTACATAGGCCACGACCTTTCAAAATCCAAGTAAGTATCGTGAATTTCTTTCTAACCATGCAGACCTATTTGCTTTTTCCCATGCAGATATGCTAGGGATTCCACAAGAAATTGCCTCGCACAAATTGAAAGTCGATCCGCTACACCCGCCCATGCGGTAGGTAAGGAGAAAATTCAATGTCGCCATCAATGAAGCCGTAAGTGAAGAAGTAGACAAGCTGCTGGCGAACGGTTATATTAGGGAGTCCAAGTATCCGGAATGGGTCTCCAACGTTGTAATGGTCAAAAAGAAAAATGGAAAGTGGCGGATGTGCGTGGATTTCACCGACCTAAACAAAGCATGTCCAAAAGATTCGTTCCCGCTGCCCCACATTGACCAATTAATAGACGCAATGGCCGGGCATGAGTTGTTAAGCTTCATGGACGCGTACTCCGGCTACAGAAAAAATAATGATGTCCGAGGAAGATCATGAGAAAACAACCTTCATCACTCACCAGGGAACATACTGCTACAAGGTAATGCCCTTTGGGCTCAAGAATGTGGGGGCCACATACCAGAGGCTGGTTACTACGATGTTCAAAGAATAACTTGGCAAAACAATGAAGGTCTATATTGACGACATGCTAGTGAAGTCATCAAAGAAAGAGGCCACCTCGATCACTTGAAAGAAGCCTTTGAAATATTAAGAAGATACGGTATGAAACTGAATCCTGAAAAATGTGCCTTCGGCGTAGCCTCGGAAAAGTTCCTGGGGTTTCTGGTGTCACAAAGAGGCATCGAAGTCAACCCATACCAGATCAAGGCCATAGAATCCATCCCATAAATAGTAAGCATCAAAAAACAAGTGCAAAAGTTGATAGGTCGAAGAGTCGCCCTCTCCAGGTTCATCTCACGCTCCTTCAACAGCTGCCATAAATTCTTCGATGTATTGAAAAAAGATCAGGGACTACAGTGGAACGAAGAATGTGTCGAGGCCCTGAGAAATTTGAAGGCATATCTGTCATCGCCACCCATATTAGTCAAAGCCAACCCAGGTGAACCGCTGTTGATGTACTTGGCCGTATCGAAAGTCACGACCGTCCTAGTGCGCGAAAATAAAGGTACACAATCTCCTATTTATTACATTAGTAAAACTTTTGTGGACGCCGAAACCCGGTACCCACACCTTAAGAGGCGGGTGTTTGCACTCGTAGTAGCTTCACGAAAGCTACGATCCTATTTCCAGTGCCACCCCATAAGGTTAGTGACGACCTTCTCCTTAAGGAGCGTCTTACACATGCCCGAACTCTCAGGCCAGCTCGCTAGATGGGTCGTTGAGCTCAGCGAGCATGATATCACATACCTTCCAAGGACCACCATCTAGTTACAAGTCCTAGCCGACTTTATTGCCGAATTCAGTGCGGAAGTCCTGCCAAAGGCGGAACTCGAGGTACAATGCGCATCCTCCAAAAATGATCTACTGGTCCTTTATACGGATGGCGCCGCCAATGCGTCGGGATCGGGTGTTGGACTCATACTTGAGGTCCCCACGGGCGAAATAATTCGCCAGTCCATATGATGTCTGGAAATGACTAACAATGAGGCCGAGTATGAGGCCGTTATTGCAGGCATGAAACTGGCCACCAAGTATGGGGCTCGCCGAATCCTCCTCCACTACGACTCACAACTTGTGGTAAACCAGGTTACTAGGACTTATCAAATCAAAGAGCAAAGACTATAAAAGTACTAGAGAGAAATCCACAAGCTAATGGCTACATTTGATGAATGCTGCTTTGAACAAATCCCTAGAGCACGGAACACCAAAGCGGACGGCCTGGCAAAGTTGGCTGCAGCCACTAAAAACATCAACAAAGAAAGTGTGGTCACTCTCCCCCACCCGGCCATTGATCACACCGAGGTACTTTCTTTCCTCCTAACATGGGATTGGCGCAACCAATTTATATCTTATTTGCAGGATGGGACATTACCCCCCGATAAAAAAGAGGCGAAGAAACTTCGCGTACAGGCCGTCCGATACTGGATGATCAACAACGACCTTGACAAAAAGACGTTCGGTGGCCCCCTGGCCAAATGCCTAGGGCCACACCAAATGAGGCTGGTACTCGAAGAAGTGCACGAAGGCCATTGCGGCGCTCACACTGGCAACCGCGCCCTTGTGCGATGCATCACACGTGCCGGTTACTACTGGACCACCATGAAAAAAGAGGCAGCTGAATATGTACGCCGATGCGAACAATTCCAAAAGTACGCCCAATGATACACCAACCAGGAGACCCTTCCATTCCGCCGCTTCCCCTGGCCCTTTATCAAATAAGGAATGGATATAGTCGGCCCCCTACCCGCAGGACGAGGAAAGGTACGATTTTTTACTTGTTTTAACTGACTATTTCTCAAAATGGGTGGAAGCAGGTGTATATGCACAAATACGCGAACAAGAAGTTATCGCCTTCATATGGAAAAACATCATATGCCACTTCGTCATCCCCAAAGAAATCAGTTGCGACAACATGCAACAGTTCATCGGTCAAAAAACGACTGAGTTTTTCGAGAAATGGCGCATCAAAAGGATACTATCCACGCCGTACCACTCCGCCGCCAACGGACAAGCGGAGTCCTCCAACAAATTAATTCTAAACATATTGAAAAAGAAGCTCGAAGACGTCAAATGGTTATGGCTCGAACTACTACCTGAAGTTTTGTGGGCACACAGAACTGCACCCAAGTTCAGCACCGGGGAAACCCGTACTCACTAGTTTATGGAATTGACGCGGTCATACTCGTCGAAGTAGGAAAACCAACCTAAGGTATTCACGCACCAGTGAAACCGAAAATGATGCCAGCAGACTTCAAGATCTTGATGAAGCCGAAGAAAGAAGGGAAATGGCCCACATCAGGATGGTAGCCCAAAAACAACAAGTCGAAAGATATTACAGCAAAAGGGCGAAAATAAGGCCACTCAAAGTAGGAGACTATGTCCTCAAAGCCAAGACGTTGGCCTCCAAAGACCCAAGTGAAGGAAAAATGGACACAAACTGGGAAGGACCCTACAAGATCACGGCGGCAGCCGGGAAAGAGGCATTCCATCTAGAGACAATGGAAGGAAAAACACTCCAGAACAACAAGAACGTCGCTCACCTCAAACATTTCCACTTCTAAAAGGAATCCCCTAAGTCGTACTCTTTTTCCCTTACCCGAGTTTTATCCCAATTGGGTTTTCTCGGGAAGGTTTTTAACGAGGCGGCAAAGGGAACACCTGGAGATGTTTGCAGCACAAGTGTATCATACCAGCCCCTCCGTGTACTCTCCAAGCCCGACATGATACAGGGTCTGGATTAGTGCCATCTCCAATGAATAGAAAGTCTACGGCCATCTCCAATGAATAGAAAAGCTACGACCATCTCCATTGAATAGAAAGGCTACAACCATCTCCAAATGTATGAAAAGGCTACGGCTATCTCCAAATATATGAAAAGGATACGGCCATCTCCAATGAATAGAAAGGCTACGATCATCTCCAATGAATAGAAAGGCTACGGCCATCTACAAATGTATGAAAAGGCTACGACTATCTCCAAATTTATGAAAAGGCTACGGCCATCTCCAAATGTATGAAAAGGCTACGGCCATATCCAGATGTATGAAAAGTCTACGGCCACCTCCAATGTACGAAAAGGCTACGTCCACCTCAAATTTATGAAAAGGCTACGGCCACCTCCAATGTATGAAAAGGCTACAGCCATCTCCAATGTACGAAAAGGCTATGGCTATCTCCAAATGTACGAAAAGGTTAAGGCCATCGTCTTTACACGACTAAGGCCGTCGAGATTTACATGGCTAAGGCCATCGTTTTTACACGACCAAGGCTGTAAAAACACTTACATGGTTAAGGCCATCATTTTTACACGGCCAAGGCCGTCGAATTTTACATGGCTAAGGCTATCGTTTTTACACGGCTAAGGCCGTCGAGTTTTACATGGCTAACAACATCGTTTTTACCCGGCCAGGGCCGTAAAAACTCTTACATGGCTAAGGCCATCGTTTTTACACAGCTAAGGCCGTCGAATTTTACATGGCTAAGGCCATCGTTTTTACATGGCTAAGGCCGTCGAGTTTTACATGGCTAAGGCCGTCGAGTTTTACATGGCTAAGGCCATCGTTTTTACATGGCCAAGGCCGTAAAAACTCTTACATGGCTAAGGCCATCGTTCTTACACGGCTAAGACCGTCGAATTTTACATGGCTAAGGCCATCATTTTTACACGGCTAAGGCCGTGGAGTTTTACATGGCTAAGGCCATCGTTGTTACACGGTCAAGGCCGAAAAAACTCTTTTATGCCTAAGGCCATCGTTTTTACACGGCTAAGGCCGTCGAATTTTACATGGCTAAGGCCATCGTTTTTACACGGCTAAGACCGTCGAGTTTTATATGGCTAAGGCCATCGTTTTTACACGGCCATGTACGTAAAAACTCTTTCATGGATAAGGTCATCATTTTTACAACGGCTAAGGCAGTCAAATTTTGCATGGCCAAGGCCATCGTTTTTACACGGCTAAGGCCGTCGAGTTTTACATGGCTAATGCCATCGTTTTTACACGACCAAGGCCGTAAAAACATTTACATGGCTAAGGCCATCGTTTTTACATGGCTAAGGCCATCGAATTTTACATGGTTAAGCCCGTCGTTTTTACATGACCAAGGCCGTAAAAACTCTTAAATGGCTAAGGCCATTGTTTTTACATGGCTAAGACCATCGTTTTTACACGGTCAAGGCCTTAAAAAATCTTACATGGCTAAGGCCATTGTTTTTACACGGTTAAGGCTGCCATCAAACACGGATTAAGGCCGTCAGATTTTACATAGCTAAAAACCATCATTCTATACGGCTAAGTCCACCCTTTACGCGTAACTAAGGTTGTCAAATTTTATGTGGCCGAAGCCATCATTTCTGCACGGCCAAGATTGCCGAATCTTAGATGCTCAGAGTGGTCGCCAACAAATGACCCACTTAGCTTCAACTACGGTAAAAAAAAAAGCACTAAGGCGATGAACAAAAATATAACAAGGTTCCAGAAAACAGAAAAAGATTAACTATGCCAAAAGTCATATATCTTTATCTGCAAAAGGGTCAACACCCATGATACAAAATAGGTATTTACAAATATATTTGATTACAAAAATCCTAAAGGCCTCCGCCACTCCGATCATCCTGCCTCGCCTGGTCTTCATGTGGCCCGTCTTCATTCCTAGGAGGGTACGCCTTGAAAATCCAAGAGCTGGACTCCAATGATTAACATCTGCAGAGTTACCCACCTCCGTGGCCGGTGATTCGGGACTATGGCCGGCCGTTTCACGGGCATCTCTAACCAACTGGCGTTGACCCTCAACCTCCGCCTCAAATGCTCGCCCGACCGCCAAAAATTCCTCAAGTACGACCAGCCGATCCTCCGCATACACCCACATCTCATGTGCCTCACGAGATGCATCGGCTTGTGCGAGAGCCCGCTTGAGGTCCTCAACCTCGATTTTCTTAGCATCAAGCTCCGCCGTTAAGGCCGTAACCTGAGTGCGCAATTCCGCCGCCTCCTCTACCACTACACGGCCAAGCTGTAATTATTCATCCTTAGATTGATTGAGGATCTCCATCTCCGCAGCACGAGCAAAAACGGCCATGAGTTGCTCGTCAACTTTCTGCAGCTCAGCCACTATCTCCACTTGATCTAAGGACCCGCCTTCTTCGCCCTCTTCCTCAGTAGCGATTCTTGGGATTGCCAAATCCGCACATTCAACCCCTCTCTCTGCGGCCACCCGCGACCCGCTATCCCGAGCACGTGCCGAGAAGAGGTTAGTAACGGCCTCCCTTCTAAGATCAGACCTCCCCGAGCGAATGGCCTCAGCCATAAAGACCAGCCTAGACTCAGGGCGGGGTGGCTTAACCTTCTCTGTCTATGTGACCACCGCCTTGCCAGCACGAATCCGGTGTCTCATCATCTCGAACGACTATTCTCCTTCAAGTCCACCCTCAGGGGAACGCAAGTCGGGCTTAGATGGCGTCACTTCGATAGTAGGCATCCTTATAGGGGCAACCTCGGGGACGGTCTTAGGCACAACCGCCGGTATCTCCTCGGGCGTCATTTCAAGAACGGTCCCAAGCACCGCCTCGGACATTGCCTCGGGAGCAGCCACTGATACGGCCTCTTTCCTTCAGGGGGGAGAAGCAGTGCCCCTAGATGTACCTACGAGGAGCATATCCTCCCCGTCAGAATAGGACACCGCCCTAGAAGGGCCGGCCACAATTTTCTTCTTCTACTTCTTCTTCTGCGCCTTCTACGAAGCACCTTGACCTACCAAAATATGTATGAGTTGAGCAAGGAAAATTAATAGGAGCCTCTAAGCTAGAACGAAATAGAATAACCAAGCAAGGCCGTTACCTGTCGGGCCATAGAGCCTGAGGAATTCTGGCCAGGTACGACTCTCCTCTGCAAACCGTATAAATGCTCTCACCCATGAACTAATGTCATCAAGCCTTCGAGGAGTGCGATCTGTCACTACATAAAGGTAAAAAAAAAATCTACGATGGTTAAGCCAACGAAATAAGATTGCCGTAAAAACTGCATACATGAATGATTACATGCTGTGTTCCATGCCTCCGAGAACCCTTCGGGGTTAGACACCAGATGTTTACGCACGTAGAAAAATCTCTTCCAAAATTTACGACTGGCCTTGTCGTCAGCTTGCACCACAAAACTTTTCTTACCCTGACGTACCAACTGGAGCATGGTACCCCTCATGAAACTCACGCTGAACATTTGCAAGAGGTGGTGAACATAGACCTCCTCCTCAGCCTTAGCCGCATAGGTTGTAAGAATCCTGCACACCTTCAGCGCATACGAGGTAAGTTGGGCCGGACACGCCCTATACAAACGACAAAGCTCCTCCGCCAGAGGATTGAGCGGGAGGCTATACCCGATCCGAAAAGCATACTCGTAAAATGTGCAATATCCAGGCCTGTGCACATTGGCATAGTCCGTCCTGGCCGGAGCCATCTCAATGTAATCAGAAACATTGTACGACTTCCTCAGAGCAACCAAATGAGATGACGTCAGCTCGCTAAGTTCCCAAGGAGGAAGTGTACACTTGTTCTTAAAATCCTTCCGTGTAAACATGTCCTGTGGAAGTATGTTGGCCATTGATAGAGGAACGAGGACCTACTCGGCTTCCCCTTCCCCATCATCTGAAGATGATGAAACCCTAGAAGGGGCATCATCCTTGGTCTTGGTGCTATTGTGGCGACGCTTAACTATGATGGAAGCTATGAGAGAAAGGATCTTCGGGGGCACAGGGTTCGATTCCCAGGAACGAAAATTTTAAGAAGATCAACGAGTACAATAAAAAGACGAGAATAAGATTGAGGAAATACTCTCTAAGAAAGTTCGAAAGTTGAATTGAGTTCAACCTCTCTTCTATTTATAAGGAAAGGCACATGAAAATAAAAAATGCATGATTCGAAAATCGGCCCGGGAAATCAAAACATCACGTCATGTCCTGAACCGCCTCGGGAGCAAAAGTAATGATCATGCACGTGATCGATGATGTCATCCTAAAAAGGATCCCTAAAAGGAGGTTATATGTCAACGGCATAACACCTTCGTATATTATCACGCCCTTTTTCACAGTATCTACGGGTACGGCCAAATTTATAGAAAGGTCGAGCACGTATGTCGGTTCGTTGAGGACATTTTTCGGCTACGTCCCCAACAAATGGAGGGACTATCTGTATTGCGCAAATTTGGTTCCCTATATTCTCATGCTATCTATGCACGTCCTTGACATAGAGACCGGCCCAACTGAGGCCGACCTGAGCAAGGTCGACCCCAGTAAGTGGACGGACCGAGTGACATGAGTCATGACGACGTCGTTTGAAGCTCTGACTCTTTCGTACACTAAGGCCACCAACTTATGTACTTTTCTTTGATTATTTCGAGGAAGATCTCATAATATATAAATGAGACCTCCCCCTTTGTAAAGGCGCATATGTATTTTGCTACTCAGAATATACAACTCTATCTCTTGTGCAAAGATTATTACTTGTTCTATTGTTCTTGCATCTCAAGATATCTACATTATTATAACCGATCTTAGCTACACGATACCTCTAGTTCATATTACGTTTGATTCCGATTAACCCTTGTTTATTTTCGATTGTTCTTGAGCTTAATAAGTATTTACATAACTTTTTTGTCAAACAAATACAAGATTTCTTCAATGAAATTACTTTGTCCTAAATTCTCAACTTTAAAAATATCTTAGATGATGGACAAAAGCTTAGACAAAAGGACAAAAAGAGTTTGAGGCATTAATTTCTCAAATTCGTAAACTTTTAACCAAAAACTAGTGCTTAATAGACAATATTATTAAGTTCAAGTCTCTATAAAAGTTAACACGTACATGTAATATTAAATTGAATCAAAAGTAAAAGAAAAAACCTAATAAAATTCGTAATATTTACAGTAAATTTGCTCAAGTGACAATCTAACAGGGCACTCATGCAGTAACCACAAAAAAAAAAAAAAAAAAAAACTTAAATCCCTTGAAAAGGGGTCTTGACTTCTTATACATCTTATCACTTTGCTTCTTAAAGTAAACAAAATTGTGAAAATTTTTGGCAAACTCTGTGTAAGGCTCAAGCTGGAGAGACAGAGGTAAATCCAATTTTATCAGATAAATTAGTTCTTGTCAAAGGTGAAAAATGCTCCATTTGCTGAATAAATTGCACGTCGTGAACCAAAGGATTATCTGTTCTCCCTGGAGGAGACCCCGAGTAACATGACGGTGATTTTCTTCCATCTTTTGTCTGCGTTCATACATTCTCTTGTTAACATAGCAAATAAGAGATCTTTCTCGTATTCAGATTCAGACATTTTAAGTATAGAAAAGTAAACCAAACGATAAGTCCGTAACATAATCAACAATTCTAGGGATATCCCATTGATAAAGCAAATGTATATATCAAACAAAAAGAATTAGTCTAAAAAAGTTATATATATATATATATATATATATATATATATATATATATATATATATATATATATATATATATATATATATATATAAATATATATATATATATATAGGGAATCTTGGCTTAGAGAACAAACCTTATCAGCAACAATGTTGAGAATCCCACTTCTTCCATCAAAACTCTTCTGGCTGATCACATGAATTTTCAAATATTATTTCTCAAAAGATCAGTTACAATACTCCATTATTATAAAGAAGAGAAAGAAAAATATAAAAAAGTGAAAAAATGGAATAAAAGAAGAAGTACCTATTATCGTTGTAATTCAGGGATTTGAGGAATTCAGGAAGAGTAGAACCAGGTCTTCTAGGTTTAGGGCAAATAGGTGGCACATTATTTCCTCCATTATTCAGCTTATTTTTCTCCTCAACAAAAATACTCTTCACTGAAGAATGATGCATCTGTCGTCCACTAATTTAACATGTAAAGAAAAATGTGTATTTCTACTAATTAAATTGTCACAAGTACGAGAACTTGTGACAGTTTCTATAACTGTTCCTGATTATTTATACCTTTTCAGAAAATGGTAATGATACTTTTTTTTACCATAAGTTAACATCGGCCACAAGTTTATCTCAAAGACAGTGGAAAAAAGAGATAAAATAGTGAAGTATACAGGGCTTATAGAAGTTAGTTATAGTGAAAGAGCCAAGAGGCCATTGCTTGGCCAAGATTTTACGTAGGGTTAGGCCTTTGACTAGAGTTTTTTATTCCTATTTCTTCTCCATTTAATCATCTGGACAATAATTACTGGTCCAAGTGTTTAAGTTCCCATGATTTTTGCCTTCATTATTTAACTCTCGGCTTATGTTTTTTAACAATTTGTTTCCATGTTATGCTTACATAAAAATTCACTCAATCAGATTTCTCAAACTTCTAGTAGCCAAATATCTATTTTACCCTTTTAATTATTAATTTTAATTTTTTCACTTTTTTATATTATGTCATTCTTATTTATTTTTAATCTTTATTATGAACTTACTTATAGAATAAATAAATTTATTTATACAGTATAAAAATAAAAAATAATTTACAAGCATATAACATTGGAATAATAAAAGTCGGACATTGATGCAACTTATCTTTGAGGAGTCATACCTAATATTTATTTTGTGTGATGATCAAATTGTTGGTAGAAAAGTATACTTGCATACGACGTATAATAAATAATAAACATGACATAACAATTAATACATATCTTCCACATCTTAATATGCTTTTAGAAACATTAACCTGTCTTGATGTTGTTATTAGATGATCAACCATAGTAACATGTATCTTAGAAGGTATAAATTCTGCATTTCATCATTTTCATATTAAGATTTTTATTATGATCATTGAAAAGGTTGGAACTGTTAGAAGCTTAGAGTGAGCTCATGTAATTGGTTTCAATGGAGGAAACCCTAGCTGTACAGCAGAGAGAAAAAGGAGGAAAAGAATTATTGGAAAAGAAACTCTATTTTATTCTGAATCTCATCACCTCTTAATCCTGAAATACAAGTATATATACTAGTGTTACAAAGTGGCTATATTTACAAATATAATAATGGCTACAGAATGTATGAACTATATTACTATGTGTGTGTATTATTATGTGGTTCGTTGGGCCTGGTCTGATAGAGGCTCATTTTGCTCTAACACCCCCCTCAAGCTAGGGGGTGATAACACTCCAAGTTTTCCTAGCAAATGATGGTGAGATAGACATGTAAGGGGCTTGTCATGATGTCAGCCAGTTGGTCATCACTTGCAACATAATGAAGAGAGACCAAAGTAGAAGTAACATTATCGCGCACATAATAACAACCAATCTCGATGTGCTTGGTGCGCTCATAAAACACTGGATTCTTAGCAATATGTAGGGCATCCTGATTGTCACAAAAAAAGGAAAAGGGTGAGTAATAGAGACACCAAAATCAGCAAGTAACCCGAGCAATAAGGACACCTCTGTAGCTACTTGTCGAAGAGCTCTATATTCAGCCTCAGCAAAGGATAAGGACATAGTTTGTGTTGGCATTACTGTGTTAAAAAAATTAAAAAACTGTTAGAAGAATAAAGAAATATAGAAAACAATAAAGAATCAAAAATAGTCCGAGTCCACAATTTTCTTGTGCGTCCTTAAGGAGTTTTATCCCCCTCACACATTGCCAAGGTAATGGATTAAATCCTACCAGGATAAAACAGAATAAACCTTCCTACAACAGTGGCAATACAAACTGCAGGATACCAACGAACTCAAAGAACGGAGCAAAATCACACTTACGAATTTGAGAGAGAGAGAGACTGTGAATTAGAATGCAGTATTTTCAGAAAGAAGGAAGTTCTCTTGTATTTTTCATGTCTAGAAAACAAAGCCATGCCTCAGAATTTATAGGCAATTATCAGAAGAGGTGTCTGAAAAAGGCGTCTTTTCGGAAAATGTGTTCTGCCGCGGTCCTACCGCGGTTACGCCAGGACCAGAGCCAGAAAGGCTCTCTGAATCTGCAGCAGGGTTCTGGCGCGTTCCTACCGCGGTTACACCAGGACTGCGGCCAGACTATCTTACTGAAGCTTTAGCTGTGATCTGGAATTTAATTAATAATTAAATAATTAAATAAATTATGTCCAAAAATAATCTTATCGATTGATTATTTGACAAATCCAAAGCCAAAGCCAAAGCAAAAGCCAAGTTGAGCGAGCGAGCGACGACGGCGTGAGGGTTAATTCTCTTCAACTCCTTTTATGAGCTTTAAGAAGTGATTCTATATATAAGCACACAAATATAGTTGTCCCTCACCAATGAGGGACAAAGTGCAAGACAAAAGCTCACTCAAATTTTAATTTTCCCTCCATTTTATTTTTCTCCATTTCCAATTCACACTCTTTATACTTTAAAGCCCAATGGCTTAAAAGTCCAACAATTCCCCACATGAATGGGAATGGCTGTATCAAGAAAGATAATAGATGAAAGCTATGTGATTTTTCAAGTAAGGATTAATTGTATCTGGATAAGTAGGTTTCCTTTTGAACTTTCCGTAGCGAACATATGTCGTATATACTCGGTCAATCGGTAGATTTGATATCTTTGAACCGTCGAACTTTCTTGCATACCTAGACAACCATATGTCATACAACCAACCCTTAGCCGTCTTTTGGTTCTCATTGTTGTGTTCGTTTTAGCCATGAACACCGTCTGCTTTCATAAGTGCGTAGAGAATTGGCCTGACAGAATTCTCATTGAAGCGGCTTCTACTTCATACTTACATAGTTGATTCCTAAACGTGTAATCCTTTAGATTGACACTATTTGATAAATACCACATCAAACTTAGGTAAAGAACGTGTACAGTTCTATCCTTGTTACTAACATTGTCTTCTTCACGAGAATGGACCAAGATTTTATTTTGACAATGTTGAACCGGTCAATCACAACTTTATTTGAGCTTTTTGAACATAGATATCGGAACATCCAAAATTCTAGGTAGAGTTACCGCCATATTGACTTGTCCTTGGCCATAGTTCCATTCACTTAGATGATTTCTCAACTCACTCTCTAGTTAAGCCTTTTGTAAGCGGATCCGCCACATTATCCTTTAATCTTACATAATCAATAGTGATAATTCCACTAGAAAGTAGTTGTCAAACGGTGTTATGTCTTCGCCGTATATGACGAGACTTTTTGTTATACATAACGCTCCCCGCCCGTCCTATTGCAGCCTCACTATCACAATGTATGCAAATAGGAGCCAAAGGTTTTGGACATAACGAAATGTCTTCTAAGAAATTTTGAAGCCATTCAGCTTCTTCACCGGCTTTATCCAAAGCTATAAAATCTGATTCCATTGTAGAGCGAGCGATACACGTCTGTTTGGAAAACTTCCAAAATACTGCTCCTCCACCAACAGTAAAAACATATCCACTTGTGGACTTTGTTTATATTGAGCCGGTTATCCAATTTGTATCACTATATCATTCGATAACTACAGGATATTTATTGTAGTGCAAAGCGTAGTCTTGGGTATACTCCAAATATCCCAAAACTCGTTTCATTTCCACACAGTGATGTTTGTTGGGATTACTTGTGAATTGACTAGGTTTACTTATTGCACAAGCTATATCAGGTCGTCTACAGTTCATAATGTACATTAAGCTTCCCAACACATGAGCATACTCCAACTGATATATACTTTCACCTTTATTCTTTATAAGATGATGGTTTAATTCAATTGGAGTTCTTGCCCTTCTAAATTCCAAGTATTTGAATTTTTCAAACACCATTTCACGTAATATGATTGAGACAAAGCTAGACCCTGAGGATTCATCTGGATTTTAATTCTTACAATTACATCGGCAACTCCTAAGTCTTTCATATCAAACTTACTAGAAAGCATTCGCTTAGTAGCTTGAATGTCAACAATGTCTTTGCTCATTATTAGCATATCATCAACATATAAGCAAACAATAACTATATGATTTGAAACGTTCTTAATGTAAACACATTTATCACATTCATTAATCTTAAAATGATTTGACAACATTGTTTGGTCAAATTTCGCATGCCATTGCTTGGGTGCTTGTTTTAGTCCATAAAGGGGCTTAACAAGTTGACATACCTTCTTTTCTTTTCTCGGAACCACAGACCTTGCAGATTGGTTCATGTAAATTTCTTCCTTTAGATCACCATTTAAGAAGGCTGTTTTTACATCCATTTGAGGATTTGAAGACCATACAAGGCGGCTAACGCTATTAGCATCCGAATTGATGTAATTCTTGTTACCGGCGAGTATGTGTCAAATAATCAAGAGCTTCTCGCTGTCTAAGTCCTTTGACAACAAGTCTTGCCTTGTATTTGTCAATAGTACCATCGTCTTTCATTTTCTTCTTGAAAATCCATTTAGAACCCACATCTAGGGCTTTAGCAGATTTTGCTTTAATAAGTGACATCTGGAAATGAAAAAGAAACTCTATCCTCAACCCTTCCAATCCTTAGTTCATGGTGGCAACTTTACCTGGGGGAAGATCAACCAATTCTCAGGTATGGTTGCTCAATATGGATTCTATTTAACTACTGCAAGCTTCTTTCCAATATTGTGCTTCTAAGGAATGTCGACACCCCTTTTTCTTAAGGAGAAATCGGGTTTACGACATTATGGGTGGAATGACTCTTTTATTACCCTTTTGGGGAATTTGGGTTATGGATTTGGAGAGTCGCCACCTAATGATTATAGTGCATTAGGACACTTTCAGAGAAAAGAAAAAAGATTTGAAAGAATACCAGAGTTCGGGTAAGGGCTTGAAATTATCTTGAGGGGAAGGTGTTAGACAGCCCTCAAGATCCACTAGTGTGGTTCCCAGCCTTGCATAGTTGTAAAATTTAAGAAGAGTAGGAATAGACAAGCAAAGTTTACACATAAGAAATATTAACAAGTTGATAATTTTGAAAGAGAAAGGCACAAGTGAAAAAAGAACTTAGTTTGAAGAAAACATTAATTTAAATAAAGTAAAGAAAATGGGTCCTAGGTTTTAACTATAATATGGATCATTCGGTGCAATACCCAGCAATCATTCTCTCACGAGATATTAGCGCACCGTCGTCATCCCCATATTCTACCCTTCCCACCCCGTTAAGGTATTTAAATGTGATTGGTCTCATTTACTTATTGCATGCTAATACACGTTCCGACCTATTAGTCCCCGGGTATTTGGACTTCTAATACTAAAAGGGAAGAAATGGGATAGAGGCATATATGGAGTATTAAATTGATAAAATACTAGGGCGTTAATCAAAACAAATAGCAAATAAGTGGCTACAAAGCAAACACTCAAAGGCTCATACAAAACCCCGTAGATCACAACAACGATTAGTTTAGCATGATTTGCATATACTGGCTTGGTCTTTAATTATTGAAATAAGAGGCGGAGGAATAAATTTAGCTCATAAAGTTGGATAAAAAGTCTACATCGAGCCCCTCGGGTCTGATTTATTAGTTATTGAGGTCTTAATGCAGAAGTGTTTAAAAGAAAGTAACGGCTGCAGTAAATTTGTAAATGGATTTGAAATCAGCAGACTGTTTGAGTAGGAAAAATGCAGAAGAGTTATGAAAGATTTTTTAGAGGCAGGAATGTCTTAAGAAAAGAGTGAGTTACATGACCATTTTAAACGGCAATTTCAGGGACTGAGTAAAACGCTTAAGCGATGTGTTTAAAAGAACTGTTTAGAAAAAGATGCAGATTTGAAGAGTTTAAAAAAATACCGATTTACAAGAGTTTTATTGAAAATATTACATTAGGACATTAAAGTTCAGTTAACGGACTATTATTTCTTAAAACGAATCAGACAAGTTGCAACGGAATCCTATAGGCATGATGTCTTTGTTGAATTTTAAAGCTTGTTAGAGAGTTGGTAAATAGATGAACGTTCAATTGCCCTATAGTTTGCCTAACGCGTATGCATTTCTTACGAACATGGTTTGTACATGCAATTGATTAGGCGAATGTTAAAGTCCTATAGGCAGGATCTCTAATGATTTGCAACATAATTAAACGTTAAACCCTATGGTCATGTTATCTAAATGACTTGGAAGTTTTAATACAATAGGCATGGTAGCTTGATGAGGTTGAGTATTTGAACATCCTATAGGCATGATTTCTAAATAATTGAAAGTATAAAGACCTATAGACATGATTTCTAGATGATTAAAGCATAAAAGATCCTATAGACATGATTTATACCCATAAACTTATGCAAGCAATATAAACCCATCCCACACCCTTTACTAAATTTTTTCCAAGTTTATTACATAGTTATTACAAAACTGGAAGGAAAAGACTGAAATTAGTACATCAAAACTAAAGCCAGACTCGAGGAGGCTTAATGCAACCTTCAACATCCAACACATATGTTTCACCAAATCCGGATTCCAGATTCCAAGACCTTCTCTTAGAGTGTTTCAAAGTTCCAAGGGTTTTCCAAAAGCCCAGGCAATGCTTACATTCTAAAGATTGAATGTTGTAACAGAGTAGTGCAATGTGTGGAATTACCAACCCTTAGGCCTCCAAGTTCAGAGGGAACTCTAGGGTCCCTAAGCATGGCTTACCATGGGGGTGTAGCACTTTAGAGCTAGGAGTAGGTGTAAAGTGAGGGGACTAGAGGAAACCAAAGCAAAGGGTGGTCATACCCAGCCATGGGTAAGACTGGCACACCCCTGATCCTCCACTTGGTTTAAACAGATAAAGAGCAGACTTTAGAAGTCAAACAAGAGCCTGGTTGGTGATTAGGACACTTCCAGACCCTAGTCAAGGCTTAACACATAAAGAGGGAGAAGGGAATGGGACTGATTTGAGTAAAGGTCCAAGATAACCTGGTCCCAGGTCATGGATAGAAATTGGATGCTATCTTAACCTAGAACAGTACTCTCACATAAATGGATCAAAGGGAAGGGGTTCGCATGGAAAAACATGTGTAGAAAACATCAAGGAAAAGAAAGCATAACAGAACATAAGGGTGCAGAAACATGAAGATAGAACATAACAGACTAAAATATGATTACATAATGCAAGAAAGCTGAACATATAATGAGGGACATGCAAAAAGGAGTAGTAAACACATAGTTGTGGAGAATGTTAACTTATGGGGACATACCAGTTGCAATTTTCAAACAACAGAAAAAACAAAGCAAGAAAACAACCAGAGAGTCTTCAGCAAACACTTGAGAAAAGCAAGAGAGATTCCAAAGTCTAGCCTTGGCTTTCAGCTGGCTAGTCAGAACAATAGCACAAGTAATAGAAAAGAAGAGAGAGCTCTGAGTGTGTGTGTGTTTTTGAACTCAATTATTCGTGTGTTTTAAAGAAAAAGAGTGAGGTATTTATAGTTGAAAATAGGCAGGTAAACAAGGCAAGAAATAGTTCAGTATCAATCATAATCAATCAGGAGAAGAGAACTCCTTTAATTAAGGATATGGAATTTGAATAGGAGAGGGCAGAATTTTATTTAAGAAAAGAACACGTTGTGTAGTAAAGGGTAAATACATAAGAGAAGTTTTTGAGAATACATGGTTTAGGTAAATAAGGTAAGAATAAAATCAATTAACACATAGTAAATTAAGGAATCAAGGATTCGAACTCAAACTGAATTAAGTCAGAAAATTTGTCCAAATTAGACAAGGAAAAATTCAAATAGGCTCTCATAATGGAGGTCTGAAATCAATCCCTAATAATTAGGGTTAGTTTGAGAGGAAAAGGTCTGACTAAAAGGATGCATAAACTTAAACATGCAGAGGCTAAAATTAAACAAACAGAGTGGTCGTGTAATCAAAAATAGAAGATCATAACTATGCGAGAAATCATACAGTCTTGCAAATCATAGAACATGAGACGAATTTAGAGATTAGGGTTTTTTTAAAATCAAACAGGAAACAACAAAAACGCACATAAGTGGTTTGGAGAACCCCAAATTCTCAGGTTTCTTCCACAGATTAAGTGCAAAGACAAAATCATAGAAAATCAGGCGAAATAAACTCAGGAAAACCCAAAGAACAAAGACATTTCATGGAAGCAAACATAGTAAAGGAAGTCACTAGAAATCCTAGGAAAATACAGTAAATAAAAATACACAAAAACCATAGTGAAAACACTTAGGAATTATAGAAAAGTAAAAAATATAGTAAGAAATAGTAGTAGAACAAGTACAAAATCTAGGAAACCCTAGGTTTGAGAAGACGAACAGTTACGAAAACAAAACTTGAAATGATGTGAGAAACACTTTGAAAAATATCAGAAATAGCACGGATATAAAGTAGATCTTAGAGAAAATAGAAAAACCTCGAAAATGGCTTTGGGTTTCAGAGAAACGCTAGAAAAATGAGAAAGGCCTGGAAAGGGCTGGTCCGAGTCGGAGATGAACTCGCAAGGCTAGGACACGCCGGAGATGGCCATAAAACCTGAATCAGAGGGATTCTGAGCCAGGATCTTCAAGGTCAGGCCTTGGTTCTTTGAGTAAATGGAGCATAAAGGCACGTGGGGATGAGTACAGGCCACCTAGGACCTGAGACGCCATGGTTTTCGGTGAGATAAGGCGAAAACCAGTGAGAAGGGGCTAGGGTTTCGGAGAAGACTTGAGAGAGTTTGAGAGACGAAGGGTTTAGAGGTGTCTACTGAAATGAAAAGTGAGGGAGTTAGGGTTGGTTGTGGGTTAAAAAGGAATGGGCCAACATGGACCGTTGATCTAAATGATCAACGACCGAGATTAAGGGGTACGTGGGTCGGGTTAATTTGATTGGGTCTGGGTCGGGTAAAATTCAAATTTGGGTTATTTAATTAGGGGGTGGATTGGGGTACAAATCAGGCTATAATTGAAAGTAAAATGGGCTACAATTAAAATAACCACTTTTTCCATTTTAAATTTATAAAAAATAGTAAAAGCTGTTTAAAATCAAATTAAAAATACTAATTTAATAAACAATATGAAATTATTAATTTAAAAATATTGGGAATGATTTTGTGATAAAAATGCTATTAAATCGAGAAGTTGGCTAAAATTGCAATTCCATGCAATTTTAGTTTAAAAATATCAAATGCACTTGTAAAATAATGTAAATTATATTTTTGTATAAATGTGAGAATAAAATAAATTATTCAGCAGAATGAAAAATTTTGGGAATAGTTATTGGATTTTATAGTGCAAAATAGGCCATAAATTAGTTTTAGAAATCATTAAAAATTTGAAAAAAATACCAAAACCTTTTGGGATGCTTATATGCATATACATGCTATTTTGAAAGTATTTTGAGTATATAAATATATCGGAAGAAATTGAAAATCAACAAGAAGACATTGCTTCCTTGAAGGTACGAGGCTCACATTCTAATTGAAAAGTCAGAAAATCTGGACCAAATGAAGTAGATGTCCTTTGACGTTTACTTCTTCTCGGATTATCCTCACTACGCATACCATCTGCTATTTCCTCTCAAGGTTGTTTTGACTTTTGGTAGGTTACTTCACTTTCCTTTTTATATGGATAAATATTTTCAAAGAATTCAACATTATCTAATTCTATTATCGTATTAACGTGAATCTCAGGATTTTTTGATTTATGAACCAGAAAACGATATGCATTGCTATTGGTTACATATCTAATAAATACGCAATCAACCGTTTTTGGACCTAACTTTACCCTTTTAGGTTTAGGAACTTGTACTTTAGCTAGACACCCCCACACTTTGAAGTATTTCAAGCTGGGCTTTCTTCCTTTCCACTTTTCATAAGAAATAGGCTGTGTTTTACTATGAGGTATACGGTTGATAATTTGGTTAGCTATAAATATAGCTTTCCCCCACAAGTTTTGTGGTAAGCCAGAACTTATGAGCAACGCATGCATCATCTCTTTCAACGTTCGATTCTTTCTCTCCGCAATTCCATTTGATTGTGGGGAGTAAGGGGCAGTTTGTTTGGTGAATAATGCCATTTTCCAAACATATTTCTTCAAAAAGAGATTCATACTCGCCAACCCTATCACTTCTTATCATTTTGATCTTTTTGTTTAGTTGCATTTCAACTTCACTCTTGTATTGCTTGAAAGAATTAATTGCCTAATCTTTACTATTAAGTAAATAAACATTGCAATATCTCGTGCTATCATCAATAAAAGTAATAAAATACTTTGTTCCATCACGAGATGGTGTTGACTTCATGTCACAAATATCTATGTGAATTAAGTCTAAAGGACTTAAATTCCTTTCAACGGACTTATAAGGGTGCTTAGCATACTTTGATTCCACACATATTTGATATTTGGAATTAATGCAATCAAATTTTTGCAATACTTCTAAATTTATCATTTTTCGCGATGTTTTGAAGTTTACGTGCCCTAAACACGAATTCCATAAAGTGTTTGACTCAAGTAAGTAAGAAGAAGCATTACCTTTATTGATAGGAACTGCTACTACATTTAGCTTAAAAAGACCCTCATTGAGGTAACCTGTTCCTACATATACATTATTCTTACTTAGTACAACACTATTACAAACAAAAATACATTTGAATCCATTCTTGACAAGAAGTGAGGTAGACACAAGATTCTTGCGAATTTCTGGAACATGGAGGACTTGATTTAGAGGCACTTTTTTTCCCGACGTCATCTTCAACACAATCTTTCCAACTCCTTCAATTTTGGCTATAGACGAATTTCCCATGAAAATTGTCTCGTCGGGTCCTGCGGGGGCATAAGAGGAAAATAACTCCTTGTTAGCACAAACATGGAGGGTGGCTCCAGAATCTATTCACCATTCTTTCGGATTTCCTACCAAGTTGCATTCAGAAAATATGGCACACAAGTCCTCCATTTCATCTTCAACCATGTTAGTTTGATTCTTTTTCTTCTTATCATTCTTTGGTACACAACAATCCACGACCTTATGCCCAGATTTTCTACAGTTCTGGCAATTAACCTTGAACTTTTTCTTGCTTATGCAATTCTTTGGTCTAGAAACTTTCTTCCTCTTCTTATTTTGTAGCGCCTCCTCAACAATGTTTGCCCCCATTATTGTCGAGTTTCCACGTGACTTCTTTATAGCACTTTTGTTATCTTCTTCTATCCTCAAAATGAACAATCTAGTCTTCTAGTATCATTTCCTTCTACTTATGTTTAAGATAGTTCTTAAAATCCTTCAACAATAGAGGTAATTTCTCAATGAAAGCATCGACTTGAAAGGCCTCATTTATGACCATACCTTCATAACAAATTCATATTTAATAATAAGATAAATATTATTAATAAAATTATTATTTCGGGTTATACCTTCAGCAAGGAGGTCATGCACAGTGACTTGTAATTCTTGGACTTGAGTTATGACCGACCTAGTCTCAATCATCTTGAAATCCAAAAACCGTGCATCCACGAACTTCTTAAGTCCACATCCTCAGTCTTGAACTTCTTCTCAAGCGCATACTGTAACGCTTTTGAAGTTTCCATGATACTATAGACATTGTACAAACTATCTTCCAAACAACTCAGAATGTAGTTTTTGCACAAGAAATCAGAATGTTTCCATGCTTTAGTTACAACAAGTCGTTCATCATCCGGAGTATTTTCTGCCAAGACCGGAGGATCCTCCTTGATGAAACGTTGCAAACTCAACGTAGTAATATAGAATAGCATCTTCATTTGCCAACATTTGAAGGCAATACCGGAAAACATTCCAGGTTTTTCTGCTGGTGCCATAGCATGAGCAGGAGTTGAACGGCTTGACGAGGCAGCAACACTTGTAACAGTAGCACCCATTCCCACAACATTTTCATTAGTTTGGTTTTCATTCGTTATGTTTCTGTAGAGTTGGAAACAAAACAGAACTTTGTCAAATTAGTGAAGTTTTGATATCTTCAAACTGAATACAAACCAAACAGTTAACACGTAACAATGGTGAAGTTTATATATACTTCAAACCCGTATGTTTATTATTCCGGCAAAGTTTATATATACTTTAAACCAGATAGAACTATTATTGGAGTAGAAAGCACCAAAGCTTTAGTCTCCAATGCAGTATAAAAAACAGTTTAGTAGTATTGTGAAATTCCTTAAGCTTGTTAGCATTACTGTGTTAAAACAAAAAATCAAAAAATTGTTAGAAGAATAAAGAAATGTAGAAAAAAGTAAATAATTAGAAATATTCCGAGTCCACAATTTTCTTGTGCGTCCTTAAGGAATTTTAACCCCCTCACACATTGCCAGGGTAATGGATTATATTCTCCCAGGATAAAACGGAATAAACCTTCCTGCAACAGTGGCAATACAAACTGCAGGATACCAACAAACTCAAAGAACGGAGCAAAATCGCACTTCCGAATTTGAGAGAGAGAGAGAGAGAGAGAGAGAGATTACGAATTAGAATGCAGTATTTTCAGAAAGAAGAAAGTTCTCTTGTATTTTTCGTGTCTAGTAAACAAAGCCATGCCTCAGAATTTATAGGCATCTTAATAACATAAGCGAGAATGCCTAGGTTTTGTCAAAGCCTCTTCAATCATTGAATCATCGTTCAGCGCTTTCTTTGGCATGCCTCTTTGGTCAATGGGAGCAGCAAAAGATCAAACCCCACCTCACCGGCTCAAGCTGATTATCAGAAGAGGTGTTTGGAAAAGGTGTCTTTTTAGAAAAGATGTTCTGCCACGGTCCTACCGCAGTTATGCCAGGGCCGTGGCCAGAGAGGCTCTCTGAATCTGCAGCAGGGTTCTAACGCGGTCCTACTGCGGTTACGCCAGGACCGCGGCTAGACTATCCTTTTGAATCTTTAGTTGTGATATGGCATTCAATTAATTATTAAATAATTAAATAAATTTTATCCAAAAATAATCTTCGCAATCATTTTCCAAATCCAAATCCAAAGCCAAAGCGGAAGCCGAGCCGAGCGAGCGACGACGACGGCACGAGGGTTCATTCTCTTCAACTCCTTTTAAGTGCTTTAAGAAGTGATTCTATATATAATCACACAAATGTAGTTGTCCCTCACCAATGAGGGACAAAGTACAAGACAAAAGCTCAAAAGCTCACTCAAATTTTCATTTTCCCTCCATTTTATTTCTCTCTATTTCCAATTCACACTCTTTATACTTTAAAACCCAATGGCTTAAAAGTTCAACAATTTGCTATTTCTTGCTTTTCCACGAAAATTGGGCAGCCATCAAGAGTGATAAAATAACCAGAGACGGACTTCTTGAACATGGCACAAGCTGTTTAGTCTGAATTAGGATAAGCTTTGAGGGTAAACTTAGCACAGGAGAGAGGAGAATGCTTATAGCTGGTGCAAAAGATAAATACCTCAGAACTCGGATAGCAGCAAGCATGTGAGGGACCTGAGGAGCTTGGAGTGTGACGACCCAAAGGTTCATCACCGTAATTCTCCCTTTCCTTGCGCTTCTGAGGCCTTGAAAACCTCTTATTTGGTTGCGTCGATTCACGTGCGTAGTCCCGGCATGAAGCCAAAACTTTTTATGTGGAAATATTTGAATTCTTTGGTAAAAACTATGAATTTTGATAATAATATTGCTAAAGTTGACATTGGTCAACGTTTTGGGTAAACGAACCCGGACCCGTGATGTGATGGTCCCAGAGGGTCCGTAAGAAAATTTGGGACCGGGGCGTATTCCCAGAATCGAAATCCGAGGTCCCAGGCCCGAGTACAGAACTTTTTTTGTGAAATTATTTTCCGAAAATGCTTAAGGAAAAATGAAAATAAAAATTTATCAAAAGTAATAGTATCGGGCTCGTATTTTTGTTCCGACGCCCGGTACAAGTATTAAATGGGTGTTAAGCGATACCTGTAAAGTTTGGTTGAAAACGGATGCCATTTGACGTGTTTCGGACTAAAAGTGGAAAATTTGAAAGTTTTGAATTTTGAAAAGAAAATCATGAGTTTGGGGGGTTGATTCTCTGATTTTGATGTTATTTTTGTGATTTGATCACTCGAGCAAGTTCGTAGGATGATATTGAGTTAGTGTGTGTGGTTGGTAGGGAGTCCCGAGGGCTCGGGAGTGATTTCGGAGGTGGTTCAGGATGTTTTGCACTTAGAAAAATTGCAGCAGGTTTTTCTTCATCGTGTTAGCGTCCCTCTGGTCGTGTTCCCGATTCCCTCCTTTTTCCCTCCTTCGCGTTCGCAATTAACCCATCGCGTTCGCATATTACAAAAAAATAGGACCCTTGTCTCTTCCTCTACGCGCCGGTGTGAAGGCTCTCGCGTTCGCGAAGCCTAACCTGCTCATTCTACGCGTTCGCAATTCTTCCTATGCGAACGCGATGCTCAACCTGTCCAACCCTTTGCGAACGCGACCCTGTTCACGAGAACACAAAGGGTAATTGCCCAGCGAAATATTTAAACTCCAAAACAGTGTTCACTCCAGATTTCTTCCATTTTTTTACTCGAACTCTCTCCATAAATCCTCCATTGATGAAATTCAAGCTCTACTTTCACCATTACTCTTTGGGTAAGTGATTCCAACTTTGTTCTTCCATTATTCTTCATCTAATCATCAATTTGCTAGCCCTAAATCATAGAAATCCTGGTAGGAATTAGGGCTTTTGGGTAGAGTTAGGTTTTGAGAATTTTGGGTGATTCAACCTCAATTTGAGGTCGAATCTCAAAACAAATAATATATTTGGACTCGTCGGGTTATGGGTAATTGGAATTTGGTCCGAGCCTTGAGTTTGGACCATGTGGGCCCGGTGTCGGATTTTGGTATTTTTGGAAGAAAAATCAGAAATGAATTTCTGAGCTGGGAAATTGAATCCTTGTGCTCTTATTGATAATATTGAATCAAATTATATTAGATTTCGTTGGTTCGCGGTCGAATTCTAGAGGAAATGCGATTGTTGAGTTTTGAGTTGCTATTTTCAGATTCAAGGTAAGTGCTTGATCTAACTATGGCTTGAGGGAATAGGATTAGGTTGATATTTTCTATGTGCTATGTGGAGTCTGTGTATATGTATGGTGACGATTACCTATGCGCCCGAGTCTAGCATGACCGTGAGTCAGAATTGCTATTAAAATTTTGAAAGAAGTGAACCAATGTGATAGCTACTTGCTAAATGAACTATGAAGTGATAGTTGAGAAGCAAATGAACTAAAAAGGAAATGTTGGTACTTTTCCCTTGCCGGAACTTATTGTTGAGCTGTATTCCCTTGCCGGGATTTATTGTTGAGTTATTCTCCCTTGCCGGGAATTATTGTTGAATTATTCTCCCTTGCCGGGATATTTTTTCTTGCTATATATTTCCTTCCCTGTTTGATTGTGACCATTGATTGGGTGAGGAAAAGAGAGTAAAAGCACGAAGGGTGATGCGATGCAGTATGTGTTTGAGAGTAAAAGCACGAAGGGTGATGCCGTGCACTGTATAGTGAGAGTAAAAGCACAAAGGGTGATGCCGTGCATCATATTTGATATGTCTTGGTGAGAAATGAGAGTAAAAGCACGAAGGGTGATGCCGTGCATTATATTTGACAGTTTTGGTGAGGAACAAGAGTAAAAGTACGAAGGGTGGTGCCGTGCAATCGTTGTCTCATTGACTTTCTCTATTTGTTGTTATATATTCAGTTCTATTTCTTGTTTTGTTGAATTTATAATTAAATTGTTACACCCCTAGCATGTCCCCTCCCCATTATTTGTTAAATTCTTGTTCTCTATCTATTATTGCAAATATATCTGTACAGGTTGATTGTGGTAGGTCCGGTTTAGCCTCGTCACTACCTCGCCGAGGTTAGGCCGGGTGCTTACCAGCACATGGGGTAGGTTGTGCTGATACTACACTTCTGTGCCTTTTTGTGCACAGGTGAGGACACAGCCTACAGACCGCAGCAGTAGTTAGGGGGCGATCCTTCAGTCCAGAGACTCTGAGGTAGTTCGATGGTGTTCGCGGGCCCTGGGTCTTCTCTATCTTTTTCCATTTTGTTTTTATTGTATCAAACAGACATGTCATGTATTTCTTTTAGACTGTTGTTTTTAGTACTCTTTAGTCGTCCGTGAGTAGTGACACCAGATATTGGGTACATTCCGCATTTTTTTATCGCTATTGTTGCTAAAAGTCTTCCGCATGTTTAAATTAATTATTTCAGTATTTAATTTGTTTTAGATTTAGTTTTTGAGAAAATGATTAAAAAGTTTGGCTTGCCTAGCTTCGGCAGTAGGTGCAATCACGACTCCCGATGGTGGGAAAAATCCAAGTCGTGACAAGTTGGTATCAGAGCACTAGGTTACTTGGGTCTCACAACTCACGGACAAGCTAGGTAGAGTATGAGGGATCGGTACAGAGACGTCTGTATCTATCCTCCAGAGGCTACAGAGTTAGGAAAAATTTCACTTTGTTCATTCTTGTCATGCGATTTGTTTCTCAAAAATTTATTGTCGTTATACTCTTTTCTTACGCAAATGGAGAGAAGACGTGCATCTTCTTCTTCAGCGCAGCAGCCTGAGCCCCCATCAGTAGCTCCCGCGAGGGGTAGGGGCCAAGGCCGTGGCAGGGGCAGAGCTCAACCCCAGGCAACAGTTCCAGAGGTGAAGCCTCATATTTACTTTGATGAGGAGGTCCCAGCCCCACCAGCTCTAGTGGGCCCAGCTCAGGTCCCGGAGGGAGTGATGTTTTCCCTACATCTTCAGGATGCTCTTGTACTCATAGCAGGCTTTATGGACAGTGTCGCTAGAGCGAGATTGATGACACTAGCACCAGCCACTTCTCAAGCTGGAGGAGGGGTTCAGACTCCTGCAACACGTACTCCGGAGCAGGTAGCTCTCCAGACTCAGGTTTTGTTGGTTCAGCCAGCTGTGGCAGCTCAGACAGTCATTACAGCTCACGCCAGAGATGGGGCGGCCATGTCTTCAGATGCTTTGTAGAGATTTGATCGGTTCTCCAAGCTTTTCACCACCACTTTTAGCGGTACTTCATCAGAGGATTCCCAGGATTTTCTATAAGTTGTCATGAGATCCTCAGGACTATGGGGATAGTAGAGACCAATGGGTCGATTTTTGCACTTTCAGGCTTGTGGGATCCGCCAAGACTTGGTGGAGGGATTATTGCCTATCTAGACCAGTAAGGTCAACAGCTTTGACATGGGATCAGTTCACAGAGTTACATTTGGAGAAGTTTCTCCCCATCACTCAGCGGGAGGCACTTCGGAGACAGTTTGAGCGCCTTCAGCATGGCTCCATGAAAGTTATACAGCATGAGACCAGCTTTGTTGACTTGGCACACCATGCAGTAGTGATTTTCTCTACAGATCGAGAGAGGATATGGAGGTTCATTGATGGATTGATTCGGCCGATTCGCCTTCAGATTGCTATGAGAGTTGGCAGCGATATTACTTTTCAGGAGGCGGCAAATGCGGCCTGCCGAGTAGAGATGGCATTGGTTCGAAGGGGTAGTCAGGGTTCAGATAAGAGGCCTCGACATTCTGGCAGATTTAGTGGTACCTCCTCTAGGTAGGGATTTCCATGACAGAGGCCATCCCTCGAGACCTTTCCGGTCGGCACTTCAGGTTTCTCATGGTACACCATGCGGTGATGGTCATCAGCATCATTATTCGGATCAGCAGTCCTTCAGCGCACCATCAGCCCCAATCAGTGCACCGCCACTTTTGAGCTTCAGGGGAGGATATACCGGTCGACAGGGCCAGCAGTCTCAGCCACCGAGGGCATGTTATGGTTGTGGTGACATAGGTCACATTGTCAGATATTGCCCTTGAGGCTTGAGTAGTTCTCAGCAGCAGGGTCCTCGCCCGGAAGATTCAGGCAGCAGGTGATCCACACGACGCCCAGCCAGCTAGAGGTGGGGGTAGGGATCATCGAGGTGGAGGGAGAGACCGTAGAGGTGGAGCCCGGAAAGTCAGAGGAAGGGGTCAGCCCGCAACAGATCGTCCCATAGATACATTTCAAGGAGGTGGGGATCAGCCCTGTTGTTATCCATTGCCAGCCTAGCCGAAGGCCGAGTCATCTGATTCTGTGATCAGATGTACTATACTGGTCTGTGATAGGGGTGCTTCAGTATTATTTGATTCGGGATCAACTTATTCTTATGTGTCATCCTATTTTTCACCCTATTTGATCATGCCTAGTGAGGCTCTGGGTATTCATGTATATGTGTCCACACCGGTTGGTGATTTTGTAATGGTTGACCGAGTGCATCGTTCTTGTGTGGTGGTATTTGAGGGTCTTGAGACCCGTGTCAACTTATTGCTTTTAGACATGGTGGACTTTGATGTTATATTGGGGATGGATTGGTTGTCCCCGTATCATGCTATCTTGGATTGTCACGCCAAGACCGTGACTTTGGCCTTGTCAGATTTTCCCCGACTTGAGTGGAGGGAGACCCCGGGTCATGCCACCCGTAGTGTTATTTCGTATGTCAAGGCTCGGCGTATGGTTGAAAAAGGGTGTCTAGAATATTTGGCATATGTTCGTGACTCCAGCGCAGATGTTCCATCTATTGATTCTCTCCCTATTATTCGGGAGTTACCTGAGGTTTTTCCTTCAGACCTGCCGGGTATGCCGCTCGACAGGGATATTGATTTCTATATTGATCTTGCTCCTGGTACTCAGCCTACTTCTATTCTTCCGTATCGCATGGCCCGCCAGAGTTGAAAGAGTTGAAGGAGCAGCTTCTGGACTTGCTTGATAAGGGTTTCATTAGACCTAGTGTATCACTTTGAGGTGTACCAGTGTTGTTTGCGAAGAAAAAGGACTGGTCGATGAGTATGTGCATTGATTACCGGTAGTTGAACAAGGTAACGATTAAGAACAAGTATCCACTGCCGAGGATTGACTATTCGTTTGACCAGCTCCAGGGTGCCAGGGTCCGAAGATATATTTGAGGTCTGGTTATCTTCAGCTGAGGATTAGGGCATCTGATGTCCCTAAGACAGCCTTTCGTACTCGGTATGGGCATTATGAGTTTTTGGTCATGTCGTTTGGGTCGACCAATGCCCCCACAACATTCATGGAGTTGATGAACCGAGTGTTTAGGCCTTATTTGGATTTCTTTGTGATTGTATTCATTGATGATCTCTTGGTATACTCCCGCAGCCAGGAGGAGCATGAGCAGCACCTCAGAGTGGTTCTTCAGACTTTGAAGGATAGCTAGTTGTACGTTAAGTTCTCAAAGTGCGAAATTTGGTTGAGTTCAGTCGCATTCTTGGGTCATGTCGAATCATCAGAGGGTATTCAGGTGGACCCGAAGAAAATAGAGGCAGTCAAGAACTGGGTGATGCCATGCATCATATTTGATATGTCTTGGTGAGAAATGAGAGTAAAAGCGCGAAAGGTGATGTTGTGCATTATATTTGATAGTTTTGGTGAGGAACGAGGGTAAAAGAACGAAGGGTGGTGCCGTGCAGTTGTTGTCTCATTGGCTTTCTCTATTTATTGTTATATATTCAGTTCCATTTCTTGTTTTTTTGGATTTATAATTGAACTGTTACACCCCCAGCATGTCCCCTCCCCATTATCTGTTTAAATTCGTGTTCTCTTTCTGTTATTGCAAATATATCTGTACGGGTTGATTGTGGTAGGTCCGCTTTAGCCTCGTCACTACCTCGCCGAGATTAGGCCGGGCACTTACCAGCACATGGGGTCGGTTATGCTGATACTACACTTATGTGCCTTTTTGTGCACAGGTCAGGACACAGCCTATGAACCGCAACAGTAGTTAGGGGGAGATCCTTTAGTCCAGAGACTTCAAGGTAGTTCACTTGCATTCACGGGCCCTAGGTATCCTCTATCTTTTCCAGTTTATTTTTATTGTATCAAACAGAGATGTTATGTATTTCTTTCAGACTGTTGGTTTTAGTACTCTTTAGTCGTCCGTGGGTAGTGGCACCAGATACTGGATAGAGGCATGTTGTTAATTTCCGCATTTTGTTATCGCTATTGTTGCTAAAAGTCTTCGGTGTGCTTAAATTAATTATTTCAATATTTAATTTGTTTTAGATTATGTTTTTGTGAAAATGATTAAGAAGGTTGGCTTGCCCTAGCTTCGACAGTAGGCTCCATCACGACTCCCAATGGTGGGGAAAATCTGGGTCTTGACATGGAGAAATTGATTGTGATGATGCACTGAGAAGGCAATATCAGATCTAGTGTGTTGGAGAAAATTCAGTTTGCCAACAATTCTTCTATAAGTACTAGGATCAGATAGGGGCTCCCCCATATCACTTGAGAGCTTGAAAGATCCATCTAGAGGAGTGACCACAGAGGAAAATTTTTGGCAGTGAAATTCTGAAAGTAAATTAGAAGTAAATTTGTGTTGAGTCATAAGAAAACCAGTATCAACCTAGTGACTTCCAAACCCAGAAAATAGTGAATAGACCCAAATCCTTGATTTTTAACTGAGCATCAAGGAAAGCCTTGACAACATCCAACTCAAAAATATCATCACCGGTCAGAAGGATGTCATCAACATAAACAACTAAGACTATTAAAGAATTGCCAGTGGACTTAAGGAAAAGATAATAGTCATATTTACTAGGAATGTAGCCTCTAATAAGCAAGGCCTCAGACAGTTTAGAAAACTATTATTGGAAGCCTGTTTGAGGTCATATAAAGACTTCCTCAGCTTGCAAACCAATGGAGAAGATGAAAAGGATGATGTGGAGGAAAGTTATAAACCATGAGGGATCTTCATTTAAACTTCTTCATGAAGATCACCATGTAAAAAAACATTGTTGACATCTAGTTGATAGATAGTCCAATTCCTTAAAGCAGCAATAGTAGGAAGATATTTAATGGTGGTGAACTTCACCACATGGGAAAAAGTCTTATTGTAATCAATGCCTTATTTCTGATTGTTATCCCTTATTACTTTTCTGGCCTTGTACCTTTCAATGAAACCATTAGACCTTTGTTTGATCTTGTCGATCCATTTACAACGTATAGGCTTCTTAGGGGGGGGGGGGGGGGAATGTCCCAAGTGTGATTTGCATCTAAAGTCTGGAATTCCTTTAGCGTAGCCTCCTACCAAGCAGCGTAAGGTGCAACATTTTGATAAAACTGGGGACCATGTATGTGCAGAGTAGAAGAAGAGATCTTAGAAGCTAGAGAAGTAGAAGCCTTAGGAGCAAGAGATGGACAAACATAATCCCTTAAATAAGCAGAGCGATTACTGATCTTGGAGGAATGTCTAGAAGGAATAGAAATAGAAGGAGCATGGGGCATTGCTGGTGGAGAATTATAGGAAGAAGCAGCGATGGAAAAATGAGCATGAGGAACAATAGGAGGAGAATAAGTAGAAGAAGGAGGAGCAAAAGTAGAAGTGGGAGCATGATAAACAAAAGGAGGATAAGAAGTGGGAGAAGGAGGAGCAGAAGTAGAAATTGGAGAAGGAGGAAAGTTAGGTAAATCAACAAAAGGAGTGTGAGAAGAAGGAAAGATTTGTGAAGTAGGATAGGAATAAGGAAATACATGCTCATGAAATAAAACATATCTGGAATATAGGAGGCCCCTCATTTTTCCTCGCAGAATCCAGGTTTCGACATTAATTGGGAACAACCCATTTTCTTTTGGAAATTGGGTATTTGAAGAGTCGCCATCTAATGTATTAAGGTACGTTAGGGAACCTAGAGCAATTAACTCATGTAACCAGTTTGCATTATCAGAGATTTGGGGTAAGGGCTCAAAATAACCTGGAGGGGAAGGTACTAAGCACATATTTGCAAATGCAGGAAGTTTAGGCAGTCACCCATTACCTTCCCATAAGCGGTTATATAAGCAAGTTTAATTAACGAACTCTAAGCGTGCTTTACTCGTCTCTTCCTTGTGACCCCGAAGGTATTTTGGGACCTACATACTTAGGCAGCTCTAGACACTCCTAGGTATTTAAAGAAACAATTAAGGGGCTCATGTTTACCTCCACACATTAAAAAAATAAGTAGCACGTCTCAAACAGATGATTTCAAAGAATTTCAGAAGGCCCTAGAACATGATATCTAGATGAGTATCACAAACACGGAATATGCAACATTTGTTTTAAGGTGAACTGAAAGAATCCCAATCAGTTTGCCTACTGATTTTGAAGCCTATTAAACCTGGGCAGTTTCACACATAAACAGAACATATTTTCACAGTTTTATACCATTGATTACCTAAGACTTTCCTAGGCGTTGGTCTGTACGCAATAATCGTTCTGGGAACTAATTAAAACAACTTGAAGTTATTCAGTCCTATAGGCATGTTGATCTAGGTGATTAATGTTACAGAAGATGGTTTCATGCTTATTTATACTAGAACATGATATATATGTGTTGGACTATTTTGAAACCTTTTTATAGACAATTATTTATTTAAGTGATGCAGACTTGATTTAGAGAAAATGCAAACAAAGTCCTAAGGTAGAATTTCTAATGCACAGAGAGAGATGGTAATTATTATTAAGCATGATCACGTCAATAACTTAATGGGAGGATTTCCTAGTGATAACAACTTATGTAGAATCAGAAATGGAGTGATGAACTATAATATATTTTCCAATATGCAATGGCACTAAACGTGAATATCCTAAGGCATGATTTCTAATGCAAACAACACGAACCTAAATCATGATTCCTACTGCAGATAAGTACAACATAATCCTAAAGCATGATTTCCATTGCAAATCATCATAATGTAGACTTAAAGCAGGATTTTACCCGGTTTCCCCATAATAATCATATAGGATACATCGCCTTTTACTAATTACCCAAATATCTGTTTACAAAGAATATTATTATAAACCAGGATCAAATGAATTGCATAAATAAATATAAATTATACTATAGGGAACCTAAATCATGCCCAAAGTAAACCTGGGAATGCCAGGCCTTCAACACAATCTCAGATGCCAAAAATCTCATTGCCAATAGTGTGTCTTGGTGCGTCAGAGTTCCCCAAGGAGCTCAAGGATCCCGCGCAGTGCTCACACCAAGACCTTTTCTCAAATAGGGATTGGTTATGTGCAGCGTAGAAGGGTCAGCCTTGGCATGCCAGAGTTCAAAGGGATCTCAAGGATCTCTAAGCAGTACACACACAAGAGGGGTGGAACTTAATAGTCTAAGAGTAGGGTGAGAGTGGTTGACATAGTTTTAAAAGACTTAGTAAAACAGTATAGAGATAAAATTTAGAAATGGAAAGATTTTCAAACAAAGTTTAAGAAATATTAAGAGAAGAAAACAGTTTTGAAATCAGTCCTTAGAAGAGAAAGAATACAATCACATAGACTCAGCATACTTAGAATCACAACCATTTTACCGACAGTTTACACATAAGGGTGAATGGGTTGAGATGATATAGAGTTTATGTTGGGGAGAAAGGGGGAAGTATATAGACAACAAATTCACAGAATACTTAGACGTCTGTTGACTCAGAGACTTAACAAGTTAGCCATTATAATAGGCAGTGAGAACATAGAGCAGGAATGCAAAAAGAAATCATGTTGAAAACATGGGTACATTGGACATGATTAGTCATACAATTAGGGTCAATCAAGTTCATTAGGAGGCTAAGTTGCTCACACGATCATATCAGTTAGGGGAGTAAGCAGGTACTAAGTAAACATGCAGAACAAGTACCAAATAACCAAGTGAATCTTAGACATGCTGATTTCACATTGAACAAGAGAAGGTAGAATTTAGACATGCTTAATAAAACAACAAACAGGGAAAAAAATTGGATACATAGCCAATTGAACTAGTGAAGAAATGGAACACATGGAGTTGAGTTTCAAATTTATCTAGAGATATATCAGTTAAATAAGAAAGTGCATAATGTAAAGCATGGGCAGTTTCAATATCTAGCTTTGGCTTTCAGTCGGCTAGACCAGTAGTTATCACAAGTAGCAGAGAAAGAATAGAGAGCTAGAGTGTGAGTGCGTGTTATGAACTTAGTGTTCATGTCTTGAAGGAGAAGAATGAGAAGGCTTATATAACAGTTCAAGAGTAGAGCAAATAAGGTAAAAGAATCAGAAAGTAGCAATTAAGGGGTCATAGAATCCAATCACATAAGGAGTTCAGAATAGACTCCTTTAATTATGGGTAATTAGCCAAATGGTAATAACAGTGGTTCTAATTAAGGCAAAGAGTCCAGACCGTACCAATTAAGGAATCAGTAAGAATCCCAATGTTATACAAGCAAACAATTAAGGCAAAGATGGCCAATTAAAGTTATAAACAAGGAAATAAATAAAGTCTATGCATACAAATTTTTAACAGAGTAAATCGATCAGCCAGAATTTCAAAGTAATAATGATTTATGGAAAGAAATATCAACTTCCACAAATGGAAAATAGGCTAAGTAAACATATGCGAAGCCTAATGGAGATTAATTAGGGTAAAAATCATATAATAAGGGTTTTGACAAAGAAAACATTTAAGCCCCAGGAATAGGGAAAAGTAATATGACTTGTAACATAGGAAGTACCCAGAATCGAAGCAAAGGTTAGAAAAATCACAAAATCAACTAAGGTTTGGACGCTTTAGTAAAAATCAGTCAAGAATATAAAAGGAGAGTTGATTAAGTAAATAGAAGTCAGAAAAGACCTTTGGAAGAAACAACTCGTAATGAACTCTAGTTTATGGGAAAAGCAAGAATAATCGATTAAAACCAGTAATCTTTTGAGAAAAGTATGTAATAGTGTTCGGTTCATTTAAGATCTATCTAGATAATTTACTAGGTGTTTTTTAGAAAACATAAAAGAGCTGAGAGCATAGGTTCAGAAACCATAGATTCGTAACAAAATAAAGAGAACACTCTTACTCATAGTCGAACAATGACCTGAGGCAGGCTAACAAGTAGACTTTCAGACGAGAACCAACTAGGTTCTTTGAGATCTTCTCAAGGGGAGGGGGTCATTTAGGTTCAATTCTGGAAGGAGGGTTGTGGACCGTTAATCAAAACGATCAACGATCAGGATTAGATATGGGTATTGGGTCGGGCAGATATATATTGGGTTTAATGGGATTGTGCCAATATTAAGAGGGTTATATGGGCTGGTTTGATAGGTTGAAACTGAAAATAAGGGGTTATTTATTAAATACCCAAGTAATTAAATAAAAATAAATTTATAAATTATAAAAATAATGTTCATGCATAGAAATTTTTCAAAACAATTATTCAATATTTTAAAAATATAATGGACCAATTTTTGGTAACATAATGCAGTAAGGTATGCATGGGATATAATTGCAAAATTATTGCGAATGTAACCAAAAGTATAAATCTGGCCATTTGTGAAATAATTTAAACTTAATATGATTATAAATAGTAATATTAAGTCAAGAAATGTTGTAAAGTCAATTGTGATGTAATTTTGTAATTATTTATGTAATACTAGGATAGATAAGTTTTAAAAAGTATAACATTATGAAAAAATATCAATTGATGCTAATGCATAGTTTTGAAAGTATATATACACTTAAAAAGTATTATATGCAAACATTGGGTATCAATATAGGATAGCATGATCAGAAATGGTGAGCAGCTTGTGACCTTTCTAGCCACAGGGATAGCCAAGAAAGATGCAAGGCAGTGCTCTTGTTTGAAAGTTGTCTGTTCCAGATTCAGGTGTGGTGGCATAACATAAACATCCAAAGGATCTAAGATGATCATAGTGAGGAGGATGTACATGCAATTTTTCATAGGGGGATATGTTGTTCAGAACAATGGAGGGGAATCTATTAATGAGGTATGTGGTTGAGAGAACACATTCACCCGAATACTTGGTAGGTAAGTGTGATTGGAAAAGCAAAGCTCTGGAAGTTTCTAAGAGGTGTTTGTGTTTTCTTTCCACAACACCATTCTATTGAAGAGTATGAGGAATGGTAGTTTGGTGTAGGATACCTTGAGTATTAAAGAAGGATTTGCGCTCAGAAATAGTTCCTAGTTCAAAAGCATTATCAGGCCCGAAAGATTGAACTAAAGTGTAAAATTGAGTTTGAACCATAAAGGTGAAACCTTCAGAACAAAAAGAGCATTTATTTTAGAAGAGAGAAGGTGTGTCCAAGTTACCCTAATATAATACTCTAGTAGAGTTAGAAAATACTTGAAGCCATTGTAAGTTGAGGTGTGATAGGGATCCCAAATATCAATGTGAACTAACTGAAAAGGGGTTGTAGAATTGTAACTACCCGGCCAGTCGTCTCATGAGTTACCGCTCCGTTTCCCCTATTTATTCTTCTTATTTATTTTTCCAACGGTTCTATATATGATCGGGTTGGTTGGCCCGGGATCGGAAAGATTTTGAGAAGGTTTGAGACACTTAGTCTCTTTTCAGGAAGCTTAAGTTGGAAAAGTCAACTATAAATTGACTTATATGTTAGAGGGCTCGGATGTGAGTTATGATGGTTCGAATAGCATCGATAGGTGATTTTTGATTTAGGAGCGTGATCGGAGAGTGTTTTGGAGGTCCGGAGTGAATTTAGGCTTGAATTGGCGAAATTGGAATTTTGATGTTTTCCGGTTGATAAGTGAGATTTTGATATAGGGGTCAGAATGAAATTTCGGGAGCTGCAGTAGTTTTGTTGAGTAATTTGGGATGTGTGTAAAAATTTTCTGGTCATTCATCATGATTTGGTATACTTTTTGATCAAAAGCGTAATTTAGAAGATTTTGGAATTCTTAGGCTTGAATCCGATGCGAATTTGGTGTTTTGATGTTATTTTGAGCATTCCAAAGATTGGAATAAGTTTGAATGATGTTACGGGATATGTTGGAATGTTTGGTTGAGGTTCCGAGGTACTCGGGTGAGTTTCGGGTGGTCAACTACACCATTTCATGTTTTGGAAAGTTACAAAAAACTGCTGAAGTGTTGCAGAAAAATTGACCTTCCCGTTCGCGAGTAGGCCCTCGCATTTGCGAAGGGTTAGAAGGTGAGTCTAAGGATTTAGACTTCACGTTTTATAGGCAGGCTCCGCGTTCTCAAAGGGCTGGGGTCCTGTGCATCATGTTCGCGAGGTATCAGACACATTCACGTAGAGGAAATTGAGCAGTTGAGGTTCGGGTTGATTTGTTATTCGCGTTCATGGAAGGGGAGTCGCGTTCGTGGTGAGTAAGGGAGCTAGGTCTTTGTGTTTGCAAGCTGGGATTCGCTATTTCGATGAAGGAATTTGGGCAAAGTTAGTTTGTGCTTTGCAAATGTGAGGCATTGACCGCGTTCTTGAAGAAGGATTGGATGCCTGGGCAGAATGTTTAAATAGCCATTTGGTCAACGATTTTGGGGCTAATTTGCACCATTTTTGAGCGATTTTGGAGCTTTTTGAAGATGATTGGAGGGGGATTCAAGGGGAAACACTTGGAGGTAACATTTATGGACTTAATACTCGATTCTAATGTGGATTATGCCTAATTAATCATGGAATTTAAGACTAATATTGAAGAACTAGGGCTTATAATTGGAGACCTAGAATTGAGATTTGAGGCGTTGTTTGTAGTTAGATTTTGATGCTTTTTATATGAATGAAATCGGGGAGCGATAAGGAGTCTATTGATGTGATTTTTATTGGAATTCGAGATATGGGCTCGGCATTCGGGTTTGGCCAATTTAGGAATTTGTATTCTAATTTGATTTCTTTAAAGTAGGATTTGTTTCCTTAGCGTATTTTGATGGCTTTGCACTGCTTTTGGTTAGATTTGGAGCATCTGACATCCGAATTGAAGGAAAAGGCATCGCGGGTTAGAGATTTGACCGGATAGAGGTGAGTAATGATTGAAAATGTTATCCTAATGGTATGAAACCCCGGATTGCACATCGTTGTGCTATATTGAGGTGGCTCACACGCTATATGATGAGCGTGGGTTTGTGCACCGCTGGGGATTGTGACTTAGTCAATCCCATGTGATTGTTTTACTGCGTATTTGATTGAAAACATTATTTGCTATCATCATATTTTGGGCTGAATGCCATATTTGGGCCTCGTGCTAATTATTTGGACCCTTAGGGGATCTTTACTGATATTTCCTCAATGTTTTGACTTTATTCTTGTACTCAGTCATGCTATGTTCTACTGTTTTCATAACTCATCTATATTTACTCTGTTTTGACACATTAAGTGATATTCTAAAATTATATTTGAGATGAGCATCATATTTTACGGCTGCCCGAGTGGCTTATGAGATTTTGATTGAGTAAGGCCGAGGGCATGTGTTGTGAGGTTATTGGAGTTGATTTATGATTATAAGGCCAAGGGCCGGAGATTGCACGCCACGAGGTGGCTTGTTGATATGAGGTCGAGAGCCTACTGATTATGCCACGAGATGGCTTGATATTGCACTTGGGCTGTAAGGGGCCCCTCCCGGAGTCTGTACACCCCCAGTGAGCGCGGTTACCCATTGTGATATGAGATATAGCCCGGGGGGCTAGTGTTGTTCTATGATGTTGCCCGAGGGGCAGATTCTGTTGACATCGTGCCCGAGGGATGGCTTTTTATGTGTCTATCGGTTCTAGCTGCTTTTCATTTAATTGTTTAACTGTTAAAAAGGTATTTTAAAGAAGCTTAAGCTGGACTAAGGTGATTTTACATTTTTTCACGATTTCACTGTTTTTAATGGATTTTTACTACTTCTTAGCCTGTTAATGTGCCTTTACGTGATTTCTTATCGCTCCGTGTTCATTTATTATTAATACTCATTGCGTTGGAGTACTAACTTTACTCCTTGCACCCAGTGTGCAGATTCAAGCCCTTCAGGTCCTGCTTGCGAGGGTTGAGAGCTTCCAGCAGACTTCGGAGATTCACTAGGTAGCTGATCGGCGTTCGCAGCCCAATGTTTCTCCATCCATCTTATTTTCTCCTATTTTTGTTAGGTAATAGTTCTGTAAAATATTTCATACTTGTAGTTTTTATGATAGATGCTCATGATTGGTGACCCTGCGATGTCGGGTTATGTCTATTCAGCAAGCTGTATTATTCATCTTATTTTGGGATTATTATTATTATGTTAAAGACTTAGATTTTATTATTTAATTGCTTAAAATAAATTGGGAGTTTGTCAGTTGGCCTTGTCTTCACGAGAGGCATTATCATGATCGGGTTCGGGTTTAGGGTCGTGACAAGAATAAATGGAACCATCAAGGAAATGGAGTCTCAGTTGCCTAGCCATGGGACAAAGAGAACATATAAAAGGCTGTTTGGACGAAATTTTATCAGAAATGAAAGGAATGGATTTCATCCTATTATAAGGCATGTGACCCGTTCTTTGGTGCCAAAAATAGTTTGTTTTATTCATCCTTTACGTGTTTTATTAATCTGTTTTATTAATATAGATTCAGCAGAAAAACCTGGAGAGGATGTTTCTCTCTTTGTTTCTCATCATGATGAAGAATAGAGTAGGCGTTTTTGATAGTTGAGAAAGAGGTCAACATAAGAATGTTGCTTTTGACTGTGGAGTATGAACCATTTAGCCCAGTAAGGAACCAGAATAGTTTGAGTTCCTCTAAAAATTTAGGAAGGGCTCCACATGATCAAACAAGTATGATAGAAGTTGTGTTCATCTCATCCTAAATGCTGCATAATATGGTGAAATATGAACCTATGTCTGAGGTTGCTTGGGAGATAGAACCAATCTCTCTTTGAATTTGAATGAATTTTTACCCATTAGATTGACCAAACCTCTCATTTGTATCCAACTCTAGCAGTGTCATTCTCTAAGACACTGGTAGCAATTTCTCTAAACAGAGAATTGGTGATCCAAACAATCACCATATCGCTACACCTTTCCAAATATGGGTAATAAGGAGAATCCTCCGCAGGTTTATCATGGCGGCCATTAATTAGCCCTAATTTGTTTTTGGAATAAAGAGACACAAGCATGATCTTCCTCCAAGTCAGAAAACCAGTTCAATCAAAAGGATGGGAGACTAAATGAGTGCCACGACTATCAGAAGGTTGCACGTAAAAAGGATGTGAGAAATCTAAGGTGAAAGCTGAAAAACCCTTTGAAGAGTTAACATCGTCAATAGCCATAGATAAAATTCAATTTTGATACCTCTGTCACATCAACAAAACACCATAAGACTAGGATTGACAAAAAGTTATAAAAATGGAAGTTTGAGGAAGATAATACCGGTGTTATTTCAATAGACCAAACTAAGAAGCAAATCACTTGATGAGTTGAGAAGACGACCAGTAGAGGAAGACGCCAGCTACTATTTCGCCATAGATGAGGTCAGAAACTTGAAATTCCACCATATAACGAACCTTCTTTGGAAGTTAGGGTATATTCGAACTTGTTGAAAACCACATAATCTAACCTCGAGGTTAGGATCAGAATAAAGAGGATAACGAACAGAGTTTGTTCACCCGCTCTGATACCATGTTAGAAGCTCAGAGTGAGCTCATGCAATGTGTTTCAATGGAGGAAACCCTAGTTGTACGGTAGGGAGAAAAGGGAGGAAAAGACTTATCGAAGAAGAAACTCTATTTTATATAAATCTCTTCACCTCTTATTCCATAAATACAAGTATATATGCTAGTGCTAAGAAGTGGATATATTTGCAAATATAAGAATGACTAAAGAATATAAGAACTATATTGCTATGTGTGTGTATTATTATGAGGGTCGTTGGGCCTGGTATGAAGAAGTCTGTAATGGAGGCCCATTCTGCTTAACATGAACTTGTCTAAGTTTATTTATGAGATTTTTACCTTCCTATACCACATATGAAACCTTATTACCCTCAATGTTTAAGGTTTGAGTTAATTACATTTCAGTATACCAAATTACTATTTATATATCATAATTCAAATCAGGGATATAATTAAGGCTACATTTATATTAGCCATAATTATAGGACTGTATCTTCCCACTCCCCCCCCCTCACGTTTTACCTATACCCTTCACTCCCCCACATTTAGCGTCTATTTTGAATTCCACTATTGACCCCAATTAAAAAGCTTTGAAGGTTTGAATTCAAATTTGAATTTTCAGAAATTATTACTTATTTTGATTGGGTGTTGTTGTAAATAATTGGAAATATGTTTAGGAGTTTACATCTTAATTTTGAAGGGTTTTGGTGAAGATTTAGACTCGATTTTGGCTGAATTTCAAATTGAAAGTCGAAGAAGAAGACAAATTTCCAGAAATGGTAGACAAATGTAAAAAAATTATAGATAATTTATAGATTGTTATTTTTGCAGAAAATTTTGTAGAAGTGTTAGTCGTTTTGGATTTGTGAAAATAGAAAATAATCATCTACAATCAGAATATAAATAATTTACAATTTATTTAAAAGATATCTACAAACTGGGTACATTGAATTTTAATATCTCAATTCCCATTTCAATTGTAGCATAATTGGCATTTTCGACATAATTGCATTTTTTATGAAGATTTGTAGAAGTTTTAGCCGTTTTTTATTTGTGAAAACAGAAAACAAAGCACCTACAATTATAATACAAATAATATACAATTTATCTATATAATATCTATAAACTGGGTACATTAAATTCTTATATCCCAATTCCCAACCAATTGTAGCATAATTGTAATTTTTGACATAATTGTATTTTTTCATAAGATTTGTAGAAGTTTTAGCTATTTTTTATTTGTAAAAATAAAAAATAAAGCATCTACAATTTGAAGATAAATAATCTACAATTTATCTACAATTTCTGGAAATATGTCGTCTTCTTCTTCTTCTTCTTCTTCTTCTTCTTCTTCTTCTTCTTCTTCTTCTCCTTCTTCTGCTCCTCCTCCTCCTCCCCCTCCTCCTTCTTCTTCTTCTTCTTCTTCTTCTTCTTCTTCTCCTTCTTCTGCTCCTCCTCCTCCTCCCCCTCCTCCTTCTTCTTCTTCTTCTTCTCATCCTACTCCTCCTTCTCCTCCTCCTCCTCCTTCTCCTGCTTCTTCTCCTTATTCTTCTTCTCCTTCTTTTCCTCATCCTCCTTCTTCTTCTCCTTCTCCTTCTCCTCTTGCTCCTTCTCCTTCTCCTTCTGCTTCTTCTCTTTCTTCCTCTTCTCCTTCTCCTTCTGCTTCTGCTTCTTCTTCTCCTTCTTCTTCTGCTCATTCTTCTTCTTCTTCTTCTTCTTCTTCTTCTTCTTCTTCTTCTTCTTTTTCTTCTTCTTCTTCTTCTTCTTCTTCTTCTCCTTCTCCTTCTCCTTCTCCTTCTCCTTCTTCTCTTTCTTCTTCTTCTTCTTCTTCTTCTTCTTCGATGAGTTTCAATATGAAATTCAGTCAAAACCAAGTCTAATCTTCACCAAAACCCCTCAAAATTGAGATATATACTCCAAATCATATTCCCGATTATTTTTAATAATACCCAATCCAAACAAATAATGATTTTTGAAAAAAAAATCTTCTTTCCGTTTCAAAATTACGCAGCTTCGAGATCTCGTTTCCATTTCAAAATTTGAATTTAATGTAGAATAAATCTATCCCAAATTCTCTTCCTGATTTTTCGCGTGCTAATAATAAAAAATAATAAACGGATGGTATATAAATTGTAGGAAAACTATGGACTGGATGGGTAATATATATATACTATGCACATATTTGATAATAAGATTTCATGTTGATATAGTTAGAAAAAAATCTTACAGAGGATAAATTTCGACGTGAGTAGACTTAAGGTAACTAATTTCAGCGTCGCTTCTTTTACTAACAATTTAACAAACCAGTGAACGCAACATATAATGTATTCTGGGTATGTTTGGTACATATGATGGAAAATGTTCTTTTTCAAGAAAATAAGTTATTTTCAAATGTTTGATTATTAAAAAGTTTATTTTGTGGAAAATAACCCCGAAAGGAGAAATGACTATTGACTTCCTTCACTTTTGGGCGAAAGTCGATTTCCTTCCTGATTGTCTCTATTTAACTTCATATTATTGATTTAACCAACGTTTGAACATTATTCTCAATTTATATTATTCAAGAATATTGTTGAAACACTTAGCGTGTTCGATATAATTAACTAAAGTCGTTTTTAATGGAAACTGTTTATTGGTGAGTGAAAATATTTTTGTTAGAAAATGACTTTCGTATCCCCTTTATTACATATATTTTTATAAAAAAGTTTATTCTTCAACCAAACATCGGAAAATATATTTCAGAATATAAGTCACTTTTAGTTCCCCTCAAACGAAACACACATCGCCGAGATTACATCATAATAATCTATACATAATAAAAGGAGAGGCAAAAGCATATTATTAATCAAGTGACATAATCATAAAAAGCCAAGTGGCATTGTTAAGACAAAATAAACTATCTTTTTAATTAAAAAAAACTTTTTAAAATTTTAAATTAATTAGTTACTCTTTTTTATTTAATAAATATAAGAAAAAGGCACAACATTAATCCAAGTGGTAGCCTAGAAAAAAGCCACATGACATAATTAGTTAGTAACAAAAAAATTATTTAATAAAAATTAACAAAGAAATTAATTGCGGTGAGTGTTTGCTATATCGTATTGACAAATATGATGATAATTGAAATTTATTAAAGCAATACGGTCTAATAGGTCAAAAAAATACGGTCTAAAAGGATCAAACAAGCCCGATTATAATTTAATTTAATTTAATTAATATTTTTAAACATTGACCGTGCATCGCGCAGGTAGGACTACTAGTATATAATAAAAGGAGAGGCAAAAGCATATTATTAAGACAAGTGGCATAATCACAAAAAGTCAAGTGGCATTATTAAGACAAAATAAACTACCTTTTTAGCTAAAGATTTTTTTTTTAAAATTTTGAATTAAGTAGTTACTCTTTTTGAATTAATAAATATAAATATATTATAATTAGATATACTAAAAACGAAAATATAAAAAAATAACTACCATTCAAATTGGGGAGTAGTTTATAGTTGGTGTTCTAAAGTTATTTTAAAATAAAAAAATGAAAAATAATAAAAAAAATTAAATTAGCTAAAATAAAAAACAAAAATATTAATTAAAAAACCTAACTATTCAAGTTAGGGAATAGTTTTTATTTTTTGATAAACAGTAACCATTTCATTTCATCAAAAAAACTTACAAAGCATAGATGCTGACCATCTATTGTTCGTATGCTATACATAAACACTAACCTATTATCTATTTAAGAAGTAAGCAATACATACAAAGATAATATGTGTGATACAGTTTCGTGATTTATGACATCTCATTTGACTAGGAAAAATGATCTAAGCTATGAAGAGTCGCCCTCCATTTGTGTGTAGGAGCTCCTCTGCAATGAAGATGGACCACGAGTTCCTTATACACGGTATCCCCCATCAACCTGCCACCTTGGAATCTCAATTTATTCCGTTCTTTCCATATTGTCGGCACCAGAATCCCAAATAGGCATGCTGTGATTTCTGCTAAACTATTTCTCCTCTTCGCCAGCTTACTAATCCACACACACTCCTCCTGCCAGTCAGCAATGATATGCTTATGACCCAGCCACTTAAGGAGGCGATTCCAGAGTTCTTTTGTTTTCGAACATTCAAAAAATAAATGCTCAAAGGTCTCCTAATCTACACCACAGAATATGCATTCTTGCGAAACCACTATATTAAGCTTTTGGAGTCGCTCCACAGTTGCGAGTCGCTTATGTAAAGCCAGCCATAATATGAACTTGTACCTGGGATGGAGTTGAGGTTGTAATATGATTGATTTCCATTGAACTTTCCTGCATTGAGGGAGGAGTTGTCTGTATAGTTTGTTGATGCTGAACACCTCACCCTGTTGTGTAGAAAATCATTCTATCCATGATATATGTGCTTTGGTTGTATTAGCATGATTTTTATGTATAGGTTTTGATGAATGACAAACAACGAAGTCGATGAATGACAAACAATGAAGTCAAGTGTCATACAACATTATTATATGACAAACAATCAAGATTGAATGCCAAGAAGCATATTGATGACGGAATTGCATAGACAAGCCAAAGACGAGCTCAAATGTTCAAGACCGAAGACCCAAGGCGTAGGTCGTTAGGTAGAACCAATGTAAGAGCAACGCTTAAGTTATCTCGTCTTTTGGCTCAACATCGGTCATCATAAATATGCATAAAATCATTTTATTAAATCATATTTATCATAAACATATTTTATTATCATAATTATCATTAAACATATTTTATTAAATCATATTTATCATAAACATATTTTAAATACTTCAAACAAAATGATGTTAAAATTCTCATTTTAGCCAAAATGATTTTTGAAGTAAGTTTTCAAATCTGGGCTAGAATAATCGATTATACAATCTGCATAATCGATTATGCTGTAGACCGTTGCCAGTGTTTGAACACTGGAACAGAATAATCGATTATGCAGAATACAGTAATCGATTATTCAGCAGAAAATCAGCTTCTGATTTTTGAACGTTGGAAGAATAATCGATTATGCAAATCCAATAATCGATTATCCTTGCATAAAATCAGCATAATTGATTGTCAATTAAGCAACGGACTTGCACCCCCTAACCCCTATAAAAAGAGGTCTTTTGAGCTGATTTTACATACACAACACCTCCCAATATTCATATACATATTGATATTATTTGAGCATCATTATAGAGCTTTTGTTGAGCCATTTGAGAGACAACTTTGAGTTGTTCATAGAGCTAATATTGTATCTCTTTATCTACTCTTTTGAGAGAGTTCTTGTTGTAAAAGAGAAAGGTGTTTGAGAAGAACATATCTTCTCATTGATTGTCGGGTTTGCTAAGTACCCTCAATCTTAGTGGTTGAAGTCTTGAGGTGCGGTATCCTCGAGCAAGTTGAAGTCTTGTAGAGTGTACATCTACGAGCAAGTGTAACGGTTTGTTAGGCACCCGTAAGCTTAACGGAGTTAGTGGAATCTCGAGAGAGTCTCTCGGGGACTGGACTAACCACAAGTTATGGTGAACCAGGATAAATTCGGTGTGTTCTTTCCTTGCTATTTTAATTACCGAATTTATTTTATTCCTGCAATTTTAATTCCGCAATATTTATCAATATTCTCGTGCCGCACTATTCACCCCCCCTCTAGTGACGGGCATAAATCCTAACAATTGGTATCAAAGCCTAACTCTCTGAAAGCCTTAACCGGTTGGGAGAACGATATACATTTTTTTGTTGAGAATGTTGAACGCAGGAATGATAAGCGAAGGACACTCTACCATTGAGCCTCCACTATTTGAGGAACAAATTACACATATTGGAAAGAGCGGATGAGAATCTTCATCCAATCAAACAACTTTCGCATATGGCAAATCATCAAGAATGGTGAAACGTCGACAAAGAAAGTTGGGGAAGCCATGGCTCCGAAGGAGAAGAATGAATACAACGCCAAGGCCATCAATATGTTATACTGTGCGGTGAATCCGGATGACTATCGGAAGATTTCCTATTGCACAACCGCCAAAGAAATGTGGGATAAACTTGAAGCCATTTATGAAGGTACGCCTCAAGTCCAAAAGCATGTGACATGGGACTCGGACCGCTCGTGTGATGAAACGACTGCCCTATGCTTCATGGCCTACGAAGAAGAAGAGGTAAGTACTTCCAATTCTTGCTCTTTTGAAGAATTACAAGAAGCTTTTAAAGAATTACTTGGTGAATTGAAAAAGACTTCAAAAATCGCCAAAGAGGCCAAGGATAAAATCAAAGTTTTAGAAGAAGAAAATAATTTTTTAAAAACTGATAATATTGTTCTTAAAAATCAGATTAAGGAGATGAATGAAGCCTCTTCAATTGATCAAAGTTCTAATTGTTCTTCTTGTAGTTCTTTGAAAATAGAGAACATAGAACTTAGGAACGCACTAGAAAAACGTAGTATAGATGATCCTAAAACAAGTGAAGAAATTAAGAAGAATATTAGAAAGGGTGATATTAATCATTCCTCATTGTATTTCCTATCTTATATTTGACACTAACAATTGATATACCCAAAAGGGGGAAGTGTCGAAAGGGGATAATAGCCTTTGTATACTCTCTTTTTGCTAATACCAAGAGGGGGAAGAGATTAGGCGATATGCATCAAATAAGGGGAAATTATCTACGTTATAGTATGCCTTATTTGAGGGGGAATTATCATTAAGGGGAATTGTTTGCATGAATTGTATGTTGCAATATAGCATGAATTTAGGGGGAATCCGATATGCATATCTCCTATTGTTTGTCATTATCAAAAAGGGGAAAATTGTAGAAAATCATTCTATCCATGATATATGTGCTTTGGTTGTATTAGCATGATTTTCAGTATAGGTTTTGATGAATGACAAACAAACGAAGTCAATGAATGACAAACAATGAAGTCAAGTGTCAAACAACGTTATTATATGACAAACAATCAAGATTGAATGCCAAGAAGCATATTGATGACGGAATTGCATAGACAAGCCAAAGACGAGCTCAAATGTTTAAGACCGAAGACCCAAGGCATAGGTCTTTAGGTAGAACCAATGTAAGAGCAACACTTAAGTTATCTCGTCTTTTGGCTCAACATAGGTCATCATAAATATGCATAAAATTGTTAGATAATACGCTTAACGCTAGAGGGGGGTGAATAGTGTTATAATAAAAATTAGCGTAAACTTGCGGAATTTAAAAATTGCAGGAAACAAATAAGTGCGATAAGTAAATAAATTAGAACAAACGCACCGATGTATCCTGGTTCACCACAACCCGTGGCTAGTCTAGTCCCCGAGAGACTCTCTCGAGATTTCCACTAACTTGTTAAGCTTACGGGTGCTCAACAAACCGTTACAACTTGAGGACACAAGCCTCAACAACCTTTGCTCGGAGATACAACACTCCAAGACTTCAACCAAGGAAACACAAGTTCCTTCTTACAACACAAGGGACTAACACTTCCCTTCAAGTGTACAAAAACACTTAGCACTGAAACAAGACACTCCTTTAAGAGTAGATATGAGTAAAAAGAATACGCTCAAGATCGCAACAACTTTCGACAAGAATTTGGCTCTCAAAAGCTTATGTAATGAATATAAAATGATAAGCAATAAAGTATGCAAGCTTTAGCAATTGTTTGATCAGTTGTTGTGTGTTGTTGTTCTTAAAAGACTGATTTGAAGCTGTATTTGTAGCTGAAAAATATTGTATTACTGTTGCCTAATTGCCAATTAAGAATTGCTGATTTTACTCTGTGACAATCGATTGTCAAATTACCACAAGTGATTGTTTGCCAGTTCTTCCAAAAATCAATCCCAGATTTTACGCTTAACAATCGATTATCTAAGATCAATAATCGATTACTGCCAACGTTCAAAAAATCGTTTCCAGATTTTACGTAAAACAGTCGATTGTCAGAAATCTACAATCGATTACTCAGCAACGTTCAAAAAATCCTTTCCAGATTTTATTTAAAACAATCGATTATAAGAAATCAATAATCGATTACCTGACGGTATTTGAAAACATTTTGGCAACGGTCAGTTATACAATCGATTATATTAAGTTAACAATCGATTATATATCAGTCTTGAAAAATCAATTTAGATACTGCCTCTTGACAATCGATTGTCATAAGTTCACAATCGATTATTTAATAACATTGAAAAAGTCTGGAAGACACTGCCTCAACACAATCGATTGTCATAAGTACACAATCGATTATTTTGTGACTTTGAAAAATCTGATGGACACTGTCTCTTCACAATCGATTGTCATTAGCTTCACAATCGATTATTTTGAGCTTTGAAAAACTTTGATGGACACTGCCTCATCACAATCGATTGTCATTAGCTTCACAATCGATTATTTGAGTTTTGAAAAACTTTGATGGACACTGCCTCATCACAATCGATTGTCATAAGGTTCACAATCGATTGTCATGCAGATTTGAAAAATCTGATGCTCATTGCCTTAACACAATCAATTGTCATAAGTTCACAATCGATTGTCAAGCAGCTGACTTAAACATAATCGATTATCATAAGTACATAATCGATTATCTTAGTCCAGATTTTAGAGGCATGTTTAAAAATCATTTTGACTAAAGTAAATATGCATTATTTAAAATCATTTTGCTCTAAATTAAATATGCATGACTTGTTAAAAATATTTTTACGAGAGAAGCCAAGTCTTGAGTTTAAGTTGTCGGATCAAGATCACAATTAAATACCGACTCATATAAAACTTAATCTCGATCTTTGTCTTGTGCTTGAATCTCGTTATATATCAATTTTGCACTTGTGCTTAGATCTCGTCATGTGTTAATTTGCGCATAGTTTGTCATTCTTCAAGACCTACAAATATGAACACACGTTTAGTATAATGCCTTGGGAACGTGTTTCCAACAATTTCTCCCTTTTTGATAATGGCAAACTTTAAGCGGGATATGCATACGATTCAAGACAACTAATGATATGCAACAAGTACATAGATATGCAATTTGTTATTTGTTCCCCCTCAATATATGAATTCCCCCTCAATTTATCCCAATAAGTATTGAGAGTGCATACCCGTTATCTTCCCCCTTTTGCCATTAGCAAAAAAATATAGAATAATTAAAAAACCTGTTTATTTATTAATAAAAAAACGGTTACATAACGAGAACAATAAAAACATAGAACAATAAAATAGAAAAACAAATAAAGAAATTATTCATCATCATTTCCCGCCTCATCATCCGGCACTGCTTCATAGGGAACAAGACCGGCATATGGATAATGAACATGGTCAAAATATCCATGGATCTCATGTGTAAATTGACTGACAGAGGTGGTCAATGAAGCAATTTGGTCAGAAATGGATTGAAGAGTAGGTTCTTGAGGCTGACGCGATCGACGAGTTGGAGGAGGAGCAGGAGCTACATGATCGCCGTCATGGGGAAAGGAGGATTCGGAAATTTCCCACTTCTTGGTGCTCTTTTTGAGAGGACCGATGGAAGTGTTGAACCCGGAAGCTTCAAGAAAATTCATAATAAGGAGGGCATAGGGAAGAGGTCTATTATCTCTGATGGCATCACGCATGTGAATTTTGACGAACTTACACCAATTGATGTGAGCTCCGGTTATAATGACATGCATGAGCTTAGCGTCCTCTTGGGAAAGAGTGGTATGATTGTGCTTCCGAGGCTTGAGGACTCGGGTGATGAAATAGAAAATCAAGCGATACTCGGGGAGCATTCCCATCATAGTAGGACGTCGAGTAGATAGATTAGGATCATAAGCTCCAAGTCCTATTTGGCTTAGGAGAGTTTTCTCATCAAATAAGGCGCCGGCCTCTCTAATGCAGCGAGTAATGTTTTCGCCATTTCTAGGAAGATGGGCAATGGAATGCAAGTTTTCATTGGACAAAAGAATTTGAACACCATTAATATTTGACACAAGCTCACCATCGTCATCCTCATGAAGGTTTGAGTAAAACGCTTGAATCAATGGAGGATTAATATAAGGATAGGTAAGATATAAAAAGTCAAGAAGTTGACATTCCTTAAGAATGTTTGCAGCGGGGGCATATGATTCAAGATACTTGCTTGTTGAAAAGTGAGGAGGAAGAATGTCACGCTTTTCGAATTTTGTCAAAAATCTAGTAAGCTCGGTTTCAGTATTGAATTGTAGAATAGACCCATCTTGATAAGGGAAATTTGGAGGTGGAGGAGCAGAAGAAGATGCACCTTGTCTACCTGAACGGGAACGTTTAGAGTGTCTGCCCGACATTTTCAAAAAGTAGTAATGAACTTTGTAAGAAACTTGGAAGATTTTTGAAGGTTTGGGAGCAAAGATTGATGCTTGAGTGAATAAAATTGAAGACTTGTGATGCCTATTTATAATGGGAAGAATGGCATTTCATTATGATGAAAATCTGCAGAAATTTATGAGCCAAAACAGTCAGAAACGGTAAAAATAAATTGCACTGACCGTTAGACAATCGATTGTTGAGACGAAATAATCGATTGTTGAGCAGATTTTGACTTGAACTCGGAACTGACACAAAATCGATTGCAGGATCCAAACGGTAACAAATATTTGAATTTCTGACAAAAAATAATCGATTGTTGAATTATGATAATCGATTGGTGTGATACAGTGAGCACAGTGATTTTTTGACTCGGAAAATAATCGATTATATTTATGAAACAATCGATTGTTTTAGGAAAGCAGTACTGAATGGCTGAGACGGTAATCGATTATACAGTTAAAAAATCGATTAGTAAACACAAATGCATAATAAGCATCAAACATAAATAATCGATTAGTGATACTTGCTAATCGATTGTCCGCACAGTAAAATAATCGATTATTTGCTGTAACAATCGATTGTTCTATGCCATTTCTTTATAATTCCCCCTGCCTTTAGGGCGATACCTGCAAAAGAGAATTAGACGTCTCCGACGCTCAAGTTAGTAATTTGTAACGAAATAATGCAATGAGAACGTGATCTCTTAAGAAGTGTGTCCTAAGGTATTCCTAAGAGAGTTTCGGGTACTTACCTTTTCTCCGACGTCACCAATTACCTGTTCGAGAGGGTGATCTTTGATTGTCCTCCACTCGTTAGGCATTTTCGTTTCTTTCTCCAATTGTGGCGTTTCCTCCGTCGATTGTTCCAAGATTTCATCTTGAATTTCCTTTGGAGTTTCTTCTTGTACTTTGTCTTTTAAACTATTTAAAATACCTGCAAGATCATAACAAGAATCCTTTCTCGCCAAGCGAGCATTATTTTCGGAAAACACAATATGAGGGGATTCCTCCACAGTTTGGGTTCTATTATTATATACCCTATATGCTTTGCTACGTGAAGAATACCCAAAAAAAATTCCTTCATCGGATTTGGCATCAAATTTTCCCAATTGATCTTTTCCATTGTTATGAATAAAAACTTTACAACCGAATACTCTAAAATGGCAGATATTTGGTTTCCTTCCCATATAGAGTTCATAAGGGGTTTTCATGAGTATTGGCCTTATGACTACTCTATTTAAAATGTAGCATGCGGTACTCACGGCATCCGCCCAAAAATGTTTGGGAATCTTAGCCTCTTCGAGCATGGTTCTAGCCATCTCTTCGAGACACCTATTTTTCCTGTCCACCACCCCATTTTGTTGTGGTGTTCGTGGAGCGGAAAAGGTATGCTCGATACCGAGTTCGTCACAAAAGTCCGCAAAGAGATTGTGATCAAACTCTCCCCCATGATCACTTCTAATTGAAGTGACGGTTGTTTCCTTTTTGTTTTGAACACGTTTAAGAAAATATTTAAAATTCTGAAAAGCATCACTTTTATGGGCAAGAAATAAATTCCAAGTAAATCTGGAATAATCATCAACAATAACAAAAGCATAACGATTTCTACCAAGACTTTCAATGCGAGATGGTCCAAACAAATCCATGTGAAGCAATTGCAATGGTCTAGTAGTTGAAACAATATTTTTCGATTTAAACGATGCTTTTGTTTGCTTCCCTTTTTGACAAGAATCACAAATAGAGTCATTTTCAATTTTCAAATTTGGAAGACCAACAACTAAATTTTGTGAAACCAATTTGTTCAAAAGATGCATGTTGATGTGAGCTACTCTACGATGCCATAACCAAGAATCATCCTCTTTGCTCATTAAACAAATCACATATTCAGGTGAAGAGTTTGCAAGAACAACCATATAAATGTTATCCATTCTAAAACAACGAAGGATAATTTTAAAATCGCTACATCTAAAAACTAAGCATTCATCCGAATCAAATAAAACAAGATTTCCCTTGTCACATAATTGACTTATGCTCAAGAGATTATGTTTTAAACCTTTCACAAGTAATATATGCTTAATGGAAGAAATTTCTTCCTTACCGACCGATCCGATGCCGATAATCTTTCCTTTGTTGTTATCACCAAAAATAACACTTCCCCCTTCCTTGTGTTCTAGTTGAAGGAATTTGGATTCGTCTCCCGTCATGTGCTAGGAGCATCCACTATCAAGGTACCATAGTACACTTGATCCCTACAAAACAGATTAATGAGTTTTAGGTACCCATGCCATTTTGGGTCCTTGGGGGTTAGGCAAATCATAGTGATGTGATTGAGTGTTATGTCTATGTCGTGTAAAACAAGCAGGAGCAATATGTCCAATTCGTCTACAATAATGACAAGTCACGTTAGGATCATCCTTCTAGGTTGATAGTAATTGGACGGACGAAATTCATTTACTCTATTCTTGATAATATAACTATTGCGCAAATCATGAAAGTCATTTCTCCTACCATTTGTTCTAGGATATGCATCATTTCTAGAATAGTTGTTTCTAGGTTGGAAGTCATTTCTAGGTGTTCTAAAAGGTTCAAAATTCCTTCTAGTGTTTGGCCTAGAATGTGCATCATTTCTAGCATGATTATTTCTAGGTTGCGATTGATGAAAACCATTTCTAGGTTTGTTGTATCTAGGATGAACATTTGTTTTATTTATCCTAGGTTGAGCCTTAGGTGGTTGGGGGTTGGCTTCAATTTTCTCTTTAGGCTCGTTTCTAAAACCTATGCCATGCTTGGTCGACTTCAAATTAACAAGCACTTCATTCAAATTTATATGAGAAGAGTTAAACTTATCTAAGGTGCCCTTAAGCCTTTCTACTTCATTTTTGAGATGCATGCAAGAAGTACAATTTCTAGAACTCTCGGGCTTGTCGGCGCTTCTCTTGCCAAAAAATTTATTTTCTTCTTTCAACTTCTCATTTTCTTAAATCAGTTTTTCCAATTCCGTTTCTTTAAAAGAGAGTTGTTTTTGAAAATCTTTTTCTTTTAAAGAAGCATTTTCTTTTATACTCTTAACAGTTTTTGAAGCTTTAATAAATTCGCTATACAACTCATCAAAAGCATTTTGCATTTCTTCAAGGGAAAAGAAATTTTTGGAAGAAATTTGACATACCTCTTATTTGTTGTCTTCTTGTGCCATAAGACAAATATTTGCGGCTTCGTCTTCTTCTTCCTCACTTGACTCGTCACCGGAGTCGCCTCCCCAAGATATGTATGCCCGTTGCTTCTTGAAGGGTTTCTTCTCCTTTTTAGCATTTGGGCAATTTGATTTAATGTGCCCGGTTTCTCCGCACTCATAGCACTTTATTTGATCTCCTTGCTTTTTGCCCTTTCGTTCATACTCTTTTCGCATGAACTTTTGAAATCTCTTGATAACGAGTCCGAACTCGTTGTCTCCGTCCTCATCATTTTGAGGTTGGCTTGTGCTTGCCTTGAGAGCGATTCTTTGCTTCCTTTGATCATCAACAAGAGGGTTAAGTATAGAAGATTCATAAGTTTTAAGATTACCTCTTAATGCGTCGATGGTGACATTTGAAATGCCAATGGATTCTTGAATCGCGTCGGCCTTGGATCGCCATTCCGGAGTGAGACTTCGGAGAATTTTTCGGACAAGTTCCTTATCCGTGAAGGTCTTCTTAAGAGCATGTAAATCATTTACAATTTTTGAAAATCGTTCAAACATATCATCGACCTTTTCGCCTTCCTTCATGTGAAACAATTCATATGCATGGTTAGGAAATCAATTTTGGCTTCCCTTACCTGGTCCGTACCTTCGTACGTAATTTCCAGCTTGGCCCACATTTGCTTCGCCGTTGTGCAACAAGATATCTTCCTGTAATCATCAACATTTACAGCACAATATAATAAATTAATAGCTTTAGCATTATTTTGCACCTTTCGGATATCATCCGCATCGTATTCATCTTCGGACTTTGGGACCCATTCATTTTCAACCTTCTTGGTTGGAATTTGTTCTCCATTCATTATGACCTTCCAAAGATGAAAACTATTTGATTGTACAAATATTCTCATCCTCTCCTTCCAGTATGTATAATTTGTACCATCGAATAGCGGTGGTCGAGTGGAGCATTGTCCTTCACCTATTCCTGCAAAAGAATCACGAGTAGAAGCTATGGATGTTTCTCTCAAACGGTTAAGTCTTCAGAGAGTTGGGCTCTGATACCAATTGTTAGATAATACGCTTAACGCTAGAGGGGGGGTGAATAGCGTTATTATAAAAATTAGCGTAAACTTGCGGAATTTAAAAATTGCAGGAAATAAATAAGTGCGATAAGTAAATAAATTAGAACAAACGCACCGATGTATCCTGGTTCACCACAACCCGTGGCTAGTCCAGTCCCCGAGAGACTCTCTTGAGATTTCCACTAACTTGTTAAGCTTACGGGTGCTCAACAAACTGTTACAACTTGAGGACACAAGCCTCAACAACCTTTTCTCGGAGATACAACACTCCAAGACTTCAACCAAGGAAACACAAGTTCCTTCTTACAACACAAGGGACTAACACTTCCCTTCAAGTGTACAAAAACACTTAGCACTCAAACAAGACACTCCTTTAAGAGTAGATATGAGTAAAAAGAATACGCTCAAGATAGCAACAACTTTCGACAAGAATTTGGCTCTCAAAAGCTTATGTAATGAATATAAAATGATAAGCAATAAAGTATGCAAGCTTTAGCAATTGTATGATAAGTTTTTGTGTGTTGTTGTTCTTAAAAGACTGATTTGAAGCTGTATTTATAGCTGAAAAACTTTGTATTACCGTTGCCTAATTGCCAATTAAGAATTGTTGATTTTACTCTGTGACAATCGATTGTCAAATTACCACAATCGATTATTTGCCAGTTCTTCCAAAAATCAATCCCAAATTTTACGCTTAACAATCGATTATCTAAGATCAATAATCGATTACTGGCAACGTTCAAAAAATCATTTCCAGATTTTACGTAAAACAATCGATTACTCAGCAACGTTCAAAAAATCCTTTCCAGATTTTAATTAAAACAATTGATTATAAGAAATCAATAATCGATTACCTGACGGTATTTGAAAATATTTTGGCAACGGTCAGAAATACAATCGACTATGTTAAGTTAACAATCGATTATATATCAGTCTTGAAAAATCAATTTAGACGCTGCCTCTTGACAATCGACTGTCATAAGTTCACAATCGATTATTTAATAACTTTGAAAAAGTTTGGAAGACACTGCCTCAACACAATCGATTGTCATAAGTTCACAATCGATTATTTTGTGACTTTGAAAAATCTGATGGACACTGTCTCTTCACAATCGATTGTCATTAGCTTCACAATCGATTATTTTGAGCTTTGAAAAACTTTGATGGACACTGCCTCATCACAATCGATTTTCATTAGCTTCACAATCAATTATTTTGAGTTTTGAAAAACTTTGATGGACACTGCCTCATCACAATCGATTGTCATAAGGTTCACAATCGATTGTCATGCAGATTTGAAAAATCTGATGCTCACTGCCTTAACACAATCAATTGTCATAAGTTCACAATCGATTGTCAAGCAGCTGACTTAAACATAATCGATTATCATAAGTACATAATCGATTATCTTAGTCCAGATTTTAGAGGCATGTTTAAAAATCATTTTGACTAAAGTAAATACGCATTATTTAAAATCATTTTGCTCTAAATTAAATATGCATGATTTGTTAAAAATATTTTTACGAGAGAAGCCAAGTCTTGAGTTTAAGTTGTCGGATCAAGATCACAATTAAATACCGACTCATATAAAACTTAATCTCGATCTTTGTATTGTGCTTGAATCTCGTTATATATCAATTTTGCACTTGTGCTTGGATCTCGTCATGTGTCAATTTGCGCATAGTTTGTCATTCTTCAAAACCTACAAATATGAACACACGTTTCGTATAATGCCTTGAGAACGTGTTTCCAACAATCTCCTCCTTTTTGATAATGGCAAACTTTAAGCGGGATATGCATACGATTCAAGACAAGTAAAGATATGCAACAAGTATATAGATATGCAATTTGTTATTTGTTCCCCCTCAATATATGAATTCCCCCTCAATTTATCCCAATAAGTATTGAGAGATGCATACCCGTTATCTTCCCCTTTTGCCATTAGCAAAAAAATATAGAATAATTAAAAAACGTGTTTATTTATTAACAAAAAAAACGGTTACATAACGAGAACAATAAAAACATAGAACAATAAAATAGAAAAACAAATAAAGAAATTATTCATCATCATTTCCCGCCTCATCATCCGGCACTGCTTCATAGGGAACAAGACCGGCATATGGATAATGAACATGGTCAAAATATCCATGGATCTCATGTGTCAATTGACCGACAGAGGTGGTCAATGAAGCAATTTGGTCGGAAATGGATTGAAGAGTAGGTTCTTGAGGCTGACGCGATCGACGAGTTGGAGGAGGAGCAGGAGCTACATGATCGCCGTCATGGGAAAAGGAGGATTCGGAAATTTCCCACTTCTTGGTGCTCTTTTGAGAGGACCGATGGAAGTGTTGAACCCGGAAGCTTCAAGAAAATTCATAATAAGGAGGGCATAAGGAAGACGTCTATCATCTCCGATGGCATCACGCATGTGAATTTTGACGAACTTACACCAACTGATGTGAGCTCCGGTTATAATGGCATGCATGAGCTTAGCGTCCTCTTGGGAAAGAGTGGTATGATTGTGCTTCCGAGGCTTGAGGACTCGGGTGATGAAATAGAAAATCAAGCGATACTCGGGGAGCATTCCCGTGATAGTAGGACGTCGAGTAGATAGATTAGGATTATAAGCTCCAAGTCCTATTTGGTTTAGGAGAGTTTTCTCATCAAATAAGGTGCCGGCCTCTCTAATGCAGCGAGTAATGTTTTCGCCATTTCTAGGAAGATGGGCAATGGAATGCAAGTTTTCATTGGACAAAAGAATTTGAACACCATTAATATTTGACACAAGCTCACCATCGTCATCCTCATGAAGGTTTGAGTAAAACGCTTGAATCAATGGAGGATTAATATAAGGATAGGTAAGATATAAAAAGTCAAGAAGTTAACATTCCTTAAGAATGTTTGTAGCGGGGGCATATGATTCAAGATACTTGCTTGATGAAAAGCGAGGAGGAAGAATGTCACGCTTTTCGAAATTTTATCAAAAATCTAGTAAGCTCGGTTTCAGTATTGAATTGTAAAATAGACCCATCTTGATAAGGGAAATTTGGAGGTGGAGGAGCAGAAGAAGATGCACCTTGTCTACCTGAACGGGAACGTTTAGAGTGTCTGCCCGACATTTTCAAAAAGTAGTAATGAACTTTGTAAGAAACTTGGAAGATTTTTGAAGGTTTGGGAGCAAAGATTGATGCTTGAGTGAATAAAATTGAAGACTTGTGATGCCTATTTATAATGGGAAGAATGGCATTTCATTTATGATGAAAATCTGCAGAAATTTATGAGCCAAAACAGTCAGAAACGGTAAAAATAAATTGCACTGACCGTTAGACAATCGATTGTTGAAACAAAATAATCGATTGTTGAGCAGATTTTGACTTGAACTCGGAAATGACACAAAATCGATTGCACGACCCAAACGGTAACAAATATTTGAATTTCTAACAAAAAATAATCGATTGTTGAATTATGATAATCGATTGGTGTGATACAGTGAGCACGGTGATTTTCTGACTCGGAAAATAATCGATTATATTTATGAAACAATCGATTGTTTTAGGAAAGCAGTACTGAATGGCTGAGACGGTAATCGATTATACAGTTAAAAATCGATTATTAAACACAAATGCATATTAAGCATCAAACATAAATAATCGATTAGTGATACTTGCTAATCGATTGTCCGCACAGTAAAATAAACGATTATTTGCTGTAACAATCGATTATTCTATGCCATTTCTTTATAATTCCCCCTGCCTTTAGGGCGATACCTACAAAAGAGAATTAGACGTCTCCGACGCTCAAGTTTGTAATTTGTATTGAAATAATGCAATGAGAACGTGATCTCTTAAGAAGTGTGTCCTAAGGTGTTCTTAAGAGAGTTTCGGGTACTTACCTTTTCTCCGACGTCGCCAATTACCTGTTCGAGAGGGTGATCTTTGATTGTCCTCCACTCGTTGGGCATTTTCGTTTCTTTCTCCAATTGTGGCGTTTCCTCCGTTGATTGTTCCAAGATTTCATCTTGAATTTCCTTAGGAGTTTCCTCTTGTACTTTGTCTTTTAAACTATTTAAAATACCTGCAAGATCAGAACAAGAATCCTTTCTCGCCAAGCGAGCATTATTTTCGGAAAACACAATATGAGGGGATTCCTCAACAGTTTGGGTTCTATTATTAAATACCCTATATGCTTTGCTACGTGAAGAATACCCAATAAAAATTCCTTCATCGGATTTGGCATCAAATTTTCCCAATTGATCTTTTCCATTGTTATGAATAAAAACTTTACAACCGAATACTCTAAAATGGGAGATATTTGGTTTCCTTCCCTTGTAGAGTTCATAAGGGGTTTTCATGAGTATTGGCCTTATGACTACTCTATTTAAAATGTATCATGCGGTACTCACGGCATCCGCCCAAAAATGTTTGGGAATCTTAGCCTCTTCGAGCATGGTTCTAGCCATCTCTTCGAGACACCTATTTTTCCTTTCCACCACCCCATTTTGTTGTGGTGTTCGTGGAGCGGAAAAGGTATGCTCGATACCGAGTTCGTCACAAAAGTCCGCAAAGAGATTGTGATCAAACTCTCCCCCATGATCACTTCTAATTGAAGTGACGGTTGTTTCCTTTTCGTTTTGAACACGTTTAAGAAAATATTTAAAATTCTGAAAAGCATCACTTTTATGGGCAAGAAATAAAGTCCAAGTAAATCTGGAATAATCATCAACAATAACAAAAGCATAACGATTTCTACCAAGACTTTCAATGCGAGATGGTCCAAACAAATCCATGTGAAGCAATTGCAATGGTCTAGTAGTTGAAACAATATTTTTCGATTTAAACGATGCTTTTGTTTGCTTCCCTTTTTGACAAGAATCACAATTAGAGTCATTTTCAATTTTCAAATTTGGAAGACCAACAACTAAATTTTGTGAAACCAATTTGTTCAAAAGATGCATGTTGATGTGAGCTACTCTACGATGCTATAACCAAGAATCATCCTCTTTGCTCATTAAACAATTCACATATTTGGGTGAAGAGTTTGCAAGATCAACCATATAAATGTTATCCATTCTAAAACCACGAAGGATAATTTTAAAATCGCAAAGTCTAAAAACTATGCATTCATCCGAATCAAATAAAACAAGATTTCCCTTGTCACATAATTGACTTATGCTCAAGAGAATATGTTTTAAACCTTTCACAAGTAATATATGCTTAATGGAAGAAATTTCATCCTTTCCGACCGATCCGATGCCGATGATCTTTCCTTTGTTGTTATCACCAAAAATAACACTTCCCCCTTCCTTGTGTTCTAGTTTAAGGAATTTGGATTCGTCTCCCGTCATGTGCTTGGAGCATCCACTATCAAGGTACCATAGTACACTTGATCCCTACAAAACAGATTAATGAGTTTTAGGTACCCATGCCATTTTGGGTCCTTGGGGTTTAGGCAAATCATAGTGATGTGATTGAATGTTATGTCTATGTCGTGTAAAACAAGCAGGAGCAATATGTCCAATTCGTCTACAATAATGACAAGTCACGTTAGGATCATCCTTCTAGGTTGATAGTAATTGGACGGACGAAATTCATTTACTCTATTCTTGATAATATAACTATTGCGCAAATCATGAAAGTCATTTCTCCTACCATTTGTTCTAGGATATGCATCATTTCTAGAATAGTTGTTTCTAGGTTGGAAGTCATTTCTAGGTGTTCTAAAAGGTTCAAAATTCCTTCTAGTGTTTGGCCTAGAATGTGCATTATTTCTAGCATGATTATTTCTAGGTTGCGATTGATGAAAACCGTTTCTAGGTTTGTTGTATCTAGGATGAACATTGTTTTATTTATCCTAGGTTGAGCCTTAGGTGGTTGGGGGTTGGCTTCAACTTTCTCTTTAGGCTCGTTTCTAAAACCTATGCCATGCTTGGTCGACTTCAAATTAACTAGCACTTCATTCAAATTTTTATGAGAAGAGTTAAACTTATCTAAGGTGCCCTTAAGCCTTTCTACTTCATTTTTGAGATGCATGCAAGAAGTACAATTTCTAGAACTCTCGGGCTTGTCGGCGCTTCTCTTGCCAAAAAATTTGTTTTCCTCTTTCAACTTCTCATTTTCTAAAATCAGTTTTTCCAATTCCTTTTCTTTAAAAGAGAGTTGTTTTTGAAAATCTTTTTCTTTTAAAGAAGCATTTTCTTTTATACTCTTAACAGTTTTTGAAGCTTTAATAAATTCGCTATACAACTCATCAAAAGCATTTTGCATTTCTTCAAGGGAAAAGAAATTTTTGGAAGAAATTTGACATACCTCTTCTTTGTTGTCTTCTTGTGCCATAAGACAAAGATTTGCGGCTTCGTCTTCTTCTTCCTCACTTGACTCGTCACCGGAGTCGCCTCCCCAAGATATGTATGCTCGTTGCTTCTTGAAGGGTTTCTTCTCCTTTTTAGCATTTGGGCAATTTGATTTAATGTGCCCGGTTTCTCCGCACTCATAGCACTTTATTTGATCTCCTTGCTTTTTGCCCTTTCGTTCATACTCTTTTCGCATGAACTTTTGAAATCTCTTGATAACGAGTCCGAACTCGTAGTCTCCGTCCTCATCATTTTGAGGTTGGCTTGTGCTTGCCTTGAGAGCGATTCTTTGCTTCCTTTGATCATCAACAAGAGGGTTAAGTATAGTATATTCATAAGTTTTAAGATTACCTCTTAATGCGTCGATGGTGACATTTGAAATGCCAATGGATTCTTGAATCGCGTCGGCCTTGGATCGCCATTCCGGAGTGAGACTTCGGAGAATTTTTCGGACAAGTTCCTTATCCGTGAGGGTCTTCTTAAGAGCATGTAAATCATTTACGATTTTTGAAAATCGTTCAAACATCTCATCGACCTTTTTGCCTTCCTTCATGTGAAACAATTCATATGCATGGGTTAGGAAATCAATTTTGGCTTCCCTTACCTGGTCCATACCTTCGTACGTAATTTCCAGCTTGTCCCACATTTGCTTTGCCGTTGTGCAACAAGATATCTTCCTGTAATCATCATCATTTACAGCACAATATAATAAATTAATAGCTTTAGCATTATTTTGCACCTTTCGGATATCATCCGCATCATATTCATCTTCGGACTTTGGGACCCATTCATTTTCAACCTTCTTGGTTGGAATTTGTTCTCCATTCATTATGACTTTCCAAAGATGAAAACTATTTGATTGTACACATATTCTCATCCTCTCCTTCCAGTATGTATAATTTGTACCATCGAATAGCGGTGGTCGAGTGGAGCATTGTCCTTCACCTATTCCTGCAAAAGAATCACGAGTAGAAGCCATGGATGTTTCTCGCAAACGGTTAATTCTTCAGAGAGTTGGGCTATGATACCAATTGTTAGATAATACGCTTAACGCTAGAGGGGGGGGGGGTGAATTGTGTTATAATAAAAATTAGCGTAAACTTGCGGAATTTAAAAATTGCAGGAAATAAATAAGTGCGATAAGTAAATAAATTAGAACAAACGCACCGATGTATCCTGGTTCACCACAACCCGTGGCTAGTCCAGTCCCCGAGAGACTCTCTCGAGATTTCCACTAACTTGTTAAGCTTACGGGTGCTCAACAAACCGTTACAACTTGAGGACACAAGCCTCAACAACCTTTGCTCGGAGATACAACACTCCAAGACTTCAACCAAGGAAACACAAGTTCCTTCTTAAAACACAAAGGACTAACACTTCCCTTCAAGTGTACAAAAACACTTAGCACTCAAACAAGACACTCCTTTAAGAGTAGATATGAGTAAAAAGAATACGCTCAAGATCGCAACAACTTTCGACAAGAATTTGGCTCTCAAAAGCTTATGTAATGAATATATAATGATAAGCAATAAAGTATGCAAGCTTTAGCAATTGTATGATCAGTTGTTGTGTGTTGTTGTTCTTAAAAGACTGATTTGAAGCTGTATTTATAGCTGAAAAACTTTGTGTTACCGTTGCCTAATTGCCAATTAAGAATTGCTGATTTTACTCTGTGACAATCGATTGTCATATTACCACAATCGATTGTTTGCCAGTTCTTCCAAAAATCAATCCTAGATTTTACGCTTAACAATCGATTATCTAAGATCAATAATCGATTACTGGCAACGTTCAAAAAATCATTTCCAGATTTTACGTAAAACAATCGATTACTCAGCAACGTTCAAAAAATCCTTTCCAGATTTTAATTAAAACAATCGATTATAAGAAATCAATTATCGATTACCTGACGGTATTTGAAAACATTTTGGCAACGGTCAGTTATACAATCGATTATATATCAGTCTTGAAAAATCAATTTAGACACTGCCTCTTGACAATCGATTGTCATAAGTTCACAATCGATTATTTAATAACTTTGAAAAAGTCTGGAAGACACTGCCTCAACACAATCGATTGTCATAAGTTCACAATCGATTATTTTGTGACTTTGAAAAATCTGATGGACACTGTCTCTTCACAATCGATTGTCATTAGCTTCACAATGGATTATTTTGAGCTTTGAAAAACTTTGATGGACACTGCCTCATCACAATCGATTGTCATTAGCTTCACAATCGTATATTTTGAGTTTTGAAAAACTTTGATGGACACTGCCTCATCACAATCGATTGTCATAAGGTTCACAATCGATTGTCATGCAAAAAATCTGATGCTCACTGCCTTAACACAATCGATTGTCATAAGTTCACAATCGATTGTCAAGCAGCTGACTTAAACATAATCGATTATCATACATAATCGATTATCTTAGTCCAGATTTTAGAGGCATGTTTAAAAATCATTTTGACTAAAGTAAATATGCATTATTTAAAATCATTTTGCTCTAAATTAAATATGCATGATTTGTTAAAAATATTTTTACGAGAGAAGCCAAGTCTTGAGTTTAAGTTGTCGGATCAAGATCACAATTAAATACCGACTCATATAAAACTTAATCTCGATCTTTGTCTTGTGCTTGAATCTCGTTATATATCAATTTTGCACTTGTGCTTGGATCTCGTCATGTGTCAATTTGCGCATAGTTTGTCATTCTTCAAAACCGACAAATATGAACACACGTTTAGTATAATGCCTTGAGAACGTGTTTCCAACAAAAATCATTTTATTAAATCATATTTATCATAAACATATTTTATTAAATCATATTTATCATAAACATATTTTATTAAATCATATTTATCATAAACATATTTTAAATACTTCAAACAAAATGATGTTAAAGTTCTCATTTTAACCAAAATGGTTTTTGAAGTAAGTTTTCAAATCTGGACTAGAATAATCGATTATACAATCTGCATAATCGATTATGTTGTAGACCGTTGCCAGTGTTTGAACACTGGAACAGAATAATCGATTATGCAGAATCCAGTAATCGATTATTCAGCAGAAAATCAGCTTCTGATTTTTGAACGTTGGAAGAATAATCGATTATGCAAATCCAATAATCGATTATCCTTGTATAAAATCAGCATAATTGATTGTCAATTAAGCAGCGGACTTGCACCCCTAACCCCTATAAAAAGAGGTCTTTTGAGCTGATTTTACATACACAACACCTCCCAATATTCATATACATATTGATATTATTTGAGCATTATTATAGAGCTTTTGTTGAGCCATTTGAGAGACAACTTTGAGTTGTTCATAGAGCTGATATTGTATCTCTTTATCTACTCTTTTGAGAGAGTTCTTGTTGTAAAAGAGAAAGGTGTTTGAGAAGAACATATCTTCTCATTAATTGTCGGGTTTGCTAAGTACCCTCAATCTTAGTGGTTGAAGTCTTGAGGTGCGGTATCCTCGAGCAAGTTGAAGTCTTGTAGAGTGTACATCTACGAGCAAGTGTAACGGTTTATTAGGCACCCGTAAGCTTAACGGAGTTAGTGGAATCTCGAGAGAGTCTCTCGGGGACTGGACTAATCACAAGTTGTGGTAAACCAGGATAAATTCGGTGTGTTCTTTCCTTGCTATTTTAATTACCGAATTTATTTTATTCCTGCAATTTTAATTCCGCAATATTTATCAATATTCTCGTGCCGCACTATTTACCCCCCCTCTAGTGACGGGCATAAATCCTAACATGTTGCACCTGCCTCAGATTATCCTCTAGACTTCCAGTTAATGTTGCTAATCTATTAACCAGAGTTCTTGAATCGAAAATTTTTCTGGTTACCCAGGCAGCATTCCCTGGAACTATCATGTCATCCAAGCATTTGTTCTTGATATAGAGAGTATGGACCCATTTGATCCATAGGCTATTCTTCTTCATTGTTAATGCTCGCAAATGCTTTACCACAGCTGCTTTGTTCCATTTAACAAGGTCCAACACATTCAGCCCCCCAGCACTATAAGGTAAACACATAGTGTCCCAAGCAATAAGAGCCTTTCTTGTTACTGTGGCCGCTCCGCTCCACAGATAGGATCTACATATAGCCTCTGTTATCTTCAAAATCTTTTTGGGTAGCAAGAAAATCTAGGACCAGTACGCACAGATTTTATCAATTGAAGCCGACCAGCATACGATAGGAGCCTTGATGACCAGCAGGTGACTTTCTGTGTAATTCTCTCCACCAATGGCCAGCATTGTGCAACAGACAGCTTCTTGGAATCCAGTGGCATCCCCAAGTACTTGAATGGGAGGGTACCTACTGGAAAGCCCAGTACCTGAAATATCTGTTGTTTCTGCCAATCATTCACCCCAGCCAAATACACTGCACTCTTGTCCACATTTGCGTGAAGACCAGATGTCTTTGAAAATTCCAGCAGAATCTGTTTTAGTAAGTTTACTGCTTGAAAATCAGCCTTACAGAATAAGAGAAGGTCGTCCGCAAAGTAAACATGTGCTACCCCCAGTTTTTTGCATTTAGGGTGAAACTTGAAGTCTTTTCTCAGCATCACTTGCAAGAGCTGTCTATGTAAGTACTCCATTGCCAGGACAAAAAGGTAAGGTGACATCGGGTCGCCTTGTCGCAGCCCTCTCTTCCCTTTGAATGGAGCAGTGAGACCCCCATTAAAGTTGAGAGAGTAAGATACAGTTGAAATGTATTCCATTATCCACCCAACAAATTTGGAAGGAAATCCCAGCCCTTGCAGCAGTTTACTCAGAAACACCTATTCAACAGAGTCATACGCCTTCTTTATGTCCACTTTGAGCACACACCTAGGAGAGATACCCTTCCTAGAATAGCCTTTGAATAACTCTTATGTGAACAATATGTTATCAATGATGCTACGACCCTCAATGAAAGCAGATTGTGATCTGCACACTAGAGTATCAATAACGTTTTTCAACCTGGCTGTATTGATTTTTGTGATGATCTTGTATACTGTTGTGCAGCACACAATTGGCCTATAATCTTTAACTGTGGTTGGATTCTGTACCTTTGGAATGAGAGTCAGTGCTACTGACTCCAGCATGTAATTTCCCTGTTGCAAAGAAGGCTAACACAGCTTCACAGATATCATCCCCCACAATGTGCCACTGCCTAATGAAAAACTCCACTGGGAACCCATCGACCCCTGGTGCTTTGTCATGTGGCATGTCCTTTATTGCCTGCATTATTTCCCCCTTTGTTACTGGTTGGACAAGCTCATCCTTCTGCTGTAGGGTGATACATTTCCCCTGTTGTATGATTTCAGTGTTAGGACATTGGACAGTGCTGTTGTTTCCCCCCAGAAGATACTTGAAACAGTCCACGAACTCTGCTTCCACCATCCTGGGATCTGTTAGTTTAATCCCCATCAGTATATATGGAAGTGATTGTATTAAAGCTGGTCCTCATCTTTAGTTGGGCATGAAAGTATTTGGTGTTAGCATCACCACAGGCTATCCATTGAGCTCTGGATTTCTGATGCAGTATCTGCTCCTCAATATTGCTCCACCTCTCCACCTCCATAAGCAGCAACTTCTCCTGGTCAATCAACCATTTTTCCAAGCAATTTGATTGCAGTTGGACTTGAATGGTTTCTAGTTTCTGCCTTGCCTCATTTAGATGTATTCTGTACTTAGCCATATGTGAATTCAACTCCTTTAAATCCAGTTTTAGGGTCTTCAGTTTACTCCATATTCTGTGCATTGGCCTTCCCTGTTGGTCTGTATTCCAAGAACCTTTCACAATGTCAGAGAAATCAGCATGGTTCATAACAGAAGCATATATTTTGAAAGGTTTTGGGTGATTGTTCCTTCTCTGCTGCACAGTGTTACATTGCATTAAGATAGGGGAGTGATCAGACACTCCCGGGTTCAATACATCTGCTTCAATGTGGCTATACTCCTGCATCCATTGAACATTTCCAAAGGCCCAATCAATTCGACTATAGACTCTTGTTTCAGACTTCTGCTTATGACACCAGGTGTAGTAATAGCCCATGGTCTTCATCTGCGATAGTTGAAGGATATTGAGGGTATCCTGGAACCCCTGTATCTCCTGTTGTACAACTAGAGCTCAAATTCTGTCCTCTGAGTGAAGTACATTATTGAAGTCACCACTTATAAGCCAGCAACCCTGAATATTAGCCCCCACTGCCACCAGTTTTGCCCACAGTTGCTGCCTCTTACATAAATCATTATTGGCATATACCATAGTTAGCATTGTTCTGAAAGTAGTACCCCTCGCTTTAACCTCACAATGGATAAATTGCTCGTCTACCATCAGGATCTGTAACTCTACATTTGCCTTCCATAATATCCATATTCTACCATTAGCATGCTCACTGTAAAAATTGCCAGTATGCCTCCATTCATTGCCTAGCTTTGTTACAATCTGATTTACCTAGCTGCCTTTACTTTTGTTTCTACGCAACCAATACAATCTACCTTATGCTTATTTAGAAAGAGTCTCAACTCCTTCTGTTTATGGGCCTTATTTAGGTCCCTTATGTTCCATGTGCAGATAATCATGTTTGGGTAAAGCTGGAAGGGCCAGCGTCCCCTTGATCAACACCTCTCTGCAGTAAAGAGAAACCGTTGGTTGTATTCACTGGAGCATCAACAAATTGTTGTACAGTCTTGCCTTTTAACGATCCTCTGCTGCTTACCCTGTTATCAGCATGTTCCTTTTGTTTTCATGCCTCCTCTGATTCTATAGTTGTTATCATTGCACTTTCCTTCCTTGTTCTAGGTACCCACTGCCATATATCAGTCTGTGCTTTCTGTTTAGGCACAACAGCCTTGTCTCGGACCTTTGCTTCCTGCTCATTTCCTTGCCTCTTCTTATACCAGCAGTCCTCAGTACAATGACCAAACCAGTCTCTACAGAATTTGGGCCTCCATTCATAGTCAATCTCTTGTACAAGAACCCCCCTCTTGGTATGCAATTCCAGTGTCTCTGGCAGAGGTTGGGAAATATCTGTTTCCACCAACACTCTGGCAAAGGAAATCCTCTCTTGCTCAGCCGTGATCTTATCAGTATACATAGGCTTTTCCACTACACTTTCCAGCTTCCCAAGAGCTTCACTGCACCAGTATCCTAGAGGTAGCCCAGGGAATGTGACCCATAAGGGTACTACACTCATATTTCCTGGTTCATATTTAAAGTCCATACTCCATTGTTGCAGCACCAGTGGTTTATTGTGGAAAGTGTAGGGGCCAGCTTGGAGAACTCGATCTCTTTCTTCATCAGTATCAAATCTAAAGATAAAATACCCTTCGTCATGATGCAGAATCTGAGGTTTCGAAATAAAATCCCAGACTGTTGTAAAGAAATTCTCCATAGCGCGCTCATACGGATCCTCTCCTAGTACAAACCATATCAAGGCATTTCTCCTGTAGGACTCCTGTTCTCTAGTATCATCTTTATCAATTTGTACCACAAACGTACCCTCTCGCATTGCAAGTGGTACATAGCTGAGTGATTTCCCTTTTTGAGGGCTTCTGTTATGATGCATGGTGCCTTTACTGCCATTTTCGGTCACAGGAACTCCTTCTGTTGGTTCATTCTGAGTTAACTTTGTTTGCGCAGTGAATGGAAGTCGACGCTGAACTGATTCGACTCGTTCCTGTTCCTACAAAATTCCATCGCCTTCAACAATTTCCTCTCTGATAGGTTGGAACTTCAACGGTAGAAAGCTGCCAAAAGTTACTGGTATCCTCTGCTGGACACCAATTTTCGGTGTTATCTCCGTCCTGGTTCCTCCATTTCTGCTAGGGTTCTGAATCACTGTTGGTGCTGATCCCATTCCCGGTAGCCATTGAGGATGTTTAGTCACAGCTGGTGTTACCACCTTCGCCAACTCCGGTGATACCTGGTTCACCGGATTTCTCTTCCTTCCCCTCGCCATTACTGGGGGCGTAGGTTAGCGCCCTGCTAACATGCGCCGAGAGCTATTAGAGAGAGAAAAAACCCCACTTTTCTTAAAATTAGGGAATAGTTTCAATTTTGAGTTTTAAAATTATTTTAAAATAAAAAACAAAAATAAGGAAATAAAAAATTGCCAATTCAAATTGGGTTATGCTTTCAATATGGAGTTTTAAAATTATTTTAAAATAAAAACGGAAATAGAATAAACCTGTTCAGGATGTACCGACACCTAAAACAGTAGCATGGGCTGTGAGGAAGATATTTGAAACCAGATCACTGACAACAAGTCTCTAGGGTATACAGGGGTGTTAGAAACTACGCTTTACTCTAGAGGGGGGGGGGTGAATAGCGTATTAATAGAATTTAGCGTTTTCTTGCGGAATTTAAACTTTGCAGGAAGTAAAATAAATGCAGAAAAATAAACTTACACAAAGATGTATACTGGTTGGCCACCAACGTGGTTAGTCCAGTCCCCGAGAGACTCTCTCGAGATTTTTCACTATCTTGTTAAGCTTAAGGGTGCTCAACAAACCGTTACACACTTGAGGACACACGCCTCAAACAGTTGCTCGGAGATCGCAATCTCAAAGACTTCACCCAAGGAAACGCAAGTTCCTTGAAACAAGAGAATCGCAATTCTCTTACAAGTATATCAAATACTTGGACACTCACTTAACTAAAGTACTCCTTATTGAGTAGATATGAGTAAAAGAATATGTTCAAGATCACAACAACTTTAAGCAATAATATGGCTCTCAAAAGCTTTATGAAATGAGTAGAAAATGAAGAACAATTGAATGAAAGCTTATAGCAATGTAATGATCAGTTTGTGTATGTTGTTGTTGTTAAAACACTGAAATGAAGCTGTATTTATAGTTGAAAAAGTTGGTTCAACCGTTGTCTAATTGCCAATTAAGAGTTGCTGAAATTACTCAGTGATAATCGATTATTAAGACCAAACAATCGATTATCTGCCAGTCAGTTTAAAAATCAATCCCGGATTTAACGCTTCACAATCGATTATACATAATCTATAATCGATTACTGGCAATATTCAAAATCAGATAATCGATTACACTGAGTTCATAATCGATTACTTTAGCAACGTTCTAAAAATCATTTCCAGATTTTAAGCAAAACATCGATTATATAAAATCAATAATCGATTACTTCAGCAACGTTCTAAAAATCATTTCCAGATTTTAAGCAGAACATCGATTATATAAAATCAATAATCGATTACTTCAGCAACGTTCTAAAAATCATTTCCAGATTTTAAGCAGAACATCGATTATCTAGAATCAATAATCGATTACCTTATGGTATTTGAAAATCATTTGACAACGGTCAGCTTCAACAATCGATTGTCCTTTGCAACAATCGATTACTTGTTATTTTCTGAAAATCATAAAACTTACTGTCTCAGTGATAATCGATTATCTAAAGACATAATCGATTACTTAATTAAATTTAAAATCACTGGAAGACATCAACTCAACACAATCGATCACCATTAGTTCATAATCGATTATTTTGAGTATTGAAAAACTTTACCTCAACAACAATCGATTGTCATTTGTTCACAATCGATTATCATGCAGATTTGGAAAAACCTGATGTTCACTGTCTTACTCACAATCGATTACCATTAATTCATAATTGATTGTCATGCAGTCTTGGCTCAGAAACAATCGATTATCATAAGTACATAATCGATTATTTTAGCCCAGATTTTTGAGGCATGTTTAGAAAACATTTTGTCTAATGTAAATATGCATGATTTAAAATCTTTTTGACACAGAATTAAATATGCATGATTTTGGAAAATAGTTTTATGAGAGAGGCCATACTATGAGTCAAGTTATAGGATCGAGATTACAATTTAGAACAACTCAATAACAATTAAAAGCTATATCTTGAACTTCAATCTTATTCGCAACCATTGTGTGCTTGTACTTGAATTCCGTCATATATCAATTTTTGCTTCGTTTGTCATTCATCAAAACCTACAAAAGAGTACATGTTTAGTATATTGCATTGAGAACGTGTTTCTAACAAGGGGGACCTAAAATGTCGATTGACCCAGCTACAGAGGGGACAACTGTTCAACATTAACAAGCTATACAGACTCCAGCTCCCTCAAATCCCAAAAGTACAATGGAAAAGCATAGTTTTGCAGCCGAAGCTACACCCAAGATTCAAATTTATCGTCTGGCTAGCTTTGCGCAGAAGACTGGCAACAGTGGAGAGACTACAGCACTTTGGGATACTGTTGCCACAACAATGTGTTTTCTGCAAGCTGGTAGATGAATCTTTTGACCATCTATTTTTTACATGCCCGGTATCGTGGGGATTATGGAATAGATTGCTCATATGGCTGGGATACCAGAAAACCTTTGCGACTGGAACGGAGAAATAGAGTGGATCAGCAGCATTGCAAATAGGAGAAATGGACAGGCTGAAATAACCACTAGTGTATTTGGAATGTTGATATACTGTATCTGGAGAAAGGAACAAAATAAGGTTCCAAAGTGGACACGTAGTTATAAATGATACTTGCAAAGAGATAGCAGTCCACGTGCATTCACAAGGAACCTCTCTTGCAAAATGGGCGATTGTTTTGAGAAGATTGGATCACTATCCCTAGGAAAGACGTGAAGAATTGTATGTTTCTTAGTTTAATGTATATATAGTGAATGGAAGTGATTCCATAGTAGAATGAGAGGAAACAGTAGCCAGTCAACGGCTGCTGGTCAAATATGTATTATTCTAATTTGTGATGAAATGAATTTACTATTAAAAAATAAAAAAACGGAAATAGAAAGATATAAATAGCCAATTTAAATTGAGGAGTAGTTCTTTTCTAATATAGTGGTCTCTCTCTATATATCTAAAACAGCTACCCGTTCAAATTAGGGAGTAGTTTATTGTTGGTGTTTTAAAGTTATTTTAAAATAAAAAAATTAAATTAGCTACAATGAAAAAGGAAAATATTAATTAAAAAAACTACCGATTCAAATTGCGGAATAGTTTCAATTTAGAAATTTAAAATTATTTTAAAATAACAAACTAAATATAGAAATAAAAATTGCCAATTCAAAATGGGGTATGCTTCCAATTTAGAGTTTTAAAATTATTTTAAAATAAAAAATGAAAATAAAGAAATAAAAATTGCCAATTTAAATTGAGGAGTGGTTTCTTTCTAATATAGTACTCTCTCTCTCTCTCTCTCTCTCTCTCTTTCTCTCTCTCTCTTTATATATATATATGTATGCACACACATACATATTTTATAATTAGCTATAGATTAAAAAAACTACCCATTCCAATTAGGGAGTAATTTCATGTTGGAGTTTTACAAATATTGTAGAATAGAATAAAACAAAATAAAATAGCTATAATAAAAAATAAAAACATATAATAAAAAATATCAATTCAAATTGAGTAGTTTCAAGTTAGAGTTTAAAAATTATTTTAAAATAAAGAAACTTTCAATTCAAATGAAAAAATACAAAAATATAAAAACACTACTGTAGAGAGAAAGAGAGAGAGACTATTTATCTATTTTTTTTTTAATAAACTGCTTTCTATTTCATTTCATCAAAAAAATATACTTACAAAGCATAGATGCTGACCATCTATTCTCGTATGATATACACAGTCACTACCATATTATCATTCTAGAAAATACAAACACACTATGATAATACGCGTGATGCAACTATCGTGAAGAAAGTCTATCTCATTTAAAACTAGGGAAAATGACCTAAGCTATGTAGGACATCCCTCCACTTATGTCTTGACGCCCCTCTACAATGAAGATGGACTACGATTTCCTTGCATACAGTGTCGCTCATCAACATGCCTCCCTGGAATCTCAATTTATTCCGCTCCTTCCATATCGTCGGCACCAGAATCCCAAATAGGCATGCTGTAAGTAAACCATTTCTACTCTTCGCCAGCTTACTAATCCACGCACATTCCTCCTGCCAGTCAGCAATGGTACGCTTATGGCCCAACGAGTTGCAGAATCGATATCAGAGCTCTTTGGTTTTCAAACAGTCAAAGAAAAGATGCTCAAATGACTATTTATCTCTTTGTACTTTTGATGAATTCAAAATTATAATTTAGTTAAAAAATTACTTTATTTAAAATTTTAATAAACTACGGCACACCAACTTGAAGTCTGATTTTAAAATCTCTCTCTACCTTCACAAAACTTCTCGCGCCCTTCTCAAAAATTTGAAAACTAATCAAATAAGTATGACTGTAAAAAGGAATGTATGAAAAGAGTGGGATAGAGATAATGTTATGATATTTATATTTTAAATTAATTAAAAATAAAAGGTAAATAAATAACACTCAAGAAAGGTATCAATAATACTAAGTACTTGCTAATTCAATAACAGAAATAAAAAGAAACAACTAATTTATTTGATTACTATTTGATTTATATCCTTTAATTTTTTATTGATGTACTATATTTCTGCACAATATATTAAATAATAAAATACAACTAATATTTATAAAATTAATATAATATATTATATCATATTGTATTATATTAATGTTCAGTTAAATTTCTGTACATCACGCGAATTGTTATACTAGTAACTAATTAAAGCAGAGAAAGATTTCAATTCAGCATGAACTATTCTTAATGCAGTGTGACGGTTACCACCACCAAGTATTGTGGTGAGATGGACATCCCTCCATCCTTCTAACTAAAGGACTGAAGTTGAATTTTGGGAGTGGAAAAAATAATGTTAGGAAGCGCTTTCTTTTTATTGGGCTATACGTCGCGTGAATTCAGATTAGTTGGACATCAAATGAGTATCAGACACTGAGTGAGAAATAAAATGTAAGTAGTATTATGTGATGAATGCGAAGACGAAAAATAAGTCGTGTAACAGATATGCGTATCAAATACCGGGCGAGTAGCATAAAATAAGTAGTTTGATGGTATCCGATGAATACGAAGATATAAATATACAGCCGACGGATATAAAAATTTGCACGCTTTTAGAAATTTACATGACATAATTAAGTAGAATGGTGCTTCTATAATGTCGATAAAGTAAGAAAATTAAGAAGCAATATAAATGTGGCTTTAAATAAACTTAGTTCTCTTCTGTATAGGTTCTTTGTAACATAAGTATTATTTTGTTTGTTTCCTTAATTAATTAGAATTGAGAGTATCTCAGTTACGAATTTTATATATAGGAACTGTTATAAATAGAGAGATTTTACACTTCTATTTAAGGTGAATGTCTTTAATTAGAGAGATTCTAGAGTCCTATTATTGGTAGCTAAATCATCCCACTCCCTATAAATAAAGGGGTCTTCTACCATTGTAATACATCCCTAACAATCTCTAAGTATCAATAAGAATACTTCTCTCTCTCTATTCTCTCTATTGCTCTTGTTCTTGCATTATTGTTCTTGTCTTTATATTATTTCATAACACGTTATCAGCACGAGACTCTACCGTCTCAAGAACCATTCTCGAAAAATCTAAGGTATTTCCCTCTTCCTAATTTAATTTTCGATTATGTCTGACATTACGAAAAGAAAGTTCGTTGCCCTTGAAATTTCGGGCAAGAACTATATGACATGGGATGCTGAAATCCACTTAGATGCTATGGGTCTCGGAGACACCATTAAAGATAGAGAAAAAGCATCCACCCAAGACTGTGCGAAGGCCTTGATTTTCTTGCGCCATCACCTTGATGAAGGTTTGAAGATTGAATATCTCACCGTCAAGGATCCACTCATCTTGTGGAACGGCTTAAAGAGAGATATGACAACCTGAAGTTGGTCACTCTGCCACAAGCACGATATGATTGGGCTCATCTGAGGCTCCAGGACTTTAAGTCCGTTTCTGAATATAATTCTGCAATGTTTAGAATTACTTCTAAATTGAAGCTATGCGGAGATAAAATCTCCGATTATGATATGCTTGAGAAAACGTTTACAACGTTTCATGCCTCCAATATGGTACTGCAACAACAGTACAGAGAGAAAGGCTTTACAAAGTACTCTGAACTGATTTCTCTTCTACTAGTGGCTGAGCGAAATAATGACTTGCTCATGAGAAATCACGAAAATCGACCCACTGGGTCTACACCATTGCCTGAAGCAGATAAGGTGCACTCTCATTATGCCAAACATGAAAAGGGCCATGGTCATGGTCGTAAACAGGGTCATAGCCAAGGACGTAGACAAGGAAGAAATTCCAATGAAGTCCGTCAACCCCCAAGGAGAGATTACCGCCGAAAGCAGAAACGGGATCATGAAGATCCTAAGGCAAATGGTTCAGAAACTATATGTTATCGTTGCGGTGGGAAAGGGCACTGGTCAAAGACTTGCCGTATACCAAGACACTTGGTTGACCTTTATCAAGCATCTCGAAAGAGTAAAGGCCCTGAAACAAATTTTGTCTATGACGACAACTTGGACATCATCCACCTGGATGTGGCAGACTTCTTTGAGCAACCCGAGGGGAAAATAGACCACCTAATCGGTGATGGGTCCGTGATGAAAGAAGATGGAGTTATTTGATTTTGTTCTACTTATTTGTATTAGTTAGTGAATAAACTAATAGTCATTAGTATTAGCTCGTATTAGTTAGTTCATGATGCAATGTTAGCAGTAGTTCTTTAGAATGTCTTCAATATGCTCAAATACCAATAATATTTTTATTTTCCAGTAGGGGTAATCGACTAGCCTGAAAAACTAGTCGATTATCTAATATTTTCGCATTAAAGCTGAAAAACAATTGATCGACAATCGATTGTCTATGTCTAACAATCGATTGTCGTTAGACAGTGTAATCTGGAATTTTTCAAAAATCATCCACAATCGATTGTCTATGTCTAACAATCGATTGTCGTTAGGCAGTGTAATCTGGATTTTTTCAAAAATCATCCACAATCGATTGTCTATGTCTAACAATCGACTGTCGTTAGACAGTGTGATCCGGAATTATTCAAAATTAATCAACAATCGATTGTCAATGTTAAACAATCGATTGTGTGTGAAAAATGCTTAAACTAAAAATTTTCAAGCTGCATAGTAATCGATTATGGATAACATATCTGATTTTGTTAGTCAACTGTTAGCAGCAGATTTTGAAAATATTATGTGACACAAACGAATTGAACTTGTTTATTCTTATGCTCGTATATCTCTTTTGTATGTCAAACTATGGGATAGCAAATATGGATATCTCACAAAGCGAACTTGGATCAACATCCAACTGTAAAAGTATTTGCCTAGTTGATTCATGTACTACACATACAATACTCAAAGAAAAGAAATATTTCTCTCAACTAAATATGTGTAAGGCAAACGTTACTACAATCTCTGGAAGTAGTAAATTGATTGAAGGCTCCGGAAGAGCAATTGTAACTCTGCCCAAAGGCACGACTTTAATCATAGAGAATGCAATGTTCTCCTCCAAGTCTAAGAGAAACTTGTTGAGTTTTAAAGATGTACGCCGGAATGGCTATCATATTGAGACAATGGATGAAGATAATCTTGAATATCTCGTCATCACAAAGAATGTCTCCGGCCAAAAGAGGGTTATTGAGAAATTCCCGTCTTTATCTTGTGGCCTGTATTGGACAAGAATTAGTGCAATTGAGGCACATTCAACAGTAAACCAAAGGGTTACTGATTCCGATACCTTTGTACTTTGGCATGATCGATTGGGACACCCAGGATCGGTCATGATGAGACGGATTATAGAAAGCTCATATGGGCATCCGTTAAAGAATTTCAAAATTCTTTCGAAGAATGAATATCCTTGCACTTCGTGTTATCAAGGCAAGTTGATTATCAGGCCATCACCAACAAAGGTTGGGACTGAGTCACCCACGTTTCTGGAACGTATACAAGGGGGCATTTGTGGACCTATTCACCCACCTAGTGGGTCGTTTAGGTATTTCATGGTCTTGATAGACGCATCATGTAGATGGTCTCATGTGTGCCTGTTGTCATCACGCAACCTTGTGTTTGCGAAATTAATGGCACAAATAATTCGACTACGAGCACAATTTCCAGATAATCCAATCAAGTCCATTAGACTGGATAATGCTGCTGAGTTTACATCCCAAGCATTTAATGATTATTGCTTATCAATCGGGATAAAAGTTGAACATTCTGTAGCTCATGTTCACACTCAAAACGGTCTTGCAGAATCGTTAATTAAACGCCTGCAGTTGATTGCAAGGCCATTACTTATGAGAACGAGGCTGCCCACTTCGGTATGGGGTCACGCCATCTTACATGCAGCAATGCTAATTCGTCTCAGACCGACGAATTACCACAAGTATTCCCCGTTGCAATTGGTTTTGGGTCATGAACCCAATATATCCCATTTAAGAATTTTTGGATGCGCAGTATATGTGCCTATAGCACCGCCATCCCGCACCAAAATGGGTCCGCAAAGAAGGTTAGGAATATATGTTGGGTTTGAATCGCCCTCCATCATTCGCTACCTCGAAACATTGACAGGCGACGTGTTTACTGCACGATTCGCAGACTGTCGATTCGATGAGACACTTTTCCCAAAATTAGGGGGAGAAGTTGGTGAAACCAAACGGGAAATTTTGTGGAAAAATGCATCATTATCTCATCTTGATCCACATACCTCTATTTGTGAAAGAGAGGTACAAAAGATTATCCATTTTCAAAGAATAGCAAATCAAATGCCTGACGCATTTACGGACTTGAAGAGGATAACGAAATCCCACATTCCAGCGGAAAATGTTCCAATCCGTATTGATGTCCCTGTTGGACAATCATCTAGTGTCATAACCAATGAGTCGAATGCACGCCTGAAGCGTGGCAGACCATTAGGTTCCAAAGATCGAAATCCTAGAAAGAGGAAAAAGAATGATCAAAATGACACCACGAAAGAATCTCATGAGGAAATTCATGATTTAACAAATTCTGAGATTCATGAAGAATCCATTGAGCCCGAGACTCTGGAAAATACGGAACTATCCCAAAATCCAATTAATATTGAGGCAAATATTAATCGAGTGGATATTGTGGTGGATAATGCCTTTGCTTATAATGTCGCATCTAGCATTATGCAAGAATGTGAGGATCTCGAACCTCAATCTGTTGAAGAATGTCGAAAAAGACAGGATTGGCCAAAGTGGCAAGAAGCAATTCAATCAGAATTGAATTCGCTGGCAAAACGTGAAGTTTTTGGCCCTATAGTTGAAACACCTAATGGTGTTAAGCCTGTCGGCTATAAATGGGTCTTTGTACACAAAAGAAATGAGAAAAACGAGGTACAAAGATATAAGGCACGCCTTGTTGCACAAGGTTTTTCTCAAAGGCCTGGTGTCGATTATGAAGAGACATATTCGCCTGTAATGGATGCGATAACCTTTCGTTATCTCATAAGTTTTGCTGTCCATGAAAAGCTTGACATGCACTTAATGGATGTGGTTACTGCCTATCTTTATGGCTCACTTGATAATGAGATATACATGAAAATTCCCGATGGACTCAAGATACCAAACGCGCATAATTCAAAATCTCGGAAATGTTCTCAATTAAATTGCAAAGATCCTTGTATGGTCTAAAGCAATCTGGACGAATGTGGTATAATCGTCTTAGTGAGTACTTGTTAAAAGAAGGCTATATAAATGACGCCATTTGCCCGTGTGTTTTTATAAAGAAAACAACATCGGAATTTGTTGTACTTGCCGTATATGTCGATGACATAAACCTTATTGGAACCCCTATAGAACTCCAAAAGGCAATTGATTATCTAAAGGATGAATTCGAGATGAAAGATCTCGGAAAGACTAAACTATGTCTTGGTTTGCAAATTGAATATTTGGCAAACGGAATTTTTGTTCATCAATCTACCTATACAGAAAAGGTACTGAAACGGTTTTACATGGATGAAGCACATCCTTTAAGTACACCGATGGTTGTTCGATCACTTGATGTGAACAAAGATCCATTCCGACCACAAGAAAGGAATGAAGAGCTACTTGGTCCTGAAGTACCATATCTTAGTGCAATTGGCGCACTAATGTATCTTGCAAATAATACAAGGCCTGACATATCATTTTCAGTTAATGTCTTAGCAAGATTTAGCTCGGCTCCTACAAGGAGACATTGGAATGGGATCAAACACATATTGCGGTACCTAAAGGGAACTACCGATATGGGCTTATTTTATGGCAACAATTGCAGCCCGGATCTTGTTGGTTATGCTGATGCTGGATATTTGTCCGACCCACACAACGCTCGATCTCAAACGGGTTATGTGTTTACCTGTGGAGAAACTGCCATATCTTGGCGATCGACTAAGCAATCAATTGTGGCTACTTCATCTAATCATGCCGAGATAATTGCTATTCATGAAGCAAGTCGGGAGTGTGTGTGGTTGAGGTCAATAATACATCATATCCAAGACAAATGTGGTTTGAAGTGTGATAAACTACCCACAACTTTGTATGAAGACAATGCAGCATGTATAGCTCAATTGAAGGGAGGATTCGTAAAAGGAGATAGAACGAAGCATATTTCACCAAAGTTATTCTTCACACATGATCTTCAAAAGAATGGTGATATCAATGTTCAACAGATTAGTTCAAGCGACAATATGGCTGATTTGTTCACAAAATCTCTACCAAAGTCAACCTTCAAGAAGCTAGTTCATAAGATCGGGATGCGAAGACTTAAGGACATAAATTGATGTTCTTATCAGGGGGAGTTAATGCGCGTTGCACTCTTTTTCCCTTACAAGGTTTTGTCCCACCGGGTTTTCCTTGCGAGGTTTTTAACGAGGCAACCAATAGGCGCATATTCAAACATGTGTACTCTTTTTCCTTACTTTAATTTTTCCCATTGGGTTTTGTTTTAAGGTTTTAACGAGGCACATCATTGAATAGACATTCAAGGGGGAGTGTTATAAATAGAGAGATTTTACACTTCTATTTAAGGTGAATGTCTTTAATTAGAGAGATTCTAGAGTCCTATTATTGGTAGCTAAATCATCCTACTCCCTATAAATAAAGGGGTCTTCTACCATTGTAATACATCCCTAACAATCTCTAAGTATCAATAAGAATACTTCTCTCTCTCTATTCTCTCTATTGCTCTTGTTCTTGCATTATTGTTCTTGTCTTTATATTATTTCATAACAGGAACGAATTTTTTTAGTTGATGTGCTTTTCTAATGGGTTTTTTTTTAAAAAAAAATTCTAGTTTATAAGGTTTTATTCATTTCTTCATAGCTAGAAAAATGTTTAGTGGTATTTGTAGTCACTAAATTTAAACAGATCAAGATAAATCCTAAATTCAAGACAACTCTTGAAATATTAGGAGTCTATTAGTGTTACTTGTGTATTGGTAAAAATCTAACCATCTCGACCTAGTTGACCGCAACCCCATTTTTGCAACCAGGTAGTAGAAGTCAACAGAGTCAACTTCATTTCTCCTCTAAGACATACGACACATTGAAGAAAGAATGCCTAGCCAAGACGAGAAAGCTCCACTGATACAGACATGCCAAGTCACGGCAGGGGTAAGAGGGTTTCGACTATATATATAAGCCTAGTGAAGCTCACACATGGGGGGGGGGGGCAAAAAAATACTTTCTCACAGAAGAAAGAGAAGGAAAAAGCTTCATTCTTGTATCCCAAAAGTGAAAAATAATTGTAATCTTTCTTCCTCATCTAAGGGAGAAAAAGGCACTGCATAATCTTAATAAGATCTTAGACATTCCATTCATCTTGTGTGCAATCTTTGTTACTCAATCTTTTGATCTGGTATCAATTAAGTTTGACAAGAGCCAAATGTATCGTACCCCCAAGCCCATGACGGACATCTCGTCCCTCAACTCGGCATCAGGGATATTTCGTAGGGACTCATTCTCAGCTTTTGAACATAGCAGGCTAAGTTGCGGCACCAAGTTATCCGCCTGCGCCAAAAGGTTAACATCGGAAGGGATCTGGAGAACACGAGCTAATCCCCCAGCATGAACCACCAAATGAGTAAGGCCCTCCTCGAACATCCTGACGTCATCAGTATGACTCGGATTTATACTCGTCAATCATCACGGCTTTTCCCCTTTTTGCTGTCGAAGGAGGAATGCGACCTGTTGCAGACAAAGAGGGCACATCTGAAGTCACAATAGAGGCACTAGAGGTCTGGTTCTCTACTCCGATAGGGCGTTGATCATCAGTAATAATAGGAACTTCTGGATGAGCCGTTGCGCAACCAAAGTTTTCAGGCACTGACCGCCGATGCCAGCTTCGACAACTTGCTCCGCCTCAATGGGAGACGCCACAACAATGCCTTCCCCTAAGCCCGTTGGGGGAGATTTGTCCAGATTAATCACTGTCGGAGGCGCCATCTCAAACTCTACCCTCCGTCTATTCGACGAACCTTCCTCTCCCCAGTCGATGGTTACTCGTTCGTAGGATGAACAACACTGGAGGGGACCTCGTCCTGAGAGGCGGCCCTTGCTAGAGTAATTAAGGCCTTAGATTTGACCGAAGCGGCCCTCAACGAAGGACGTGCAGCGGGTACCGCAACATGACGAGCGGATGCAGTTGGTTGGCTAAAGGCTAGTTGAGGGGTCCTGACTCTCCGCACCCTCCCTGATAATGAAAAACAATGTATAAGAGGCGAAACAAAAAAGAACGAATAAAGAAGAAGAAACAGTAAATAAGGACGCCGTCTCACCTGTAAGAGGCCTACGTCCAAACCTCTCATAGAAAGTCGACCAGGTATGAACCCCCAATATGTGGGAAGAATGGCCTCCACACATTTACGAATCCCTTCAAGAGGCGGTGGGGGAAATTTCTCGGCTGCAGAATAATAAAGCAGTTTGGTATCCACAGAAAGAAAATCGAACATTCCATTAACCAAAGACGCAAACTTACGGGCAAAATTCCATCTCTCGGGAAACCCCGTCGAGTCCACCACAATATGCTCGATCCGTACGTAGAAGAAATTTTTGTAGAAATGATGATTGGTTCTATCATCCGTCTTCACCATCAGACCCTTTGATCCCCGAGGACGCACGTGAATCATCGAACCTCGAATCAATTGAGGGGAAAAAGGCTAAGCATATGGTCTAGAGTGACCTCACGGCCGGCAAGCTCCACATATTTAAGTAGCATGAGAAACAACTTGTATAAATAAGGATAAATCTAAGCAGGGCACACCTCATAGTAGCGGAAAAAGTCCACCACTAGCATGGGAAGGGGAAGCGTGTACCCTATAATGAAGGGGTAGGCGTAGAACACACAAAATCCGGGACGGTCGAATTGAACTCTGTCGTTCCTCTCCGCTAGCTGTATCTTGACGAAACTGGGAATTCCCTACCGTTCCCTCAATTCCACAATTCCACTCTCCCTCATAATGGAAGCAATGTCTTCCGGCTCCATTCCATCGCCGATACTGAAGTCGGTCGCGTTCTTTCCCCGGCGAGGCGAAATTTCGTCAACTGAGGGAATCTCTTTATCCTGTACCACATCAACTTCCTCGATGACCTGAACAAGACCCTCAGTTACCGAGTCAGTGGTGAAGAGATTATCACGGGAAGAATCACCGGTAATTTTTAGCAAAAAACTTTTCGAAGTAAAGTGATACGAAGAAAAGATTAGGGATTCCAGTGACCAAGAAAGTAAGCATGAACTCGTGGTATCAAAAAAGATCTATCTGGAGAATCACTTAAATGAGCGATGAAGTGTGTGAAGCAAATGACAAAGTTTCCCTATTAATAGGAGACACAAATCCCCTGACCTCGAAACCCAAGAGCCACCATTTGAATTCGATGGGACACTAAACGTTTCAGTTCCTTAAAAAGGTGTGCTATAATGATGGCGTGCATGAAGTAACAATTCATTTGCCAACCGGCGCTTCGATTTCGAAACCATCATAACGGTGCACAAGTACCGGAAAAACACTTCCACGCCACTAAAAATGTGCAGAGTGCTACAAAGGAATAGTGAGGGGTTTGATTCCTCTTGACTACATTGCAAACATGTTTCGTCCCTCGAGCACAAAAAAGGACGACCCCGATGAACGGAGGGACTAACTGTATTGGTCAAAATCTGACCATCTCAACCAAGTTGACCACGACCCCATTTTTGCAACCGGGTAGTAGATGTCAACATAGTCAGCTTCATTTCTCCTCTAAGACATCTGACACATTGAAGAGAGTAATGCCTAGACAAGACCTGAAATCTCCACTGACCTGTTTACGTCCTAGCAACTAGGAAAAGGAGTAAGCATACATGTCGGAAAGCAAATATTCCACCTCTCAATATTGATTTACTTTGAGAGAACTCAGTCCTGGGCTTATGGCAGGAAAACTGGTAGTTAAAGAAGTGTTGGTATGCCCTTCATTAATAACTCAAACTTCTGAACCCTTTTTGTTATTTGGTTAAGATTACAGAATATTCTCATGAACCCAAACATGCCAAGTCACGGCAGGGGTAAGAGGGTTTCAACTATATATATATAAGCCAAGGGAAGCTCACAAGGGGGGTGGGGGGCGGCAAAAAAAATACTTTCTCACAGAAGAAAGAGAAGGAAAAAGCTCCATTCTTGTATCCCGAAAGGGAAAAACAATTGTAATCTTTCTTCCTCGTCTAAAGATGAAAAAGGCAGTGCATAATATTAATAAGATCTTATACATTCCATTCCTCTTGTGTGCAATCTTTTTTACTCAATCTTTCGATCCGGTATCAATTAAGTTTGACAATAATTTACCCTTCATCTTTGATAGATTTGTTCAAAAGGATTTTTTTTAATATAACTGTCGCTTTTCATTGATCTCAAAGAATATGTACATCATAGACCTCCATAGTAGTAGTTTTGACTAACTACTACACTGTTACAAGTAATCTCTCAACTATCCTAGCTATCTATATACAAGTATCATATCATTTAGCATCTAAATACAATAGCTAAGGAAAGCAATTAAGCTGTCTCAATCCAATCTGCCAATATTTGCAATTCCTTCCTCGACGGTGTAGAAATAAGGCAATCTCTCTACATGCCAATTCCTCCACATAAGCAGCTCCTTCAAAATGAATATGGTTCCTTTCTCTCCAAATGAGTGCAGTAGTGGTGACAAATGCAGAAGCTGTGATTGCATTCTGCTACTGCCTACTTTTGGCTTTGTTACATATCCAGTGAAGCTCAGTATCCCAGCTTCCAATTGTTCCGGAATGCCCCAGCCAAACACATATTCTGGACCACAATCAGTTAGTGATAGGACATTCAAAGAACAGGTGATTGAAGTCTTCCACATTCTGTTTGCAAAATACACAAGCTGCTGGAACTTGTATGCCCATAATCTGCAACCTATCGACTGTAGGAAGCCTATGTTGAGCAGCCAACCAAACAGTGAACTTGTGCCTAGGTAGTACATTAGTGATAAGCAATAAGTTCTTCCATGCAACCTTAGTGAAACTGGGGAGCAAAGTGAGGTACAGTTTCTGTATGTGAAATTTGTCCAGCCTACATACACTTTGCAGTCTGCCAGCAAGATCTCCCTGAAGCTGAGGATTCTCCAGTATCAAAGTTCTACTATCCAGTACCTTTCTGACCACCCAAGAGGCTGATCAAAAAGATTTTAATATCTTTTGAGTCAAACAACTTGGTGTCTACTCCACCCAAACCCTAATTCATGTCTATACATAATGCTACATATGTCCTTCAAAGAGACTCTCAACAATTCTATAAACTATCTAAATATGCACAATGTTTACCTAAAAAATACGAGTAATAATTAAATTAAATTTATGGTTATAACGATACATGCTTCAGTTTACTACCAATTAATAATCAAGAAATATGATGTATAGATGAAGAAAATAAGTAAGACCAAACCAGTAGATAGGTCTGTTTCGACCTTGAGGCAGGCTAAGAACAATGAGGCAAGGACAGTAAAACAAGGACAATAAAACTAAAGGACAATTCTGATGAACAACGAGCGAAAAAGTAAATATTATATTCTTTGCCAATGATTAGATGATGTTTACAAATGATTTGGATCACCTTTATACATATTAGGGGAGCTCTAAATATAGTATATTTCTGTTTACACTAAATAATCTTATTAGGACAGTTGTATAACCGCATGGTACGAATTTTTACTAATTCGTACAAATCTACTCCAGAATTTACGCCATGATCTTGGGGACGTGGGGAGAATCTTGTCCTTCTGTAACAAACTCATAACGACACTATCTTGGAGTTGGTCATACTTGACTCAAATGTTCCTCGAACACTTAGGACTTCGAGCCCCCTTATTCTTCCTTCGAGCCCGAGCTTGGTATTTATCGAACTTCTACCCTAGGTGCAATGTCTTGAGCCTACTAAATTAGGAGCACATTATTTTATCATATACAGATATCCCCGCATTTCTTAGAGTAAATGATAAGAAATGATTTGAACCTCGATTTTCGGATCCCTTGATGATGATGCCATTCCCGTGATGCAAGCGCTCGAAGTGAATGAAACGTCCCATTGATTCACTTTGCCAAAACATTAAATGTATGCCAGTATTGGTCGGCCACTAGCATCGTTGAACCATCGCCGCCCATCTATAAATATAAGGTCTAACCTCTGAGAAAGCTTTACTTCAATCTTCAAACCACCTCTGAACCTCCTCTATAATTCTCTCTCTTCATTTATTTCCTTTTGTTATCTGGTTCTACCACCTTCTTTTCCGAAAAAAGAAGGCTCTGTCCTCTTCTACATCTTATAATCCAAAATCATGGCAAAAACTTCTAAAATTTCCCCTAAAAAACATCTTCTTCGTTTACTCCCCGGCCGGCCAAATTGGTGGTGCCGCCGGCTCTTTACGAGATCACCTCTTGTCCTTGTATGATCAAGAAGTATTTTAATGTCAAAAATCCTCCCGATATCCCAGGTCGGTGCGAACATGTATCTTGATACATCAGTTCGATATCGAAGAAATACTTCAAAGACATGAAGAAGGGCCGCGGTTGGATAGATGAGGTCGTGGTTCAGATCCCAGGCCCCGAGCAAAGCATCACTACCCTCCTGGAGGTATTTTTATAATATATACACTTAGCCCTTCACATTGGTTGCCCTCAACCCGGTAGTGATCGAGGTTGCCCTCAGTCAAATCCATCCCTCCTTTTGGTGCATCGTGATCATGCTATGTTAAGGCAGAAGGATTGGAATTTACCATCAACCATCTCATTTGGTTGTATCAGCCCCAGTTGTTTTGAGGGATCATCAAGCTGCACTTTTTAACAAAGAAGGCCTTATTTGCTGGTAATGATGAAGATAAAGATCGATGCTGGATGAGCAGGTTCATCAAAGTGAGGACTTCGAATGTCATCCTTCGGGATAAAATGCCGTTCCCGTAGAGTTGGAACTTTAATTGTAAATAAAGTTTTTTTAAAATGCCCATTCATATTATTCTTCCGTGCTTGATAATACCTTTATCTTTTCCGCAACTGTTTCTTGGATGTCAGACGCTATCCTTGACCTCGAGGACTGAGTCCAAAAGTTAGCAACGATCTCCTCGTATGATTAGCGTAGATGGCGTGATTTATCGAGGGGTAAATGAGATGCCAAACACCATTGTAAGTTCTTTTTCCAAGTTTTGATACTTTTCTTTTATTGGTGATGTCATCTCATTTATTTTTATTTGTTCAGGCATCGGAGATTTCTCCGAAATAAGGCTTACCCCGCCTGGGGAAGAGACCAAGTTTCCTATTATAAAATTGGGGAAAGACAATAAAATAAAGAGGGCTTCGAAGCCCAAAATTACCCGGGACGAGCTGGCCCCTACTCAGAAGTCAAGGAAGAAGCTTGCCCATGTGGCGTTGGATTCTGTCATCCAACTCCTGGAGGATGAAGAGAATGAGGGAGAAGAATCGCCGCTGATGCCCTGAACTAGGAAACAAGTCGAGGCCACCAAACCCTCCAAACCTAAAACATTACCTCCGGGTGAAGGAACTCCGAAGAAAGACTCGGGTAAAACCCTCGAGTCCCCCGAGATTGAGATCGTTCCTCCTCTTTCCACAAATATGCCAAAAGGGACAAGTTCTAAGAGGGACGATGCTAATCAGAGCGAGTGAGAAGCTCGGGGCCATGACAATGGGTCACTCACTTTCTCTGCCGTGTTTCTTTGAGGAAGCAATAGAGGATGCTCGGGCTCTGACAATGCTCTTTCCTAGCAAGATTCTTGAAGAAGACCATTTTCGAGACTGTGTTTACTGGTGTCGACGATGCAGTTGACCTTAATGATACATCCACCCTCTTTGAAGAGGCTCAGCGTCTCTTCTCCCGAGTAAGCACTAACTTTTGTTGTTGCAAAAGATTCTTTGTTTTCTTTCCCTTCCGTATTGATTCACATCTCTTTGTCTTTCGTGTAGGCTGTTATCAAATTCAAGGCCGAGCTGGGTTAATGTGAGGTCGAGCTCAATAAAGCTTCGGGTGAAGAGAAGGCCTTGATGCTCATCTACAGCCAAAAAGAGGAGGAGCTCAAGGATCTTCGGGCTAACTTGGCCAAAGCTCAAAGAAACGAGGCCGAGTTAGATGAGTAGGCAACTGTGATTTTAGTAGAGTACGGTCTTCTTGGCCTTACTTCGAAGGCTAACACTTCCATGTCTCAGTTGTAGTAAAAGTTGGAGATGATTGGGCAGCTCCGAGGTGAGGTATATCAAGTTAAGACTGACTGCCATCGATGGAAAGAGAACATGGACCGGCTTGCTGCCGATAAGGAAGCTATTACAGCCCAAATGTGGCTGAAACTTAACTCCGAGGCATTAAAATGAAGATTCTGGCCTGGGCCAGGAAAATTGAGGAGTTAGAGGCAGAGCTTGCCAAAAACGGGGTCGAAGCTGCACAAGCCAAGGGTGAAATTGAGAAGACAAAGGCCATGACTGATCAGACCATCACCGTATATTTAAGGGATGCCGAGGCTGTTCAAGTGTAGCTGAGGGAGGCCTCTGACTGGGAAAAACAATGTATTGATTTGGCCAAGTTCCAAGCCCGAAGGGAGACTCTAAAAGAAATCCATGCCCGAGGTTTTGACCTCATTGAAGAAATATCCCAAGTAAAGGAGCTGGAAACCGATGCCAGGTTTCTTGTTTCTTCTAATGATGAAGATGTAGTGAGTGGCTCCGAGGGCATAGAAAGCGAAGGTGGAGTACCCGAAGAGTAGGTGACTTCCGAAGATATAGCTCCCGAGGATACAGTTCCAAAGAACGTTGCTTCCGGGGATGTAGCCCCGAAATAGATTAGGTTCTTCTTTTGTTTTTGTCTTTGTGTAAGTTTCCCTCGGGATCGTTGTAAATATCTTTTGTAAATACCCATTATGAATACAAAAAGATCTCTTTGCTTCATCTTTGATTTGTATCAAATTTCGTCTCGTCTTTATTTATGAAAGAAATTTGATGTTATAACTGTTATGGTCAGCCCGAGTATTGGCCTAAACATAGAACATAATAAACCCTTAGATTATTTATTGATCAATAAAATACCTCTTAAGTTTTTTTGTTAATCCTCGAGCTAAGCTGAAATTGATTTGATGCTAGCTCGAGATGTCGGGACTTTTGAGTCCGAGTTGAGTGAGAGCAAGGTCTCGAACCTTATATATACTGGCCCTTAGGATATTTTATATCGGCCCTTAGGATCTTCTAATTCGTCCCCTAGTTTCATTAAGTTGGGCCAATTCGGCCTCTAACGTGGCTATAAATTTTCCCTCTTTTCGGCTAAAAAGACTTAGCAAAATTTTTTATGCCTTGGCATGTCTTTTTTTTTTGTACCTGTTGGATTTTTTGGTGGTTCTACCGATCAGAACCCCATTTGTAATTCGTTTGTGTTACAATAATTGAATACAACTAGAGGGTTTCTGAAGGCTGATGTTTATAAAAATAAATAATGAAATAATCACTATTATCTTTAGCTCAATGGTGGGCGCTAAACTGTTTACCTCAGAAATACGAGTAACAACTAAATTTGTTTGTGATATTAAAAATACGTAATTCAGTTCAATATCAATTAATAATCAAGATTTATAAAGTACAGATGAAGAAAATAAGTAAGACCAAATCAGTAGATAGGTTAGTTTGGACCTCGAGCCCAGTGACCTCGAGGCAGGCTAAGAACAATGAGGCAAGGACAGTAAAACAAGGACAATAAAACTTAAGGATAATTCTGATGAATAATGAGCGAAAAAGTAAGATAATATATTCTTTGCCAATGATTAGATGATGTAGACAAATGATTGGTAACCCCTTCATATATGAGGGGAGCCTAAATATGAAACATTTTCATTTACAGTAAAGAATCTTATTGGGACAACTGTATAACCGCATGGTATGAATTTGTACTAATTCGTACAAATATATTCCGAAATTTACGCCATGATCTTGGGACGTAACGAGAATCTTGTCCTTCTGTAACAAACTCACAATGGCACTATCTCGGATTTGGTCATACTTGACTCCGATGTTCCACTTTCCTAATCTATCAGTTTAGTAGGTGGCTAGAACAACCTTTCGATCACCGTAGACAAGGGTTGTTCCGTACTTTATTTACAAGTTCGTGTAGTACTCACCCCTAGGCCCCTTATTCTGCCTTAGAGCCCTAGCTTGGTCTTTATCGAACTTCTACCCTCGGTGCAACATCTCAAGCCTACTAAATTGGGTGCACCTGATTTTACCATATGCATAAAAGAGATCAAATATGAGATCTCTTAAATTTCATGAAACGCTTAGAATATTCATTAAGAGATCAAAGACATGTTGAATATTTCTTGCTCAAAGTCCTATGTTCGAGAAATATGTTGGTTAAACCCTCGAATCACGGAGAACGATCTAGAGAAAAGAATCAAGGGAACAAACAGAATTGTACCCCCCACCTTATCAATAAAATTATGTTCTCTTCATATTTATATTATGTTTGCAATTTGTGTTTTTGTTGCAAACAAATTGGCACGCCTAATGGGACCAAATCTCCCTTCATCTCTTCCTCCTGCAAATAAAAACTTCAAGTTTCAAAATTATCTGTTGTGATGGTCGGGATTCAAGTCTCGTCTTCAAGTTTCAGCAAGCCTACACCTCGACAAACCTTGAAATAGGGGGCATTTGTAGACACTGAAATTTTAACAGATCAAGATAAATCCTAAATTCAAGACAACTATTGAAATATTAGGAGTCTATTAGGGTTACTTGGCGGCTACTCCACCCGAACCCTAATTCATACCTATAAATAAGGCTACATATGTTCTTCAAAGAGGATCTCATCAATTCCATAAACTATCGGAATATGCACAAAGAAATCAAATGTGAGATCTCCGAAATTCCATGAGACTCTTGGAATATTCATTAAGAGATTAAAGACATGCCAAATATATATTGCTCAAAGTCCTACGTTCGAGAAATTCGCTGGTTAAGCCCTCGAATCACGCAGAATGATCTAGAGAGAAGAATCAAGGGAAAAAATAGAATTGTACCCGCCACCTTATCAATAAAATTATGTTTATTCATATTTATATTGTGGTTGCAATTTATTTTTGTATGACAAATAATTTGTTGCAAACAGCAATTTCAAAATTTATGATTTTAACGTGGGATTGTAATAATATTTTTATTTTATAACAAGGGAATCTGAAACCATAATTTACAATATTAATTTTTTTGTTTCATTTCCGCCTCGATTTCTTAAATGGAAACCCCCTAGGAGTTTTGATTTAAAAACTCAACTTTCCAATTTCCATTTTTTCTATTGTTTCCTTCTCCTTTTGGGTTTCCTAAATGGAAATCCCATATGAGTTCGAATTAGGATTTTAGAAGTCACGTATATTGTTTCCTATTTACTTATTCCAAAGGTCATCTCCAATCTTGCCCCCATTTTTGTCCCCAAAATGGGGAAATCCCCATTTTAGAGACAACTTACTCCAACCATTCCCTTATTTTTCCCCCAAATTTTTGTATATTCTTCTCTCTCTCTTCAATATTTTATTATTATCTTTCATTTCAGTTTTATTTTTTAATTTCCATTAAATAAATTCTATCTTTTATTTTTGTTATTTCGAATTAAAATAATTCTATAAAATTTTAAATAATATAATTTGTAAGCAATTATTATAGATTAATTAATAATTTAAATAAAAGTAAAATTATTGCGATAGAAGATTAATTAAATACATATTATATAACGATAATTTTACATACAAATAATAAATGCACGAAAATTAGTTTATCAAAATTATACACCAAAGTTAAGATATAATATTAATATTATAAAGATATTACATAAACATAATTAGTATATATAAAGAGTTAAAATAAAAGATTAAATAATTAAAATAATAATAAAATATGGATGAATAGTAATGGGGGAGATGAATAATGTACCCCCATATTTGAGGGAATACTATTCATCCCCCATTACTATTACAAATATGGGGGAGGGTTGGAGCAAAATGCCAGCATTTTTTCCCCTCATTATGGGGGATGGGGGAAAGGTTGGAGATGCCCTAAATGGAGAAGCCAACATAAATTATGATCAGTTGCCTATATATATAGCTAGCTAGAGACAGGCATAAATTATGATTAGGTTGCCTCTTTCTATATATATATAGCCAGAGGCACATGTACCATAGTAGGTACAGATTCAACTGAACCCATAACTTTCGGCGCAGATCATAAACTATATGTAAAATTTCACTGAAATTGTAATAAATAGTAGATATGAACCCATAACTTAAAAATATAACTAGTTCAATGCTAAAAATCTTAAAAGCTGAACCCATAAAGTTTAAATCCTTGATCCGCCATAACAGTTTTAAGAGAAATAGTTTTATCTAATTCTAAAATATCTTTTTCTTCGTTTGATAGCAAAAGAGAGTTTTACTGCAATATCGTGGTATCTAAAGCTATGGACTCATTGTATGTACCTTCTATTTGGTAGCAATTTCACCTTCCAATAGACGACCCTAGAAGTGCAACTAATTGTCATATTCAATCAACAAAAATTCAACATAGTAGTATACCTATTTTCATCAGTTGGTCGTTTCCTCCGTTAGAGTTTATCAAGATCAACACAGACAATAATTTATGCCTAATTCAGGACTAGCGGGATTTGGAGGTGTTTGTATTGGGCAAATATGGTTTCCTATGTTCTTATGTTATCTACGCACGCCCTTGACGTAGAGAGCAGCCTAATTGAGGCCGACTCGAGTAAGGTCGGCCTCATTTAGTGGAAGGACCGAGTGACATGACTCAAGACGATGTCGTTTGAAGCTCTGACTCTCTCGTACACTGAGACAACCAACCCTTGTACTTTTTCTTTGATTATTTTGCGGAAGGTCCCTTAATATATAAAGGGGACCTTCCCTTTGTAAAGACTCATGTGTATTTTTCCATTCAGAATATACAACTCTCTCTCTCTCTCTCTCTCTCTCTCTCTCTCTCTCTCTCTCTCTCTCTCTCTCTCTCTCTTGTGAAAAGATTATTGCTTGCCTTATTGTTCTTACATATCAAGCTATCTTTACTATTATTAAAGATCTTAGCTATACGATTTTCTCTAGTTTATATTACTCTTGATTCGGATTAACCCTCATTATTTTTTATTGTTCTTGAGCCTAGTAAGTATTTACATAACTTTTTAGCCAAACAATTTGGCGCCGTCTGTGGGGATTTCGTGAATCAAAGTTGTAGTTTGCTTCTAGAGATCCTTCAAAGAAACCACTATCTACAACACGAAATGGCTGAAAACAATGCAAGAATGAAAGCTATCGTGGATGTTAGAGCCGATCTCACAAGCCCTCTCAACGCGCCTGCTGAGGGAGATGCTTTGCACGTAACCCCCAATACCCTGATGAACGTGGAAAACCCACCTTCCCCTTGTGAAGATCTGGTGGTTCCACGAGAAAAAGAGGCTTCTACATCTACAACTAAAGAAGCACCCCCAAAATTAAAAAGGTTACTGTAAGAGTGGTTGACCAACACTCTGAGTAGCTTAGCTAAGAAGCCACCCCAAAATTCTAGATGCACTCTGGCAACATACCATGTTGCAGCCGAAGATGAACTTGAGGTCATGCAAATGAAAAATATGCCCGACGATGCTCAAGCCCACGGTGGCATACTCACAGCCATCCTCAAGAAGATGGAGGAAATGGAAAACGAAAATAGGTCGCTTCACGACCAGATGAAGGAGCACCAAGAAAGAGTGGACAAGATCCCGGGTGCGCCTAAGCTGCTATTAAAGCGAGATGTTGGGAGGTTCGTTGAACAACCCTACACAGAAGGATCTGCACCATACCCCTTCCCAAAGACCTTAAAAAAATGCCCCCTACTTGAAGGTATATGACGGAACCACAGATCCCGAGCACCACCTGATTCACTATGTCACAGCAGTCAAGGGTAATGATCTATCAAAGGAGCAGGTACCATCCGTACTTCTGAAGAAGTTTGGGGAAATGCTAACAGGAGGGGCCCTAATGTGGTACTCCCAGCTACCGGCCAAAGGCATATCCACGTTCGAGGAGATGGCAGATAAATTTGTCACTGCTCATGTAGGAGCCAAGAAGGCGGAAGCACGGGTCAACGACATCTTTGCTGTACGACAAACCCCAGGAGAAGGACTCAGGGAGTTCTTAGCTAGGTTCAACAAGGTCAGAATGAGCCTACCAAATGTGTCCGAAGGCATGCAGTCGCAACTTTTCAGAACGGGCTCACTAGAGACGATAAAGGGCAACCAAGAAACTGGTTAGCCGCCTTATGAAATATCCCCCCACAACCTGGGAAGGAGATCCACAACGCCTACTGTGCCGAGGTACGTGGAGATGATAACTACCTTAATGGTCTAACCCGGCGGTTGACAATGGGGCACCCAAAAATACGAAAAGTCCGACACAACGAGGGACGACGGGAACAAGTCCCACGCCTCAACAAGGAGAGCTACCAACCATATATCAGATCCTCGCATCCGCCACCACCAAGGCACGCAGACGCCTTAAAACCACATGTCGCCCTACTGAGGAACGACAGAGGTATGCCTCCTTCATTATCTGCTCATAACTTTTTTGTGTCTCCTTCAGAAGTAATGTACGCACTGGAGAAGCTGGCAGCAAAGTACAATGGCCAGCGAAGATGAAGTCCGACCCCTCCACCAGAAAGTCAAATGCCCTATGTGAGTTCCACCAGGAATGGGGGCACAGAACCGAAGACTTCATAGGTCTCCGGAAGGAAGTTGTCCGGATGTTGAACCAAGGGTTCTTGAAAAAACTACTCAGCAACACATCTCAGTCACAAGAGTCACAAACTCTCCGGCAGGAAGTGGTCTGGAAAACTCAACTTCGCACGTGGGAGGGAATAACCTCACGGCCTACCAAGGCCGCCCTCGCCAACACGCACCATCAACATGATCATTGGGAACGGCAATGACTCAGCAATCAACCATGGAAAATTCACCACCACTCATAAACTAAAGCGAACCATCGCTCACGAATGGTATGACGAATTCGAATATAGTATCACCTTCGACAAGTCTGATACCGACGGTTTGTTTTTCCCCCATTATAATGCATTAGTTATTACTTTACACATAGTAGATACAAACGTTAAAAGGATCATGGTCGACGATGGCAGCGGCGCATGTATCATTCATCCAAGAGTCCTTACACTAATGGGACTCCAGGATAAGATAATCCCACGTTGTATAACACTAACTGGTTTTAAAAATGCAGTGGAAAATACCTTTGGGGAGGTAACGCTGCCCGTTCTGGCAGGAGGAGTTACGATGGAAACCACTTTCCACGTGATGAACCAAGAAACGGCATACAACGCCATCACCGGATGTCTGTGGATACATTCCATGCCGGCAGTCCCCTCCAGTTTCTATCAAGTGATAAAATTCCCTACCCCATGGGGGTGTACAGCATACGAGGCTCGCCGCGCACCGCCCAAGAGTGTTATAAAATTGCTCAAGATTAGACTCACACCAAACAGCTCAAAGGAGTAATTGCGGAGGCATAGCAATCAGCCCTGTCGGGAACTAAGGTCCACCCAACAGAGGACGCCATCAAAGACCCCAACAATGTTGAGGCCAACAAGGCCACGGTCGAGGATCTCGACCCCATCCAGCTGAGCAACAGAGACTCCACAAAGAAGGCTTATATAGGCCACGACCTTTCAAATCCAAGTAAGTATCGTGAATTTCTATTTAATCACTCAGACCTGTTTTCTTTTTCCCATGCAGATTTTCCAGGGATTCCACGAGAAATTGCCTCCCACAAATTGAACATTGATCCGCTACACCCGCCCGTGCGGCAGGTAAGGAGAAAATTCAATGCCGCCATCAACGAACCAGTAGGTGAAGAAGTAGACAAGCTGCTGGCGAACGGTTCCATTAGGGAGTCCAAGTATCCGGAATGGGTCGCCAACGTTGTAATGGTCAAAAAAATGGGAAGTGGAGAATGTGCGTAGATTTCACCGACCTAGACAAAGCATGTCCAAAATATTCGTTCCCACTGCCCTACATCGACCAATTGATAGAAGCAACAGCAAGGCACGAGCTATTAAGCTTCCTGGACGCGTACTCCGACTACAATCAAACCATGATGGCCGAGGAAGATCAGGAGAAAATGACCTTCCTCACTCACAAAGGAACATACTGCTACAAGGTAATGCCTTTCGGGCTCAAGAATGCGGGGCTACATACCAGAGGCTGGTGACGATGATGTTCAAAGAGCAACTCGGCAAAATGATGGATGTCTATATTAACGACATGCTAGTGAAGTCGTCGAAAAAAGAGGACCACCTCGATCACTTGAAAGAAGCATTCGAAATATTAAGAAGGTACGGTATGAAACTGAACCCTGAATAATGCACCTTCAGCATAGCCTCGTGTAAGTTCCTGGGGTTTCTGGTGTCACAAATGGGCATAGAAGTCAACCCGGACCAGATCAAGTCCATTGAAGCCATCCCTGAAATATTAAGCAGCAAAAAAAAAGTGCAAAAGCTGACGGGTCGAATAGCCGCCCTCTCTAGGTTCATCTCACACTCCTCCGATAGGTGCCATAAATTCTTCGGTGTATTGAAAAAGGACCAGGGACTACAATGGAATGAGTAATGCATTGACGCCCTAAGATGTTTGAAGGCATATCTGCCATCGCCACCCCTACTGGTCAAAGCCAACCCAGGCGAACCGCTGTTGGTGTACTTGGCTATATCGGAAGCCGCGGTCAGCGTCATCCTAGTGCGCGAAAATAAAGGTACGCAGTCTCCTATTTATTACATTATCAAAACTTTAGTAGACACCGAAACCCGGTACCCACACCTTGAGAGGCTTGCACTGGCACTCGTAGTAGCTTTATGGAAGCTACGACCCTATTTCCAATGCCACCCCATAAGGGTAGTAACGACCTTCCTTATAAGGAGTGTCTTACATAAACTCGAACTCTCAGGACGAATCGCCAGATGGGCTGTTGAGCTCAGCGAGCATGATATCATATACCTTCTAAGGAGCGCCATCAAGATGCAAGTCCTTGCCGACTTCAGTGCGGAAGTCCTGCCAAAGGCAGAACTCGAGGCACAACACGCATCCTCTAATAATGACCTATGGTCCTTTGTACGAATGGCGCCGCCAATGCATCAGAATCGAGACTGGGACTCGTTCTTGTGGTCCCCATAGGCGAAACAATTCGCTAGTCCATACGATGCCAGGAAATGATTAACAATGAGGCCGAGTATGAGGCTGTTATCGCAGGCATGAAACTGGCCACCAAGTACGGGGCTCGTCGAATCCTCCTCCACTGCTCCTAACTTTTGGTAAATCAGGTCACTGGGACTTATCAAGTCAGAGAGCAGAGGCTACAAAAGTACCAGACAGAAATCTGCAAAATGATGTCTACATTTGACGAATGCCGCTTCGAACAAATTCCCCGAGCACGGAACATCGAAGCGGACGACCTGGCAAAGTTGGCTGCAGTCACCAAATGCTTCAACTAATAAAGTATGGTCACGCTCCTCCACTCATTCATTGACCACACCGAGGTACCTTCCTTAAACCTGACTTGGGACTGGCGCAACCAGTTCATATCCTATTTACAGGAGGGATATTACCCCCCAACAAAAAAGGAAGCGAAAAAGCTTCGCATACAGGCCGCCCGATACTGCATGATCAACAACGACCTTTATAAAAGTACGTTCAGTGGCCCCTAGATAAATGCTTAGGGCCGCACCAAACGAGGCCGTTAATCGAAGAAGTACACGAAGGCCATTGCGGTGCTCACACTGGAAATCGCGCCATTGTGCGGTGCATCATACGTGCTGGCTACTACTAGCCCACCATGAAAAAAGAGGCAGCTGAGTGTGTCCGCCGATGCGAATAATGCCAAAAATACGCCCCAATGATACACCAACCAGGAGAACCCCTCCATTTTGTCACTTCCCCTGGGCCATTCATCAAATGGGGAATGGACATAGTCGGCCTGCTACCCGCAGGACGAGGGAAGGTACAATTTTTACTTGTTTTAATTGACTATTTCTCCATGTGGGTAGAAGCAGGTACGTACGCGCAAATACGCGAACAAGAAGTCATTGACTTCATATGGAAGAACATCATATGCCGCTTCGACATCCCCAAAGAAATTAGTTGTGACAACGGGCGTTAGTTCATCGGTCAAAAAATGACCGAGTTGTTCGAGAAATGGCACATAAAAAGGATACTATCCACGCCATACCACCATGCCGCCAACGGCCAAGCGGAGTCCTCCAACAAAACAATTCTAAACATATTGAAGAAGAAGCTTGAAGATGCCAAAAGGCTATGGCCCGAACTACTGCCTGAAGTCTTGCGGGCACACAGAACTACACCCAAGTCCAGCACCGAGGAAACCATGTACTCACTGATTTATGTAACCGACGCGGTCATACCTATCGAAGTAGGTGAACCCAGCCTAAGGTATTCGTACACCAGTGGAACAGAAAATGACAACAGCATACTTCAAGATCTTGATGAAGCCGAAGAAAGAAGGGAAAAGGCCCACATCAGGATGGTAGCCCAAAAACAACAACTCGAAAGATATTAAAATAAAAGGGCAAGAATAAGACCACTCAAAGTAGGATACTACATCCTCAAATCCAAGACGTTAACCTCCAATGACCCAAATGAAGAAAAACTGAGCACAAACTAGGAAGGACCCTACAAGATCACAGCGCCAGCCGGGAAAGGAGCATTCCAGCTAGAGACAATGGAGGGAAAAACGCTCTAGAACAACTGGAATGTCGCTCACCTCAAACATTTCCACTTCTAAAAGGCGTCCCCTAAGTCGTACTCTTTTTTCCTTATTAGGTTTTGTCCCAATTGGGTTTTCTCAGAAAGGTTTTTAACAAGGCGTCAAAGGGAACACCTCGAGATGTTTGTAGTACAGGTGTATCATATCAGCCTCTCCGCGTACTCTCCAAGCCCGACATGATATAGGGACTGGATTAGGGCCATCTCCAATTGTATGAAAAGGCTATGGCCATCTCCAAATGTATGAAAGGGCTACGACCATCTCCAAATGTATGAAAGGGCTACAGCCATCTCCAAATGTATGAAAGGTCTACGGCCATCTCCAAATGTATGAAAGGGCTACGGCCATCTCCAAATGTATGAAAAGTCTACGGCCATCCCCAAATGTATGAAAAGGCTACGGCCATCTCCAATGCATGAAGAGGTTACGACCATTGTTTTTACACGGCTAAGGTCGTCGAATTTTACATGGCTACGGCCACTGTTATTACACGGATAAGGCCGTCGAATTTTACATAGCTACAACCATTGTTTTTACATGACTAAGGCCTTCAAATTTTATATGGCTACGACCATTGTTTTTACACGGCTAAGGCCGTCGAATTTTATATGGCTACAACCATTGTTTTCACACGGCTAAGGCCATCTAATTTTACATGGCTACGACCATTGTTTTCACACGGCTAAGGCCGTCGAATTTTACATGGCTACGACCATTATTTTTACATGGCTAAGGCCATCAAATTTTACATGGCTATGGCCATTGTTTTTACACGGCTAAGGCCGTCGAATTTTACATGGCTACGGCCATTGTTTTTACACGGCTAAGCCCGTCAAAGTTTACATGGCTACGGCCATTATTTTTACACGGATAAGGCCGTTGAATTTTACATGGCTACGGCCATTGTTTTTACACGGCTAAAGCCGTCGAATTTTACATAGCTACGGCCATTGTTTTCACACGGCTAAGGCCGTCGAATTTTACATGGCTACGACCATTGTTTTTACACGGCTAAGACCGCCGATTTTTACATGGCTACGACCAATGTTTTTACACGGCTAAGGCCATAGAATTTTACATGGCTACAGCCATTATTTTTACACAGCTAAGGCCGTCAAATTTTACATAGCTACGGCCATTGTTTTTACACGACTAAGGCCGTCGAATTTTACATGGCTACAACTATCATTTTTACACGACTAAGGCCGTCGAATCTTACATGGATACGGTCATCGTTTCTACATGATCAAGGCTACCGAATGACCCACTTATCTTCAACTACGGCAAAAAATACAGCAATATTCTAGAAAACAGAGAGGACTAAATATGGCAAAAGTCATATGTCTTTATCCTCAAAAGGGTCAACAACCATGATACAAAAATCGATATTTACAAACATACTTACAAAAATCCTAATGGCCTCCGCCACTCTGTTTATCCTTCCCCGCCTGGTCTTCATGTGGCCCATCTTCATTCCCAGGAGGATACCCCTTGGAAATCCAAGAGCTGGACTCCAAACGGTTGACATCTGCAGAGTTACCCTCCTCCCGGTCTATGATTCGGGACTATAGCCGGCCGCTTCACGGGCAGCTCTAACCAACTGGCGTTGGCTCTCAACTTCTGCCTCAGATGCTCGCCCGACCGCCAAAAATTCTTCAAGAACGACCAGCCGGGCCTCCGCATACACCCACATATCGTGTGCCTCATGAGACGTATTGGCTGTGCAAGAGCCCGCTCGAGGTCCTCAACCTCGGCCTTCTTGGCATCAAGTTCCACCGTTAAGGCCGCAACCCGAGTGCTCAATTCCGCTGCCTCCTCTACCATTACACGGCCGAGCTGTAATTCTTCATCCTTAGTTTGAATGACGACCTATATCTCTGTAGTTCGAGCAACGGCGTCCATGAGTTGTTCGTCGACTTTCTCCAGCTCAGCCACCCTCTTCTTCAACTGCTCCTCAGACAGCACGAGGCCCTCATGGATCACCCTGAAGTTAGGGTCCTGTTTGTACATATCGGCCAAGGTCTGGTGCGCCTCATGCATCCTATTGTAATTCTGCACCAACCTATTGTATTTGGCCACCTTCTTCTTCAGGCGTCGTCCCCTTTCCTCCTCTAAGATAAGAGTCTGGAAAAAGTCGAAAAGTAAGTGCAAGGAAAATCACCCTCCACAAATGCAAAAGAAAAAATCATCAATCAAAACAAACGACACCCCTGCAAGGCAGCACCCGCCACTCTTCGGGCCAAGTCCTTATCGCCGAGCTCCGCAAGGGCCGGGCTCTCAGCACCCGCACATAAAAGTATCATGCTGGTGGCCGCCTCCTCGCAATTTTCCAACAAATTATAATGACTAGGAATCACTATGCGACGAGAAGACTGGCCAGCCACCATCTCCACTTGGTCCAAGGATCCGCCTTCTCTGGCCGCGTTCTCAATGACGATCTCCGGGCCCTCCACGTACACACTTTCACCATTGTGTCGAGCGGAGGTTAGTAGAAGCCTCTTTCCAAAGAGGGGACCTCCTAGAGCGAATGGCCTCAGCCATAAAGACCGGCCTAGATCCAGGGCGGGGTGGTTTAACCTTATCTGTCTGAGTGACCACCGCCTTGCCAGTAAGAATCCGGCGTCTCCTCATCTCCAACGACTCATCCTCTTCGAGGTCCCCCTCAGTAGGATGCAAGTTGGTCTCAGATGGTGTCAGATCGACAATGGGTGTCATTATGGGGGCAACCTCGGGGACGGTCCCAGGCACAGCCGCCGGTATCTCCTCAGGCGTCGTTTCAAGTATGGCCCCAGGCACTACCTCAGACACTAACTCTGGAGCCGCCTCTGATGCGACCTCTTGTCTTGAGAGGGGGCAACGCGCTGTCCCTAGACGTACCTACGAGGATCATATCCTCCTCGTCAGAATTAGATATCACCCTAGAGGGGGCGGCCATAGTTTTCTTCTTCTTCTTATGCACCTTCTTAGGAGCACCTCGACCCACCAAAACATGTATGAGTTGAACAAGGGAAATTATGGGGAACCCCCAAGCTAGAACAGAAGGGAAAAATCAAGCAAGGCCGTTACCTGTGAGGCCATAGAGCCTGAGGAATTCTAGCCAGGTACGGCATTCTTCCGCAAACAGTATCAACGCTCGCACCCACGAGCTAATGTCATCAATCCTTCGAGGGGGCGAGGTGTCACCGCATAAAGGTAAAAAGAAATCTACAATGGTTAAAGCCATCAAAATAAGATTGCCAAAAAAACTGCGTACAGGAATGCTTACATGCTTCGTTCCGTGCCTCCGAAAACCCTGCGGCGTTAGGCTTCAGGTGCTAAGTACGCACATAGAAAATTTCTTCCAGAATTTACACCTGGACTTGTCGTCAACTTGCAGCACAAGACTCTTCTTGCCCCGACGTACTAACTGGATCATGGTGCCTCTCATGAAACTCACATTGAACATTTGCAGGAGGTGGTGAGCAGAGACCTCCCTCTCAGCCTTAGCCGCGTAGGTGGTAAGAACCCTACACGCCTTCAGCGCATATGGGGTAAGTTAGGACGGACACACCCCGTACAGATGACAAAGATCCTCCGGCAAAGGATTGAGCAGGAAGCTATCCCCGATTTGAAAAGAATACTCGTAGAATGTGCAGTATCCAGGCTTGTGCACATTAGCGTAGTCCGTCTCGGCAGGAGCCATCTCAATGTAATCAGGAATATCATATGACTTCCTGAAAGCAACCAAGTGAGATGCGTTAGCTCGCTAAGATCCCAAGGTGGAAGTTTACACTTGTTCTTAAAATCCTTCCGTGTATCCATGTCCAGTGGATATGTTGGCCATTGATAGAGTAACGAGAACCTTCTCTGCTTCCCCATCATCTGAAGAAAATGAAACCCTAGAAGAGGCATCATCCTTGGTCCTGGTACTATCACAGCGACGCTTAACCATGATAGAAGTTATAAGAGAAAGGCGCTTCGGGGACACCGAGTTCGATTCCTAGGAACAAAAGTTGTAAAAGAAAAGAGCAACGAGCACCAGAAAAAGACGAGGAAAAGGTTGAGGAAATACTCTCTGAAAAAGTTCGAAATATGGATTGGGTTCAACCTCCCCTCTATTTGTAAGGAAGGCACACGGAAATCGAAAGGCACGACTCGAAAACCGGCGCGGGAAACCAAAACGTCATGTCATGACCTGAACCACCTCGGGAGCAAAAAGTAACGATCACGCACGTGATCGATGATGTCATCCTAAAAAGAAGCCCTAAAAGGAGGTTATATGTCAACGGCATAACACCTCGCATATGAGCATGCCCTTTTCCGCAGTATATACAGGTACGACCAAATTTCTATAAAGGATGAAGACGTATATCAGTTCGTTGAAGACGTCTCTCGGCTACGTCTCCAACAAATAGAGGGACTATCTGTATTGGGCAAATGGTTCCCTATGTTCTTATGTTATCTACGCACGCCCTTGACGTAGAGAGCAGCCTAATTGAGGCCGACTCGAGTAAGGTCGGCCTTAGTTAGTGGACGGACCGACTGACATGACTCAAGACGATGTCGTTTGAAGCTCTGACGCTCTCGTACACTGAGACCACCAACCCTTGTACTTTCTCTTTGATTATTTCGAGGAAGGTCCCTTAATATAACAAGGGGACCTTTCCTTTGTAAAGACTCATGTGTATTTTGCCATTCAGAATATACAACTCTCTCTCTCTCTCTCTCTTGTGCAAAGATTATTACTTGCCTTATTGTTCTTACATCTCAAGCTATCTTTACTATTATTACATATCTTAGCTATACGATTTTCTCAAGTTCATATTACTCTCGATTCTGATTAACCCTCATTATTTTTGATTGTTTGAGCCTAATATGTATTTACATAACTTCTAGCCAAACAGTGCTGTTCGAGATGATAAAGGAAGATTGATAGGAGGATTTTGCGGGTGACTTAACATGAGAGCGATATCAAATCTTATACCGGAGTTATGGGCTGTACATGGCGGTCTGACTCTAGCAAAAAATTACAACTTGAAAAAGGTAATAATCGAAACCAACTCGAGTGATGCCCTAGTGTGGCTAACTGTGGGAGGTATCGTGGCTAAGAGTCACCGCGATCGAGGTGTGGTGGAAGAATGCAAGAGCCTCATTTCCAAACTTGGAATTACTTTAGTCCATACTTTGAGGCAAGGAAATACTTGTGCTGATCACTTGGTGAAGTTGGGAAGAACACAAAAAGAAAACTTAGTAATATTGCATCGTCCACCACATTCGATGCAACAATTACTTCTAGCGGACATGGCTCATATAGCATATCCTAGGTATCCAAAGCATATATCCTAGCGAGAGGGGTAGGACAAAATATTGTGAAGTTATAAGTAAAAGAGAAAAGAAAATAATAACATTGAAAGATATTTTTTGAACCTTATGATCATCATGAGTAATCTCTAATTATCTTCTCTCTGTTTTGTCCTGACATTTTCTTTAAATTGTATAGTCGTTGCTAACGTTTTTTTATCATTTCATTTGGTTAGACTTCAAAAAAAGAATAAAGGGTGTAAACCAGTATGTCAAAATTTACTCAAACTTTGTAGTCAGGAGAGGTCATTGTTTGGATCGCTAAAATGTTACTAAAGTATCCTAATAGCACATAGACATAGTTATGATTTAGGAAATTTTTAACTTATCTGAACACAAACATACATTTGGTAAAGCTGAAACCATATATGTAGGGTCGTCAAAATTAGTTCACTTTCTACTTCCCCTACATTTGACGGTTTGGGTGAGTGATATTATTAAGGATAGATTAAACTTGAGAAGCAGTCTTTAGTGAGTTATGCAATAAACATTACGTGTTACGATCTATATTTTGCTCAGTCTATTTGATCAACTCAAATTTGACATAATCTGCCCATTTGATACCCTAAGATACAAGCTTAATTTGCTATATTATGCACACTGTCCATACTAGTTTTATTTTCTTCTTTAGGTGCATATATAGTGTATCAGAGTCCATAGCTTAAGGTCAACGGCCCCAAAAGTTTCTGTGAAATGCGCGTCTCACATTGGATTTTGCAGGTGAACTTCCAAATCCTTTTAAGGTTAATTATGCTTTTTAGCCTTTACTTATAACTTGTTTTAATCTGACTCAAAAACTATGAAACCATTTTCTCACCACTCTTCAACACCAAAGAGAGAATAAGCAGCACTCTTTTGGTTACCTAGAAAACATGTGGGGAGAACACCAGAACAAAAACATTCGTGCCCTAAAAAAACTGGCCTTAAGGTTTCATCAAACCAATATATATATTACGTATTAACTTGTTTTGACATGGGATTGACCTACCTGGACAACAATCATATGCCAACATGAAGGCACGAGGAAACAGCACACAGATCAGACACTTCATTCCAAGAACTCTGGTTATTTAAACATATCTTCCTGGTTTGAAGCAACATTTTGAAATGAAAAAACACACTACAGCTGTTACGACTAGGAGATGGACTATCCTGCAATGCTGAAAAGTGAAGGACAAGTAAAACAGGGCAACAACAATTCGCTTCTACAATGAGCAGATTAAAAATAAGTCAGATGAGAAATCTAGTCATCTGAGAAGCCAGAGCCATAAATGTTTCTCCCCCCAGCGAAAGGGACCAAACACGTAATAACACTAAAGTAAACTTGAGCAGATGTTGGGGTAAACATCTACTCATTCAGTAAATTAGCCCCAAACTTGGTCTGCCCAAGCTGTATTATGGATACAGAATAGCAGGGTGAACAAAATTAATAAATGTTGGAAAAACAAAACAAGTTTATAAATCTCACACTAAGATAAGCAAAAGGCTTCCTGTCCACAAATAATACTACATAGACAACAACCTAATCCTAAAAATACAGACTGCTGATTTATGCATTGAAAATACTAATAAAGTAAAAGATAAACAATTGAAATAAAGAGAAAGGAAAGAAAAGAAATAGAGTAAGGTAGAGCCCATATCTAACAATTTTATAACAAGGCATCTGTGCTATATGTCCATAACACTTTGGCAAAATTATAGCAACGCATCTGCTAGATAGACATAAACAACTTGTCACCCTCAAAGATCGATATAGGGCCAATAAATTAATACACCGGAACCAATTAAAACATTATAACGTGTGACTTGTTGGCCATTGCACTTGTGGTCCTAAGCCAAATATTTTTCCAACTAAAGCTCCATCGAAAGCACAAACCAAGAACAGAGAAAGAGAGATTTGATAGATGCAGAAACACATCCAATAACAAATAAACATATATACAAATCTCAAGACAAATGTTTGGTTTTATGCACAAGTCATGAATTATATGTATCCCAGTCAAATGTAGGTTGTGAGAACACCTCATAATCAGTCGGCCCTTCAACAATGTTGTCAACAGTCTGTATGCCTTGTAATAGAGCTGGCTGAAAAGCATCATTATCAGAAGGCAAAATTTTATACATCACTAATAACCCGAGTGTGAATATGGCTTGAAGCTTTGTTGAGTCTCCTCGTACAGTAAAGAAAAGTAGCATTGCCAGGAGAAACAAGTCAACACAAAACCTCATGATACTTAATACAGTATCCATCAACCTCCCATCATTACCGGCAGGGAAACCGCGCACTCTGTATACAAACAGGAAGTTGTACTTGTCAACCACATATCTGTACCCAAAGTAAACTGCACCAACAGGAACCACGAGAGGAGCAAATGAACAATACATCAGGGTCAGGGCGAATATCGTCAAATTGAAAGCATAATATTGCGCAAAATCAAACTTTGGCTTTGGAACTGGTGAGGTTCGGCTGACTGGAGGGTATTCAGACAAATCTTGTCCAGGGAAATCAATTCCATCTGGAGAGGAATCATTTAAAAATCCATTGTTGTCAACCACAGTTGAACTCCTTTCATGAATTAGAGGCCTCTCCAAGCTATCAATGTCTTGATTTTCCAAAGGATAGTCCTCGCTCCTTTCTGGTACCAGCTGAAGCATATCATTTTTTCGAAATTTTTGAAGCTGCTTTTTAATCCAAGGAATTGGAGCTAATAAATCAAAAGATATACCCAAGAAACTGCTTGTAATTAAAAATGCAAGAGACGAGAGGCATGTCCTTGTCAAAAAAGAAGCAGTCATGTACTGTTCAATCTTTTTGCAATCTTCTCCATCCAAATAACAGCGACCCATGCTTAAGAGAGCACCCTCAAGTGACGATTCGACCAGAGCTCTAAGGAGAATGAGATTTACTAGAAAGAAGCAAACCATTTTCAGTAGTGCAGCCCTTTGCTCACCAGATACAGTAAGATGTCGTTCAAATTTTGAAAGATAAGAAAGAACTGAAGGGATAACAATATACATGCTCACAAAAATAAGAACATTGGGCAAAAATTGAAATATTATTGTTGCCAGCCAGCTCGAGCCCTGCACCCAGTTCAGCCACATTTGAGCATGATCCATTGCTTCAGCATTGATTATTCGCCCTGCACTTTGGATGGCACTAATCACAGCGAGTGGAGAGCTGCAGAACAACAGCATTAACAGTAGGCATGTGTTCACCAGCACTCTGCGTAACCTTAAAGAGAGCTTTGTCGATCCCAGGTGATTCCAGTATATGTCAGTAGCTAAAGGAGCTCTTTCTACTTTCCACTGGTTCCTCTGTAGTTGCAACTCCACGACTGAAAAGAACCGACCATATCGCCTCCTCTTCTCATTTTGGAGATCCTGGACAGCCTTATTAGCTGTAAAGACATCCTTAAACACAACAAAAGCTACACCAGCACCTCTTGCCCGCCCTTCTTTATAAGATGACATTTCCATCTCCAAATCAGCTCTCAGCTCTTGCAATTTTCTCAACCTCTCTTCATCTGAGAACCCCAATTGATCAACAACACGATACCACATATCCTTGGCCTTTCTCCACAGAAAGCGCAGTCGTTCAAACAAACCCCATCCATTCACACTATCATTATCATCCTCTTCCTCCTCATTCAAATAACCCCGTGACTCAATTCTTGACACTAATTTGGAGATATCTTCCCGAACCTTCACCAACTCTGTCGCTAAATCATCTAACGCACACAAATCCATGGGCACAACTACTCTATACACCTTGCCCGGATACTTATGCTGAAAATAATCCACCAATGGTGTCTTATCAAAACCTAAGGTTTTAGGTACTCCCTGCACCATAATTGTAAAAATTGTACTACTATTTGTAACAGGCCCGCTTGGATTTCCATAGCCATCTCTAAGCCTAGTAATTTTCAACCTTTCTTGTATTTCACTAATACCATAATGTACCAAAACAACAACAATAACAACAAAGATAAAGTGAATCCAGAGTAAAGGAGAACCTTTTTCTATATGATTTATTGTAGTCTTTGAAAACTGATCAGCCATAGGAGCCTTTCCAGCATGAATATTCAACGGCAGTATTACAGCAAGGGCAAGGAAGGCAAGGAATAAAAGCAGCGCCGAGCTGCCGCCTTCAATAAGGAGAAACTGGGCGGCGTCAGCACCGCAGTGGCGGGCAATTTCACGGCCAGTGGCATGCCAGGCGGCAAGAAGCTTAGAGGCGATGGCGGTGGGACCCGGCATGCGACGGTGATCGCTTCGAAGCTTCACGAAGACGAAAATTAGAAGGCAAGTGAAGGCTCCGACGGCAGAGATATTAAGCAGGTATTGGATGTTACCGTACCAAGCGGCATCGTAATTGAAGTCATCAGTGCCGCCACCGCCGCCGCCGGACGGCGGAGGTGAGAAAGTGGAGCTGGTGGTAAAGGCGGCCATGGAAGGTGGGTCGGCAGAGGAAATGTAAGGGATCATATTGAATTGAGATAGGGTTTGAATTTGAGTTTGAGATTCATCTACTATTAGGGTTTTGGCGGGTCGCTTAAGCCTTAATTGCAGAAACCGGTGGGGAATTGACCCGAGGAGAAGAATGTCAGAAGGTGATTCCTTTGGTGTTAAGATCTGATTTCAGGTGTAAAACCCCCTCTTCCTGCGTTGAAGACCATCATAATGACAGAATTAGCAATAAGTACTTCTTTAACCATGTGGAAAAGAAGTTAAAATACCACGGTATAACAGTTTTTACACGGGTCAATGAAAAATAGCCAGTGTTTACTAAGTCAATGAAAAATAGCCACTATTTTGCTGCACAAGAACCGGTCGAGTATATAATACGGGAGTTCTGGTGCATTTGTATACGAACTCTAGCATATTATACTGGACCGGTATACTTTGCTAACTCCTGTAAAATTTACGGGAGATTGGAGCATCAGTGCTCCAAACTCCAGTATATTATACTGGACAATTATACTTGTTGGAACTCCCGTAAAATTTACGTGAGACTAGAGCACCAGTGCTCCAAACTCCATTATATTATACTAGACAATTATATTATGCTGGAGTTCCAGCATACTATCCTAGAACTCCAGTATAATATGCTGGAGTTCAAGCATACTTGTGTCGGAACTCCAGTATAATATACTGGAGTATTTTTCCGGATTTTGAACAGTGTTTTCACTCAAATTTATCTTTACATAAAAAGTGGCTAAATTTCGATGACTTTTGAAACTTGGCTATTTATCAACGACCGGTTGTAAATCTGGCTATTTTTAGATTTCTCCCGAAAAAGAAAGGAAAGAGGTACTCTTAAGGTCTAACGCCCTACAAAACCGAAATTGGTGGCCCAATAAACGTCTACGGACTTTTCCCCAAAAAAGCAAGGAACCATACTACGACAATTGCATTTAAAGATTGCACTGAGCGTCCTATGTGGTCGCACTCATTTAATATGTACTCGTTTTTAAAAAAAGTTAAATTTGTACAATTTTAGACAACTTCAGCCCCATTTCTCCTCCTCCTACGTTTTCGTTTTCTTCTTCTTCTTTCTTCTACTGTTCTTGGTGCTGCTATGAAACTTCAGTTTATGGGAAGATTGCCATAAATATATTTATCAAATTATTTAAAAATAAATTATAAATAATACGTAAGTTAGTAGACAATAATTTGTGAATATTTTCACGTACGTAGTTAGTAGACAATGACAATTCTGTTCTTTTCACGTTTATTGTTTCCAAAATTTATGATTTAGATATTGTTGGCAATCTGATTATTTATCTAGTATGTTAGAAAGCTTTTTCAGAACTTCGTCTTATACAGTGCTGAAGTTTTTACAAATGAACTAAATAACTTGAGCATCTTCGGCTGAAGTTTTTGGAAAAACTTTATGACAAAACTAATGAATCCAGGACAAAAAAAACTTCAGCTTTTAGTGCTGAAGTTTTTACAAATGGACTAAGTAATTACAACATCTTCTGCTGAAGTTTTTGAAAAAGCTTATCCATGACAAAAAAAAACTTCGGTTTATTTAGTGCTAAAGTTTTCATAAATGAACTAAATAACTTCAGCATCTTCTGCTTAAATTTTTGAAAAAGCTTAATGACAAAACTAATGAATCCAGGACAAATTTTTTTTAGCTTATTTAGTGCAATTACAAATAAAAACTTCTGTTGATATGCTTAAGTTCAGTAATTACAAACAAAAACTTAGCAATATTCTGGTATTTCATCCTCTTCTGAATCTATGTCTGTTTGTCACATTGTCTCATTGCAAGTTACAGTCATCGGTTCATCATCAAGATATATAATAGTAATGCTGTGCAAAATAAGTAAATGATAGAGAAAATAAATGAGAGCGAAATATAAAGATAAACTTGGAAAATGCTTTTGATTAAATTCATAATTGTCTGAAACATCGGAGCTCTTTTCAAAAGTAAAGACAATGCTGAATAGTAATAACCAACTAAAAGTAAAGTGTGATGCATATGTGTCATTTAACCTTGCTGCCTCAAGGCTCTACGGGCACTGATGGTCCTGATTGACCAATTGGTGAGGTGTTCTCCCCGGTTCACAGCTTGAATGGAAGGGCCTTCCTCCCCTTCCTCCTCGAAGATAACACAAAATCCATATCATCCTCCAAAAACAGGTTCTTCATTGCTGCCAGTGTCTCATCTTCCTCTAATATGTATATGACATCAGCGGGCTAAAAGGTCTGCTCTAACTGAGGTAGAGGGTGCTCCAGTGGGTAGTAGGGACCACGCCATGGTGGCGACCAGTGCTTGAACTCCTCCCAAGTGTATTCATATCCCAGGCCAAAAGTGGTTCCGTGCTTCTTCAACTGGATAGGCTTGGTAATACCCTGGAGGATCTTGCTAAGACCCTTCTTGGGCTCGTAGCCGCTCCAATTCAAAATGCTCTCGATTTTTATATCCCACCACTTATACTTGTCTATGGCGTTTACTCGCTCGATGTGATGGTACGTTTCTCCACCTATTCTCCATCTTCCTCCGATCATCTGGATATCCTAGCGACTGTATATAGGGTTTCTACCATCGCCATGAATGATTACTTCTTGATGATTCCATAAATATTTCACAGCTTGATGCAATGTTGACACACAGCCCCAACGGTGTGGATCCAGGGTCGTCCTAGCAATAAATTGTAGGATGCTAGTACGTCAATGACTTGGAACTCAACGTCGAACCAGGTGGGCCCCATCTGCAGGCATAAGCTAATCTCTCCAACGGTGGACCTCTGAGATCCATCAAAAGCTTTGACATTGATAGCCCTATCCTTTATCTCATGCAAACGTTTGCCCAATGTCCTGAGAGTCACCAACGGCCAAATGTTGAGACTGGATCCCCCGTCGACTAGAATCCTGGTGATAAAGTGATCCTCGCATTGTGCAGTGATATGCAATGCTTTGTTGTGACCGAGCCCTTCTGGTGGTAATTCATCTTTGTGGAAGGTGATCTTATGGCTTTTCAGTATCTGTCCTACCATGTTTGCCATTTCGCCTCATGTTATGTTGTTGGGAACATAAGTTTCACTTAGTATTTTTATAAAGGCGTTTGTATGTGCCTCAGAGCTTTGTAGGAGGGCCAGAATAGAAATCTGTGCCGGTGTCTTGTTCAGTTGTTCGACGACCTTGTACATTTTGGCATGTACCTTTCTCCAGAGGTCATCGGGTCCAGTTTTAACATCTCGCTCGGGAGCCTGCTTGCTATGTTCAGCCAAATGTTCCAGGGTGTATACCATGCCTTCCGGGTCATGCCCTGTGCGGCAATGGTTTCTCCCGTGGATGCCTTTCCCTTCCTTCTAGCCTCAGCGGTGTAATTCAAAGGTATATCATTTGTTTGGAACGGGTTCACGTTTTTCATGGAGACCAAAATAGGGCCCTTTGGAGGCAACACAGTAACTTCAAAAAGGTGTAGGTGCTTTTGGAACTCCGAACTCAACCTCAGTTGGTTTTGGCGTCTTTGCAGAAAATGCTTCACACTCGAGTGTAATGGATACATGTGCCACATCGCCCTCAGAGGGCTGAATCTGGACGATAATGGGATTGAGAGTAACCGTTAGCTTCTTAGGCTCATCTCCTTCAGCTATCAAACCGATTGACCCCTTGGGGTCCCAATCATTTTCGATCTCAATCAAGTGGAAGCCTCCACCCTTGTCGTCAGGCAGAGGGTTGTTATGGACATTAGGAGCAGGTTCCTTTGCTATAATGATCTTGTTGTCAATCATATTCTGAATCTTGTCTTTTAACGAGCGACACTCGTGAATGGTATGGCCCTTCATCCCTGAATGGTATGCGCAAGTCTTGTTTGGGTTGATCCATTGGGAAGGGTTTCCTAGAGTTACAGCTCGGATAGGGGTAACATAGCCTACGACCTTCAGTTTCTCATATAATTGGTCGATTGGCTCGGCTATGGCGGTGTATTGTCTGGGAGGTTTGCGGTCGAAGTTTGGTCTAGGTCGAGGGAAATTTTGGCGGGTAGCCGGTGATGGGTAGTGAGAAGGTTGGGAGTTATATGCTTGGTATACGGGTGCAGGTTGGGAATATCTACGTGAAGTGGGTTGATATGTGGATGGTGGACGTGATTGGTAAGCAGGTGGTGGAATTTGGTAAGTATGTGATGGTGCTTGGTAAATTAAGGTAGGCAAATATGTGAGTAGAGCTTGAGGATAGGTCTGGTATTTCATGGGAGAGTTGTTCCATTGCACAGCCATTACGTAATTTACATCCTTCTTCTTTGTCGAGCCACCAGACTGTAGAGCCTTGTTGGTGGCTTGCAATGCCTCGAGGTTAGTGACCATACCGTTCTTGATGCGTTCTTCAATCCTTTCTCCCAATTTGACGATATCGGATAACTTTTGACCTTCAATTAGCATCAATCTTTCATTGTACTATGGATCTTGAGCACGGACAAAGAATATGTTCATTTGTTCTTCCTCCAAGGCCGTTTTGACCTTAGCAGCTTCTGACCTCCAACGAGTAGCATACTCGAAAAAGGTCTCTGTGGGCTTCTTCTTATGATTCTGAATATAGAACACATCTGGTGCGTTCTCAGTGTTGAACCTAAAGCGATACATAAAATCAGACGCCATATTTACCCAACTTGTCCATTTCTTCGCATCCTAGCTAATATACCAGGATAAGGCATCACCCTTCAAGCTCCTCATGAATATCTTCATACAGATCTTCTCGTCCCTACCGACTCCTACTAGCTTGTCACCATACATTCTCAAGTGGAACCTGGGATCGGCTGCACCATCGATCAATTCAAACTTGGGAGGTTTGTACCCCTCCGGGAGCTCAACATCTGGTTGAACACAGAGATCTTCATAATTCAACCCTTCAATACCCTTGTTACCTTTGAGACCCTGAACCCGGCTAGTCAACTTCTTGATTTCAGCGGACAAATTCTGAATGAGGGAACTCTTGTCCTCTGCCTCTACCATACTAGTGATAGGCTGACTGTAATGTGGCATGGTGTCAACAAAGATTGGAATGTTGTGGTTTTTTGTGGTGTGTTGTGGTTCAGGAGTGTTATGAGTGGGTTGCATTGGAGGTTGTGGGATGTTTTGTGGTGGTGTGGGGTTCTAAGTGTTAACATCGGGCGCGGCAGGAGTGATTGACAGACTTGCCAGGTTTCTAACTTGGTCTAATTCCTCTCTGAACATCAGCAAAGTTTTCTCCAGATGAGCAACAGCTTCTTTGGTGATTGCAGCATTCTGAGAAGTTTCTTCAAGTTCCTTTCTAGCGCTTGCATCTCTCATCTTTCCTTTGTTCCTATTTCTGGTAGGACTAGGAGGAGGAGGAGGTGGAGAACTCTTTGATCTTGTGGAGTATGCTGATGGTGCTAGAATGCACGAACTAACATTTGGGGAGGGGAATAAAAATAAAGGAAAAAGAAAAATGGTAAAAAGTTAGTGTGGATTATCATAAATAATATTGCAATATTTAAACACATTGTGCGGGAATATAAATCGCTTCCTAATTTGGGTACCTGGTTTGTGCCCGAGGTAGGCCTAGCGACAAATAAAATTTGGAGAACTTATAATGCTAAATACCTCATTTTATTGATAAAAACAAAACAACTAAATGATAAAAGATGTCACTAATGGCCAGTGGACTTACTACATTAAAGCAGAAGAGTAAAAATCCTAACTACTTGGTCCTAGAAGGACCTTCCCCAGGTTCGGTATTCTTGCCTTCATCGTATAACTACATTAGCTCGCGCATCCTTAACAACAGTTATGCTCGAGCCAGATGTCTGTCTACGCTCCCCACAGCATTCTGACAGTCTTCAATCCTTTTTAAGAACTATCCTTCCAACTCCACCAAACCTTGCTCCAGATACCTCAAACGATTGTCGCCTAGGTATTTACGGACGAGGGTTCGATCATTGCTATGAAGATCTTCCCACCAACTCAGCAACCTTGGGTGGATGTTTGATACCATACCGAATTTGGGGACCTCGTGCCTCATTTTCTGCAAAACAAAGTGTTAGCCAGACTCGACTATTTAAATCAATAAGTAGCAAAAGGAATTTAGTTCCCCAAATTAATGTACATAACATGAATGTGTTCGTTTGGGTTTCACAAAACCCGATGGACTTTGGTTTAGGCTATCTTAATGAGTCATTATGCGGACAACACAACTGACTCGGCTGGGGTTGACCATGATGCATGAACAGTTCAATAGAATAAGGTTTCTATTTTTTGAAGTGCTAGACAAGGTACCCTTGAGCGGACAATTCAAGAGGGAAAGGCGCGGAACCGTTGACTACACTGTTGATCGACTAGTTTTACCTCAATGCCTTTGCCACATTTAGGGGGTTTATAATATTGGAAGAGTGTAACCACTCATTATAAGCATTGCTATAGGATTTCTTTTGGCACGAGTGGAATGTGATGTTGAGAGATGCAATTACAATGATAAAACAAGTTACATGTATTTTCACGTTCATGATTACAATGATTTGCTCGAAATTACAACAGTATTGAAATTATAAAGCGGTAAACAAATCAATTAAAGGAAAGAAAAGACATGAAGAGCCAAGTTAGTAATTGTGATGAAATAATCAAGGATAGGAAATAAATGCGATTAAATAAGCAATAAAGTCACAAAAGCAAGTAATGGTAGAAGCCTAAAAGAAATCCCCAGCAGAGTCGCCATGCTGTCGACGCCCCCTTTTTCCCCCCTAAAAGGGAGAAATTGGGTTTACGACATTATGGACAAAACAACTCTTCTTCCCTTTTGGGAATCGGGTTATAGAGTTTGAAGAGTCGTCACCTAATGATTATAGTGCATTAGACACTTTAAAAAGATTTTGAATGAAAACCAGAGTTCAGGTAAGGCCTTGAAATTATCTCGAGGGGAAGGTGTTAGGCACCCTTCAAGATCCACTAGTGTAGTTCCCAGCCTTTCATAGATGTGACTTTAAGAAGCATAGAAATAGACATGAAAAATGTGCATATAAAGAATACAAGCTAGTGGAAAATTTTGAAAGAAGAATAGCACAAATAAAAGGGAAATTTTAGAGAAAATATTTAAACAAAAGTAAAAGTATGGGGGGTCCTAGGTTTAGCTATAATATGGATCATTCGATGCAATATCCCGCACATGTTCCCAAAGAGGGGTCGCTTTATGATATTATCGCATTGCCATCATTCTATATTCTACCCTTCCCTCCCCGTTGAGGTATTTAAACGCATTTAGTCTTGTTTACTTATTGCATGCTAATACCCGTCTCAGCATATTAGTCTTGGGGTATTAAGACTTCTAATCCTAAAAGGGGAAAGAAGGATAAGAAATATATGGAGTTTCAAAGGTAAAAATGCTAAGGAGTCAACCAAAACAAATAGCACATAAGGGTATACAAATCAGACATTCAAAAGCTCATACAAATTCCCGCGAATCACAACAGCAATTAGTTTAGCATGACTTGCAATTACTGATTTGGTCTTGAGTTTAAAACTGGTAATGGATAGATTAGTTTAACACATAAAGTTGGATAATAAGTCTAATTTGAACCCCTCGAATCCGGTTTGTTGAAACTTAAAGATTTTTTGAAACCAGTAATTTCATAAGGCGATGATTTAGAAAAGGAATTTGGGATTTGCAGAAGTACAAAAATGGCTTATAAGATAGCCGAAATGCTTAAGTAAAATGGTGCAAGAAAAAGCATTGAAGTACAAACTATGCAGAAAATCAGAAAAGAAAGGTTGATTTCAGAAAAATGCAGGTTTGGACTTTAAAAGGTTCTTATGGATTTAAAATAGTGTAAAAGGCAGATTTGGTCAGATTTCAATATAGACTGTATTGGACATATTTTTTATTGAAAGCATCTAACAAATTAAGCGATTTTGAACCCTATAGGCATGACATCTACAGGTTGATTTGTTGATGCTTTTAAACGTTCAAGGGATCTACTGTTTGCCTAGCATTTTTTTATATGGTTCCTATATACATGATTTCTATATGCACTTGAATACAAAATGTTAAAGACTTATGAGCAGGATTTCTACATGCAATGTTAAGGTCCTATAGGCATGATTTCTATGTGATTTGCGATATTGAAATCCTATAGACATGGTTTCTAGACGTGATGCAATATTGAAATCCTATAGACATGATTTCTAGATGAGATGCAATATTGGAATCCAATAGGCATGGTTTCTGTATGATTAGCAATATAAAAATGCTATAGGCATGGTTTCTATATGATTAGCAATATAAGAATCCTATAGGCATGGTTTCTATATGATTGACGACAATATAATCCCCTCCCACTCTTTTTTCAATATATCCCCAAAATTCTTTTTACAAAGCTTGTTACATAAATGGAAATAAAAAACTAAAGAATAAGTACATCAAAGCTAGAACGGATCCGAGGAAGCTCAAAGCAACCTTAAGGTCCAACATATGTATTTTACCAAATCCGGGCTCCATATTCCAAGGCTTTCTCTTAGAGTGTTTCAAAGTTCCAAGGGCTTCCGGAAGCCCAGGCAATGCTTACACCCTAAAATAATGATTAGAGTAGTGCAAGGTGTAGAATTACTAGCCCTTAGGTATCCATGTTCATAGGGAACTCAAGGGTCCCTAAGCATGGCTTACCAGAGGGGGGTAGGACTTAAAGAACTAAGAGTAAGTGTAAAGTGAGGGATTAGAGAATGACCAATGCAAAAGGTGGTCATACCTAGCCATGAACAGGGCTGGCACACCCTGACCTTTTACATGGCTTAAACAAATAAGAGCAGACTTGCAATAAGTCAGACATAGGCATGTATTATGATTAGGACATCAACAGACCTGATTCAAGCTCAACACATAAGTGGGGGTGAGGGAATGGGACTGATTTGAGTAGAGGTTTAGAATAACCTGGTTCTGAATTAAAGGTGGCAATAGAGTGCCACTCTAGTCCAAAACAATACTCACATACAAAATGGGGTCAGGGAAATGGATCAAATATGAAAGCATTTGCAAAAAAATATAACAAAGTCAAAAAGAAGTAGACTAAAGGGATTTGGGGAGAGGGAAGTACATGAAAGCACTCATACAAGCACACAGTATTAAAACATAGAGGTATATGGGGGAGGGATATACAAGTTGATGTTTTAACTGCATAATGAACATAAACATACATGTGAAAAGAAATAATTAAACATATAGTTTTTGAGATGGTATTAAATCATAGACCTACCAGTTTGCAAATTCGAATAGTAAAGCAGATAGGGCAGGTAGGGCTTTATAGTTTAGCCTTGGCTTTCAGCCGGCTAAACTCGAGTAGCAGAACAAGTAACAGAAAAAAGCAGAGAGGAGAAGAGAGAGATTTGAGTGTGAACTTGTATTGTTCGTCTTTTTTTTTGAAGTGAAGATGAAGGGGGTTTTTGTAGTCTGAAAACAAGTAGCAACAAAGGCAGGAAAATAAATTAGTATCAATCAAGAATCAATTAGGGAAAGAATTTCCTTTAAATACGGGAGTCGGACTTAGGGTAAATAAACAGAGTTCCAAATTTGGAAAGGAAATCAAAAATGGGTTATAGAATAAGAGGGTAAATAAATTTAAGGTTTTTCGAAATACACACGATTTAAACAAATAAGTTAAATAGAATCATCAATCACTCAAAGAATCAAGGAAGCTGGGATACAAATTGATATTGAATTTAGTCAAAAAGCAAGTCCAAATTAAAGAATCAAATAAGTTCATACAAATCAGATTCCCAAAATTAAGGTTATTTCGAAAAGGGAAATGTTGGTTATAAAAGATGCACGAAGACAAGCAAAGTCAAAATTAATGGAAAAGTCATGTAATCAGAGAGCAGAAACACACAAGCATGAGAAGAAATTAGAAATTCTTGCAGAAATCATAAGCATGAAGCGTATAAATAGTTAGGTTTTCAGAATCAGGTAAACAACACACACAAAGACGAAAACCCCCAAAGTGTAGGATTCCTTAACATTTCACGGTGTGAAGAAGAGAACAAAAGTATACTTAGGTAAACAAACTCAGAGAGGACACAAATAAAGCAAAATACAATAGAGAGTTACCAGAAATCCTAGGTAAGAGGAAAACATTTGAAATCCATAGCAAGAAATAAAGAAATCACAGTAGAGGAGTTTTAAAAGAAAAATTGGAGAAACCCTAGGTGAAAAATCGCATGGAATCATAGGTAAACATCCGACAAGTCATAGAAAAAGCAAAGAAATTACAGTATAGTAGTTAAAAGAAATCGAAGAAACCCTAATATTTAGGAAGATGAACAGTTTGAAGATAAAAATCGGTAAATATGTGGAAAACACTTTGAAGCTTTAGAAATCAGCTAGATCTAAAGCAGATCATAGCGAGAAACAAAGAAGAACCTTCGCGATTTATAGTTTCCGAGAGAACCCTTGAGAACGAGAAAGTCTGGAACTGGCTAGCTTCGAGTCGACAACGGACTCACAACCTTAAGGCTCGCCGGAGAGAGACCGGACATGGTCGTAGAAACTCAAGTCAGAGGACCTCTGGGATGGTGGTCTTCAGAAGAGGGTTTCGATCTTCGAACAAAGGGGTCGTACAAGGGATTGAGAGGTGAGTACAGGTTGCATGAAACCTAGAAAGCCATATTTTTCGGTGAAAAGGGGTCAGAAAGTGACCGGAGGCGGCTAGGGGTTCAGGAACTTATTGAGAGCATTTGGGAACGAAAGGGATACAAGGTTGGCGTGTTTGTAAAATGATTTAGGGTTGGAGGGTGTATTAGGGTTTAATTAAGGAAGGGTTATTATGGGCCGTTGATCATTTTGATCAACGGCCACGATTAAAAAGGAGGACCAGGGCGAGTTATTTTAATGAGGTGTGGGTCGGGTTATTTATTAAGTTGGGTAGTGTAATTGGGGTTGGGAATTAGGCTACAAGAAATTAAAGGGCTATAATTTAAATAGCCAATTTTCTCTTGATTTGAATTTTGTAAAATAGCAATCGATGTTTAAAAAACTAATTAAAAATACTAAGTTAATAAACAAAGCATAATTATTAATTTAAAAATATTATGAATGATTTTATGATTAAAAAAATTTGTTAAATTGAGAAATAGGCTAAAATTGTAATTTCATGCAATTTTAATTTAGAAATACTAAATGAACTTGTAAAATTATGTAAAATATATTTTTTGAGTGAATGAGAGAATAAAATACATTATTTACCAAAATAATAAATTTAGGTAATAATTAATGGATTTTATAGTGCAACAATAGGCCATAAGTTGATTTTAAAATCCTTAAAAAATTTAGAAAAATACCAAAACATTTGTGGATGCTTATATATGGTATTTTTTGAGAATATTTTGGGTATAAAATATATAGGAAAAAATTTGGTTTCAACAGTCATTCTCTTTCAAGCTCCGAAGCTAGTTCTCAACCGAGGCCAGTTGAGCCTGGGAAGTTTCCTTCTCCGAGGCCAAGCGGTCCATTTCTCCTTCCATCCTTCGGCCTCATCTTTCACTGCATTTGTATTCTCATGAAGCTTTTTGATCACGTCAAGTTTTTGATGGACCAGTGAGTTCAAACCGTTAGTTACGACGCCTGAATCGCCATCACTAAATTCAAAAATTCTCCTTACCTGCTCCATCAGTTCGGTGTACTCTTTCTTAGTCATTTCTAGCTCAGCACAGATACCTCTAGCCTCTTCTTCTCTTTGCTCGGTGAGGAGTTTGAAGGCTTCCTTTTTCTCAGCCAGCCCCCAGATTTTGGCTAACGGCTCAGTTCCCCTCGAAATCGAAAGAAACCCTCATGATGAAGCACCAAAGCCTGCAAACATGGAGGGGAAAAGTTATACGAATAAAAAGAAAACTTAAGCATAAGCATTGTCAGGAAAATCTGGGATCACCCGGTATCGCGCCCCCTTTTTTCCTCGCGGAGTCTGGGTTTCGACATTCATGGGGGAAAAACTCATTTCCTTTTGAGAATTGGGTATTTGAATTTGAAGAGTTGTCACCTAACGGATTAAGGTGTGTTAGGGAACCTAGAGCAATTAACTCATTTAACTAGTTTGCATTACCTGATATTAGGGTAAGGGCCCTAAATAACCTTGAGGGAAAGGTGTTATGCACCCATCGCGGTCCACAACGGTGGGTTCTGGACGAACTTAAACTATGTCAATTAGCCATTTAATAAGTAAACAGTCTTAGCAAATATTTAAGAATATTGTAGTTTCCAACATCTAAATATATATATGATTAAGAAAGTTCAGATAATGAAAGTAAAAGAGGATTGGACAGCTTAAACACACATTGATGTAAAGAAAAAGAAAGTTCAGATAACTTAAATGCATATAAGAATGGGAAAGGGAAGTCCTAAGTTGATTAGCCTACAGAATCAATATGTGCAATGCCCGGTAATACTCCTCAACTAGAGGGGCTACACGTGACATTAGCGCGCAGGTCATCATATACTTTTTGCTACCCATTACCTTCCCATTAACGGTTATATAAGCGGATTTGAGTAAAGACTCCTAAGCGTGCTACTACCCATCCCTTGTGGCCCCGGAGGAATTTAGGACCTACAAATTTAGGCAGTTCTAGACAATCCTAAGGTGCTTAAAATGGAAAAGTCTAGGCGACAACGAATAACATTTAGAACTGTCAATTAAACAAAGCAGGTAAAAGGCTCATATTTTCCTCCACACATACATAGGCAAATAAACATCGCATCTCAAACAGCTGATTTTGAACAAGTTCAGAAAGCCTAGGAACATGATATCTAGATGAACATCACAAAAACATAACATGCAGCATTTGTTTTAAGGGAAGTGACTGAATCCTAACCAGTTTGCTTACTGGTTTTTAGAAGCTGTGAGACTTAAGTAGTTCAAATACAATCAGAAGACAATTTTTACAACGAGATTAACTACCTAAGGTTTGCCTGGGCGTGGGACTCTACACAATCATAGTTGCATGAGCTGTTTAAACAGTTTGAAGTTATTCAACCTATAGGCATGTTGGATCTAGATGATATAGACTATAACATGCGATTTATCAACTTATGAGTTTAGAGATATGATGTCTATATGTGGGGACTATTTAAACCTTTTATAGACAGCGATCGAAATAAACATGATTCAAACAAATGCAAATAGAGTTCCTAGACAACAAGTTATCTAATGCATACAGGAGATGACTATTTTTTATTAAGGCATGATTATTAACCTAATAGCAGGATCTATAAGTGAAAGTACTTATGCAAAATCAAAGCAGGAATAGCGATATATGACATGTAGTATGTGAAATCAATAAACGCGAATATCCTAAGAACAGGATGTCTAGTGCGCAGGCTTAACATGGTTTGAATGCAAATGGACACACCAGTACTAGAACATGACTTCTAGTGCAGATTTTCATAATGTAAAGCCTAGAAAACATGATTTCTACCCAGCATTACCTCATAGCACCATACAGCTGCCTGCTCATTTCACTAGTTACCACAATATATGTTTACAAATAATTATTACAGACCATGACTGAATAAATTATATAAATGCAATATAGATTAAACTACAGGAGCCAGATGTAGGCCCAAAGAAAACCTGGGAGTACCATGCCTTCAGTATGGTCTCAAATGCCAAGGATTTCATAGTCAATTTTGGTGTTTAGGTGTGTTAGAGTTCCATAAGGACCTCAAGGATCACGGGTAGTGCTCACACCCAGACTTTTCATAATAGGGACTAAATATGTGCAGTGTGGAAGGGCGAACCCCAATGTGCTAGAGTTTGAAGGGATCCCAAGGCAGTACACACACTGGAGAGGAAACACCTATTGACTTAAGAGTAAAATGAGAGTGCTTGACACAGTTTTGGGATGTTTTTGATAAGAAAACAATATAGAAGTGACTCTAGGAGTGAAAAGGTTTTCTGAAAATAAACATGTTTGAGAAAGGTATTAAAATACTTTTTGAAATCAGCCAACACAAATCACAGAACAACCAGATTTAGAACACTTGGAAAATAGATTCCAAACAGGGATAGAAGGGTTGGGGACACATAGAATACACATCAATGTATAGTGGAGCACATAAACAACAGGATGCACAAACTTCTCAAGTATTCTAATTAATAGGTTATCTATAAGGTAGGTGATTGAGAAATAGAGCAAGGATTACAGCAAAGCCATATTGAAAACACATAAAGATTGGACACGATCAAGAACACAATTATAGTTACCCTGGAGGGGTTAGATAACTTATCATGATCTCATCAGCAAAGCATAATAGGCAATAACTTAAATGAACAGGCTAGGAAAATATCGCACAAGTATTCATAGTGTAGACTTGCTAATCACATACTGAACAAAACAAGTTTTAGACATGCTAGATAAAGCAGTAGACATGCAAGTATAGGTTAGACATGCTAATCACATATTGAACAAAACAGTGTTAGGCATGCTAAGAAAGACAGTAAACAGGAACAAGAATGGAATTCATAACTGATGAGCTAAGGCAACGATGAAACACATAGGGTTTAGGTTCTAAACTTTAGCCAGAGACATACATGTTAGGGAAAGAGAACACAAGATGTAAAGCAGATGTTGTGCAATATCTAGCCTTAGCTTACAGCCGGCAAGACTAATGAATATCACAAGTAGCGGAGAAGAATAGAGAGCTATTTTAGAGAGAAAGTGTGTTTTTGAACTGATATTCGCGTCCATAAATGAGAATAGAGAAGAGTATATATAGTAGTTAAGAGCAAAAAAAGAATAAGGTAGAGGAGATCAATCACTCAGCAATTAAGGAATCACTTAATCAACTCACATGCCAAATCAGTGTGGTCTTCCCTTAATTAAGGGTAATTACCCAACGGTAAAGGGGCAGGATATATTTAAAGAAAGAAAATCAAGTGAGCAATTAGGGGTAAATAGACAGGAGTTCAATTAAGGAAGCAATCTTGAAGAAAGTATCACAGCTAATCAAATAAGGTAAAAAACTAATTAAGGTCGTAAATAAGTGAAATCATCTAGAATCAGCACATAAGCTTTACAGTGCAAATCAGTAAATTAGAAATTTGAGATAGTACTGATTTAAGGGGGAAGAATATCAGTTTCCGCAAATAGACAAATAGGTTAAATAAATTTCATAAACATAGAAATTAGCCGAGAAATCGACTTGGAATCCGTAATAGATAAACTAGGGTAAAAGTCAAAAATAATGAATCTGACTAAAGGAAGCATGTGAATCAAACTCAGAACGAAACATTGCACAAGTAACACAAAGAACTCATAATCGAATCACATATGAGAAAATTAGGGCTTTAGTATAAATCGACTAGATTAAGGCAAACTCAACACAAATTGGTCATAAGCATGTAAGAACAAAAGATTAAACATCAAATATAGGAAAGCTTTTAGAGAAGATGATTTTTACTAAACCCTAGTTTTTTGGAAAAAAGGAGAATCAACTTAAAAATCATGAAACTTTCACAAAAACATGTGAGATAGGATTGATTCGTCTAAGATCTGTACAGATCTGAAAAATCGAGGACCCAAAATTAGGATTTTTGAGAGTAAAACATAAATGGGATCATAGGCTTAGGAATCCATGGATTTAAGATGAAAATAAAAAGGATCTTACTAAAAGTCGAACCAAAATGGCCTGAAATAGGCAAGAAAAACCCAAAGGTTTACACAAACCTACCTAGGTCCCTTGAGAATCTCTTCAAAGATCTTGGAGATGGAGGTACCATAGAATAGAAGAGGCCATTAGAGTCCTGAGGGGGTTAAGAACCACCATAGGAAGGCAGTAGGTGAGTGACGGCAAGGGGAATTAGTGTTAAAGTTAGAGAGCGTTAGAGAGACGGAGAAAAGGGTGATGGCGGGGGGAGGGTGAAAATGATTAGGGTTAGAAGGGGTATATGGGTTTAATTAAGGTAGGGGGATCCTGGACCGCTGACCATGATCGATGTCCAGGATTGGCCTAAGGGTCTTGGGTCGGGCAAATAGGGTATTGGGCTTGGGTCTTTTGGGATAGTTTAATAAGGTATTGGGCTGGTAGATTTTAGTCTAAAATTGGGTATTTAACAACCCAATACCTGTCATACCTCTTTTTTCTCACACAACCCTATTACGAGGTTGAGTTAAAAGAGTTTTTCCAATTAAAGGAACGTTTTGAAAAGGGTTTATTTATTATTTGGGATCGCCACTTGGAATTGAGCTTTGGTGTTCCAAGTCACATTTTATTTGAATCCCCTTTCAAAAAGAAGGTTTGACTCTTAATTATGGTCAACGAAAATAGAAGACTGAGTAAGGAACTCTATTGACCGAGGGAAAGGTGTAAAGCATCCCTCGAGTCCCATGGTTCTAGCACGGTTGCTTTATTTACTAATGTAAGGCTTAAATTAATTTTAGCTATTCTTGTATTTTTCTGATTATGGCTTATATATTAACGCTTAATTAATTGTTATATCTTATTTAATTGTGTTCTCCAAGATGCGGAACGCACACAAAGTATTTCTTTAAAATAAAATATCAAACCAAGGTACGACATGTACACATGATCAAAAAATAACTATTTTACATTAAAAGGCACCAAGACACGGGAATGCACACATGACCCTTTTATTACTTAAGCATATCAATCCAAGGTTCGGGTATGAACACATGAACCAATAGCATACTTAAAATATTTAATTATTTTATCTCTTTTAGATTTGAGATTTTTATTTATATATTATTATTATTATTATTATTATTATTATTATTATATTATTATTTATTATTGTTATAAATACACTTCTATTTAAGGTGAATGTCTTTAATTAGAGAGATTCTAGAGTTCTATTCTTGGTAGCTAAATCATCCTCCTCCCTATAAATAGAGGTGCCCTCTACCATTGTAAATCACTCCTAACATTCTCTAAGTATCAATAAGAAGAACTATCTCTACTCTTCTCTCTATTTGAGTTATTGTTCTTGTCTTTTATATTATTTCATAACACGTTATCAGCACGAGACTCTACCGTCTCAAGAACCATTCTCGAAAAATCTAAGGTATTTCCCTCTTCCTAATTTAATTTTCGATTATGTCTGACATTACGAAAAGAAAGTTCGTTGCCCTTGAAATTTCGGGCAAGAACTATATGACATGGGTGTTGGATGCTGAAATCCACTTAGATGCTATGGGTCTCGGAGACACCATCAAAGATAGAGAAAAAGCATCCACCCAAGAATGTGCGAAGGCCTTGATTTTCTTGCGCCATCACCTTGATGAAGGTTTGAAGATTGAATATCTCACCGTCAAGGATCCACTCATCTTGTGGAACGGCTTAAAGGAGAGATATGACAACCTGAAGTTGGTCACTCTGCCACAAGCACGATATGATTGGGCTCATCTGAGGCTCCAGGACTTCAAGTCCGTTTCTGAATATAATTCTGCAATGTTCAGAATTACTTCTAAATTGAAGCTATGCGGGGATAATATCTCCGATTATGATATGCTTGAGAAAACGTTTACAACGTTTCATGCCTCCAATATGGTACTGCAACAACAGTACAGAGAGAAAGGCTTTACAAAGTACTCTGAACTGATTTCTCTTCTACTAGTGGCTGAGCGAAATAATGACCTGCTCATGAGAAATCATGAAAATCGACCCACTGGGTCTACACCACTGCCTGAAGCAGATAAGGTGCACTCTCATTATGCCAAACATGAAAAGGACCATGGTCATGGTCGTAAACGGGGTCATAGCCAGGGACGTAGACAAGGAAGAAATTCCAATGAAGTCCGTCAACCCCCAAGGAGAGATAACCGCCGAAAGCAGAAACGGGGTCATGAAGATCCTAAGGCAAATGGTTCAGAAACTATATGTTATCGTTGCGGTGGGAAAGGGCACTGGTCAAAGACTTGCCGTATACCAAGACACTTGGTTGACCTTTATCAAGCATCTCGAAAGAGAAAAGGCCCTGAAACAAATTTTGTCTATGATGACAACTCGGACATCACCCACCTGGATGTGACAGACTTCTTTGAGCAACCCGAGGGGAAAATAGACCACCTAATCGGCGATGGGTCCGTGATGAAAGAAGATGGAGTTATTTGATTTTGTTCTACTTATTTGTATTAGTTAGTGAATAAACTAATAGTCATTAGTATTAGCTCGTATTAGTTAGTTCATGATGCAATGTTAGCAGTAGTTCTTTAGAATATCTTCAATATGCTCAAATATCAATAAAATTTTTATTTTCCAGTAGGGGTAATCGACTAGCCTGAAAAACTAGTCGATTATCTACTATTTTCGCATTAAAGCTGAAAAATAATTGATCAACAATCGATTGTCTTTGTCTAACAATCGATTGTCGTTGAGACAGTGTAATCTGGAATTTTTCAAAAATCATCCACAATCGATTGTCTTTGTCTAACAATCGATTGTCGTTGAGACAGTGTAATCTGGAATTTTTCAAAAATCATCCACAATCGATTGTCTTTGTCTAACAATCGATTGTCGTTAAGACAGTGTAATCTGGAATTTTTCAAAAATCATCCACAATCAATTGTCTATGCATAACAATCGATTGTCTTAAAACAGTGTGTTCTGGAATTTTTCAAAATAGCCAACAATCGATTGTCTATACTTAACAATCGATTGTCTTAAAACAGTGTGCTCTGGAATTTTTCAAAATAGCCACCAATCGATTGTCTATACATAACAATCGATTGTCTTAAAACAGTGTGCTCTGGAATTTTTCAAAATAGCCAACAATCGATTGTCTATACTTAACAATCGATTGTCTTAAAACAGTGTGCTCTGGAATTTTCCAAAATAGCCAACAATCTATTGTCTATGCATAACAATCGATTGTCTTAAGACAGTGTGCTCTGAAGTTTTTCAAAATAGCAAATAATTGATTGTGTTTGTTTAACAATCGATTGTCAATGTTCAACAATCGATTATTTGTGTTTAACAATCGATTGTTTGAAGAAAATGCTTAAACTGAAATTTTCAAACTGCAAAGTAATCAATTATGGATAACATATCTGATTTTGTTAGTCAACTGTTAGCAGCAGATTTTGAAAATATTATGTGACACAAACGAATTGAACTTGTTTATTCTTATGTTCGTGTATCTCTTTTGTATGTCAAACTATGGGATAGCAAATATGGATATCTCACAAAGCGAACTTGGATCAAAGTCCAACTGTAAAAGTATTTGCCTAGTTGATTCATGTACTACACATACAATACTCAAAGAAAGGAAATATTTCTCTCAACTAAATATGTGTATGGCAAACGTTACTACAATCTCTGGAAGTAGTAAATTGATTGAAGGCTCCAGAAGAACAATTGTAACTCTGCCCAAAGGCACGACGTTAATCATAGAGAATGCAATGTTCTCCTCCAAGTCTAAGAGAAACTTGTTGAGTTTTAAAGATGTACGCCGGAATGGCTATCATATTGAGACAATGGATGAAGATAATCTTGAATATCTCGTCATCACAAAGAATGTCTCCGGCCAAAAGAGGGTTATTGAGAAATTCCCGTCTTTATCTTGTGGCCTGTATTGGACAAGAATTAGTGCAATTGAGGCACATTCAACAGTAAACCAAAGGGTTACTGATTCCAATACCTTTGTACTTTGGCATGATCGATTGGGACACCCAGGATCGCTCATGATGAGACGGATTATAGAAAGCTCATATGGGCATCCGTTAAAGAATTTCAAAATTCTTTCGAATAATGAATATCCTTGCACTTCGTGTTATCAAGGCAAGTTGATTATCAGGCCATCACCAACAAAGGTTGGGACTGAGTCACCCACGTTTCTGGAACGTATACAAGGGGACATTTGTGGACCTATTCACCCACCTAGTGGGTCGTTTAGGTATTTCATGGTCTTGATAGACGCATCCTGTAGATGGTCTCATATGTGCCTGTTGTCATCACGCAACCTTGCGTTTGCGAAATTAATGGCACAAATAAGTCAACTACGAGCACAATTTCCAGATAATCCAATCAAGTCCATTAGACTGGATAATGCTGCTGAGTTTACATCCCAAGCATTTAATAATTATTGCTTATCAATCGGGATAAAAGTTGAACATTCTGTAGCTCATGTTCACACTCAAAACGGTCTTGCAGAATCGTTAATTAAACGCCTGCAGTTAATTGCAAGGCCATTACTTATGAGAACGAGGCTGCCCACTTCGGTATGGGGTCACGCCATCTTACATGCAGCAATGCTAATTCGTCTCAGACCGACGAATTACCACAAGTATTCCCCGTTGCAATTGGTTTTGGGTCATGAACCCAATATATCCCATTTAAGAATTTTTGGATGCGCAGTATATGTGCCTATAGCACCGCCATCCCGCACCAAAATGGGTCTGCAAAGAAGGTTAGGAATATATGTTGGGTTTGAATCGCCCTCCATCATTCGCTACCTCGAAACATTGACAGGTGACTTGTTTACTGCACGATTTGCAGACTGTCGATTTGATGAGACACTTTTCCCAAAATTAGGGGGAGAAGTTGGTGAAACCAAACGGAAAATTTTGTGGAAAAATGCATCATTATCTCATCTTGATCCACATACCTCTATTTGTGAAAGAGAGGTACAAAAGATTATCCATTTGCAAAGAATAGCAAATCAAATGCCTGACGCATTTACGGACTTGAAGAGGATAACGAAATCCCACATTCCCGCGGAAAATGTTCCAATCCGTATTGATTTCCCTGTTGGACAATCATCTAGTGTCATAACCAATGAGTCGAACGCACGCCTGAAGCGTGGCAGACCATTAGGTTCCAAAGATCGAAATCCTAGAAAGAGGAAAAAGAACGATCAAAACGACACCACGAAAAAATCTCATGATTTAACAAATTCTGAGACTCATGAAGAATCCATTGAGCCCGAGACTCTGGAAAATACGGAACTATCCCTAAATCCAATTAATATTGAGGCAAATATTAATCGAGTAGATATTGTGGTGGATAATGCCTTTGCTTATAATGTAGCATCTAGCATTATGCAAGAATGTGAGGATCTCGAACCTCAATCTGTTGAAGAATGTCGAAAAAGACAGGATTGGCCAAAGTGGCAAGAAGCAATTCAATCAGAATTGAATTCGCTGGCAAAACGTGATGTTTTTGGCCCTATAGTTGAAACACCTAATGGTGTTAAGCCTGTCGGCTATAAATGGGTCTTTGTACACAAAAGAAATGAGAAAAACGAGGTACAAAGATATAAGGCACGCCTTGTTGCACAAGGTTTTTCTCAAAGGCCTGGTGTCGATTATGAAGAGACATATTCGCCTGTAATGGATGCGATAACCTTTCGTTATCTCATAAGTTTTGCTGTCCATGAAAAGCTTGACATGCACTTAATGGATGTGGTTACTGCCTATCTTTATGACTCACTTGATAATGAGATATACATGAAAATTCCCGATGGACTCAAGATGCCAAACGCGCATAATTCAAAATATCGGGAAATGTTCTCAATTAAATTGCAAAGATCCTTGTATGGTCTAAAGCAGTCTGGACGAATATGGTATAATCGTCTTAGTGAGTACTTGTTAAAAGAAGGCTATATAAATGACGCCATTTGCCCGTGTGTTTTTATAAAGAAAACAACATCGGAATTTGTTGTACTTGCCGCATATGTTGATGACATAAACCTTATTGGAACCCCTATAGAACTCCAAAAGGCGATTGATTATCTAAAGGATGAATTCGAGATGAAAGATCTCGGAAAGACTAAACTATGTCTTGGTTTGCAAATTGAATATTTGGCAAACGGAATTTTTGTTCATCAATCTACCTATACAGAAAAGGTACTGAAACGGTTTTACATGGATGAAGCACATCCTTTAAGTACACCGATGGTTGTTCGATCACTTGATGTGAACAAAGATCCATTCCGACCACAAGAAAGGAATGAAGAGCTACTTGGTCCTGAAGTACCATATCTTAGCGCAATTGGCGCACTAATGTATCTTGCAAATACTACAAGACCTGACATATCCTTTTCAGTTAATGTCTTAGCAAGATTTATCTCGGCTCCTACGAGGAGACATTGGAATGGGATCAAACACATATTGCGGTACCTAAAGGGAACTACCGATATGGGCTTATTTTATGGCAAGAATTGCAGCCCGGATCTTGTTGGTTATGCTGATGCTGGATATTTGTCCGACCCACACAAGGCTCGATCTCAAACGGGTTATGTGTTTACCTGTGGAGAAACCGCCATATCTTGGCGATCGACTAAGCAATCAATTGTGGCTACTTCATCTAATCATGCCGAGATAATTGCTATTCATGAAGCAAGTCGAGAGTGTGTGTGGTTGAGGTCTATAATACATCATATCCAAGACAAATGTGGTTTGAAGTGTGATAAACTACCCACAACTTTGTATGAAGACAATGCAGCATGTATAGCTCAATTGAAGGGAGGATTCATAAAAGGAGATAGAACGAAGCATATTTCACCAAAGTTATTCTTCACACATGATCTTCAAAAGAATGGTGATATCAATGTTCAACAGATTCGTTCAAGCGACAATATGGCTGATTTGTTCACAAAATCTCTACCAAAGTCAACCTTCAAGAAGCTAGTTCACAAGATCGGGATGCGAAGACTTAAGGAAATAAATTGATGTTCTTATCAGGGGGAGTTAAGGCGCGTTGCACTCTTTTTCCCTTACAAGGTTTTGTCCCACCGGGTTTTCCTTGCGAGGTTTTTAACGAGGCAACCAATAGGCGCATATTCAAACATGTGTACTCTTTTTCCTTACTTTAATTTTTCCCATTGGGTTTTGTTTTAAGGTTTTAACGAGGCACATCATTGAATAGACATTCAAGGGGGAGTGTTATAAATACTTTTCTATTTAAGGTGAATGTATTTAATTAGAGAGATTCTAGAGTTCTATTCTTGGTAGCTAAATCATCATCCTCCCTATAAATAGAGGTGCCCTCTACCATTGTAAATCACTCTAAACATTCTCTAAGTATCAATAAGACGAACTCTCTCTACTCTTCTCTCTATTTGCTCTTGTTCTTGAGTTATTGTTCTTGTCTTTTATATTATTTCATAACAATTATTACTATTTTTGTTTTAATCTAGAAACATTAAAGAAGTACAATGCAATTCATCACTGGAACTTCATAAAAATAAAAAATAAAAAGTAAAAGTAGTTAGCCATCATATTTTATGTAAACAAATGCTAAATTTTACAATTACAACCATTTAATATATAAGAGCATGGATACTTTTTATCAAAGAATGATTAATAAAAAAAATCAGCAACTCAAACAGTAGCACTAAGAGAGGCTTTAGGAAATTAAACGAACATATCTCATGCCAAAACAAGTAAAGATCAATATTTTAGGTTCAAACATTTCTGGAAGAAAAGATGTAACGATCCCACCTGCCGTTTTGAATAATTACAACCTCGTATCCCCATATACTACTAAACGCATGCTTTACAGTTCTTATGTTACTTGCCAAGAGAATTGATTCGGGTATGGAAAGGTTTTTTTCAATGGGATTGAGATACTTAGTCTCCAAGAAGAGAGCTGAAGTTGATTTAAATTGACCAGAAGGTGAAATATGAGTAAACGAATCTAAAATGGATATGTTAGTAAGTGTACGAGGCATACAATAAGACATATGGGGTCTAAGAAAAGTCCTATGTCTAAGCCAAATTGGAAAATTTCACAATAGACCAAAGTTACAAATGAGTACGCACTAGACCTCTCTTTGGACTAGCTACCTTTATATAACGAGTTGCATGATAAACAACCTACCCAATTAAAGCTCTTTGAGTCTAGTTTCCAATACTTCAAACAGTTTGTCATTCGGACACTTCTACAAGAAGTTATGACCAAATTACCAAAGCAGCGCAAAAAATTGCGCTACCGCGGCACAGGGCGCTGGCGCAACGCACCTGTAGGAATTCCAGAAATGGTCAAAAATTTAATTTCCATACATACTTTGAACTGACGCCCTGCACCCTGCGGCGCCCTACGCGGCGCGGTAGTACAAAAATGGATTTTTAAGACCCGTACCCCATTTCATTTAACCCGTTTGGGGTTTGTTATTTTGGGATTTTCTGGAGCTATTAGAGAGAGGGGAGAGCATTTTAAAGAGATAAGGAGAAACCCAACATTAAATCATCCAAATCTTGCATCAATCTTCAAGAATCAAAGAACTCAATCATAAGTTCTTGATCAAAGAGGTAACCCTACTCTTCAATCTCATTTTTGGGTGATTGTTGAGTAAGAATTCATGTGAAAACTAAAGATATGTCACTTGTGGTCATTGTTAGGCAATAATATCATCAAATATCCTTACCAGATTACTCGTTTTGGAGTCGAACTTAAGAACAAATTATATATTCGGACTCGTGAGTGAATGAATCACCGGAAAATGGTTCAAACCTCGTGTTTTGACCACGAGGGCCAAGGGTCAATTTTCACTATTCCGGGCAGAATGTTTTAAAAAACATATTTAGCTATTTGGATTAGTTTGTTGAGTAGTGTTGATGACATTAAATCAATTGTGTATAGATACGATTGAATTGGAGTGAAATTTGGAAGGAAAGGGCATTGCTAAAGGATTGAGTTGGCCGTAAACCTGTTGTTTACTTTAAATGATATATTTGGTGAGAACGAGAGTAAAAGCACGAAGGATGATGCCGTGTAACTGTTGTTTTCCTACTCTCTGTTGATGTGTTTACTTGTTATTAACAATTCAAGTGTATTAACTGGTTAGGTCCCTTTTCCATTGTGATCTATTGTGCTTGAATCCATAGTATTTACAATACCTCGCCTTATTTATTTGTTTGTATTCAAAACTCCAAATTTCAATTATTCTCACATTTTTAACTCAATTGATTTCTCGTATTAAAGGTAATAATTCATTCGATATTGTACTTTAATTGAAAAGGATATTTTCTTTATCAAATCATTTCAGAAATAAATAAATAATAACGTCATCTTTTCTTGTTTATTTCCTAATTGCGTTGGGAGATGTACTCTACTTTATATTAAGTGAATGAGTTTTCTTGAAAATTCTTCATTGTATCTGTGACAACACAAAAGATCATCACCGTAATTCTCCCTTTCGTTGCGCTCCTGAGGCCATGAAAACCTCTTATTTGGTCGCCTCAATTTGAGTGCGCAGTCCAGGCGCGAAGCCAGAAAATTGTTATGTGGAAATATTTGAATTCTGTTTTAAAAAACTATGAATTTTGATAATAATATTGCTATAGTTGACTTTGGTCAACGTTTTGGATAAACAGACCCGGGCCCTTGATGTCCCGGAGGGTCTGTAAGGAAATTTGGTACCGGGGCGTATTCCCGAAATCGAAATCCGAGATCCCATGCCCGAGTACGGAACTTTCCTGTGAGATTGTTTTCTGAAAATGCTTAAGGAAAAATGAAAATGAAAATTGATCAAAAGTAATGGTATCGGGCTCGTATTTTGGTTCTGACGCCCGGTACAAGTCTTAAATAAGTGTTAAGCGCTATCTATAAAGTTTTGTTGAAAACGGACGTCATTTAACGTGTTTCGGACTGAGAATGGAAAATTTAAAAGCTTTTTGAACTTTGAAATGAAAATCATGGGTTTTGGAGGTTGATTCTTTGATTTTGATGTTATTTTGGCGATTTGATCGCTCGAGCAAGTTCGTAGGATGATATTAAGTTAGTGTGTGTAGTTGGTTGGGAGCCCCGAGGGCTCGAGAGTGTTTTTGGGGGTGGTTCGGGGTGTTTTTGGTTCTTTGGACTTAGCAGATTTTCTACAATTTTTGCACAAATCCCTTCTTCTATGCGATCGCATAGGCCCCTCCGCGATCGCATAGAGTCCCATGCCAGCCCTCCCATTTTATTCTATGCGATTGCATAGTTTGACCCGCGATCGCATAGCTTGGCCAGTCATTTCAGTGTGAACGCATACCCTTTATTGTGATCGCATAGTGTTCAAACCCCACCCACGCCAGAACCCGTCTTTCCTCTACGCAATCGCGTCCTCCCCCTTGCGATCACATTGGCCAGCTTTCCCTATCTCTATGCGATTGCAATCCTATTCCAGCGATCGCATAGGCCAATTTCCTTCAGCGATTTAATTTAGTCCAGAATAGTGTTTTTCCGGATTTCTTCAAAATTTCTCTCACGAGCTCTCCTCCGATACTCTCCATTGACGAACTCCAAGCCCCTACTTCACCATAACTCTTTGGGTAAACGATTCAAACTTCATCCTTCCATTATTTCCTCATCTAACCATCAATCTTCTAGCCCCAAATCATAGAATCATGGTATAAATTAGGACTTTTGGGTAGAGTTAGGTTTTGAAAATTTTGGGCGATTCAACCTCAAATTGAGGTCGAATCTTAAAACAAATCATATATTTGGACTCATGGGGTTATGGGTAATTGGAATTTGGTCCGAGCCTCGAGTTTGGACCATGTGGGCCCGGTGTCAGATTTTGGTATTTTTGAAAAAATATTAGAAATGAATTTCTAAGATAGGAAATTATATCCTTGTGCTATTATTGATAATATTGAATCGATTTATGTTAGATATCGTTGGTTCGGGGTCGAATTCTAGAGGAAAGGCGATTGTTGAGCTTTGAGTTGCTATTTTCGGATTCGAGGTAAGTGTTTGATCTAACTTTGGTTTGAGGGAATGGGATTAGGTTAAATTTGCTATGTGCTATGTGAAGTCGTTGTATAGGTATGGTGATGGTTACCTATCCGCCCGAGTCTAGCATGATCGTGAGTCATAATTGCTATTAAAATTTTGATAGAAGTGAACAATTGTGATAATTACTTGTTAAATGAACTATGAAGTGATAGTTGAGAAGCAAATGAACTGAAAAGGAATTTTGGTACTTTTTCCTTGCCGGGACTTATTGTTGAGCTATTTTCCCTTGTCGGGACTTATTGTTGAGCTGTATTCCCTTGCCGAGATTTATTGTTGAGTTATTCTCCCTTGCCGGGATATTTTGTCTTGTTATATATTCCTTTCCCGTTTGGTTGTGACCATTGATTGGGTGAGGAAGAGAGAGTAAATGCATGAAGGATGATGTCGTGCACTATGTATTGAGAGTAAAAGCACGAAGGATGATGTCGTGCACTGTATATTGAGAGTAAAAGCACGAAGCGTGATGTCGTGCATTATATTTGACAGTCTTGGTGAGGAATGAGAGTAAAATCACGAAGGGTGATGTCGTGCATTATATTTGATAGTTTTGGCAAGAAATGAGAGTAAAAGCACAAAGGGTCGTGCCGTGCAGTTGTTGATTCACTAGCTTTTCTCTATTTATTATTATATATTCAGTTCTATTTCTTGTTTGTTGAAGTTATAATTGAACTATTACACCCCCAGCATGTCCCCTCCCCATTATCTGTTTAAAACGCTTGTTCTTTTTCTGTTATTGCACATATATCTATACATCTTGATTGTGGTAGGTCCGATTTAGCTTCATCACTACCTCACCGAGGTTAGGCCGGGAACTTACCAGCACATGGGGTCTGTTGGGCTGATACTACACTTCTGTGCCTTTTTGTGCACAGGTCAGGACACAGCCTACAGACCGCAGCAGTAGTTAGGGATCGATCCTTCAGTCCATAGACTCCGAGGTAGTTCGCTGGCGTTCGCGGGCCCAGAGTCTCCTCTATCTCTTCCAGATTGTTTTTATTGTATCAAAACAGACATGTTATGTATTTCTTTTAGACTATTGTTTTTAGTACTCTTTTAGTCGTCCGTGAGTAGCGACACCAGATACTGGGTAGAGGCATGTTACTGATTTGTGCACTTTGTCATTGCTATTGTTGCTAAAAGTATTTCGCGTGGTTTAATTAATTATTTCAGTATTTATATTTTTTTAGATTAAGGCTTGCGAAAATGATTAAAAGGGGTTGGCTTGCCTAGCTTCGACAGTAGGCACCATCACGATTCCCGATGGTGGGAAAATTCGAGACGTGACAATATTGGGTTATGGAACCTGTGAACTGAATAATATGAGGATATTTTTGTGCAATATGAGACAGTAATATGTGGGCACGAGTATGAAAGTGGGCCGAGACCTATATTATTTATGATTATAAAATGAGGCGTCACATGGTTACCTTTACCCAAAAGAATTATATTCGAAAGATGCTTACTTTGAAGATACTTATTTGAAGGAAATATATTCGAAATATATTTATTGAAAAGCATATTATCCCCGAGATTATTATGTGAAGGATTTATAGGCAAAAGATTTATATTTGAAGGACTTGATTAATTGATTGCACTTGTATTTGTTATTTGTTGAGAAGCAATTTTGATGTTCTTGTTGCCTGCTATTTATATCATTGGTTGATCATCGTTGCCATTATTATTATTTGCTTCATGTTATTTTGTACGTTATAAACTGCATAGGTTATGTGAGTGTCTGGTCCTAGCCTTGTCACTACTTCGTCGGGGTAGGCTAGACACTTACCAGCACATGGGGTCGGTTGTGCTGATACTACACTTATGTTCATTTTTGTGTACAGATCCAGGCATTTGATCGATAGTAGCTATTCATTGTGGTACAGACTCAAGGTAAACCTACTAAAGCGTTCTTTGTCCGCAGAGTCACCTTCAATTGTACTGATTTCCATTCGTTCCCTTTGTTTCGGAATAATGATGTAATATATTGTACAACTACTCTTACAAAAGCTTGTGACTTGTACTACCGGTTTTGAGAATGGAAAATTGTTTTGAGAAATTTCATTATGAGTTAATATTTATCAATGTTATTCAGTTAATGTTAGTCTTACTTAGTTTAGAGACTACGTGCCATCATGGCTTTTTTGAATGGATTTTTGGGGTCGTGACAAGTTGGTTCAGAGCTCTAGGTTCATAGGTGCTACAAGTCATAAGTGAGTTTAGTAGAGTCTTGCAGATCGGTACGAAGACGTCTGTACTTATCTTCTAGAAGCTACAGAACTAGTAGGAAAAATTTCCACTTCATTCATTCCTTATCCTGCAGCATTTATTCATCTTGAAGCATATATCTTATGTTCTTTTGCATCCACTCACGTGTGGAATTGCACACTACGCCAATGGTTTGTGATATCGTAAAAGAATTATAAGAGATCCAGAGTTGTTCAATCATTGTTACCACGTGTTGATCAGAATTGAGGATATAGAAGTTCAAAGAGATCTTTCAGTTGTGCGCATGGGGGTGCATCAGATCTTGACATTTGGTTGATAAGTACAATCTGTAGAGGGTTTAATTGGTTGCCTAATAATCACACACACACACACACACACACGCACCCACACCCACACCCACACACACACACACACACACACACACACATATATATATATATATGGTCGTATCTGAGACTATGTGTTTCGTATGGGATTTATATTTAGCGAATGGTATTTACTAGCAAGTCGAGACACCTGGGGAAGTGAGTTTAACTGTCATGAGGATGAAAAGTGCCAAGTAAATGGCTTGACGTGTCTTATGATTGGGGTAGTACGAGCGGTAAAGGTTAATTGTGGATCGTAGGGAATGTGTCTTATGGTTTCGCACCTAGTGAGGGGAGTCCACTATCAACAATCAGATTGCGGGGTATTGAAAGGTTTTCTAAAACTTGTATATGATCAAGAGCTAAGATTTGAATGGGATGATAATGAGACTTCAGATATTCCTGCATCCTTAATAAATTCTACATTTCAGAATCAGCAGGGTTAAGGAAACATATTCAGTATACTCGTAGTGCATAAGTTAATCACAAACTCGCATGGAGCAGTCATATTTTAATGTACCAGTGGCATGAAATTTTCCGCAATAGCTATTTAATTCATCCGGTACAGACTCAGTATGAGCAGAATGCAGATTGGCTTTTACAAATATGGCAATACTATAAACATCATGAGAAATTGTCCCAGACTTGGGAGAAATCTATTCCATTAGATAACACATGCCACGTACTTCATTACAGTTACTACTCCACTCGCATGACCAACTAGAGGTAAGGGCCAAGATGTTAGAGGTGGAGGTGAGACTCGTAGAGGTGGAGACCAAGTCATTAATATATATTCTATGGTATGGCAAGGTCACAACACCATATGGTGTCGTTACAAGTACGTACTCAAATTATTGTAAAGGAACAATTTTAATAACTTGATTCGTTCTGAGTATCGAAGCAAGTACTCCTATTGCGCTCCATTTATGAGCGAACTTCGTAATTCTAAAATCTACTTATGTGAATACTCCTGCTGGGAAATTTTATGGAGATAGCTATGTCTATCACTATGTGTTGGTCACTAAAAATAGTTGTGAGCCCAAAAGTGACTTTTGTTAATCATTTTGGTGAGTTTGATGTAATTTATAAATAATTAGTTCCGATGTGAATTATATGACCTACCAGTATAAGGGTTCATTATATGTGTGATTTTATATGACGGAAATTATTTGAAAGAAGGAAGAAAGGAAATGGAAAATTTTAGTTGGCACAATATGCAAAATACTTGTGATTCAGAGTTGAGGGCGAGATCCTCCCATTTTTATATGATATGAAATATTTATACCGAGCTACAAGCTGCGGTGAGTGTTATATAAGGACGAGGTCCTTGTGGTAAAAACTTTATGTGTTTAAATGCTCCCTTTGTGAAATTAAAAAAATTGTAATATAGTACTTATAGGGAGTCATGCCTATGAGGTTTAATTGAAAATATTTGTATGAATATCTATGTGCATAAATTGCCAAATTTTATTATAGTTGTTGAGTTTTAGCCTACAGGGTGAGTGTCCGGGTGGAGTTAAATATGACTTGTTAATTCGGGTAATTAATTTTGAGGTCTTCATGCCTCGTTGTTAGAAAATGGAGGTTTGAAACGAGATTTTTGGTTGGCATGAGATTAACTGGAAATTTGTAATTGATCACGAATAACTATTAAGACCAGAGATGTGGTTATGGTCATACTTATGATGTGTTTCATGTCCCAATATCTTTATTATAATGTCGCGCTTGTAATGCGGAGAGTAGTGTTATTGATATATACATTGTGGGGGCATTATTGAGTTATGGATGATGTTAGGAGTTGTTTTGTTATTACGTTGACAGGTGGATAGGCCCAATTACAGGGGCGCTCTGTCGAAATTTCTGAAAATTTTGGGAGTTAGAAAAATTCGGGATATCGATATGTTCAAAGAAAGAGATAAGTTACCTTATGTGTGAGAATACGTACTCTACTTCTCATTTGAGAACGAATGAACCTAAGTGGGGGAGTATGTAATACCCCATATTTGATGGGTGCGTAGGAACGGGTTGCTATAGCCAGTCAAGACTTATATCATGTGTTCACATGAAAATCAAACCATTCTTAAAATGATTGGAGTGTAAGAAATTTGGTCTTCAAGTTTACAAGTATGGATAAATGAGATAATCCCAATTGACATGGTGTTGTCGGACATAATTCGAATGTGGTAATATGGGATCAACCATGAGTATATGTGTAAAAGCAGAAACATCAAATTTGAGACCTCAAGATAATCTTAGAATGTTCGAGGACGAACGTTTGTTTAAGAGGTGGAGATTGTAACGACCCCACCGGTTGCTTTGAATAAGTACAACCTCGTCTGCCCATATATTACTAAACTCATTCTTCACGGTTCTTATGTAACTTTCCAAGAGAATTGGTTTGGGTTCAGAAAGGTTTTTTTGAAAGGGATTGAGACACTTAGTCTCCAAGAAGAGAGCTTAAGTTGAATTAAATTGACCGGAAGGTGAAATGTGAATAAGTGAATCTAAAATGGATATTATATAGCAAGTTACGAGGCGTACAATAAGACATATGGGGTCTAAGGAAATTCATATGTCTAAGCCAAGTTGGAAAATTTCACAATAGACTAAAGTTGCAAATGAGTACGTACTAGACCTCACTTTGGACGAGCATATATACCTTTATATAACGATTTGCATGATTAACAACCTATTCAATTAAAGCTCTTTGAGTCTAGTTTCTAACGCTCCAAACCGTTTGTCATTTGGACACTTCTACAAGAAGTTATGACCAAATTACCAAAGCAGTGCAAAAATTTGCACTACCGCGGCGCAGGGCGCGCCGCGCCTGTAGGAATTCCAGAAACGGTCCGAAATTTCATTTCCAAACATATTTTGAACTGACGCCCTGCACCCTGCAGCGCCCTACGCGGCGCGGTGATGGATTTTTAAGACCCGTAACCCATTTCATTTAACTCGTTTGGGGTTTGTTATTTTGGGATTTTCTGGAGGTTTTAGAAAGAAGTGAGAGCATTTTAGAGAGAGAAGGAGAAACCCAACATTAAATCATCCAAATCTTGCATCAATCTTTAAGAATCAAAGAACCCAATCACAAGTTCTTCATCAAAGAGATAAGGTTTTATACCCTAGTCTTCAATCTCAATTATGGGTGATTGTTGAGTAAGAATTCATGTGAAAACTAAAGATAGGTCACTTATGGTCATAGTTAAAAAATAATATGGGATTATCATCAAATATCCTAACTAGATTACTCATTTTGGAGTCGAACTCAAGAACAAATAATATATTCGGACTCATGAGTGAATGAGTCACAGGAAAATGGTTCGAACCTCGTGTGTTGACCACGTGGGCCAGGAGTCAATTTTCACTATTCCGAGCAGAATATTTTAGAAAACATATTTAGCCATTTGGATTAGTTTTTTGAGTAGTATTGATGACTTCAAATCAATTGTGTATAGATACGATTGAATTGGAGCGAAATTCGAAAGGAAAAGGCATTGCTTATGGATTGAGTTGGCCGAAGGTTGAGGTAAGTGTTAAGTCTACCCTAGCTTGAGGGAATAAGAGTCGAGTATATTTTCTACTTGTTATGTGGTGTGTCCGACGTATAGGCATGGTGACGAGTATCTATACATTGGGAGTCAAGCATGCCTGTGAGTCTTGTATTGTAATTGTTATGATTCCTTTGTAGTTTATTGCGCTTCATGTGTTGTTGTTATTATTTTTCCCTTGCTTGAATGTTTGTTTAATATTATTATTCTCTTGCCGGTATAGTTTATTATATCATTTTCTCCCTTGCCAGAATATTTATTTGATATTATTGTTCCCTTGCCCAGGATGTTTGTTTTGATAGTATTGTTCCCTTGCCGGAAAAGTTAATGAAGTATTTGTGGTTCTTGAACTTCGAGGAGCAATGAATCAAGTTATATTATGAAATTATGAAATCAAGTGGGTTGATTGAACCCTTGGAGCATTGGTTCAAGTTATAATACGAATTGTGAAAGTTTATGAGATAATTGCATACTTTGGAGCATTGGCTCAAGTGTTAGAGTGAGTTATGAAATGAAAGTGAAAGAAAGAGAAAGAGGCATCAATTGTTCTATTGCCGGAAAATCTATATTATTAATGTTGTTCCCTTTCCGGGATCTAAATTATGTACTTATTGTACCCTTGCCGGGATTCCTATTTTAGTCTTGTCTATTCCCTCGCCCCATTATTTATGATTGTTGCTTGGGGGAGGAAGAGTGGTAAAGCTCGAAGGGTGATGCTGTGTATTGTTGTTTGTGAGGAAAGAGTGTAAAGACAAAGGATCATTCCTTTCCATGATATAAATGTTAATGCACGAAAGGTCATTCCGTGGCGTGATATAAATATCTTAATGCACGAAGGGTCATTCCGTGGCGTGATATAAATATCTTAATGCACGAAGGGTCATTCCGTGCCATGATATAAATGTAAATGCAGTAAGGGTCATTCCGTGCCATGATATAAATATTAATGCATGAAGGTTCATTCCGTATCATGATATGAGTGTTAACGCATGAAGGATCATTCTGTGCCATCATTATGTGAGGTAAAGTGCAAAGGAAAATGTTGTGTACTTTATATGATTGATTTGGTGAGAACGAGAGTAAAAGCACGAAGGATGATGCCATGCAACTATTATTTTCCTACTCTCTGTTGATGTGTTTACTTGTTATTGACAATTCAAGTGTATTAACTGGTTAGGACCCTTTACTGTTGTGGTCTATTGTGTTTGAATCCATAGTGTTTACAATACATCTCCTTATTTATTTGTTTGTGTTCAAAACTCCAAATTTCAACAGTTGTCATATTTTTAACTCAACTGATTTCTCGTATTAAAGGTAATAATTCATTAAATATTGTACTTTAATTGAAAATGGTATTTTCTTTATCAAATAATTTCAAAAATAAATAAATAATAACGTCATCTTTTCTTGTTGATTTCCTAATTGCGTTGGGAGATGTACTCGACTTTATGTTAAGTGAATGACTCTTCTGGAACATTCTTCATTGTATTGGGCTATGGAACCTGTAAACTGAATAATATGAGGATATTTTTGTGCAATATGAGATTGTAATATGTGGGAACAAGGAGCCATGATAATATGAAAGTGGGCTGAGACCTATATTATTTATGATTATAAAATGAGGCATCACACAGTAACCTTTACCCGAAAGAATTATATTCGAAAGATGCTTACTTTGAAGATACTTATTTGAAGGAAATATATTTGAAATATATTTATTGAAAAGCATATTATCCTCGAGATTATTACGTGAAGGATTTATAGGCGAAAGATTTATATTTGAAGGACTTGATTAATTGATTGCACTTGTATTTGTAATTTGTTGAGAAGAAATTTTTGTGTTCTTGTTGCCTATTATTTATATCATTGGTTGATCATCGTTGTCATTATTATTATTTGCTTCCTATCATTTTGTACGCTATAAACTGCATAGGTTATGTGAGTGACTGTTCCTAGCCTTGTCACTACTTTGCCGGGGTAGGCTAGACACTTACCAGCACATGAGGTCGGTTGTGCTGATACTACACTTCTGTATATTTTTATGTACAGATCCGGGCATTTGATCGATAGTAGTTATTCATTGCCGTACAGACTCAACGTAAACCCGCTAAAGCGTTCGCAGTCCCCAGAGTCACCTTCAATTATACTTATTTCCATTTGTTCCCTTTGTTTCGGAATAATGATGTAATTATATTGTACAACTACTCTTAGAAAGGCTTGTGACTTGTACTACCGGTTTTGGGAATGGCAAATTGCTTTGAGAAATTTCATTATGAGTTAAAAGGTATCAATGTTATTCAGTTAATGTTAGGTATACCTAGTTTAGAGACTAGGTGCCATCACGGCTCCTTCGGAAGGATTTTTGGGTCGTGACAAAAGAAACTATTGAACATTTTACCCATGCTTTTTACTAGAACTAAACATCTTTTTTTTTATAAATTCGCATAATAACTTAAACAAACTAAATCAATCAACCTGGATTTAGTGACATAAGATCCATAACGTAGGAATCTGGAACATAAAATTTAACATATTTCATGCAAGTTCTTCAACAAAACTATAATTCATAATACTAAAAATATTACAATAAACATGAAACGTAGTACTTCACCTGGAATAAGCTCTTGCTATATTTGATGTCTGAGAAAAATTTTAGACAATTCAAGTCCGGGGGCTCGGGGACACGGCAAAAGGCGTGGGCTATAGCACACGAAAAATTGGGACTCGCGCGGATTTCAAATTTTATGGCCGTAAACATCCAAAAACTGTAACTTGGTCATAGCGGGGCGGTGACTATGGTTCCTTTAGCCGTATTTGATGTCCGAGAAAAATTTTAGACAATTCATCTTTTTAGTAGATGTAATAGAAATTCACTGTAAGTACAACTTCAATTCTGAAAAATCATACGGATGAAAAGAAAATCGATAACCGCGGCCGGAAGCAACAAACATCAACAAACTCGAATAAAGAAAACTCCACTTAAGAACTCTAAATTTTTAACAATAAAATTGTTCAGAATATATTTCACTCTGAGAAATGCTTTTCTTTTCTTTCAATCTTTTTTCTTCAATTCTCGTTTCTCCTTCTGTTTAAAATGTTTTCCAAATAACTCTTGTTTTTTGCTTCTTTTTTTTTTTTTACGTTTTTTTTCTTCTTCCTTTTTCTTTGTGATACATATCCCTTTTATAAAGGGAGTGTGGATGGTATGTGATTATGTGCACAGGAGTTAGAGTTGGAGTTGGAACTGAATTGGGAGAATGGGGTTGAGAAGATGTAGTTAGGATAATATTTTTTTTAATCTTTACAAAATTTATCCATTTTTTTGTTAAATTATTTTCTTATTTTTTTATTTTTTTATTTTTTTGCTTTTCAATAATTTGCTGAATTAATTTCTTATTATTTTTTTCTTTTTATTTAATAAATTTTACTTATTCTTTATTAATGAAAAAATTAGAAAGTAAAATGTATAGTTAAAATATTAGTTAGCTACCTTATACTTAAATATTATATACATAAGAAAATTAAATATTTACATTGTAGTTTAAATTATACATTAAAAATACTAAAGCTAGCTTATTTATTATAATTCTAAGAAAGTTATTGTTTTTGTAGTTTTCTTTTGTAAGGATTAGACCTTAAAGAGATATTTATACTAAAATAGTATAGAATTTGGGTGTGGTAAAAAATTAGGTGTCCACGGTATGCCCCTCTTTGCTTGGAAATATGAAAGGTTTTCAGGCAAAGAAAACAAACAAAGTGATTGATTTTTTACCTCACAATTATTTGAAAAGGAAAAGAAGATAAAAGAATAAGATGTGATCGAGCCTAGGTTTTTGGCAGCTTACATATCCCGGATAGTAAGAGAATCAGGTCAAGTGTAGTTCTAGTAGAAAAAGAGTGATGTAGTATGCTTAGATGGAGAGTCGAGTGACGTTCCGTCGATGTTCTGATCCGCGGTTCCTACTATTACATCAAAATAAAATGAAAAAATACATACTCTTGAAATCTAAGAGTTACAAAATTCCTATCTAAATACATACTCTTGACTTGCTTCTCCAGTTGACTTTAGACTGAAACTCGATGCTCTTGATACAACAGACTATGAAATATTCTCGCATACTTATTAATTGATTAGATGATGGGAAGATGGATCTTGAGACCCTATGCCTCTGCATGCATTGCGCCAAAGCTGGTTGCGGCTGGTAATGAGATGAAACGTTCCTATTTATCTGGAAAGAACTGCAATCTTATCTTTGCACACCAAATCCGAGCTCTGCAGAAAAACCTACAAGCCAACACAAAAAACAAATGAACAAAAACTTTCTGCCCCAGTTTGCACTAGGAAATTTTTGTGAGTTATTGAAAACACATGAAACTATCTTTTCTATTGCAAAATAAAGAATTAAAATTAAAAATTAAAATAGGGGATGGCATACCATGTGTTAACAAGAAGGAAGGCAACCAGGGGATGTAGTGCGATATGTTGACGATAAGATAAGGCTCGTGGCACTCTAAGATTCTACTAGGGGATGTTGTACCCTATGTAGAAAGAAAGTAATGCGACCAAGGGATGTAGTACCATGTGTCGGCAACAATATGAGGCTCGTGGCACTCTGAAATGCTACTAGGGGATGTCATACCCTACGTAGAAAATAATACAACCAGGGGATGTTGTACCTTGTGTTGCCAATAAAATGAGGATCGTGGCACTCTGAAATGCAACTAGGGGATGTAATACCCTATGTAGAAAATAATGCAACTGTGGATGTAGTACCCTGTGTTGGCAAAAAAATGAGGCTCGTGGCACTCTGAAATGTAACTAGGGGATGTCGTGCCCTATGTTGGCAAAAAATAATGCAACCAGAGGATGTAGTACCTTGTGTTGGCAATAAGGTGAGGCTCGTGGCATTCTGAAATGCTACTACGGGATGTCATACCCTATGTAGAAAATAATGCAACTAGAGGAAGTAGTACCCTGTGTTGGAAATAAAATGAGGCTCGTGGTACTCTGAAATGTTACTAGAGGATGTCGTATCCTATGTAGAAAATAATGCAACCGGGGGATGTAGTACCCTTTGTTGGCAATAAAATGAGGCTCTTGGCCATCAAAAATGCTACTAGGGTGTCATGACCCAAACCCCGGTCGTGATAGCACCAAACACCTTGTTAGGCAAGCCCGACCATTTAAACATTCCCAGCCAAATCATTAACTTAAATACCAATCTTTTAGCTTAAAGTTCTTAGATTGATAACAATAGCAATACTGTGGAAAACATAATCAAAAGTAATAATAGCCCAAAGGATCCGGCGTCATAAGTCAGAGCCTCTAAATACATCTGAACAGTATCCTATACAAAGGAAATCTAGATGCGGAAGTAAAAGATAGATAAAAGGAGAAATCAGGTCCTGCGGATGCCAGCAGCTACCTCGATATCTCCGGAACTGAACTAGGCAAGAGCATATAATCACAGCTAAGCCTCCGAAATCCTTGTATCTGCACACAAGGTGCAGGGAGTAGAGTGAGTACTCCAACTCAGTGAGTAATAGCAATAAATAACAACTGGATGTAAGAAAATGGGTAAGAACACTATACAGTTCTAATATCAACAGTAAAGGCAGTAAATAAGTGTTAAACAAGGAAAAGAAACTGATAAATACTTCTCTGTTCTGTCCGACAAATTACTAATATTGTTGCGGCGCGCAGCCCGATCCAATAGAATATATATACTACTGTGGCGTGCAGCCCGATCCAATAAAGATATATAATATTGCGGCGCGCAGTCCGATCTGATAAATATAGTCAACTGCGCTCACTAGGGTGTGTGCAAACTCCAGAGGGGCTCCTTATGCCCAAGCGCTATAATACTGCGGTGTGCAGTCCGATCCATATAATATATCACTGCGGTGTGCAGTCCTTTCCATATAGTATACTACTGCATCGTGCAGTCCGATCCAATATATGTATGTGTATATACTGCTGCGACGTACAGCCACATTCGATATATATCAAATACCCTCACTATGGTAAGGACCCCTCTTAGTCAATATAGACTTGGCCTCTCGGGCCCATACAGCTAAGACATGGTATTCAACCCTAGATATTGCTCGCTTAGGGGGCAAGTTACTATGTTCGCTTTATTTCATGATTCACAGTTATGTTCAGGGCAAATAGTGGGTGTTCGATTGGTAAAATGAGGTCAATCAGCTCACATGCTCCCTAGGAGTTCTACAGATCGGCACAAGGCCCCAACATGGCTACTAGCCCAAAATATACGGATATAAGCTCAGTCTCAGTCGAAAAGTGCAGTAAGTCATTTATCGGGATGGACCAAGTCCGAGTCCCTGCAGAAACATAACCACGCTCATCATACGATGGTTGTTTTATCTCAACATAGCACCACATAGTGCAAATACAGGGTTTCAAACCCTCAGTATATCATTCATAACCATTACTCACCTCAAACCGGCCAAAATCCTAACTCGCCTTGCGCTTTCCATGCAAATCGACCTCCTTGAGTGCAGAATCTGACCAAAACCACAAGTAATAGGTTTTAATAGGCTAATGGGACATAACCCAATTGAAAGAACTCGAAAAACACCCAAAAACACGAAGTTGGAAAAACCCAAGCCCCGGGCCCACTTCTTGACAAATTACCAAAATTCACATCTCCGAAATCCTCGTCTCGCCACGAGTCCGTACATATAAAGTTCTTCAAAATCGAAGTTCAATGGGCTACCAAATCCCCAATGTACATTTCAAAACCCAAGCCCTAGTTTCTTCAATTTTTACCCAAATTTCAGAGAATTAAAGGATGAATCTTCAATTAAATGGTGTTTTTAGGCCTCAAGGCTTACCCAATCACTTCCCATCGAAATCCCTTTCAAAATCTACCAACAAGCTCTCAAGGTGGTTCAAAAATGTGTAAAAATGAATCCAAATTGAGGATTAAATGTTATAAAATAGGTCTGCCCATGCATATTTTTACTCTATGCGAACACGATCACAACCCCCGTGTTCTCGCTACCAAAAATTTTTGGCCGAAAATTTTCCTTACGCGAACGCGGTGCCCAAGCCGCAAACGCGATACTTCAAAACCCAACACTACGTGATCACGACTAAACACATGCAACACGATGCTTCAGATGCCTCAACAACGCGATCGCGACTCAACACATGCGAACGCGATGCACCCAGAACCCAACCCTACACGATCGCGAGACTACCCCCGCATATGCAAAGGCAAAATCTCTGCAATACAACTAGCTGAAAATCAGCTACTTTTAAAGTCCAAAAATGGTCCGGCTGACCACCCGAAACCACCCCGAGGCCCCCGGGACCCCAACCAAAAACACCAACTCATTCTAAAACATTATTCAAACTTGCTTCAATCATCGAAACACATCCATTGACACAAAAATCATTAAATCTTGACGGATTCAAGCCTAAGTTTAACTAAAACTTTCGAATCTCGCATTCGATCAAAAACCCAACCAAACGACGTCCAAATGACCTGAAATTTTGCACACGTATCCAAATTCACCTAACTAAGCTACAACAACTCTCGGAATTCCATTCCGACCTCCGGATCAAAATCTCATATGTCAACCGAAATTTGTCGAAATTCAAACATAGCCAATTTAAGCCTAATTCTACACCGGACCTCCAAATTCAGTTCCAGTTTTACTCCCAAGTCATAAATCACCACCCCAAAACTAGTCGAATCATCAGAAGCCCATTTTGAGCCCTATAACTCATAAGTCAACAGCCATTTGACTTTTCCAAACTAGCCTTCTCTTAAAGAGACTAGTTGTCTCATTTCCAACCAAACTCTGTCCGAATTACTTCAAACTTTTAAAACACACATAATAAAACTTATAGAAACATCAAACGGGGAAAATAGGGTGGTAACTCACGCGACGACGGGTCGGGTCGTCACATCCTCCCCAACTAAAACAACCGTTCGTCCTCGAGCGGGTCCGGAAACATACCATGAGCCTCAAACAAACGAGGATATCTGCTCCGCATCTCCTGCTCGGTCTCCCAAGTGGCCTCCTCCACGGGCCGACCTCTCCACTACACCTTCACCTAAGCTATGTCCTTTGATCTCAACTTTCGAACCTGACGACCCAAAATACACACTGGCTCCACATTATAGGTCAAGTCCTCATCCAACTGGATCATGTTGAAGTCTAATACATGAGACGAGTCCCCAACATACTTCCTGAGCATAGAAACATGGAACACCGGGTGAACTCCCGACAAGATGGGTGGCAAAGCAAGCATATAGGCCACCTCCCCAATCCTCCTGAGTATCTTAATAGGTCCAATGAACCGCGGACTCAGCTTCCCCTTCTTTTCAAACCTCATGACGCCTTTCATAGGTGAAACTTTCAACAAGACCTTCTCGCCCACTGTATAAGAAACATCTTGAATCTTCTGGTCCGTATAACTCTACTGCCGCGACTGGGCCGTACGAAGTCTCCCCCTGAGTCACTTTCACCTGATCTAAGGCATCCTGGACTAACTCTGTCCCCAATAGCCTAGCCTCACCGGGCTTAAACCAGCCAATTGGAGATCTACACCGTCTCCCATATAAAGCCTCATACGGCGGCACTGAATGCTGAACTGACAGCTGTTATTGTAATCAAACTCAGAAAGTGGAAAGAACTCTGCCCAAGAAACTCCAAAATCAATAACGCAGGCGCGCAACATGTCTTCCAATATCTGGATAGTGCGCTCGGATTGCCCATCCTTCTGAGGATGAAAAGCCGTGATCATCTATATCTGAGTGCCCAACTCCTGATGAAAAGTCCTCCAGAACTGGGAAGAAAACTGAGTACCCCTGTCTAAGACGATAGAAATCGGAACCCCATGCAACCGCGCAATCTCCTGGATGAAAATCTCTGCCAACCGCTCTGAAGAATAGATGATACACACCAGAATGAAGTGCGCAGACTTGGTCAGCCTATCCACAATCACCCAAATAGAATCAAAGTTCCTCGAGGTATGAGGGAGCCCACTCACAAAATCCATAGTAATCCTTTCCCATTTCACTCCGGAATATCCATCTACTGAAGCACACCGCCAGGTCTCTGATGTTCATATTTGACCTGTTGACAATTGAGACACCGAGCCACATAACTCACAATATCCTTTTTCATTCTACTCCACCAATAATGTTGCCTCAAGTCCTGGTACATCTTCGTGGCACCTGGATGAATAGAATACCGCAAGTTGTGGGCCTCCTCTAATATCAACTCTCAGGGCCCATCCACATTGGGCACGAAAATCCGGCCCTGCATCCGAAACACACCACAATCACCAATAGTCACATCTCTGGCGTCATCATGCTGGACCCTGTCCTTCAGGACAAGCAAATGAGGGTCATCATACTGGCGCTCCCTAATACGATCATACAAAGAAGACCGGAAAACAGCACAAGCCAACACCCGACTGGGCTCAGAAATATCCAACCTGACTATCCGATTAGCCAAGGCCTGAACATCAACTGCAAGGGGCCTCTCCCCAACTGGAATGTATGCTAAGCTACCCATACTCGCAGCCTTCCGGCTCAAAGCATCAGCCACACGTTGGCCTTCCCCCGATGATACAAAATAGTGATGTCATAATCCTTGAGTAACTCAAGCCATCTTCGCTGTCTTAAATTGAGGTCCTTCTGCTCAAACAAGTGCTGAAGACTGCGATGGTCCGTGAACACCTCACAAGATACGCCATATAGATAATGCCTTCAAATCTTCAAAGCATGAACTATAGCAACCAACTCCAAGTCATGAACAGGGTAGTTCTTCTCATGGGCTTTAGATGACGCAAAGCATATGCAATAACTCTACCCTCCTACATTAATACACATCTGATCCCAACTCTCGAAGCATCACAATACACGGAGTAAGATCCTGAATCTAATGGCAATACTAGTACTAGAGTTGTAGTAAAAACTGACTTTAGCTTTTGGAAGATCTCCTCGCACTCATCCGAACACACAAATGGAGCATTCTTATGCATCAACTTCGCTAAAGGCGAAGCAATAGATTAAAAACCCTGAACGAACCTGCGTTAATAACCCGCCAACCCGAGGAAACTCCGAATCTCAGTAGTTGAGGACAGTCTGGGCCAACTCTGCACCGCTTCGATCTTCTTTGGGTCAACTTGAATACCATTAGTGGACACCACGTGTCCCAGAAAAGCCACGGAACTAAGCCAAAACTCACACTTGGAAAAGTTTGCATAAAGCTTCTCCTCTCGCAACCTCTGCAATACCACCCTCAAGTGTTGTGCGTACTCCTCCTGGATACGCGAGTACACCAGAATATCATCAATAAACACGATCACAAAAGAATCCACATACGGCCGAAATACACTGTTCATCAAGTGAATGAATGCGGCTGGGGCATTAGTCAGCCCAAATGACATAACCAGAAACTCATAATGCACATATCTTGTCCTGAAATTTGTCTTCATGATATCAGAATCCCTAATCTTCAGCTGGTGATAGCCCGAATGGAGATCAATCTTAGAGAATACATTTTCCCCTTGAAGCTGGTCAAACAAATCCTTAATACGGGGTAGTGGATACTTGTTCTTCACTTTTACTTTGTTCAACTTTCTGTAATCAATGCACATTCTCATGGTGCCATCCTTCTTCTTTACAAATAACACTGGTGCGCCCCACGGTGACACACATGGGCGAATGAACCCCTTATCTAGAAGTTACCGTAGCTGCTCCTTCAAATCCTTTAGCTCTGCTAATGCCATACGATAGGGAGGAATAGAGATGGGCTGAGTGCCCGCCGAAGTCAATATCCCTCTCCGGCGGCATGCCCGGTAGGTCTGCTGGAAATACATCAGGAAATTCCCTCACCACAGGAACTGAATCAAGACTAGGAGCCTCAGCTCCAACATCCCTCACAAATGTTAAATATGATAGACATCCCTTCCCAACCATCCGTTGGGCCTTTAAGAAAGAGATTACCCTGCTGGGTAGATAATCGGTCGTACCACGCCACACGATCCTCGGAATACCCGGCATAGCCAATGTTACTGTCTTAGCGTGACAGTCCAGAATAGCATGGCACGTTGATAGCCAGTCCATTCCCAGAATGACATCAAAATATACCATGCTCAATAGCAGCAAGTCAACTCGGTCTCCAGACCCCCAATAGTAACAAGACAGGACCGATACACATGGTCCAGAATAATAGTATCACCCACCGGGGTGGATATGTGCACAGGTAACGCAAGACACCCACGGGTAGTACCCAAATGATGAGCAAAGTAAAAAGATACATAGGAATAAGTGTATCTGGGATCAAAAAAGACCGAGGCATCCCTATGGAAGACTGAAAAAATACCTGTAATAACGGCATCCGAAGCAACAGCATCTGACCTGCCCTGGAGAGCATAGAAACGAGCCTGACCACCACCGGATCGGCCTCCCCCTTTGGGGAAACCCCTAACTGCCTGACCCTCACCCCTACCTGACTGGGTGGGTGCTGAAGACACTAGGCCGGAAGATGAGTGTTGGCCCCTCTGCTGAGATGAACTGGATGAACGACGAGGACACTCCTTCCGCATATGCCAAAACTCGCCACACACATAACAACTCCCTAGCGCTGGGGGCTGAGAATTAAGGGAACCTCTCGCACTAGAGTAGATGGCTGAAGAACTCGGCCAAGATGAACCCTGAACAGATGGGGCATGAGACAAACTCTGCGCTGGAAGTGCATCAGAGATGGCTGACCCTGCTGAGAGCCCTGATAACCCCGACCAGAAGATGAACCATGAAACTCTGACTGAGCTGGCTGTGGGGGCCTGAAAGAACGACCCCTACTCTATTGAAACTATCCCTTAGGCAAAGCACTACTTGAGCCACCCGATCCTCGAGGCCTCTTGGCCTCCCTGTCCTCTCTCTTTCCTGACGACGAGCCGTCTCAATATCACGGGCTATATCCACCACCTCCTAAAATGTGTGACTCAGGACCCTCTCACGGGTCATCAGAATACGAATGGGATAAATGAGTCTGTCCACAAATCGTCTGATCCTCCAGATCCATCGAAACCATCCACGAGGCATAACGAGCTAACTTTGCAAATCTTACCTCATACTGTTTCACAGACATATCCCCCTAACGAAGCCACTAAAACTTCTTGTGCAACTCTGTGGAGAACTCTTCTCTAGAATATAGTGGAGAACCAAATATACCAAAATTTTAACGGTAGGGGCATTTTTTCAAAATAGGTTAACGGAGGGCATTTTTAAACTGGAGTCAATACGTTAGGGGCAGTTCTGACCCTTTTCCCTTTTCCTTTTTGTATACTTTTCCACACCTTTTTCACTTTTGTTGTCCTTTTGATTCCCTTTTTGATTGTTATTCATTTTGACTTTCTTTTTGTCTTTTTTATTCTCTTTTTCATCGCCTTCTTTTTCTATTTGATTTTGTGCCTTTCCACCACATTGATACATTTCTTGTTTCCTCCCCCAAAACTTAGTCATTTGCCACTACTCAAGGAAAGATTTGGGTGCCAAGAGAAAGTCTAATTAAGAACAGGTATAGGCTTGTAATTTGGTTCATGAAAGAATAAGGTTCGAGGCTCAAAAGGGGTGAACTAGGGATCATTTGATTGGTAGGTATGGAATTGTTCAATTTTTTACTTTTGGATCAAGGAGAGCCTAAGATCATTTCTCAAGTCAAGTTCCACCTATTATTTCTCCTCAACAAACATTCAAGGCAAGTTCTAGACCATTGGCATGGTACTTGGGCTCAACACATCGAATTCACACCACACGCACTCAAGGATTGCCAAAAACGGAGTCGAGGGCCCACAACAACCTTAGATACGATTCAAACATACAATGGCCCAACATGACCATATGATGATTGTTTGGTCAACACAAGATTCTCAAGGTCACGACTTTCACCATCCTAAACACAACTTAATGTTTTTGACCATAGGATTAAAGGCAAATGTGCTAGGCCCAAGTGATCCTTGACTGAGGTACCCTTAACTACAAAAAAACTTGAAAATCAAAAAGAAAATCAAAAACTGAGTCAACCCTTAAGAAAGTTGTCACGCTATCTATCATTGGGAAGAGCCACCCGGTGCGCACAACATTCTACCCTTGGAAAGAACCGTGGCATTAAAAAAACCAGGGGCTTATTGTTGACACTAAAACAAAACCAAAAAGAAGCTACGAGCCTAACTTTGCAACTAAAATGAAAAATTTTAATGAAAATAACGACAATAGAAATAAATCTCAAATGAAACCCAAATGAATATATATAAAGGGGAAGTAGAATATACAACTAAGGGAGTTCAGAATCAAAAGTTATATACATATCAATCTAAAACTATGAATGTGCTAAAAGTAGTCAATATGTACAATCATCCAAAAACAAAAAGTAGGCCACACCCATACAAATAAGAGCTAGCATTGTCCCCGTACTAACTACCAAATAAATCAAACAAAATCAGGTAAATGATATAGGAGCGGCCCCTCAAGCCTCATCAGCTGCTATCTGCTGGTCAATGGCTCCCGTGTCCTCTGTACTGGCCGGGACCTCAGACCGGTCCTCAGCCTGCTGCTGGTGTGTTATGGGGACATCTGGTGCCTGCTTCTAAACTGGCTCAACTACTGCTGGGGCTGGAGGGAGCTCAATGTCTGTAGTGTTGGATGGGCCCTACTGAATAGGTGCCACAGCTATCACGACCCCCTCAGTGTTGGGGAGCTTCCTCTTCTTCCTCGGTCTCTCCACCTCCTATGGCTGCATATCCAAAGGCTCCACGGATAGATCAACAAACAACAAATCAAGTGGTAGCTAATCCGCTACCAACTTGTCTACTTGTACCTGCAACTTTGCTACCGACTCCTTGGAAGCCTTTGTCTTTCTCAATTTTCTACGCTCGGCCAAGTCTTTGAGAGCCTTGCTATGCTCCCCAACTTCCTTAGCCAAATTTGCATGCTCCCCAATTATCTTTTTCTGGTTGGCCAGGATTTTCTTCAGAGTCTTACCAATGGAGGCAGGCACCTCAACAGTCACTGGGGCTCTCTCTGCCTGAACTGCCGTGGTCAATGTGGCCAACTTGGATGTCGTAGCCCATATCCAGTTGTTTACACTAGCAAGTATGTGTGTAGCTAATTTGTCGTGAACCTGTGAGTCTTCGACACCGGAATCACCGGGTCATCTGTGGTAGTATGAGGAGCTGTGGATGGGCCTGGAGGCACTGTCTCAGTAGTAGTCTGCTCAATGGCACCTAGCTCTTCAGACTGACCAGCTACGGTGGAAGTGGAGGCTTGACCCTTCTTCAATCCCTTTGGGTTTTCCGGACCCTTTTGATCATACCAAGAGTACGGGCCATCGGTGGTACCATGATGTCAAATTTCTTCTTTTTCACTTTCATCTCCCGGAAGTAGAGTGTCAATGTGTTGGGGAAGGGGTAGTTGGTCCTTGTCTCATTTCCCACACGGGAGATCACCGGAGACATTATGTTGCCTAAGTTCAACGGAAAACCCGCCATTATGGATGCAACAAGAACCGCACGATCAACTGGAATAGAATGATCATGTGTGGTCAGGTTTAGCCGATTGCACACGAAGGTCAACCACTCTTTGGCTTCAAAGTTGAGGGTTTTTCTATAGATTTTCTCCTGTGCCTTCAACCACACAGGAATTGTACCCGGAGCAGCTAGAATCCCGGCTAACCATGGGCGAGCTTCTTCTTTCAGTGCAAGCTTCTCCAAGTACTGAGTCACATCTTCCTCCCCAAACCCCTGAAAGTCATTCAAAGACTTTCTATCAAACACTATCATCTTGTCCCTCACTTTTGTTACTTTTGTATCCCGAACCACATGGTGAACATTGCTGTAAAACTCTTTCACCATGTGTTCGTTTGAATTATCGACCCTTTTCTTAAAGAACCCCCAACCCTCTCTCGTATGAAATTGAGCTTGTACATGAGGGTTGTGAGGGAGCAAGTCGGCATCAATGAAACGTCGTTCCGTAATAAGCTTTCTCTTTGTCCACCATTCCCTATACCGGTGGAAGGCTACCTCACTAACAAATCTGTCCTCCCAGCCTCCGGCTTCCTCGTTCTGTCAATCCCCCCGATCTTTGGTTCTCCTCCCTCGGCATACCCCGCACTCTCCCCTGATATTGAAGTTGTGGGCGATGTGGAGTATCTGATTCCCTCTCCGTCATCAGTCCCAAACTCATCAAACGAGCCGGAGACTACATTAACTGGATTTTTGGAAGTTTCCATAGTTGCAGCCTCCGGAGAAGAGTCCTAAAGAGCGGTACCTCTATTGATGCATGAGTGGGGATGGACTCGGAAGTAATGTCCTGGGAGGGTGCGTACTCACTCCCAAATGAATGTGAAGTACCCCTTTCAGCTGCCCGAATGATCTTTCTTTGCTGCTTTATTGTTTCCTTATCTTTGGGAGTGAGTTTTATCACTCTCCGCATAGTCTTCCCTCGGAAAGCACTACCCCTCCCGGGTTTTTTGTCCGATCCCCCATGTTTTTTTGTTTACCGACCCTTTTCTGCACCATTGTCTGCAAAGCATTACATCTGAGGTTGTTAGTATACAAAATGAGACACACAGTTATAGCATTAAATAAAAGTTGCAGAACATGTGTTGCAGACAGGGATTACGCGGACCCCACAGAAAATTCACGCGGTCTACACTGACCAAGTTGGTTCACAGATGGTTATCAGATAGTACCTATGCCGCAATATTTTGGATCTTGGCCGCATAGGATGGACGCGGACCGCCCAGAAATGGATGCGGTCCGCACTGATTGAGTATCATTTTTTCACCTTCTCTGAATCTAGCCATGCGGTACGCACTGATTTGGACCGCGACGCATAGCTATAGTGACCCGGACCGCACAAAAGTGGATGCGGTCCAAACAATTCAACCTCAAAGAATGACAACTCTCTGAACCCAAGGCCACGCGGTCCGCATTGTTTTGGACCGCGGCCGTGTTGGGTTCACGCGCACAGAAGTGAAAGCGGTCCGCAATGAGAGGGTACCCAAATTGCTTATGAAGGCACACGCGGACCGCACAAAAAGTTGTACGGCCCCGTAGGGCAAGTTAACTGGTAGGCATCCTTCGTTTAGTATAGTTCAAAATTTGACATTAAAGAGCCTAACTGTCCCTACTCCGTTATTAACAGTAGTTTATATGCCCATTGGTCAACAAACTAACCCAAATCCTAATTTAATCAGTGACTAAGAAGAGAAAGAACAAAAATAAGAAGTTACACTAATGAATTTTAATAAAAATAACAAAAATTAAGCTAAGAATTGAACTAGAAGATGAAATGTTACCAATGAATTGATGAAAATGATGATAATTGCACAATGTGAGTGAGTGAACAGTAGCGAGAGCTTTCAGGTGAAATTTTTGCAAAAAGAGTAAAAGGAGGCCCCAGGTGTCTATTTATTGAAAACCGTGGGGCCCAATACTCACCTACCTATGCGGCCGCACAAAAATGGCACGCGGACCGCACTTATTTGTCACGCGGCTGCGTGGGAAACTTCAGAGGCTTGATGCATTAGGCCACACCCACGTGGACCGCACTGATTTGGCATGTGGCCGCGTGAAAAACTCCAGAGAGTGGCCATTTCTGATTCTTCCTACGCGGACCGCACTAAAGTGGTAGGCGGCCGCGTAGGGGCTTCTGTGTATTACACCTTCAACTTGTTTAGCCCACACAGACCACACTATTTTAGTGTACGGACGCGTGGGCACTGGTCAGAGGCTGTTCATTTTTCACATTTTTCCTTGCACTGGTTCAACAATATCCTTGCAACAATTCACAAACTATCAGCCCAAAAATCAAATTTTACACAGAAAAATAAGGAAAAACAAAAGACATGGGTTGCCTCTCAAGAAGCCCCTGATTTAACATCGCGGCACGATGCATGTTACCATCATAGTCACCTCAAATGAATCAGCATCACCACTTGGCTATCATCAAACTTTCCCATATAATGCTTGACTCGATGCCCATTGACCCGTAATACTTCACCATTTTTGTTTTTGAGATCAATGGCGCCAAAATGAGTAACACCAACGACTTCAAAAGGACCGCTCCACTTGGACTTAAGCTTTCCCAAAAACAACCTTAACCGGGAATTACAGGGAAGAACCATATCACCAACTTTGAATTCTTCCCCCCCCCCCCCAGGCATACTTGTCATGGAGGTACTTCATTTTGCCCTTGTACAAGGATTAGCTGAAATATGCGTGAAATCAGAACTCATCAAGCTCATTCAATTGTTCAACCCAGATAATGGCTGCAACATCCCACTCTAAATTCAACTTTTTCAAAGCCCAAATTCGCCTTGTGCTCTAATTCCACCGGAAGATGACATGCTTTTCCAAAAACGAACCGATATGGCTACATGACAATCGGAGTCTTGAATGTTGTACGGTACGCCCAAAGAGCATCATCCAATTTCTTGGACCAATCAGTCCTATTTGCATTGACAGTCTTGGATAAAGTACTCTTGATTTCCCGATTTGAGACTTCAACTTGACCACTTGCTTGAGGATTATAGGGAGTGGTCACTTTGTGGTTTACCCCATACTTGGTGAGCAAAGAATCGAAAGACTTTTTGCAAAAATGAGAGCCATCGTCACTAATTATGGCACGAGATGTGCCAAACCTAGTGAAAATGCTCTTCTTCAAGAAAGCCACCACACTACGAGCTTCATTGTTGGGTAAGGCGATGGCCTCAACCTATTTTGACACATAATCTACGGCTACCAAAAAGTAAGTGTTGCCACAAGAACTCACGAATGGTATCATAAAGTCGATCCCCCAAACATCAAAAATATCAACTTCAAGAATCATATTTAGGGGCATCTCATCTTTCTTTGAAATTCCTCCGGCACGTTGACAATCATCATATCTTTTCACATAATCACTGGCATCCTTAAACAATGAAGGCCAACAGAACCCACAACTCAACACTTTAGACGCTGTCCTCGCCCCGCCATGATGACTACCATAGGGAGAAGAGTGACAAGCTTCCACAATACTTAATTGCTCTTCTTCGGGCTCACCGGCGAACCACACCATCGGTGCAAATTTTGAAAAGGTATATCTCATCCCAATATAATTCCAAAGCATCTCGTTTAAGCTCCTTCCTTTGGTTAGAAGAGAGCTCACACGGGACCACACCGGTAACCAAATAATTAGCAATGTCGGCAAACCACGACATGTCAAGCATAGCAACTGATAGGAGTTGTTCGTCCGGAAAAGAATCATTTATCTCGAAGCCATCTGAAGGCCTCCCTTCCTCCTCCAATCTAGACAAGTGGTCTACCACTTGGTTCTCACTTCCTTTTCTATCAACGATCTCCAAATCAAATTCTTGTAGAAGAAGCAACCATCTCATCAATCTTGCTTTTAAGTCATTTTTAGTCATCAAGTACCTAAGGGCGGCGTGATTGGTATGGATAATCACTTTGGCCCCCATAAGGTACGGGCGAAACTTCTCCATGGCAAATACAATGGCAATCAATTCCTTCTCGGTGACTATGTAGTTTCTTTGCGCCTCATTCATAGTCTTGCTGGCATAATACATCGGATGAAATAATTTGTTGATTTTCTGGCCTAAGACCGCCCTCACCGCAACATCACCAGCGTTGCAATAAGCTCAAAGGGTAAGCTCCAATTTGATGCAGTTATGATGGAGGTAGTCGTAAATTATTTTTTAGAAGCTCGAAGTCCTCCATGCACTTGTTATCAAACACATATTTTGCATCCTTCTCCAACAACTTACACAACGGGTTCACCACCTTAGAAAAGTCCTTGATGAATCTCCGGTAGAAGCCCGAGTGTCCTAGAAAACTCCTCACCCCTTTGACAGAGATAGGGGGAGGAAGCCTTGAGTTCACCTCGATTTTTGCTTTGTCGACCTTGATCCCCCTTTTCGAAATTTTATGACCCAACACAATTCCTTCTTCCACCATAAAGTGGCATTACTCCGAATTGAGCACCAAATTTATGTCTTCACAACGGGCCAACACAAGATCAAGATTTTGCAAACATTCACCAAATGAGTCCCTGGCCACACTAAAATCATCCATGAAGACCTCCAATATGTCCTCCACCATATCGGTGAAGATTGCCATCATACATCTCTGAAAGGTCACTGGAGCATTACACAGTCCAAATGGCATACGCGAGAATGCGAATGTGCCATACGGACATGTGAAAGTTGTCTTTTCCTGATCCTCTAGGGCAATGAGAATCTGGTTGTAGCTGGAGTACCCATCTAGAAAACAATAGAATACCCGGTCTGCCAGACGGTCAAGCATCTGATCCAAGAATGGCAAGGGAAAATGGTATTTTCTTGTAACCTTGTTCAGTTTTTGGTAGTCCATGCATACCCTCCAACCCGTCACAATACGAGTCAGAATCAGCTCATTATTATCATTGGTCACTACCATCATTCCTCCCTTCTTTGGTACACACTGAACTGGGAAGGTCCACGAACTATCAAAAATTGGATATACCACACGGCGTCAAGCCACTTGATGATTTCCTTATTAACCCCCTCTTCCATGGCCTCATTGAGTCTCCTTTAGTGTTTAAGAGATAGTCTCGCATCCTCCTCTAATATTATCTTATGCATGCAAAACGAGGGGCTAATGCCCCAAATATCCACCAAGGTCCATCCAATCACCCGCTTGCGCTTTTGAAGAACCGCCGAAGTGGCATCCACCTGCACGTTAGTCAAGAAAGAAGAAAGAATAACCGGCAAAGTGAAATTAGGACCAAGAAACTCATACCTGAGGTGAGGAGGAAGTGGTTTCAACTCCAACACCGGTGGCTCCTAAATGGATGGTTTGGTGGATGGAGTTTGGCAATTTTCAAGATCAAGAGAGAGCTTCCTCAGCTCATAGGAACATGAGCCCATGCCATGAAATGAATTAACACACTCCAGCCTTTCCGGAATATCCTCAACCTCCATGATTAAGATCACGGCCTCAAGTGGGTCCTCAACATTTACCATTGTGCTTGTGTCATCCACTATCACAGCTGTGACAATGTCAACAAACGAACACACTTCGGTGCTATTTGGTTGGCGCATAAACTTGCATACATGGAAAAGCATTTTTTAACGTGGAAAGACAATTCTCCCGACTCTACATCATCCAAGGCCTTCGCTGTAGCAAGGGAAGGCCTTCCAAGAATAATAGGCACCTTGAAATCCACCTCGCAGTCCAAGATCACGAAGTCCACTGGCAATATGAACTTGTCAACCCAAACGAGGACATCATCAATAATTCCCAAGGGCCGCTTTATAGATCGGTCCGCCATTTGAAGCCTCATGGAAGTCGGGCGTGGTTTCCCAATCCCCAAAGTTTAGAATACTCAATAAGGCATGTGATTGATACTTGCCCCCAAGTCACACAGGGCCTTTGCAAAATCTTCACTTTCAATGGTGCATGGTATTGTGAATGCACCGGGATCCTCTAGCTTCGGAACCATAGAGTGCACAATGGAACTCACTTGATGTGTCATCTTGATAGTTTCGCACACGCTAGATCTCTTCTTAGTAACCAAGTCCTTCATGAACTTTGCATATCCGGAAATTTGTTCAAGTGCCTCCACCAAAGGCACATTGATAGTCAAACTCTTCATCATCTCAATAAACTTTTCAAACTGATTGTCACCCTTTTGCTTGGCCAATCTTTGAGGATATGGTGGAGGAGGCCTAGGTAGAGGTGCCTTGCATTTTGGCACCGTAGGTTCCGGCATGTCAATGACGTGTTCCCTAGATGGGTTCACAGCCTCTTAGGTCTCCTCCTCACCCTCATCAATATGTATTCTCACTTCATCCCTCACAATTGGTTCATCAATATCTTCAACCACTAACGGACATCATCTTCCCGCACTTCATCATCATCGACCCTAACATGACTTTCTTGCACATCACCCCCTCTCCCACTATGCGTTTTCACCAGCATGACATGGTTATTGTGCCCACCCTTGGGGTTCACCACCGTATCACTTCGTAGTGCACCCTTTGGGCGAGTGCGGAGAGATTGTGATATTTGTCCATGTTGCACCTCTAAGTTCCGGATCAAAGTGTTGTGGGAGGATAATGGCCATCCGAGTCGTGATTCCTCTTCATCTTTTGTTCGAACATGTTCTCAATTCTACCCATATCTTGACCCGAAGAACTCGACCCTTGAGATTGGAACGGAGGTGGGTTGTTCGGTTGTTGGAACATCCGGGGCCTTTGAAAGCCTTTACCCCGATTGCCTTGATTACCTCCTTGATTGTTGCTCCACCCACCATTGTTGTTGTTGTTTCTGCCCCAATTGCCTTGGTTTCCCTGATTACCTCAATTGTTACCTTGATTACCTTGATTGCCCCAATTCATACCTTGATTCCCCAATTATGTTCCAATTTCCACTATTTTGTTGGTTCCCTCAATTCCCTTGGGAACGCCATTGTTAATTCCCTTGATTTTCTCTATTACCTTGGTAGTTATTGACATATTGGACCTTTTCACTTTGGTCATCATAACAATCATTCGAATAACCACCATTCCCATCATCAAACTTGTCAAAATTTTCCGTAAGTTGTTGTTTCCCTCTTTTCCTTCTTTTCATCATACTCACTCCCTCCATGGCATTGACTTGACGCGGATTTTGAACTTGTTGAAGTTGCGCCTTAGCCAATTGGTTCGTTGTTGTTGTGAGTTCGGCGATGGCTTGGCCGTGATCATGCAACTCCTAATGCAAGTGTGTCACATTAAGATCACCTTGAGGAACATTAGCCCGACTTTGCCATGCCGAAGAAGTATTGGCCATTTCATCAAGAACATCACAAGCTTCATTGTATTGAAGTTTCATAAATTACCACCGGCCAATTGATTAACAATGCATTGTTTTGTTGTGTTTATACCCCGATAGAACGTCAGTTGGATCATCACATCATTCACGTCGTTGTTGGGGCACTCTTTCACCATTGTCTGAAATCTCTCACATATCTCATGTAAAGGCTCCGTCGGCTCTTACTTGAAATCTAGGATCTCATCTCTAAGAGCCGCCATATGACTAGGTGAGAAGAACTTTGCAATGAATTTATCCGCCAATTCATCCCAAGTAGTGATGGAATGATTTGGCAATCACTCCAACCAATCCAATGCTTTCCCCTGAAGTGAGAAGGGGAAAAGCCTTAGCCTCAGTGCATCTTGCGAAACATTCGACTCCTTGATCCCCCAACAAGTATCCACAAACCCTTTCAAATGCTTGTAAGCATTTTGGTCCGAAGCGCCTGTGAAATATCCTCATTGTTCGAGCAAAGTGACCATGACATTGGTGATTTGGAAGTTCCCCGCCCGATTCGGGGAGGAACTATTGCACTTGCATACCCTTGATTGGGTAGAACTTGTGAATCAACTCTTGGTGGAGGTGGAGGTGGGTATGGTATGTAGTCATTAGCATTAGCATTGGCATTAGCATTTCTACCCCTCCTTTGTGCTTGGGGTAAAATCTCATCTTGTTCCACATCTTCCACCTCCTCCACTCCAACATTAATCGGATCATTTGCATTGAAATCCATAGGTACCTGAGTGAAGTAAACAAATAAAAATAAGAAAAAAGAATGAAAGAGAAGCAAAACACAAAACTAGCCAACAAATAGTCAAACACCGTAAAGCTCCCCGGCAACGGCGCCAAAACGTCATCAGTGCGGACTCACACCTAAGTATGAGTGGGAGCGATTACTAATAACCCAATAGTGTATCAGGTCGATAATTCCATAGGGAGCTTCAATTTGGAGTTGAAATATTCGCTAGCCTAGAGATGCGTTTTGACTTCTAATTGGTCTTCTTATCATTTTTGGGTTTTCTATTTGTTTCAACTAAAATTATCACTACAATTGTAAGCTAAAGTTATGCTAAGATGCAATATTAGATTTACGCAATAAGAGAAAGGCACTAGGGTCATGACAGTCACCTATGTGGCTAATTAACGGGTATCAAATTCTAATACAAGGATAATAATTATGGGGAATATGGATAACCGTTGCACTTTAGCACTCACACTCACACCTCTCGGTAGAGAGAGTAATTTTGCCCAATTGACTCTCTCGAGACCAAATGGGTAGGCTAATTTGCTCGAGCAACTCAATGTTCAAGTAGAGTGATTACTCTCTCAAGGTTTAACACGTTACTTGGGACTACCATTCTCATGGGTCCATCCCAAATTCTTGTTGGGTTGAATGTGAGGTCATAGACTCTCTTTATCAGGAAGAGTCAAAACCCACTAAGCTTGACTTAGTGTTTGCAATCACCAAATCTAAGTAAAATCATACAAGCAACCCAAATACAAAACACCCAATACCATCAAAGCATTAATTAAGAATACCCATTAATTACCCACACTAGGATTGAGCCACAACCCTAGCTAATGCGTTTAGCTAGACATGGAACAAGCAGAAAAAGAAGAAATAACAGAAGAGATTGACATAATCATTAATTATAAAATTAATCTACTTGATTCCACACTAATTACGCAAGAAAATCGCCTAAAATAGGCTAAGTACGAGAGTCACGAGCTCAGCTGCCACAGAATATGATAAAACTCCACCTAAAAAAGTAAAATGTTCTATTTATACTACACAGAAAAACGGGACAAAAATGCCCCTGAGGGTCTGTTGCCGACCGCACAAAAATGGCATGCGGCCGCATAGGGCTTGTGGTCTTCAGTTTTGGCTTCTGGGCTTGAGGATTCGGACCGCATGGAAATGGCATGTGGCCGCACAGGTCATGGTACGCGGACCCCGTGAAAATGTCGCATGGTCGCACAGCTACAGTGATGCGGACCGCGTGAAAGTGGCATGCAGCCGCACAAGAGACTTTCTCAATTTTATTGGTTCTCTGAACTTCTCCTATGCGGACCACACTGGTTTGGTGTGCGGCCGCGTAGGCCTTTTGCCTTGAGTTTCTGAACTTTGGTCTCTTGTCAGTGCGGACTGCATGGAAATGGATGATGTCCGCGTGGGTTCTCCTCTGTCTTGGTCACTCTCTGAACTATCCTACGCGTCCGCACACCAAAACAGTACGGTCCGTGCAGGTCACTTATGACTTGACTTCTTGCAGACTAATCTGGCAACCGCACATCAAAACAGTGCGGTCCGCACAGGTGACCTTCTTCCCACTTTGGTTATATGTTGACATTGGGCAGGTTTCACTCCTCTTTCGAGCTGATTTGTAATATTCATCATCTTGTCGCTCAAACCTCAAATCAAATACACTTTGAAAGCAATTTAAGACTAATTTGAAGCAGTACAAAGCTCAGGTAAGAAGAGGTATAAGACAGTTATAATTCAAAGATATCAGAACCCTGTAAATCGGTCTTGGCATCTTTTATTTGCCTTATTTTTGGAACAAAGTTAGACCGAAAGGTATTCAAAAAAAACAAACAATTGAATAGAGAATGAGTTAAAAACAAGAGGTGACCCTTTCGGGGAACAGAAATACGGACTTATCTAGGAGTACAAGCAGATTTTAAAAAACATGACATGCCTTTTGGACTGGATGCCTGATCTGTATAAACTCATCTGATTCTAATAAACTCATCACAATTTTGGACATGAAAGAGGGAAAACTTGCTTATGATTGTGTTGATGCTATGGCTGCACGGATCCTCTTTTCGATCAACAGCGCCCTTTGCGGGTATACACTAGCGGATCTCTCTCATTTCTATTCTCACCATCGTCTAATAGTGCCTTTGCGGGTTTTCACTAATAAGACTCTCTCATTTTTATTTTCTCTACTCATCATTGCCCTACAATGCCCATGAGTGTTTTCACTAATAGGACTCTCTCATTTTATTTCTCTCATTTGGTTGCATCTGATCCAAGTAACCGTATCCTCCAATTCTTAAACATTCTCGCCAATTGATCAGAAGGACTTGAAAGGATTTGGGTAAAAAAATTGACTGAATTACAACTTTGGAACCTGTCAAGAAAAACCATTGCTAAAACATTATAATATCTTCCCAGTTTCACATTTTTGGGGAATTTGGATATTTATTTTGGTGTGACTGAACCTCAGAGAGAGGTTGCCTACGTATCCTTTCAGAATCAAGTCGAACGTAGTTCAGGGAACTTTGTTTTTGATTTTTTTTGTTTTTTTCCCTTTGTCTTCTATTTTTCTTCTTCCTTTCCTTTATTTTCTTTTTTTTCTTTTTCAATAACCACTTCAAGTTCCAAATGGGGTAATCCTAGAAAGGTAACTGGCTCAAATGGTTAGTAAAAAGGTCAACGGTATTTAGATAGCAAGAATGAAAGCCTTCGTCATCCCAATCAAAGAATGTTAATGTTGAATAAGGGGTCGAACAAAGTACCTTTTGACTGCATCCACATTGGCAGTTGCCTCGGGGATATTTTCTTCGATGTCTCCCAAATATAACGCTCCATTTGGCGATACTCTTGTCACAATGTATGGATGTTTGCAATTTGGAGCAAAATTTTACTTAGCTTCTTCATGGTGCAGGAGAATATGTCTCAGGACGATTTGCCCCACTTAAAATTTCTTAGGACGTACTTTCTTGTTGTAAGCATGGGCAATTGTTTGTTGTACAACTGCTCATGGTAGCCTACGGCGAATCACTTTCCATCAATAAAATACAATGTTTCAACCGGGTCTTGACTCAATCTTCATCGGCTTCAATAATGATCTGAAAAGAGGGAATTTCATTTTCGTTTCAATTCTTTGTTTATTTTCTTACAAGCATTTTCTTTAACACATTATGCTTCTTGGTTCATTCATTCGAAATTTGACAGCATTTTAGGATCTGGGCATGAAGTCCGCAAGCATGTCATGTTACTAAAATTACATTTACAGAACTGAAGAGAGAATAAGAAAGGTGACAAGATTAAGAAATGAGACATTCATGGATGATGAAATATTGATTTCATTAATTTGAATAAAAAAAATAAAAAATAGAAGCGTTTACATCCGACTATAAGACAGTAAAGTAAAAATATTCGGATGACACATTGAAATAACTCGAAAGTCAAAAAAGATAGAAGGGCCGGCTACCGAGACTCTCGTTCGACGGGGAAAGTTTCTGGGTTGGCGTCCTTTTTTTATTCTCTTCTGCCGCGTCAATGGCTACTATGGCTCTCAATGCTGGAAAAAATTCTCTATCATCAAATCATCCCGAGCAGGCCATGTTCTATTGCTCAAATCTGGTAAAGTTAACCCCACATTTGCCCTTATTTTTTTATTTATCACCGCCAACTTGCCTTCTTCCCTTTTCGTGATCTTGAATTAACAGCAGTGGTGCTTCTTCCATTTGTTGAGAAGATGCTTTTACTTCCGAGGATCTTGGATTGTTTGCATGACTTTCCATTTCAAACCAACAAACTGACCACTTTAATTAGCTATTATTTCAAAACAACAAGCATGTTAGAATAAACACTCACTCTTCTTCTTTTTTTTCTTTTTTACCATTTTATTCTCTCTTTTGTTTTCAACATTATTCGATCGGACGTGACGTAGGTTGCCTATGTATCATGTAGAGACATGGATCAAATCTTGCGTAGTTTGGGAAGATCAAGAATAAAATAAATAAACTAACTCTTTTTTTTACTTTTTAGAAAAAAAACAAATCATAAAAGCTCTTAAAAGGAAATTATTTTTGAACCTTGAATTTTCTATCTCTTTTTTTTTAAAATTTTTGAAAGGAAGACTCCTTAACAAGAAAGAAAATATTTTTGAATTTTTATTTTTGGTAATTTTCAAAAGAAAGAAAGTTTTATTTTATTTCGATATTTTCTCTTTTTTTAACTTTTGGGAGAAAGATTTCTAAAAAAATGTGGAAAATATTTTTTTGGATTTTTTGAAATTGGGGGTCGGACCCGATGAAGGTTGCCTATGTATCTCACTTCCAGTGAGAATCAGACTCGCGTAGTTCGATCAAAATAACTAAAAAAAATTTTAAAAATTATAATTTTACATACCAAAACCCTTCAAAATTTTATATAAAAATGGGTACTTTATGAGAACTTGGGAAAAAAATTCTTTTTCTCTCTCCTCTATTCAATCAATCTATCCTAAAGCCGGTCAACATTTGAGTGAAGCCTACCAAATAATCTTACAAATAGTACATAAAGAAGAACATGTTGGTCCGAAAAATTAGTACATGTGCTATACGGGCCTGGCCCCTGTGTCGAGTCCCGCTAAGCCCAATGCACATGATGTAAATAAAGCGTAGTCTACTAGGGATATTCATTGCTTGTGGCTTCTTCTTCTACATTTTCAAATTCTAATGGAGATGGTATCTAGACCTGGCTTACCCAAGTGGACAACTCGAGCGGAGGAGCGTCAAGCGTCACCAGTAGTAGAACAACACTAGCTAGCTAATGGCTCTTCCGCCTAAACATGTATGATTAAATCCTTCATCAGAAGCAGGTAGGCTAACTGGATTTATCTCAAGACAGAAATTTTATGATGCTGGTAGGCAAACACAACATAACTACCTATCAGAAGACTCAGAAGGGTGCGACAGAGGATACAGTTTATATCATAGTTCAAATAAATATTAAAGCGATAAATAAGCAACAAATAGCACATTAGGCAGTCAAACACAATAATATCCAAAACATGATAAAAGCCAAATAAGAATCAATGCACAAAGCTCAGATTCTGATTAATTATTCCCAACAGAGTCGTCATAGCTATCACACCTCTTTTTCCCCAAAAAACCCTATTACGAGGTTGAGTTAAAATAGTTTTTCCAATTAAATCAACGTTTTAAAAAAGATTTATTTATTATTTGGAGTCGCCACTTGGCATTGAGTTTTGGTGTTCCAAGTCAACATTTATTTGAATCCCCTTTCAAACAGAAGGTTTGACTCTTAATTATAGTCAACGAAAATAGAAGACTGAGTAAGGAACTCTGCTGACCGAGGGGAAGGTGTAAGGTACCCCTCGTGTCACGACCCTAGTTCACCAATCGTGAACCTGTCATGACGGCACCCAGTCTTCACAACTAGGTAAGCTTAACACATTGCGGAAATATAACAACCTTTACGAAAACAATAAACAAATATTGAATAACATAAGAAAATGCATAGAGTGTCGCCTAGCACATCCACTTAAACTCAAAATACTGTAAAAGTAAAATAACATACGGCTCCAATACCTGGAAATGTCCACAACAACTGAATACATGAAATGGAACTGCTAACTAAAAGGTAGAGTACAAGGACACTCCTCGGTTCTGCGGATGCGGCAGATACATACCTCAAGTCTCCGGCTATATGCCACTCTCCAAGGCTGACAAAACTGAATGAGGGTACCTGTATCTGCACAACAAAAGTGTGCAGAAGAGTAGCATGAGCATACCACAGCGGTGCCCAGTAAGTATCAAGACTAGCCTCGATGGAGTAGTGACGAGGGACAGTCAAGACACCTACCGGTCAATAAATAGTATAATAATAGGGATAATAGAAACGATATATAATTATGTAAACACTGCATGAATGACTAAATTCTATGACTCACAATGAAGGAAAATGGCAACAAGTAACAACGAGAGTATAATAAGTGATGATGCAAAATGACTGCAGAATCATAATCCAAATCCTAAGGTCACAACACAGTATGGACAAACAATTCACTAATTCATTATTCTGAAATGATGCTTACATAAGGTCATTTCAACTCTTTCCACAATTTTACCAAAATAACTCGGACCATCCACAATTCATGAAAACCCAGCATCTGAAGTCTAACGCTTGGCACCTTGTGCCCCATCACTCAAACGGTCATGCTAACAACTAACTCGTCAACTAGGGCCACTCTCACATATAAGGGATAAACGAGGGTGTATCTCTACCCCTAGCTAAAACAGGAGGGATCCATCTCTAATAGGAGGGTCAAACTACGTGTATACTTGTGCAAGTGTACCTAAAAGGAATTCTACCAACTAGTAAGTATAAGAAATGGAACGACCAGCGCCCGAATTATTCGCACCCAGATAGAATCAATGAAAATATTAGTTCAGAACACAATGAGGTTAACGGGGATCCCATAGGATATCGTCCTGTAGTCTCAACATAAATAGGTGTGTTAGGATCTCTTGGTATCCCGAGGATCTCATGGTATCCCTCATAGATGTACTAGGGATCTCTTGGTATCCCGAGGATCTCTTGGTATCCTCAATATATATACTAGGGATCTCTTGGTATCCCGAGGATCTTTTGGTATCCTCAATAGATGTACTAGGGATATCTTGGTATCCCGAGGATCTCTTGGTATTCTCAATAGATGTACTAGGGATCTCTTGGTATCCCGAGGATCTCTTGGTATCCTCAATAGATGTACTAGGGATCTCTTGGTATCCTGCACTACAGCACAATCAACATAGATGTACAGCCCAAAAAAATTAGAATAGCAATATCCCGACAAGGGAGTCAACAACAGAAATAATAACGTCACGGCAAGGGAAATCAATAATCGAAACCATAACGTCCCGACAAGGGAATCAACAATAGAAAAAATAACGTCCCAGCAAGGGAATCAACAATAGAAACAATAATGCCCCGGCAAGGGAATTAACAAAACCTAATAAGGTCACGGAACACCAAGGAAAAACATAATAACCTCAACGGCAAAACAAGACATAATAAGGGCATAATAACTACGCCGATACTACAACAGTTGGACATGTAATATATTTGCACGAAGTCACAGATGAACTTACAATCAAGGAGTATCCAAATAGAAAGGAAGTTAACATGAATCAAATAGTTACAATTTAAGGAAATAACAACTAATCATAAGATATCTATCTTCTTTTCGATTAAGACCAATTAATTACATGAGATATAATATTTATGACTTCCAATTAAAGGCGAGTAGCTAGGACGGGTAAATGACAATAGAAGGGTAACAGTTAAGCACGTAAATGTCCCCATTAAACTGTAAGAATAAATCAAGAAAGGCAACAAATATCAAGCAAGTCATGCAGAGTTGAAACTAATAACAGGGAACTCAATCGTATCAATATCATATTTATACTTGGTGATTTCAAGAGTCTAATAGACTAAAAGGGATAATTTACCACACATAAATTCGAGCACGCACTCGTCACCTCACGTACAAGGAATACAAGCAATAGTTAAGACTCTCAATCCTAAATGGAGGTCCCCCACACAAGATTAGGCAGGATACTTACCTCAAAGCTAAAATCAACTAGCAACCACGTTAATGGCCCAAATCTATTCAATCAAATCACACTGTGTAAATAATATCTCAAGCAACTGATTCTACAATTTAGGTCAAAGCTAAAGCGTGTAATTAGCTAAAATGACTAAAAAGCCCCTCGAGCCAACGTCTTGGAACCGGATGAATTTTACATTTTCAGAACCCTCGTACTATCACGAGTTTAACCATATAAAGATATCTCAAATCGGAGGTCAAACACTCCTTCAAAACCAAATAATTCAGTCTATGAAGTTCTACCCCTTTTTCATTCAAAAACTGAAATTAAAAGATAAAATTAAGATGAGATTCATGGAAGTTAGCCTAAATCGAGTGACAAACACTTACCCAAGTTGCCCAGGTGAAAATTCCCTCAAATATTGCCAAGAACGGAGCTCTAGAAGTCAAAATGTGAATAAATGGTGAAACCCTCCAATTTGGGAATTAAATCTGTCTGCCCATGTATTTATGCATCGCGATCGCGGGAGAAGGGTCATGATCGTGTAGAAGAAATTTCAAGGCTGCCCAGATTCCTCATCACGAATGCGATGCCAGGTATGTGATCTCGAAGTGAAGATGATTAGAGCATCGCGATCGCAGGAACCTTGATGCGAACACGATGAAGAAATTCACCAAACTTCGCGCACGCGGGGTGACGAATGTGAATGCGAAGAAGACAGATGTGGGGCATCACGATCGCGAAGAAGGATTTCGAGGTGGTCTTCAACAAAGAAACGCAATTGTGGGAGAAGCTTCGTGATCGCGTAGAAGGATATCAGAAGCAGCAGTTCAGCAGTTCAAAGTGGAGGAAAAAGGATCCGTAGCCCATCCAAAACACACCCGAGGCCCTCAAGACCGTGTCTAATCACACATACAAGTCATATGACCTAGCACAGACTCGCTCAAAGCTTCAAATCATATAACACAACATCAAAATAATGAATCGAACCAAAAATCAATCTTATGAACTTTAGAATCTTCAAATAACGAATCTCATGCCGAAACCTATCAATTTAACTCATAATGACGCCAAATTTTGCAGACAAGTCCAAAATGACATAACGAAGTTTTTCCAACTCTCGAAATCGCATTCCGACCTCCATTTCCCAAAAGTAAACTATGGGTCAAACTTCTTCATTTTCCAACTTCAACTTTCGCCGAAATGCCTCAATTTACTCTACGGACCTCCAAATCTGAACCCGGACACGTGCCTAAGTCCAAAATTACCATACGAAGCTGTTGAGATCATCCACGACATTCCGGGGATGTTTACCCAAAAGTCTCGTTCGGTCAAATTTTTACCATTCTAACTTCCAAATAAGGTTTCTTCTCTAAAATTAACTCTAAACCATCTGAAAACTGAATTCCACCATGCACACAAGTCGATACTGATGTTCCGAAGCTGCTCCAGACCTTATGCCGCTGAACGGAGCTTAATTTCTCAAAACGACCGGTCAGGTCGTTACATCCTCCCTCTCTTAAAAACCAACATTCGTCCTCGAATGCGCTAAGATTCACCTCGAAGTCCTCAAGTCACTGAGTGCGCACTTCAAACATACACTCGCGGGATACCCCAGGTCACCCCAATCCATTTTGGCACGGCGACACCATCTCAGCTGGAATTTAACCCTTCTAGCAGTACCATTAAGCCTTCAAGCCAGATTCCTCACCTTCCATCCGTTTCCAAACGACCCAATTCTAAGTCCATTTCCAGTATCGGTCTCAACTAGCTAATTCCACAAAAGCCAACACACAGCGGGTACAGCCACACAACATGACATACCACACATAGTTTCACAATAATATTTCTGATAGCAATACTTGCCTGAGATCAAATCTGCACTGGCCTTAAGCCTCATATTCAATAGAAACTCTTTTCCCAACCTCCACGACACTGGCGATGATGCAATAACCAAGAAAAAACACATAACAAAATATCTGAATAACCAAATCTCATCCAGTACCATCGGGTGCACACCCCACAAGCTAGAACTCAAGAAGCATAGAATGAAAATAAATAAATACGGGAAAGGAAAACACATAAAGGAACTAACAAACAAATCTAACTAGCATAAATTCTTCAAAAACACAAATCTACAAAGACATCTAACAAGAAGGAATGAAAGTGTATAAAGGACTCACGAGGATCTTATACTGATATAACTCTCACCGCAGCACACAGCCCGGCCTCAACATATCAAAACACCTGAAGTCACGAGGGTTCCGCCCTCAATCACTGAATCACAAGTAGGGCTCATACTAACCCATCTAGAAATTCTCACTGGATCAATCCTGTATATAATTTACCACACACCTTGGCTCTCACACCGGTGGGGCATAGAAATCACAGCTTATAAGCAAGAATACTCAAAAGTGACATCTAACCTACCAACAGGATAATCACATAAATAGAGTGCAAATCATGAAGCACTCCCACAGATGGAACAACAAACAAGGAGCTCAACCTGATAAGTAGAAGTGGGATGAACTGCAGAGAGTGCCTCTCTATAACAAACTAAATTAGCACCTGAATGACATTAGTTGGCACACCAGCCTCAATACTACTGTATGAAACACAGAAACTGGTCGGGCCTCCCCCTCTTGGGCACCCTCCGCCTGCCTGAATACCCCACTGCGACAAATCGACCCAAAATCTGGGACAATCTCTCACCATGTGGTTAGTACCTCAATACTCAAAGCACCCTCTCCACTGATAAGGTAGGGAAACTTTGCGATACGGGTACTCTGAGACCCATGAACACCTAAATCACCATGCAAGGCCTGAAATGCGAACCGAACCGGCTGACCCGTAAAACCACTACCATGGCGTACCCTGCCTTCAAAACTAGGACCAGTATATCTCATCGGTCTACGAGGCCTCCTCGCCTTCTCAAGATATCTCTCCTGACATCGTCTACTCTCTCTCTCTCTCTCTCTCTCTCTCTCTCATGACACTTCCTACTTTCTCTCTCTGGCATGCATACCCTCTACCCTCCTAGCAATGTTTATCACCTGCTGATATGGAATGTCCATCTCTAACTCACGAGCCATATTGGATCTGATGCTGAGGATAAGTCCTTCAATAAACCGGCAAACCTTCTCACAAACAGTAGAAACCATGGTTGAGGCATGTCGAACCAAACTGGCATAACAGACAACACACTCTGAGACGGTCATAAAACCCTAGCAAATTCCCAAACTCCACGCGCCATGCATTCCTGAGGCTCTGAGTAACAAACTCTCACACGAACATATCTGAAAACTTGGCCCAAGTTAGTGAAGTTGCCTCGTCTGGGCTCTCTAACTCAAAGGTGCGCCACCAGTGCTAGGTGGCTCCTCGAAGCTGGAAAGTAGTGAAAAGGAATCCCGCTCGATACAAATACCCATAGTGTGAAAGATACGGTAACACTTATCAGGAAATTCTAGGGCATCCTCTGATGCTAAACCGCTGAACTCAGGAGGCTTAAATCTCTCAAGTCTCATCTTCTCCTGCTAGGAAACCGCTGCCATGCCCTCGGGCTGAACTGGTGCTGCAGGCAGCGCAGGAATAATCTCAGGGACTTGCTCAATATGCGCTTGCTGCTCAGGAGAGCAGGCAGGGGAGTCTATGCTCCTCCCTGACCTGGGGTGTAGCTGCAGTAAGTGGAAGCAGTACCGCCTGAGCCAAAATGGTGTACCTACTCATGAAGTGTGTCAAAGTCTCCTGAAGGGCTGGAGTAGCAGTAGCTATAGGCGTCGGATGCTCGGATTCCGGCTGGATCTGTTGGCGGTACCTCGGCGGCTGTTCACTCAGGAGCTCTCGATGCACCACGTGTGCGTCTTCGAACTCTAGATCAGCCCCGACCTCCGACGCTACAGCAAGGGGCGGGGGTGCCTGATCACCTCGGGCAGTACGTGTCCTCACCATCGGTGAGATAGTGGAAGGCAAAGGTTTAGAGTTGTGAATGCCAAAATCTCGTACGACTGGGAAATCAAATGAAGTGAAATTTTTCCTATTACATAGCCCCTCGTAGATAAGTACAGACGTCTCCAAACCAATCAGCGAGACTCTAATAAATCAGCCTATGTCTCGTGACTCCTATGAACTGAGAGCTCTGATACCAACTTGTCACGATGCTTGTTCACCAATCGTGAACCTGTCATGACAGCATCCAGTCTTCGAAACTAGGTAAGCCTACCACATTGTGGAAATTTAACAACCTTTAAGAAAACAATAAACAAATATTGAATAACATAAGAAAATGTATAGAATGCCGCCTAGCACATACACTTCAATTCGAAATACTGTAACAACCTCCAAGACCCGGAAACACACGGGCAACAGAGGCTAAGAGTAAAACATAACATACGGCTCTAATACCCCGAAATGTCTACAACAACTGAACACGTGAAATGGAACTGCTAACTAAAAGGTAGAGTAGAAGGAGACTCCTCGGTTCTGCGGCCGCGGCGGATGCATAGCTCAAGTCTCCGGCTGTACGCGACCCTCCAAGGCTGATAAAACAGAATGAGCGTACATGTATATACACAACAAAAGTGTGCATAAGAGTAGTATGAGCACATCACAGCGGTGCCCAGTAAGTATCAAGACTAACCTCGATGGAGTAGTGATGAGGGACAGGCAAGACACCTACTGGTCAATAAACAGTATAATCATAGGGATAATAGAAATGATATATAATTATGTAAAGACTGCATGAATGACTAAATGCTACGACTCACAATGAAGGAAAATGGCAACAAGTAACAATGAGAGTATAAAAATGACTATAGAATCATAATCCAAATCCTAAGTTCACAACACCGTATGGACAAACAATTTACTAATTCATTATTTTGCAATGATGCTTACATAAGGTCCTTTCAGCTCTTTCCACAATTTTACCAAAATAACTCAGACCATCCACAATTCATGAAAACCCAGTTCCTGAAGTCTAACACTTGGAACCTTGTGCCCCATCACTCAAACGGACACGCTAACAACTAACTCGTCAACTAGGGCCACTCTCACATATATAAGGGATAAACGGGGGTGTATCACCACCCCTAGCTAAAACAAGAGGGATCCATGTCTAATAGGAGGGTCCAACTACATGTATGCTTGTGCAAGTGTACCTAACAAGAATTCTACCATCTAGTAAATATAAGAAATGGAACGACCAGCGCCCGAATAATTCGCACCCGGATAGAATCAATGAAAATATCAGTTCAGAACACAATGAGTTTAACGAGGATCTCATAGGATATCGTCATGTAGTCTCAACATAAATAGGTGTGTTAGGGATCTCTTGGTATCCCGATGATCTCTTGGTATCCTCAATATATATACTATGGATCTTTTGGTATCCCGAGGATCTCTTGGTATCCTCAGTAGATGTACTAGGGATCTCTTGGTATCCCGAGGATCTCTTGGTATCCTCAATAGATGTACTAGGGATCTCTTGGTATCCCGCACTACATCACAATCAACATAGATGTACAGCCCAAACAATAGAATAGCAATATCCCGTCAAGGCAGTCAACAATAGAAATAATAACTTCACGGCAAGGGAAATCAATAATAGAAATAATAACGTCCCGGTAAGGGAATCAACCATAGAAACAATAACGTCCCTGAAAGGGAATCAACAATAGAAACAATAACGTCCCGGGAATGGAATCAACAATACCTAATAAGGTCACGGAAGACCAAGGAAAAATATAATAACCTCAACGGCAAAACAATACATAATAAGGGCATAATAACTACACCGATACCACAACAGTTGGACATGTAATATATTTGCAAAAGGAGTATCCAAACAGTAAGGAAGTTGACATGAATCAAATAGTTACAATTTAAGGAAATAACAACTAATCATAAGATATTCATCTTCTTTACGATTAAGACCAATTAATTACATGAGATATAATATTTATGATTTCCCATTAAAGGAGAGTAGTTAGGACGGGTAATATGACTATAAAAGGGTAATTGTCTTTAGTTAAGCACCTAAAAGTCCATCAAACAACAAGAATAAATCAAGAAAGGCAACAAATATCAAGTAAGTCATATAGAGATGAAACTAGTAACAAGGAACTCAATAGTATCAATATCACCTTCGTACTCGGTGATTTCAAGAGTCTAGCCTAAAAGGGACAATTTACCACACATAAATTCGAGCGCGCACTCGTTACCTCGCGTACAAGGAATACAAGCAACAGAGAAGACTCCCAATCCTAAGGGGAGGTCCCCCACACAAGGTTAGGCAGGATACTTACCTCAAACCGGCAAAAATCAACTAGCAACCACGTTCTTTCCACAAGTTCTCGGCTCCCAATGGCCCAAATCTATTCAGTTAAATCACACAGTGTAAATAATATCTAAAGCAACTATTTCTACAATTTAATTCAAAGCTAAAGCGCGTAACTAGGTAAAATGGACAAAACGCCCCTCGGGCCAATGTCTCACAACCGGATGAATTTAATATTTTCAGAACTCTCATACTCTCATGGTTCTAACCATATAAAGATACCTCAAATCAGAGGTCAAGAACTCCTTCAAATCTCAATAATTCGTTTTATGAAGTTCTACCCATTTATCATTCAAAAACTGAAATTAAAAGATGAAATTAAGAGGAGATTCATGGAAGTTGGCCTAAATCGAGTGAGAAACACTTACCCAAGTTTCCCAGGTGAAAATCCCTTCAAACATCGCCAAGAACCGAGCTCTAGAAGCCAAAATGTGAATAAATGGTGAAATTCTCGAATTTGGGTTAAATCTGTCTACCCAAGTATTTGTGCATCGCGATCGCGGGAGAAGGGTCACGATCGCGTAGAAGAAATTTCAAGGCTACCCAGATTGCTCATCGCGAACGCGAGACCAGGTACGTGATCGCGAAGTGAAGATGATTAGACCATCGCGATTGCGGGAAGCTTGATACGAATGCGATGAAGAAATTCACAGAACTTCGCGAACACGGGGTGACAAATGCGAAAGCGAAGAAGAGAGATGCAGGGCATCGCGATTGCGAAGGGAAAGATGCGATCGCGAAGAAGGATTTTGAGATGGTCTTCAACAAAGCAAAGCGATCGCGGGAGAAGCTTCGTGATCGCGTAGAAGGATATCAGAAGCAGCATTTCAGCAGTACAATGTGGAGGAAAAAGGATCTGTATCCCATTCGAAACACACCTGAGGCCCCCGGGACCGCGTCTAATCATACATACAAGTCATATAACCTAACACGGAATCGCTCAAAGCTTCAAATCACATAACACAACATGGAAACGACGAAATGAACCAAAAATCAAGCTTATGAACTTTAGAATCTTCAAATAACGAATCTCATGCCGAAACCTATCAATTCAACTCGGAATGATGCCATAGTTTGCAGGCAAGTCCAAAATGACATAACACAGCTATTCCAACTATTGAAATCGCATTCCGACCTCGATTTCTCAAAAGTCAATTGTGGGTCAAACTTCTTCATTTTCGAACTTCAACTTTCACCGAAATGCCTCAATTTACTCTACGGACCTCCAAATCTGAATACGAACGCGCGCCTAAGTCCAAAATCACCATACGAAGTTGTTGAGATCATCCACTACCCATTCCGGGTCATTTACTCAAAAGTCTCATTCCGGTCAAATTTTCACCGTTCTAACTTCCGAAATAAGTTTCTTCTCTAAAATTAACTCTAATCCATCCGAAAACTGAATTATCCTACCGGCAAAACAACCTCTAGTCCCCTTACTTTCCACCATGCACGCAAGTCGATACTAATGTTCGAAGCTTCTCCAGACCTTATGCCGCTGAACAGAACTTAATTTCTCAAAATGACCGGTCGGGTCGTTACACTCAAATCATGTGGTTCTAGCACGGTCGCTTTATTGACTAATGTAACGCTTAAATCAATTTTAGCTATTCTTGTATTTTGCTGATTATGGCTTATTATTAACGCTTAATTAATTATTATATTTTTATTAATTGTGTTCACCAAGATGCAGAACGCACACGAAGTATTTCTTTAAAATTAATATCAAACCAAGGTACGAAATGTACACATGGTCAAAACATAATTTTTTTACATTTAAAGGCACCAAGACACGGGAATGCACACAAGTCCCTTTTATTACTTAAGCATATCAATCCAAGGTTCGAGTATGAACACATGGACTAATAGCATACTTAAAATATTCAATTATTTTATCTCTTTTAGATTCGAGATTTATATTTATATATTATTATTATTATTACTATTTTTGTTTTAATCTAGAAACTTTAAAGAAGTACAATGCAATTCGTTACTGGAACTACATAAAAATAAAAATAAAAAGTAGAAGTAGTTAGCCATCATATTATTTATGTAAACAAATGCTAAATTTTACAATTACAACCATTTAATATATAAGAGCATGATACTTTTTATCAAAGAAAGATTAACAAAAAAAATCAGCAACTCAAACAGTATGACTAAGAGAGGCTTTAGGAAATTAAACGAACATATCTCATGCCAAAATAAGTGAAGATCAATATTTTAGGTTCAAAAATTTCTGGAAGAAAGGAAACTATTGAAATTTTACCCATACTTTTTACTAGAACTAAACATCTTTCTTTTTATAAATCCGCATAATAACTTATAAAAATTAAATCAATCAAACTGGATTTAGTGACATAAGATCTATAACGTAGCAATTTGAAACATAAAATTTAACACATTTCATGCAAGTTCTTCAACAAAACTATAATTTATAATACTAAAAATATTACAATAAACAAGAAAACGTAGTACTTCACCTGAAATAAGCAAGATCTTTTTAGTAGATGTAATGGAAATTCACTGTAAGCACAACGTCAATTCCGAAAAATCACACAGATCAATAGAAAATCGAGAACCGCAGCCGGAAGCACAAATATCAACGAACTCGAATAAAAAGAACTCCACTTAAGAACTCTAATTTTTTAACAATAAAATTGTCCAGAATATATTTTCACTCTGGGAAATGCTTTTCTTTTCTTTCAATCTTTTTTCTTCAATTCTCGTTTCTCCTTCTGTTTAAAATGTTTTCCAAATAACTCTTGTTTTTTTGGCTTCTTTTTTTTTATGTTTTTTTTTTCTTCTTCCTTTCTCTTTGTGATACATATCCCTTTTAAAAAGGGAGTGTGGATGGTATATGATCATGTGCACAGGAGTTAGAGTTGGAGTTGGAATTGAAGTGCGAGAATGGGGTTGAGAAGATGTAGTTAGGATAATCTTTTTTTGAATCTTTGCAAGATTTATCCCTTTTTTGTTATATTATTTTTTTTATTTTTTTATTTTTTTACTTTTCGCTAATTTGCTGATTATTTTTTCTTTTTTGGTTTAATAACTTTTACTTATTCTTTATTAACGAAGAAATTGGAAAGTAAAATACATAGTTAAAAATATTAGTTAGTTATTAAATATTTACATTGTAGTTTAAATTATACTTAAAAAATACTAAAGCTAACTTATTTATTATAATTCAAAGAATGTTATTATTTTTGTAGTTTTCTTTTATTAGATTAGACCTTAATAAGATATTTATACTAAAAAAGTATAGAATTTGGGTGTGGTAAAATTAGGTGTTCACAGCATGCCCCTCTTTGCTTGGAAACATGAAACGTTTTTCAGGCAAAGAAAATGAATAAGGTGATTGATTTTTGACCTCACCATTATTTGAAAAGGAAAAGAAGATAAAAGAAAAGGATGTGACCGAGCCTAGGTTTTTGGCAGCCTACATATCCCGGGTAGTAAGAGTATCAGGTCGCGTGTAGTTCTAGTAGAAAAAGAGTGATGGAGTATGCTTAGATGGAGAGTCGAGTGAAGTTCCGTCGAGGTTCCGATCCGCGGTTCCTACTATTACATCAAAATGAAATGAAAAAAATACATACTCTTGAAATCTAAGGGTCATAAAATTCCTATCTAAATGCAATCTGGCGTCTTGTCTTGATTCTTGATTTGGTTCTCCCGTTGACTTTAGACTGAAACTTGATGCTCTTGATGCAACGGACTATGAAATATTCTCGCATACTTATTTATTGATTAGATGATGGGAAATGGACCTTGAGACCTTATGTCACTGCATGCATTACGCCAAAGGTGTTCGCAGCTGGTAATAAGATCAAACGTTCCATTTTCTCTGGAAAGAACGGCAATCTTATCTTTGCACACCAAATCCGTGCTTTGCAGAAAAACCTACAAGCCAACACAAACAAACAAAACGAACAAAACTTTTCTTCCCCAGTTTGCACTAGGAAATTTTTGTGAGTTATTGAAAACACATAAAACCATCTTTGCTATTGCAAAATAAAGAATTAAAATTGAAAATTAAAATAGGGGATGGCGTGCCTTGTGTTTAAAAGAATGAAGGCAACGAGGGTATGTAGTACCCTATGTTGACGATAAGATAAGGCTCGTGGTACTCTGAGATTCTACTAGGGGATGTTGTACCCTATGTAGGAAGAAATTAATGCGACCAAGGGATGTAGTACCATGTGTTGGCAATAAGAAGAGACTCGTGGCACTCTGAAATGCTACTAGGGGATGTTGTACCCTATGTAGGAAATAATGCAGCAAGGGGATGTTGTACCATATGTTGGCAATAAAATGAGCCTCGTGGCACTCTGAAATGCAACTAGGGGATGTCATACCCTATGTTGAAAATAATGCAACAGGGGATGTAGTACCCTGTGTTGGCAGTAAAATGAGGCTCGTGGTACTTTGAAATGCAACTAGGGGATGTCATACCCTGTGTTGAAAATAATGCAACATGGGATGAGTACCATGTGTTGACAATAAAATAAGGCTCGTGGCACTCTGAAATGCAATTAGGCGATGCAACCAGAGGATATAGTACCATGTGTCGGCAACAAAGTGAGGCTCATGCCACTCTAAAATGCTACTAGGGGATGTCGTACCCTATGTAGAAAATAATGCAACCAGGGGATGTAGTATCCTGTATTGGCAATAAAATGAGGCTCGTGGCACTCTGAAATGCAACTAGGGATGTTGTACCCTATGTTGGCAGAAAATAATGCAACCAGGAGATATATCACCCTATGTTGGCAATAAGATGAGACTCGTGGCACTCTGAAATGCTACTAGGGGATATCGTACCCTATGTGGAAAATAATGCAACCAAGGGATGTTGTACCATGTGTTGGCAATAAAATGAGGCTTGTGGTACTCTGAAATGAAACTAGGGGATGTCATACCCTATGTTGAAAATAATGCAACAGGGGATGTAGTACCATGTGTTGGCAATAAAATGAGGCTGGTGGCACTCTGAAATGCAACTAAGGGATATCCTACCATATGTTGGCAGAAAATAATGCAACCAGAGGATGTAGTACCCTGTGTCGGCAATAAGGTGAGGCTAGTGACACTCTGAAATTCTACTAGGGGATTTCGTACTCTATGTAGAAAATAATGCAACCAGGGGATGTAATACCCTGTGTTGGAAATAAAATGAGGCTCGTGGTACTCTGAAATGTTACTAGGGGATGTCGTACCCTATGTAGAAAATAATGCAATCAGAGGATGTAGTACCCTGTGTTGGCAATAAAATGAGGCTCGTGGCACTCAGAAATGCTACAAGGGGATGACGTACCCTATGTAGAAAATAATGCAAACAAGGGATGTAGTACCCTGTGTTGGCAATAAAATGAGCCTCGTGGCACTCTAAAATGCAACTAGGGTATGTCGTACCCTATGTTGGCAGAAAATAATGGAACCATGGGATGTATTACTCTGTGTTGGCAATAAGATAAGGCTCATGGTACTCTGAAATGTTACTAGGGGATGACATGCCCTATGTAGAAAATAATGCAACCAGGGGATGTAATACCCTGTGTTGGCAATAAAATGAGGCTCGTGACACTCTGAAATGCAACTAGGGGATGTTGTACCCTATGTTGACAGAAAATAATGCAACCAGCAGATGTATCACCCTGTGTTGGCAATAAGATAAGGCTCGTGGCATTCTGAAATGCTACTCGGAGATGTTGTACCCTATGTAGAAAATAATGCAACCAGAGGATGTAATACCCTGTGTTAGCAATAAAATGAGGCTTGTGGAACTCTGAAATGCAACTAGGGGATGTTGTACCCTATGTTTGCAGAAAATAATGCAACCAGGGGATGTAGTACCCTGTGTTGGCAACAAAATGAGGCCCGTGGCACTCTGAAATGCTACTAGGGGATGTCGTACCCTATGTAGAAAATAATGCAACCATGGGATGTTGTACCTCTGTGTTGAAGATAGGGTATTTGTTCCCTACAATGAAACTAAAAATAAAATAATTACATGTATATTGGAAAAAAATCAAGGATTTGAGAACTTCACTTAGCGGTGTTCACCTTTTCACGAACTATTTCCTAAAATTGTTATGTTCCTGCTCTGAACAAAGAAAGATTCATTAGGTTTAAAATGGTGGTCGATTTGTGGCCTTGATTATTTCACTCTCTTGTTCTTGGATCATCATCTTTAATTATTTCAAGTGCATCTGGTTATTTTCTGAATAGAAATTGCATTTCTGACCCCGAAAACCTTCGGCTTTTCCAATCTTTGCCACGACGATTGGTCGTCTGGGACTCAACCCTTTTTAACTTTATTTTCACTTTGTGAGCATTTCGATTTTGACCTCTTTCAAAGTTTTCCATTTCAAAGCATCGACCAATCATGGCCAGTCGGGGTTGACTTGATGCCCTTGTCGAGGTTGGGCGCCTTTTGAATATATCAGCTCGCTTCAAACGGAAACCCAGTAAATCAGTCTTGCGAACTTTTCTTTGCCTTATTTTTGGAACAAATTTACACCGAAAGGGATTAAAAAAACAAAAAAATGGAATAGAGAATAAGTTTAAAACAAGAGGTGTCCCTTTTGGGGAACAGAAATATGGACTTATCTAGGAGTACAAGCAGATTTTAAAAAACATGACATGCCTTTTGGACTAGATGCCTGATCAGTATAAACTCGTCAGATTCTCAGAAACTCATCATAATTTTTGACTTGAAAGAGGGAAACCTTGCTTATGATTGTGTTGATGCTATGGCTGCATGGATTCTCTTTTCGATCAACAGTGCCCTTTGCGGGTTTTCACTAGCGGATCTCTCTCATTTCTATTCTCGACATTGTCTTATAGTGCCCTTTGCGGGTTTTCACTAGTGGATCTCTCTCATTTCTATTCTCGACATTGTCTTATAGTGCCCTTTGTGGGTTTTCACTAATAAGACTCTCTCATTTTTATTTTCTCTACTCACCATCGCCCTACAGTGCCCATGAAGATTTTCACCAATAGGACTCTCTCATTTTATTTCTCTCATTTGATTGCATCTGATCCAAGTAACTGTATCCTCCAATTCTTGAACATTCTCGCCAATTGAACAAAAGGACTTCAAAGGATTTGGGTAAAAGAATTTGGACTAAATTACAACTTTTGAACCTTTCATGCAAAACCATTGCTGAAACATTATAATATCTACCCTAGTTTTACTTTTTTGGAGAATTTGAATTTTTATTTTGGTGTGGCTGAACCTCAGAGAGAGGCTGTCTACGTATCCTTTTAGAATCAAGTCGAACGTAGTTCAGTGAACTTTGTTTTTGATTTTTTTTTTATTTTTTCCCTTTGTCTTCTCTTTTTCTTCTTCTTTTCCTTTTTTTTTTCTTTTCTTTTGCTTTTTCAATAACACCTTCAAGTTTCAAAGAGGGTAATCCAAGAAAAGGGACCGGCTCAAAGGGTTGGCAAAAGGGTCAACGGTGTTTAGATAGCAAGAATGAAAGCCTTCGTCATCCTAATCAGAGAATATTAATGTTGCATAAGGGGTCGAACATAGTACCTTTTGACTGCATCCACATTGACATTTGTCTCGGGGATATTTACTTCGATATCTACCAAATACAACGCTCCATTTGGAAATATTCTTGTTATAATGTATGGACCTTTGCAATTTGGAGCAATATTTTTCTTAGCTTCTTCATGGTGAAGGAGAATATGTCTCGAACGAGTTGCTCCACTTACAATTTTTTAGGACGTACTTTCTTGTTGTAAGAATGGGCCATTCTTTGTTATACAACTGCCCATGGTAGCCTACAGCGAATCACTTTCTATCAATCAAATACAATGTTTCAACCAGGTCTTGACTCAATCTTCATCATGGATCTCGGCTTCAATAATGATCCGAAAAGAGGAAATTTCATTTTCATTTCAATTCTTTGTTTATTTTCTTACAAGCCTTATCTTCAACATATTATGCTTCTTGGTTCATTAATTCAAATTTGAAAGCATTTTAGGATCTGGGCATGAAGTCCGCAAGCATGTCATGTTATTAAAATCTGCATTTACATATCTGAAGAGAGAATAAGAAAAGTGACAAGATTAAGAAAAGAGACATTCATTGATGATGAAATATTGATTTTATTTATTTGAAAAAAAATAAAAAAAATAGAAGGGCTTACATCAGAATGTAAGACAATAAAGTAAAAACATTCGGATGACACACTGAAATAACTCGAAAGGCAGAAAAGATAGCAAGGCCGGCTACCGAGACTCCCGTTTGACGGGGAAAGTTTCTGGGTTGGCGCCCCTTTTTTTATTCTCTTCTGCTGCGTCAATGGCTTCTATGGCTTTCAATGCTAGATCAAATTACCCATCATCAAATCAACCCGAGCATACCATGTCCTTTTGCTCAAATCTGGTAAAGTTAACCCCACATTTGCCTTTATTTTTTTTATTTTTCACCGCCAACTTGTCTACTTGCCTTTTCGTGATCTTGGATCAAAAATAGTGGTGCTTCTTCCATTTGTTGAGAAGATGGTTTTGTTGGAAATCATGTATATCTATGATATGTGCGCTTTGGTTGTATGAGCATGATTTTCAGGTATAGGTTTTGATGAATGACAAACAATGAAGTCAAGTGTCAAAAAACGATATAATATGACAATCAATCAAATGGCGAGAAGCATATTGATGACGGGATTGCATAGACAAGCCAAGTCGAGCCAAAGAGTTCAAGACCGAAGACCCAAGACGCAGGTCGTTAGGTAGAACCAATGTAAGAACAACGTTTAAGTTATCTTATCTTTTGGCTCAACATTAGGTCATCATAAATATGCATAAAATCATTTTATTAAAGTAAATCATTTTATTAAATCATATATATCATAAATATTTCTAATATACTTCAAACAAAATGATTTTAACGTTTTCATTTTTAACCAAAATGGGTTTTGAAGTAAGTTTTTAATTCTGGTATACACAGTGTATATCAAGTGTATATCAATGGTATATAATCGATCCGTTGCCAAAGTTTTGAACACTGGAACAACATAATCGATTATATGAAGTACACAATCGATTATATGAAGTCAACAACCGATTGTCTACTTTTAACAATCGATTATTTTGAGACAGTGTGCAACCGAAGTTTTTAAACATCAAAACAATCGATTGTCTTGTCATACAATCGATTATCGATTGTCACCTTCATACAATCGATTATATTTTGACCGTTCCCACAGAATCCAGAATTGATTTTTGAACGTTGAAAACAATCGATTATTTAGTCCATACAATCGATTGTTTAGCCTAAAATCAGGAATCTGTTTTTTGAACGTTGGTCAGACAATCGATTGTCACCTCCAAACAATCGATTGTTTGAGCACAGGATCAGGGATTTTATTTGTCAATTAAGCAACGGTCAGCACTACTTTTTTCACCTATAAAAAGAGGTCTTTTGAGCTGATTTTAAACATACAACTCTTGCATATATTGATATACATATTGATCATTTTCAAGCATCATTTTAGAGCTTTTGTTGAGCCATTTGATAGACAACTTTGTGTTGTTCATAGAGCTTATTTTGTTTCTCTTTATCCACTCTATTGAGAGAGTATTTGTTGTAAAAGAGAGTTGTTTTGAGAAGAACATATCTTCTCATTTGTCGGGTTTGCTAAGTACCCAAAGTCTTAGTGGTTGAAGTCTTGGGGTGAGGTATCCTCAAGCAAGTGAAGTCTTAAGGTGCGGTATCCTTGAGCAACTGTAGCGGTTTGTTAAGCACCCGTAAGCTTGACGAAGATAGTGGAAATCTCGAGAGAGTCTCTCGGGGACTGGACTAGCCACGGGTTGTGGTGAACCAGGATATATCGGCGCGTTCGTTCTTATTTATTTACTTATCGCACTCATTTATTTCCTGCAATTTTTAAATTCCGCAAGTTTACGCTATTTTTATTATAACGCTATTCACCCCACCCCCCTCTAGCGTTAAGCGTATTATCTAACAATTGGTATCAGAGCCTAACTCTCTGAAAGCCTTAACCGGTTGAGAGCAATATATACTTTTTCTGTTGAGATTATTGAACGCAGGAACGATGAATGAAGGACAATCCACCACTTGCCCTCCATTGGAACGAATTACTCATATTGGAAGGAACGAATGATAATCTTCGTCAAATCAAACAACTTTCGTATATGGCAAATCATCATGCATGGTGAACAAATGACGACAAAAGTTGGGAAAGCCATGGTAAGTGAATACAACACCAAGGCAATCAATATGTTGTATAGCGCTTTGAATCAGGAAGACTATCGGAAAATTTCCCACTGCAAAACTGCCAAAGAAATGTGGGATAAGCTTGAGGTAACGTATGAAAGCACGTCTCAAAAAGCGGACAGCTCATGTGATGAATCGACTGCCCGATGCCTCATGGCCAACAAAGAAGAAGAGGTAAGTACTTCCAACTCTCACTCATTTGAAGAAATGCAAAATGCTTATAATGAATTATACAGTGAGTTTGTTAATGTTTCCAAAACTATTAAAGATTTGCAGAAAACACTTTCTTTGCAAGAAACAGATTTTCAGAAAACACTTTCTTTGCAAATAAGTGTTTTAAAATGACAATGGTTTTCTTAAAAAGAGTTTGAAAAATTGACTTGTGAAAATGAGAAGCTGAAAGAAGAAAATAAGTGTTTTAAAAATGACAATGGTTTTCTTAAAAATAAAATTGAAGTTTTGGAAAAAGAAAATAAATTTTTGGAAAATGACATTGTTGATTTCAAAAATAAAATCAAGGATTTGAATGAAGCTTCTTCTATTGATAAATGCTCTAATTGTTCCTCTTGTAGTTCTTTAAAACTAGAGAACACAGAACTTAGGAAAGCACTAGAAACACGTAGTGTTGATAGCCTAAAATTGAAGATATTAAAAAGGATGAAAGTAATGAGGTCGGACCATCTAGAAAGAATTCTAGGAACCTCACTAATGAGTCTAAGATTAATCGTTTTAGACCACCTAGAAACAACTCTAGGAATTTTGTTAATGAGTCTAGAATAAATAATTTTAGACCACCTAGACACAATTCTAGGAATTTTATAAATGAGTCTACAATGAATAATTTTAGACCACCTAGACATGACTCTAGGAAATTCAACGGTTCTAGGGGGAACAACTTTAGATCACCTAGAACGCATTTGGCACAACCTAGACATATGCACAATCCTAATGTTATATGTCACTATTGTAATCGGGTAGGACACATTGCACCCATTTGTTTTGCTAAACATAGAGACTTATGCATTGATTATGATTATTATTATCCTAGCCCCCAAGGACCCAAAAGAAGTTGGGTACCAAAAATCTATTTTTAGGTTCTTTTTGCAGGTGTGCTTGAAGACTACAATATTGTAGTGGATGCACCAAGCACGAAACCTTAATGCATTAAGGGGAAACGTCGGTTAGATATGATATTTTGAATAAAAATGCAAATAGTTGATATGTGCTAATAATCAATATTTTTTTATCGATGCATGCCTTAATAAGTTCTTTTTAAATAACAATTAGTATCAATTTGGGTATAATAAATGATTGATTCATGTTTTGATGAACATTCTTAGTTTAAAATAACAATTGGCATTGTTGAGAAAAATGACCGTTATCATTAGTATGCCATTTACTAACATTTGATATGATCTTGTTTATAACGTTTGGTATCGTCAATGGTTTAAGTTTTTTTTGGTATAGTCTTTTTGTTAATGCCAAAAGAGGGAAGAATATGGGCGATATGCATGCTTTAATTAAGGGGGAATTATATTGAATTGATTATATTGAATTGGTTGCATAAATTGTATGTTGAGATATAGCATGAATTTAAGGGGAATTCAATATGCATATCTTCCGTTGTTTGTCATTATCAAAAAGGGAGAAATTGTTGGAAATCATGTATATCTATGATATGTGCGCTTTGGTTGTATGAGCATGATTTTCAGGTATAGATTTTGATGAATGACAAACAATGAAGTCAAGTGTCAAACAACGATATAATATGACAATCAATCAAATGGCGAGAAGCATATTGATGACGGGATTGCATAGACAAGCCAAGTCGAGCCAAAGAGTTCAAGACCGAAGACCCAAGACGCAGGTCGTTAGGTAGAACCAATGTAAGAACAACGTTTAAGTTATCTTATCTTTTGGCTCAACATTAGGTCATCATAAATATGCATAAAATCATTTTATTAAATCATATATATCATAAATATTTTTAATATACTTCAAACAAAATGATTTTAACGTTTTCATTTTTAACCAAAATGGGTTTTGAAGTAAGTTTTTAATTCTGGTATACACAGTGTATATCAAGTGTATATCAATGATATATAATCGATCCGTTGCCAAAGTTTTGAACACTGGAATAACATAATCGATTATATGAAGTACACAATCGATTATATGAAGTCAACAACCGATTGTCTACTTATAACAATTGATTATTTTGAGACAGTGTGCAACCGAAGTTTTTAAACATCAAAACAATCGATTGTCTTGTCATACAATCGATTATCGATTGTCACCTTCATACAATCGATTATATTTTGACCGTTCCCACAGAATCCTGAATTGATTTTTGAACGTTGAAAACAATCGATTATTTAGTCCATACAATCGATTGTTTAGCCTAAAATCAGGAATCTGTTTTTTGAACGTTGGTCAGACAATCGATTGTCACCTCCAAACAATCGATGTTTGAGCACAGAATCAGGGATTTTATTTGTCAATTAAGCAACGGTCAGCACTACTTTTTCACCTATAAAAAGAGGTCTTTTGAGCTGATTTTAAACATACAACTCTTGCATATATTGATATACATATTGATCATTTTCAAGCATCATTTTAGAGCTTTTGTTGAGCCATTTGATAGACAACTTTGTGTTGTTCATAGAGCTTATTTTGTTTCTCTTTATCCACTCTATTGAGAGAGTATTTGTTGTAAAAGAGAGTTGTTTTGAGACGAACATATCTTCTCATTTGTCGGGTTTGCTAAGTACCCAAAGTCTTAGTGGTTGAAGTTTTGGGGTGAGGTATCCTCAAGCAAGTGAAGTCTTAAGGTGCGGTATCCTTGAGCAACTGTAGCGGTTTGTTAAGCACCCGTAAGCTTGACGAAGATAGTGGAAATCTCGAGAGAGTCTCTCGGGGACTGGACTAGCCACGGGTTGTGGTGAACCAGGATATATCGGTGCATTCGTTCTTATTTATTTACTTATCGCACTCATTTATTTCCTGCAATTTTTAAATTCCGCAAGTTTACGCTATTTTTATTATAACGCTATTCACCCCCCCCCTCTAGCGTTAAGCGTATTATCTTACAATTGGTATCAGAGGCTAACTCTCTGAAAGCCTTAACCGGTTGAGAGCAATATATACTTTTTCTGTTGAGATTATTGAACGCAGGAACGATGAATGAAGGACAATCCACCACTTGCCCTCCATTGGAACGAATTACTCATATTGGAAGGAACGAATGATAATCTTCGTCAAATCAAACAACTTTCGTATATGGCAAATCATCATGCATGGTGAACAAATGACGACAAAAGTTGGGAAAGCCATGGTAAGTGAATACAACACCAAGGCAATCAATATGTTGTATAGCGCTTTGAATCAGGAAGACTATCGGAAAATTTCCCACTGCAAAACTGCCAAAGAAATGTGGGATAAGCTTGAGGTAACGTATGAAAGCACGTCTCAAAAAGCGGACAGCTCATGTGATGAATCGACTGCCCGATGCCTCATGGCCAACAAAGAAGAAGAGGTAAGTACTTCCAACTCTCACTCTTGGGGTGAGGTATCCTCAAGCAAGTTAAGTCTTAAGGTGCGGTATCCTTGAGCAACTGTAACGGTTTGTTAAGCACCCGTAAGCTTGACGAAGATAGTGGAAATCTCGAGAGAGTCTCTCGGGGACTGGACTAGCCACAGGTTGTGGTGAACCAGGATATATCGGTGCGTTCGTTCTTATTTATTTACTTATCGCACTCATTTATTTCCTGCAATTTTTAAATTCCGCAAGTTTACGCTATTTTTATTATAACGCTATTCACCCCCCCCCCTCTAGCGTTAAGCGTATTATCTAACAGCTTTTACTTCCGAGGATCTTGGATTGTTTGCGTGACTCGCCATTTCAAACCAACAAACCGACCACATTTAATTAGCTTTTATTTCAAAACAACAAGCATGTCAGAATAAACACTCACTCTTTTTTTTTTTCACTTTATTCTCTCTTTTTTTTCAAAACTATTCGATCAAACGTGATATAGATTTCCTACGTATCATGTGGAGACATGAATCATATCTTGCTCAGTTCGGGAAGATCAAGAATAAAATAAATAAACTAACTTTTTTTTCACTTTAAAATAAAAGACCAAATCGTAAAAGCTCTTAACAAGGAAAATATTTTTGAACTTTGAATTATCTATCTTTTTTTTTTAAAAAAAATTTCGAAAGGAAGACTTCTTAACAAGAAAGAAAATATTTTTGGAATTTTATTTTTTGTAATTTTCAAAAGAAAGAAATATTTTTTTGGGTTTTGATGTTTTTTATTTTTTTTAAATTTTGGGAGAAAGATTTCTAAAAAAATGGAAAACTTTTTTTTGGATTTTTTGAAATTGGGGGTCAGACCCGATGAAGGTTACATGCGTACTCACATCCGGTGAGAATCAGACAGTTCAATCAAAATAACCAAAAAAAAAACTATTTTAAAAATTATACATACCAAAACCCTTTAAAATTTTATATAAAAAAATGGGTACTTTATGAGAACTTGGGGAAAATTTTCTCTTTCTTTCCTCTGTTCAATCAATCTATCCTAAAGTCGGTCAACATTTGGGTGAAGCCTACCAAATAATGTTACAAATAGCACATAAAGATAAACATGTTGGTCCGAAAAATTAGTACACGTCCTAGACGGGCCCGGCCACTATCGTGATTCCCGCTAAGCCCAATGCACATGATGCAAATAAGCATAGCCTACTAGGGATATTCATTGTTTGTGGCTTGTTCTTCTAAGTTTTCAAATCCTAAAGGAGATGGTATCTAGACCTGGCTTACCCGAGTGGACAACCCAGCGGAGGAGCGTCAAGTGTCACCAGTAGTAGAACAACACTGGCTAGCTAACGGCTCTCCTGCCTAAACATGTATGATTAAATCCTTCACCAGAAGTAGGTACGCTAACTGGCTTTATCTCAAATTTTGTGATGCTGGTAGGCAAACACAACATAACTACCTATCAGAAGACTCAGAAGGGAGCGAGAGAGGATACAGTTTATATCACAGTTCAAATAATATTATAGCGGTAAATAAGCGATAAATAGCACATTAGGCAGTCAAACACAATAGTATCCAAAACATGATAAAAGCCAAATAAGATTCATTGTACAAAGCTAGGATTCTGATTAATTATCCCCAGTAGAGTCGTCATAGCTGTCACACCTCTTTTTTCCGACACAACCCTATTACGAGGTTGAGTTTCAAGAGTTTTTCCAATTAAAACAACGTTTTGAAAAGGATTTATTTATTATTTGGAGTCTCCACTTGGAATTGAATTTTGTGTTCCAAGTCACCTTTTATTTGAATCCCCTTTCAAAAGGAAGGTTTGACTCTTAATTATGATCAATGAAAATAGAAGACTGAGTAAGGAACTCTGTTGACCGAGGGGAAGGTGTAAGGCACCCCTCGAGTCCCGTGGTTCTAGCACGGTCGCTTTATTGACTAATGTAAGCTTAAATCGATTTTAGCTATTCTTGTATTTTACTGATTATGGCTTATTTATTAATGCTTAATTAATTATTATATTTTTATTAATTATGTTCACCAAGATGCAGAACAGAACGCACACAAAGTATTTCTTTCAAATTAAATATCAAACCAAGGTTCGAAATGTACACATGGTCAAAACATAATTTTTTTTACATTTAAAGGCACCAAGATACGGGAATGCACACAAGACCCTTTTATTACTTAAGCATATCAATCCAAGGTTCGAGTACGAATATATGGACTAATAGCATACTTAAAATATTTAATTATTTTACATCTTTTAGATTCGAGATTTGTATTTATATATTATTATTATCATTATTATTACTATTTTGTTTTAATCTAGAAACTTTAAAGAAGTACTACACAATCGTCACTGGAACTTCATAAAAATAAAAAAAGTAAAAGTAGTTAGCCATCATATTATTTATGTAAACAAATGCTAAATTTTACAATTACAACCATTTAATATATAAGAGCATGGATACTTTTTATCAAAGAAAGATTAATAAAAAAATTCAGCAACTCAAACAGTAGGACTAAGAAAGGCTTTAGGAAATTAAACGAACATATCTCATACCAAAATAAGTGAAGATCAATATTTTAGGTTCAAACATTTCTGAAAAAAAAGAAACTATTGAAATTTTTACTCATACTTTTTACTAGAAGTAAACATCTTTTTAAAAAAAAAAATTAAATCCGCATAATAACTTAAACAAATTAAATCAATCAAACTGGATTTAGTGACATAAGATCCATAAAGTAGAAATATGAAACATAAAATTTAACATATTTCACGCAAGTTCTTCAACAAAACTATAATTCATAATACTAAAAATATTACAATAAACAAGAAAACATAGTACTTCTCCTGGAATAAGCAGATTTTTTTAGTAGATGTAATGAAAATTCACCGTAAGCACAACGTCAATTCCGAAAAATCACACAGGTCAATAGAATTTTTTTATTATATTATTTATCCCTTTTTTGTTATATTATTTAACTTTTTTATTTAATTTTTTTTTTTGCTTTTCGTTAATTTGCTGAATTTGTTTTGTATTATTGTTTTTCTTTTTGTTTAATAACTTTTACTTATTCTTTATTAATAAAAAAATTAAAAGTAAAATGGATAGTTAAAAATATTAGTTAGGTACCTTATACTTAAATATTATAAACATAAGAAAATTAAATATTTACATTGTAGTCTAAATTATACTAAAAACAAATACTAAAGCTAACTTATTTATTATAATTCTAAGAATGTTATTATTGTTGTAGTTTTCTTTTATTAAGATTAGACCTTAAAGAGATACTTATACTAAAATAGTATAAAATTTGGGTGTCGTAAGAAATTAGGTGTTCACAATACCCCAAAAAATCGATTAAAAATAATTTGTAAAATAATTAATAATTACAAAAAATGAATTTCATGCATAATTTTTTTTTAAATAGTTATTTAGTATTTAGAAATACAAAGAACTAATTTCTGGTAAATAATACAAAAATATACGCATGGGTTATAATTGCAAAGTTAATTCAATTATAGCCAAATTGTGTCAATTTGGCTATTTATGAAATAATTTGGACTCAATAGGACCATAATAGAAATAATAAATCAAGACATGTTCTAAATTCATTTGTGATGTAATTTTACAGTTATTTATTAAAGGTAAAATACTAGGCAAATTAATTTAACAAATATCGAAATTGTGGAAAAATACCAATTGCCGCTAATGCATGATTTTGAAGATATATATGCATTTTAAAACTATTATAGGGGGAAAATGGGTATCAAAACCCGGTTTAGAGCATGATGGGCTACGTTGAAAAGACAAGACACTCCCACCTTATCTATTTGGGCTCGGTCTTCTTCTGTGACCAGACTCCGGAGGTAGCTAGTCACCCCTACGGGGTGTCGAGAACACGAGCATCTTCCTGGACCGTGATCACTATAGTTCACTTATAGTTCACTTGCACCCCGGATCGACATTGGGAGCCGAGAATCAATTGGTCAATTTGGAACTCGAGGAAGCCTCACCCGAGCTTTTCCTCGGAACCTCCAAGTCACTCAAATCGGTTAAATCTTCTACCTCGGCAAATAAACACGAAAGAGATCCTTCTCTTCATGGGCTCCTTTCCCATGACAAGTTTACACGGATTGAGCATCGTGTATCAAATAATCGGAGATCGAAGGAAACAAGGGGGAGTCCCCAATCTCTATTGCCCAAAGTGGGTCTTTTGAGGCACTGCCTCCATCTTGGGGAGCCTCGAGCTCGGTTTCTATGCTGTCATCCATCGCCTCTTCAATGGCCTCTTTGTCCCGAGGAAAAACATCTTCGATTCCTTTCTGCTCAGGGACTTGGTCCGAAGTCTCTTTTTCGATCCCATCTGGCCTAGGCTGAGCAGTGTCCACTTCCACTAGTTTTGAAGCTTTCCGAGCCTCGTGCTAGCCCATGCAAGGCCTATCAACCTGGGATTGTCTTCATTTTCTTCTTCTTCTTTACCCTTTTCGGGCTCGTCTTGTAGCCTGAGGACTAAATCCATTGTTAGAGGGATGACATTTCCCTTACGGTTCTGCTTCTTTTTGGGCTTTTGCTCGTCCAACTTTGTGGAGCTCGAAGCCTCTCTCCTTTTCCGTTGTTTCTTCTATTTCAGAGCAGACGGTTGGGGAATGTATTCTTCATGACCAGATGGGGGCCTCATCGGCGCGTCCTTCCCAAGATGTACGAAATAAGGGTAAATGAGATCAAAGAAGAAATTCAGGCAGTGGTTAGAGTTATTGAGTTGTATGAAAATTACTGTGGTTTCAGGCCTCCCATCGACCTTACACCAATTCGCGCCATGAGCACTCAGCGTGTGTCGATTGCGACACTAAGCTTCTGACCCAGTTTTTGAGCTGTGGAATCACACCCGGCATCCAGGAAACGACTGCATCAAATAAAGCACCAATAAGAAAGGATGAATGAAGGTAATAATGCAGAAGTTAAAAAAGGGAGTTGCATTTACGTCTCATATTCGTTTCTCCCAAAATGGCATATTTTCGACCGGGATCAGGTCCGTGGTCTTCACCCGGACAAATCGGCCCATCCAACCCCAATCATTGTCCTTATCTATGCTCGAGAAAGCCATTTTGGAGGCCTAACGCTAAATCTTTATTATCTCACCTCGGTAAAGTCGTGGGCTATATAATCGTATGAGATGGTCGAGGGTAAAGGGAAGCCCGTCGGCTTGGCTCATAAAATAGCAGAGCAGTATTACTATCCTCCAGAAGGAGGGGTGTATTTGGCCAAGAGCGACTTCATATTTCTTGCAGAAGTCCACGATGATCAGGTCCAAAGAACCCAATGTGAAAGGGTAAGTGTAAACACTTAGAAACTCTTTCACATAAGTAGTGATTGACTCCTCAGGAGAGGGCACTACAACGTGCTTGTCAGCGCGATTGCAGTCCTTTTTGACTTGGCCGAGAAGGTCTTTGGTGATCATGTATATGTACATCAACATGGGCTCATATCGGCCTAGAACAGAGGAGGTCTTTTCGACCTTAAAACCAGAGCCAATAACACACCCCCAGGGAACGAACTCTTCAGGGCGTGGTTTCGCCGCTGGTTGTTCGTCGGCCGATTTAGACGAGGAAGCTTCTTCTTTTTACAGAACATGTTTAGATGTTTTGGCCATTTATATGAACAAGGAAGATCGGGGATTAGGGTATTTGGTGTTTTAAAAGGGGGTTAGCAATAAAGCCTGGAGATTTGCAGATGAAGAACTTGAAGGATGCAGAGATTTGAATATTGGAGCAGAAAAGATTGAAAGTAAAGTTTAAACTATAAAGAAATATGCCTTTATAGGTTGAAGACGACAGTTCAATACTGGTAGTGGTCGACCGATAATTGACGCGCCTTATATGCCCGAGAACTGAAACGACGACGTTTCAGTCACCTCTGCCACTTATGTCATGATGCTTACGTCATAATAAACTGAGGGTAAATTCGAAGACTCAATTTATTTTTTGTCATTACATTCCAAGAAACAGGGGGACTATCCGTATACTGTCAAAATCGGACTTGCCTTGCATGATTAACAGAAGTCGGGATAGAAGATTAAGGCTCAATCCCAGTTATAACGAAACATGGTACGGAGAGGGATCGATAAGCTCGTGGATCATGTCTGATAAAGATCGAGGCTAGCCGCGATCGAGACCAAAGCAAGAAAGAGACAGAACAAGATCGAAGGAGGCTTGCTACATCGAAAAGAAAGCCGAGATATTCGTGAATGGGCGAGGATTGTGGCAGAAATCTCGGAACAGATCAAATCAAGGGGGGTTGTTTAGCCAATCATGGGATTTCCTTCTATAAATTTAATTATATCGTATACATAATTCCTCTACTAATAAAGAGGGTCTTAACCATTTGTACACATCTTACATTCATGCATATCAAAGCAACATATCACATTTTTATTTCTTGCAAGCTCTCGGTTCATACTTTCACTAGATTATTCAGTTGGTTCGAATGTAATTAGCTCGAGGGCCATAATTGCTCATCACATTGGTTTGCTTTATTTACTGAAATTTCTATCATTAATTCTTATATTTATCGTGTTGTGCCAAGTCAAATTATATATTGTTAAAATTACTTATAAGTTTAGTTGTTATCCGATTCTAAGGATAAACAAAAAACATGATCAAACAGAGTATGACACCAAGCATAAATATAAATATATAGTTAACAAGGGAGTAAAGAAAAGTGTAATTAAACAGCAATAACTAGAAGCTCATTAAGTGTGTGATACTGTCGTTCAAGTTATGACCGTTTGGTGACTATAATAACAAAATCATTGGAGAATTTTAATCCGTACAGCTTCTGTCATAGAGGAGAATTATTTGGTCCATTTATAACATTGATTTAGACATTCTTTTCATTGGATAGCTTAGTGCAGATAGTCATAATGTTGGATGCAATACTAAGATAACAATTATATTTATCAAGGATAAACTCTATAATTAGCTAGCTACTAAGCATTTCGATATACGAATCATCTTGCATTCATTGGCGGATCTAGAAATTTAAGTTTGTGGGTGTTGAACTTTTTTGTGCATAAAATTAATAGGTATTTTTTGTAAATTTTTATACGTTTCCTAAAATTTTCTATATAATTATACATACCCTGCGTCGAGATTAATGGGTGCTCGAGTATCCAAATTTAATATATAGATCCGCCGCTGGTCGCATTCATATATGATCTAAGGAAGGTATGCGATATAGATCGTCTGCCATAATGCAAATTTAAAGCGTTTCAAAGAAGAATAGATACCCAACATTGCTGGTTTCCGCCATTGATTTTGATAGTTTTTTTCTTTTTAAAGGTTTTTTTTGTCTGCTAAGAAACACAAGAGAGAGAAGACAATAAATTTTAAAAAGGAAAAACAAGGAAAGAAGAAAAAAAACTCAAAATATGAATTATAAAAAAAAAAGACTAAAAAGAATAAAAAAAATAAAGACTTTCTATTATAAAATAATAAAAGAACAAGAGCAATATTGCAGAGAAAGAGAGAGAAATTCTTATTCAATTTTGGGGTTGTTTACAATGGGGTAAAACCTCCCTATTTATAGGAGGAAAAATAACTTAGCCTCAAAGTAAAACTCTCTACAAGATAGACATTCACTCTAAATAGAATTCTATTCTTAACACTCCCCCTTGAATGTCTACTCAATAAATAATGTGCCTCGTTAAAACCTTAACTAAAATAAAACCCAGTGGGAAAAAAATTCTAGAAAAGGAAAAAGAGTACACATATTTAGAAATGCGCCTATTGGTTGCCTCGTTAAAAACCTTGCAAGGAAAACCCAGTGGGACAAAACCTTGTAAGGGAAAAAGAGTGCAACGCGCATTAACTCCCCCTGAAGAGAGCATCAATCCACATCCTTGAGCCTTCGCATTCCAATTTTGTGCACCATCTTCAAGAGATCGTTGGTAGAGATTTGATAAATAAATCAGCCATATTAACTATAATAAATATTTGCAACTTGAAATCATAACTCGTGATAGATATATAATGTCTTCACAAATATCGTGGAATGACTCTTCAATTTCTCCATAAAGGTATCCTCGCTATCACATTATCATGCTTATAGTTATAGCAAGATACATTTGTGCATAAATTGCACTGAGGAAGTGGTACCTCAAGATCAAGAATTGTAGATGCTTCAAGCAACTTAAATCCTTCATGGATTGTCATATAAGTTAAGTCATATAAGCCATATTATAGACTTTAGATGCATATCAAGTTTTCATGTCATGCTAGACAAATAAGATATCGAAAACTGATTGCACATACCATTGACTTTATACCTTTAAGTATTTGAACTACATGTCCAAAACTACATGTTTTTAATATGGAATCAACTCTACTTGAATTGTATCTCTTCCATTTGGCTAATACATTTGTGTCTATATTCGATAGACTTAAGATCATCATCTAAACTTAGCGCTATGATAGATGTCGTCGACAAACATGTTATATCAGTTCCAATATTTCATAAAGATATAACATATAGATCTTTTCATTCATATATTCAGGTACCTGAATCTCTCATGAGATTGTATGAAATGTTATGTCATGTGACCTTCTAGATCACTTGCCTCCTTCATTATGATCACTTTGATCATTTGCTCATCTTCTTTATCAAGAAGTTCTACTTGAAACCGATTTGTCTATACGCTTTAAGCATACCATAGATTTTGTCCTTCTATGACTTAATATGAGCATTTGCAATGAGAATATAGTTACTTTTTGTGTCAATAAATGCGTATGGCATGCTTTGCAATATGTTGCAAATGAATTAGTTTTTTATGAACTTCAAGTTCATGTTATCCTATTCGAGGATCTAGATATACAAATGATAATTCATTCCACGTAACTTTTTCTCAATTTTTTATCATGTCTCCCCCTCATGTTAGAAAAACTAACTTGTTTCCTCAACTTTGAGAATCCATCTTTGTGCATTATGGCGTTAATGAAAATATACACCGTACATCAATAATAATAAGATGGAGTTATTTGGTTCCTGACCCTGAACCGCTTGTGAGGGGAGAATGTAATATACTTTCGTATATAACATATATCAAACGGATATAGATAACTATGTTCTCATAAGAAATAGTTTAGCTATTAAGTGGAGACACTCAATAAATTATCTTGCTAAACCCACTGTGATGTAAACGAACTTGTCAAGATAAACTATCTTGAATAGATAATCTGGAAATTGTGCTCTAAATTGAATTATTGAGCAAGTTACCTCGCAAAACACCATGTTGCGGGTTAATAATAATCGCACATGTAACTATCTCATAGATGCATCTTATATGGTTTACATGGCAGATGAATGGGCCCATATTCACCTTTGATATTTCCAGAATTCATGGGATTCAATCCCAATTTAGTTGGTCTATTAATTAACAAACTGTTAGATAATACGCTTAACGCTAGAGGGGGGGTGAATAGCGTTATAATAAAATTTAGCGTAAACTTGCGAAAATTAAAATTTGCAGGAAATAAATAAGTGCGATAAATAATAAAGTACGCACCGATGTATTCTGGTTCACCACAACACGTGGCTAGTCCAGTCCCCGAGAGACTCTCTCGAGACTTTCCACTAACTTGTCAAGCTTACGGGTGCTCAACAAACCTTTACAGCTTAAGGACACAAGCCTTAACACCTTTGCTCGGAGTACAACACTCCAAGACTTCACTGTTAAGCTTACGGGTGCCTAACCAACCTTTACAACTTAAGGACACAAGCCTTAACACCTTTGCTCGGAGATACACCACTCCAAGACTTCAACCAAGGAAACACAAGTTCCTTAAAACAAGAGAATCACAATTCTCTTACAAGTGTACAAAACACTAAACACTCAAACAAAGCACTCCTTAATGAGTAGATATGAGTAAAAGAAGTAAGCTCAAGATCACAACAACTATGGACAAGACTTTGGCTCTCAAAAGCTTTATGAAATGAATATAAAATGATAAACAATAGTATGCAAGCTTATAGCAATAGAATGATCAGTTGTTGTGTGTTGTTGTGTTTAAAACACTGAAATGAAGCTGTATTTATAGTTGAAAAACTTGGCATTACCGTTGTCTAATTGTCAATTAAGAGTTGCTGATTTTACTCTGTGACAATCGATTGTTTGCCAATCGTTTCAAAAATCAATCCCAGATTTTACGCTTAACAATCGATTGTCCAAGATCAACAATCGAGTATTGGCAACGTTCAAAAAATCATTTCCAGATTTTACGTAAAACAATCGATTATACCAAATCAATAATCGATTATTCAGCAACGTTCAAAAAATCCTTTCCAGATTTTAATTTCAACAATCGATTGTACAAAATCAACAATCGATTATTCAGCAACGTTCAAAAAATCTTTTTCAGATTTTAATATTAACAATCGATTGTACAAACTCAACAATCGATTACCTGACGGTATTTGAAAACTTTACGACAACGGTCAGCTTCACAATCGATTGTGCAATGTTAACAATCGATTATTTATCAGACTTTGAAAATCATTTTAGACACTGCCTCGTGACAATCGATTGTTATATACTCACAATCGATTATTTAATAACTTTGAAAAAGTCTGGAAGTCACTGCCTCAACACAATCGATTGTCATAAATTCACAATCGATTATTTTGTGACTTTGAAAAATCTGAAGGACACTGTCTCTTCACAATCGATTGTCATTAGCTTCACAATCGATTATTCTGAGTTTTGAAAAACTTTGATGGACACTGCCTCATCACAATCGATTGTCATAAGGTTCACAATCGATTGTCATGCAGGTTTGAAAAACCTGATGCTCACTGCCTTAACACAATCGATTGTCATTAGTTCACAATCGATTGTCATGCAGTCTTGGCTTAACATAATCGATTATCATAAGTACATAATCGATTATCTTAGTCCAGTTTTTAGAGGCATGTTTAAAAATCATTTTGACTAATGAAAATATGCATGATTTAAAATCATTTAGCATTAAATTAAATATGCATGATTTTGTAAAATAATTTTACGAGAGAAGCCATGTCATGAGTCAAGTTGTCGGATCAAGATCACAATTAAGAACGACTCATTTAAACTATAAAACTTTGTCTTGTACTTGAATCTCGTTATCCACCAATTGTGCGCTTGTACTTGAACTTCACATATATCAATTTGCGCTTGTTTGTCATTCATCAAAACCTACACATAAGAACACACGTTTTAGTATAAAGCCTTGAGAACGTGTTTCCAACACAAACAACATAAGAGAATTCGTAAAGATCTTTCTAGTTCTTTAATATTTACCCATATAGATTCTCGTTTATTTTTGCACATCACACTTTAAATTGATATGGCTAAAATGATTATGCCAACTGAATAAATTATCAATATTGATAAGTTCATGTTTACACCATGACATGTGCATTTTTCAATAAACTCTATGTTTATTATGATATCCACTTTATTGTGGTATTCTTTTGTTTGTGTAGTACAAACTAGAGAATAAAGCGGGTAGCTTTTCACATACAGATTATCCCGCTACAAGTTGTAGTAATAGAAGATATCAAATCTTTCCTTTATTTATAGTCTCAATTAATCAACCGCTTTCGCATATACTTTGGAAACTGAATAAGTTTCTTTGAGACTTACTACAACACAATACCTTATTGGTAATCAATTGTGTTTCTCCAACATAGTAATAATTGGCTCTTCTAGAGCTCTCAGTTAATTTTGTACTACCACAAATTCATCAACATCCATGTGGTGAATATCTCTTTTAAAGAGAAAGTTATACCATTATGGTCATGGTCAAAATTATATGCAAGATATGTTTCTTGTATTATCGTTGTCCTTTAATAATCATATTTCCAAAATATTTTGGCGTACAATAGGTACGTGACCAATGATCATTCATGCCATAATAATGACATTATTTTCATATATCATCTCAAACCTCCTTCTAGAGGTGATGTGGTATATTCACTACCACTAGCACGTTTATATTCTTCCAAGAATGAATATGTATTCATAAATTAGATGTTATCACACTCACATCTTGAATGGACCATAGTCATCTGTATGTGCTTTACAAAATCTCATGTCAAATTGATGACAGATATTACTTTCACAGAGTGAATGATTATTTTGAGAATCCTTATAGTTCTCAATATCATAATAATGACGATTATAATTTCGTCTATTGCCACGCCCACATCCATTGACACCTTCACGGTAATAATTTTGTCTTCTTTCAGACTTATCACATATTGCTATCACATCCTCTAAAGGGAATGAGAATGGAGCAAATTCAATTGGATGGGTTTTCAATTCTTTGCCCACAATCATACATGAACTTAATCATAGCAAGGCATAGAAATTTTACCACTTCACGTGGTTATAATTTCTTACAAACTCCATTAGAGTTAGAATAAAAATTTATCATCTTTACTTGTATGTAAAATGAAATTATAGAATGTTAAGAATTTGAAAGAGAAAAGTAAAATACTTACCTTAAATCCAGAATTTAATCATGAAGGAAATTCATGGAACAATTGACAATCTTTATGCTCAATCCCAAAGCTTCTACTCAATTAGTTAGAGTCTCGTGTATAACTTGATGTTCAGCTGCTTGACAAATTATTGATGGTTGTACTGTTGTGCAGTACTATCGAATATATGTGGATGCTCAACATTAACCATATGTTTAGATAATATAACCTTCGGCACTCCTTCACCATCATGTATGAATGTTTGTCTTGCGTAATGAATTTTCTGGATGAAATTCTCTTCACATAAATCATTAGTGATCTTCTCTATGGCAATAATTCTGAATAGTGCTTAATGGATACAGAGAAGTCATGTAGCTGGCTCCTTCCAATTTGAGATTAGATGTCAGTTGATTGATTTTGTATTGACGGACCAGCTAATTTTTTTACTCTTCATTTTCTCAAAGAGATTCTTGAGATAGTAGAGCTTCGTGCGTATAACGTGTTATAAAACAATAAAAGAACAAGAGCAATATTGCAGAGAAAGAGAGAGAAATTCTTATTCAATTTTGGGATTGTTTACAATGGGATAAGACCCTTCTATTTATAGGAGGAAAAATAACTTAGCCTCAAATAAAACTCTCTACAAGATAAACATTCACTCTAAATAGAATTCTATTGTTTTAACACTTTCTCTTTAGTTGGTTCAATGACTTCAATCAACCCAAAAAAAAAAAAACCCTTCCTCTTACTTCTTTTATCTACTTCGTCTTTCGTCTTCCTGTCTCATCTCTCTCCTTCCTTCTCTCTTACGTTCAACTGAAAAAATAGAGAGAGAGAGAGGATAACAAAAACTGAAAAGAAAACAAAAGACAGGAAAAAGACTTCATCTTTTTTCTGTATTAATATTCTTTAAACGTATATTTGCATAAGCTGGGATTAATTTTGTGATGGATCTGTAGATCTAACGTTCTCAGAACCACATGTATTGCTCTGTTTTATTCAGATCTCCGTCATTTTCACTTGCCGCACTTCAGTAATAGACCAGAAAGATACCATATTAAGGCCTAATCACCACTGTGAGTCTTCTTTTTTTCTTTATTTAGGAGACAATTTCCCTCAAAGCTGTGAGCTTTGTATGGTTTTTATGGTTTTCCGTGGGTCCATACTTCTATTTTGTTCATTTCCCACATGTGGTTTAGCTGGGTTTTGGCTTTTACAACCTTAATAATTGATCCCTTCCTTTTTTGGACTGTAATGTGTTAGTTTGACCCAGTTTTTTGCCTCAAGTTGTTTTCAAATCTTTGGAGATTTCTAGTTTGTGTTTCATGCTTATCTTATTGTTATTCCTGGTTTTGTGATAAAAGCTATGATCTTTGGCTCTATCCTGTGATAGATGAAGTTTTAACACTTAAATTTCTTGTTTCCAGGATAAAGGGGAGTAGTGGTGAAGGGGTTTTAGTTGGAAAGGTTTTGCATCCGTTTGGATGTTGAGGAATTGGCGGTAAGCAAAGGTGAAATGAGGGATGTTATCAAAGTTGATAAATTTTTTGAGGGCATGTTGGCGGCCATCATCGGACAGTTATGTACACACTGGTCCAGATTCAGCTGGACGCCAAGATGGACTTGTTTGGTACAAAGATAGTGGACTGCACTTAGTTGGTGAATTCTCTATGGCAGTTGTTCAGGCCAATAATTTGCTGGAGGATCAAAGCCAGATTGAGTCGGGTTCTCTGAGCTTGCTCGATTCCGGCCCCTATGGAACATTTGTCGGGGTATATGATGGTCATGGTGGGCCTGAAACATCACGTTATATCAACGATCACCTCTTTCAGCATCTCAAGAGTAAGCAAATTTGACTAGACTGTTTTCTGCCAAGTATTTATTTGTTGGATAGTATAGTAGAATTAGTAATTTGATCACTCTACAACTTATATATTGCAGGGTTTGCAGCTGAACAAAATTCCATGTCTGTTGATGTAATACGAAAAGCATTTCAAGCAACAGAGGAGGGATTCCTTTCTCTGGTTGTTAAGCAGTGGTCAACGAAACCTCAGATGGCTGCTGTTGGATCTTGCTGTCTGGTTGGGGTGATTTGTGATGGGACCCTTTATGTCGCCAACCTTGGTGATTCCCGGGCTGTTTTGGGGAGACTTGTCAAGGCCACAGGAGAAGTTCTAGCCCTCCAGCTTTCAGCTGAGCATAATGCAAGTTTTGAGTCTGTCAGACAGGAATTACATTCTATGCATCCGGATGACCCACAGATAGTGGTTTTGAAGCATAATGTGTGGCGTGTAAAGGGTCTGATACAGGTATGTTTCTGGTGACAAGTGTGCTCTAGACTCTAGTTCGCTAGTGTGTGATCATCTTGCCTTTGAGTTAAAACACAACTATCATTATTGCACCAGTTTTTTATTGTCTTCCATTTGCCAGGATATTTATGAGTTTATCGCCAGTGTTGTCAAAGGCGCGCTTAAGCCCTGAATCGAGGCCCAAAACATGTTGAGCGCTTTGCCTCGCTTTGTGTGCGCTTTAGTGTCACATCAAGGCTCTAAGGCATACTTTTCCTTGTCAATGAGTGTAATCCTGAAAAGGCGACATAAAACAATTGATATTTCACTTTATCGAAAATTTTTTTCAATTTCTTTGTCCATATCTTTATTATTCATGCTTTTAATTATTAGTCTTGGACTACAAATTTTTACTTTTTTTCCAATTGTGCCTTCTTTCATTAAAGCCCACACTTTATTTGCGCTTTGCGCTTAAAGCCTCAGCGGACCTTAGAGCTTTTTTGCGCATTTCGCCTTTGATAACACTGTTTATCGCCGACTCTATACTGGCTTTTGTCTTAGGTTCTTACTCTCCGTGAGTCTGAAGTGAATTAAAAGCCTATCAATTTTTCCCCCAGTTGTGGCTTTCTCTTTGATACTCCAAAATACCTTACCCTTCTCTTTTGGTTTGCTTAATGAGGGATGGATGAAGGGTTATACTACCAATTGTATTATCTAACTCCAAGGCTAGGGTTTTATCCCGCATTATGTGCTTTACATGGATTTCTATTTTTTGAATTAATTTGTTGTTGTTACCTTGCAGAATATGTAATTATTGATTTGAGAATGTTTCAATCTATTGTATTAATCTCAGATTACGAGATCCATTGGCGATTTATATCTCAAAAATGCTGAGTACAATAAGGAGCCATTGTATGCAAAATTTCGTTTGCGAGAACCTTTCAAAAGGCCCTTATTGAGCGCGGATCCATCAATTTCAGTGCATGAACTTGAACCACATGATCAATTTCTCATACTTGCTTCTGATGGTCTTTGGGAACATCTTAGCAATCAAGAAGCAGTTGATATCGTCCAAAATAGCTCGCACAGTGTATGATCCTTCACTTGAAAGCATAACATTTCTGATTCTTCTCTTGATTTTTTTCTATACAGTCATGGATTGAAAGCTGGTCTGATTTCCTTAGGCGGTGCATGTCTATATTTTAAGCATGTTACAAACTGATAACCACATATCCTGATATTTCTCTCTTTGTAAATCATGTAATGCATTTCTGCACTCGAAGCTTTAATTGTAATGTACTCCTTTTTTGGTGATACACAGTTGTGTTGCATCTAAAAATTACATTGTCTTCACTTATGGGATCATGTACTCACTTATATGTAGCATGAGCGTAGTTTTTTTGTGGGTCCGTATCTTCGGGTGACATGTCTTATTCATGTTATAAAGACATGCTGAGATAAGAAAAATACAGAAATGGCATGATAAACAGAAGGGCACATGATGATCAAATCCAAAACCGAGCAGCATATAGTCAAGGCATTGAAAATTTCCTCTTGCACTCAAATTAAGAAATAAAACTGACCATTGAAAAAGGCAATAAAAATTTGGTAGGAGCACAATTCTATAGCAAAAGCTATCAGATTAACAAAATACTAAACATTTATTTTGTGAGTAACGAAATGGAAATAAGAACTTCAAGGTTCATTGTTCCAATGCCTTAATAGTGGAAGTATAAAAGGTTTATAGTTCCCTGCCAAATTCCCTTTTGTATTATGTACTTCTGTGTCTTACTGGCATGGATATGGTCGAGGATCGTCTGAGTTTTGATGGATTTCTACGTTGAGCTTACTGAGAAAGTAATTACATTTTCTAAATTCAGGGAAGTGCTAGGCGGCTTGTAAAAGCTGCTTTGCAAGAAGCGGCAAAGAAAAGGGAGATGAGGTATTCTGACCTGAAGAAGATTGATCGTGGGGTGAGGAGACATTTTCATGATGATATCTCGGTCATAGTCGTGTTTCTAGATTCAAATCTTGTGAGTAGAGCCACATCACTTAGAGGGCCCTCTGTATCTCTGAGAGGAGGTGGTGTGAACCTCCCAGCAAGAAGTCTAGCTCCCACTCCCACATAACTTGGTACTGCTTGAACTTATCACTTTGTTGTATACTCTGCTGAGTCCTTCTTGTGACAAGATCTTGTAGTAGATTAATGAGAAATAACAGAAGGTGCAGCACTAATTTAATTTTTTGATGTACAATGTAATGTTTTTGATGTTCAATGGTAACGTTTAACGTGGAACAGGTGTCTTCTTATTAACCTTATGAGCAGGCAAGAAGATCGAAGAATTTACAGTAGAGAGTCTTTCTTGAGAATGTATTTTTCTGCTTATTTCATTTTCCTTTCTTACCCACCCGTTTGATCCAAAGGTATCATCACATACATCGTGTAAAGCTGAATCCCAACTAATGAATTATTTTTTATCATTGTTACTTAACCCTATGTCGCTACAGAACTGTAAATAATGGAATTCTTGAGTATTTGCGCGTCATGATTAATCATTCAAAATTAGAAGACGTTAGGACAGTGCATGAAATGAGCTATTGCAGCCAATAGCTTTTTATCTTGCAACCCACAATGTGCTGTTTTTTTCCTGGAAATGGATTCTAGACTGTTGATTGTGGACACTGTTTTCCAGTTTGGCAACACATTTCTTGTGTCTATCTCACATTCTTGGCACTAGATTATCAACAGTCAAAGATTACGTTGACAAGTTTTTATTTGGCAGTATACCATTGTTCACTAGCTTCTTCCAGAAACAGCATAATGGACCATGTACGTTATTGACATAATTGATTTGTTTGAACAGTATATGTGGGGGGGAAGCAGCTGAAAATTGACCATTTCTCCGTGTTTGTCATAAAAGTTCTCTCTGGACTTTCGGGTCGTTATTTAATGATTTGTTCATCTTTTTCCCTTCTCTGAATTCACTGCTCAGTTCATCCTTATTTAATACACTTGTTGTGCAATGTTTTTGGAGTTGCACCATTAAAATTTCATGATTTAAGGTGCTATTTGCTGATTAATTCTAACTAGAATAATTGATGATTATCATGGAGAAGGGGTGGTAAAGCATCTCCCTTGTGATTTGCCTTACTAAGTAACATAGTGTTGATTCATTCTATTGTGACAATCTTCTTCCTCCAAATAATTATGATATTCTACATTCAACCGAAATGCAAGGTTATAATTAAAAGGCTTCTGCCATGACTGCAGTATACAATTACGTTTCAATTCCAAGCAAGTTAACTATATTTTAAAGATTATAAGATTCATGATAACTTGACAAGTTTTACACTGACTATACCGCAATCCTTCTTTATTAGGGCTAAAAACCGCAAGGTCCCAAGTTACTTCATCTGGGCTTGGAAACCGATAAGTTGAGCAAGATCACAAGTTAAATAGCTGGTTGCAGTATAATGCCTAAATTCTTGCAATATAGGATCAGGAAGATGTGAAATAAAACTCAAATATCAAAGTTTCTAACTACAGAATTGAGATTGAATGGATTCCTTCCTTTCTACTATTCCGCCAATTCAAAGAAGGTAAGCAACCTTTATTGTCAAATGGTGGTCATTTTTAGATTTCCATTCCTACACAAACAAATCAACCTAAATATACTGTGTCTTACATTAAGCAAACTTTAACTGATATTGTATGTTAGCCTAAAATCTTCGTTTCCACTCGTGGTTGTTTCCTCGGAAGTTCCTGTCAGATCGTATGAGTCGCCTTCAATGCTTATACTATAGGCATCTAAGCACCTCATATTCGCACTCCCAAAGGATAGGTGATCTATGTCCACGTGAAACCTCTGCAATCTAATGCCATCTATGCTAACTGAGCTTTGAGAATAATCAAGTCGTTTCGGTTGATGGATTCTACGACCCATTGATCCGCTTGACAAGCTTGCTAATTGTAAGGAGCCATTTGAAGGTTGTTCATATATGATAGTTTCTGCAGAATAGAGGGCAGCCTCCAGTTCTTGCCATACTTGAGTCATCGTAGGCCTTTCTCTAGGGACTTTGACCACGCATTTCAGACCAAGTTGTCCCATTTTCAACATCATTTCCATGTTGCATTGTTCCATCAAGAGATTAGCATCTATTATTTCATCGATGCTTCCTCGTTCCAAGCTAGGTCTTGCCTGCATAACAAACAATGCAGAATTTTCATGAATCTACAACTTCATCATATGGAAATAGAATGTTTTGCATATTGCAGATATCAGGATGCTAAAATCAAGCCTGAAACTTTCATTACCCAATCAATAATGTGAAAATTAGGATGACCTCTGCTGTTCTCGACTACAGATCTAGCAGCAACAAGCTGCAGTAATATAACACCATAGCTGTATATGTCGGTGAATGAAGTCAAATGGAGAGATGAACAGTAGGCAGGGTCAAGGTACCCTGGTGTCCCCTTTATCTGACTGCTAACATGTGATTGATCCCCACTAGGACCCGATTTCACAAGCCCAAAATCTGAGACCTTGGCCTCAAAGTTCTCTCCTACCAAGATGTTGCTCGGTTTTATGTCCCGATGAATTATACTTGGTTTGCTTCCTTCATGCAGATGAGCTATACCTGGGATAGCAAGTATTAACGTGTATCAAAAGTTTGTCCTCTCATCTTCTATTGATCTACCACATCAAAGCTGTGAAAAATTTACCTTTAGCAGCTCCAATGGCTATCGTCACTCTCTGCCTCCATGTTAAGCTCCTTCCTCCCCTCCCTACAACAAGCATTTCCAAAAATGTTTAATTTCAGAAACTAAGCAGGATATCATGAGCCTAGAGTTTGGAACTAACCCATGATGTAGTCTAGCAGAGAACCATTTGGAACATATTCATACACCAGAATTTTTGCTCCTTTTGGCCCTGTTGATGCATAAAACAAGATGAGCGTTATAAGTTTGGCTTTATTTTTTATCATCACAGCTACTTTTGTCTGAATGTTGAAATTTCTTAGCGTCCTAGCATTATCTTTGCCTGGTGAGGAAATAAGAAAATAATAAGCATCATGAATGCACCAGCTTCTTGGCAGAACCCCACCAAACTAACGAGGTTCCTGTGCTTCACTTTTGAGAGCAACCTGATCTCTGCATGCAGATGCAATCGTATCAATTACTACAATTTTCAATGCAATGACGGCTTCTAAATAGAAGAAGTTATTTCCGACTACCATTTTCAAACTCTTCAGTGCTGGTGTATGATTCAGTATGTGCCTTCTTTATAGCTAGTGTTTCCTCCCCATCAAATGTTCCTCGATAGACATTTCCAAATGCACCAAAACCAACCAGACAGTCTTGACTGAAATTATTAGTTGCCTTCTGTATTTGTTCCAACTGGTACCGTTTCAACATCAGTTGTTCAGCTTTTAAAGTTCCTAATTTCCCAGAAACTGTCAGTAAAGGAAGATCAAATCAGCAGAAGCAGATATCAAAGATGAAATCATCAGATCAATCTAAATACAACCAGTCCCGAACAGATATTGAAGCTGATATATATGACTCGGTTTGCACCTATATAAATGAAAATAGATATCATTTATATTTATATTCCTTGATTAGTTTATCATCAACAGAGTATCTGGCAATTGGAATGCTGAATTTTCAGCATAATGAAAACAATGCACTGTCAACAATTTGACAGTAACTTACTAGTAATTCGTCAAAGGACGGATCCCAGTGCGTAGATTCTGGATAAATACTTGGAGGATTAATTTTTCAATATCCCATGATGAAGAAAATAGGAACTTGGGGTATCAATGAATGATTCACTAACCTTTTTGGTTCTCTGGTAACCTAAAGCATACATACAGCTTCCTCTTGAAGCAGAAAAAACTTGAGCAGCCAAAAAGTACTATCAAAATTGCAGCTGCTACTAAAACCCAAATGTGTTGCTCGCTTTCAAAGAAACCTTGACTCATTTTTCTTTTAGGTTATCCCACTTCTATTCTGCTAGCCTTGGCATGTCTTATTTTTCTTTGTGTTCAACTGCTTTACTCACTGGGCAAAAGCAAAAATAGGTAGGCATGTAATACTTATTCAAAAGGATTAGTATCTCTGCCGGCTATCTATTCATTTGTTGTCTTCATGCCAATCCAGACTAGGTCAGTTATCCTTCTATCCAAGCGGCACATATGGCCAAAGAGTACATCCAAATATGCATATGCGCGTAGAAATGTAGAATTATTCATCTGAAAATGACTTCACAGTAAAAAACCAGAGAATACAAGCCTTGTTTCATAATATATATATATATATATATATATATATATATATATATATATATATATATATATATATATATATATATATATATATGGGAGAAGCTTCTAATTGCAATGAAATAATGCTCATGTTTCCATGATATTATATAATTGCTGGCAGCATCAGACACTGTATTTAGGAAAAACATCACTGTCTGGTTTATATTAGTAATAATTAGAAGGATTAAAGATACCTACAATGGTCCATCAACTGAAAGCAACCTCCATTGTTGTATTAGCAAGTAAGACAGACGCTGTTTCATAATTAAATAGGGCAAATATTACTATAAAATTCATGGAAGAACTGTATGATTTAGTCGTGAGCAAATTGTAAACATTAAGAAGTCAAGAACCACATTTCGCTAAGAAAGTAAAACAGGAAGCGGCGATAGCAAACATTACCCTCACTCAGAACAATATGCTCTTGGGAGACATGAAGCACAGTCAACAAGGAGCATCAGACCCTTGTCCTTCCCTGATTCTTAAGAACAAAAAGATTGAATCTATGTTCAATTGGATAAGAACAACAACTATGTCTATTCTCTGTTGTGTGCAAGTTCTTTTACATAAAAATTGGCATCTAGCTAAAAACTTAACCTTAAAAGAAGCTTCTCAAATCTTGAAAGTTTGAAAATTAATGCAGTATGTAGGAGTCAAATCTACAGGCGTGGACGCTGCACTGTGCCTCCCCAAGCTTGTTTCTGCAGCCAAAAACATAAGCCAAACATCTAACATCTGAATAACAAAACAAAACAATCTTCCCCACATGGAGTTTTGCAAATTATGCTGTTATTCTCCAGTTTCAGAGCGTGAGTTCCAGATGACGTAAAACAACACCACAATAACAAAAATGCCTCAATTACAAGCAGGTGGGATTTGCCTATATGATTCTCTGCTGTCCACGTTGCTCCATTTATCACATAATATAAAACAACATTGTTTAACAAATATACTTGCAATTAATATATTAACAACAGAACAAATCAAACCGTCTTCTTTTTCTTTATACAAATTAGCACACTTAAGGAAAAAAAGAAAAGGCCAAGTAATGCATCAAAATGAGCCATAAACTGTTATGAATCATATTCAAATAAATCAAGAACACCAAAAAGATCTCTAGTTTACACAACTGAAGAAACTCAACACCAAAATTTAGCTATACTGTAACCAAGGCTCTATCTTGTAACAAAGCTTCTGCTGCTTTTTTGCCAGAAACCAAAGCTCCATCAAAAGTAGCACTAGTCACATAATCTCCACAAATATACAAGCCTGGTTTTATTTTCGGATTCTTCGTCAAGTTGGTGGGTGGGCATTGGTTCGGTTGGGCAAACCTGATCCGGTACATTCTCAAATAACTCCACGACCCAACTACCGACTGCCCGAACCAACCCGAAAGCTCCTTCACGACCTGATCCACCAAATCCTCATCCGCCACATCACCATATAGCCCCACAAGCGAAACAGAAACCAGTGCCTTTCCTGCCGGAGCATAAGAGGGAGCAACATTAGTGGCGAAGAACATGTTATTGATTATCCCTTTATCCGTCCCGTTAAGAAGCAGAACGGGGTCCCGAACCGGAACTTTGTCTTGGTCAGCTGAAAAATACAAACAAACGGTGCTCCGAACCGGTTGTCGAACCTCAGCTGTTTTTCCCCCCGCCATTTTCCCCGCCAATAACTTAACTGCCTCAGGCTCTTCAACTGCCAATATTATCCCAAATTCACTTTCCAAAATTTCTCCATTTAGTAATTTCACCCTCGAATTCGATTCTGAATCAACGGAAACGACTGGTGAATTCAACAGTATCGAATTCGACGGCAATTTCGCCGCCAATTGTTCCGGAATCGCAGCAATGCCCTTCGCCGGTAGTGTGTTGTCACCTAGAGCTAGGCACTTGAAGATGAAATTGAACAGCCGCGATGTCGTTTTAAGCTCTCTATCGAAGAAAATCCCGCCAAAAAAGGGTCGAAAAAATCTTTCTAATATTGCATCCGAAAAACCGATCTTTTTAAGTAAATCAATAGTAGTAACTTCTTCAGCATTCAATATCTCATCATCTCCTTGAGTCAAAACTTTTAATCTAGTCAATCCGATAAGTAATTTATCCACAACTGTACCGATTGGGTTAGTTAGAGATTGCAGAGAATCGGAGAAGTGACGGAGAGGATCAGCTACGGTGTTGAAGCCACCACCGTAGTAAACCTGGGCCCCAGAGTAGAACTTTCTGAGGTCTAAGGCGTCATAGTCAAGGATTTTTCGAGCTTCAGGGTAACCAGTAATGAAAATCTGGAAACCACGATCGAGGATATAACCGTCGACTACGTCAGAGCGAACACGGCCGCCAACGGCGTCAGAAGCTTCGAGAAGTAGAAATGGGACATTATCGGCTTGAAGCCGAGTTGCAGCTGCTAAGCCAGCTAAGCCACCGCCAATGACAATGACTCCGGTTGATTTAGGCTGAGGGGGTGAGGTTTGATTGGATAATGGCGAGTTCAGGGATATCTGTGAAGAAGCATTCGGCGGTTTAGGGAGTCGAAAGCGGTGGCGCGTGGAGATGAGAAAGTTTGAGGAGGGGAGAGAGTGAGTGGCGGGGAGACAGAGACACGGCGGCATTTAGGATAACGGAAACGTAAGGGACAGTTGCTAATGTGGATTTCGTTAGCTGTATTCTATCCATTTGGAGATAACAGGGGTTGCTGCACTCGGTGAGAAATTCTTGATAAGTATGACGGGGTTTATTTGTAAACAGTCTCTCTACGTAAAGTAGGGAAGGTCTGCGTATATATTATGCTTTCCAAATCCTACTAAATGGGATTATACTGAATTGTTGTTGTTGCTATTCTATCCATTTGGTGGGGCTGGATAGCTATCCAATTCCTTTTTCTTTTCCTTTTTAGGAAAAATAATTCTACTAAATGATTACATTAAAGGTGCATAACGGGTGGGTTGGGCCAACCGGTTCAAATTTTTATTGATCCCTATGGGTATTGGGCCAGGCCGGGACGGGTTGAACCTTAACGAGTTTAACGAATTCAGATTATAACAGGTAAAATTGAACCGTACGGGTTACGGGTTGAGGGAGCCGGGCCGGGCCGGGTTTAGAGTAATTTTAATTTGTTTTTTAGAATTTTATATAAATATTGTAAGTTATATAAATAATACAAGGAAGATGGAAAAAAATTGCACTTATAAATTACAAGTGCTACAATTATTTCAAAATTATAAAATTAAAGTTTGCATTCAAAAAGTAAATTAACAAATAAATAGTAAACTAAATTTTCATGCATATTAAATTAATAATAACTAAAATTAATTATTAATCTAACAAACTAAAACATTAAGCATAAATACGTCTAATAATTTAAAATAATACAATGTGTCTTAAAATCTTAAAAAAAAAATAATATATATATATATAGCATATTTTAAAAATAATTACCATCATATTCTATGATTTGAGCATTTATAATTTTATATCCTAAATATATACACTATAAGTTAAATTCCAACAATTATAAATTATGTTAATTAGTATACAATAATTGATATATTATGGTATATTCATAGTATATGTATGGTATATATATGATATATTCATGGTATATTTACCGTATATTCATGTTATATTGATGTTATACTCATGTTTCGGGCCGGTCCAAGTCGGTTAACCGGTCCGGGTAACCTGTTTCAAAATTTTGAACCATCTAAACCCATCCCAGCCCCCTACCCAGCCCAGCCCAACCCCTTCCTTACCGGTCCGGGACGGTTCCGGGTTCTACCAGTCTGGACCGGTCCGGAACCGGGCTGACCCGATCCGTTTAACACCTTTAGATTACATTCAAAAAATATTGAAGAGAAGGATAAGGTGGACAATGAGAAGTGAATTTCTAGTCGTTTTCTCAAATTTTTTGGTTCCCCTGATTAAACATTGGAGTAAATTTTATGTGTGATCATTCAACTTTGTGTTTATTACGTAAAAGATATTTTTTTTCTTTTTGTTAGGTAAAATTTTTTAACTTGCGTTTATTACCTAAAAGTCACTTTTCTTTCTTTTGTTACAAAAAAAATTAATTTACTTTCCATGTTTATCACAAAAGTCACATTTAGCAAGATTTTATAATACTTTTACTTAAAAATTCTATTATTTCTTGGTTTTGAATATTCTCATTTGTGTAATACTTCTATATTATATACTATATAATATATTTTTGCTTATGTATTTTACTTAAAATTAAAATAGCTTTAAATTATTTTATTTATTACTTTTATCATATATCCATACATTTAATTTTTTTTCATTGCACTCAACTTTTTTAGTCATATTCAAACATGACATATTTTTAATATAAAATGATAAAACAAGTATATAAAATAATAAAAACATATATTTTAACAAGTAATAATTTTTATAGTCACTAAAAATTTTAAAAGAAGTTTCAAAGATATTTGCGTTTAGTACTAAGTTTTTAAAGCTTTATCTATTAATATTATTTATTTGAAAGTATTAATTTGATGTGTCATTTTGATAAATGTGGGTATTCTATTTATTAAATTAAAGGGTGTGACTTGACTAATAAATCAATGATCTTTGATTTTGTTAACTTTCATTAAACATATTTCATTAAGCATGATTAAGAACGTGGACTTAAAGATTTGTTCTTGGTAATGTTACTGACAAATTTAATAATGCTACTTATATATCTTGAAAATTAATATTTAAAAAAGTTAAATGTACGAATATATTATAAAAATAATAAATATCATAATATTAAGTTATTTTAATTATAAGTAAAATATCTGCGTAAAATTATATTATATAGCATATAATATATAAGGTATTACATAAATGAGAAAATTTATAAAGTAAAGGGCATAATAGACTTTTCAGCTAAAAGATTTGTAAAATGTGATCAAAGTGATTATTGTGATAACAGAGCATAGTAAAATAACTTTTGTATAACAAAAGACAAAAAAGTTATTTTTGGGTAACGAACACAAAGTTAAATTACTCTTACGTAACAAAAGGAAGAAAAAGTGACTTTTTTATAATGAACACAAAATTGGATGACCACCCATGAAACTTACTTTAAACACTACAACTACAGTTTAGTCGTAAAGTTGGTACATTTTTTATAATCAGTAACTATGTTACATAGTTAGCATATTCGAATTCATGTCGAGAAAAGAACATATTCGTTTTCTTGATACAGCAATTCAAATTGTGATTGTTTATTACTACCACTAAGTTATTTTACGACAACAAAAATGAAACGTGAACCACGCACAATAGGCATTTATTCATTTTGAAATTAAACGCAATATACTCTATATTGAATTAGATATTACTCTTTAATCGTTTTGTTTTGTGGCAAGGTTATGAGAAGTAGCTTTCTTTGACCATCTGAATCTTTATGAACACTATGCATTTTCTGATTCCTTCTCTCCATAACGTTCTTTATTTGGAAGCAGCATTTAAATGGTTCAACATGTCCAAAATCATGACTCACCAAATATAAAATCAGTGGTTACTCAACAGAAATAAAGCATTTATAGGACAAATATCAGGCTTGGAAGAAGGCTCCATTTGTTGAATAAAGCGCTTTCATTTAAGATTTTTCTGTCTTTTAACTTTCCTGCACGCAAGAAATGGCATTTAAGTCTGTAGATGTAGTTTTGTCTTCTTGAATAAAGCGAACCACATGCTGCATAACTGTTAGCTCTCCAATCCGGGGCGGATTTAGCGTGCATTATACGAATTCCCAGGAACGCAGTAATTTTTGCGTGTGAACCCAGTAATTTTTGCGTGTGAACCCAGTTATTATTGTATATTAATTTAAAATTGTGACAGGAACCTATAAACTTAAAATTCTGGATCAGCCTCTATCTCCAATATTCGTTATGCCATCTATTACACTGATTTGAATTTTTCAAACATCAATAAAGGCACCAGACCTGCATTTCCCACCTTGGGCTATAAATGTTGAAAATTAAAACAACACCCTAAAGTTTTTTTTTTGGGGGGTGGTGGTGGTGGTGGGGGTGATTACTGTTACTCTGTTAGTTCATAAGAAAACCAATAACCATTGGTATAAAAGCCACCATTTAATCAAGTAAATAGATCGAGGCAACCCACCGATGTATTTACTGGACTAAAAAAGGACCTTGATCAACTCAAGCACTAAAACAAAGAAAGGCCACGAAAGCATAAAAACAGGAAGAGTTTTCAGCCCTCTAGTGTATAGCAGTTCCAAAAGTAAGCTGAAGAGGTACATAACTAACTTTTATAAAGTTGCAAAAGTCAAAGGGAAAGTCTAACAATTGTTGATGAAATTCAACAATCATGGACCAAGCTCAGTATCTTGCAATTGGCACAGCCAGCCCAAGCAAATATCTCATATATCTACTGGCTACAGGCTTGCCAAGTAGAGACTTGAACAAAAATAATTTTTTACTGCAACTACCAAATTTAGGTATGACTTTATGCAGAGGTTTAATTTAAAATATCAGCAGCAGATGTTTGGTGCATGAACATTCCTGGAATGAAGATATTTTAGCCGACCAGTCATTCTTTGCTCCTTAATTGAGAAAAATCGCCCACTTATTAAACATGTTCATTTCAATACTTGACTAAAGTTTTTGTCTATACAGAGAAACAGAAGCAGGTTACAATTTACAATAGGCATTGGATTCCACACAGAGATTAAACTAGTCAATTTTGGTCAGCCAAATACTGTTCCTGAGATATGTCCTGTTAAGTAATCAGGATCAAGGTAGATCTTATCTTGCACAAGGCGGTCGCAAAACAAGAGGCACGCAAATACAGAAGTACTACTTTGTGGAAGTAGAGTACACTATGATTGCTCAAAATTATTTACAGGATGGTAATCAACTACAAGGACCAAGCTCAAAGGAGCACATACTCTAATTACATTATATTTCCAGGAAAATTGGCACAAGAGAGGCCAAAGAAATAGAGAAATCCTATAAGAGAGTATGAAGTGAAAAAAGCCATGTTATATAATTTACGAGAGTATGGTCACCTACAGGTCCCTTCTGCACAATGGACAAGATCCATGTCTCAACAGCCATGTATCAATGCAGGGAAGGTGAAACATGTGATGACATTGTGGTAAACATCTAACAGTCTCTCCCAGTTGCAAGTCCTGGAAACAATGAAACAATAAACAGTGTTCAGAATCAATTAAGTAAATTCAATAACAGACAGAGGAAAAGCAAACAAAAGGTATACGTGTGTTTTACCTGTAGACAGACTGAACAGGAGACTCTCTCTCCAGAACCATCCATATCATTATCATTTGCAATTATAATCTTGGGGATCTTTTCAACAGAATCTCCAGGTAAACCCTTTGCCCCGCCTGTATCGAAAATGTTAGGGATCTCTTCATATGCAGTTTCAACAGCTCCCATCTGTCCAACAAAAAGCCCGCGTCACAATTGAAGGTATATCAAGTTTCAATAATATTCTATAGGTCTACTAATGAGGCTGCAACAAACCTGACTTTGCACTGCACTTAGCATAGCTGGACCAATCCGCTCACGAACTAGTCTACCGCTTAACAAGCTCGCTATTACATCAATCTGTACAATTCAACAGTTTTATCAGTTAATCATATGCCAATGGATCATGAACCATAACTTACATTTCTCTCATTGTTTTTTGTATCTTTTTACTTTTTTGTGGGGGTGGGTTGAATGAAACCACTATGGGGTGCGACACTGGGATACAGATTGGATCTTACTCTATAAGGAAAATGTTTTTTCACACAAAGTTATCCCTTTCATAGAAGTTAATATCAGTGAGAAAGAGGCAACAACGCTTACCAAGTAAAGAACACATCCAATTCCAGATTCATCGGACTGCCATAGCAACAGAGATGATTCAAAGACTTCAAGAGAGAAAACAGCACCAGAGATGGCACCAACTGCAGCACCTCTAACAAATCCACTTTCTGTCTCTTGGCCTATTAAAGCTCCAGTCATTGCTCCTAATAAGGTGCCCACTGCAAAGAACCAAATCCATTCCTTATTAGTTTCAAATTAGAAAATAACATTAAGAAATTAAATCAAGAGGTTCCTCTAAAACATCCTAAACATTTGGAACACAATCACCAAATAAAAAAACCACACAGATATAATTGATAGAAGGGAGCCAAATATCACCTTCTAATTGGCTTAAAAGGCCAAAAAATGTCCATTATCAGATCCTTCTATACCCTAATTTTAAGTCGCAGAACAAATTTAACAAGGACACCGAATTGTAAGCCATCAAATGGGATGCACAATTTGGGGAAAATCAAATATGGCACGCGGCAGAAAGAGTTCATACACAATCAAATTTAATAAATAAGAACGAAAAATAAAACTCACCTAGTGCGAAGAAGAAGGTGAAGATTGCAGAGAAAACATTCCCAACGATTGTAGAGACGGCAAGGCAGAAACAATCTTTGGCCCTATCAACCAAATCCCCGATTGAAAAAGAAGAAAAAGAGGGTGATGACGATGAAGGTAGAGCACGAGATGGGTATGCGTAAAACTCCATTTTTTTGTTCGATTCAAGAAAACTTTTTGAGGGTTTGTGATCCTGCTATATACACAGACATCAATATGTAGTCTTTTGAAAGTAGCGTTGTATATACATATAGATATACATATATATATATATATATATATATATATATATATATATATATATATATATATATATATATATATATATATAAAGAAAAAAGGGTATATATTATAAATAAAAAAGAGGAGAAGCTAAGAGGAAGGCGTAATCTTAGTTGCTAAGCGAAAGGCGAAAAGAACCCACACAAACCTGCTCGCATTTATAGCTTCCTTTCTTTTTCTATCTCTCTCCCGCTGACAGTATAAATAATTAAGGGAAAGTGAAAAATATATGATTGGGATATTTGGCTTCTTTTGAAAGAAATTCAAAGGCCACCAAAGAAAGTGAAGCTTCTTTTTTGACAAAAGAAAATTAATTTTTTGTCTTTGTTTGAGTCTTGAGTGTTTATGTAATCCACGAATTGAAATCACATGATAAAGCTTCAGGTCATCTCCGTGTTTTTCTTAGGAGAAATGGTCTGCGTTGGAATGTCATGTTGCGGAGGCTGCCTTTTATAGAATTCTTAATTCCTTTTGATTTATTATAGCAACCTCTAGTCATAAAATACTAGGATTTCCATTAAGGGGTTTAAAAAAGAAAAAAAATTTAAAAAAAAAGTTTAATCCGTGAAAATTAAACCAATAACCATATAAAAGTTTTGAACATTCTTGATCAATATGCTATATTTTTGAGTTGCGCTAAGGGGATTTAAAACATAATATATATATGAAAAAATAGATTTTGCTTTACATATATAGTGTAATTTTTCGACGAAGGAATTTCGCATGAATCCCCTTACGCTCCCTAAATCTGCCAATACATGATATGCGGAATTAGTAATATAAAAATATTTATAATAACTAAAAAATTCATATTGATAGTGTATAATGATGATAAAAGATAAAAATAATAATTACTCATTCATATTGTCCACTAAAAATAGATTGGATAATGAGATTTATAGAAATGAATCAGATTCATACTATTCACTTAAAATAAATACTTTAACGGATAATTAATCAGTTTTTGAGTTTTTTATTTGTAAAGATTCAAATCGTGAGTTTCTCAAATTTAGGAGACTATAAAATTTCAGTTTTTAGGATAAAAATATTCTTAGTTGTCCTGAAATTAAAATTTTTAGTTTAAAGTTTCAGAACAAAAAGTACTGGCTAATTTCTATATTGCATATCTGAAAATGGCTATTTGTGCACTTACACCTCATATTATTCAACGATTAACTCATTTTCTATTTGTATTAAATAAGAACAAGCGGGATATTTTATCTGTTTTTATATTATCTATTGTTTCTTTGCTCACATTTGATCTGACACACTCGTTTTCCACCCCTAATTGTGTATTCTTTGCACTGATAGATTATGAGTATATTTCATATGATATTTTTTCAAGATAAACAATCACAATACCTGTGCGGTGAAACACCACGTCATAGAGGTTGCCTATCGTGATATGTAGGAAAAAAAAGAAATTTTGTTGCCCTTTTATAAACATTTGGATTTAAAACATGAATAGGAATAGATGGACTTTCTATAGGACCCATTTTATTAACAGGATTTATCACTACTTTAGCTACTTTAGCGGCTTGGCCAGTTATTCGAGATTCTCGATTATTCCATTTTCTCATGTTAGCAATGTACAGTGGTCAAATTGGATCATTTTCGTCTCGGGACCTTTTACTTTTTTTCATCATGTGGGAGTTAGAATTAATTCCTGTTTATCTACTTCTATGCATGTGGGGAGGAAAGAAACAGCTAAGATAAGGTCTAAGACCGTCTCTTCTTTTCCACATCCTCATTCCTCCTTCTTTCCGGATACTTAAGCTTCTAATGCTACGGAACCAGCTTTCCCAATCAATCAATTAAAATTAATGTGTAGGAACCTGCCCTCATCGAACTGAATGTCTACCCTTCCCGCATTTGAAGACAGACTAATGTTTAAGACCTCCTGCTTTCATGGAGATCCTTTCTTCTCTGACCGCCGGAGATTACCCATATATGGATGAATAACCGTGAAGTTCGACAATCTTTTGAGGGAGGGGAGTCGACTGACTGACAAGGAAGTGACAGAAGGGGATCGTGTCCTTAGACATCGTGATGCAATCATATCCCATCTCAACTGGGCATGTATATTTCTAGGCTTTCACAGTTTTGGTTTGTATATTCATAATGATACTTTCAATCATTTTTTGTTATGATGTGAAGTTATATGAATTTTTCTGTAATTTTTTCTTTTACACTAATACAATAAATCAAATTGACTGACATATTCTACCAACAAAATAAAAATAAAAACAAAAATCTCTTGAATAAGTAGCTTTTTTTATCCGGTTCTCATTCCCTTTTTGACTTTTGAATTTAATTTCACCTTCCTTTTCTTTTTCTTTTTTTTTTTTGCAGATAAGAATTGGGAGTATTAAAGGAAGTGGTGGTTTGGTGAAGGGTGGATAGATCACAGTGTATTTTTATTTTATAGAAGATTTATGCAGAGATATTTTTCGGGGAGGGACAAGGAATGTGCACTAGCAACACAAGAAATAACTAATCCAAAAATTTAATTTTGATTATGAATCAAATATGACTAGTCCTTGTTTTAATTAATTATCATATTCGAACAGCTCAAGTGTAATGATGTTCAGATGCGGATTCAGAATTTTAAGTTCGATTAAGGGTCTGATTTATCCTTCTACTATCAAAAATAGGCCTTATTTATCCGCCATTTGAGTTTTGTCAAAAATATCCCTACCGTTATACTTTTGATTTAAATTTATCCTTCCCCTGTTAAATACATCCTACCAGATTTTAAAAGGGCATGTGGCATCATTTGATTGGACCAGACGGCCCGCCCAGATCCTTTAATTAAAATCCGCCCAACCCAATTAATTAAAACCCGCCCGTCACATATAGATCTTCAGAATCTATGTGTTCTACTCGCTTTCTTATACTCTGTATAATTTCTTCCTTCCTTCTTTTGTTTCGTTATTCATTTCTTATTCTTCCTTTCTGGATCAGATTTCTTTGCTTTCTTTATTCATTTCTTTTCTTTCTTTATTCATTTATATGTCCTTTTTATTTCTGCTCAATTACAGACAAACCCACATATAAAATCACTATACAATCACAAATTTAGTCTCTCAATAATACAACAAATTTTCCCTTGATCTTAACCTTAACTTAAGAGGAAACTTTGGTTTGTGCTTTAACAATTTCCTTTAACAATAATGTCCAACATCATGATTAAATTGATATTATTCTCATGAATCAAACAGCAAATTTCAGCGGTAAATAAAAATATGAAATTTTCTTAACAGCTGCAGTAAACAAATCTGCCGAGTAGCATTACACAAACAACAATTTCAGTTTGATGGACTGTTGGATGCAAAATTATGGGTCGGGCGGATTTTAATTAAAGGATCTGGGCGGGTCATCTGGTCCAATCAAATGATGTCACGTGCCCTTTAAAAATCTGGTATGATGTATTTAACAGGGGAAGGGTAAATTTAAACCAAAAGTATGACGGTAGGAACATTTTTGACAAAAAACTCAAACACAGGATAAATAAAGCCTATTTTCGATAGTAGAAGGGCAAATCAGACCCTTAACCGTTTTAAGTTTATGGGTTTTTATCGCAATTTCAAATTAATATGCAATAATAACTGGGTTCACAAATAGATATTTATAGATATTTTATAATTTTTAACAAAAATACAGAATTTACGCAAAAGTTACTGTGTTCTCGAGAAACAATATCTTATACCCTAAATCCGTCCCTGATGACGCTCTTAAAAAATTAAGTTGGTGAATTTAGATGATATAATTATTAATATACTATATAAAAGATAAGTCGAACGCTAATAAAACCTCTGACATTTCGCTTTTTCAGCTTGTTTAGCTTTTGTGTCAAAAGAAAGAAAAGGGTGTTATAAATATATTATATTATGGATGTTCATTTAGTATTTAGTTGTAAATAAGTTTCCTGAAGAAGCTTATTCATATGGGACTCTGTCGTAAATATGTTTATCTATTTAGTATTCTATTGGAAATAAGCTTCCTGGAGAAACTTATCACTTCGGTACCCAATTATGGATAAATATTACCTCCGGTAGAAGATTATCCATACCGGGTATAATAAGCTTATCTTTTCAGTATCCGGTTATGGAAAACCATTACCCCCGGTAGAAGATTATCCATACCGGGTATAATAAGCTTATCCTTTCAGTACTCTGTTATGGATAATCATTACCCCTAGTAGAAGATTATCTATACTGGGTATAATGAACTTATCCCTTTAGTACTCCGTTATGGATAAACATTACTATCAGTAAAAGATTATCCATATATGGTATTGTAGCAGCTTACACAGCAGCTTACACAACAACTTGCAGTAGCAGCTTACACATCAGCTTCCTTTCTTCTATAAATAGAAGTGATTCAGTATTATGTACATCAGTTTGAATTCGAATAATATATCATTCTCTCTCTATACTTATCTTTACTTTACAGTTTTTATTTTATAACACGTTATCAGCACGAGACTCTTCCATCTCGAGCAAATATTTTGGAAGTATCTGAGGTAAGAACTTTCTTTTCTTAGATAATGTGAAATCTTTCTAAATTGGAATTTGTTGCCCTGGATATATCGGGCAAAAGCTACATGTCTTGGGTGCTTGATGCTGAAATTCATCTTGATGCGATGGGTCTGGAAGACACCATCAAAGACAAAAATCAGGCATCAAACAAAGACCATGTCAAAGCAATGATATTCCTACACCATCACCTTAATGAGGGCCTGAAAATGGAATATCTTACTATTAAAGATCCAGTCATACTGTGAAATAATTTAAAAGATAAATATAACCACCTGAAGATGGTCGTTCTTCCACATGCACGATATTATTGGACCTATATAAGGCTACAAGATTTTAAATCTATCAGTGAGTATAATTCTGCAATGTTCAGAACCATTTCTCAGTTGAAATTATGTGGTGATAATATTACTGATCATGATACGTTAGAGAAACTTTCACTGCTTTCCATGCCTCAAATATGCTCCTGCAGCAGCAATATCGAGAGATGTGATTTAAAAAGCATTCTGAACTTATCTCATATCTTCTTATACCCGAGCAACATAATGGGCTATTAATGAAAAACCATGAAAGTCGGCCTACTGGTTCTTGTCGATTTCCTGAAGTGAATGAGACGAACTTCCACCAAGCTAAACGTGGAAGAGGTCGTGGCCCCAATCATGGTCATGGTCGTGGTCAGGGAAGAAATCCCAATCATGGTAATAATAATGCACCAAAGAACCCTCCTCGCCACCAGCACTGGAAAAGGAAGGAACAAAAGCATGAAGCGATGCAAACACCAAATGCAGAGAGTGCATGCTATAGATGTGGAGGAAAGGGGCACTGATCGCGTTCCTGTCGTACGCCAAAGCACCTGGTTGAGCTTTATCAGGCCTCCCTGAAGAAGACAGAGAAAAATATTGAAGCAAATGTTATTGCGGAAAATGATTTAGACTTCATGCATTTAGATGTAGCACATTACTTTGCACTCCCAGATGGAGAAACGAGTCATGTAATTGGTAGTGAATCCGTAGAAATATAAATATTTTAATTTTTTTGTTTGTAATAGATAGTATGGTTATGTATTGTTATGCATAAATAAAAGTTATGTTTTAGTAATGCTGTTTACTATAATATATTTTATTTATGTCATTTTGAAGAATATGGATAATCCTCAAATTATGTTTATCAAAGGCAAATCATGAAGATATTTGTGTTATTGATAGTGGAACAACTCATGCCATATTCAGGGATCAGAAGTACTTTTCTTATTTGCATAAGGAAAAAGAAAATGTTTCAACAATTTCTAGTAATATAAGTTTGATTGAAGGCTTCAGAAGAGCCATTATCTTTTTGTTTAAGGGAACAAAACTTATTATAGACAATGCATTATTCTCCTCCAAGTCCCGAAGAAACTTGTCAAGTTTTATAGATATCCGCCGAAATGGGTATCATGTAGAGACAATAAATGAAATAAATGAGGAATATCTTTGTATTACAAAGAATATTTCTGGCCAGAAATGCATTGTAGAAAAGTTACCAACTTTATCTTTTGGATTATACTATTCAAAAATTAGTACTGTTGAAGCACACTCTATCGTAAACCAGAAGTTTACGGATTCAAATACTTTTGTGCTTTGTCATGGCCGTTTAGGCCATCCAGGATCAATAATGATGAGACGAATTACTAAAAATATATGTGAGCATCCACTAAAGAACCTGGAGATTCTTATAAATGACGAATTTTCTTGTGATGCTTGTTATCAAGGCATAATGATCACTTGACCATCACCAATGAAGGTTCGCTTGAATCCCCTCCCTTTTTAGAGCGTATATATGGGGATATATATGGACATATTCACCCACCAAGTGGGTTGTTTAGATATTTTATGGTCCCAATAGATGCATCTTCTAGATGGTCTCATGTGTGCCTACTATCATCTCGCAACCTGGCGTTTGCAAAGCTATTAGCCCAAATAATTCAATTAAGGGCACAATTCTCAGATTATTCTATAAAGGCTATTCGCCTCGATAATGCTGGAGAATTCTCATCTCAAGCTTTTAATGATTATTGTTTATCGGTTGGGATAAAAGTTGAACATCCTGTAGCTTATGTTCATACTCAAAATGGCCTTGCAAAGTCATTTATTAAACGCCTGCAATTGATAGCAAGACTACTACTTATGAAAACAAAATTGCCCACTACTGTTTGGGGCCATGCTATCTTGCATACAACATCACTTATCCGTCTTAGACCGATACATTATAATAAATATTCTCCGTCACAATTAGTTTTCGGTCATGAACCAAATATTTCCCATTTACAAATTTTCGGATGTGATGTATATGTGACAGTAGCACCACCACAACGCAATAAGATGAGACCACAGAGAAGGATAGGAATATATGTTGGGTTTGAATCACCCTCTATTATTCGCTATCTTGAACCATTGACAGGAGATTTATTTACTGCTCAATTTGCAGATTGTCGGTTTGATGAAACAAATTTCCCACAATTAGGGGGGAGAGAAAAAGGAAATCAAAAGAGAAATTGTGTGAAGTTTCATCATTATCTCACTTTGATCCATGTACCCCTATATGTAATCAGGAGGTCCAGAAGATCATCCATTTACAGAATATAGCAAATCAAATGCCAGACACATTTACTGATTTGAAAAGAATAACTAAGTCACATATCCCAGCAGAGAATGTTCCTATTCGAATTGATGTCCCAGTAGGACCATCTACTAGCATGAGAGCTGGTGAACCTAAAACACGCCTGAAGCGTGGTATGCCTTTGGGTTCTAAGGATCGAAATCCTCGAAAAAGAAAATCGACAAATGATCAAAATGATACTATGAAGGGATATCCTGAAGAGACCCAAGATCTGATTATTTCTAAGATTCCTGAAGAAATTAATGAACCCGAGGTTCATGCGAGTGAAGAACTTTTAATAAGTTCGACCAGTGATGGGATTAATTTAAATCGATATGAAATAGTGGTGGATAATACTTTTGCATATAATGTTGCACTTAATATTATGCAAGATAGTGAGGATCTTGAACCACGATTTGTCGAAAAATATCGGCAAAGATCTGGTTGGCCAAAATATCAAGAGGCAATTCAATTGGAATTAAAGTCACTTGCTAAAAGAGAGGTCTTTGGACCAGTAGTCGAAACACCTGTTGGTATAAAACCATTTGGTCATAAATGGGTTTTTGTGCGAAAAAGAAATGACAAAAATGAAGTTGAAAGATACAAAGCTCGCCTTGTTGCACAAGGATTCTCACAACGACCTGGAGTCGATTTTGATGAAATATATTCACCGGTTATGGATGCCATAACATTTTGATATCTCATCAGTTTAGCACTACATGAAAAGCTTGAAATACATCTAATGGATGTAGATACAACTTATCTGTACGGTTCGCTTGATAATGAGATTTATATGAAAATCCCTGATGGATTCAAAATGCCTGAAGCAAAATCTCAGGAAATATATTCAATCAAATTACAAAGATCTTTGTACGGTTTAAAGCAATCCGGGCGCGTGTGCTATAATTGCCTTAGTGAATATTTGCTAAAAGAAGGTTACATAAATGATGTCATTTGTCCATATATTTTTATAATAAAAATGACATCAGAATTTGTTTCACTTGCCGTTTATGTTGATGACATAAATCTTGTTGGAACTCCAGAAGAGCTCCAAAAGGCAATTGAATATCTTAAGAAATAATTTGAGATGAAAGATATTGGAAAGACAAAACCTTGTCTTGGTCTGAACATTTAGCAGACGGAATCTTTATCCATCAATCTGCCTATACAAAAAGGGTCTTAAAACGCTTTTACATGGACAAAGCGCACCCATTGAGTGCACCAATGGTTGTTCGATCCCTTGAAGTGAATAAGGATTTGTTCCAACCTCCAGAAGAGGAAGAGGAGCTCCTTGGTCCCGAAGTACCATATCTTAGTGCAATTGGTGCAATAATGTATCTTGCTAATGCTACAAGGCCTGGCATAGCATTTTCTGTTAATTTACTAGCAAGATATAGTTCTTCTCCTACTCGGAGACATTGGAACGGGATTAAACATATATTGCGATATTTAAAGGAAATTCTTGATATGGGTTTGTTTTATGCTAACAAAGATAGTGCATATCTTGTTGGTTATGCAGATGTAGGTTATTTATTCGATCCCATAAAGCTCGATCTCAAACCGGATACATATGTATATATGGAGGTACTGTCATATCATGGTGCTCCACAAAGCAATCTATTGTTGCTACTTCTTCAAATCACGCTGAGATAATAGCTATTCACGAAGCAAGCAGCGAATGCGTATGGTTGAGATCAGTAAGTCATTTTATTCGAGAAAAATGTGGTTTGGAATGTGAGAAAGGACCCACAATTTTATACGAAGACAATGTTGCATGCATAACCCAATTGAAGGGAGGATTTATAAAAGGAGATAGAACGAAGCACATTTCACTAAAATTATTCTATACACACGACCTTCAGAAAAATGGTGACATTGATGTGCAACTAATCCGTTCAAGTGATAATCCAGCAGATTTATTCACTAAATCTTTGCCAACTTCAACTTTTGAGAAGATGGTATACAATATTGGAATGCGGAGACTCAATTATTTGAAACAAGGTTTTCATCAGGAGGAGTAAAATACGTGATGCATTCTTTTCCCCTTATTAAGGGTTTTTCCCATAGGGGTTTCCTTATAAGGGTTTTAATGAGGTGCCAAGTAATGCGTATTACTAAATATGTGTACTCTTTTTCCTTCACTATAATTTTTTTCCCATGTGGTTTTTTCTAGTACTCTGTTGTAAATAAGCTTCCTGAAGAAGCTTATCCATATGGGACTCCGACGTAAATATGTTTATCTATTTAGTACTCTATTGGAAATAAGCTTCCTGGAGAAGCTTATCACTTCGGTATCCGGTTATGGATAAATATTATCCCCGGTAGAAGATTATCTATACCGGGTATAATAAGTTTATCCTTTCAGTATCCGGTTATGGATAAACATTACCCTCGGTAGAAGATTATCCATACCGGGTATAATAAGCTTATCCTTTTAGTACTCCGTTATAGATAATCATTATCCCTAATAGAAGATTATCTATACTGGGTATAATGAACTTATCCATTTAGTACTCCGTTATGGATAAACATTACTATCAGTAAAATACTATCCATATCTGGTATTGTAGCAGCTTACACAACAGCTTGTAGTAGTAGCTTACACAACAGCTTGTAGTAGTAGCTTACACAGCAGCTTGCAGTAGCAGCTTACACAGCAGCTTGCAGTAACAGCTTACACAACAACTTCCTTTCTACTATAAATATAAGTGGTTTCAGTTCATTATGACATCAATTTAAATTCGAATAATATATCAATCTCTCTCCATACTTGTCTTTACTTTACAGCTTTTATTTTATAAGAAAAGGTAACTTTTGGGGAAATAGTATTAGTACCAATACTAGGAATAAATTTTAAATATTATTTAGTTAGGGTAACTTATGCAATCTCTTGTATTTTTATATCTACTTGAACCTATCTCTATAAATAATAATCAGTTGCATACATCATAGTTAGACATGGTAAGGTTGGAGATAATGGTTCAAACTAACACTTCACAATTTATATAGAAGAAAGTCGTCCTATAAAGATTTCATACATGTTATAATTAATTCCCTACTAAAAATTAAAATAAATTATAATTAATATTCGTGCGAAAATGTAACTAAAGAGTATAAATAAATTTTAAATAAATTATCAATAATCTAGTGGTAGAATAGTATCCTGCCACAATATAGACCTCGATTCGATTTTCAAATGGTTTATGTTTTAATTATATACTTTAAAAATAACCGACTCTGATTGGTTTAAACTGATCGAAGTTGGTCAATTTTTTCGATCGATATTTTTTGGTCGGTTGTGGAATTTAATTCACATAACGAAATTGATTTCTGCAAACAGCACAATTATTGGCTGCCACGGAGCAGTCAATTTTTGATTGATTTTTATCAATTACCGTCCAACATGTTGGAAAAATTGGATGATTATGGTAGGGGTGTACATTCGAATCGATTATTTGTTATCGAAATCGAAAATATCGAAACCTTATTGAAATGATAACGATAAGCATATATACAAATCGATAATCGATAAGTAATTATTGATAAGGGTCAAAATCGAATCGATAAATCGAATGCACATCCCTAGACTGTAGACACTTGTAAAATGAGTAATTACCTATTTGTGTATTATTTTTTACACAATAAAATTAGTCGTGATGATGTATTTTTTTTTGTTTTGTTTTTTACACCGTTGGACTGTTTGTGGCATACAGTTGATCCCTTACTTTAGTTTTGTTGCATGTGCTTGTTGATACAATTGTTATGTTATAAATGATGTTCATATTATTTTAGCTTCTTATTGTCCATATTAGTAAGGCGCATTTATAGCAATATACTTTTCGTGGAATCTCGTAAATTTTCTTATTAGTGTAATCAATAACTGAATCGAGCTATCAAAATCGATAAATTGAAATCAAAAAAATCGAAAATCTTATTGAAACGATAACGATAAACATATGTACAAATCGATAATCGATAAGTAATTATCGATAAGGGTAAAAATCAAATGCATACCCCTAGATTATGCAGAATAAAAGGTCTAGCTTGAGGCGTGTTAAGGACACTTTCCTTAAGGATAATTCGCCCACACCGAGAAGAATAATATTACGCGTATCCCCCAAAATTCAACAAGCTTTTCTATCATAACTTGAAACAGAAAAAACAAAGATTTATGAGAAGAAAATCCAGCACAAAGAAAAGAAAAAAAATATTTTCTGTTTTTTTTTTCACACCCTCAAAGATGAAAACAAAACATATATATATATATATATATATATATATATATATATATATATATATATATATATATATATATATATATATATATATATATATATATATATATATATATTTAGTCCAAACAAATGGACTATCTTTCATATAACGTCCAAGCCATAATGGCTATTTTCAAAATGGAATGACTGTTACAAACAAACGTTTTCATTTAGAAAATTTAAAACGTTTTAAACATCAATACAATTAAGATGTTTGGTCAGTTTGCTTTTGACTAAGTAACGTCCAAAATGAAAAATCATTAAGGCTTAATAAACAAAACGTAAAACCATTTAAGGCTATCAAATGTTTTCAAATCTTATATATAAATATATTTAGGTATTCAAAATCAGTTTTATTATTTCACAATTGTATTGTAAAATTTGTTACAAACAATAAGAGTAATTACTATAATAAATAACAATTAATATTATATCAAAGAATGAACATAGACATTTCTTTTTGAGATATTAAAAATATTATTTTTTAACAATCCCTCACATAACTCAAAAAGAATGTCATGCAATAAAATAAAATAAAAAATTTTGCTGGGTTTTCACAAATAAGCATAATGCATCGAATTTGATGTCTCTTGGACTATGAGCCAGACCTAGATAAAATAAGATTAAACTTACAGAACAAATGATGAACTTTAGAACTTCTATGAACCAAGAATTCTTTTATAAATTTAATATCTTATCTAACATTATACTCGCACACACTTTGTTGTTTATCGCGATTTTGCGCTAATAGGCCATGCGCGCGCCTGGTTTTCATGAGTGCTTTAGAAATTTTGCCACAAATTTTATAGGAGCGGTCCCACTCCACACTCATATAGGTCCATCCATCAAGTGTATTCTGAAGCACAACACACCACCTATAAAAGGCTATGGATTATCGGATTAAGAGTTTAATAACTCAACCCCACATTCCTTGCAGTCTTGCACTATATACACACAAATACCATAGGAAGAGACATAATTTGATAGTGCACATTTGATCAACTAATGACTTGTTATTACCCATATGAACCTACTTCATGGGATCTCCAATCACATAGGTTGGGTTACCATCATTGTTGATTCATTTCAAATTGGCAAAAGTATCAACCCCTCGATGTTTCACTTATTAGTCAAAGGATCGGCCAAATCCTCTTTTGACTACACATAATACGTCTAAACATTTTTCATCTACGAGCAATTGCTAAATCACGTTATGTTTCTAGATAATGTATATACTCATCTCGTTGAAAGATTTATTTTCTTACAATGGCTATTGCGCCTTGGCAATCACAATTCCTCGACATAATTTTTGTCAGTTTAACTCACCAAGGGGTTGCTTACTTCCAAGCAATTTTAATACCACAATACACACCAAGTGGTGATCACACAACAAGTAGCTAGTTTTCTCTCATCTGAATCAGAGATTCAATATCATCACTGTATCTTTTCTAATACAGTGAAAAATCCACATACAAAATATTAACGTGTAGTAATTCTCAAATAAAGTATAAAATCATCTTAAATAGAATAAAACTTGACTAATGTACAAATGCATTTTGAAACATCTTTCAACACATAAGAATTTATTTTTCCTTTTGGTATCTTCCATATTATAATACCATAGTAAAAATTTTAAAATGTAGAAGCAACTTTAACTTCTACAGACATATCTCAAATCAGTAGGAGTCGAGTCACAATTCAACAATTTCGTTACTCAAATGACTAAGAGAACTGAAGCAACACAACTTTTCATAGCATGAAATACAACATATTTTTTATCTTCAATACAAATTTTTGCCACAAAATATCTCAATTTTGTAAAGCTTTATTATAATATTAATAAAGAATTTTATCTCTTTTTTCTTTCTTAAGATCATGCTATTTAACTCTGGACATCACGCCCCCCCACATTTTCAAAAATTTCAGCTTAAGGAGATAACCTTTTCACAACTCATAAAGAGTTCTGCTTTATAAATAACATGCTAATAATATAGCTTCACCCAAAATATTTTATCACTAAATTAGAAACTATGCATGACAAGAAATATTTAATTCATGGCAAGAGGTCACTAACGTTAAATAGTATATAAATGTAAATACCATTTATTCTTATGATCTCAAGCAACGTAGCAAATTGTCCTTTTGACATGTTAGGAAATTCCACAATTACCGAAATATACCTCTTAAATATGTTAAAAGGGAATATTTACAATTCTCTCTCTACAAAATTAGAGCAACATCTTTCACTATGCAAAATATACATACAAAATTAAAAATCCACATCACCAAATAATATACAACTATAAACACATCTAAAATTGAAATGATATTATATGTATCATCTTGAGGTCAAAGATATATGCCCATTATATTCTCACGAGAATTAGCATGAAAGAATAAATGTTGAGAAAGTATTAGTTTAATTATGCATACCTGTCACTTAGATATAATATTACGCAATATCAAGCAGAAAACATTACCGCATGTCTTTAAAGTCCGTCAAAATTCATAAGTAGCATTCTCCATAAGAACAAAACAGAAATATCCTTAAGATTGTTGAAAATATTGAATGATTATGGAGAATAAAAGGTCTAGCTTGAGGCGTGTCAAGGACACTGTCCTTAAGGATATTTCGCTCACATCGAGATGAATAATATTAGGCGTATTCCCAGGATTCAACAAGCTCTTCCAATATAACTTGGAACAAAAACAACAAAGATTTTTAAGAAAAAAACACGACAAAAAAAGAAAAAAAAAAGTGTTTTCTGTTTTTTTTACACCCTCAAAGATAAAAACAAAACATATATATATAGTCCAAACAAATGGACTATTTTTCAGATAACGTCCAAGCCATAATTGCTATTTTCAAAATGGAATGACTGTTACAAACAAACGTTTTCATTTAGAAAATTTAAAACGTTTTAAACATCAATACAATTAAGATGTTTGGTCAGTTTGCTTTAGACTAAGTAACGTCCAAAATGAAAAATCATTAAGTCTTAATAAAAAAAACGTAAAACCATTTAAGGCTATCAAATGTTTTCAAATCTTATATATAAATATATATAGGTATTCAAAATCAGTTTTATTATTTCACAATTATATTGTAAAATCGGTTACAAACAATAAGAGTAATTTCTATAATAAATAGCAATTAATATTATATCAAGGAATGAACATAGACATTTCATTTTGAGATATTAAAAATATTTCTTTTTTAACACAGCAGCCATTTTTTTATTAGTGTGATTCTCTTACATGAAAATAAAATATTTCCTGGGAGATTAAACAAATCTATAAAATTTAGTATGAGCTGCAAAATTAATTGCCCCGTAAGGTAATTAGGAGGCAATCATATATATAAAATACATTTATCGACATCGAACTAAATATTTTCCTTATATTTAATTACATGTTGACTAGTGGAAGGGTTCGGAATGGGAGAAATTTGCCCTCTCGAGTATGACATTTGCATTCTAATAAAGAAAAAAAAAGGGACATTGGACTTATCTCTAAAATGCATATTTATTTTGTGCTGCAGTTTGTTTTTCTATTGGACAGATCAAATGGTGACATAACCATTATCAAACTAATAAAAGATGTTGATGATTTACTAATTGACGGCATGCATCAAATTATATATAAGAAAAAAAGAAAAAAAAGACACCTCGACGTAAGTATCAACAAAAGTCTTACCTGCCAACTATAATTTTTAGCTTTTTCCTACGGAAAAAAAAAAAGAAAAAAGATCTCTCAAGTCATGGTTGATCAATTTTATTTTAAAAAAAAAACGAAATACTTAAATAAAAGTCAGATATGCAGAGTTCAAAAATAAGTAGTACTCCTAATGAATAGCTGATGTCAGAATTTTCGGCCATAACAGTGGACGAAAGATTCAACTTACTAAAGCAGCTTTCAATAACAATAACAATTACTTAGTATAGTTCCACAAAGTGAGATTTGGGAAAGATAATATGTAGACGAGCTTTACCCCTACCCAAAAGAGCAAAGAGGTTGTTTCCAATCGACCCTCGGCTCAGTGAAGGAAGGGAAAAACAAAAACAAAAACAAAAGAGCATTAGTACATCCAGCAGAAATAACGTAAATAATTATCCAAACATAGTAACCATAAATAAAATAACATGCAATAATATCATACAGTAACTACCATAAATAACTATCATAAGGGAGACACAATTCAAAACACAAATCTTCTATGGATAGCCCTGCCAAGCCTCACCCAACCCCAGGTGAGCAGTACCAAAAACTCTAGGAGCCCTATCCTACAACCATGATACTAGACCTCCAGACTTTCCTATCAAGGGCCATGTCTTCGGAAACCCGCATTCTAGCCATATCATGCCTAATCACCTCTCCCCAATACCTCTTAGGCCTCCCTCTGCCTCGCCGAACGCCGACCATCGCCAGCCGCTCACAACTCCTCACCGGGGCATCAGGACTTCTCATCCGCACATGCCCAACCACCTCAGCCTCGCTTCTCGTATCTTCTCATCCACCGGGGCCACCCCCGACTTCTCTCGAATAACTTCATTCTTAATCTTATCCAACCTGGTGAGCCCGCACATCCACCTGAGCATCCTCATCTCCGCAACCTTCATTCTCTGAATATGAGAGTTCTTCACTGGCCAGTACTCCGCCCCATACAACATTGCAGGTCTAACCACAACTCTATAAAATTTCTCCTTGAGTTTCTGTGGAACTTTCTTGTCACACAGGACTCCAGATGCAAGCCTCCACTTTGACCACCCCACTCCTATACAATGAGTGACGTCCCCGTCAATCTCTTCGTCCCCCTGAATCACCGACCCAAGATATCTGACACTATCTCTCTTGGCGATGACCTGAGATCCAATCATCACGTCCCTGCCTACTTCGCTCAGCTCGGCCCTAAACTTGCACTCCAGGTATTCTGTCTTAGATCTGCTTATTTTGAAACCCTTAGATTCGAGAGTCTGTCTACATACCTCTAACCTCTCAATAACACCGACCCTCGTCTCGTCAATCAAGACTATGTCATCAGCAAATAGCATACACCAAGGCACATCCCCTTGAATATGTCGGGTTAGAGCATCCATCACCAAGGCAAACAAGAGAGGGCTAAGCGCCGATCCTTGATGGAGCCCCATAACCACTGGAAAATGGGTTGAATCGCCACCCACCGTCCTAACCCTAGTCTTAGCTCCATCTTACATGTCCTTGATTACTCTGATGTAGGCTTCCGGCACGCTCTTCGTCTCCAAGCACCTCCATAGCACCTCCCTTGGGACCTTGTCATACGCCTTCTCCAAGTCGATAAGCACCATGTGCAGGTCTTTCTTCTTATCCCTGAACTGATCCACCAGCCTCCTGACAAGGTGGATAGCTTCTGTAGTGGAGCGGCCCAGCATGAAACCGAACTGGTTCACAGATATAGATGCCATCTTCCTCACCATCGCCTTGATCACCCGCTCCAGACCTTCATGCTGTGACTTATTAGTTTGATACCCATATAGTTGTTGCAGCACTGGATATCTCCTTTGTTCTTGTACAAGGGCACCACTGTACTTCACCTCCACTCCTCCGGCATCCTTTTGGTCCTGAAGATCGCATTGAACAACATGGAGAGCCACTCCACTCCTGACTTACCCATTGACTTCCAGAACTCCGCCGGGATCTCGTCAGGCCCGGTCGCTCGACCCCTACTCATCCTACGCAAGGCCCCCATGACCTCCTCCGCCCTAATACGCCTGCAGTACCCAATGTCTCTATGTTTCTCTGAATGCCCCAACTCTCCTAGATCTATCTTACGATCCCCCTCCTCGTTTAGTAAGTCTCGAAAGTACGCCTGCCACCTCTGCTTGACTTGAGACTCCCCCATCAGAACTATATCATCCTCGCCCTTGATGAACCTTACTTGGTCAAGATCACGCGCGTTCCTTTCCCTTGCTTTAGCTAACCGGAATAACTTCCAGTCCCCGCCTCTCTCCCCTAGTTCCTCGTACATGCGACCAAACGCCGCGTTTTTAGCTTCCGTAACCGCTAGCTTTGCTTCTTTCCTCGCCACATTGTAGATCTCCCTGTCCGCTCTCCGTTCTTCCTCGCTTGTGCTCCCTGCCAACTTAGCAAACGCTGCCTTCTTCACCTCCACTTTTTCTTCGACTACATCGTTCCACCACCAGTCACCCTGATGTCTGCCTAAATAGCCTTTGGCTACCCCGAGTACGTCCCTTGCTACCTCCATAACCAAGTTCGCCGTCTATGACCACATAGCGTCCGCTTCACCAGAACTTCTCCAAGATCCACCCTCAGCTAACCTCCTCTGCAACTCCTGTGCTTTCTCCTTCGTCAAAACACCCCATCTAATCTACGGTTATCCTCGAGCACCCCTCCTCTCCCTCTTCACCCAGAGACCGACATCCATCACTAGGAGTCTATGAAGAGTCGAAAGGGACTCTCCCGTAATAACCTTGTAGTCCTTGCACATACCGTTATCGCTCCTTCTGAGGAGGAGGTAATCAATCTGAGTCATCGCCGCGGAACTCTTGAAGGTGACCAAATGCTCCTCCCTCTTCTGAAATATCGAGTTCGCAATCTGAAGCTCGGAAGCCCTTGCAAAATCAAGCAGTGACGTGCCTCCTCCGTTCCTTACCCCAAAGCCGAAGCCATCGTGCACCTCACCATAACCACCAGCATCAGCCCCAATATGACCATTAAAGTCCCCTCCAATAACTAACTTCTCAGATTGGGGAATACTACTCACCAGATCATCCAAGCCCTCCCAAAAGCGCCTCCTCGTCTAAGCCCGCTTGAGGACATTGAGGACGCAACCCCCAATTACCAACTTAATAGACAATAACCTATCATCGCTCGCCTAACCTCGACCACAGATTCCCTTAGATCCCTATCTACCAAGATGCCCACTCCATTCTTACCTCTCACGACCCCAAAATACCGCAGCTTAAACCCGTTTACATTCCTCGCTTTCGACCCTTTCCACCTAGTCTTCTGGACACAGGCTATATTTACTAAAGTAGCTTTCAACTTATGATATAATCAGCACGCTCTGCTTGTTAATTGAAAAAAAAGATTTTAAGTAAGCATATGCATTAACAATATTAATAATATTTACATAATTAAATTAATTAAAACATTCAAGCTGACTTTAGTATTTATTCTACTTTACCGGTCAATAGCTCGAAAACTTAATTAATGGACTGTCATTTGGTGTAACGATGGACCAATGAGGACTGGGCATTTGCATCTATACCCGATTTTTTAATCATGTTTTAACTTATGTCCGTTTTGTAAAGAAAAATCGTAAGTGTATCCATTTTTTCGCATAACTTCAGCATACGGGGCTAAAATAACAAAGGCAATCACGCAAAACTTCAACATTCTAGTAGACGGGCCTGAAGTAGCAAGTGTGCTGAACCAAAAATGTGCTAAAATTTTTATTTGTAATTGTTGAACTTAAGCATAATAGCTAAAATTTTATTCTCTATTTGCTGAAGTTTTTGTTTGTAATTGCACTAAATAAGCTGAAATTTTTTTGTCCTAAATTCATCAGTTTTGTCATTAAGCTTTTTTACAAACTTCAGCAGAAGATGCTGAAGTTATTTAGTTCATTTATAAAAACTTCAGTACTAAATAAGCTGAAGTTTTATTGTCTTGGATAAGCTTTTTCAAAAATTTCAACAGAAGATGCTGAAGTTATTTAGTTCATTTGTAACAACTTCAGTACTAAAAGCTGAAGTTTTTTTTGTCTTGGATTCATTAGTTTTGTCATAAAGCTTTTCCAAAAACTTCAGCAGAAGATGCTGAGGTTATTTAGTTTATTTATAAAAATTTCAACACTATATAAGCTAAAGTTTTTGAAAAAGCTTTCTAACATACTAGATAAATAATCAGATTGTCAACAGTATCTAAATTATAAATTTGGAAACAATAAACGTGAAAAGAACAGAATTATCATTGTCTACTAATTTAGGTGCGTGAAAATATTCAAAAATTATTGTCTAATAATTTACGTAATTAGTTATAATTTATTTTTAAATAATCTGATAAATACACTTATGGCAATCATCCCATGAACTGAAGCAGCACCAAAAGCAGCAGAAGAAAGAAGAAGAAGAAGAAGGAGAAGAAGAAGAAGAAGAAGAAAAAGATTTCTTTTATTAATATTAACGACGAGATCTATTATCGCTTTTTGCATGTCCTCTAAAATTCAATATAGGTGCAAATTCTCCCAATTTGTAGCCTACCATACTATCTATTATATAAATAGGCAAATGCTCTTTTTCATTATGGATAGCAATAGTATAACCGATCATTGTGAGAGAAAAAGAAGAAGAAAAAGAAGAAGGAGTAATTAGGATAGAAAAAGAAGAAGGAGTAATTAGGATGAAATTATTTAAAAAGTATATACAAATTAAAAAAAATTAAAAAAGAAATATATATTATATGAAAGCGACCAAATAGAATACGCATACAATTTTTACTAACAACTATTTCTGCTTGTTGTGTAAGTTACGTTACCGGAGAAATGGATTGAGGTACATCATGGGACTGAACAAAGGACGTGTTTGATAGATAAACTCATAAAAGTCATTTTATAAGAAAATACTTTTCATAAAAAAATATTTTTGAATTCAAGATACCAAAAGTATGTGGAAAACTTTTTTTATCCAGGGGAAAAAGTTATTATCCTAGTTATATTAGTTATAAATATTATAACTTTTAACTACATTTTTTATTAATATAGATATTATTAGCAAAAGCCATAATAGTTTTTTAAAAATCATTAAATCAGAGAGCAAAAATGATCATTCAACTCAAGGCCAGTCTTATTTAGCAACTATTGCAACAAAAAGAAAAGAGTATTAAATATTTGGAAGATACCTTCACCTGGTTTCATGGGATACGGTCTAAAATTTACGTGGCTACTTGGGGTCTGCGTGTCATTAACATTCATACTCCTAAAAAAGGACAAGTAACACAAAGAAATATTCACCCTTTTATTTTGAGTTGTTCACTATATTAAAAATGTATTTTTATTTTTATTTGTGTATTATTGCAAATCAATAGAAAAATAATCGTTTTTCCTATTTTACACTTAATATTAACTAATTATTCTTTGAATCATTTCTCAAAATTATTGAAAATATTATTATTATTATTATTATTATTATTATTATTATTATGGATAAATTTATAACATATAAACATTTTTTTTAAAGGAAGTACAAAATCAAAAGCAAATAACTAAAAATAAACCGAGGGAGCATAATTGAAGCAATAATTGCTCTCTTACCCTTAAGGTGCTTAACGTGTAAGTAATTTTAAACAACCACTTTAATACATTCTTAAGACACCCATTTGGCTTTATGAAAGCTATAGTCCTCCCTTTTCCTAGAACGTTCATTCTCCATTTCTTAAAGGAGAGCATAACCTAATGTAAAGCATTATTTTATTACTCTCCCCATCTCATATTAACTGTCGTGATTATTAAAAAGAATTATCTCAAATTATTTGTTATTTTAGAAGTTCATGATAAAATTGATTATCTTTTTTATTTTTTACCCTAAATAATTATTATTTTTAAAAATAAAGATAATACATAAATAAAATAAATATTCAATGAAAAGAAATTATATTTTAAGTCATAAACAAAGTAAAAAAGTCTAATCCCTTTCTAAATTAATGTTTCTTAAGGGGTGTATAAAAGAAAAATACAAAAGATAATATGAGACACATGGAGTACCTAAAAGTTTGTGGTAAATTTGTATCCCCTATTTGTTTGAACAAATTCTCCACTTTAATTGGTTTTTTAGAAGACGAAATACAAAATTTAATGTTTCACGAAAATACATTAATCGAACATATATTCCTTTGAAATTCCATAGTGGCACAATAGAGGAAAACAAATATAATCTATATTTTATTAAAAGGAGAGGACAAAGATCTCTCCTTAATTCAAGTGGTATCTTAAAAAAAGGACACATTGTATAATTAGTTACTAATTAATTATTTAGTTATTATAATTATTAATTAACAAAGAAATTAATTACCAAAATTAACTACTCAAACATGGGTGAGGGTTGGTTTAGGGTAGTTAATTTTTTATTTAATTTTTTAAAATTATTTTCATTTTTATGTATTTTGAAATAAAAAGTGTATTTATTCATTAAAATTCAAATAATATTATTTAGAAAATATAATAAAATTTATTTTTTAAAAATATTTTCAAGAGTAATAAAATGTGTATCTTCTGTTATGCTACCAAAGAAATTAGCAGATAAAAATATTCAACAAGTAATATTCTAATAATTTCTATTAATAATATAATTATACTAAACATTGGATATTATAATAAACAAAAATACGTAACAAAAAAGTTATTTGATAACTATATAAGTCCCTTTAATTTAATAGAGATTATTCATTAGAATTTCAGACAATATCTACTCTTATTTATATGGAATATGAGAAGCAAATCATTGTGATGATTCCCAATGTAACATCAAAAAATTAACAAAGTGTCAAAATTTAGGACAAAACTCCAATAAATTTGGAGATTCAAAAATTATGTACAAAAAAAATAATAAAAACAACAAAATTAACTGCCTAAAATTAACTACTCTAACATGAGTTATATAATAAAGATAAATACATAACAAAAAATATATTCGATGATATAATAAAAAAAATACATAACAAAAAAAATAATTCGATGTTGTATAAGTCTCTTTAGTTTAATAGAGATTTTATTAATTAAAATTTAGATAATATAATTGAGAACAATAGAATAAAATTTAACATAATAACTATTTCAATAGTAATAAATTATATATCTTCTCTTATGTTACAGAAAAAAGCGAGCAGATGAAAATATCAAACAAAGTAATATATTAATAAAAAATTCAATTAACAATGTAATAATACTAAACATTGGATAATATAATAAAAAAATATAGAACAAAAAAGTTATTCTCAGACTATATAAGTACCTTTAATTTAATAGAGATTTATTATTGGGTATATCGTATTGACAAATAAGATGACAATTGAAATTTATTAAAGCGATAAGATCTAATAGGATCAAACAAGCCCGATCACAATTTAATTCAGTTAATATTTTTTAAAAATTTACCGCACATCACACGGATACGACTACTAGTTTCTATTAAACGAAACATTAAAAGCAGAATTGGATAAACAATTCTAGCAATCAATAAAACTAAAAATGCTTCCTTTTAACGCTTGTGATCCAACTCCTTGTTGAAGAAGTTTCTAAAAGGAAAATGAAGAAAATATTGCATGCACGCTTAAACTAACCCTTTACATTTTGGTATTCTTAGCTATTCGAATTGTAGTTTGTTTGGTTGGATGCTGGTGTCTGAGCCTTAATTATGTCTAATTCCAGAGTTTCTGGGTTTGTGTTTTTGATTGTACATTCTTAGCTGGTAAATTAAAACCAAAAGAAAAGACAAAGTTTGTTTACGTAGTTAATGTTGTGTTTGTTATTTCAACTTAATTTTTTATCTGCATATATTACTACTTAATTAATAACGTGTTTCTTATTCTACGTTCTTTTTTTGCATAAAATAATACATGTACATATTCCTATATGCATATATTATTTACGGAAAACAAAACTAACTATCGAATAAATTAATGCTAACTTTTAAGTGGAGATAAAATTTCCTTAATCCCAAAAAGCCCGTCGATCCAAATGAGTCATTTTTTTGGTCTTTCTTTGCTTCCTACCTCGAAATTGGCCCACGGCACAACGCCCCTTTGCTTCGTGTGAAGTTCAGTTCACCGCAATGCAGCGGAGGAATAACCGCGACGCGAAGTTCCTTATCTTAGTTGGATTTTGCTGGTGCCACCAAAACAATAGATAATCGGCGAATATGTGATGTTTAGAATTTTGTTGGTGCACCGGAAGAATGAGCCATCCGTTTTCTATGAATAATAATGTACTAAATTAAGTAATCAAATTCTAGAATACCACACTGTACAATTCAAGAATTAGCAATATTAAGATGAAATATCAACATCAACAGTAATTAAGGCAGGCCATCTTAATCTAATTACGTCACTTTCATTATATATTTCATGTTACAACTCCTCAGAATTCCTCCTTTAGAATCTTTGACATGCAATAACAGCTTACTTGTTTGTTGTAAATTTATTAATGTGGTAGCTAGGGGCATGCATGTAAGAAAATAATTGTTCTTCCTAGAAATAAATACTGATAATTCTAGTAAGTTTCGTACATGGTTTGTCTTAACCACGAAGGAAAGCGAATATTAATGTTGATTCTATTTTTGAGTGGTTCCCATAAATTCATTTTCATGGGGTCCAACCAAATTAAATTCAAGTTTGAAACTGAATTCTAAGCTAATGAAACATCGACATGAAGAAATCCAACTTCTCTGCCACCCATTCGCTCTCTCTTTATTTCTTTCTTAGGTTTTAATTATATACATATTGACCGGGTTAAAAATGTATATATATTGTTAGTGCGTTTAACAGGTTATATACAACAAGTATATATTGCTCTATCTTTTGATCAAGTTATTATAACAAGTTTGATGCAGAAAGCTACTCGTTGTATATTACATGAATTAATTTAATAGTGTAAAAATTCTTTAAATTGTCGATACTAAGAGAACATAAGTTGTTATTCCTGAATTTAATTGTGCACCAGACTGATTATTGTTTGAATGCAAATTAATGAATTTATATAGCCAGCAGATTACAAGCAGTTCGCCAAACTGACTGCATTTTTTATAGTAATTAAAGACGAAGCTTATAAGTTATAAGTATACATGGTCTATGTGTATTTACATTGTCCAAAAACAAATAAAGTTCCTTTTATTTTCTAAAAATGAGGTTTGATCACTACCAACCAACCAATCATAGAATCACTGATAGGCGATAGCTACTTTCACTATATTCCTTCACGCATTCAACTTGTAACCTCTTGATTCAACCTGATAATCTTTATCACTTAGATTTAAAGCCACAATAGTAATGCACCAACTATTCTTCCTAAAAAAGAGCGGAAGGTAACAAAGTATTCCTTGGCAACAACAATATTTTAGACAACTATGAGAATTATACTAAAAGATACATAACATACTTTACATTATTTTGGTCAATTAACCTACATCAATCTACTAATATGAAAGAGAGAATAAAACTTATCGAGAGAATAAATTCCCCACCCTAAACAAGACTCTCTTAAAGACGATATTGTAGTGTTATATATTGTTATTGTATATGAATAAAAGATACTCAATTTATTGTCATAATCGAAGTTTCTACCATCGGGACCGTGATGGATCCTAACATTACACTTGCTAGGCAAGTCAACGTTAAAGTATTATTAACCAATTTTCTTTATGTTTCGGTGATTAAAAGTAAACAAGCTAAAACAAGAGTAAATAGCCTCTTTGTTTATATACTATTACCCACACTATTGCTATTACTACCGAGAATCCGGTATCACAATCCACTAATACACTAAGATTTTCTACAAATGTTTGTTCGAAAGAAGATACAACTGTTTATGAAGGGAAGTAAAAAGAGAAAATGTAGGAGCATGGAATGGGACGCCAGGGCCTGTGGATGCCAGCAAGACTATCTTGGGTTTTCTAGCTGACATTATTTGTGCCCGACCTCTCGATCAATCACTACCTACTCCAAAATATGCCCAGAAATTGCACAGTATAGTATCAGTACATCCGACCCATATACTGGTAAGTGCCAAGCCTAACCTTAACGAGGTAGTGCGAGTCTACGACGGGGCAATTACAATATAACCTGCATACATTGTATAATAAAAGCAGAAAGAAGGACATGACAAAATAAAGCAGTAACTTGTGAGGAATGAATACAAAACTCAACTGTCTTAACAGTATCCAACCATAACCAATCGTTAAGTAAAATGCGAAGCTACAGAATAACTTACACAATAGAAAAAAGATACATAAACAAAAAACTGATGCGGCGCGCATTCCGATCCCACCATATATCAATATCTCAATCCACCCTTATTTTTCATGTTACAGTGTGCAACTCGATCCCATCGTATATTAATATCAATATGAATATTCACCCTTTTTACTCCATATCAATCCACCCTTATTTCTCATGTTGTCGCGTGCAACCCGATCCCACTGTATAGTAGCAATTCACTCTTATTCCTTCTGCTGCAGCGTGCAACCCGATCCCACTATATAATAGCATTTCATACTTATTCCTCCTTAATATATATCACTATTGTTCCTCATGTTGCGACGCACAACCCGATCCACCATATCAGCATCAATTACTCAATAGGTACACAAATTTCACAATTTAACTCATAACTCTTCACAATATTTAAACCTCGAACCAAAGCAAACAGAAAGCTTATACACTATGAAACTTCATACAAATAATACTACTCAATGAAACCAATCCAAAATATACCATAAAACAATGATAAACTAGCTTAAACCAATAATATGAGATAATGGAACTACGGGAACAATGAAAAATAGTGTCTGACAAGTAGCAATTAAGCATGAAAATATCAGTAAAACATGTAGCAGTTAAGGCAGGAAAAGACAATATAACAAGAACGGGAAGAAAACAGCTAAAACAGATAAAAGCTCACCTATACGCTACTTACAGGGATTTTTTCACTACTCAATTACCGTTTTTCCTCTAGATTTCACCTCCAAACCACTCTCATCTAGCCATAATTAACTTAATAATATCAAATATTGCTAAAAGAATTAATTTTAATACATAAATTTAGGTTTTCCAATATTTTTCCCAAAAATTCAAAAATTAACCCTGAGCTCGCTTAGTCAAAACTAGAGGTTCAGACCAAAATATGTTCACCCATTCATACCCGAGCCCGGATATGTAATTAGTTTTGAAATACAACCCCAATTTGAGGTCTAAATCTCAATTTTCTAAAAATTACTAATTCTACCCAAACCCCCAATTTTTACCATGGAAATCCTAAATTTTTGATAGAAAATTCATGAAATATGCTGAAAAATTGAAAGAAAGTGGGTTAGCATCACTTACCAAAGTATTGGGGAAGAACTGATCTTGGGAGATTCTCCTATACGGTTCTAGGATTTGGAAAATGTGAAGAATGAGAGAAAATTCTGTCAAACTTAAGTTTTGATCAATTGCTGGTATCGCATTTGCGATTTGGGGTTCGCAAATGCGATCCCCTCAAATGTGAGTCCCTCAAATGCGAAGAACCTATTGCAAATGCGAAGGTTTCATATTCCTGTCTTCATTGAATTTGCGACAAATTGTTCGGAAATGCGAACTTTGGTCCTTCCACAAATGCGACAATTGACCGCATTTGCGATCACTGTTGCCAAGCTCCCACTTCACAATTGTGGAGATTTGTCTGTAAATGTAAAAATTGTCTCCCAGCAAATGCGACCTCCTGAACGCAAATGTGATCTAGTGCTGGTCCAGGTACACTTTGTAAATGTGAAGAATTTGCTAGCAATTGCGAGCCTGCCAGTATGATGAATGTTCGCAAATGCAAATAGTGATCTTGCAAATGCGAGATTAGACACCAGTCACAAAAATTGCAGAACCAGCAATGCTCTAAGTCAAATCACTCCGTGGTCTATGAAACCCACCTAAGCTCTTGGGGCTCCAAACCAAACATGGACACAAGCCTTAAAATATCATACGAACTTGCTCATGTGATCAAATCACCAAAATAACACCTAATATTGCGAATTTAGCACCAAATCAAATGAAATCTCAAGAACACTTTAAAATTTCTATTTTCATAACCACGCATCTGAATCATGTGAAACTAACTCCGTTTCTCACCAAATTTTCATGACAAGTCTTAAATATCGTAATGAACTTGTATCGGGCTCCGGAACCAAAATATGGACCCGATATCAACGATATCAACCATTAACCAAATTCTTAAACCATTTAATTTTCAGACTTTCAATTTTCATCAAAAATTCATTTCTCGAGCTAGGGACCTCGAAATTCGATTCCGGGCATACGCCAAGGTCCCATATTTTGATACGGATCTACAGGGACTATCAAAACACAAGTACGGACCTGTTTACTCAAAACGTTGATTGAAGTCAACTAAATCAAATTTAAAAATTATTATTTTTATTGACTTTCAACATAAAGCTTTCTGAAAATATGCCCGGACTGCGCATGCAAATCGAAGAGGAATAAAGTGAGGTTTTGAAAACCTCGGAACATGGAATGCAATTTTAAAATATAAGATGACCTTTAGATCATCACATTTATACAGGTCACAACATTTTCTTCAAGAAAGAGATTTGTCAAATATGAAAGATATTTATATGTATTTTTAGGAAAAATAAAATCAATTATGATAAATTATTTGCCTTTCTTTCAAGAAAAAACAAAAAACCAAATATAATATGAAAATGGGGACAAAATTCTAACATTTGATTCTTTTCTTTTTGGCCTTATTTCTTTTCTTTTTACATGCATGCTCTTTCCTTATAAGCTTTAATTTCTCTCTTGACAAGGGCATCGAAATTTCCGAATCCCATTTTGTTAGTTTGCTAGTAATTTTGCACTATTTCTAGAAGTAAGAAATCAATTGAATGCAACTGTAGCAGAAGATTGTAGAAACCACAAATTAATGATGGATTTGGTAGGCAAGAGGCTAAAACTGATTGCCTATTTGGCAGAGAGCATCCATTTGTTTCTTTTTCCAGATTTTTCACGTGAATTATCATTAACTATCATATGGCTGCTAGACAAAAGAGTCAGTCCTACAGTTGAAATTCTTGGAGACGGCTTGACGATATTAAATTGTGAACTGACTATGGAATGAAAAATTGTACACATCTAGAAATAATCTTAAAAGAAAATTCTAGATAATTGGGGGTGGGGTGGGGGACATGGTCCTTGACTCCCGAAGTCAGAATTTCAATTTTAAAACGATAATTTTAGTTCTAATAACTCGGTTTTAAATGGATTATTTGTACGTACTTAATAAAATTTTTAAAACAAATATATTATTTGTGCAATAATTATTGGGTCGGCCGAATATGTACTCAGTCCCTGTCCTTGTCCCCTCAAGTCCTTTATAATGTAATTATTACATATTATGTACATATTTATTTGTAGCATTCAATGTCATCTTTCCAATCCCATCGATCGGCCAAAAATGGGTACTGATGATATTTTATAATGTGACATAATATAACAACAACAAAAACAATCAAAATATCTCCCTTTTCGCGTTTTTTATAATTTCTTCAGCTATAAAAGTAATTGATATATTAATTATATTGATTGAAATAAAAATAAATCCATTCTTTTGTTGTGGTAATACAAAAAGTCCAATAATGAACCCTTTTCTTGACGTAATGGAAAAAAAAAACTCTTGATCTAGTATGTGTTCTAGGTTTTCCAGAAATTTCAAGCATGATAATTGGATTGGAGATTGTCACTTTCGCATTTGATTTTCCTCTAAATCCAACACATTTACTCTATTATTTACCAGACTCTAGATAATTTTTTCAATAAAGAATATTTTATTAGCATTTGTCTGCTCTATATTTTAAAAGTATTAAAATGTAATATCTAGCAGCTTATAATTTCCTAGTATATAATATTCCTGAAGATATTTTAGACTCCTACGTATGGATATGTCCAGACTGCCATGAGCTGTGTTTGAATCTCTAGAGATACAATTAATTATTACTTTCCCTGCCTATTTGGTGGGAACCTAGAAATAGAATGTCACCAAAAATTGGGTTCCGTTAATATTCATACTTATTTCCAACAGTTATATATCATTCAGTTCTAGTTTTTTTAAGCAAATATTAAAGGAACCTGCAGAAAATGTATGGTCCTGATTCCTGTCCATATGTCCGCAAGCTAAATATAATTTGGAATTACTATTGATGCATTTTAAGGGGGGGGGGGGGGGGGGGGGGGAAGTTAATTTAATTATACTCATGGAGTATAGTATGGCTGGCATGATTGAACTGACTTTTTCCTCTTTCTTCGCTTTGTTTATTGATTTTGAACATTTATAGTATATATCACCATACATTGCTAGCTAGTGTGTGTTTCGTATTGAGTGCTATGAATATTTTCTTAATCATTATTTACATCATTGAATTTAGAGTAATTATGAAAAAGGAGGAGTAGTTGCATTATAATTAATCAGCAAAATCTTTTGATAGATTTCGGTTCTCTTTTCTTAATTTATTTTGTAGTATTTGTTACTACTATATCCTGCCGCTCACGGTTGACTTCCTTATTAGACCAGAGGTGTTGCTCTGATGGTAAGCAACCCTTACTTCCAACTGAGAGGTTGTGAGTTCGAGTCTCCCCAAGAGTAAGGTGAGAAGTTCTTGGAGGAAAGGATGTCGGCGGTCTATTTGGAAACAACCTCTCTACCCCAGGGTAGGAGTAAGGTCTGCGTACGTACTATCCTCCCCAGACCTCACTAAATATGATTATACTGGATTGCTGTTGTTGTTGTATATTTTGTCCCATAAAATCTTCATAGGTAGATACTGTCGCGCATTTTCAGGTAGATTTAGATAGGCGACCGTCTTCTGTACTTCTCTTTTCTATTTTAAGCGAGAGGCATCTAGAATATGATAGAATTATGAACTCTGTATCAGGGTGTGTTATTTGATACAACGACGAAGCTAAGAATTTATTTAATAAAGGAATTTAAACCTTGTAGCGTAGGACGTTTTGATCTTTTAGTGAATCTATTTATAACAACAATAATAACAACAACTCAGTATAATTTCACTTAATGGGATCTGGGGAGGATAGTATATATGCAGAACTTTAGTGAATCTATTTAGTGTGAATTTAGTGAATCTATTTATTGTGTTAATTGATTCAAAAGAGCTCCATTGGCCGGTTAAAAAAATTGTGAACTCTGTGATAGTGCACAGATTACTGTATGAGAAATTATATTGAGCCGTCGTTACGTGCAATAGGGTGTCGGTAGTGAGAGTAGCAGTGTGTTCTGAGTATTTTTTTGGATAGAGTGGGGCCTTTGGACGTGCATGTCTGCACATAAAATTCTGAAGGTCTCACAACTCTCAAGTGAAAAGACAAAAAAAAGAAAAGTAAAAAGACTACGAGCAAAGAGAACCAAATGTTGTTCAAGTATGCTACAAGACTTCAACCTTCGTTGCGTATTTCATATATTGAAATTTTTGTAATTAAATATGTGTACGGGTTAAATCAGGATAAATTTTTCCAGATTTTTCGATGAGAGAACGAAGTGGAAGCACAACTCGACATGATTATAATCGAGGTCGGAACTCCTGTGTCGAGACTCATGAAGAATACACGATGTACCTGAGATCGGACATGGAAAAAAGACGTACCTTGGAGCAAGCATGGCTTCTGGACATCGGGAGATGCGGTGGACGGTTATGCTTGACGGATAGGGGGCTGTAATATTCGCCGTCAATCGAATTTTACAGCGCAAATTCCGTTCGGATCAATTATAGATCAACAATCACTAGGAAAATAAGATTTTTACCCTTTTTAGACTTGTACTATTAGTGAAATTCTCCTGTTATATAAAGAAAAAGTTTTTTTTAGCCTGACACATTGTAAAACGCATTTTCAAAGCAATAAAAGTCTACTTTTGTCTTCTAGCTATTGTTTAAGGTATTATTCATTCGTTCTTTTCCTCGCTCGCAACTTAGCTCGTACCGAGGGTCCAACCGAGGACGAGTTCCACTATTCAACACTAAGATCATGCATGGTTATTATACTGCGATTGGTTTGATCATTTATTTTGTCGTGCAATTCGTTTATCAGTTATTTTTATTTATTCGCATTGAATTAAAACACGTATCCTTTTAAAAACATACAAGTTTAATTATTACTCATTTTTGGGGTAAACAATCTAGCGACCACTATAGAGCTAATGATAATAGTAGTAGTTTAATAATAATCTCCATATCATGCCCCATTTTATACTTGTTCTTTGAAATCTTAATTCCAGACTAGCATAAGAATGTCCAACTCTCAGTCCGATCGCTTGAATGTTGACGCTGAGTCAGTCCAACATGACAAAAATAATAATATGGTGCCCAATAATGATGTGCCTCCTGCCGACCCCAATGGTGTCCCAACCACCAACCTGGTCGATGCTACTTTGCATATGGCCATCAACATCAGATACCGGGAGCACCTTGTGTATTGAAGGAACCAGACTCCAAAATATTTATCCAGAATCCCTTTCCCCCGAGTGCGGCACCGAAGTCGATCTTGAATAGGTTTTGAGTGCTCGACATTCCCAAGTATAATGGGACTACATATCCAAATGAGCATGTAGCCTCATATACATGCGTAATCAAAGGGAACGACATGAAAGATGACAAAATCGAGTTGGTGTTGCTGAAAAAGTTTGGAGAAACTTTGTCCAAAGGGGCGATGATATTGTATAACAACTTGCCTCCAAATTCCATTGACTCGTTTGCCATACTTGCGGATGCTTTCATAAAGAACCATGCCGGAGCCATCAAGGTCGAGACAAGAAAGTCAGATATTTTCAAGGTCAAACAAAGGGATAACAAGATGCTCAGGGAATTCGTGTCAAGATTCCAGGTAAAACAGATGGATTTGCCACCAGTTGCGGATGATTGGGCCGTGCAAGCATTCACTCAGGGGCTCAACTCCCGGAGCTGCATGGCTTCTCAACGGCTAAAATAAAATTTGGTGAAGTACCCGGCAATAACCTATGTCGACACCCACAATAGGCACCACAATAGGGCCCTTATGGATCTATATACCCCATCAGAACTGATGATAGATCTAAGAGGGCCATTGATCAGGAGCCAAGGCCCGTACGAGATTGGTATCAGACATACAACGTGGATCAGAGGGAAAATGGATTTGGGCGTCATCCAACTAGGAACGAGAAGAAAAGTGATCGAGGGTTGAGCAGTCGGGGCTTGATGAGAAAGAGCGGGTTTGGTAGGTCGCTCGGGAGTGCGGAAGCACTAAGATTATCGGAGTATAATTTCAACGTGGATGTTGCAAGCATCATGTGGGCCATAGGGCGCATCAAAGAGTCCAAGTGGCTCCAGCCATTGCAGCCCAACCCTACCTAGAGATATTCTAATTTAATATGTAAGTATAACGACACTCACGATCATATGAGCGAACATTGCAGGCAATTAAGAAAAGAAGTTGCTTGAATGTTCAACAATGGGAACCTCCAAGAATTCCTAAGTGAGCTAGCCAAAAACCATTTCAGAAACAGGGACGCTAACAAATAGTTCAAACAAGAGGAGCCTCAGCACATGATCAACATGATCATTGGGGGAGTCTATGTCCCCTAATGGCCAAATATGAACCGCATTAAATTGTCGATTATGAGGGAAAAACGTACTCGGTATTATGTTTCGAAGGGAGCCATCTCGTTCAGCGACGAAGATGCCAAGGGAATAGTACGATGCACTGGTAATATATGTACTTATCAATAAATCTCGGGTTAAACATGTGTTGATTGATCACGGTAGCTCAACCAACATCATAAAATCAAGGTTCATAGAGCAACTGGGTTACAATATCAAACTCTACCGGTGATTTGGTTATTGAATGGGTTCAATATGGGGTGTGAGGCCACGAAAGGAAAAATAACTTTATCAGGACAACCCAGAAAATGAATTGTACGTGATCAAAAGGGATATCAGGTACAACGCTTTGTTCGAAAGACCGTGGGTCTGCAACATGAGAGCGGTATCCTCGACTTTACACAAAGCACTAAATTTTCCCACGCCGAGGGGACTCAAAACGATCTATGGAGAACAACCGGCCACAAGGGAGATGTTTGATGTTGACGAAGTGATCCCCGTGTTCGTGATCTTAATATCAAGAAGCGTAGAATCGACCAAAAAATAATTAACTAAATAGAAATCAATGGTATCATCCTCAGTCGAACCAAAGAAACAGGAAGAATAAGGATCTGATGATGAGGGCGATTACAATTTCCAGAAATCCTTCATAGAGCCCGATAACACTAACACCACCAAATAAACAGGTGAGGAGTATAAGCAAGTTGTATTAATCGATCATCTATCAGCTCGAAATGTATACCTTAGAACGAGGTTATCCCCCGAGCTCAGGAAAAAACTTATTGGCTTTCTTAAAGCTATCGCCGATTATTTGGCCTGATCTATCTAGACATGACCGGGATTCCCCCAAAGGTAACCACTTACAAGTTGAGTTTGAATCCCAAGTTCCATTTGGTCAAGCATAAGAGAAGGCCATAGTCTAAGATCAAAATGCATTCATCAAGTACGAGGTATCCAAATTTCTAAAAATCCATTCGGGAAGTTAAATATCTGGATTGATTAAATAACGTAGTGGTAATACCTAAAAAGGGAAATAAACTTAGGATGTATGTATATTATAAAAACCTCAACAAGGCATGTCCAAAGGATTCTTTTCCGTTGCCTAATATCGATTGAATGATCAACACGACGTCCGGACAAGAGATACTCAGTTTTCTCGGCGCCCATTACAGGTACAACCAAATTCTGATGTACCGGGGCGATCAATAAAAGACTTATTTGATAACAAAGTTCAGCAGTTACTGCTATTTCATAATGCCATTCGGATTAAAGAACGTCCGTGTCATATACAAACACCTAGTAAACTGGATGTCTGAAGAACAAATAGGAAAATCAATGAAAGTTTATATTGACGATATGTTGGTCAAGTCCCTATGAGTAGAGGACCATTTAAAACATTGGAAGGAAACTTTTGACTTATTAAGGAAGTGCAACATGAAGCTAAACCCGGAGAAGTGTGCATTTGGGGTAGGTTCGAGAAAGTTTTCCGGGTTTATGGTGCTTAATCGGGGGGATAGAAATCAATACTGATAAAATAAAGGCTATAGAGGACATCATTGTAATCAACAATGTCAAGGCGGTTTGAAGGCCGACCAGGCGGATTGCCAAGACAAGGTATTCTCACCTAGAAATGTTAGTGTTTGCCTTTCTAAGAGATTCCAAGAAACTAAAACCGTACTTCCAATGCCACCTTATATGTGTCGTGACTTCCTACCCACTAAGGAATGTCATGCATAAGCTCGAGCTCTCAGACTGGCCAAATGGGATGTAGAGATTAACAGGTGTGATATCGAGTACAAACTCGGTACTACCATAAGTCTCAAATTTTGGTGGTATTTGCGGCCGACTTTACATCGGCCTTGGTACTCGAGGTCGAAAAGGAATTTTTGCTCACTTGGGGGGCTAATTCAGCAATCTGGACCCTACTCACAGATGGTGCCTCCAACACGAAGGGGTCCAGGCTTGGTATCATGTAAAAATTGCCTTTAGGTAGCGTAATTAGATAGTCTATTAGAATCATAAAATTCACTAACAATGAAGCCGATCATGAAGCTATGATTGCAAGCCTGGAAATGTCTAAGAGCCACGATACCTATGTGATTAAATCCAAATGTGACTACCTCCTCATTGTAAATCAAGAAAATAGAACGTTTGAAGTTAAAGAGGAACAGATGCGGAGGTACTTGGATAAATTGCATGTAACCTTACATCAATTCAAGGAATGAACTCTGTAGCACGTACCTCAAGATCAAAACAGTGAGACCGATGCACTAGCTAACTTGGGATCGTCTGTCAACTCCGATGAATTCAACTCTGGGGCAGTGGTCTAGCTGATGAACTCAATAATAGAAGAAGGTCATGCCGAAGTAAACTTGATAAGTTTGACTTGGGATTGAAGAAACAAGTACATAGATTACCTGAAGACAGGAAAATTGCCATAGGATCCCAAGGAATCGAAAGCCATATGCACCAAAGTTGCCAGGTTTAGTTTAGTTGAAGAGAAATTGTTCAGAAGGTCCTTCTTCAGCCGCTAGGTTCTTAGTCTCAGGAGAAACCAAATATTCCATGAGGGAGGTCCACGAATGCACTCGCGGGAACCATTCAGGGGCTGAATCCTTGGTTCGGAAGATGATCAGAGCCAGCTACTACTGGAATGAAATAGAGAAGGATGTGAAAGCCTTCGTATGAAAATGCAACGAATGTCAAAGATACGCCCCGAAGATTCATCAACCGGGAGAGATGCTTCATACGGTCTTGTCACTATGGATGCTTATGAAGTGGGGAATGGATATCTTCGGTACCCTACCATGGGCACCCAGTAAGTCCAATACATACTACTTATGATCGATTATTTTTCCAAATGGGTCGAGGCTTAGGAGTTCGAGAAGGCCCGAGAGAAGGAAGTCATCGACTTCTCCTGGGATCAACATAATATGTCGATGTGGAATACGACAGAGATCGTTTGCGACAACAGAAAACAATTCGTTGATAACAAGGTAAGTAAGTTTTTTGAAGACCACAAGATTAAGAAGATATTGTCAACGCCTTACCACCTTAGTAGGAATGGACAAGAGAAATTGACAAACAAAACTATACTCCAAAACCTGAAAAAGAGATTGACCAATTCAAAGGTAAAGTGGAAGGATACCTGAAGTTACGTGGGCATACCGTTTGACTTCAAAGTCGAGTAGCAGAGCGACCTTGTTCTCCCTAATCTATTGAGCGAAATCCTTAATACTAGTTAATGTAGGGCAACCGAGCTTCAGGTTCCATTATACTACTGAAGTGTCAAACGGAGAGGACATGACTACGACCTTGAAATTATAGGATGAGAGGCGGGAAGACTCCCTAGTTCGGTGGCCACCCAAAAGCAGCGAGTAGGGAGGTACTACAACCGAAGAGTGAACCTTCGACATTTTCAAATCAGGGACTTGGTACTGAGAAAGATAACGCTACACATAAGGAACTCATACAATGAGAATTTGGGCCTAAATTAGGAAAGACTATAAAGAGTATCCGCAATAACCGACAAAGGGTCGTATAAAGTCGAGTCGGAAAATGGTATAAAACTACCAAACAACTGGAACATGGCACACTTAAAGCGGTACTACTGCTAAGGTATGAACTCAATCTCCTTTTTAATTTTGTTATATTACAGACTAACTTGTAGGTACTCGGCCAAGGGTAAACGTTACTATTTGGTCTGAAAGCTCAGGTTGTACTCTTTTTTCCTTGAACCAATTTTTTCCCAAAGTGGATATTTTGGCAAGGATTTTAACGAGGTAACAATAAAATATGTTATCTTAATTTTGAAGACCAGCCGTAAACTTTAATTATTAATTATTTGCACCATACCAATTATAACCGAGCACTCACGAGTTCGGCCTCAGATACCGAGGGCCATTACCCCTAGGTTAAGAATTTTAGAAAGGGAAAATTATATATGTCAATAGCCAAGACTTTGTGGTTATGATTTATTATAAGGGTCAAACAATCAAACGTACCCTGCCCATATAGCCACTCTAGCCACGACACAAGGCTTATGCGACTCCGATATGAACTCTACATATGAAACAATGGAAGAAATCTTTGCTTCGCTCATACTTTATAACTATGCATTTTGCTCTGTCGATGCTTCATGACAGATCCTACATCCCCAATCGTATGGGCTACCCTGACTCGGGGACTACAATCTGATAAGAAGATTGGATGGCCGGGCTACCAAATCCTTGAGGCACCGAGCCTAATAGGCAGTGCCCGAATATGAAATGCTACGGCCGCCCTAAAAATGGATCGAAGATGTCTGAAGTTTGTACTTATAAATTAAGGCCTTTACGTATAATCAAAACTTGTTTATGGGTTACCCTTAGTAAAAATATCATCGTATATGACTAAAACACTTAAAGATCTTAAAGGCCTTCGATTCTATCGAAATTTTGAAGCCACGTAATTTGGAGTTTCCATAAAAATCGGGCCCCATTCGTACCTACAAAGAACGAGTGCTCTAGATTACATTTGATTCTATGCTAAGGCATTAGGAACGATACACAAATAAAAGATTGAAGATGCAGAAAAGTAAAAACATGGTGTTGCCAAAGGGAAAATTTTATATATACTCCACAAAATATTTACAAAGGCACGATAAAATGATCTCATAATAAACAAAAAATAAAATATACAAAAGGAAAAAAATAACTAAATCATCTACACTTGATTTTCATAGAAGCTTGACTCGGCACCGGAGCCTTCAGAACCTTTGAAACCATCGGAGCCTTCAACGGTCTTCCCCCGGGGTAGCCGCTTCATATATTCGGTCTTCATCCTTAAGAAGCCCTTGGCCACCTCCATAACGGCTTTATACCGTGCCAACATTTCTTCAACCTCAGAGGAATCAAATCGATATTGCCTTTAATTTGGACTCCATCACAGTGTAGTCCCGACCAAGATTGTCTCGTTCCGAGACGACTGAACCCAATTATGCCTGGAGTTCATTGTGTAAGCAAGACCACTTGTCGAATTTTTCCTTTGCCACTCAAAGCTGGTCCTTAACCGATACTAGCTCCTCTTTTTTAGCCTCCTTTTGTGAAGCCAGCGGGTCTATCCTACCCCTCATTGCCTCGTCCGTAGTCTTCACCCAATCCATCTCGGCCCGAAGTTGATCAATCAAGTATATCTTCTCTTGGAACGGCGATGTTGCATTGTTAGTCATCAGGCATAGCTTTTTGTTTTAGCGACGAGATCAACTTGCTCCCCGTCTATGCCTTTTCCATCTCAGCTCGGAGAATTGGGAGGTCCTTAAGAGCCTCATCTTGTTGTTCGGTGAGAGCCCTGTACATGTACTTCTTTCGGACTTGCTCTTTGAGCTCGAACTCGAGCTGGCTGATTTACATTCGAGACCGAATAAATCTTTCATGGTGGAGCATCAAAGCGTGAAAAATAATAAGGTTGTTAGAACAAATTAAAAATTAAGCAAAATTCATAAAAGGTACAAGGAGTAGGCATTTTACCTGGTTTAGTGCATGTTGCGCCTCGTTGTAAAAGGCTCGATGTGCCTACTTCATTTATCTTCGCCCCATCCTCCTCGGTCACCAGGCAACGAAGATAGCTGGCTACACCCACTAGAGCGAACAACACCCGAGCGTTTGCTGGGACAGTAAGAACGACTATTCTATTACAGTCAGGATCTACACTCGGGGTAAGGAACTACCTAACTAGCTTTGGGCTTAAGCTCGACTTGCCCCCTTACGATGGCATGCCGTTTTTGGGACCTCCAGGTGACCAAGTCCAGAATAGTCCTCCAACGTGCTCATGTCTATGCAATCGAAGAATATGTTGAGGGCATCATCTACGCCTCGTGCCATCTCGTTTGATTTCACCTTATCGACTTGAGCCTCTTCAAGCATAGACTATATGTGGGAAGGCAACTCAGCAATGTCAATGACAACGATCATTTCCCTCGGATCAAGGATAGCCTCTAGGGAGGCCATAGCCTCTGGTTCTCCATCTGGTCCTCCAGATGAAGAATTATCGACCTCTCGAACTTTATCTCTGGTAGTCGCATGTGCCTCCTCATCGGTGACCGGCCCATAGACAACGAATTCCAAGTCATCATCTTTAGGGTAATCCTTGAGCCGCAAGACAGATTCGGATCTTTGTAACACTCCCCAAATTTATAAAAGATTCTAGACACGATAACTATAGAACTAATTTATTACTATTGTTATTATTTTATCTTGCCTATAGTGATATATATAAATATAAATAGTTTTAATATATATATATATATATAGTTTTATATATATATAGTTTTAATATTATTAAATTTTTAAAAAAAGGTATCATTAGTTATTAGTAATTTAAAAAAAGAAAGAAAAAAGGCTTAAAAGCCATAAGAAGTGCTGTTGGTAACAAAAGCCTCCAAACCATAAAAGAGAGGCAGAACGTTATCAGAATGACGGAAAGCAAAAGCTGGAAAAAAAATATAGAAACGTTCGCTCAGGAAATAGAGACTTCGTTTATCACACTGGCAACGAAAAAATCAAGGGTTTCTTATAAATCACTATTTTTTAAACTCATGTATATAAAAATTCCCTGTTGTCAATTACTCTACAATAGTAATAAGTAAGAATAGAATAGTTAATTCCCTTCTCCCTCTATATCAACAATAGATTTTATATTTGTAGTACTTTAAAATTGATTAAAATACACTGATTGTTGTAGAAACGATTGTTTGACGGGTATAAAGGAGTCTACGTATTGGCCCAAGGAGTATTAAGGTGAGTTGATATGACCATTTACTAAAGTAGTTTAACTCACAAAATCACGCATACAATGTGTTTGATGAATTGCTTAGAAGAGTTTATCTTTATTTAATTAGAGAGAGTGAGTACTTAATAAATTTAGAATTGTTCTAGCAAAAGTTTAGATGATCTATTATGCTATATGTGCTGAAATTTTCAGATATTTTTGTGTTATCCTTATATGCTATTTTCATGTTGAAAATTATGAAAAAGAAAGAATCTTTAGAAATATTTTATATGTTTATTTCGTTCTTATGCCATGATTTATATTTAAGGACACGAACATGAGCATGTACATAATGTTCTATAAAGAAAAGATTTAGACTTTAAAAGTCACAAGAAAAAGTTTTAGAAAGTAAAGATTTTTCGGGAGTATCATCGTCCAGGCCGAGGGTCCTCACCAAGGCGGTGACTTCCTGAAACTACTTGTGCCAAAGTAGGGAGCACGCGAGCCGAGGGTCTCATTGCTGAGAAATTACTTAGCCATGCTAAGGTATGATACATGAGCGCTGAGAACCATGAAGCGAGTGTCACCTCGTGGATTGGGCCTATTCGATCAGGTTGGGATCGAACTCGTGCCGATTATACGGTGACTGAGACAAAATTAAGTCAGGATAGTTGGAACTCCCAAAGTATAAAGTGAAGTATTTTTTTTTATAAGAAAGAAAAAGAAAAGAATTTGTTTTAGAATGTTCATAAACTGCTGTTATTCAATTTATTTAGAATTATTCTTATAAGCTTTATGTTTTACATGCATTTAGAACATGTGCTCATAATATATATATATATATATATATATATATATATAGTTTCTCCCCCTGTTGTTGAGGCTCACTAAGTACAATGGATGGTGCTCAGATTCTCTTTTGGGAACCTACGTTGGTCTGCGGTACAACATAGAAACCGGATTTGCAGGCGAGCAGGTTACGATTTAGGACTTCCTTCCCTTCCAGTAATATTTGTAAGCTCCGCTTTTGTTCATGGAGTACTCTTAGAGTCATTTTCATTTAGCTATTTCTTTGTTTATTTAGAGAACTGGCTAGGAAATCTTATGTCCTGAGCAGTGCGTTAGCTTATCAGTAGAGGCTTCATAGACATAGTCTTTGGGCTGAGATTCATATATTATTTTATAATAACTTAGCAATATTTCACTTGGTTACTATGAATAAAGTTTTGAAGTTGATTTATTTTAATGTTTATAATAATAAAAAATTTGTGGTTAAAGTATTTCCTTGTTGCATACAAAGTTTGGAATTATAATAGATTTGATAGTAGAGATGGTTTACTCGGTCATGCTTAGTGATCGAGTGTCGGTCCCGGCTTGTTTAGAAAATGGATCGTGACAAACTTGGTATCAGAGCCTCATGTTTACGGAGTCCTAGGGGCTATGAAGCCGTGTTAGTAGAATTTTGTTTATCTGTATGAAGCGCGCCATACTTATAAACAGGAGGCTACAAGCATTTAGGAAAAATCTCATTTTTTCATACCTTAGATCGTGCAGTAGATCCTACCTCTAAGAAATTATCTAATGTATTCGTTTTAACAAAACTCGTAAAAATTGCTCGTACTCGCAACTCTGACACTGACACTCAGGATGCTACTCAAGAAACTATTGCTACTATCGTGGATCAAAGCAGAACTAAAAAGGCTCGAACTCAGAAAAGGAAGGGTATATCCACAAGGGGGTTCAAGTACCCCAGGTTGAACGTGAAAAAGGGGTGGAGCATGATGAGCAAGTACCTCAGGATCCAACGCCAACCCCAACAACAGATCCAACTCAAACAACTATATCCCTAGAGGTGTATTAGATGTTCAATGCAGTCAACAATGCTATGGAGATGTTTAAGGCCCTTATGGCCAGCCAGAACGAGAAAAAGATAAGATTCCACCTCAAACAAATAGATAGAACAATTTTGAGTCCTCAAGAGTGAATGAATTTTTGAAGTTGAGTCCTCCAGTGTTCCATGGTTCTATAGTTGATGAAGATCCAATGTTATGGATGAAGGGTGTTAAGAAAGCCCTCCGAGTGATGAAAGCATTTGATGACAAATCTGTGGAGATGGCTGCTTACCAGCTTAGAGATGTGGTTGGCGCTTGGTTTGAGATGTGGGAAAAAGAGAAAGATAAAGATGATGGTCCACCTACTTGGGAAGAATTTGAAGAGGTCTTCATAGCTAACTTCATCTTAGAAGAGGATACGACAGCTAAGGCTATAGAGTTCGAACAGCTCAAGCAAGGGAATAAAAGTGTGCAAGAGTACTACATGGAAGTCATAAGGTTAGCTAAGCATGCTCCTCACATGGTTAAGACAGAAAAAGAAAAGATTCAAAGGTTTGTTGGCGGTTTAGCTTACCACATTAAGGATACGACATCAGCTGCACCGGTAGGAATGACAGCTTTCTCATCTGTTGTGGGGTTCGCCAAGCACTTAGAAAAATACAGACAACAAAGGAGAGAAGAGAAAGAGCATAACAAGAAATCCTGGACAACGGGCAGGTTTAATAGTGCATCCAGCAGAGGCAGAAAGGAAGCCTCTAATAAGGAGTCATTAGTACCATCTCAGTCCAGTCATCTGTCAGGTGGTGGGTCTTCCTTCAGACGTACTCAGAGTTATTGAAATCAGTCTCGCCGGAATCAGAATTTTAGGACATCATCCTCACATAGCCAGAGTCATGCTGAGCAACATTCACACCAGCATGGTATTTGTGGAACATGTAAGTGGAAACATTCAGGTCAGTGCAAGCTCGTGTTTCATGGTTGTTTCCATTGTGGAGACATTAGTCATATACAGACCAACTGCCCAAAGTTGCAACTTAACTTTTGTGGTGGATAAACTCGTCCTTCTAGTTCCTCAGCTACCGTAATTGCACCGTCTGATCGAGTTACCCTGGGAGGGGTACAACCCCGTTTGTTTGCAACACTTGATCATCAGAGTGAAGAGGCATCTGCAGAAGTTATAACATGCATACTTTTAGTCTGCTCACGTAATTCTTATGCCATAATGGATCCAGGTTCAACGTTTTCATATATGACTCCATATTTTGCAACTAACCTCGGACTATAACCTGGACAACTTAGTGAGCCATTCCTAGTATCTACACCAGTTGGCGAGTAAGTGAAAGTCACAAGAATCTATAGAAGTTGTACATTTTAAGTCCAAGGTCGCAATACCAAGGCTGATCTCATAGAATTATAAATGGTGGATTTCGATGTGATCATGGGTATGGACTGGTTATCTTCTTGCTATGCCATGTTAGATTGTCATTCCAAGATAGTCAGGTTCCAATTTCCAAATGAAGAAGTCTTAAAGTGGAAGGGTTGTTTAGTATCGCTTGTAGGTAAGTTTATTTATTACCTCAAGGCACAACGAATGATCGGTAAGGGGTGTCTCGCCTACTTGGCCCACATTATTAATCCAAAATCAAAACTACCAGCTCTTCAGTTAGTGAGAGTTGTTAGTGAATTTCTAGAAGTTTTCCCAGATGACCTTCCCGGACTTCCTCCTGAAAGAATCATAGACTTCGGAATTGATCTCATGCAAGGCACTCAGCCCATATCCATACCTCCTTATAGGATGGCTCAAGCAGAACTTAATGAGTTGAGAGAACAGTTGAAAGACCTTCTTGACAAGGGCTTCATCACACTGATTGTCTCACCGTGGGGTGCCCCGGTCCTGTTTGTCAAAAAGAAAGATGGGTCTCTCAGAATGTGTATCGACTATCGGCAGTTGAATAAAGTTACCATTAAGAACAAGTACCCACTGCCAAGAATTAATGATTTATTTGATCAACTTCAGGGTGCAAAGTACTTTTCAAAAATAGACTTGAGATCGGGGTAGCATCAGTTAAGAATTAAGGAAAAAGATATATCTAAACCAGCCTTTACAACTCGCTACGGGCACTATGAATTTCTAGTGATGTCCTTTGGGTTGACAAATGCCCCAGCTGCATTTATGGACCTCATGAACAGAGTTTTCAATCCATTCCTAGGTACCTTTGTCATTGTGTTTATAGACGATATTTTGGTGTGCTCTAAGAGCAAGAAAGATCATGCAGAACACCTTAGAATAGCCTTGAAGACCTTGAAAGGGAATGAGCTTTATGCCAAGTTTTCAAATTGTGATTTCTGGTTGTAGTCAGAGGCATTTTAGCCACGTAGTATCTAGTGAAGGAATAAAAGTAGACCCTCAGAAGACAGAAGTAGTCAAGAACTGGCCTAGGCCGGCAACGCCAACCGAAATCAAGAGTTTCTTGGGGTTAGCTGGCTACTATAGAAGGTTTGTGGAGGGGTTTTCCTTACTTGCAGCTCCACTAACTAAGTTGACTCAGAAAGCAGTTAAGTTTCAATGGTCAGACGCTTGTGACCAGAGTTTACATGTGTTAACCTTGCCGACAGGCTCAGATGGTTTCGCAGTGTATTGTGAAGCCTCCAGAGTGGGTCTTGGTTGTTTTCTTATGAAAAATGGAAAAGTTATTGCTTATGCTTCCATGCAGTTAAAGAATCATGAAAAGAACTACCCTACACACGACTTGGAGCTTGCAGCAGTGGTGTTTGCATTAAAGATATGGCGGCATTACCTTTATAGAGATCATTCTGAAGTGTTTATAGACCACAAAAGCCTCTATTACATTTTCAAGCAAAAAGAACTAAATTTGAGACAGAGAAGGTGGCTCGAGCTATTGAAAGATTATGACATCAATATCCTTTATCACCGGACAAAGCTAATGTGGTAGCAGATGCACTTAGTAGGAAGTCAATGGGCGTCTTGGCCCATCTTGTAGAACAAAGGCGATCTTTGGGTCTAGAAATTCAAAAAATAGCAAATGATGGAATTAGATTGGATGAGGCCGAAGAAGGAGATATAACTTCTTATGCCTTAGCGCAATCCTCCGTTGTTGCACATGTTAAGGCTAAGCAAGACGAAGATCCGTACTTAGTGAAATTAAAAGAAGGAGTCAGGAACAAAGAAATCACTGCTTTCACTCATGGAAGTGATGGAGTTTTCAAGTTGAATGATCGGTTATGTGTGCCTGATGTAGGTGGTCTTAGGAAGGCCATAATGGAGGAAGCTCACAGTTCGAAGTACTCTATCCACCCAGGTGCTACCAAAATGTATCTAGATTTGAAAGAGTTGTATTGGTGGAAAGGCATGAAGAAACAAGTAGCAGATCACGTGGCTAAATGTTTAAATTGCCAGCAAGTCAAAGCCGAGTATCAGAGGCCTGGTGGCCTAGCTCAAGACATAGAAATACCACAGTGGAAGTGGGAGAGGATTAATATGGATTTCGTAGTAGGTTTACCTCGCACGTACCATAAACATGATTCAATTTGGGTTATTGTAGACCGACTGACAAAGTCCGCGCATTTCCTACTAGTAAAGACGACAGATTCCGCAGAGCAGTATGCCCAGTTGTACATCAAAGAAATAGTCTGATTGCATGGTACTCCAGTTTCAATCATATCGGACAGACGCCCTCAGTTCACAGCGCATTTTTGACATGCATTTCAGAAAAGGTTAGGTACCAAGATCAATTTAAGCACAGCTTTTCATCCACAGATCGATAACCAGGCAGAAAGGACCATTCAGACTCTCGAAGATATGTTGCGTGCTTGTGTTATAGATTTTGGAGGTAATTGGGATGATCATTTACCACTTATAGAATTTGCTTACAATAACAGCTATCAGGCCAGCATTGGTATGGCTCCTTATGAAGCGTTGTATGGGCGGAGATGTAGGTCTCTGGTGGGTTGGTTTGAACCAGCAGAGGTGCCGTTGATGATCCAGAGTTTGTTTGTGAGGCCTTGGAGAAAGTTCAGCTAATTAGAGAAAGACTTAAAGCTGCTCAGAGTCGTCAAAAGTCTTATTTTGACAAGAGGCATCGTGAGTTAGAGTTCATGTGTTAGTGATAAGGTGTTTTTGAAAGTTTCACTGATGAATGGAATTATGAGGTTTGGTAAGAAACGGAAACTTAGCCCTAGATTTATCGGACCTTGTGAAATTCTAGAAAAGAAAGGAAACGTGGCTTATAAGCTAGCGCTACCCATTGAGTTGTCCTCTGCTCATCCTGTCTTTCATGTGTCTATGCGTAGAAAGTACATTCAAGATGAGTCGTACATAATACCTGCCGATACCGTAGAAATTAAAGAAGGCTTGACTTATGAAGAGGTACCTATAGAAATTCTCGATGGGCAAGTAAGAAAGTTAAGAACAAAAGATTTAGCATCGGTAAAAGTTTTATGGAGTAATCATGATTCAAAATAAGCTACGTGGGAGGTCGAGGAAGATATGAGGAAGAAGTAAAATTATTTATTTGAGTAACAAGGTATGTGAACGTAGGTTTGACTTGATTTTATATTTCATTTATTAATACAAGTTTGCAAGTGTTATGTCCTTCTTAGATTATACTTAGTTGTTGTAGTAATTTAGTTTATGCCATACTATATTTAATTCATTAGAGTGATTTACTTGTGCTAGAGTTGTTTGTTTTAGATTCTTGTTACCCCCTTGCCGGAGGATGAGTAATTAATTTATGAGCTGCGTATGGTGACTATGAATGGCCTGTTATGGTATATCTGGTAATTGTTGATGTAGTAGTGGTATTTGTGACAGGAATATTTTTTTGGATAGTCCAAGTTACAAAGAAAACTCTGCCGAAATTTTTAAAAATTTAGGGAGTTACCCAAATTTTTGAGTCCCTCGGAAGAGTGGGTAGTGCTAAGAAAATTTAAGAGGTTCAAGGACCTAAGGAATGATTGTTAACTTAAAAATAAGGCCCTAGCAACATTCAAGGACGAATGTTTTTAAGGAGGGAAGATTGTAACACTCCCCAAATTTATTAAAGATTCGAGACACGCTAACTATTGAACTAATTTATTACTATTGTTATTATTTTTATCTTGCTTATAGTGATATATATATATATATATATATATATATATATATATATATATATATATAATTGGGTATATAATTTAAAAAATGTTAATAGTTTTAATATTATTAAATTTTTTTAAAAAAGGGTATCATTAGTTATTAGTAATTTTTTTTAAAAAGGAAAAAGGCTTAAAAGCCCATAAGAAGGGCTGTTGGAAACAAAAGCCTCCAAACCTTAAAAGAGAGGTAGAACGTTATCAGAATGACGGAAAGCAAAAGCTAAAAAAAAATAAAAAAAATAGAATCGTCCGCTCAAGAAACAGAGACTTCGTTTATCACACCGGCTAACGGAAAAATCTAGGGTTTCTTACAAATCACTAATTCTTGAACTTAGGTATATAAAATTTCTTGTTGTCAATTACTCTACAATAATAATAGGTAAGAAGAGAATAGTAATTTCCTTCTCCCTCTATTTCAACAATAGATTTTATATTTAGGTGTAATACTTTAAAATTGATTAATATACACTGATTGTTGTAGCTAAGATTGTTTGATGGGTATAAATTAGACTGGAGTCTACGTATTGGCGCAAGGAGTATTGATAGTGAGTTGATATAACCCTTTACTAAAGTGGTTTAACTCACAAAAGCACGCATACAAGGTGTTTGATGAATTGCTTAAAAGAGTTTATATTTATTTAATTAGAGAGAGTGAGTACCCAATTAATTTAGAATTATTTTAGCAAAAGCTTAGATGATCTATTATGCTATATGTACTAAAATGTTCATATATTTTTGTGTTATCCTTATATGGTATTTTTATGTTGAAAATTATGAAGAAGAAAGAATCTTTAGAGATATTTTTATATGTTTATTTTGTTCTTATGCCATTACATTTAAGGACACCAACATGAGCATGTATATAATGTTCTATAAAGAAAAAATTTAGACTTGAAAAGCCACAAGAAAAAATTTTAGAAAGAAAAGATTTTTGGGGAGTATCCTTTATTCTGAGAAGGGGTCATCGTCCAGGCTGAGGGTCCTGACCAAGGCGTTGACTTCCTAAAACTACTTGTGCCAAAGTAGGGAGCACACGAGCCGAGGGTCTCGTTTCTGAGAAATTATTTAGCCATGCTAAGGTATGATACATGAGCGCTGAGAACCATGAAGCGAGTGGCACCTCATGGATTGAGCCTATTCGATCAGGTTGGGATCGAACCCATGCCAATCACACGGTGTTTGAGACAGAATTAAGTCAGGATAGTTGAACTCCCAAAGTATAAAGTGAAATATTTTTTTTTTACAAGAAAGAAAAAGAAAAGAATTTCTTTTAGAATGTTCATAAACTGCTGTTATGTAATTTATTTAGAATTATTCTTAAAAACTTTATGTTTTACATTCATTTAGAATATTTGCTCATAATATATATATATATATATATATATATATATATATATATATATATATTTTAAAAGTTTCTCCCCCTGTTGTTGAGACTTACTGAGTACAATGGATAATACTGACGTTTTCTTTTGGGAACCTACGTTGGTCTACGATACAACGTAGGAACCGAATTTGCAGGCGAGCATGCTACGATTTAGGACTCCCTTCCGTTCCAGTGATATTGGTGAGCTCCGCTTTTGTTCTTGGAGTACTCCTAGTGTCATTTTCATTTAGCTATTTCTTTGTTTATTTAGAGAACTGGCCAGGAAATCTTATGTCCTGAGCAGTGCGTTAGCTTATCAATAGAGGCTTCATAGACATAGTCATTGGTTTGAGATTCATATATTATTTTATAATAAATTAGCAATAATTCAGTTGGTTACTACGAATATAGTTTTGAAGTTGATTTATTTAAATAATTATAATAATAAAAAATTTGTGGTTAGCGTATTTCCTTGTTGCATACTAAGTTTGGAGTTAAAATAGATTTGATAAGCAGATATGGTTGGCTCAGTCATGTTAAGTGATCGAGTGTCGGTCCTGGCTTGTTCAGAAAATGGGTTGTGACAATCTCGGTGCCCTTGCCCGGGTACTCCTCTTGGTGCTTTTCTGGACCTCGAACCGTCTTCTTCTGGACCTCGAACCGTCTAGGGAACTAGAGGATTTCCTCTTTTTCTTTTTCTCCTCCCGTACGACAGCTCCGGGCTATCCAGGAGAAGAGGGCTCAACGAGCGAGGATGGAGTCGCATCCCCCGTCCAATAGCCGAAGCACGATGGTCTTGGGCAAACCTGGGATAGGGAAAAATACTTAGAAAAAATAAAAGCTAAACACGTAAATGTAACTACTCCGAAGGAAGACTCACCATGGAAACAGGCCTCCCACCTGCCCTTTGAAAGACTGTGCCATTCGCGCTCAACGTATGACATATGTCTGAAAATCCCCTCGATCAACTCCCTGATGCGAGGGACTGCATTGGGAACTCAGGTGACCGCTACACAACGATAAGCATGGGCAATTAGAAAAAGAATGAAGAAAACGCCAAAATAATAAGGGAGGAAAGAAGACTTACGAGCCAAGTTCCACTTTTCACGGAACGATAAAAATTCGAGGGGTATGAGATCTTCAATATTCACCTGAGCGAACCTCCCCTACCAACTCCGATCTCGATCTTCATCGATGCTCGAGAACAGAGATTTGCTTTCTCGGTGGACGAGCTTGATTAACCCCCTCGAAAAACTTGGGGACTGTAGAGACGAAGCAAGTGGTCGAGGGTAAACCGAGGTGCTTTGGTGTTGTTGACGAAATAACGGAGGAGAATTATGATCCTCCAAAAGGATGGGTGAATTTTCCCAAGGAAGACCTCGTATCTCTTGCAGAAGCTGAGGATTACAGGGTCCATCGGGGCAAGTGTGAAATGGTAAGTGTAAACACTTAGGCTCGAGGATAACCACATCTTTGCCCTCCATCCTTTATCTTCGATAATGGAGGATATATACCTCTACATCTCCTCACCTCGGTCTTGCTTACTGGAAGCCTTTTTGACTTTGAAGCCGTTTTCGATGGAAAAACCCCCAGGAACAAAACTCTTCAAAAGAGGATCCGAGACCACCTCAAGAATGGTCACCTCGACATTCGTTGTCGGGTTGGAAGTTGAAGGGGAGATTTGTTTAGGCATGGATTTGGAAGTTTTCGCCATCATATTTTGGAAAATATGAAGGTTTGAAGTTGAGAATGAAGATTTAAAGATGAGGAAAAAGATATGAAAGATTTATTTGAAGGTTTACAAATTTAAGGATGAAGATATGAAGACCCGGAAAGGAACGTATGAAGATTTGAAGTGGTTATAGTTAAGTGGAGAATTCTAGGGTAAATCAAACTGCTCTGGAAACGTAATGTAAATAAGTGAAAAAGGGGTCGAAGCTTTTACGGAGGAAAGAGTAATCAGCGCGTGACATTTCATATTCGATGACAGTCAACTGGTGGCTAACACATGTCCAAAGTTTGAACGGCGCAACTGATGGGATGTTTTACTGATCCGTCAACTCGATTGTAATGCACAGAAGAAAGAATCAGGGTTAATTTATCGCTTCTCGTTGCTTTGATAAATCTACTCTCCGGAAAATGAGGGGATTATCTATGTACGAGTAAAATCGAGGTAGAATTTTTCTCAATTTTTCGATGAGAGAACGAAGGGGAAGCACCGCTCGACATGATTATACTCGAGGCTAGGAACTCCTCGTATCGAGACCTAGGAAGAACATTGTATCCGAGATCAACCACGACAAAGCAACATATCTCGGACTAAATATGTGATCTGGACCTCGGGAGATGCAGTAAACGGTTATGCATGATGGATAGGGGACATTTGCCCTCAACCGGATTTTACGACACGAATCCCGTTCGGTATCAATTATTGATCAACAATTATCGGGAAAATAATACTTTTACCTTTTTTATACTTTTACAAGGATTGAAATTCACCTACTATATAAAGGGGAAGTTTTTCTTTAGCATAACATATTGTAACATGTATTCCAAAGCTATCGTTCAAGGTGTTATTCATTCATTCTTTTCCTCGCTCGCGACCGAGCTCATACATAGAGTCCAACCGAGGACGAGTTCCTTTGTTCAACACTAAGATTAGGCTTGGTCATTACATTGCGATTGGTTTGATCGTTTACTTTGTCTTCAATTCGTTTATCTGTTATTCTTATTTAATCGCATTGAATTAAACCACGTATCCTTTAAACCGCGTACAAATTTAGTTGCTTCTCACTTTTTGAGAAAGCAAAATAACAAATTCCCGCTAATATTCGAAATGGAATAGCTTTTGGCTTCCATTTTGCAACGTAACCTAGTCCAGTAGACAAACCCCCTGTAACTATCTGTCCCTAAGGGTTCGTTCGGCTTCCGTCATAAGAAAAATAATTCCAGGTTAAACTTCTGTAATATTACAACGACAAGTCCACTTGCAAAAGTTTACAGAGCTGGCCCCTTCACTTAGACATCCTAGATAATATACAGTTTGACACCTGAGGAGAGCACACGTTCTTCAATTTCCCTTACGATGTAGATAACATGTCAAATAAAATTAGGAAATACCGTCGTATATTGATTTTTTGCAAAATTTTTCATTCAATTTTCAATATCTTTTATAATAAAGTTCATTGAAAATTCAATAAAAAAGTACAAACTATTGAATACATAGTTGTATCAGTAGTAGAAATGTATGTGTACAGTAGAGTAGAAGAATAGTGTTGTGGGTGTTGGTTAAGTGGTTAGTGTGACAGTTGTCAACCACCAACTAACACCCAACAATATAAACGACCCTCCTCTATACAATTTCAATAGAACAGTAACATTTCTATCTTTTCTCTTCTTCGTCGACTTCTTCTCTCTCTAGATCTCTCTCTCTCTCTCTCACTTGCATGTGATTAACATCAGTTGCTAGGATGAATTTCTTCATGGTATCAGAGCACTGATCTCAGGATCTACAGCTCGGATCTAGTCCTCATCAGAAATCAGTAACAAATAGTTCAGATCTAATCTCTCTTGAGCATCCATGGCCGGAAATGAAGTTGCTTCGCTTGACCACACTCATCCACTGCTTTTACAAGCTGGAGATGCTCCTGGGCTCGTATTGATACCACTCAAGCTCACAGGGCCAGAAAACTATGCCCATTGGAGCATAGCGATAAAATTATCACTACGAGGAAAGAGTAAGCTTGGTTTTGTAGACGGTACTTGTGTGAAAAGCAGTTACAAAGAAGAACTAGCAGAGCAATGGGAAAAATGCAATGCTATTGTGTCATCATGGATTTGATGCACTGTATCGAGTGAATTAATGTCGAGTATCGTGTACATGTCAAATGCAAAGAAAGTCTAGAGCGATTTTCAGGAGAGATTTAATAGATCTAATCTCACTAGATCTATCATTTGTGGAGTGCAATTGCGACTCTCAGACAAGGTATAGGTTCTGTTACTAGTTATTACACAAAAATGAAAGATTTATGGGATGAACTTGATGTGCTAGCTCATACTTCCTCTTGTGACTGTGAGGAATCTTGACCTTCTATTGATAATCTGAGAAACATAAGGCTATTACAATTTCTTATGGGGTTAAATGAAAGTTATAGCAACATACACAGTAATGTGTGGGAAAAAGACCAATTGTGACTGTCAATGAGGCCTATGCCGTAGTTAGTCAAGAGGAGAGACAAAGGACTTTGGGTGTTACAGATACCCACAAAGATCCACTCACAATGTTAGTACGGAAAGGTCAAGACTTTAGGCCTAGAAAACCTGGTTTAATATGTGATTATTGTGGGTAAAAAGAACATCAAAAGGAGAATTGTTTTAAGATAATTGGATATCCACCTGATTTCAAAATTAAAAGGAAAAATCAAGCAACTGGAGAGAAAGCATATGCCAATAATACAAATGCAAATACAGCTGCTTTAAATGAAGATAAGGACATACCAAAAATGCAAGCACCAGGGCAATTCTTCACAGAGGAGCAGTACAATCAGTTGGTGAACCTGTTGTCAAAATCTAATGCAGGGGAGTGTTCTGCAAACATGACAGAGATAATTTCTCTATTTTCTAGATTGGGTAATAGATTCAGGAGCTACTCATCATGTTACCTACTGTAAGGATGTTCTAAGGGACATTAGAAGTGCTGATAGTCAAGGAATACGAGTACAGGTGCCTACAGGAAACAAATCCATAAGCACTCACACAGGAAATACTACTATATTAGAAAATAAGACAGAAACGAATGTGCTGTATGTGCCAGATTTTAAATTCAACCTGCTGTCAGTATCTAAACTCACCAAGGATTTGAGGTGTTGTGTCATTTTTTCCCCTGATTTCTGTATATATATCAGGATCTTTACACTGGAAGGGTGATGGGATTGGTAAAGAGCACAATGATTTATATCTTCTAAAGGAGAACATAACATTGGCAGCTACAGGAGTTTTTGTGCAACCAGGAGTTAATAGTGAACTTTGGCACTTGAGACTAGGCCATGCCTTAACAAAGACAATGCAGAATATACCATCTCTCAAAAATAAAGTTGATTCTCAAACTCAACAAAATTGTGAAGTTTGTCCTTTGGCTAAGCAATGTAGGTTGAAATTTCCTATTAGCAGCAGTAAATCTACTGCTTTTTTCCAGTTAGTACATTTAGATGTTTGGGGGCCTCACAAAGTTCCTACATATGATAGAAAGCATTATTTTGTCACCATTGTAGATGACTATAGTAGGTACACTTGGGTACGCTTGATTCAGTCCAAATGTGAAGTAGCTATTGTAATAAGAAACTGTGTTGCAATGATAAGAAATCAATTTGATACTGGAATCAGGGTGTTTAGGACAAAGAATGGTACTGAATTTTTTAACTCTCAATGTGATGAATAATTGACCTCCCTTAGAGTCATCCACCAATGAAGTTGTCGATATACTCCACAGCAAAATGGAATTGTGGAGAGAAAGTGTCACACCTCCATTTTCACTACACCCGCAAGGGCGTAAAAGAGTTTTTCCACTTAAAGGACAATCGGAATGAGATTTAGTTATTAATTATTTAGAAATGTCACTTGGGAGATTAATGGTGTCCTAAGTCACCGATTGAATCTTGAACCGACGAAAAATATGACTCTTTATTACAGTCAGCGAACCAGAAATTCGGATAAGGAATTCTATTAACCCGGGAGAAGCTGTTAGGCATTTTCGGCTTTCGTGGTTCTAGCACGGTCGTTGAACTGTTGTATTTGATTTTATCTGATTTTAATATATGCTAGCTTATGTGCCTTTTATTCGCAAACAACTTTTATGATTATTTTAAAAGAATTGCAACGTTGCGAAAATACGTCTCCAACCATGTTGCAATCAATGCACCAGTGGTTGTTAACACATTTTTGATTCCGTTGAGATTTGAATTTCGGTCGCATCAATGCACACCCGAGGTAAAGAAAGTATTTTTATTAAACACTCCTAAAGAGGCTAATGCGTTATTTTATAATAAGTGAATTTAACTATATTCAGGCCCTAAATAACCACCTTCTTGCATAGTTTTAATAATAAAAGTGATAACAAAATGCTCTTATCAGTGCTTTTCATGACTTGCAGGTTATATATGACTAGGGAAGGCTAGGGAGTACTTTTGGAGTCAAGAATGAAGAAAAAAAGGCCAACTGTGAAAATTCCTAAGTGAACCATGCCAAAAGCAGGCTGAAGATTCGGAGAACTGGTGCTGCCACAATTCCACCGCGACCGCTGCAGAACCGCGGTGAGAAGCTGGTGCAGACAAAAAAAGAATCAGAGGGATTGTTTGGCCGCAGTTCTACCACGACCGCGACAGAACCGCGGTAGGCGCAATAAACTTCAGACGAAAGTGTCAACACTGGAATTTTAGCCCTAATACCTATTTTAAACACTAGATTTTGCCTAAGAGAGGCATGTATTAAGTTTTAAGAGTTCTTGGAAGGAAAAAAATTGTGAGAGAATACCCAAACCATATTTCTTCGTTTCCTTTGATTTTTATTGTTAGTTTATGATGAATATTATTTTAGCTTGTTTACCCATAGTCATGAGAGCTAAATCCCTTTTCAAAGGTTTTGATGGAACCTATTGGGGGATGAACTTCTTGTTTATGTTAATACAAATTACTAGTTTCAATCTTTATTTATTCAACTATGTTCTTGTTGTAGTTAATTGACAAGATCCTCAATTAGTTGTGCCTATTTAGTGTGCATAACTCGGAAGAGAGTACATATTTAAGTTGTTCTTGAATAACACCACTCCTATGGTATAAGAGGAATCTATAATTGCAGGTTTAAATGCGGGATTCGGGATAACGAACCTTGGATGCAATCTTAAGTTAATTGTGTTAATTAAAGATGGCTAGTGTATCTCGGGAGAATGCAATAGTATATTACTGTGATTAATCGGGAGAGATTTACCATAAGATGAGCATTCATGATTGATAGAGGTGTGTTGGTAAATTTGTATGAAGCATAAACAGAAGGGATTCCATCGATAGGGGAAATCTTTATCATAGCTTTTTCTCATCATTGTTTACAACCCTAGCATTTTAGTTTACAGCTTGTTATTTACTTGCAATCTTAGTTATTAAAGAAACCTTCAACTGTGATTCGAAAGTTTGAAAAAATGGTTCTTAAGAGTTTAGTGGGTCTAAATATTGTGATTGATAGGTTAACTCTGTATGAATTCGACCCTGGGCATAATACTCGGGTTATATTTGCAGAGTCCTTTTTTGAGGGTATAGTTGGGCATGATCAAATTTTAGCGTTGCTTCCGGGGAGTTAACGGTGTTATCAATTACCATTGAAAGAAATACGAAGATTCTAAGTGTAATCAGTTTCTCTACACCAATCTATTCATTAAAACTCTAACGTTTGAACTCTTGTGGAAAGCAGGTGTATGCCTAGAAATTCTTCGAGGACTGGAGAACTACTTGAAGGACTCACAGACACCGAGAAAACATTCTGGGTGTTGAACCGTGACAACAAAAGACTTCAACACTCTCAACAAACAACCCAACTCGAAATTGACACGGCTGACGTTCAGGACAACAACAACGGAAATGTCAGGAATGAGCAAGATGACTTAAATGTCAGACAAGTGGCACCTCTTGTGCCCGAGGCTGCACTATCTGGCTGGGCAGATCCCCTAGGTGACAATCTAGCCACTGCCATAGCTGTACTCACAATTCAAGTGGAGACATTCTGGATCACCAATAATATGTTGCATTTGTTGCAGAATAAAGGATTGTTCTCCGGGTCTAGCATTGAAGACCCGCAACAACACTTGAAGAATTTTCTGTCAATTTTCATGATACAAAGGTAGCCTAATGCAACCCTGGAAGCTATCAAACTTCTACTATTCCCATTCTCAATAATCGGGGTAGCTCAAACTTGGCTAAATTCGCTCCCTGTCAACTCCATTACCACTTGGGAGGAATTAGTCAAGCAAATCCTGAACAAGTTCTATCCGCCTAACAATACTGCACAACCAATTGAGACATATTGCAATATAGACAACATTCCACTGAATCTTTGCAAGAAACGTGGGAGAGAGTTAAAGGGATGCTAGTGAAGTGCCCTCATCATGGCATTCCAAACCAGATGCTCGGCTAGAGATTATACATGGGTCTAGCTGACAACTTGAAAGCGAATGTGGATGCTTCAGCCGGAGGTGCTTTCTTAAGCAAAACATTCACAGAGTAAAAAATTCTGCTTGATAAGATGTCACAAAATGCAGGGTGGATGACTAGAGGTACAACACTGGCACGCATAGTGCATTCAGTCCCGCTTGATCCCAATAACTCGCAGGAAGGGAACATTGCCACACTCCTGACCCAAATGACCTTACTGAAAAAGAAGATTGATGAGATGGGTACAAAATAGGTGCATATCGTTGACACAACAAATGGTGGACGATGTACGTCGTGTAGTAATCAGTCCTATGTGTGTTCATGGAGCGGAGAAAGTTAAACTCAAGGAGCACAGGAAGACATGAACTATATCAACAACTAGGGGGGTCAGAGACAAGGAGCACCGCATTGGAGACCACAGCAAAACCAGCAGTACATACCCAATATGCAGCAGCCTGGGGGTATGCACCCTCAAAACCAGTTAGTGCCAGTGCCTTATCAAAAACCACAGGGCTATCCACAACAAAATCAGCAGCAATTAGTTTATCAACCACCCCATCAGCAGCAAGATAACTACATGGTCGAGATTAAGGGTATGCTTCAACAACTCATTGGTATGAACAATAAAGTGCAGGAAAAATTGGCAGTGCATGATTCAGCCATCAAGAACATTGAAATGCAGCTGGGTCAGCTATCCATGGCTCTAAACAACCGTCCACCGGGAACTTTGCCTGCAGATACAAACATAAATCCCAAGAAGCAAAACCCAAATGATGGCAGTCAGTCTCAGGAATGATAGAGATTTAGATAGAGAGCAAGAAATTGTTCAGGCTAGTAAAAATACTACACCAGCCACTCCAGTTCAATTAGAGGTAGAAGATCCAACAGAACTCACGGAAGTGGTGGTTGAGAAGATCCGGGAAGAAAAATGGAAAGAAAAGGTGAATGAGAAAATTGCAGAACAGGTGGCACCTCTTGTGCAGAAAATTCACACAAAGAGAAGCCGGAGAACAATGCACAAAGGGTATTACTTTCACCCTTCCCTCAGAGACTGGCCAAGCAAAAAAGGGCATATCAATACAAAAAGTTCATGGAGATGCTGCGACAAATTTAGCTAAATATTCCTTTGATGGATGCTCTGAGGGAGATGCCTGGTAATGCCAAGATGATGAAAGATCTCATGTCGTAGAAGTTTGATTTTCAGGATCTATCCACCGTGATAGTGACATAGACTTGCAATGTCGTGGTAGCAAAACTGATGGCTCAAAAGATGTCTGATCCAGGTAGCTTTACTATCCCTTGCACAATTGGAAGTTATACCTTTGCGAAGGCATTGTGTGATTTGGTAGTCAGCATAAATTTGATGCAACTGGCTGTGTACACTAATTTGGGCATCAACAGAGCTAGATTGACTTCCATGCTACTACAGCTGGCCGATCGCACTGTGAAGAGACCAACGGCCATTCTTGATGATGTGCTGGTGCAAGTGGTGAAGTTCGTGTTCCCAGCAGACTTTGTGATACTGGATTGTCAGTTGGATGAGGAGATACTCCTTATATTAGGGAAGCCATTTTTAGCCACTAGAATAGCACTGATAGACTGTGAGATTGGGGAATTAAAAATGAAACTCAACGATGAAGAAGTCATATTCAATGTTTAACAATCGATAAGGAGACCTAGTGAATATGCCAATTGTTCTTTAGTGGAGGCAGTAGATGTCATCTGCAAGAAGATGATAGGGCCCTGACAGTTAATGATATATTGGAGGCATGTCTGACAAATCTAGAAGAGATGGATGGTGAAGGGTTAGCTGAATAAGTCATGGCACTGGAAGGCCGAGGAGTTTGGTCAAGGGAACCTTGGTTTGAATCCCTTGAGCTAGAAAAAAGGGCCAGTCCTCCAGCAAAGCCATCAATAGAAGAACCACCCAAACTGGAGTTGAAGCCACTACCAGACCACCTCATGTATGCCATCTTAGGCCCTGACTCTACCTTGCCTGTTATTATATTATTCTATTTGCTAGATGTGCAGGTCAAACAGCTCTTACAAGTGTTGCAAGATAACAAAACTACCATTGGTAGGACCGTGGCAGACATAGAGTGTATCAGCCCAGCCTTTTACATGCATTAGATTCTCCTGGAAGAGGGGAACATACCTTCCAGGGAACACCAACGAAGGCTGAACCCTAACATGAAAGAGGTCCTGAAGAAAGAGGTCATCAAATGGTTAGATGCGATAATCATTTTCCCCATCTCTGATAGTAATTGGGTCAGCCTTGTCCAATGTGTTCCAAAAAAGGGGGGATGACTGTTGTAAAAAATGACAATAATGAGTTGATCTCAAACTCGTACAGTCACGGGGTGGCGAATATGTATGGATTACCAAAAATTGAACACTGCCACCTGAAAGGACCACTTTCCCTTGCCCTTCATTGACCAAATGTTGTACAAGATGGCCAGAAGATCCCATTTCTATTTCTTAGATGGTTATTCGGGGTACAATCAAATATCTATAGCCCCCAAAGATAGAGAAAAACATCATTCACATGTCTGTATGGCATCTTTGTCTTTCGGAGAATGCCTTTTGGGCTTTGAAGTGCACTACTTTTCAACGGTGCATGCTAACCATCTTCACAGATATGGTGGAGGATATTATGGAAGTCTTTACGGATGATCTCTGTGGTGGAAGATTTATTCGAAGACTGTCTCCACAACTTAAAGCAGAGTTCTCAAAAGGTGTGTGGAGACAAATTTAGTGCTAAACTGGGAGAAGTGCCATTTTATGGTACAAGAAGGGATAGTCTTAGGACATCGAGTGTCCTAGAAAGGAATTGAGGTCAACCATGCTAAGGTTGACGTGATTGAGAAGCTACTACCGCCCACTTCAGTCAAGGCGTTTCACAAAAGATTTTTCCAAAATTGCTAACCCGCTATGCAAACTCCTTGAAAATGATCAATTCTTTGTGTTTTCTAATGGTTGCAAGTTGGCATTTGAGGAGTGGAAGAAGAAACTGATAACTGCCCCCATCATTGTTGCACCCAACTGGGAGAAACCATTTGAGCTCATGTGCGATGCCAGGGACTATGATATAGGATCAGTCTTGGGGCAGCGAAAGGATAAGTTGATGCATCCGATCTACTACGCAAGCAGAACGCTAAGTGGTGTACAGCTCAACCACACAGTGATGGAGAAGGAGATGTTTGCAGTTGTGTTTGCATTTGACAAGTTCCGATCATATCTGATTGGTTCTAAGGTAATTGTTTATACTGACCATGCAGCTCTCAGGTACCTGATCGAGAAAAAAAGTCTAAGTTGCGCCTGATTCATTGGGTGCTGCTGTTGCAAGAATTCGACCTCGAGATTCATGATCGTAAGGGCACAGAAAATTAAGTCGTCGATCATCCATCACGACTTGAAGGGGCTGAAAAATCAGTCGAGGTCGAAGAGATTCTGGAAACCTTTCAAACAAGCAATTTGCAGCCAGTTTAGAAGATGGGCCATGGTATGTAGATTTTGCAAACTACCTGGCCTGTGGTATTGTTTCTTATGATCTCTCTTCTGTCCGAAAGTAGAAAATTTTTCATGACTGCCACAGGTATTATTGGGACGAGCCTTACTTTTTAAAATCTGTATTGATAATATGATCCGGAGGTGTGTCCCCGAGATAAAACAATCATCTAATTAGAAGGCTTGTCACACATATGCAAATGGAGGACACTTTGGAGGGGTCAGGACAGCAGCAAAGGTGCGAGAGGCCGAATATTTCTGGCTAATAGTGTTTAAAGATGCTCACTAACGGGTGAAGGATTGCGATGAATGTCAACGCACCAGAATATTTCTCGGCACCACGAGATTCCCATGAACCCAATTCAGGAGGTGGAAGTGTTTGACGTCTGGGGATAGAATTCATGGGTCCCTTCGTCAGCTCCTATGGCAATAAGTTCATTCTTGTTGCTGTAGACTATGTGTCCAAGTGGGTGGAAGCTGCAGCGTTTCCCACCAATGATGCAAAAATTGTGGTGGGATTTCTAAATAAGAACATATTCAGCCTCTTTGGAACACCACATGCGATTATCAGTGACGGAGGCACTCACTTCTGCAATAGGGCCTTTGAAAAGTTGTTGGCCAAGTACGATGTGCGCCACAAGGTGGATACTCTTTACCACCCACAGACTAGTGGACATGTTGAGGTATCCAAAAGACAGATCAAGCGTGTATTGACAAAAATCGTGAACGCCACAAGAACTGATTGGGCGAGGAAGCTAAATGATGCACTCTGGGCTTATAGAATACCTTTCAAGACACCAATTGGTATGTCACCATAAAAGTTAGTTTTTGGGAAGGCATGTCACCTACCTGTCAAACTTTTAGACATGGACGTTGCGGGCATGTCAAGAGTCACTGAATTGCATGAGCTCGAGGAGTTCAGGTACCTTGCTTTTGAGAGCACAAGGTTGTACAAAAAGAGAATGACAAGGCTACACGATCAGAACATTGTTGAGCAGAATTTCAAACTTGGGGACATGGTGTTGCTCTACGGCTCAAGACTACGGTTGTTCCCGGGTAAGCTTAAGTCACGATGGCCTGGCCCATTATGAGTTGTTGAGTTTTTCCCTTCAGGAGCTGTGGAAGTTGCCACTGAGCAAGAATCTCATACATTTAGAGTCAATGGTCAACGATTGAAATTGTATGTGGGCATGAGCAATCCAAAGGATGCGTCTGAGCTACATTTGAATGAACCACAGAGGTCTAGCGGGTCTTAATTGCGCTCATCTGAGTCGTGCCGCGACGTTAAATCAGGTGTTGCATGGGAGGCAACCCATGAAATTGTTGTAAGTGTAACTCTTCTTATAAAAAAAAGCCGTTTGAATCAAAGAGGGGCTCAAACCGCGGTTCGACCGCGGTCGCGGTCAAATCGCTATTCTGAACCTTCTCTGAACCCAACCTCTCACAGTTCCACCATGAACGCGGTCCAACCACGGTCCTGACCCCTTTCTGAATCTGGTCTGCCGCGGTTCTACCGCGGCAGACCCTAGACGGGCCCAGGTATGGTTTTTGTAATTTTTTATTTTGTTTTCATTACTCCCTTTTCCAAAATACCCCCCCACCTACCCCTTAATATTCCCCCATCAGAACCCCAAATCCACAAATCACCCCACACTCTATTTTCTCTCTATTTCCCATTTCCTCTTCACAAAATCTCTCTTTCCCTCACCCATAACTCCTTTATCATCCTCCCTTACTCTCCACCTTCACCACCCACTTTCCCTCATGCACTAAGTAAGTTTTCTCTTTATCTCTCTCTATTTCATCTTCTAACTAGTATAATGTAGACATACATTAACTTAGTTTAACCTAGGTAGGCTTATTTTAATTTTTGTAAAATTTTTTGCTTCTTTTTTTGTTTCCGTTGTTGTATTGGATTTTTGCAAACTTGGTTGGTGCTAAATTGGTTGGGTCTTCATTATACCTTAGTTGTGGGGTTTTTTTGATGTTTTGGAGGCCTAGAAATTATTTTTGGGGTGTAGTGGTGGTGAGGCCCAATTTTGGCCGAAATTATGGGATTGTTGTGATATTGTAGGGCGAGTTGTGCCTATTCCTAACTGTCGGCTGTGTACTTGGTAAATAGGGATGTTGTAATTGTTTGAAAATATGTGATGGAGTAAGTGTGGGGTGGTATAGGCCAAATTTTGTAAGTAGTACTGTTGTGAGGCCTCTGTGGAGGTTGTGACCTTCACCACCTTGCTTGTTGGCCTAGTTTGAAAAGAAGCACTCAATGCGAGTTGTTGTATTGGTGCCATCGGGTGGCGAAGTCTGAATACCCATCTGAGTGGCACTAATTAGGATGAATTTGATGGTTTTTATGACTCCTTGAAGGTAATATGGCCCAAAAGAAGCAAAAGAGAGGGGCGGGCACGCCCAACAGCCAACATATGACGAATCCAGGTTTGCATCGGAACTAGCGGAGGACAATTTTAATGCTAAGGATGGGAATAACTTCATTCATGAGATTCAAATTGACTGGGCATCCCTCCGCGTGGAACAATAGGAAATATATGAAGAAATTCGGAGGCGGGGAATGGAATTCCTCTTTGATGATCCTGGCCCGGTGAACCGGATGATTGTTAGGGAGTTCTATGCGAACTGTCCTACATGCTCAGGTAGAGCTGTGATTGTGAGGGGTACGATAGTCCCAGCCCACATTCCATATATTCGCCAGGCATTGCGGCTGCCTAAGTCCAGATGAGACATTGACTAATACCACGACAAACTAGATGTCACGTGGGAAGTTACGAGTGATGTAATATGTACTGGGGGCGACCAACCTGGATCAAAGACCACACCTGAACTCCAACTCTTTTACACACTTGGCTAAGTGTTGGTTGACTGTCATCTGCAACCGGTTCATGCCTTCCAGCAACACCACTGATGTGAACTTCAACAGAGCCTTATTGGCATGGTGCTTCGTGACGAAGAAGGATAGTGATACAGCACGGGTAATTGGTGATGAACTGGTCCTATGGGGACCGCTGCTGTCAAAAGAGTATTACTTCCCCTCCTTGGCGACTGCACTATGCTTGCGGAGGAATGTCCCCACTAACCCTGCTGATGGAGCATTGTCATCTGAAGCACCATTTTGAGCTTCACGCATCAAAGTGGGAAGGGGTACACGTACAACAATTGAGAAAGATGATGAGGATGATGACCCGGTTCTTCTCGCACCGTCCAGCAGATCTACTGATAGTGTCGGACTCTCTCGGGCCCCCCCCATACTGGGTAGGCTTCTCCAGATCTCAGTCTACCCGGCCTATGCTGAGTTCCATGGAGGAAGAGATCACGGATCTCCACACCTCAGTGGATGGCCTACACACACGGATGGATGCCATGTCTCAGGCCAGGTCTGAGGGACGGTTCATGTCCTGGTTTCGTGCTATAGGGAGAGCATGCTATGTGGACCCCAACACTATCTCCGGCTTTGAGTGAGTCTCAGAGAAGTCTTCTTACCCTTTTGCTCTTTAATTTATAGATATGACATGGGGACATGCCATGATTTTACGTGTGGGGTGGGAGACATGCTCCGGTTATGTATTGTATTGTACATAGACATTGTGACTGTTGTAGCATTGGATTGATGTGTTGTATATAATCGACAATAGGTATATTAGGAGTAACTGACTTGACCCAAGGACAAACACTTGTCGACGGGTCTCTTGAGGGTCCAAGTCGTATACATAAAAAAAACTAAGTTAGGGGACTCTTCCTGAGGACGGACCACTTGGATAGTACTCTAGAGGAAAGTAGTCCATGTAGTTCTTTTAAAGGTAATGTAGTAAGTCCCCATTGGTTTATCTTTTGACCACGGTTCTAATTCCAAGGGTTTTTCTTGAACAGGGTTAGGTAGATTTTCCTTTTGTAGTTTTAGGACTAAGATGGGTAAAGGCTAGAATGCTACCCTTGATGTACACACCTGCAAACAACTAAAATGAACTTGAGAGTGTGACGTCTAGGCTCAGTTGTGGACTTGTAAATCTATGCCTTAATTTTGCACATCGTGCCTTGCTTGAACACTCGTATGAGTGTGTTGATAAACTGATTCAGAACGAGTTACATGCTAAGTGTGTGTGAGATTTTACTTGCGTTCTGTGCTTGCATGCAATACCTAGAACTTGCCATGTGTGTTTGCAAAGCGAAATAGAAGTTATTTGGTTTTAGAGATGATTGAGGCATTTCTTTGTGTAAGCTTATATATAATTGTGAATCCACCTGTCTATATTGCCATAGTTAACCCCTTTGAGCCTGAAGTCTGTTCTTTGATAACCCTATAATGACCTATATCCATATGTTTGAATAACTAATTGTTTGAACCTACACCTCCTAGAAGCACTTGAATCACTAAGGAACATGCAAAAGTCAAAGTGTGGGGTGGTAGGGAGTTAGCGAAAAAAGGGGAATCAGGAATGAATCATTGGAATGGTGCACTGCCATTGTAAAAGAAAAAAAATGAGACAAAGAAAACAAAACAAAATAAAGAAAGAAAACAAGAAGCCAGTTGCACCTAAAGGAAAGTGGGGGTCACCCGTGAAACAAAAATGTGGAGGAATGATCGGGCTAAGCAGGAAAATTGAGATAGAAGGAAGTGTGTATTAAAAGAGTTAGGGAGGTTAGTCACTACATCAAAATGTATACTACCCACCCCTTAGCCTACATTACAACCAAATAAAGACATCTTGATCTTTGAGTAAACAACTCGATTAGTAGAGTACTACACTAGGGGCAAGCTTATGGTATGTCTGTGTGGCATGTGAATGTTCTTTTCTGAGAGTGAGTGAATTCTTTATATCTTTGGTTCCTTGTTGCTTGAATTTTATGTGTGTGGAACTTCTCTCAGACTTTTTATGTAAGGGCATGTGACTCAGGAAGGAAAAGTAAGTCTTCACCTCTGTTAGAGTAACTAGAGTGATCACGAGTGTGTCATGGCAGTAGAGTCTGCATCTGGGGTATGACTACCTCACTACTTAGGTTGTTCCGTCAAAATGGACGGTTTGACATAACGTGGGGTAATGCATCAAACGGTTGGACACAGTAGTGTGGTTTAGCTTGCTCGAGAACGAGCAAAGGTTTAAGTGTGGGGTGTTGATAATAGGTGAATTTAACTATATTCAGGCCCTAAATAACCACCTTCTTGCATAGTTTTAATAATAAAAGTGATAACTAAATGCTCTTATCAGTGCTTTTTATGACTTGCAGGTGATATATGACTAGGGAAGGCTAGGGAGTACTTTTAGAATCAAGAATGAAGAAAAAGAGGCCAACCATGAAAATTTCTAAGTGAACCACGTCAAAAACAGGCTGAAGATTCATAGGACTGGTGCTACCACAGTTCCACCGCGACCGCGGCAGAACCGTGGTGAGAAACTATTGCAAACAAAAGAAGAATCAGATGGGTTGTTCGGACGCGGTTCTACCGCGACAGAACCACGATAGGCGTAGTAAACTTCAGGGACGAAAGTGTCAACACGAGAATTTTAGCCCTAAAACCTATTTTAAACACTAGATTTCGCCTAAGAGATGCACGTATTAAGTTTTAAGAGTTATTGGAAGGAAAAACAATTGTGAGAGAATACCCAAACCATATTTCTTCGTATCTTTTAATTTTTATTATTAGTTTATGATGAATATTATTTTAGCTTGTTTACCCATAGTCATAAATAGCTAAATACCTTGTCTAAGGTTTTGATGGAACCTATTGGGGATGAACTTCTTGTTTATGTGAATACAAATTGCTAACTTCAATCTTTATTTATTCAACTATGTTTGTTGTAGTTAATTGACAGGATCCTCAATTAGCTCTGCCTATTTAGTGTGCATAACTCGAAAGAGAGTGCATATTTAGGTTATTCTTGAATAAGACCACTCCTAAAGTATAAGAAGAATCTATAACTGCGGGTTTAAATGCGGGATTAGGGATAACGAAGTCTTGGGAGCAATCTTAAGTGAACTGTGTTAATTTAAGCTAGCTAGTGTATCTCGGGAGAGTGCAATTGTATATTACTGTGATTACTTTGGAGAGATTTATGGTAAGACGAGCGTTCATGATTGATAGAGGTGTGTTGGAAAATTTGTATGAAGCATGAACAGAAGAGATTCCATCAATAGGGAAAATCTTTACCTTAGCTTTTTCTCATTATTTTTTACAACCCTAGCATTTTAGTTTACAGCTTGTTATTTACTTGCAATATTAGTTAGTAAAGAAATCTTCAACTGTGATTCAAAAGTTTGGAAAATTGGTTCTCAAGAGTTTAGTGGGTATAAAGATTGTGATTGATAGGTTCTCTCTGTGAATTCGACCCTGGGCGTAAGGGTTATATTTACAATGTCCGCATAGTCCTTTCTAGAGGGTATAGTTGGGCGTAATCATTACTATTTGGGGAGGAGCGTGAAATTCATTAAACAGACCATCCCGAATGTCTACGTATTTCTATATAGCATTTATAGAGGGCCCCACGATTTATAGTATTATTTGGCGAGGCTTGTCTCTTGTTATTTTAAAAAGGCCAGTCCCTAATCGACTATGATTTTGTCTATTTGTCTTTAAAACTAAAGAAATCAGTGGAACATTAAAATAGATCATAGAAAGCAAAACAGACGTGCCCAGATTAAAGGGAGGAAAAGGCCATCTCAAGGTTGAAGGATCGATTTCCTTGGGGTTGAGCAGGCTATGATGCCATATGCCAGTTGGCTAATACCCAACTCAAGGCTGCCTTATCAAAGAACTCCAGCAGCACGTTATTAATTTATAAAACTAACACTACATTTCTTAAAATTGATTACTCAAACTACTCATTGCAATTTAACAACTCTAGGTCCAATTAAAATTTGCATCCGTAATTAGAATTCAACTCTCTTCCCCTTTTATTTATCAATGTGGAAACAACATGAGATACTCCATAAGCAAACTAATCCTTTTTCCAGGCCATTCAATACAATTAAGGACATATTTTGAACAACTTCATTTGATTACAAATTAAGCGCAGAATAAAGGTCATTCTTATTATTGAATCACTTTCAAACAAATTCAGACGGAATCTGCTTTCAACTAACCTATAACGAAACGAATTGTAGTTGGTACTCGAACACATATTATGAACACCCTTACTAGGCAAATAATAGAACATGATTCACATTTAATAATCCAAATTATACAGTCCATGAATAATTCAACAACTAGCATGAAAAGTCGAGTAAACTACTGATTCACACATGTAAACTTAAGCCAAAATAGTGAGGGTTCAAGGATCCACTTCAAAGCAATTCAGTCACTCTATTTCCATATATTTGAGAGCCTTAGAACATGTACCTGGAAATTGGAGCAAAATAAGAGAAAGGGAAAGTCAGCTGGGCAGTAGCGCAACAGCAGTAAATTCAACACAACACAGCAGCAGCAGATACTACAGAAACAACCAGCAATAGGGAGGATTGGGACTCAAATCAAACAGAAATTTCAACAGGAAACCAGCCAACACATTCAAGTGATTCAGATGAGCTTGAATAGCAACACAAAGACCCAACAAACATCCAAAGGACTTCGAAACTGAACTCAGCTAGTATGACCGATCCAAAATCCTTTCAAACCAGCTATCACATAACCTTGAGTACCCTTGATAAACTCAGAAGTAGAGCAGAACTGGACAGACACACGTGAAACTTGAAAAGAACTTAACTAGCAATGAAACAGTAACTATTTTTTGGTTTTCGTTTGTTTTTTACTTTTTTTATTTTTTGATATTTGGATTTCAAATCTGTCTCTAAAATCTAAAGGAAAAGGACTATAGAAGGAACTATTTTTTTATGGCTAAAAAAGAAGAGCCTCAACAAGGTATTTGTGATGCCTTTTATAGGCAACCAAGAAGTGAGCACAGAATTTTAGTTTTCCTTTTAGCCCCTGTGCATTCTCAGTTTAATCCCACATTCTTTAGACTTGTCACACAAGTTAGTGCCTCAAACTTCCTCAAATTCTAAGTATACCCCTATCTAGAAGGTTCTAGGAGTTTCAGGTAGATTCTACAACGTTTCTGTATCCTACTAGTTACCTGAAATACCCTCGAACTTATTTGAAACTACTAAATTAATCTAAACCTGCCCAATCCTAACTATGGCTATCTAACCATTAAACCTAATTAACTAACAATCTTCAGAGTAATCAGATAATGAAACCATGAAGTTAAAACACATATCAAAGAATGATTGGAACCTAATTAGACTGAAATCCAAACCTAACTAACAAAATTAGCCAATTATCAAAACAAATTTAAATCTGAAACCATGTTAACAATCAAACTAAACTAAGACAAACAAGACAGATTGCAATCTAATTAGACAACAATCAGACACACAATTGGGATCAGAATCAACATAACTCGATATGAATGCGATCAAAGAAGTAAAAATAAAAGAATTAAACAAGGAAACGAAACTCGCTGCCATGGCTCGAAATCCGGCTGACATTTCACATTTCAAATTCGGCCATTCCTGACGAACCTTGGGCTTTATTGACAAAAATCCACTACGAGGAAGGCGATGGGGTCATTTGGTGTCAATCTGGTAAGGTTTGGAGCAATTGAAGTTTTGGCCAGAAAAATTCGATTTGATATTCGAGCAATTCCGGCCATATTCGAGACAAGTGGTTAGGCGGGTCGTGTAAAGGATGAGGAGATGAGGCTATGCTGTTAATTTGGGGTCATTTGGCGTAAATGGCATCATGGCCGGAAAACCTTCCGACGAAGATTCGAGGATCTCTGCTAAGATTTGAAAGAAAAGGGTAATATATTCTAGTAGAGGAGGGTGAGGGAAATTTATGGTGTCATTTTGACGGCGGTTTGCGTAGGTGGCGTTGTCGCCGGCGGCGAACTCCAGCAACACTATAGAGATACGAGGAGGGTAGGTTTTGTCTCTGAATTTAGAGGAGAATTCAGACAGTCTTATGCTAATGGGGAAAGGGGTTCGTGTCCGTTAGATAAAACGAAATCAAGGGCTGGGATTAATCGACCAAGAAACGACGCCGTTTCATGTTAGTGGGGCTAGTACCGGGTCAGGATGTTTGGGTTGGGCTGTTCTCAAGGGCAAAAGGGTTGATTTCATTTGGGCCAAAGGATTGATTCAAAACCGCCCAAAATTTGTTTTGTTATTAGGACCCCCTTTTTAAATTTGTTTTTCTTTCTTCTCTTTTTCCTTATCTATTTATTATTTTTATTTGTATTTTTGTATTTTGATTTTATTAAAAATGCCAAATAAATTCACAATTAACTTAACACTAAAAATTAGATTTCCTAGTTAATTTCTAATTAAAAATGCAAACTAATACTAGTTTAAACTAAAAATGCAAAACGGACAATTTTTTGTTATTTTCTTTACATTTTGTTCTAAAACAAATTAACCCCTAATTAATACTAAACTATGAAATTAAATCCTAAATGCAAACATATTTTTGTATTTTTCGTATGAATGAAAATGCACAAATAAAATGCAACAATTACCATAAAATGACACAAAATCCACAAAAATTGTAATATAATAATAAAAAGTTGTTTTGTTTGAATTCTTGGGAATAATTTGCTTAGGGAAAAAATCACGTGCTCACAGAAAGCATAGACACATTCCGCAAGTTGCAAGGGCACTGAAATTTCTAAGTGCAGTGCCAATAAGATTTTGGGGTGACTGCATTGAAACAGCTGTGTATTTGATCAACAATTTACCTACTGATATCTTGGAAAGGAAATGTCCTTATGAGATGTTGCACAAAAAACCTGCCAAACTGGATCACATAAGAGTTTTTGGCTGTTTATGCTTTGCAAGCGACCTTCATATAGGGGATAAATTTACAGCTAGAGCAAGAAAATGTATCCTTATAGGATACTCAGAGACTCAGAAGGGGTACAGGTTGTATGACCTAGACTTCAAAAGGGTGATAGTTAGTAGAGATGTCACATTCAGAGAACATCTCTTTCCATTTAAGGGAGTCACATATGTAAATGAAGAATTATTACCTTGTGAGCCTGTGGGAGTTAATTTTGAGGAAGCAACTCCATCTTTTGATCATGACAGCAGTACTGATGTTGAACCTCATGTTCCTGCAGAAACTCAAGTATCTGAACAAGATGCACCAGACTCACCAGTAGAACCTTCTTCATCACCATCCTTGCAGGCCCCAGATATGGTGGAACATCCTACATTACCAGCAGAATCACTAGTTCCTTCAGAGGAAACACTAACTAAAGGATCACAACATCAGGACCATCCTTTGCACTTAGTGCCTACTAGAAAGTCTAGCAGATCTTCCTAACCTTCCATTTGGCTCAAAGACTATGTAACTACAGTCAAATCTACCAAAGATACACCTTAACCTATATCCAATTTCATCACCTATGATCATCTTTCTGAGAACTACAAATCATTCTTGGGAACTTCTTAGAACTCACTGAACCTAGATCAATCAAGGAGGCTTGCCTTGATAAGGCCTGGGTGGAGGCAGTGGAAGTAGAAATTAGAGCACTTGAAGATTATGCAACCTGGGAAGTGGTAGATCTTCCTCCAGGAAAGAAAGCTATAGGCTCAAAGTGGTTGTTCAAGATAAAATATAAGGCAAATGGGGAGGTGGAAAGGTTCAATGCAAGGCTAGTGAAAAAGGGGTACACACAACAAGAAGGTTTGGATTATCATGAGACATTTTCTCCTATTGCAAAAATGGTCACTGTCAGGACCATAATTAGTTTGGCAGCATCAAAGGGATGAAATCTATTCCAAATGAATGTTAACAATGCTTTTCTACAGGGTGATCTTTATGAAGAAGTTTACATGTGCTTGCCTCAAAAGTTCCTCAAGCAGGGGGAGCATAAGGTGTGCAAATTGCTGAAATCTTTGTATGGGATGAAGCAGACATCCAATGGAATATTAAACTAGCTGAGGCACTTGTGGCAGCTAATTATACACAAAGTCCCTATGATCACTCAGTGTTCACCAAAGGAGTAGGCTCATACATAGTCATTATCTTAGACTATGTAGATGACTTGCTCATTACGGGAAGTAATGTTGTCCTTTTGGAGGCAGCCAAGCCGACACTATATAGTTCATTCAAGGTGAAAGATCTAGGAGAGCTTAGATATTTCTTTAGAATTGAAGTTTTGAGATCCAATAAAGGAGTGTTTCTCACTTAAAGGAAATATGCATTGTTTGGGCTTGCCACTGCCAAACCTATCAACATACCTATTGAGCTTAATAAGAAGCTAAAAACTATTGATTATGACACACATGTTGGACACACTGGTGATGCAGAGTTGCGGGATGCAGGTAGTTATCAAAGACTCATTGGGGAGCTTCTCTATCTAACAGTTACAAGGCCGGATTTGTGTTTTGCAGTCCAAGTATTGAGTCAATTTATGCAGCATCCCAAACAGTCTCATTGGGATGCAGCTTTGCGAGTGGTTATATATGTTAAAGGTTCTCCTGGACTTGGTATTCTCTTGCATAATTCTCCCATAAGGTACCTTTCTGTATATTGTGACTCTAATTGGGCAGGATGTCCAAATACCAGGAGATCAGTCACTGGTTACATTGTTAAACTTGGAGATTCATTGCTCTCATGGAAGTCAAAGAAATAACCTACAGTAAGTAGGAGTTCAACATAGGCAGAATATCGTAGCCTTGCAGCAGCAGCTGCAGAGATCACCTGGGTTCTACGATTACTCAAGGAGTTACAAGTTGATTTAGAAGTTCTAGTCCATCTATACAGTGATAGCAAGACAGCTTTACAAATAGCAGCCAATCCAATATTCCACGAGCGAACCAAGCACATCGAGATTGGTTGCCATTTTGTTCGTGAAAAGATCAAGGCAGGGTTAGTTAGCCCTCAATACATCCCCACAACTTTGCAGCTAGCTGATTTGATGGCAAAAGGGCTTGGTTCTGCACAACATCAATTTCTTTATCCAAGCTTGGAGTGTTCGATCCTTTTCACCCTCCAGCTTGAGGGGGGTATTGAATACGTAGTTGTATAAATAGTATAAATGTATGTGTACAGTAGAGTAGAAGAATAGTGTAGTGGGAGTTGGTTAAGTGGCTAGTGTGACAGATGTCAACCACTAACCAACACCCAACAATATAAACGAACCTCCTCTATTCAATTTCAATAGAACAGTAACATTTCTATCTTTTCTCTTCTTCATCGACTTCTTTCTCTAGCTCTCTCTCTCTCTCACTTGCATGTGATTAACATCAGTTGCTAGGATGAATTTCTTCACAAAGTTTCATATTTATTGGTATATTTTGCTATATATAAACTCATATTTTAACATATAGTAAATAATAGGAGTAGTAAATTGATAGGACTCTTCTCCATGACTTGGACGCTGGAGCTGATGGGTCATCCATAATGGGTAAGATAGTTGTGGGCAAGCCTGACCGTTTTTCCTAGGGAAATTACCAGCTATGTCAATTTATAAGTAGCCTATTATAAAGATTGGTTAATTTATAAAAGAAAATACTAATAATAGCCAAATATTACTAATATTAGCCAATTAACTATTTGTAGAAAAAAATATCAAATTTTTGCTTTCTTTTGAGTATGCGTTATTAGAATAGATTGGATACATCTTAAGAAACTTGAATCTCAGTTTTTTGGATGATTTGGTGAATTTTTGAGGTGGTTTGAATTGAAAATTCGAAGTAAAAATTGAACATGAGAAAAAATATATGTGTATCACATATGTATCATATTTGTATCATATTTGTATCAATTATGTATCATACGTATATCTGTGTATAACTGTGTGTGAGATATATGTATGACACATGTTTGATACATGTGCCGCAGAAGAATTTTTTGAACTCGATTTGATCACGAATTTTGATACAAAATCAGTCCAAATCACCTCCAATCTTCCTCAAATTTTGTATATTGACTTATCTATAAATGAATTTCAACTATACCTATTGAAAAATTCCCTTTTTTGCTTAGATTTATATTTTTGTTGTATTTCATTACTTTATTTGCTATCCCGTCCATGAAATTTCCTTTCCGTCTTGCTTCTAATGTTGCTAATCACGCTTAAAAATATAAAAGGTGATTTTTGCATGTCATTCTTTGAGAGTAAGAACTTTATTTATTTAGTTTTTCAATTTTTATATGTGCTTGACTAGTTTTGGTAAGTGTATAACTAATGGCTAGAGATTGGTGAGTTGAGACTTATTTGGGACATTTGTGTAAGTTTTCCATTTTTTTCCTAACATGGAAAATTTACATGTCATAGCTAAATATAAGAGCTATTAATGGATCATAGCTACCTTTTAATTTAATTATTTTTCATAACTACGATAAATTTTCAATTTATCCATCATAGCTAATATAGAATTATTCTACTGTATAATCTTTTCTCTCAAACCTCTCTCTCTCTCTCTCTTCTTCCTCAACTCTCCCTCTCCTTTTCCCTCTCTCTTCTCCCTCTGCCGCAGAGAAGTCACCGTCGACCGTCTTCTCGAGCGGAGCTCTACGGAGCCCAACTAAACAACCATATCTTTCTCTCTTCCCCACACATCACCACCCTCCGCCGTTTACCCCCCTCACTGTGAATCACCCTTAAACACCGACGTCACCCACCGTGTGATCCAGATCTGAAATCATGAAGTTGAGATCAATCCATTACCAGCAACGAAAACAATGGAGGGGAAGATTGGAGGCATCACCAAATCTGGATCTAACGGAGATGCCGGAACCCATTGCTTCTTCTCCTTGTTTGTAGCTCATATCGGAGTCTATGCGTCTGACCTAAGACTTATTCTTCCATCACTATTTTTCACGCCAGAAAAAGAAGCCACCTCTTTCTTCTCCAATGCATTTCACGTCGGAAAATCATTGTATAAATATAGTGCATTTTGTATTTTCGTGAGATATTTAAAATGTAGTTTGAATTTTCGTCGGAGATTCGATGGCATTTTATTGTATTCACCATTTTTAAATATAGTGCATTTTGTATTCTCTTCGGAGATTTGACTATATACTTTTATTTTTAGTTAAATACAATAATTTTTAAAAAGGATTTGAATGTATTCTTCATTTTGTTTAGTGTAAATATAGTAGTATTTTATATTTCATCGAAGATCCGGCTGCGTTTGATTGTATTCTTCATTTTTAGATATAGTGTATTTTGTATTTTTGTTGGAGATTCGACCGGATTTGACCGTATTCTTCATTTCATTATTTTTTTTTAGCATAAATATATTCAAATACAGTCGAATATGTTCAACCTTGCCACATCAAATAAGGTTGGATACAATTGAACAATAAATTCAAATACACTCAGATACACACGGTAAAATAATGACAGCTGAATAGTGTATTCAAATACACTCAAGTACACCGAATTGTCCAAAACTAGCTATGAAACATATATATCAAATATAGCTACGGATGGTTAAAAGCTCCTGAAAAGGTAGCCATTTCTGAAAGTTCCCCTTAAAGCATTGCTTTGAACTTCTTTTTTCCATTTAAGTTTTTTTTTCTTACACCCTGGATAAATTCTATCTTCGTGACCATTCGAGGATAAAGGGCCATGTTAAGGACTTTGAACCAGGGCCTTCTTTCAGGGGGCGAAATCAGTCGTATAGCTATTCTCGGCAGAACCCCATAAATTTAGTTCAAATCATCTATTTGTGTTAAAAAAAATATTGAATGTATAGAAGTAGTATATTTTGAACCCATTAAGTAAAATAGAATATGGTTCAGAACCCATACAATGTTTAAGGTGTATGTTAATTACATTTCAGTATACAAAATTATCATTATATACCATAATTTAAATTACGAATATAATTAAAAGTGCATTTATATTAGGCGCTATAATTAAGGGTGCAATTATTTTCTGACCCTTCAGTCGAACTTAAAAAAGTTATGAATTTCTTTCTTTGCTTCTTCTTCCTATTTATCGTGTCCGGCTAATGCAAATCTCCTTCTTTGCATTTTGTTAACATTGTATTCAAGTTCAGCTTTTGCATTTGTTTATGTCATTTTCATATTAGATCAGATATTTGTTCTGCTTCAAACCTTTCCTTTAGCCTTTGAGAAAAATTCACGTTCTCCATTTTCTATGGCATTATTTTCTTGTGTGTTTTCTTGTTCCCATTCCTTTCTATTTTCACAGAAATATGCAAATGATTCAGATAATGTTTTCAAGGTATTCAAATGGTTATATAAATTGTAGAAAAAGTAGAAAAATTATAGATAACTTGTAGACTATTTTTTGCAGAAGATTTTTTAGAAGCTTTAGTCGTTTTGGATTTGTGAAAAGAAAAAATAATGCATCTACAATCAGAATACAAATAATCTACAATTTATCTACAAGATATCTACAAACTGGATACATTGAATTTTAATATCCCAATTCCAATTTAAATTGTAGCATAATTGGCATTTTCGACATAATTGTAGAACATTTGTAGAAGTTTTAGTCCTCCTCCTCCTCCTCCTCCTCCTCCTCCTCCTCTTCTTCTTCTTCTTCTTCTTCTTCGAGTTTCAGTCTTAAATTTAGTCAAAACCAAATCTAATATTCGCCAAAACCCCTCAAAATTGAGATATAAACTCCAAACCATATTCCCGATTATTTTCAACAATACCCAATCCAAACAAATAATGATTTTTGAAAACCCAAATTTGAATTCAAAGCTTTCAGGCTTTTTAATGGCTATCAATGATGGAAAATATATAGAAGAACATATGAAGATGAAGAACAGAAATCTCCTTTCCGTTTCAATATTCTTCTCCTAAATCTATTCAGAATATTCACGCCAAATCTGTTCAGAATATTCTTCTCCTAAAATTTAGCTCGCAGAAATATGAAGATACAACTGCTATTAATTAGCTTTTAATGATTGGTACAAAAACTGTAGAAATAATGTGGACTTGACGAGTAATTTAGAAATTATGCACATTTTTTGTAACAAGGTTTCATATATGGTATGGATAAAAAAAATCCCAACAATAAATATGGTATATCATTTCTTTTATATAGATTTATATCACTTAATTAATATTTGTATTCTGCACTTGATAAGACTCCCGAGCCCAAAATTTCAGATCCTCATCTCTAGCAACTAAAGACAATGGATGAATTCTATACTCCCTCCATCATAGAAAGACTGACAGATCTGGAGTACGGTGATCAAAACATATAAATTTTACATAGAGAAACACACAAGAAATTCATAATCCTTTATAAAGTAGAAATATTTAGATAATCATAGTCAAGTTAAAACTCCCCAAGTAATATAGTGGCGAATAAAATACGATACAGAGTGTAATCGTTATAATTCCCTTATCATTTAAGCTGCTGTGTTATCCATGGATACGCCTCGTAATTCGAACAAAACTTCTCATACTTTATTATTCTAATTAAACTCACAGATGAAAGATAACAACTACAACTCTGTAAGCTCCAACTTTATCGAAAAGGAAGGAAAAAGAATGTTGAAGATGAGTAAATCATAGTAAAATAAAGCTAGAAAATAAGTCAGAAGCTTCAGTGATGGTGGTTGATAGCAGAGGGAGCTCTATTCATAGATATAAGATTATCCTTTTGATACAAATAGCACAACAGTGACTGCATCCATACTCAAAACTGGACCTGCGGAACCAATATCTACTATCAATACAAGAGTACAGCATTAAATACAAGCTTATTCCATATTAGAGGTGCCAAATGGATTGGTGAGTGAGACAAACTAATAATTCACATGCATCCCTAAGCTCAATAATAGTTTACAATTTATATAAGAAGACAGCAGAGATGCACATATATTGTGAAGAGAAAGCAAGTTACTGCAGCTAATGTTTAGAGTTGCACATATATTATGTGTATTAGTTACACCATCCAGGCAAAGATGTTTACCTCTAGCAGTAGGTTAAGCCTTGTATTCATGGACACGTATCCATTTTGTTGACGACCATTTGTTGCCTTTAATCACAGGGCACCCACCTATACAAGATACACAAAATTCTACTTAGTCGCCAATCAAATAACCCATGCTCATGACTCTAGAACAGTGTATATCAATTGAAACTTTGTGCTAGAAGATGGGCTTCATTGTGCATTAACCAAGTTTTCAATGCTCAACACCCATTATCCGTCTCTGCTTTCATGTAGATTACTCACCATGCAAACTTGATGGATCTAGAGTTGCATCAGGCTTCATGCTCCAGAAAAGCAAGGCATCGCCCCTCTTTGGTTTTACAGAGAGCCCACCCTTTCCACATTCAGATAGTTCATTCCACCAAGGGACCGCACTATAATTTCCCTTCGCAGCTGGAAATACTGTTTCACCCCCTTCTTCAACATCTGACCTGCAGTTCACCAATAGAATCAACTAAGGGATGCCGTGAAAAAACACTAAGCATAAACCTCACAGAGGAAAAGTCACTTACAAGTACATTAAAACTGTAGCAATGCGTTGACCTCCATTTTTGGTGTTAAACTCATCAAGAAAGTAATCATAGTGGGGTTCATATTTTTGCCCCACTTCGTAGTGGAGAACTTGAAGACCTTCCCCATGCTCTGTAGACAGCAGCAGAAGCATCAATGTACATGCAGTTTAAGGCATTGCATAATGACAAAGTGTCGAATAGACCACTCTGAAAGCAGCAGTTTGAGCAAGTTTAGCAGTGTTGTGCACATGAAATATACTGGCAAGCATGAAGATGAGGTATTTCTTTTAAGGTTCTTTTCAAAAGAAAGTTAATGAGCACTAAGCTTCATAGAATCTGTTCTATCTCTGAATGTGGAAGAAGCAGAAAAGAAACTAGTGGTTAACACTAATGATGCCTGGAATAATCACTAACTAATTAGTAGAATAAGATAATAATTTAATTAAAAAGCAAAACATGCCCATATACAAGGAGCACACCAAAAATTAGAAAACCTTATAAAAGACAGGTTTTCTACAAAAGACAACCAATCTTCTATACAAATAGGAACCTCATGGGTGCACCAAAAATAAATAAAGGAAAAGAGGCTACTCATCAAGTGCACAAGTTTTTTCTACTCCATCAAAAGCTCTCCTATTACTCTGATTCCAGACAACCCAAATGAGTGCTGGCGGGGCAACTAATTAGTAGACTTATACTTGCAGGACAGACAAATTACTAAACTGAGATTGGACATGAAATTAAATCCACATTCATCCCCAGCCACCACCTCGCAATCCAATGCATATAATATTTGCATCCAACAGCTCACCAAAAATAATGAATCCAACTTTATTTTGGACAATGCATACAACTCCAGAAATCATCAATAAAGTGAAATTGCATTAATTAGTTGGAAATATAAGGCTCTTTGGCTGGAGCTCCGAAAGAGCATTCCCCTTCGCGTACAGCCAAATTTAGCACACCGAAATTCCCAACAATGTAGTCAGTATCTTATTAATGATGACACCGGAGAAAGCTGTCCTATTTCCTTAACTTACGGACAAACAGAATTACTCCCTCAAGACGCAATTTGTTTTGGCATAGTTTGAGGGGACACAGGTTTAAAAGAAAAAAATTACTTCTGACAGATACGCTAAATACGAATAGAATACCAAACCAACCATTGTACCAAACAATTTGTCTAGTATAAAATGGGGCATACCGAAAGTCAAGTCAATGGAAAATAGGAATGTTAAAATTATATAGTTTCTAATACAAAAAGGGGCGGAATGGACACAAAGGAAATAGTGCAAAAAAGATAGTGACAGAGGAGTTCATATAATAACACCAGTAAATGGAGTTACCTAAAAAAATAAGAGTTAACCAGTGTGGACAATCTAAGATGCTTGGACTCTTCACTTTCGATGTCGCACCCGTGTCGATACGACGTGGGTGTGAGTGGGGGATGTGAGATCCGTACTGGATCTGGTCAACCAATTTTGGGTTTAGACCAAAATCGGCAGAGAAACTCGGGACAGATACAATGAAAGTCAATATAAAGCTAGGATGAAATTGAAGAAAATGGAGTACCTTGAATATAGAAATTTTGGTGCCAATCCTTTCCTTTTATCTCTTTCTCGAATTCTCCTCTTAATTAATATTTTCTCCTTCTCGGAATACCTTCTAAGTTTTTCACGTAATGTCTCATAATTTAGACATGTTTTACTCTATATTTAGATATCTGAATTATTTTTAGCCGAATCCGTGCATCTGTATCCCTAATTGGATCCGTATCACCAAATCTTAAAATTTAGATCGTGAAGGATCCGCACCCATATCGGACACCCGCATCCAAGTCTGAGCAACTTAGTAGACAATACCATTTCCAGACACCCCCAACCTTTATTGAATGATATACTTTGCATAAAAGTTAGAGGGAAATTAGATCGTCAGTAATAAGCATAGCACTTGATAAATATTCATGCAGTTACATATGTGATACAAACAACGCATACCTACTGGTATGAAGGTGAAATCTGCAATCTTTTTCTCGATATTCCTGATCACTTTATCACGTCCTCTTGCAAGAAATGTTCCTGAACTGGTTCGGACTCTGATAGGGAGGGAATAAACAGGAGAAAAGAATGTGAGGACTAAAGATGGTATTACAATTAAATCTCCATAATTCCTCAGTAGTACAACCTAACTCGGCAAGCCCGGGGTATGCAGAAGATATGCTTACCTGCTGTCCTTACTCTTGCCAGTAGCACTGTCTACAACAGTTGACTTTTGCATGTGAGGCTTGGCAAGACTAATCAGATACTCACATTCCTCCTTGGACTGCCGAGAGATAACAATGAAGTTAGTTTCTTATTATATAGATGAACTCTGATGGTCGATGGCAGCAAATACATCAATCAATAGATCAAGCTCTAAATACGCGATAATGACAATACCCGTATCAATATTCATAGTCCTAATTAAAATTTAACAAAATGAAAATTCCATATGAGTACGATTTATTGAAAAAAAATAAAGATTAGTCCAATTCTCTAACAGTTTCCTAAGGATTTTCCGTTTTTTCTATTGGATAAGCAACAGAATCTGATATCAAATTCAGCATGATGTACTAACAACAGTGGCAATTACAAAACATTTCTCAGTTTTCTACAATCAGAGGCATAGCTGTAAGCATCAAATTCACAAACAAATTTAGCTATGAGATAAACTAAGAGCAATAGCAGCCGCCATAAGACACAATGTACTGAAAGAAAATTAAATAAAAAAGAAATCTTAAAGAGGAATACCAAGAAGTTATGGTAAATGTAGGCTCTTGGTTCCAAAGAAATCACTTCAACCCACTGATCTCCTTTTCCCTCATCATCATCATCATCTCCTCTGTACTCCCAAAAAGGAATAGTTTCCCATTAAAGCTATCAGATCACTACACCAATTGTAAAAAGAAAAAAAAAACAATCACCAAAATTAAATGATACCTTTGAACTGTATTGTGTGCTATAGAGCTAAGATCGTGAGCTTTCTGAGAGCCTCTTGTACTGCTGGGAATGGAGAAAATGCCGAAAGCGAGAAGAATGAGGACCACAAATGATATCATAATAAACCCACCAAAAATTAGTGTGGAATTCGACGATTTGCGAGGCCCAACTCGGGAATGCCTCCCTTTCACTGCCATTGCTACAGAAATCTGCAACAATTAGAAGAAATCTAAAATTGAATTTTCAAAGTTAAAATATTTTAAGAACTGAATAAAGACTTTGTTCAGCTAATGGGACTTTGGGATCACAGCTTGTCGGTTCTTTCTGAGAAAGAAAATAAAATGGTGGGTTTTCTTTTCTTCTTTTTGTAATTTGATTTAATGAAACTATTTGGAGAAATGGAATTATTTTTTGCTAAAAGAACGTGTTCGTTGTGTTTGCAGACTTTTCTGTAATATGTGCGACAGATGGATACGTTACTAAAATACTACGCCTACTTTAATCTTTGTGCTAGTAAAGTTGACCTCCTATGCCTGACCCAATAATTTACTAGAACTTAATATTTTGTATATATATCAAACAAATGAATATAAAGTAAAATGATACTCATATTTTTAGACCTCCTATTTATAAAGTAAAATATACTTAATATGTTGTTACGTTAAATATAATTTTTTTATTTTTTTTTTATTTTTATTTTTATTTTATTATATCGTTTCGTTAAATTCGTCGTTACGTAACAACGCCAAATTCCATTTTATGTAATAATAGATTTGGTGTAACTACGGTGTTACCTTGCTTTTTTCTTTCATTTTATCATTCTTTATTATTAAATAATCATATTTTAGATTTCATTTTGGCTTTTGAAAACTTCAATACTTTTTAATAGATGAACTACGCTCTCCTTTAAAATTTTGTTTGTTCATGAAATTTAATCAATTTTTCTTTTTAAAAATGAAGAATAATTTTCAAGTTCCAAAAACTGTTTTAGACCAGTTTTTAGGTGAAACTTTTTTGTACTCACAAAATTTTAATTTTTTACAAATAATATACATGTCCTAACACAACTTCTAACTTTCAAAAAATATTTTCCAATATAACTTTAGAAACAATTTTAAGTTTCAACTAAATCTAAACCCTTAACACCTGCTCAAATTAGGTGGCTAACTGGCATAAATCAGAAAGGATTAGGGTCCCTTAACCTTGCCCGTGCTTGTGGGGAAACATTCCATGTTTTCTATCCCTATTTTGATGTATATTTACCCAAGTCATGGTCTGCTAACAAAAATGGCAATTTCCTTATTGAATTAGCGTGGACAGTAGTAACAGACACATCTTTAAAAAAAATTTCTAAACATGAACATTTTTTCTTTTTTCGGGTGATTGTGTTTTGTAGTTATGTGTCACATGGTGATTTATGTCGCTCTAATTCTGTTTGAGGTTCATCACTATGCGACAGTCAAGCCTAACTTTGACTTTAGCCTTCCAATACTTAGAATAATTTTAGGAACATTTTTGGACTTAACAGATTTTAGGCAGCAAGTAATATAAGTAAAGGCACACACAAATTTACAGGAATTTCTTTCCAAACTCTTATTAATATGTGAATACAAGAACACAAAAAAGCCAACCATATGACCAAGACAATGAACTCCTTAGCTCCCTGCCCAAAACCCAATTTCCTGCCATTTGGAATATGCTTAGACGAAATTTGACCAAAAGACTAAGTTCAGCCTTTTGGGACAACCTTATGCACATATTTATAGTGCATGCTTCTCAATTACACTTGGCAACAATTTAGACAATCAGTTGATAAGCCCCAACTGATAGGCAAACATGCTAAGACATGATACAAAAACGTGCCAACACTTTAGCCTATGATTAGCCATGTTTTGGATTTGGTTGTAACCGCTAACTGCTTGTCATGTGCCCATCACATGTTTTGTAACTGTTGCATGTGCCTGTTTTTCCCAGCTGCTTCTCGCCCAAGGCTGGCATTGCGCCCGGCCTTGCCCTTTGACACTGCTCCACCCTAATTTCATGACCACAACTTGCCGCACACGCCCATTGCTACAGCTATCCGCTTATGTCAAGTCGCCCTTAGCTTGATCAAATCTGTCGGCATTAATTATCATTGCTTGTACCGCATTGTCTTGTCTTGTCTTGCCATGTCTTTATCCCAACTTTGACATGGCTTTGCCTTGCCATTGTTATATCAACCTACACGTCCAAATGAAATGCGTCTGGACTCCGTTCAAGGTGCGTTTGTCGACCTCGCATAGTATGTCATGTCGAGTTGCTCGTCATGATCTTTCCCTATTTTTCAGGTTGTGCGCCAAGGCCATTATGAAAATTTTTGTCACAACTCACACCTGCGAGGAACTTTGTTAGGGGCTAACAAACCATCCCCACCCGAAAAATTCGTCGACCTCAACGAAGCAGTTTTCGTATTTCTCAGCACCACATAGGCCTTAAATATGCTACCTTCTGCTGAGGTTCTTCCTCGTTCGTCTCATCTTCACCTTTTTCTTCAGCAAACAAAGTTGTAAGCACTTTAAATTTTGGACAGTCCCTCGCCATGTGTGGTCCTTTGCAAATAAAATAGCCATCAAACCTGTTGTTTTGTCCCTTGTTTGTCGAAGGTCCAGCACATTGCTCTTCTTTTCCATTGCCATTGCCCTCAACAACATTACCCTTGTCATTCCCATTTTTCCTCCACTCTTTTGCCTTGTCCTTGTCACCCAACAACTTACTTTTTAGAGTTGTATTGTTCTTGCCCACTCAAAGCAAATTCGTCCAAGGTTTTACTAGGCATATAGCAGAAGAATGCAGCCCTCGATTCTTGTTGTGTGGAAGATGTGTGCAATGATATCAACAGATTAGTGCTTAGTGCTTCTAATCTTGTGATTATTGCAATGTCTAGTTTATATGCATTTGATGTCTGGTTTGTATGCTTGCTTCTGTTGAGCATGTATTAATCATTGGTATCAGGTGTCATCTTACATCTAACTAGATAATATAATATAACATAAATAGAGCAATATTAAAACGTGTCGTTTAACGATACATGTTTTGTATGATTATTCTATGTAAAAAAACGTGATTGTTTTTTTTAGTATCTTCATAAACATTGGTGTTATATTTAATGATAGTGTGTTTAATTATGTTTTTGATGAATAGCAGTTTGTTTTTTAATTAAAAAATGAATATATTTTAATGCTATTAATTTTGTAACTATGGGTTAATATACATATGCATAAATAATGAATTAAAACTATTAATCTGTTTTAGTTGCGGTTTGCCCATAATCAGAGAGAGTGCTATATTAATAAAAACTTGACTATTTTGTATGATATTAGTTTTGTAATTTTGGACTAGTATGTAGAATTAGAACATTGGCGTTTTTTGAATAGTGAAAAACATATTGTTTTTTCTTTTACAATTCTGTCTGAACATGTTTTCATTAAATAATAATAATAATATTATTTTGAGTTCTGAAATTATATTTTAACATACATTTGTATATTATGTGATTTGAACCAGTCAAAATAATTAAAACCCTTAAAAACTCCAAAAACAGAATTCTAGTAATAGGTCATGAATTTGGAATTCTGAAATTCTTTCAAACTCCGATTGACCTCAAATTTGGTAGGTATCGGAAATGGCCCGGTTTGCAAAGACATCATCTTCGCTGATGATGTACGTCGCTTTTTAGGCATTCGGGGTCGGATTTCAGTAATGAGTATGCATTTCTGCTGCTCATTATCCGCTAAAATATGGGTTGACATATAGTTGTTGAGAATTGTCTCTGCTGGAAACTCTATTTATACAAACTGAGTCAAGGCTCCACTTTGACTCCTTGTAATCTATTTTGGATTCTGCACTATCTATCACTACTCTTTTTTGTATCAATTAATTCAGTGAACTTTGCTGTTTTGAATAAGTGAAATTCAGTATGGCATCCAAACGAAGAAAGAATACTTGCAAATGTATGTATTATAACACATTCAGCTTTGGTTTTCAGAAGTGTATTCCCTGTGGTTTGGGCTAACCAACTTGAAAGTAACACCTAGTTTTGACTTTGGAATAAATCTGTCCAAAACGAAACACACTGCAATTCCCACAATATGTTATCTTGCCAATCTGAAGGTAGCTGAACTGAGATAGAACCGCCTATTTTCTGAGATAGCATTCTGTGCTATCTGCATCATATACTTTCAGTAGACAGAAAAGTGTGCATTCATGTGGTGGTTGTTGGTCCATGGCGGTATAAGCATTATTAGAAAGAGATTTGAAAATCCAAGTGTGTGTAATAGTTGCAGTGTTTTTCCGTTATGAATCGAGTGGTGCTTCGAGAAAGAGAACCAATCTGTGTATATCAAAGGTTCCTTGTTTCTTATGCAGGCACCTAAACTTTTTGATGGTTTCAAGTTTTATCTGAGTGGAGATTATGTGGCTGGAGGTTCCATCATTCACACTAAAGAACAGCTGATTTACCAGATTGGTTCTATGAAAGCAACTAACTCATCTTGTCTAGTTGTTTACAACCTTGATCCACCACGTGGTTGCATGTCTGGCGAAGATAGCAATGTTTTGCTGCACAGACAAGCCAAGGCTGAAGACTTGGCCAAGCAAGTTGGTTGTCAGGTCATACAGCATACATGGATCCTGCAGTTTATTGCTACATGTAAATTAGAACCTTTCTGGGTATGCATCCCCTTTTTTGGACATTTGATGAGCACGATACTGATGCCATGTGTTTTAGCTTGCTTATCAAAAAGAAAAGAATTACTGTTGCCATGTGCATTTCTTGTGTTGTGCTGCTAGTTTGTATGCTAAAGCGTCTGTATGTCATTTTTAAAATAGATTACATTTTCATTACAGGAGAATAAGGAATATGCTAGTTCTTGTTTGATAGTAATATCTGATATTGAAGCTATCCTTCAAATTTCTTAGGTACTATTTGTGGTAAGCTTCATGGATTCTCCACAGTCTGTTGTATCACCATTTAAGGGTTCCTCTGTTTTTGCCGACAAGAAATAAAGCAATGTTTTGTGCAACTGCAGATTATGTTGGATGAACACTCAAAAACATGGTCAAGCATGATGTTCTTGGTCAAACTTCTGCTTTCTACCACAAGTTTCATCGGCTACCACAACATTTTTATTGTCTTCAAATGACTGTTGTCACCTGAATACACTATTACAATGTCCTAAGGATCTACTTTTGTGCATTTTGCTTTGTAAACACTTTTTAAGTATTTTGCCGGTGGTTAAAATATATTCTGCTGGTACATTTTGATGTATTTTGCTGGTGTATTTCAATGTATGTTGCTCATTTGTTGCTACTTCTAGTGACGAAAGAAAGAGTTTGATTCACTGGTTTTGCTCTAGTTATAAATATGTGAACCATTACAAACTGTTGGGGAAGTATTTTAATTTTTAGCAAACGAAGCTTTATAACTTTTCTAGATGAAATCTTGGATCCTTTTTGTTCCAGTGGAGTCCCTATTCTATGATAGAATTCTTCCAAATTAGTCTAACCTAAGCACTGGATGGTGCCTTAAAGAAACAAATGTGAATTTCCTGCCATATGCAAACAGTTGTTGGCGTGCCTAACCTTAGCCATAAACGGATAATACGATTAACCGTTTTATCCGCCGGTTCATCCATTTTTTATCCGTATTAAATATGGGCCGGACCGGATATTTTCCCCGTTTTTTACCTGAATCGTATCCGACCCGCCCCGCCCGTTTGCCACCTCTATGCTCAAGTATCATGATAACAGTCGAGAAAAAGACTGCCTACCCCAAGTTGGCCAACGAAATATGATGAATAAGGTATCTAGTACTGTTGACGCTGTTTAAATTTCATCTCATCTGTTTTTTTTTCATTTATGTTCAGTTAATCAGCACCTACTAGTGTGTATCTGAACTTGTCAAAGTTCTGACACACATTTGCCTGCATCGCACAAAGCTACGTTTCAGGCGTCGCATTAGTGCAGTTTACTCAGTTGCAAACGCTCTAAACTCGGCTTGTCTGACAAACCTTTGTGTTAGTGCGTCGTGGCTTGCGTCGCCGATTGCCTCGCAGTAGTTCATTTTCTTGTCAGACCACAAAACTCCCAGTCTCTAAACTTTCAAACCTCTTTCGCACATTTGCACTAATGCATCGCACTAAGCTACGTGTTAGGTGTCTCATTAGTGTAGTTTACTCAGTTGCAAACTCTCTAAACTCTGCGTCTTACAGACATTTGTGTTACTGCATCACTGACTACGTTGCCTTACGAGTCGCAGTAGTGCATTTTCTTGTCAGACCACAAAACGCCTTTTCCTGAACTTGTCAAACTTCTGACGCACACTTGCACTAATGCGTCGCATAGTGCTATGCGTTATGCGACGTATTAGTACATTTGTTCTAGCCCTTGCAACTTTTCTTGTCCTTTTGGTCTTTCAACCCAATATTGACTTAACTATTTGTCATTTTAGAACTTCAATCCAAATCATGTTCTACCAACTTTGAGTGCACGCCCTGATCAGGTCGAAAGAGTCTTGAAAACTTGATTTCATTGCTATGACAAAGTTGCAGCGACATGGGGGGAAGCTTGATCTCCTGGTTGTTATCTAGCCAGACAAAAATGGCTCTCTTTATGGTATAAATGAAACTAAAACTTGTTGTCTTCTCTAGCAGAAGTTTGCTATATGTGGTGGCTAATCGTTTTTTTTATTTTTGACCAGGTGATCTGAAGTGATCTGAAGGTAGGAGGAAGAAATACTGCTTGTTGATGCAATATAATGGATATCTACTGATACTAGTGACCTATGGATATCTAAAGAGAAAAAGAAGGCATCAGACATAAAAGTCGGAGGGAGGCATAATAGAATTTGCTTCATTCAGCTATTGGAATTTATCAGAATACCAGCAACTTAAGGAATAAAAGAATAGCAGAGAAGCTAAGCATAAGAAGTTCAAAATCTCTTCTTCAAAAACAGTGATCAAAGTTAAACCTCAGTTTAACCAATGTATACAATTCAAGTTTGTACAAATGCCGTAAACATCACTACATTCCTATTTTAGTTTCTATGCCTGTATACAAAAACAGAAAAGTTACACCTCTTCCAGTTTAATCAATCAATGCCTATACACTTTTAGTTTCTAAAGTTCATAACATCCAACCAAAGAAGAGCAACCAATGGAGGATTTCATGATTTTATATACCGGAGAATGGAAAAAATCAACGAAATTAATGTGAGAATACCCACCACATTACACACGTTTTTCCAAAACTTCACCCACAACAAGAATTGTCCCACTTTAAATCCCACAAGCTGCAGGCTGCTACTCTTCAATGTGAAAAGCGTTCCAGACTCATTCAAGCGAGCAAGGTTCTTTAATAATTGAGGAACCTGATGGACTCTATGTGGACACACACGGATTATCCCTTGTGATACAAGAATAACAGCATCATTATATGTTTGGACCATGTCACACAAAAGCTGCAAGTATGCAATCACATCTCGCTCTGGGAATTGCTGGATTTTCTCATATTCCTTCAGTGACTCGAGCATAAGAATGTTACTTTGGTTGAGAGTTAAGATTGGCAAGCGCGAAACTGCCCATCTAATGTAGTGGCGTAGAGTAATGTCTTTTATTCCTATGTTCTGTACCCCCTCAAACCGAATCCCCGAATTGCTCAAAGCCTTGGCACACGGGAACCTCTCCCTCTCTTCCTTGTTGTCAACTCCCATGTCCAGCAGTATATCCCACTCTTCTTCAGTTTCATCACTTGTTGATCCCCTTCCAACCAAGCGCAAATAAAGCTCATGGAGTATATCATTCGAGTGATACTTAAATGAGTCACACGCTTCAAAACGGCACAACCACGTACCATAATAGTCGGCACTCTGTTGAAGCAGAAAAACAATCGTATCGTAAACTACTCGAAGCAGCACATTATCTTCCGACGGGTACCAAAGCAACTTTTGTGTAATAATTTTTCCGAAGAAAGTCTGTTGTAGTAGTTCTTCAAGCACAATAAATGGTAATTGATTTCCGGGGAAAATTAAAATTTCTTCAAAGTTTGTGTCTCAATTTGAGACAGACAACTTCCCCAAATGAATTGACCAGGCAAGTAATGGAGGTCAAGATTCAAGACTATTATCTGGAAAAAGCAACCATCCATGAGTAGATATTGCAGATTTTTATTCATCTCCGATTCATCCGAAGACAACTTTCCTCCATCATGAAAGATGTACATATCTCGGATAGCTGGCTCAAAGCTTTTAATAGCTAAGTGATATGTGTCTGATGTTTCTTCAGAGGTCTGCACTGTTATTTATGACATGCTGCCATGTATCCTCTTTCAACTTTTTAAATTTCAGGTCCTCGCCAATACGATAGAGGGGGCCAAATCTTATTAGCTTGTCCAATTTGGATAGAGCTGTTGGTGGACATTGGCAGATTCGGCCGCCTTGTATAGGTTTGGAGCTTGTGCCCATCATTCTACACTCTAAAGGTAGGTAGGAAAGTAAGTTGATGGGGTGAGAGTTGTCTGAGATTTCTATGAACAAACGAGCAAATCTGCATTGATTCCAACACAATCGAAAATTTTAAAGTTCATAAGAACACCAAAGTATAGAAATAGCTTGCAACATTTGAAGATGTACTGCATATAAATGGAAAACAGATAACGACCACAGGAAAATAAAATATCTTCCTTAAAACAATCAAATTTTGTTAAAAGCTAAAGAAGATCAATATAGTAGTTTGGAAGAAAAGAATTACAGACAATGAAACATAGAAAACAGAATGAAGAAGTACAATTAGAATTTTGCAATAAGATTGAAAACACGACAAAAGATTAAATCAGATATTTGAGTGCAGAAACAAAACTAATTGATCAATGAAGGTTGCAAATCATCAACTCATGGGTGGCTCAAGGATGAGGTTAGTAAAGCCTTTGCTTTAGGCCCCAAAATTTTATAAGCCCCGAAAAGTATTAATGGTAAAATAAGTAATAATACTTTGACTTAAACAATTTTGAACTTTGTAGAAAAAAAGTATAAAATCCATGTAAAAAGGTTTTTAAAAAATAAAGAATATTTACTTTTTAACATAAGAAATTTTGTAAAACTTCAAAATAAACTACTCAAATCTTCGTATTAGCAAATAAAATTTTTTGACATCAAGATCCAACGTAATGTATGACAAACATATGGCTAACATCTTATGAACTTGAATTAACCCTTGATAATATAAATAATAATAATATTACTATATAAAGCTAAAAGTCATATATCTTGTATGAATACTATTATATAAATAAGTATATTAGGAAAAAGATAACATCAAAGTTTTTGCATATACTTGTATAGATGTATAAAATTTAGATTCTTATTAAAATTTGGTTTTAGGCCATTAAATTCGTTGAGGCGCCCTTGCATCAACCCCGAACAATTATACCAATTAAGTCTGAACCATTAAACCCAATTTTTCTTCAAAATTCAGACCAAATTTTCTGATAAGAGAATGAACAAAAGGAGAAGTGATAAAATCTTACTTTTTTCTTGCAAAAAATGAGTAATCGTGAGAACAAACAAATGCTCAGATTGTAGAGAGAGAGAGAATGGTTCCTGATTTCAAATTTCAAGTATATAAGCCGTTGGAAGATTTTTAGGACAGGTCATTAGAAGAATATAAGTCGTTGGATAAGTACTGCTTGTTTCTTTTTCTGTTTCTACTTCGGCTCGGTATTTTGTTTCTACTAATTACTTCTTGTTTCCAAGAATAAAAAAGACAATTCACAACATGATTCGGTGTGTTGGTGTGTACATCTTTAATTAACGTTGTTGAATCTTAATTGTTGAATTTTTGTTCTAAACTAATTACTATTAAATGACTCAATCGAGCTTGAGTTGGGCGAGCTTTAATCCAGTCTAGTCGTGTTAAATTTTGAGCAAAATTGAGTCAAGTTGACCATAGGTGTGACTAAAATTGAATCAAGCCAACTCGAGCTAAAATACAAACGAATCGAGTTGAGCTAAGCCCTGAGCCAACTTGTCCCTATTGCTATGTTAAGTGTATTTTGTCCTTAAATAGTTTTATTCCATATTACTTATATACGTAATTTTATTTCAAAAAAATTTCCCCATAAAATATTTTTTACACATATTCCTACATAACTTAATACGTGTATTGCATACGGGTGGATCTAGCATGTTACCCAGTAACTTTTGTCCAAACATTATAAATGTACTCTAAAAATTCATTAAATATTTATAAATATTTAAATATGAACTTAGTTACTATTGAAAATTTACTCAAAACACATAAACAATAAATCTTGAAGGGATTTTTACATAGCTATATCATATACCAAACCTTATTACGCTCAATGTTTAAGGTTTGTGTTTATTACATTTAAGCATACCAAATTACCATTTATATACCATAATTCAAATTAAGGGTATAATTATTGCTTCATTTATTATAGGCATGATTTTAGGAGCTTATATTCTCCAATTTTAGTTTACCCGCATCTCTCTCCTCCCACCCCCACACCCCCACATTTTACCTTCAGTTAATTCCCCCATTTTCTATCACGTAATACATTATTTCACTACCCGCTTTGTTCCTCAAGCTTGTGTTATTCTTCTTCCCCAACGTTAGAGAGAGAGAGAGAGAGAGAGAGAGAACAAAAGTCGAAAACTATAGAGAACAATAACGATTACTATTTTTTTTCTGATCCAACCAGTGGTTAGATCTGTTAATTTTTCCTCAGAAAAACTGAGGAATAAAAGGTAAGTTTTCTAGAAAAATGAGATGAGAATTTTTTTATTTTTTTTTTGGTTTTGAATTTTGAACTGTTAAGTTTAATTTTTCGTTTACCGTTGTGTTTTGCAGACTTAATGAAGCGATTATGGGATGATGTTTATGCTAATCCTCAATTCAAGCGCCCATTTGTTTGCGGAAACTGCCATACAGTTTTGTGCCAACCTATTGGGGTGCTAGACTTACCGAAGGATGTTTTCAGGAGAAAGGGAGATTAGAGAGATAGCATTTGATTATATTGAAATGAATCTTCAATTGAGAAGACAATAAAGTTGACAGTGTGGGTGCAATTATAGTTTATTTGTAGTTTTTTTTATAGAAATTTTGTAGATGAAGAGCAAATTTTATTGTCAATATTTTTTTGACATAAGATTGTAGTTTAATTGTAGTATAAATATAGTAATTTTGTAGATACTCTTAAAAATAATACAACTTTATACAATACTTAAACTGATTTGTAGTTTATTTGTAGAAATTTTATCTACAAGATATCTACAAACTGAATACATTGAATTTTAATATCCCAATTCCCATTTCGATTGTAACATAATCGACATTTCGACATAATTGTAGAAGACTTGTAGAAGTTTTAGTCTTTCCAATCTACAATTTATCTACAAGTCTACAATTTATCTACAATTTCTGGAAACATGTCTTCTTCTTCTTCGACGAGTTTCATATAAAATTCAGTCGAAACCAAGTCTAATCTTCACCAAAACCCCTCAAAATTGAGATATAAACTCCTAAACATATTCCGAATTATTTACAACACCCAATCCAAATAAATAATGACCCGAATTTGAATTCGTAAGCTTTAAAGCTTTTTAATGGCTATCAATAGTGGAAAATATATGAAAGAATAGATTTTTTCAACTTTGGGATTTTTGACATGATATCTACAAATTAAATACATTGAAATTTAATATCCCAATTCCTATTTCAGTTGTAGCATAATTGGCATTTTCGACATAATTGTAGAAGACTTATAGAAGTTTTAGTCTTCCCAATCTACAATTTAACAAGTCTTAGTCTTCCCAATCTACAATTTATCTATAATATATCTACAATTTATCTACAATTCTGGAAATATGTCTTCTTCTTCTTCTTCAACGAGTTTCAATCTAAAATTCAGTCAAAATCAAGTCTAATCTTCACCAAAACCCCTCAAAATTTAGATATAAACTCTTAAACATATTTCGAATTATTTATAACAACACTCAATCCAAACAAATAATGATTTTTGAAAACCCAAAATTTGAATTCAAAACCTTTAAGCTTTTTAATGGTTATCAATGGTGGAAAATATATGGAGAATGAGAGAATTACGCAACAATGAGATTTCCTTCCATTTCAATTTTCGAATTTAATGGTGATTGGATCACACGCTGATCTGGTGCCTATAATTTCGCGCGTTTTTATGGAAAATCTGCCTAATTTTTGATTGATATATATTTTGTAGTAAAATTATGGACAACACGGGTAAATACCAAATTATAAATATTTTTTATAATAAAAATTTACATATTGTTATAAAATAGAAGTCTATTTAGAGTGAATGTCTAAGAGTTTTAGCTTGAAGCTAAGTCATTCTCCTCCCTATAAATAGAGGTGCTCTCTACCATTGTAAATCACCCCAAGTATTAATAAGAATACTTCTCTCTCTCCCTATTCTCTCTCTATTTGCTCTTGTTCTTGAGTTATTGTTCTTGTCTTTTATATTATTTCATAACACGTTATCAGCACGAGACTCTACCATCTCAAGAACCATTCTCGAGAAATCTAAGGTATTTCCCTCTTCCTAATTTAATTTTCGATTGTCTTAACTTTTGTTTGTGCAAGGTTTTGCTTCAAAGAAAGAATGAAGAAAGAAGGAAAAGAAACGAAAAAAAAGGGAGGAAAAGAAACGAAAAACAAAGAGAAAAGGAAGAAAACATTGAAAATATAATTGGTATACCTTAAAGGTAAGTAACTTACTTTTCCCTTTCAAATTCTTGGAATTCTATAATTTGATTTTATATACAAACATAGACAACAAAGTTTGATTATAACTCTAATGGAGTTTGTAAGAAATTATAACCACATGAAGTGGTAAAATCTCTATGTCCTGCCATGATTAAATTCATGTATGATTGTGGGCAAATAATTGAAAATCCGTCCCATTGAATTTGCTCCATTCCCTTTAGAGAATGTGGAAGCAGTATATGATAAGTCTGAAAGAAGACTAAAATATTACCATGAAGGTATCAATGAATGTGGACGTGGCAAAGAATTCCGTCCAATTGAATTTGCTCCATTCCCTTTAGAGAATGTGGTAGCAGTATGTGATAAGTCTGAAAGAAGACTAATTACCGTAAAGGTATCAATGGATGTGGACATGGCAATAGACGAAGTTATAATCGTCATTATTGTGGTAATGAGAACAATAAGGATTCTCAAAATAATCTTTCACTTTATGAAAGTAATATTTGACATGAGATTGTGTAAAGCACATGGTTTTGATCCATTCCCTGAAGTGAATGTGATAATTGTAATAGAGCCCCTAAGTATGAACACGCTCTTGATGTAAATCTGTTTTATGTCTGACATTATGAAAAGAAAGTTCGTTGCCCTTGAAATTTCGGGCAAGAACTATATGACATGGGTGTTGGATGCTGAAATCCACTTAGATGCTATGGGTCTCGGAGACACCATCAAAGGTAGAGAAAAAGCATCCACCCAAGAATGTGCGAAGGCCTTGATTTTCTTGCGCCATCACCTTGATGAAGGTTTGAAGATTGAATATCTAACTGTCAAGGATCCACCTATCTTGTGGAATGGCTTAAAGAAGAGATATGACAACCTGAAGTTGGTCACTCTGCCACAAGCACGATACGATAAGAACCCAAAAGCAAATAGTTTATAAACTATATATTATCGTTGCGGTGAAAACGGGCACTGGTCAAAGGCTTGCCGTATACCATGACTTTTGGTTGACCTTTATCAAGCATCTCGAAAGAGTAAACGCCCTGAAACGAATTTTGTCTCTGACGACAACTTTGACATCACCCATTCTTTGAGCAACCCGAGGGGAAGATAGACCACCTAATCGGTGATGGATCCGTGATGAAAGAAGATGGAGCTGTTTGATTTTATTTGTTTGTATTAGTGAATGAATAAACTAATAGCCATTAGTATTAGCTCGTATTAGTTAATTCATAATATAATGTTAGTATTAGTTCTTTAGAATGTATCAATATGCTCAAATATCAATAATATTTTTACTTTCCAGTAGAGGTAATCGACTAACCTGAAAAACTAGTCGGTTATCTCATATTTCGCATAAAAACTGCAAAACAATCGATTGTCAATGATCAACAATCGATTGTCTTTAAAACAGTGTGATCTGGAATTTTTCAAAACAGTCAACAATCGATTGTCTATGTTTAACAATCGATTGTCTTTAAAACAGTGATCTGGAATTTTTCAAAAACAGTCAACAATCGATTGTCTATGTCTAACAATCGATTGTCGTTAGACAGTGTAATCTGGAATTTTTCAAAAATCATCCACAATCGATTGTCTATGTCTAACAATCGATTGTCGTTATACAGTGAGGTCCGGAATTTTTCAAAAATAACCAACAATCGATTTTCTATGTCTAACAATCGATTGTCTTAAGACAGTGATCTGAAGTTTTTCAAAAATAGCAAATAATAGATTGTCTATGTTTAACAATCGATTGTCAATGTTCAACAATCGATTGTGTGTGTTTAACAATCGATTGTTTTATGAAAATGCTTAAACTGAAATTTTCAAACTGCATAGTAATCGATTATGGAAAACATATAATCAACTATCTGATTTATTTTAGTCAATGACATCAGCAGATTTTGAAAATATTATGTGACACAAACGAATTGAAGTTGTTTATTCTCATGTTCGTATATTTTCTTTTATATATCAAACCATGGGAAGTAAATTGATTGAAGGCTCCGGAAGAGCAACTATAACTCTGCCCAAAGGCATGACGTTTATCTTAGAGAATGCAATATTCTCCTCCAAGTCTAAGAAGAACTTGTTGAGTTTTAAAGATATCATTCAAAATGGATATCATATTGAGACAATAGATGAGAATAATCTTGAATTCTTCATGAAAACGAGGCTGCCCATTTCGGTTTGGGTTCACGCCATTTTGCATGCAGCAATGCTAGTTCGTCGGCTGCCCACTTTGGTTTGGGTTCACGCCATTTTGCATGCAGCAATGCTAGTTCGTAGGCTGCCCACTTCGGTTTGGGGTCACGCCACTTTGCATACAGCAATGCTACTTCGTCTCTGACTGACGAATTGACACAAATATTCCCCGTTGCAATTGGTTTTGGGTCATGGACCCAATATATCCCATTTAAGAATTTTTGGATGCGCAGTATATGTGCCTTTAGCACCGCCATCCCGCACCAAAATGGGTTTGCAAAGAAGGTTAGGAATATATGTTGAGGTTGAATCGCCCTCCATTATTCGCTACCTCGAAACATTGACAGGAGATTTGTTCACTGCACGATTTGCAGATTGTCAATTTGATGAGACACTTTTCCCAAAATTAGGGGGAGAAGTTGATGAAACCAAACGGGAAATTTTGTGGAAAAATGCATCATTATCTCATCTTGATCCACATACCTCTATTTGTGAGAAAGAGGCACAAAAGATTATCCATTTGCAAAGAATAGCAAATCAAATGCCTGACGCATTTATAGATTTGAAAAGGATAACAAAGTCACATATCCCCGAAGTGAATGTGACAACATCTGATTCACGAATACATATTCATTATTGGAAGAATATGAACATGAAATTGGTATTAAATATACCACACTCACCCCTAGATGGAGGTTCGAGATGATACCACACTCACCCCTAGAAGGAGGTTGAGATGATATATGGCATGAATGATCGTTAGTCACGTACCTATTGTACGCCAAAGTATTTTGGAAATATGACTATTAAAGGACAACGATAATGCAAGAAACATATCTTGCATATAAGCTTGACATGACCATAATGGTATAACTTTCTCTTTAAGAAAGATATTCACCACATGGATGATGATGAATCTGTGGTAGTACAAAATTAATTGAGAGCTCTAGAAGAGCCAATTATTACTATGTTGGAGAAACACAATTGAGTATTGTGCTGTAGTAAGTCTCAAAGAAAATTATTCAGTTTCCAAAGTACACGCGAAAGCGATTGATTATATTGAGACTATAAATAAAGGAAGGCTTTGATATCTCCTATTACTACAACTTGTAGCGGGGTAATTTGCATATGAAAAGCTACCCGCTTTGTTCTCCAGTTTGTACTACACAAAAGAAAGAATGCCACAATAAAGTGGATATCTATTGGTATAAAAACCCATGTCATAATAAACCTGAAGTTTATTGATAAGTGCACATGTCATGGTGTAAATTTGAAGTTTACCAATATTGATAATTTGTTCAGTTAGCATTCGTATTAGCCATCTCATTTTGAGTATGATGTGCAAATTCACATAGGTGAATATCAAAGAACTAGAAAGTTCTTTACGAATTCTCTTGTATCACTTGTTCTCATTAATGAACTGACCAACTAAAGAGTTCGGGTTGAAGCCCATAAATTCTGGAAATATCAAAGGTGAATATGGGCCCATTCACCTGCCTTGTATACCACATATGATGCATCTATGAAATGGTTACATGCGCAATTGTTATTGACCCGCAGCCTGGCGGTGCTTGCGAGGTAAATTGCTCAGTAATCTAACTTCGAGCATAATTTCCAGATTCTCTACTCAAGATAGTTAATCTTGATAAGTTGGTTTATATCAAAGTTGGTTTAGCAAGATAATTATTGAGTGCTTCCACTTAATAGCTAAACTGTTTCTTATGAGAACAAAGTTGTATATATCAGTTTGATATACGTTGTATACGAGAGTATATTCTCCCCTCACAAGTGGTTCAGGGTCAGAAACCAAATAATTTCATCTTATTATTAATGTGCCATGTATATTGACATGATAATGCACGAAGATGATTTCCCAAAGTTGAGGAAACAAGTTAGCTTTACTAACATGAGGGGGAGACATGATAAACACTTGAGAAAAGGTTACATGGGATGAATTATCATTTGTATATGTATATCCCCGAAAATCATGATATGAACCTGAAGTTCATAAAAGGGATAATTCAATTGCAACATATTGCAAAGCATGCTATACGCATTTGCTGACCCAAAGAAAGTAACTAAATGGAAGAGATTCAATTCAAGAAGAAATGAATCCATATGAAAGACATGTAGTTTTGAACCTATAGTTCAAATGCTTGAAAGTATAAAGTCAAAGGTATGTATAGTCAGTTTTCGATATCTTATTTGTCTAGCATGACATGGAAAACTTGATATGCATCTAAAGTCTATTATATGGCTTATATGACTTAACTTGAAAGATTTAAGTTGCTTGAAGCATATGCAATTCTTGGTCCTGAAGTACCACATCCCAAGTACAATTTGTGTACATATGTATCTTGCTATAACTATAAGCATGATGGCATTGAGAATGCATCTATGGAGATATTGAAGAGTTATTCCACGACATTATATGAAGATGTTCATATCTATCAAGAATGATGATTTCAAGGTGCGGAATATTTATTCAAGTCAATATGGTTGATTTGTCAAACGTCTATCAAAGATCGTTTTGAAGATGATGCACAAGATTGGAATGCAAATGCTCAAGGATATAAATTGATGTACTCATTAGGGGGAGTTAATGCGCGTTGCACTCTTTTTCCCTTACAAGGTTTTGTCCCACCGGGTTTTCCTTGCAAGGTTTTTAACGAGGCAACCAATAGGCGCATATTCAAACATGTGTACTCTTTTTCCTTTCTTTAATTTTTCCCAATGGGTTTTGGTTTTAAGGTTTTATGAGGCACATTATTGAATAGACATTCAAGGGGGAGTGTTATAAAATAGAAGTCTATTTAGAGTGAAAGTCTAAGAGTTTTAGCTTGAAGCTAAGTCATTCTCCTCCCTATAAATAGAGGTGCTCTCTACCATTGTAAATCACCCCAAGTATTAATAAGAATACTTCTCTCTCTCCCTATTCTCTCTCTATTTGCTCTTGTTCTTGAGTTATTGTTCTTGTCTTTTATATTATTTCATAACATATATAGTATAGTTAGGTAAAAATCTCAATCTTGAATCTTCCTTTATATTACGTTATACCTCCAACGAAATGATGCATTATACAAGATCTTAATTTTCTTATGAAGGCCAACAAATATTTTTCTAATACATCCAATCAAACACTATATTTATTAGTTTTCGCAGAACTTTTTATTGTGATTGCTTTTCCAAATCTCCCCAACCAGACAACAGCTAGTGCCCGTTTGGATCGGCTTAATAAAGTTATTTTTCAGAAAAATAGCTTTTAAGCTAAAAAGTAATAAGTTAGGGTTGCTCTAGGGTTGTGCATTCGAATCGATTTATCGATAAATCGAATCGATTATTTGTTATCGGTTTATCAATTTATCGATTTCGATTTCGAAATTTTCCTTATCGAGTTATCGATTTCGATTTCAATTATGTCCTCTTTGGTTATCGGTTTATCGATAAACCAATAATACATACTAAAAAGATAATTTTTTCTCTTATTCTATAATACTCTTTCCTTTAACTTGAGTCCCTAACTCTATTATTTCCTCTACCACATTAAAGGAATTGTCATATTTAAAGCTCAAGGGAATGAAGTTCAAATTAATGGAAAACAATTTAGCCGAGATAATGTATTTTTTAATACTATTAGAGTGTGGGTGACATACATTTGATCTCTTATTTTAGTTTCTTTACATGTGCTTGTTGACAATTTTTATGTTATAAACGGTGTTCGTCTTATTTTAACTTCTTTTTTGTCCATATTAGTTAGGCGTATTTATAGCGATATACTTTTCGTAGAATCCCGTAAATTTTTTTATTGGTGTAATGATAAGTGAATCGATAAGCCCCAAAAATAGAAAAATAGTTTTAGCCCCGCTTCCTCCATTTCTGCTTCTCTGTGCGTTATTCAGCTTTATTTTGTTGCATCGGGTTGGTTGGTTCGGGTTTGGAGTGGATTAGGAGTGGAATGAGACACTTAGTCTCTATTTTAGAAGGTTCAGTTGGAAAAGTTAACAGGAATTTGACTTATGAGTAAACGATCTCGGAACTCAGATGGGCGTTTTTATGGATCTGATAGCTCCGTTAGGTGATTTTGAACTTAGGAGCGTGTTCGAAATGTAATTTGGAGATCTGTGGTAAAATTATGCTTGAATTGGCGAAATTAAAAATTTGATGATTTCCAATCAGCGGTGAAAAATTAGGGGGGTCGGAATGGAATTCTGAAAGTTGGAGTAGGTTCATAGAGTCATTTTTTGTGGTATGTGTAAAATTGGGTTATTCGGACGAGGTTTGGTAGGTTGTAGCGTCGTTTTGCGGAGATTTGAAAGTTTAGAAATTCTTATGCTTGAATTCGAGGTTGATTTGATGTTTTGATATTGTTTTTAGGGTTGCGAAGGCTTGAATTAGTTCATATATTGTTATGTGAGTTGTTGGTATTGTTGGTGGAGCTCCCGAGGGCCTCGAGTGTGTTTTGGATGATTCACAGTTTTTTTGCTGTTGAAGAGTTGCTGGTTTGGGAACTGTTGGTGTTTTCCGCCCCTGTGTAAGGGGAGCGCAGGTGTCGAGGTCGCAGGTGCGGATATGGTCGCAGATGCGGAAGTTAGGAGGTTGGGTTCATGACCAATATTACAAGTTTACAACACATTAAGGTCCTGCTTTGACCATGAATTTTACCAAAATAAATTTAAAATTTATTTTCAAAACTCATATTTGACCATAAATTTTCCCTATATTTTGGCCAAATCCCAAAATCAGCTATTGAGCTGATTTTGAGCCAAAATCCAAAAAATTGAGAATTATCAAAATTCAATTTCTATGTGTTCGGATAAATATTAATTACAACAACAACCCAGTATAATCCCACTTAATGAGGTATGGGGAGGGTAGTGTGCACACCGACCTTACCCCCTACCCAGGGATAGAGAGATTTTTTCCAAATAGATCCTCGGCATCCTTCCCTCCAAGATCTTTTCACCTTGCTCTTGGGGAGACTCGGATAAATATTAATTACTTAACAAAAAAGAAAGATAAAATTTGAATTATGTGACGATCTCATGATATAAATTGTGTTTTACAATGCATGTTTTGGTAAGGAATAACATATATTTAAGGTTACAGTTGTTTTCCTTGGAGAAATTCAAAATACATTTGAATATATATATATATATATATATATATATATATATATATATATATATATATATATATATATATATATACACGAATTTCTATATACAGTATTTTATATTCAATCTTATTCACATTATATATGTTATACACATAAAATCATGTCGATTCTATTTTTAAATTGCGGAAATGAAATTCAAAGGGTTAATATTTTTTGGATAACTTCTTCAACTTAGCATTTTTATGTTATTTAATGTGAATAATATAATGCTCTCTCCAAAATATTAAGATTGAATATTCTTTCTTCATGAGTAAATGCTATTAATTTGATGCATGTGTGTATATATGAAATCAAATAAGCATTAATGCGTTATCATTTTTTTCACTTTCTTTCGTTCATTGATTGCTCTTTTTTTTGTTTTTTTTTTTGGGTAAACTAAAGAGCATACTACAACATGACCTAAATTAGGGCTGTGCACGGGGCAGATCAGATCGAATTTAGTACATTTCAAATTCGAATTTTGGAATTTGGATTCTAAAAAATGCAATCCGAATCCAATACGAATTATATCGGATCAGATTCAGATTTTAAAGTTTGGATCGGATCGGATCGGATTTCGAATTGTATGATGCCTTAAAGTTGTAAACTAATATGTATATTTTTTTTGTAAAAGAGTCAATTAATGATAGACTATAATTACATATTTTAGTCGATTATTACACTCTAATTTATTGCACTTTAGTTGAGTTTGCGCTTTAATCGCTAGTGTTTTGCACTAATAGTGTATTTTATGTCTTGTAGGAGTGATTTCGAGATATATCGATGTTATAGAATCAAAATTAAGTGATTTGAAGCTTTGAAATCTGAGTAAGAGCTCAAGAAATTAAGCCGGGATTGTGTTCGGAGGTCAAATTTGATAATTAAGTACGAACGAAGACTCGAAGAGGCATATTGCGCACTATCTAGTAAAATAGATATAACATTTTTCTTAGAACTCCATTTGGGATCCACAATATATGGTTGGAAAGATAGCTCAAAGAGTTACAACTTTCATATTTTACGTTTTTTCAGATTTCAAACAAAAAAGGGTGAAAACCCGCAATTATGGTAGGACCACGACATAGCAGAGCTGCAAATTCCGAGGACCTATTTGGCCGCGGTCTCGGCGTAACCGCGGTGGGACCGCGACAGAACGCATAAATTTCAGGGACCAAAGTTCAAAATACGGGGTTTTAAGCCCTAACCCCTATATTAAACCAAGGAAGCCGGCCAAGAAAGGAGAGATGATAGATTTGAGACATAGATTCAACCTAAGAAGGCAAAAACGCACTGGGAGCAAGACGGAGAATTTTTCATGAGTTTTTTCTTCCTCTTCCTATTTTTTATTGTTGGTTATGACTTTTAGTAATGTAGTTTTACATACTATTATGAATAGCTAATTTGTTATCTAGAGTTTTGATAGAACCTTTTGTAGGATAAATTCTCATTATGTTTTTATATAATTGAGCCATAGTTTTTATCAAGTTGTTCAACTATGTTTATATGCTGGTTGATTGAAGAGCTCTCAATTAGCTGTGCCTATTTAGTATGCATAATTCGGGAGAGAGTGCATATTTAGGTAATTGTTGAACAACACCACTCCCAAAGTATATGAGGGATCAATAACCGAGGGCTTAAAGGTGGGATTAGGGATAACGAAGCCTTGGGTGCGATCTGAAGTGAGCTGTATTAAAAGTCAGCTAGCGTAGCTCGGGAGAGTGCATCTAGTAAATTATCGTAATTACCCGCGAGAGATTTACGGTAATAAGAGTGTTCATGATCAGTAGAGAATACTTAGGCGAAATTATAGAAGACATAGCGGGAAGAATTCCGATAATTGGAGAAATCATAACTCTAGACCTCCTTAATCTTTTTTATATCCCTCAGTATCGTTAGTTCTTAATTTAGTATTTTAATTTATTAGTTAATTAGTTAAACACATGAATCAAATATCTATAAGTTAGGAATTGTTCAAGCTTGTCTTCTTGGTGATAGTGAATAGATGTAGCTAAACCTTAGTTCTCTGTGAGATTCGACTCTGGACTTCTAAACCGGATAATATTTGCAACGACCACATTGTCCTTTTTATAAGGCATAGTTGGACGTGATCTGCCAATGTTTATGCAATTATGAGAGTGCTATGATGTCAATATAGCTAAATCTAGCAATTGTAGAGGTAATAACTTGGAGGAAGATGTAAAGGAAGTACTAACTATCCGAAATTAAAGTGCAATTTTATACATTGCCTAACAAATTCGAATCCTTGGATCGCATTAAAATATACCAATCCGAATCTGATCTAATTCGAAATCTAAAATCTAAAATTGAATGAATCAGTTCGGATTTTAGATATCCAATCCGAATGAACAGCCTTAACCCAAATAGACCTCATTCACGGGGTACTTGAGCGATTTTTTTTGTCTTTTATAATAGTTGATATGTTCTTCAGTATCTTGTCTATACTCATAAAATTATATTTATTTTTGTTGATTTAGTGCATATTATTTTGTTTTTTATTTAAATAGTTTATATGTTTAAATAACAAAAATATTTAATATTTTAGAATGTACGTGCAGAAAAATATACGTATAATATTAAAAGCGCGCTAACGCGCCACCTAAACCGCGAAAAATAGGACTGCCCGGGCCCTTCCCCACATATTATCGATCTTAGCCCTAGTTTGTTTATTTCGATGCTCTTTACTTTTTTATTACTATCAGAAAAGAAAGATGGGTTACGGTAGTGTGTTGTTGCTGTTGGAAAATCTTGAGCGGATGCTGAATGAAGTGAAATTTTTAGAGGGAACGGTGGAGGAGTTCAAGGTGGAACTGTTGCAAACCAAAGGGTTGGTGAAAGATGCTAAAGTGGGTGACGAGAGGGTTATTGAAATTGTGGATGAACTCCGAAAAATCCTTGTTGAAACTGAAGATGTAATCGATACTTACGCTGTTGATGTCGGAGGATCATCAGGTATCTTAAATTTTATCTCTACTGTCTATGGCCGCCGCAAGTTGGAGTCCCAGCTGGTGTTTATCATGGAGCAGATCTATTATTTCAATGAAAAGTTGGCAAATTGCTGCAGTGTTAAGAAGGCCAGAGAACAATCATACTGATTTCAAATGCAGTGATTACCGTTTTGCTTACCCGTTTAACAGGGATGTTCTTCTTGGCTTGGAAGAAAAGAAAAGGACGCTGCCCCTTTTCCAGTATGGATTTAAGGAATCCCCAGTTATCGCTATTTGCGGTATGGGAGGGATAGCCAAAACAACTCTTGCATGGGCGATGTACGAACAGCTAATTTTTATGGCCAAAGATTTGATGCTTTCGCTTACATTGTTCTGCCCCGTGATTTCCATATCGATATGGATTTCCTCTTGCGCGATATCCTTACAAAGCTTAACCGCTCGAGTAAAAAACTACAAGTGTTGAAGTGCAAAGGTCGAATAGAGTTAGCCCATAAAGTTTACGAGTCTCTAGAGTCAAATAAATGCTTACTTGTTCTGGAGGATATGTGGTCAATGGATGCTTGGGTTAAGCTGAGTGCATATTTACCAACTGCCAAATCGGCTAGTAGAATAATGGTGACCACTCGTAATGGAGATGTGGCAAAGAACATTGCTGAGAAGGGGGTCTCTTTTGAGATGAAGAGATTATATGCGGATGAATGTTGGGAGGTCCTTTTGAAGAGACAGCCTTCCTTCCTAGATTTTTTAAAGCCAACCAAGTTGTGGAAGAAATCGCCAAGGCTGTGGTCAACAAGTGCTTTGGCTTACCATTAGCAGTTGTCTGTGCTGGTAGCGTCTTGGCCAGGGAGCAATCTGTTACTCATTGGAAGTCTGCGCTTCAAAATTTTGACTCATATCTATACCTCGAGAAAGATGCCTTAGTATTTTCCAAGATACCAAAGACCTTGCTCTTGACCTACCATTACTTGCCCTACCATTTGCAGAGTTGCTTTCGTTATTTGGGCCTATTCCCAAAAGGAGTAGACATAGAAGCAGAAAAGTTATTCAATCTCTGGGTAGCTGAGGGCTTTGTAGCATCAGAAAATGGAGAAAGTGAAACAACATTGATCGACAGAGCAGACATTATCTGTATGAATTGGTAGCCAGAAACTTGATTTGCATGCAAGAAGAGGAGGGCATGGAGAGACTAGTTCGAAATTGCCCTATTAATGACCTGCTGCGGGAGCACTGCTTATTGAAGGGAAAGGAAGAGAACGTTTTTGAAGTGCTTCATCTAGCATATGGACCGCGAAAGGATTCTTATTGTACAACAAGAAGACTTTCCGTGTTCCTTGACAAGTGTGAAGCTGGAAATGATATTTGCTTGCAGCAGAAAGTATCCGAGCTCTCTCATTTCTGAATCCTTACCCAAATCGACATGCTTTATCGTGGCCTGGATCCTTTGGTCTCAAGAATTTCAGATTGCTTAGAGCTTTGGTCTCAAGAATTTCAGATTGCTTAGAGTCTTGGACTTCGAGTATATTAGATTTCAGGGGAAAGGGCTTCCTGAAGGAATTGAAAAACTTACTAATATGAAATACCTAGGTCTAAGAAACTGTTATGTGAAGGAGTTGCCATCATTTATTGGCGAATTGTCAAACTTGCGGACTCTTAATTTACGGGTAAATGATGTGATGACCATACCTAATTGTAAGATATATGGACTTATATCTACATACATATGAACAATATATGGATAAATTATATGTTATGTGCTATCTTTTGGTTTGGCCTAATTTTGTGGTCTTATGGACATTATGTTAAGGGGGCCAATGTATTGTCATATAAAGTATAGGACTAATGTGTAGATACCCAAAAGGGTAACCTTAGTTAATGATAGGCTAACTAAGGTTACATATATGTAACCATGGTTACATGCTTGTGACTCTTGAGTTATGTAACTCTTGTGACTCTTGGGTTATGTAACTCTTTTGTTATAAAGTGGGGGTTATGGTTCCCACATTATTGCAAGACATAACTCTTCTTCCTCCCATTGAATCAAGAGAAACTCCATTGTTGTCTTGCAAATTCTTGTGGAAACCCATACACCAACTTTGGTTATTGTCATATTATTATTGTTGTGAAACCATTCACATATTCAAGTCTTGTAAGGAATTCTTGTGGAGACATAAACTTCAAGACAATCTTGAAGGAAGGATCAAGGAGCAATCTTCATAAGGACCTTTGGACAATCATCAAAGGAGGTTCAACGATTTTCACTCATGGATTCAGGTTAGCTTCCGCTCATGTAGTTGTAATTCCGAATTGTTCAATATGAAGGTTATTGTATTTTAGTAGGAATCATAATCCTAACAATTGGTATCAGAGCCACCTTCATATTTGGATAATTTGGATGTTCATAAGATTCATGTTATGTTAGGTTCATGTTCAAGTAAAGTTAGAATTTTATTTATGAAATTCAAGTACCATGAAATAGCATGTTTTTTTTTATGAATGTTATGTTTTGATGAAATTTGATGTTTTAATATCATGTTATCTTTACCTGATTTAAAACATTGAATTTTGCATGATTTGGTTGATGTAAACAACATGTTTTCTTGTTTAAGATTCTTGTTGAAAATCATATTGAGTTGTTGGACACTGCCTAAAGATAATCGATTATTCATTTTAGATAATCGATTATCTCTCAATTTTTCAGAAATTTTGGCAATTCTAGAATACCAGAATAATCGATTATCTGTTTTGAGATAATCGATTATTCTGGTCCAGTAAGTTTGAAACGTTTTCTAATGCCAGAATAATCGATTATCTGTTTTGAGATAATCGATTATTCTGGTCCAGTAAGTTTGAATTTTTTTTTTAATACCAGAATAATCGATTATCTGTTTAAAGATAATCGATTATCCTGGTCCAGTAAGTTTAAAATTTTTTTTTATACCAGAATAATCGATTATCCTGGTCCAGTAAGTTTAAAATTTTTTTTTATACCAGAATAATCGATTATCCTGGACCAGTAAGGTTGAAACGTTTCAAGTTTTTTAAGTTTCAGATTTTAATTGAATATTAATAATATGTCAATTAATATTAAGTTTTTTTTATTAATGTATTGTACATTAATATTTAAGTTTTGAATATTAATTGTTTTAGTCCATCAATTTTCATATTCTGGAATTGTCCTCTCAAGTCTATAACAATTTATATTCAGATGTTGCATGTCAAAAACATGTAACATATTAAGTTAAGATTCATAATATGGCTTAAGGAACTAAAGTTTTTAGCATCTAATATTTTAAATTAGTCAATTGAAGCATTATGTTGCCAAAGTAACCTCCATTGTGTAGATTGATTAATCTTGAAATATAAGATGACTGTGGATGTTAGTCTTCCATGCGTTTAACACCGGCCCAAATGAAGGTTGTTATTTGGCAGGAATTCGAACATGCTTGTGGTGATAAATATGAGACAATTATTTGGTTTTCCATGTGAATATTAAGTCGGCCCAAAGGAAGGCTTGATATTTGACAGGAGTTTATTGTCTATATTTGATCACTACACCAAGAGTACCACTTACAAGTTGTTTTTTTGTCCAAAGACTAAAATCAATGTTGTGCTAGGTATCTTGTAATGGATATGCCTATTTTGAATCTATAAAGCAAATTTAAAGTTCAAGTAATTGTAAGCTTGTGTTAAGTAATCCTTTTGTTCTATTTTCAGTTAATTCTTCTGCTGCTTCTATATCTGCCAACATCAATAGCATCCCTGTGCTTAACGGCACAAACTTTAAGGAATGGAAAGAGAACATCATGATAGTTCTCGGTTGCATGGATCTTGACCTTGCACTTCGGAATGAGCAACCTGCTTCTCTTGAGGATACATCCTCTCCTTATGAAAGGAGAGAGATGGAGAAGTGGGAACACTCGAATCGCATGAGTCTAATGATCTGAAGCGTGCAATTCCAGAATCATTCAGGGGCACTATGAATGATGAAGCTAATGCCAAAGTTTTCTTTGAAAACCTTGAAAAGCGTTTTATGCAAAACGAAAAGGCGGAAACAAGTACACTATTGAGTAAACTTGTTTCCATGAGGTATAAGGGCAAGGGAAACATTAGGGAGTACATTTTGGAAATGTCTCATCTTGCTTCGAAACTTAAGTCACTCAAGCTAGTATTACCTGAGGAATTGCTTGTGTACTTTGTTTTGATATCGCTTCCTGCACACTTTAATCAGTTTAAGGTCAGTTATAACTGCCTGAAGGAGAAATGGACTCTAAATGAGCTCATTTCACATTGTGTGCAAGAAGAGGAAAGGATAAAGCAGGATAAGACTGAAAGTGCTCATTTGGCATCCTCTTCTAAGGAAACTAAGAAGAGGAAAGGTAAGGAAGTTGCGGTTGCAAGGCCCAAGATCAGCAACATAAGGAACCTAAGGTTGAAATTACTGAATTAGGTTGCTTTTTCTGTAAGGGGACTAATCATGTGAAGAAAGATTGTACCAAGTACCATGCCTGGCGTGCGAAAAAAGGTACATTTCTTTCTCTGGTTTGTTCTGAAGTTAATTTAATTTCGGTACCTAAGGATACTTGGTGGGTAGATTCTGCTGCTACTACTCACATAAGTATATCTATGCAGGGTTGCCTGAAATGCCGAAACCAAAATGATGGTGAAAGATACATCTATGCGGGTGACGGCAAGAAGGTGCCAGTTGAGGCTATTGGCAAATTTAGGCTGTTGTTTAAGACCGATTTTCATTTAGATTTGGATGAGACTTTTGTTGTACCGTCTTTTAGACGGAATTTAATTTCTGTTCCCAAATTGGACATATCCGGTTATACATGTTCTTTTGGTGATAATAAAGTTAGTCTCTTTCAGAATTCAAATCTTATTGGTACTGGTCTTTTATCAACATTTGATAGCCTATATTTGGTTGATACAATAACCTCAAATAATGAAACCTTGCATACAAGTTTAAGTGGTACCAAAAGAAAATTAACTAATGAGAATTCTATATCACTCTGGCATAAACGTTTAGGTCATATATCCATTCAAAGAATTCAGAAACTCGTGTCAGATGGAATTCTTGATTCTCTTGATTCCTCAAATTCGGATATTTGTGTTGAGTGTATCAAGGGAAAACAAACAAACAAGACGAGATTAGGTGCTAAGAGAGCTTCGGACGTCTTAGAATTGATACATACGGATATTTGTGGGCCATTTCCTACTCCTTGTAGGAATGGTCAACAATACTTTATCACATTCATAGACGATTACTCTCGTTATGGGTACCTATATCTTATTCATGAAAAGTCCCAATCCATAGACGTGTTCAAATCATTTAAGGCTGAAGTTGAAAATCAACTAAGCAAAAGAATTAAATCCGTTAGATCTGACCGTGGTGGTGAATACTATGGTCGATATGATGGTTCAGGTGAACAACGTCCAGGGCCATTTGCTAAATTCTTAGATGAGTGTGGGATCGTCCCTCAGTATACTATGCCAGGCAGTCCTACGATGAATGGTGTAGCTGAGAGACGAAATCGGACCCTTAAGGATATGGTCAGAAGTATGCTTTGTCGTACTACTTTGCCAGACTCACTCTGGGGTGAAGCATTAAAAACCGCAGCTTATATTCTTAATAGAGTTCCAACTAAAGCTACAATCGAAACCCCATATGAACTTTGGACTGGGCATAAACCCAGTATTAGGCATTTACACATTTGGGGTTGTCCAGCTGAGGCAAGACCTTATAGGCCGAATGAAAGGAAACTGGATGCTAAGACGGTTAGTAGCTATTTTGTTGGATACTCTGAAAGATCCAGGGGTTTTAAGTTTTATGATCCCACTTCTAGAACTATTTTTGAGACGGGTAATGCTAGGTTCTTTGAGGATATTGAGTTTGGGGGTGGGGAGATAAAGTTGTTAGAGATTTTGTCTTTGAGGAAGAACATGTGTCTTTCCCTCAAGTTGTTGATCTTGGTCAGGGAGTTCTCATTCCTGACACGGCTCATACAACTCCAGTTCAAGACAATCTCGAAAATCTCCCCAATCAGGATCCTGTAATTACTAATGAAAATGAAACTCAACAACCTCAAGAAACTGAAGTGCCATTAAGGAGATCCACTAGAGAGAGGAGAAATGCAATTCCGGATGATTATGTTGTATTTCTCCAAGAACAAGAAAGTGATATTGGACTTGAGGAAGATGATCCAATCAACTTCCGTCAAGTCATTAAGGGTTCTAACTCTCAAAAGTGGATTGATGCCATGAATGATGAGATGAAGTCTATGAGCGATAATGACGTTTGGGAGCTTGTTACATTGCCCGAAGGTATTAAACCTATTGGTTGTAAATGGATTTTTAAAACCAAAAGGGATTCAGAGGGCAATGTTATTAAGTACAAAGCTCGTCTTGTCGCAAAAGGCTACACTCAGAAGGAAGGCATTGATTATAAAGAGACTTTCTCTCCAGTTTCATCGAAAGACTCTTTCAGGACTATAATGGCATTAGTAGCACATTTTGATCTTGAGCTTCATCAGATGGATGTTAAGACAGCGTTTCTCAATGGTGACATTGAGGAAACAATTTATATGGTGCAACCTGAAAACTTTGTTTTGGATGAATCAGAGAAAAAGGTTTGCAAATTAAAGAAATCCATCTATGGGCTCAAGCAAGCTTCTCGTCAATGGTATTATAAGTTTCATGCAGTCATTACATCTTTTGGTTTTGAACCGAATATTGCTGATGACTGTGTATACCATAAGTTCAGTGGGAGTAAGTATATTTTTCTGGTTTTATATGTCGATGACATACTGCTTGCCTGTAATGATATAGCATTATTGGATGAAACTAAGAAATTTCTTTCAAAGAAATTTGAAATGAAAGATCTTGGTGAAGCTTCTCTTGTATTAGGAAATAAGATACAACGAGATCGCTCTAAAGGTGTTGTCGGCCTGTCACAAAAGGGCTATATCGATAAGGTTCTTAAAAGATTTGGCATGCAAGTTTGTAAACCAGGCAACACCCCTGTTGCTAAGGGAGACAAGTTTAGTCTCAAACAGTGCCCAAATAATAATTATGAAATTTTGGAAATGCAGAAGACGCCTTATGCTTCGGCTGTAGGTAGTCTGATGTATGCTCAGGTATGTACACGACCTGATATAGCATACATTGTTGGGATGTTAGGCAGATATCTAAGCAATTCGGGAATGGACCATTGGAAGGCAGCCAAACGGGTCATGAGGTACTTAGAGAGAACAAAGGATTACATGCTTACATACCGGAAATCGGACCAGCTTGAGATCATTGGGTATACCGATTCCGATTTTGCTGGATGTCAGGATAGTTTGAAGTCCACTTCAGGCTATATTTACATGCTTGCGGGCGGTGCTATCTCTTGGAGAAGCATCAAGCAAACTCTTACAGCCACTTCCACCATGGAAGCGGAGTTTATGGCATGTTATGAAGCATCCAATGAGGCATTATGGATGCGGAATTTTGTTGGTGGACTGCGAATTGTTGATAGCATCAAAAGGCCACTTAGGCTATTATGCGATAACAGATCGACAGTCCTTTATGCTAATAACAACAGTAGTTTGACGAAAGCAAAACATATGGACGTCAAATTTCGGGTTGTTAAAGAAAGAGTACAAAATGGACAATTGTGCATTGAGTACATTAGTACAAACTCCATGCTTGCGGATCCGCTCATTAAGGGATTGACACCAAAAGTATTTCATGAGCATATTGCTTGTATGGGTGTCAAATCAGATAAGGATTATGTATTTTAGTGGGAGTTTGTATTGTACATTTATGTATTGTCCATTATATTCAGAAATTCAGTAATTCAGTTATATCTGCGCAGATATTCAGTTTTAAAGTTTTTTGTACTCTTACAGTTTATGATTGATCTCAATAAAGAGAACCAGTTGGAAATAGACATTCTATTGACCACACTTTATGTTATTTCCATACTACATACCTACACTTGATCCATGTCGTTGGTTATATTGATATACGTGATCTATGTTGGTTCTAGTTACGAATAAGTAACGAAGAGCACTTAGTTCCTATGTTGGTATGATTGATGGACCGGATTGTTCATGACAATTTTATCGTGATAGCAATTTTGAGCTCCTAAGGTTATTTTGTAACATATAATGCTAAGGTTCGTACATATGTATGTGTATCTCGTCCAAGTGGGAGATTGTAAGATATATGGACTTATATCTACATACATATGAACAATATATGGATAAATTATATGTTATGTGCTATCTTTTGGTTTGGCCTAATTTTGTGGTCTTATGGACATTATGTTAAGGGGGCCAATGTATTGTCATATAAAGTGTAGGACTAATGTGTAGATACCCAAAAGGGTAACCTTAGTTAATGATGGGCTAACTAAGGTTACATATATGTAACCATGGTTACATGCTTGTGACTCTTGAGTTATGTAACTCTTGTGACTCTTGGGTTATGTAACTCTTTTGTTATAAAGTGGGGGTTATGGTTCCCACATTATTGCAAGACATAACTCTTCTTCCTCCCATTGAATCAAGAGAAACTCCATTGTTGTCTTGCAAATTCTTGTGGAAACCCATACACCAACTTTGGTTATTGTCATATTATTATTGTTGTGAAACCATTCACATATTCAAGTCTTGTAAGGAATTCTTGTGGAGACATAAACTTCAAGACAATCTTGAAGGAAGGATCAAGGAGCAATCTTCATAAGGACCTTTGGACAATCATCAAAGGAGGTTCAACGATTTCCACTCATGGATTCAGGTTAGCTTCCGCTCATGTAGTTGTAATTTCGAATTGTTCAATATGAAGGTTATTGTATTTTAGTAGGAATCATAATCCTAACACTAATGTCTTGTGGAAGCTGAAAAAACTTAGGCATCAGTACCTTCCATATTCTTTTCAAGTCTGCGGAGTTGATAAATTGCGATTGGAGAGTATGTTACTGGAGACTCTGAAGAATTAGTTTTCGTATTATTGTGATGCCAAACATCTCTTCAACCTGCACAATCTTCGCTACATGGGAGCGTCAGTTACCGAGATGCGACTTCATATTATTGTGATGCCAATGATCTCCTCAAACTGCACAATCTTCGCTAGGTACCTGGGAGCATCAGTTACAGAGAGGCAAGGGCGGCTCTAGGGTAAGGCAGGTGAAGTCCTGATACGAGCCAAGGTAGCCTTCACTAGCTATACGTACATAACATGGCTATCAATTGAAGACTACATGTAATGAGTCTATAGTTATAATAAGTGATAGCTTAGGGGTATTTAGGTCTTGTTAGCTCTATACCCTCCCTAGTATAAATAGCAGTTAAGGCTTTCATATTCAGGTTAGACTATTTTATTAATTGATTGTTTCTGATGGTTTGGGTGAATTTCTTTGAGTTTGAGCTGGTTTTCTGTGTAACCCGTTAAGGATTTGATTTGGTCGTCGAAGGTCCTAATTTTAGTAGGTGTAAAAACTTAATAGTTTATCCACACCATATAAATATGCCTACTTTTATTTTTGAGTTTTTAAAAATGTTATACTAATGCCAAATAAATTTGGTATGTTTCGATTTTCGTTTATACTTTAAGATTAAGCTAATTTAGAATAATAATTAAAGTTTGCAATCATGCGCCATCAAACTGATTTTTCAGATTTAATGATTAAATCCAGTAAGAAATCAAAATAATCTAAAAGAGGACAAATTAAAAAAAAATGTCAATTCTTTTGTAGGGTATATCTCACTGTTCTTTTGGCTAGGGTAGATGAGTAAACATGGAATATAAAGTACTCGTGTTCTTGCTATGGTTTCTTTATGCTTGTTTAGTCTGTCCTAATTAATGAGATAAAAAATAATAAATTCTTCGCTGGATTACTGTGCTTTCAGTATCGTCATGCTTGCTGAATTTGTCGCATTAATAATTGGAATTGGAGCTTTGACATACCTGCACTCTGCTATCATTTAGGAATATTCTTCTTTGTCTTTGCACCCTATGGTCCTTTTCTGTTGTAAATATGATAATTCCAGTCTTGCTGATTCAAAGACTAAGACAGTGGTTGGCCTTGTTTCTTTGCTTGATTGTTTTTGTAGTATTTTATGCATTTCTCGTAAGTATTATTTTAGAACTTAAAAGCTGACGGTTATATGTTAGATAGGTATCCTTTCTGAAACTGACTTATTTATCTCTCTTGTTCAGGTACAGTCATGAAACAAATTTTGCAGCTTGGTTGCTAGACTAGGAGTTGTGAAAGAAGAGGACTATCAATCTCTAGTGTCAAGGGTTTTTGTCATGTACTTGGAGGTGATGCAGAAGTTGCAATTAACATATAGCCTACAGCCTGCTGGGTCCCATGGAGTTTGGGGACTAGATGGTTATCATCTTTTACCTTATATATTAGGGTCATCAGAGTTGATTGATCACAAGTACATGCAACCAAAGTTTATTCATAGCGATCTCCAATGTTAGATGACATAAGCGGTGTGCCCAACTGGAACAAGGTTAACAGTGGCTTGCTTAAGATAACAAGGTCGGGGTGTTGAAGAAGGTCCCAATCATGCACCATTTTCTCTTTGGCTCCATTATCAAATGGTATAAGTTGTTCTCACCATCTTTTATAAACTTTCATAGATATGTGTGCATTTAGCACAAGTATATCTATTTTGCATGATGATTTTCCTATTGCAGTTTGTTAGTCATTGAATTGGTCAAACCTTCTTCAATTAGAGAGAGATAATTACCTCACACGATCTTGTTATGTCTTACTTGCACTAGTTGGTAGTAACACTATTGGGAGCCTCTAGTATTTGTCATAGTGGTTGATGGAGTTTCCTCCACAACACTAGGTCAATAGTTAAAGGCTGGTAAAGTCGCAAACAAAAAAAAAGTTACTCGTGAAAGAAAATGATAGAAAGTTTGCATTTGTTGAATTTTTAGGATAGAGTGGCACTTGGAAGGCTACATTTGTCATAGACCGGCATGCAATCCATACTGTTGCTGAATATTCAGCCCTCGACTAACTGAAAAAGGTGATTGATTGGCTGAATCATTGAAGCTGTTAATATGAAAGAAAATCTGTGCTGAAGGAGTTATAGATGCTTGATAGTTGTTTGAAACTTGAAAGAAGCACTGTAGGAAAAGATTCAATGGGCCTGATGACAGTGACAAACCTTGGAACAAAGGAAGGAAGCCTTATCCGTATCTTCTAGTCCCTTCGATCCAAGGGTCATTCTTAAAAAACAGTAGACAACCTATTGGGTGTAACCGTGTATCAAAATTGGTACTTTGACAAGGGGAATAGCATAGTTGACAGGGCCATCCACCTCCAATCACGGGCTTGGAGGTTCGAGTCACCAAGGAAGCAAAGTGAGAAAAAACAACTCTTTGGCTCCTGGGCGTTAGAGGGATTTACCATAAACCAAAAAGAAAAACGGAGTATCGAGATGGTACTTTTGGATTCCATGACCATACCATAATCTACGTAGAAGACGCTGGTTGAGCCATTCTCATTTTTGTAGATTTTCTGTCACCAACTTGGTGTGATGTTATTGTAATGGTACTTGACATTCAAACAAATGATTCTGTTGTTAGCTAGAATATCTTACTGATTATACAACTGAAATATCAAAAGTTTCACTTTGTTCCGTAGAATCCCCAAATGTCCTGTCAATAAGACCCTGGAGTTAAACAAGATGGCGCTAATCTTGATACAATGATGTCTCGGAACTAATAAACAAAATAAAAAGGAAAAGACGAATGTTCTATAAGTATTTAAAATGCATTAGAAGCCATAATACTTGGTCTACGTTACTGAAGGATTCTGATAATTGGACAGCAAAATTGTTGCACCTCTTGATTATCCTAAGTGACTGAACTAAACATCTCTTCTTATTAACAGAAAATAAGAATCTTTAACATTTTTACCTTCTTGGCTGATGTTTTATCCTCTGTCCTGCATCTGATGTTGTTGGAGAAACCAAATGTTGACAGAATAAATAAATTGGGCCATAACAAGAATCTTGCTTGCTTTCTCCAGAAAAGAAGACAAGAAATCTTGATTTTTTTAACCCCTTCAGGCCAACCGGATCAATCTCTTTTGTGAACTGTTCAGTCAAAGATTGGAAGAAATGGTTGCCACACTGAAAGTTGTAGAAAACTTTGTTATTGATGAGCAAGCTGGTTTAAGGATTAGCTTTAAAAAAGGAACGAGAATAAGAGGTTTCAATTACAGATGAAGCTATTAATGCGCTCATTTCTGACATTTGATCTTTTTATGGTCATGACTGACCCCTAGACTGTTAGCTCTTTGCTTATACTCATTGAAAGTTCTCTCTCCAACTACGTCATTTAATCATTGAACTCCAAGCTGGTTTCTTCATATATGAGTGCAACATTGGGTTGTTGATGGCGTTATGGCGCATGTTTCCTTGATGCATGGCTTTCCTAATTGATCTTGATTTTTCCTAAGGGTTTTACTTATAATACATGTCATATTCCTAATACATATTGAATTAGAGTTATTTACTATTATTTAACTATCAAACTAACAATTAGTACTTTGTCAAATTAGAATTTTCTTACACGAAAGAAATGAAAAATGGGTTCTTGAATTGATGTCCAAAATGTAGACTAGTACAAGCTGGTCAAACTGCGTAGATCATCATCCAATGGTTTATCCAGGTCTGTTTACAAGTTAAAAATAATACAGCTCCAGAAGCATCTTAAAGTTTTTCAAATTTTTGAAAGCTTGTTGAAGTGCTACATCTTTAACTTATTGCGATTAGAGATGACACACCCAACCCCCCAAAAATTGACTCCTCTCTGTGCATATTATAATTATTTTACCTTTACTTATCTAAAAGACCTCCTAGGTAGGCGCTAGGTCTGCCTACACATTACTTTCTCCAGATCCCACGCGTGAAAACTTGATTTGTTGTTATTGTTGCTGTTATCCAAAAGAATTCTGCATCAGAATTATTTCACCAGTGATATCCATCACTTCAAAGAGATACTTACATCACCTCCCTAAAATAACCTAGTGTCTTGCAATAGAAGAAGGGGGAAAATACAACGCAGCTAACGCAAGAAATGACTTTTAATCTATACAGATAAAGGGAAAGGGGGGTGTTTGGTTTGATATGGTACGTGTATTGGGAAAAAAACGGAATTCGAAGTAAAACTGATGTGGCATGACACGTGGACTGGTCAAAGAGTCAAAGAGTAGTAAATAATTAAAAGGCACGGAAGACAACGTGCACAGGAGGAGAAAAGAAAATAGACACAAGAAGGAGTCTTAGATACGAGTCCCGTATCTACACAAGTCATTTAATACTAACGGATAAAAAGGGCACTGAAGACAAGAATCTGATGACAAAAAGTAGTCTACATTCATTATTAAATACCTCATATGTTAGATAATCAATATTTAATAGTAATGATTATGTAACGTCTCATTAAATGCTCTTTATTATTTAGATTAAGCCGTTACTCATTGTCAACTATAAAAGGAGGATATTTCATCATTTGTAAGGACACACAACATTCTTGACATCATACTGAAATACTAAATTCTTATTGCTTTATTTTTATTCTTTGAAAGCCTATTATTTTGGTCTCTAGATTATCAGTAACCCGATTTCTTTTCTCTGGATTCAAGCTTTGACCAAATTATATTTTTTGGCTAAACAAATTGGTTCCGTTACCGGGAATCTGATAATCCATTCTTTCTAAAATAACATTCAACCTATTGCCAATATGTCAAACAACAATGACAACAATAACCAGGAAAATCAGATCCATCAAGTGGATGATGATGAACACAACAACGTTAACCCTCAAGCTTCTCCACGCAGATCTCGTGAAGAAACTCCAAATGATATGTCTGAACATGTTGACGGAGGAGCTGAAACAAGAGATGAACTTTTAAAGAAAATAATCGATTCACGAATTGACAAAGCCTTGCAAGCTTTAGTTAATCGATTGCCTGTTGCACCAGCAACGCCTAACAACACATTAGAAAACCCCCGCTGTGGTCTAGTTAATTCTGGCAATGGAGCAACTCCTAGTGACTCACAAGAAGGAGAATCATGTAATGCAGGTAATTCTCATCTTTAAAATTTAGTACTAACCTTGCAGAAACAACTCAAGAAGCAGAACGAGCGTATCGAGCAAATCCATGGAGTTCCATCTGTGATAAAAGGAGTGGATGTGGATAAATACTCGCAGCAACCTTGGAAACCAAGTGCCGCTCCCCTACCAATTCCAAAGAAATTCAGAATGCCTGACATCCCAAAATATGATGGTACAATGGACTCTCGTGATCACGTAACTGTATTTACAATAGGAGTGAAAGGCAATGATTTGACTAAATAAGAAATTGAATCAGTGTTGGTCAAAAAATTTGGGGAGACACTCACCAAGGGTGCATTAACCTGGTATTCTCTTTTACCTGAAAATTCTATAAATTCTTTTACTGAGCTTGCAGATTCTTTTATTAAAGCACATTCGGGAGCTTTGAAGGTTGAAAAAAGAATGGAAGATATTTTCAAATCAAACAAGGAAACTCTGAATTGCTCAGAGATTTCCTTGATAGATTCCAACTAAAAGAATGATGCTGGCCCGTGTACCGGATAATTTGGCAGCAATAGCTTTTGCGAGTAATTTGAATGACAAAAGTTCAGAAGCCACCAGAAGGCTCAAAGAAAGCCTTCGTGAATTTCCCGCAACTACTTGGAACGATGTTTATAACAGGTACAGTACGAAGCTCAGAATTGAGGAGGATACCGTATCTCAACCTCATTGAGAAGAAAGGAGCGGGTCTAGAAGGTCTGAAGCTGAAAAAAGGTCAGGTAAGAACAGGTACGATCCATATGTGGGACCTGCAGGAAAGGACCCACGTTCTAGACAGAACAATCAACATTATGATCAGAGGTCGAGAGACAGGGGAACCGGATCTTCATCCAAGTTCAAAGGCGATCGAAACAACCAAGAGCTACGAGATGATGATAGGAATTTAATGGCACGATTTGTTGGTCATAGTTTCAATGTAACTAATTCCGAGCTCGTGCATGTTCTAATGAGTATGAATGATAAGGTATGGTGGCCAAAAGAGATACGGTAAAATCCAAACAGACGTAATCTAGACCATTGGTGCGAATTTCACAACGACCACGGACATAAAACATCAGAATAGAGATTTCTAAAAAGTGAAGTAGATCATTTATTGAAGCAAGGATATCTCACGGAGCTGTTTAGTGAAAAGGGAAAGCAAGCCTACATGAAAAATAGGCAGGAGCCACCGAAACCAGCATCACCTAAAAGAACAGTAAATGTCATCAGTGGAGGGGAAAATATATGCGGAGTAACATACACGACTTCAAACAAAGTTTCCAAAATGACGATCACACACGGCAAGCGAGTAAGGCAAACCTTAGAACATGAGAGTATAAACTTCGATGATGCAGATATGGAAGGAGTGATTACACCTCATAATGACGCTCTAGTAATATCTTTAATTATACATGGAACTGATGTAAAACGAGTTTTGATTGATCTAGGAAGTTCTGTAAATATCATTCTACTAAGAGTACTTCGGTAAATGCAAGCTGAAGATAAAATGATACCTAAGGCGCATGCTTTGTCAGGCTTCAACAATTCAAGCGTGGTAACAAAAGGCGAGGTGACTCTCACGACTTATGTTGCAGGTGTTATTAAAGAAACTAAATTTCAGGTAGTTGATATGGAAATGACATACAATATAATTATGTGGAGACCATGGATCCATGATATGGATGTTGTTCCGTCAACCTTACATCAACTTATCAAGTTTCCATCACCCTGGGAAATATGTCAAATTCGAGGGGATCAACAAACAACCAAGAGTATCAACGCAATAACAGATACGAGTGTTGCGAGTAAAGAGAAATAGCAATTACTGGAAACAGTTGAAGGCGTCAGCAATTAAACTTCAACTGAAAAACGAATTTAGATTCAAGACCTGATGTAATTCAAGAACCTGAAGAAATGAGAACATCAAAACGACAATAGAAGAACTCGAGACTGTGGTGTTATTGAACAATGGCCAGATAGAAAAGTTTACGTAGGAGCCAATCTAAATCCCGACATGGGAGGTATGTTAATTGAATTTTAAAAACTAACATAGACTGTTTTGCCTGGTCCCACGCTGATATGAAAGGTATTCCACCGGATGTGATGACTCATAAGTTAATGAAGACCCATCTTTTACTCCAATTAAGCAAAAGAAAAGAAAGCAAGAAGCTTTCAAAAATCAAGTAATCTAGGATGAGGTTCAAAGTTGTTGAAAATTGGGTCAATTCGTGAGGTAAAATACCCTGATTGGTTAGCTAACACGGTGGTCGTACCTAAAAAGAACGGTAAGTGGCGAGTTTGTGCAGATTATACTGATTTAAATAAAGCATGTCCAAAAGATTCATTTCCTTTACCTCATATAGATCAGTTGACTGATGCAACCGCTGGTCATGAACTTTTAAGTTTTTTAGATGCATACTCGAGGTACAATCAAATTAAAATGGACCCCAGTGATGAGGAAAAAATTTCTTTCATCACTGAAAAAATTGACTTACTTGGTATGGTTTCTTTTTAGTGAAAAATCGATCCAAACCGAATCATGAACACCCCTAGCAACAGATATAAAGAAAGATGCGAATGCATGAATCATACATTTATTCCACTCCGTTCTCGACTCTGATAAAAATGAGGTAAACTTTAATCATTTAACTTGGGATTGGAGAAAGGAAATCGTATCTTTTTTGCAGCACGGAATCGTACCTGAGGATAAGATGAAGGCTCATGCACTTAGAAAGAAAGCTGCTCGTTATTGCCTATATCAAGGGAACCTTTTATCGAAAAATGTTTGGTGGACCATCAGCCAGGTGTATCGAACCTTCGCAACCAGAATATGTGATGAGAGAAATTACACGAGGGACATTGTGAAAATCATGCAGTAGGCAGATCACTTGTAAATACATTGATTCGAGCAGGATATTACTGGCCTAAAGTGGAAGAAGAAGCGAATGACTTCGTATCTAAGTGTGAAAAATGTCAAAGGTATGGAAATAACATGCATAGACCAGTTGCGTTATTACATCCCGTAATAGCTCCATGGCCCATCATGAAATGGGGAATGGACATCGTAGGACCATTACCTAGGCAAAAGGTCAGGTAAAGTTTCTACTCGTGCTTACTGATTATTTCCCTAAATGGGTAGAAGCATGAGCGTTTAAACATGTACGAGAAAAGGAAGTTAAGGATTTCATTTGGAGAAATATAATTTGCCGCTTTAGTGTACCAAAGGAGATCGTGTGCATAATGGACCACAATTTGTAGGAGCACAAGTCACTGAATTCTTTCAAAGTTGGCAAATCAAAAGAATTACGTCGACTCCATATCATCTAGTAGGTAATGGACAAGCAGAGTCTACAAACAAAGTCATTGTTAACAACCTAAAGAAAAGATTGCAAGAATCAAAAGGCAATTGGCCTGAAGTATTACCAACGGTATTATGGGCATATCAAACAACGACAAAGACAAGTACGAGAGAAACACCATTTTCAATGGTTTATGGTGCGGAAGTTTTGATACCAGTTGAGATAGGCGAACCTAGTACACGACGAGTTCAAGCAGAGGAAGACTCGAACAACAAAGAGTTACGTATAAATCTTGATCTACTAGAAGGGAGAAGAGAAGCTGCATTAATAAGGATGGCAGCTCAAAAACAAGTAATTGAGCGATACTAGAATAGGAAGACACGCCTCATGTTCTTTAAAATTGGGAATTTCGTGCTAAAAAAGTGTTCCAGTCTACGAAGACAGCTAATTCAGGAAAGCTAATTCCAATATGGGAAGGACCTTATAGAGTTCGTGAAATTGAAGGGAAAGGAGCATACGAGTTAGAAACAATGGATGACAAGGTTTTACCTTCACATTGGAATGCTGTTTATTTAAAATAATATTACTTCTAAGGAAGTGCCCACAATAAGGTATTACCATGTTAGAATCTTTTTCTTTGAATTGTTAAAATTAAACTAACGATTTTAGATGCTAGGCTAAAACCTAACTCGTGCCAAATGATGAGTCACGACCTGCACGGCAAAATGGAATATTCTTAATTTCCTATTCCAGGGTTATATCAATCTGATGGACATACACACGAGTTAGACAGTCTTCATCTATAATCGCACCTCCGAGTCCCGTATATTTTTCTGTTTCAGGTAAAGGACAAAAAATGGGGCAAAACACACAAATGTTCGAGGCTTCATACTTCACCGCTCAAACACTTGGGGAACTGTACTATATGTATACGAGTATGTGCAGAAGAATATGCGCAAAAGAATAGATACGAGAAAGCAAGATTTAAAAATCAAATCAAGCTACGAGAAGTCAAGTATCAAATCCAAAAGCACTCATCGTAGTGTTTTTTCTTTTTAGAACGATGAAGTCATTCCTTAAACCCTTCCTAGTATGTAAATATAGGGTCGTGACTATGTATTAAAAACAGGTTATGAAAAACCTTGTCTATTTTATAAATTTGTTAAAAGAAACAGTTACGAGAAAGTTGTAGATGTACTTCAATACATGTAATACTCAAGAAACTTGTTAAAGTTCATGAATAAAACTTGTCAAAAGTTATACGAAACGTGTATGTTCATATTTCTTTCATCGTATGGTAATACCATTATGAAGTTGAGACGTCTTCTTTATTAAGTGTCGATAAATAAAAGGGTCCTCTTTTATTTTCCTCATGATGATAATACATGAGAAGAATCATGAAAGCATTTTCTGAAAAGATAAAGATGCTGACCTATTCTCTAACTCCTAAAAAGAAAAACAAGCAAGAATAGGGTAAATAGAAAATTATTCTGCAAAGTCTAGAACAAAGTGAATAGACATGAATAAAATAAAGAAGTATTAGACAAACTTTTCAACATAAAAAGCTAAGGGGAAAAACTTAGCTATTACAATATAATTGTTTTCCAAAACAAATACATCATTATTGAAACTGGGGACTTCACTAAGAAATTAAAAGATTACATCATCAAAAACAAAAAAGAGGTAAGGTCAAACATTTTCACTGGTGACTGAGGAAGTTGGAACATTAGAAGTTGCAGCCTCATTAGGCTCGATAGTAACTTTTAAAGGAGCAGCAACAGAAGCAGTCTCAGCTGAACTTGAAGTATTAACATTATCGAGGGAAGCAGCAGTCACGGGGATTTCCATTCCCGTAGACTGTGTTATAGATAAATCACCCTCAGTCGCTGGAATCGTAACTTCAACTACTTCAGCAGCTGCTTCAAAGTTAGAAGGCTCTTCTACCCCGGGAGTTTCAACTGTTGGAGAAATGTCAATTAGCTGCTCAAGAGAAGGGATTTCAATAGGTTGTTCATTCTTCTCAATCATGTCTAAAACTTTGGACAACTCAGATTGTAAGTTAAAATTTGCTTGAGACGCCTCCATCAAAGCATCACGACGAGACTTCAAGAAAGCCCAATTAACCTCATAATTAAAATTCTCTGCAAGAGAAATGTAATCCTTCTCCAAGCTTTCATAATCCATTCCCCACGTAGCAAGTGTGTTCTTCATTATTTCTTGTTCAGCTAGGTGTGAATTGAGGGAAGTTTGAAGATTGGCACAGGAACTCTCCAACGCACGAACCTTATCTGAAGAAACTTCAAATCAGCCCGATTCTGGTTCAAACTCTGCACTAATTCCTTAGCATATTCTTCTTTTTTCTCCATTAGTGCTTTGATTCCTTTGATTTCTTCATTAGCTTTTGACAAAGAGTCCTTCAAAATCTCTTTATCCTTTTTTTATTTGGCTTGTGGAAGCCGTGGCAATCCCTAGCTCCGAGGATAAAGCACGATTCTGCTGCTCCAGTTGAAATTTACAAGACTACAACTCTTCAATGCTCCCTAAAGCACCTTCAAATTGTTCCTTCCAATTTTGACCGTCAAGCTGTGCTTCTTCGGCTATTCTCTTAGCATCAGCAGCAGCATTTGCAAAATCATGTGTCTTTTTCTCCAAAATAGGGATCTTCCCCATTAACTCGGTTCCAATCAAGTTTGCCTACGAACATAAGGCACAAAAATAAGAACTTAAAATCAAGGAAGAGTAAATAGTCAAGCTAAATGAAGTTACCTTCAGTGTTGAATGAACTATGTCGTTCATTAAGGTATAACAACTGTGGCTCTGCATTTTTGTTCTCTCCACATCTCCAATGAGAGGCTCGAGCCAAACATCATCTCCACCAGTCTTCCTCAATAGGCTATGAGTGGCAGGTACTTGAAGTGTAACATTTCTCATAGCCATACCTCTATTATTAGGACCGGATTCTGAATTGAGACAGAGGAAGAATGGATAGTGGAAGGAGGAGTAGTAGAAAAGGTGAAAATAGCAGGAGCGGCAGAAGCCAAAGCAGGAGCTGAAGAAATATGCACGAGAGCTAAAAAAGGAACAGGAGAAGGAGAAGTAGAAGATGTCAAAGGGGAAGAAACACTCACGATTGAAGGAGGAATAGAAGAAACAGGAGAGATAGGAATGGAAGTAGATAAAGGAATTTCATTAAGAACAGGCCGAGTTCCCCACTTTCAAAATCACTCACAAAGAGACGGTGAACAGATTCACCTGTGTCACTGGGTGTTAGATCTTCATCAGAGTGGATTCGAACAGGCTCGGTAGTGGGAGTATTAGCAGGAGAGGTACGAGCAGGAGCATTTTTAGTTTCTTCTTCAATAATAACGCGTCTCCTAACTCTTGGTCTAGATACCATTGAGGTACTATCTTCTCCCTCATTCTCAGTATCCACTACCATAGCTTTTCTTTCAGCTATCAATTTTTTAGCCTTGTCCAAGCCAAGGGAAGTGTTGGCAGTAGTACGCATAGCTAAAGCAACGTGGCTGCCATCCTTTTATTCCAAATCCTGACAAAAAGAAGGATTTAAGTTTATCAGGATTTATTATATGTATCTAGAAAACATATACGAAAAGAGATATATACCGTGTGTTTTCACTATCCACCCATGTAAGGAAGAAATAGACTTCCAAGTTCTATCTTCCTTAGAAGCAATCTTCAAAATCAAATCTACCCAACCACGAAAGTTGGGAATAGGCTCCACATCTCTCATGGCTGCTGCAAAAAACCAAAAAAAGGTATAAAATTAGAGAGAAAATCAAAATCTCAGAAAATAGGTACGAGAAAAGTAAGCAGAAACTTACGTGTAAAGTTCCACTTCTCAGGGAAGGAATGTTTAATTCTCTCAGCAAATCCACTGTACGAACAACAATGTAACGAAGATACAACCCACGGTCTTTATGGTCATCGGCGTTTACCAAAACTCTCTTACTCCTTGCGGTTAAGGTAAAAACCCCATGGCGCAGTAGGCTGGGATGATACAAGTGGATGAGATGAGAAAATGTAAAATTGATTTTCGCCTTAGTAGACAAAAATCTCAAACAAGCTACAGTCCTCCATACTAAAGGGCCAATTTGAGCCAAGCAAATGTTAAAAAACCTACAGAAATCCAGGATAACTGGATCTATGGCGAACCCCAAAGTGAAGGGGTAGGTGTAAACAAAAGAAAATTCATTCCTATAGGATGAAATTCTCTGATTTATGGAAGGAACTGATAAACGAACACTCTCTTTTCAGTGGCAATCTTTTCTAATAATAGGGATTGTGAGTTCAGTTATAAGAGAAGGGCAATGATCGGTCTTTTCTAATTTTGCAATTTACTTTTGAAGAGATGTTCTATCGCTCGCAAAAGACAAATCATTTGGTATAATTTCTTCAACTGTGGGTTCTAAAGAAGGGTCTGAAACTTCTTTACCTTTCAAAGATGGAGTTTTAGAAGATGAACCTTTGACGCCGGAACTTAAAGAAGGAGGATCAGAAACGGTTAAACCTCCACGTATAGATCCCAAACTTCGAAGTCTTCCTCCTTTGCCTCTTGTATGTTTGATCGGAGCAGGCGCATTAGGAAATTGATCGAGAAGTAGAACCTTTTTGGGGTTAGGGTTTGGAGATGCCATTGTTAGATGAGTTTGAAGAAGTAAGAAAAGGTAAAGGGATGCTTAATGAAAATTGATGAAGAAGATGACATAGGAAGTGTGAATTAAAAGGTTATATGGGAACAACCGTTAAAATTAAGGAGTGCAATGATGGAAAGCCTATATTAAAAGATAATTATCTCTTCGTAAACAGAGCAAGTTGAACAAGCCTAGAAAAGTGGGTACAGAACTGCAGATCCAATTAGAAGATGACACATGTATGTAGCATTAAATGAGAAAGATAGATGAGACGTCAATATTGTCACACGCATTAATTGTGACAAAAATTCTCTTTCATGAAGATCCACTTCCCAATTATTTAATTGATAAATGAATGAGAAGTGTGGGGGGGGGGGGATCTCTGTATTGGGAAAAAACTGAATTCGAATTAAAGATGATGTTGCATGACACGTGGACTGGTCAAATAGTCAAAGAGCGGTAAATAATTAAAAGGCACGGAAGACAACATGCACAGGAGGAGAAAAGAAAATAGACACGAGAAGGAGTCTTAGATACGAGTCTCGTATCTACTCAAGTTATTTAATACTAACGGATAAAAAGGGCACTGAAGACAAAAATCTGATGACAAAAAGTAGTTCACATTAATTATTAAATACCTGATACGTTAGATAATCAGTATTTAATAGTAATGATTAGGTAACGTCTCATTAAATGCTCTTTATTATTTAGATTAAGCCGTTACTTCTTGTCATCTATAAAAGGAGGAGGTTTCATCATTTGTAAGGACACAGAACATTCTTAACATCATACTGAAATACTAAATTTTTATTGCTTTATTTTTATTATTTTAAAGCTTATTATTTTGATCTCTAAATTATCAGTAATCCGATTTCTTTCCTCTAGATTTAAGTTTTGACCAAATTATATTTTTTGGTTAAATAGTACTATTATCATGTTAGATTTGGCTAGACATGTATTTAAGACCATAGTTTGAAACATAGATTTCTAATAGGTAAAATGTGACATCATGTTTGGATGTGAGTGGGCGACAGAGCTAAAAAAAGTAGCAGAGATCTGGTTCGCATCCAACAATAAACTATTATTTATTGACATTGGTTTCACAAAAGCAACAAAATAGTGTTCAAAACCAATACAACCACTTCAATCATATGACACTTATCACACATAGGAAACAATGATATACACGTGAGCACAATACAAATATATGGTATATGACTGTACGTAAATTGAGTTGGCTTAGAATATGCCGAAAGTGCTTGTAACTGGTGGAGGAGGAGCCTTGTAGCAGTATAGTTGTGGAATATAAGTGGAACCTTGGCGTTCCATGGACTTCACAGCAGGTTGGTTTAGATATGCATATTTGCTCTTTGTCCACCTGCAATTCCCAAGAGTATATATATTTGAAATGGCTTTTCCTTTAAAACAAATGAAAGACAATGATATCATATATAGCAGATCAAATCCTAACATAATGATCTAAAATGTGTTGAAAGTCTCTACCACTTACCAATCTTTTATACCAACTCTCTTCTCCTTTATGTTGTCATCAATTTTGGAGATGTTCTCAGTTGCCATTTCATTCTCCTTGTCGTCATCATCCTGCTTTAAGGAATCCACGAAGTGTTTGTAGTTCTCCTCCTTAATACAACAGACAATACGGAAGCAAGTTAATTAGAAATACTGGAGTCTAATTAATCAATACTAATTAGGACGCCGCTAATTCATTTTCTCTTTACGAGGAAGCCCGTCGCACGAAGCATCCCGTATTTACACAGGGTCCGAAAAAAGCCCACAACCCAAAGGATGTGATGTCGTAAGATATAGTGTTGTTAAGTGACCTGTCAAAATCTACTCTTTAATGGAGTAGAATAAGTTCCAAATTCATCTTGACAGTTTCCATAGAAATAGTGCAGAGATTGGGACAAGGAAAAAAAAAGGATAATAAAAGTCAGGTCATTGTCATCAGCTATACATATCACAAAGTGCAGCTTACGCATCTCATTAAAGATTCAAGAGGTGGGGAGTGGTATCTTTTCTTTAACTTATTTTATATTCCTATATATTTTAGACAGAAAACAACAATAGATATTCATCCAAAACATATTTAATCATTCAATATTGTAGTGGCCTACTGGACCCATAAGAAGAATCCAAGTGCAGTGTTATAGTGTATATAATAATGCAACGCAATAACCTTTTGCTTGTGGACATCGTACTTCAATTAACTATTGTTATTGGCCCTTCCGATGAATATGACTTCTAAGGAATCTTATTGATGGAAAACACGCAAAGAAAATGGAGCACTCAATATTTCTTACGTATTATCTAGTCTTGAGTATGGAAAAGTTGCGAAATCATATATTGTGTGATTTGACATGTCTCTTACTACTTTGTAAGGAATTTAAAAAATGAGTTTTTTTAAGTTACGTTGAGAAATAATTTTTTAAAATTGAAGTTATGTTTGGACATGTATTTTATTTGAAAAAACTTAAAAGTTTGTGGAAGAAAAAAATTCACCTAAAAACTGCCCTAAATCGGATTTTGGAAACTTGAAAAAAAAATCAATAACTGATCACGATCAAACAGTGTTTTCAAAATATTTTTTGAAAAAGTGTCCCCAAATTGTATGGGTAAGACAGCGGTAAATGATTTATCAAAAGTTGCAAGCTGGATATAGATCAGGATGAGGAGTCTTTGCAAGACGAGAACAAATAAATTTTAATTAAGTATTAAACAAATCAAAGCCCTGAATTCTAAAGCAATAAGGTTGTATCCTATATTTCTGATTCATCTGTCAAAAATTGTACGAATTTTGCAAGTTTATTCACTATTTTAATGGAATTGATATGAAACATTACCGAGAAATTGCGTGCCCTGATACGGGCTGCAGCCTTAATAGCATCAAGGAAATGATCTTCTTCAGTTTTGCGCTTCTGCTTCCAATACTTAGCAATCTCCTGTTTGGTCAGGCTTGGTGCTGCCATCGGCTTAAATAGCAGTTTCCTGCTACAAATTAACCTCCATGCTGGTAGTGGCGGTGGTGGTGGTGGAGCCGTCGTCTTCATCTCTTTTCCATCAGCTACACTTTTACCTTCTCTATGCTTCATTTCAGCAACTATTATCCCAATAGATTCTTGCCGGATTTAGAAGTTTGAGCTTTCAAGATTATGAGAAGATGATCAGTATTATATTCTGAAGCTGAAAAAGTGGAGATGGCTATTGTGCAAACCAAACTTTCAAACCTTCAGTATGACAGCAGAAGTTGTTTTTCTTCTGATTTTAGACAAGTTGGTCCACCATATCAAGAAACAAATATTAGTAGGGCAATTGGACATGTAGTTGGAACCAGAAATGTATCAGTTTGTTTGGGACCAGATGTCGAAGGACTTACAGGTTTGATGTTCAACAGAATAACATGGATTAGCCAGAGATGCCTTTGAACTTTGAAGGATTCTTGCGGATATATCTATAGATAAATGTCAAATAGAATATGACCCCGATCGATGACTTCTGAACCACTTGCTTATTTAACTAATAAAACGGCTGTCATTATTAACCTTATCTCAGTAATTTGATTTGACGTTATCACTTACCCACCATTGTTTTGTTTTCTTTAGGTGTCATGCCGCAAATGAAAAGCAACATTATTGTTTCCATCGGAGGTACAATTTTTTATGGTTGCGATGGACAATATGCACAATCCCTCAGATCAAGAAACCTTATATTGTTTTCTTCGTATTGGGGTCCGATTAACTAACAAAGACGACTCCACATGCAATGCTTGAACCCTCACCACAACCCTTGTTGGTCAGATCAATCAACTTTAATGCTGCTTGCCTTCTGACCTTCTCCATCCCCACTCCTCAAAAAGAAGTAGAATAGAAGAACTACTTCAGCATCGAATCTTTCCTGTCACATTAATAGACTGTTTGGCCAGGCTGTAAAATTATTTTAACAAGTACTTTTCTCAAAAATACTTTTGATGACAAAAAATATGTGTTTGGTCCAAAACTGCTTCTGCTTCTCCTTAAAAATATTTTTTTACTTCTAAAATTTTGGCAAAATACCTTAATTTTAGTAGGGGAAAAAAGACACTTTTAACCCAAAAAAGCAGTTTTGCCTCAAAAGAAGCTTGGCCAAACAAGCTATAACTTTACTTTTCTTAGTCAGCATAATTTTACCAGAATTATTAAAAACGACCTTGGACAAGATTAGGCGGTGATTGAAGTAATAATTAGAGGAATGCATCACCAAAAATTCTGATTTATGAGGTGATTAATTGGATACCAACCCCTTATGATTAGGTATAGTCCAGGTCTAATTTATTGTACTTTCAGTTTAATTGGTACCCATTGGCTGGTTCTTGATAGGTCAACATTAGAACCTTATGCACCAATCATGTCCGCGTAAAAGTCAGTGATAAACCCTTTTTTTTTCCTCAATACATGATGTAATTGTTTGTAGAATTTTACGTTCAACTACCATAGTACTCAGCCAATTCAGATTGGAAAACAGAAGGCACAATTGATTGCTGCTCCATGATATCGGTTCCACGACAGGATAACAATTTACTGATGGCCTTTTAGATGTGAGTAAAATGTCTGGTGTGTACAGTTTCTCCGTCTTAAACGACGTCATTCCTCTACCTAGTTGACTGGGACGTCCTTGTTTGGCCGTCCTTGCCTGAGGCTACGCGATTTGAGGATGGCTTTGGCACGAAGAATGTGTCTGCTTAGACGGAAGCGGGGCGAGCCAGATTTTACCCCATACAGTTAGTCCCTCCGTCCGTTGGAGGCGTGCTCGATGGACGTCTTCAATGGACGGATATGTATGCTCATATGACGATATAGAGCCGTTGACGTTCCTTTTTAGAGTGACATCACCGGTTACATGCGTCATCATTACTTCTCCTCCCGAGATGGATCAGAGCCTGACACGACGTTTGGGTTTCCTGCACCAGCTTTTGATTGATGCTGCTTCGATTTCCGTGTATCTCGCCTCTATAAACAACGGAGCGGTTTAAAATGATTCACTACTCGAACCTTTGAAGTACATTTCTCTCTTGCTTTCATCTTGATTCCCGGCAACCACTTCTTTTACCTGAGAACCGTGTTTCTAGGGATCAAAACTTGTATTATTAAAACCTTCTTCTCTGCAAACTATACCATGGTGAGACGTCAACAAGGCAGCAAACGGTCCGCAGATAATGCTCCTTGTACGGTTTCACCTTCCTCCGATAGAGAGGCGGAGGAAGTTGGAGAAGCCCTCGTTCCTCTGTCTGCGGCTAATGTTCTTCCGAAAAATATGAGCAAAAGAAATGACTTTAGTCACAGAAGCTCACCTCCACCTTGGGAACACAGTGAATTGAAGTCATCCTACTTGGATGCCCTCAGAATGGCGTATGGGTTCCCAGATCACGTCGAAATAGTTCCTGCCGGAGAGGACTACGCCAACGTGCACATGCCCGGGTTCTGTACTTTTTACGAGTATGCATTTCGATCGGATACAATTTCCCGCTCAATCCTCAAGCTGAGGAGTTGTGCCACTTCTTTAGAGCATGCCCGGCTCAACTCACCCCTTACACACTGCAGGTGTGTAGGGTACTCACCACACACGCGGAGAAATCCGAGTGTGGGGTCACGATATACCACCTCTTGCAAATGTTCAATGCAAGTTACCTGAGAGGTTCAATGTTACATTTTTACGCGCTGTGGTAAGAAAGGTTTTGTGGTGCAGTACGACGACAAGGCAACCGCGGCTACTCGAAGAGATTCTTCTACGTCCGCACATAGCACCTAGTGGTTAACCCCGAAGGGTTTCCGGAAGTGTGGAAAATTGGAGTGTAAGTATTCTTTCGTGCTTTCTTCAACATTTTTTGTTACAACGGCTTAAATTCTTACGGATCCTTTGTCTGCTGCCTGCAGTAGAGGCTCGTATGCCGATAGATTCTTCGTCCTTATCCTGCAGGGAGGACATCAGTTCGTGGGTATAGAGGATGATCCTACATATAGAGGAGTGTCATACTTGGTCACAATTCTGCTGTATGTACGGCCCGACTGGTAGCGGTCGTCCCTTGTTCTTTCCCTTTCCCTCGTCCTGATTCGAGGGTTCTCTTGTTTGACAAACCTTTTCCCTATAGGCCGGGGAACTTCTAGGCAGGCCAATAGGAGGAGGATTGATGCCGGTCCATCTAGGACGGAACCGAGCTCTGAGGATGACGACGTTCCTGCGGGGGGTTCGCCTATGAATAGCGCTTTTTTGGCCCCCCAGCAGGAAGTCATGCTGGGAGCGACGTCCAGGGCGGCGGCCGAAATGCCGACGGGTGTGACGTCGGAGGAGGTTCCGGCGGTGGCGCCTGAGGACATGCCGGCGACGAGTGGCTTCCTTTAGGGTCGCCTTCGCAGCCAGTGGAGGCGGCTTCTGGAGATGGGGATCCTCTCGAAAGTAGGAGGTACCGGCTAATCACTTGCAAAGGGATTTCCACCGAGAAAGAGAGGGTATGATCACCTCGTCGTGAGTCGGGGCGACTGTTCATGGCCGACGCAATCCGCTCATTGAGGATCGCTCCTCGGGGGTGGGCATACGTCGGGGCTGGCCCGTGTTTTATTCGGGAGGGCGGCTTGTCGGCCACAGTAGCAGGGACAAGTGCATCCGTGGAGAGGATGGACAGAGGTGAGATCTCTCGGGCTCGTATTGAGACGACAACCGATAGGTCCCCTCGCTGCATCGTGATTCCCAGCGGTTATAACCTTTTAGAGAACTGAGAGGAGGCAGTTGCGGACATGACTCTTGTTTATGCGGGGGCTAAGGGCGAGGGGTTGGCGGAGGTTAGTGATAAGGGCATGTCCCTAACGGTAGCAGGCGTGGCCTTACAAGTAAACTTGACGTTTTCCTATTGGCAGTGTAGGGGTGGTCTGTTCACGTACTGACTCATTCTCTGATGCTTCTCAGGTTCTTATCTTGGAGGTAGAGAGGGGGCGGCGCTTGGCGAGGAGGGCAGACGCCCACAAAAAGATGCTGCAGAGGTACAAGGGGGTCTGTGAGGCACATCAGACGTTAGCTGATGTGTACAAGCAGGACCCTGAATTCAGGCCGTTCCGCGAGGGCCTTACCTAGACGGAGGAGCAATTGAAGAAGCGGCTGGCCGAACTGGAAAGGGCTGATGAGCAGCTTGTGGCAGTAGGTTCTTGGAATAATGAGTTGGAGGCTCTCCTTCGGGCGAAGGATGATGAGTTGGAGCTAGGCCGTGCGGTGGCGGCAGAGGCTGCTGAACTTCAGGTGTGGGTTGCATTTTAACCACTAAGCTTAGGGCTAAGGAGGCCGAGATCGAGGCCCTTGTGCGGGCCGCCCACAGGAGGATGAGCGTCGGGATGCGCATGACATGTGGGTGTACCATGATGCCCGATTGGTCGTGTTTGAGGAGCTTTTGGCATTTCGTCGTGTCTCCGAGGCGGAAGTAGATATGCAACGGTGTCTATCCCGCGTTGCTCGTGAGGCGGCCGGCTACCTATCTGACTAGCCTGCTAGAGAAGGATATAACTCCGAAGATGTTAACCGCCTGGATTCTGTCTCTTGGATTTCTAGGGACTACCCGCAAGGGGGTGGCAATGGGGGTCTTTAGGGTTTTGTATTTGTACCCCTTTTTTATTGCAAATGGGACCTTTTTCTGAGGCTGGACATGTGTATATATGTATTTTTTGAGATAATAGTACATGCCTTTTTCCCGTTGTTATTCTTCTTCCGTTCCTTGGAACTTCAATCGTGTTTGCAATTGTAGTTTGAGCTTATCTTGACTGTCGTTGAGTCCTTCATTTTGTTGTGTTCGGCATTGGGTTGACTGTTAGCGGTGATGACCTTAGCCATGTAATTGACTCGAATAGCTTTAGCCATGAAGATGTCGATGCCTTAGCCATGTAATTGACTCTATGTTGAATCAAATGGCCTTAGCCATGAAGATGTCGATGGCCTTAACCTTGTCCTTGACTTCAACTATTGTCGAGTCTTTCGTTCTGTCGTAGTCAACATTGGGTCGACTGTTAGCGGCGATGGCCTTAGCCATGTTGAATCAAATGGCCTTAGCCATGTAATTGACTTCGAATTGCCATAGCCATGAAGATGTTGATGGCTTTAGTCATGTACTTGACTTAGACTGTCGTTGAGCCTTTCGTTCTGCCGTAGTCGACATTGGGTCGACTATTAGTGGCGATGGCTTTAGCCATGTTGAATCGAATAGCCTTAGCCATGAAGATGTTGATGGCCTTAGCCATGTAATTGACTTCAAATGGCCTTTTCCGTGAAGATGTCGAGCCTTAGCCATGTACTTGACTACGACTGCCGTTGAGTCTTTCATTTTGCCGTAGTCGACATTGGGTCGACTCTTAGCGGCGATGGCCTTAGCCATATTGAATCAAATGGCCTTAGCCATAAAGATGTTGATGGCCTTAGCCTTCCCGTTCATTGGAGATGGGATCCCTTTACACATTGGAGATGAAGATGGCCGTAGCCCTTTACATATTGGAGATGAAGATGGCCGCAGCCCTTTACATATTGGAGGTGAAGATGGTGGTGGCCCTTTACACACTGGAGATGAAGATGGTCATAGCCCTTTACATATTGGAGATGAAGATGGCCATAGCCCTTTACATATTGGAGATGAAGATGGCTGTATCCCTTCACCCATTGGAGATGAATATGGCCGTCCTTTTACATATTGGAGATGTCGCTGGTCCAGTCCCTGTATCAGGTCGGGCTGGAGAGTGTACGGAGAGGCTGACGTGATACACTTGTTCTGCAAATATCTCCAGGTGTTCCCTTCGTAGTCTCGTTAAAAACCTCCCCGTCAAAACCCAATTGGGACAAAACTCGGGTGAGGGAAAAAGAGTGCGACTTGGGGGACGCCTTCTAGAAATGGAAATATTTGAGGTGGGCGACGTTCCAGTTGTTCTGGAGTGTTTTTCCTTCCATTGTTTCCAACTGAAATGCCCCTTAGCTAGCTGCTGCTGTGATTTTGTAGGGCCCTTCCTAGTTTGTGCCCAATTTTCCTTCGCTTGGGTCTTTGGAGGCCAATGTCTTGGCTTTGAGGACATAGTCTCCTACTTTGAGTGGCCTTATTTTTGCCCTCTTGTTATAGTACCTTTCGACTTGTTTCTTTTGAGCTGCCATTCTTCTGTGGGTCATTTCTCTTCTTTCCTCGACTTCGTTAAGGTCTTGGAGCCTATTTGCGTTGTTTTCCGCTCCACTAGAGTGTGAATACCTCAAGCTTGGCTCGCCGACTTCGATGGGTATGACTGCGCCGATTCCGTAAGCCAATGAGTATGAGTTTCCCCTGTGCTAGACTTGGGTGTCGTTCTGTGCGCCCACAACACTTCGGGTAGCAGTTCGGGCCATAGCCCTTTGGCGTCTTCAAGCTTCTTCTTTAGTATGCTCAGTATTATTGTGTTGGAGGATTCTACTTGGCCGTTGGCGGCGGGGTGGTATGGCGTGGAGAGTATCCTTTTGATGCGCCATTTTTCGAAGAATTTGGTCATTTTTTTACCAACGAACTGTCGTCCATTATCATAGCTGATCTCTTTGGGAATGCCGAAGCGGCATATAATGTTCTTCCATATGAAGGTAATGACCTCTTGTTTGCGTATTTGTGCGTACACACCTGCTTCCACCCACTTAGAGAAATAGTCAGTTAAAACAAGTAAAAATCGTATCTTTCTCGTCCTGCGGGTAGGGGGCCGACTCTGTCCATACCCATTTGATGAAGGGCCAGGGGGAGGTGACTGGGTGCATGGGCTCTCCTGGCTGGTGTATCATTGGGGCATATTTCTGGCATTGCTCACATCGGCGGACGTATTCTGCCGCTTCATGGTGGGTCAGTAGTAGCCGGCACGTATGACGCACTGTACAAGGGCGCAGTTACTTTTATGGGCGCCACAATGGCCCTCATATACCTCTTCGAGTACTGGCCTTGTTTGGTGCGAGCCTAGGCATTATAGGATTCCGCCAAACGTCCTCTTGTAGAGGTCGTTGTTGATCAGGAAATATCAGGAAGCTTGCACGTGTAATTTCTTCGCCTCTTTCTTATTGTGCGGCTGTGTTCTATCCTGTAAGTAGGACACGAACTGGTTGCACCAGTCCCAGGTTAGACTTAAAGAAAATACCACAGTGTGGTCGATGGCTGAATGAAGGAGGTTGACCACGCTTTCCTTGTTGATATTTTTGGTAGCCGCGGCTAATTTTGCTAGGCCGTCCACTTCGATGTTCCGTGACCTTGGGATTTGTTTGAAGCGACATTCATCGAATGCGGACATTAACCTGCGGATTTCCGTCTGATATTTTTATAGCCTTTGTTCTTTGATCTGGTAAGTCCCAGTGACCTGGTTTACCGCGAGTTGAGAATTGTAATGGAGGAGGATCTGTGGAGCTCCATATTTGATGGCTAATTTCATACCAGCAATAACGGCCTCATACTCGGTCTCATTATTAGTCATTTCGAGGCATCGTATGGAGTGGAAATTTATTTTGCCCGTGGGGACCTCGAGGACGAGTCCCAGTCCCAATCCCGATGCATTGGCGGCACCATCAGTGTGGAGGACCCATAGGTCGTTATTGGGGGAGGCATGTCGGGCCTCGAGTTCTCCCTTCAGCAGGATCTCTGTGCTGAAGTCAGCTAGGACTTGAGACTTGATGGCATTTCTTGGGAGATATGAGATGTCGTGTTTGCTGAGCTCAATGGCCCATCTTGCGAGCCGGCCCGATAGTTGAGGCTTGTGTAAGACGCTCCTCAGCGGGGAGGTCGTTACCACATTTATGGGATGACATTGAAAATAAGGTCGTAGCTTTCGTGAAGCTACTACCAGTGCTAGTGCCAATTTCTCAAGGTGTGGGTACTGAGTTTCAGCGTCCACTAGTGTTTTGCTTATGTAATAGATGGGAGACTGCGTACCTTTGTTCTCGTGCACCAGGACAACGCTGACAGCGACCTCGGACACGGCTAGATATACTAGGAGTGGTTCACCTGGGTTTGCTTTGACTAGTAGAGGTGGCGAGGATAGGTACGCCTTCAATTGTTTAGGGCATCGATGCACTCCTCATTACATTGTAGCCCCTGGTCCTTCTTCAACAAACTAAAAAATTTGTGACACCTGTCGGAGGATCGTGAGATGAACCTTGAGAGGGCGTCTATCTAGCCTGTTAGCTTCTATACTTGTTTTATGCTGCTTAGCACTCCCGGGATCGCGTCTATTGCTTTTATCTGATCTAGATTGACTTCGATACCTCTCTACGATACGAGAAATCCCAAGAACTTTCCCGAGGCCACCCTGAAGGAGCATTTCTCGGGGTTTAGTTTCATCCCGTACCTTCTTAATATCTCTAAGGCTTCTTTCAGATGGTCTAGGTTGTCCTCCTTTCTGGATGACTTTACCAGCATGTCGTCAATATAGACCTCCATTGTTTTGCCAAGTTGCTCCTTAAACTTCTCGGTTACCAACCTTTGGTACGTGGCTCTCGTGTTTTTGAGCCCAAAGGGCATTACTTTGTAGCAGTATATTCCCCGGTGTGTGATGAAGGTCGTCTTCTCCTGATCTTCTTCAGACATCATGATTTGATTGTAGCCGGAATATGCATCCAGGAAGCTCAGTAGTTCATGACTGGCTGTTGCCTATTAGCTGGTCGATGCAGGGTAGCGGGAACGAATCTTTTGGGCATGCTTTGTTCAGGTCGGTAAAATCCACGCACATTCGCCATTTCCCAATTTTCTTCTTGACCATAACGACGTAGGCAACCCACTCAGGGTACTTGTACTCCCTAATGGAACCATTCTCCAATAGTTTGTCTACTTCCTTACTCACAGCTTTGTTGATGGCAACATTGAGTTTTCTCCTCATTTGTCGCACGGGCGTGTGCAGTGGATCAACGTTCAGTTTGTGGGTAATGATTTCCCGCGGAATCCCTGGCATATCTGAATGGGAAAAAGCAAACAAGTCTACATGGCTAGATAAAAATTCACGATACTTACTTGGGTTCGAAAGGCCGTGCCAGATGTTGGCCTTCTTTGTGATGTTGTTTGTCATCTAGCTGAACGAGATCGAGGTCCTCGATCGTGGCTTTGTTGGCCTCTATGATATGTGAATCTGTGATGGCGTCCTCTGCCGGGTGTACCTTAGTCCCCGACAGAGCAGATTTCTATGCTTCTGCGCTCGCCCCTTGGAGTTTTGTTGTGTGGGTGTAGTCTTGAGCTATTTTGCAACATTCTTGGGCGGCGTGGGGTTCACCCCGTATGCTGAACACCCCCCATGGAGTAGGAAATTTGATCACTTGATAAAAGTTGGAGGGGGCTGTTCTCATGGCATGTATCCATGGACGTCCAATGATGGCGTTGTACGCGATTTCCTGGTTCATAACGTGGAAAGTAGTTTCCAGTGTGACTCCTCACGCCAGGACGGGCAGTGTTGTGAGCACGTGATTTTTGCTTCATGAAAATTACTCCAAAAGAAATCAAAGAATAAAATAAAATTCTTTAGTCTACAATTTTTAGAATTTTTGCGTGGCAATTTTAGGATAATTATCTATATTTTTGCTGTGAATGTTTATCTTGTCTAAATTAATAACAATATAAAAAATACGTGTTATATGCATATTTAGGATTTAATTGTTCATTTAAGAATTATTTAAACCATAATTTGGTTTTAAAAAAAAGAGAAATCTCAAAAATATGCATTTATCTTATTTTTTTGCCATTTAAACGTGCCATTGTGCGATTTTATTTTTAATTAAATATTTTAACTTGTGTGTTAATTGTTGTTAAAGGATAGTTAATATTTGTATTTTAAATTTAATTATGTATTTTTTTAATAGAAAATAAAAAGGAAAAGAAAAGAAGGGGGAAAATAAGAGAACAAATTGATTTGGGCCGTCCAAAAACAACCCCAAATCCAGGCCCAATCTATTACTGACCCAGTCCACTTCGACTTAGTCTCACAAATGGTAAAACGACGTCGTTTCTATGACTTTCATCTGGACCATTGATCAATCCTATCTAATGATCCAGTTCAGTTCGTTCATTAAACGAAACGACACCGTTTTGGTGCATCTCAAGCCGTTCATGCTGCTTGATCCAACGACCTCAATCTTTCATCTATACCCGACCCGTTACCGTCTGAAATCGACCCAGTATCGAGGTATTACCAAACGACACCGTTTGTTTAAGTGAATTGATCCAGGACATTTATCGTTAATGATCGGACGGCCAAGATCAAACCGCACCGTTCCTATATAAATTCAATCCCCTACCCTAGGCCCCCAAATCAAGCCCCCCCCCCAAATCCTCGCTATTCATCGTCTCTCTCGTTCAGAGAGAGACCCAAGCCCAAACCCTAGCCGCCCCTCTATTCTTTCATCGTAAATCCGGTGGCACCGGCTCCGATGGCCACGAAACTAACACCCCTAGAGCACCTAACCACCCTCTTCACGAATCCATTGCCCGTTTTCCTTGAATCACCTCCCATCTTCTCGAATCTTCAAGTGAAGATTCGAGCAAAACCTAAACCTACCTCGATCCACCCCAAACTCACACCCTGTCACCCCCGACCTCCCTCATAACCAAACCACATTTGGTTTGGTTTAAATCAGGCTAAAAAAGGTTGAATCCCAAATCGAACAAAACAGAACCCTAGAAGCCAATAGATGGAGCCTATCCAAGATTAGGAGAAATTCTAGAATAAGTTTCGTCGATTAGTCCGTTGTTTGACTGTTAGTTCTGGATTATAGTAGTTTAATTTTGGTTTTAGTTTCATAAGTCCATTCCAGTCTTCTTCTCCTCTTGCCTCGTGTATGCTTCTGTCTGTATATTGAACTGAATCTTTTCATATATGATTAATTCTTAACGATGTTTGAATTGCTTAGTCATTGAATGGCTTGGTCACTCAAATGTCGTGAATTGGCTGTTTGTTATTCTGTATATTGATTTAAGCTTTTCTGATTGTTTCTTCTTTTTGACTTCTAAAAAATATTAGTATGAATGTGATATTTAGTTCATTTCCACTGTGATGTTGAATTTTGAATTGGTTATAGCTGGTGTTTTGGTTTGAATTCTTTTTATGTGTTTGTGTTGATTAGGAGTCAATAATGAGTTTAATTAGTTAAATTGATTAGGTTGGGATTGGCCTTAGCTGTAGTAGAAGATAATTTTAGAAATTAGAGGTTTAGTTTTGTTTATTAATGATCTGAACCAGAAAAATAGCAGTCAGTAGGAATCCCAGGGGTAACTTAGGAAGTTCAAAAATTAAAATATGGTTTGATTGAGCATGATTGCCAATAGGGCCCCAATGTGTTTTAATTTGAATTAATTAATAGTGGAAGACCACTAAATAATGATAGATGTTTGGTTGATTAGAATTAGGAATAGTAATCTAATGATAAAAGTGTAAACGTAGACATAGAAGAGCATATATTTGGGGGGAGGGGGGGAGGCTGTATATCAAAGTAAGGGGTAGTGGGAGATGTAATAATAAAATGGTAGAGTAATAGTTAAGGGGGAAGGGAAAATAGGTCTTAGTTTCAAATAAATAAGGGTCATTTGGATAATTTTAGGGATGATATTTTTGAGAACAAAGACTTGAAAAGAAGAGAATCGGAAAGAAAAAAAGCTTAACATTATGAAAATATCTAGAAAAGAGAGAAGAGAGATTCTGAAAAGGAGGAGGAGAGTCTTGTCTTCTTTATCTGGCTAAAAATCGGTGTGCTGCTACTGCTTCGTTGAAACTCAGGTTGTTCTGTTTTGATTCGAAAAGGGATTGGGGTTTTAATTAGTGGCTGGTTTTGTTTGTGTTTGCTGTTGGTATTCCTAGAAATTCACTGGGTTGCTAGATTGTCTGTTGCTGTGATATTACTGTTGGATTGGTGTTACAGCTCTTCTGTTGTTGTTGTATTATATGCTACTGCTGTGCTGATCACTCCCTTTTCTTCTTCATTGTGTTCCCTTTCCAGGTATACTTTCGTAACCATATAAGATTTGGATTTAGATTCATGTGCATATAAGCAATTTGAAGAATCAATAAGGAGGAGTTATTACCTGTTCATTTGTAGTTAACTTTTAGCTCTAGAAATGTTTAGCTTGGCTATTCATGTAATTGTGGTTATTCATGTGTACGGGACTGTATTGGGACTATTCAGAAACCTTGCTTGATTTGTAAATTATGAGTTGATACTACAATTACTTATGAGCAGGAGATTTAGTAGTTGTTGGTTATTTTGGTTTAGTTTTTGTCGTTAACACAGTATCATGTGAGCCTGTAGGATAAATAGTTTCGCAATTAGACATTGTTAATAACCAACAGGTTTTGGGTAATAAGCAGTTCGAATGGTCTTCATTAATACATTTTCAGATTCCTGATTCCTTTAAGTTTGAGTGCTAGTGTAATAGTATTAGTTTGAGTTAGTAATTAATGTTTCTCAAATCCATTCATGCCTTCCGTATGATATTACTAAGAACTCACTAATAGATAAGCAAATAATGCAATCTAAGTATGTGACGAAAATTCGAATAATCCATGTTTCTTTAGCGTGAACAATGATTAATTAGAGTAAGGTTAGTTATTCTAAAACGGTAATTTTAAGTTCAACAATTGTAAAAAACTAGACCCAATCGGTTCTGAAGTCATGTGATTAATTCCAAATAGCTTAATTCTTCTATTAATTAGAGAATTATCAGTTTTTTTTTGATAATATTATTTTCTTTTGTCAATTCTGTATTCTATTCATAATTTTAATTTTTAGTAATATTGTCTTATATAATAAGGCTGAAATAATTTCTCTTTGCGCAAGTTCGATTGCAGTTTTCCAGTTGCATTTGTTTTAATCCGATAAATAAGCTACGACCTTTTCAAGTATGTAATTAATTGAGATTTTTCTCTTTTATTTTTAGAGACGAATTTAATAGAAGAATATAGTCACTTTAGGCTTATCCTTTAAAATATAATGAGGCGTGCCTGGCCAAATAAAAATGCATAATTTGCGGGGCCCTCATAAATGTATATATTAAAATACTTAGACTTCTGGATGGGCCGTTTAACAAATTTCATGGCCTTTTCCAAAATAATAACGCATTATTCTCTTTAGGCGCATATTTAATAAAATTACCTCCCTAAATACGGGTGCACATTTATGTGACCCAAATCCAAATCTCAACGGAGTCGAGATGTGTCAACAACTACGGGTACATTAATTGCAACGTGGTTCGAGATGTATTTTGACGACATTGCAAGTCTTTTAAAATAATAATAATAATAATAAAAGCGGTAAAAGAGTTATAATCTGCATATAAGTGCATAATCATAATAAAATCAGATAAATAAGCCGAATATAACAGTTGAGCAACCGTGCTAGAACCACGGAACTCGGGAATGCCTAACACCTTCTCCCGGGTTAACAAAATTCCTTATCTTGATTTCTGGTTCGCAGACTGTTAAATAGAGTCAATCTTTTCCTAAATTCGGAATTCAATCGGTGACTTGAGACACCATAAATCTTCCAAGTGGCGACTCTGGATTAAATAAACAAATCCCGTTTCGATTGTCCTTTAATTGGAAAAACTCCGTTGCGTCCTCGCGGAGGCGTAAAAAGGAGGTGTGACTGCTCTGGCGACGCTACTGGGGATAACGACCCAGAACCACTGGTTCAGGGTTAGAAATTCGAGCTTAGAATAATTGTTGTATTTGGATTTCTCTATTATCTGATGTTTAGTACATTTTATTTTGGATTTAATGAGCAAATTGTTGCTTATTACCGCTTTGATATTATTGGAACTGTGTATATAAACTGCTAAGAAACCCTACTTCTTTCTGAGTCTTCTGAAAATGGTGCATACATTCGCGTAGCCCGCCTTTTGAAAAATTATGCCAAATAGAGCGAGTGTTGGGCAAGCGACAAGGTCGGGCAGACTTTAGTGCTCCCGTTATGTCGCCCCCTCCTCAGCCCCAGTTGTCCGCTCGGGTTCCCCAACTCTAGATCAAAATCCATGTTTTTCTTTTACCTAGTAAAACACAGCTTCATGGCGGATCCCTAGTAGGAACGTTTATTTGCATTATGTGCATTTGACTTAGGGGACTCAACACAGGGGTTGGGTCCATCTAGGAAAAGTAACCTGAAGTAAAAGGACCATCCTGCTGCATCCTGTTTGTTTTATGCATTTATTTGCTTCAGACATGCATGCTGACCGGCTTATGAAAATAGGAAATATTGGAAAATGGTGAAAAATAGAGAAATAGCAGTAATCATCTATTTTGAAAAATAACAATGTCCAAATACTATCAGAACTCTGCCAAAAATTTTGAGAAAATGAAAAAAAAAATTACTTTTAAAATTGTTTGTTTTACCTAAAAAGGCAGAAAATGTGTAGAAAAGAGTCTTTTGTCTTAGTTTGCTTTGTTTTCAAAAACGAAAAGGAAAAATAGTTTGTTTTCTATAAACGAAAAAGGAAAAAATATGTTTGCTTTCAAAAATTAGTTAATTTATTGGGCGAACTACGCCGGTTTGATTCTCGCATGGTATGAGATACGTAGGCAACCCTCATTAGGTCCAACCTCTGCTTTTGCAAAAAATAGCCATAAAAAAGTGTGTCAAAATATTTAATTTAGTCATAAAAAAGGCAATGACAGTGTTTTTGTCTAAAATGGCCAAATGTTCCGAAAAGGACGCCAGAAGGCTTGACTTTGCATAAACAGCCACCTTTGGTCATTTTGGATTTTTCCGGTTGTTTCACACAGCCTTAAAAGCTTCGTACCCGAAGTGCTGAAAGGTCGTGTTTGTAATACCGGGTCTTGAGTCATGGGGCAGGAAACTGCCATTTGAATTTCAGTCAAAATAAACCGAAGCAACTTCGGTAGTGTTCTAAACCATTCTTGCCAAGATAGCCTCAGAGTATCTTTCCGTTTTCTAAAGGGTATATTCGTAAACAACAGACACTACAGACATTAAACCATTGTTGCTAACACAGTAATAAAAGGGGTCCACATCCTTTGATTTTAGAAAATGTGTTTTCACACAGAGAGTTTACGAGAGTCAACCATAACCTTGAATTTCCACAGGTACAAATGAATACCGTCCAGGAATCACCTCAAGTCATCATAGAAAGAGCTCACGTACAACTACGAGATTGGTGGGATGATCCAGATAAAGACGGCCAAGTTTGGGTAAAGAAGCAGTTGGGTCCTTTGTTAGACATAATACATATCAAGCCACAAAATGATTTGATCAGGGCTTTGGTGACTTTCTGGGACCCCATTAACAATGTATTCCATTTCTCAGATTTTGGTGTCATGCCCACTTTAGAAGAATTAGCTGGGTACATTGCCTTCAGCCAAGAGTTAAAAAAGCAGCAACTTATATTTCCCAGGGTACACAAGTTCTTCGACCGTTTGAAAATTAGCAAGCAAATGAGTAACGACTGCGTGAGAAACGAGAGTTGCAAGTTCTACTTCTTGTATTACAGATTCGGAAACTCAGCCAGATTTGTAACACATGAGAAGGGTTTGAACAACAAACAGACAAGGGCACGTGGGAGATTCACCGCCGATTTGCTTTCATTGTGGAATTCTTGGGAATCATGGTGTTTCCGAAGTCTTAAGGCACAATTGATATCCGTATGGCCAGGATCACACAGGTTCTTGTCGACAAGAAAGATCATACCCTTGTCCCGTTAGTGTTGTCTGACATTTACCGGGCCTTGACTTTGTGAAAATCTGGGGGTCAATTTTTTGAAGGTTGCGGCATCCTCCTTCAGATGTGGATGATCGAACACATTTGCCACCACCCTAAGCTCATGAGACATGCCTCAGATGGGAACAGTTTGAAGCATGGATTTCCTATTTGAGAAGGTTCAGAGCAGATCAAGTTGAATAGACCATAGGGTGGCTCCCGATAACAGAGATCATCTATGTGGCTGCTTTAAAGGGCTACGTAATGGTGATAGGATCAAGAAGTATACAGCCGTATGCGCTACAAAGAGTGTTGAGACAACTTGGAAGTTATCAGGTGATACCCGAGGAAACAAACCTAAGCACTCAAGTCATCGAACTGCACCCCGAGTCAACGATTCCCGAGGATTTGGTGAATAGAGATTGGCACTGTTGCCGGTATCTGAAAAGTACACCCTGGTACCAGACCCGATTAAAGGTGAGTTCGATCCCGATTATGCTTCTTGGTTTAAGAGGAGCTTTCATGTGAGCCACGAACCCGAACCCCAAACCTGAACCTGTTAGGCCTGCCAAAAGGCCCTACGTTCAAGCTTTTGATGACAAAATTTAAGAAAGGCTAGCGTGGGGGGAAAAGGAAAGAGAATATTGGGCCACCATCCGTCTTACGAGAAGAGCTAAGAGATGTCGTTTTCAGCAATGGTTTACGAGCACAAGAGGCCAAGGGAGGAAGAAAAGATTATTTCAAGAGAATGCAGCTCTCAAGGCTCAGATTCGGCAGTTGAAGGTAGCCGCTGAAAACCCGGGTCGAAACGAGAAGGATGGAAGGCTAATTCATAACCTTACTCAACGGGTGCGTGACTATGAGGAGGGTCTCAACAAAGCTGAGTCTGAACTAGCAAAGGCACGAAAAAGTTTGACTAATGAGGCAGATGGGCATGGAGCCTTCATATAACAGATGAAAGAAAAATATGAAATAGAGGCTGGATATTGGAAAACAACGAGTGGCAACCTAGAAGGTGAAATAACCAAACAAGCCAAGAGGTTCAAAACCGAGAGGGAGCATTGTTATGGCATAATAGACCGATTGGAAGCAGACCTGCGCCACTTGCAAGAGCAAAATCAGACCACCGCCCGCGTCATAGAGGCTAGAGCCCAACAGAACGATCGCCTACTGAGAGAGAAGGGTATTATAAGAGGTATGGTCGAAAGGATTGCTAACCACATCGCAATAATGTTTGGGAAATGTGAAGACATGTCGAGATCCATGTTTTTTGCCACTGTAATGATCTTCGTCCGACAGATAATGGAAGAACTCTATCAACTCCGAGAAGAAATAGCAAGTAGGTCCGCTGCAAGGCTAGTAAGTGTCCCAAGAGCATGATTGGAGGCATTGATGTTTTTTCAATTGTATTTTCCTTTTTGAGTCTAAATATCGAGTCTGTACATTTGCCTAGTTTTTGTGTTTTAAGTATGTTTTTGAAAATTCCCAAAAAAGGCACGTCCCGAGCCTTAAAAGAATGTTTTCAGGTCTTTTGTAATTCAGTACTGATGGAAAATTTTGAAAATCCCAAAAATTTATTTTTTTGCATTTACTTGCTCGAACTACGCTGGGTCTCATTCATGCGAGGACATGATATGTAGGCAGTCTATATAAGATTCAACCACTGCTTTCAAATAAAAGAGAAGGTGAATAAAAGAAAAAAGTGAGAGAAAAAGAAAATAATGGAGGGACTGTGAAACGCTCGAATAAAATAAGCCGGGATGATGCATGTGGTCTGAGCAAAAGCATATTAGAAATGGTTTATTGCCTAAGGACATTGTATCCCCCAACGTGCAATTATGATATTTTTTGAGACTCTAACGCTAACAAGTTTGTTGTTTTTCTCAATCAAATTCCACTTAGTTTGTTAGAGTGTACTGGAATCACACCATTATCAGACAAGATCAAAAGGACTCATACCGGAAAGCATGACTGGGTGAGACAACAGTGTTGAGTCGGAAAAGACGATGAGTCAAATCCTAAAAGAGGCCATGGAAAAAATTGAAAAGATGAGGCTGGAAATGAATGAAATGTAGTTGGCCCCATGTGAAAAGATAAGGATAAGATTCCTTATGACCCGGGGACCGTTAATGGGACCCAACCTATGGACACTAATTATGACTTGTCCTTAGTGGACAATAATTCGACCGACTTGTTTTTAGTGGACAATAATTAGACGCATACCCCTCAGTTTTTCCTTCTTTTGGAAGGTAGTGATAAAGTGGGTATTCACAGGACACTAAGTGGGCATTCCCACCGAATAGTAACTTGACTCTTCGGAAAAGTAAATATTAACTTGACTCTTCGGAAAAGTAAATATTATTCATAAAATCCTTCTAGATAAGCCTGAGCAATACCTTTAGGATTACACATGTCATCATTACTGGATTCAGCAGAGGAGGAGACTTCTTCAAGAAGTTGCATAATGGTTTCTTCATCCTGATTATCAATATCTTGAAGAGCCTTTTGAAGCTTCTTCTTCATTTCCGCCTTGGATGATTTGGATTGTGGAGTTGTCTTCCCCACGACAATTGTTCCCTAATTGGTATCAGAGCCATGATGGCTGTATATGTATTTAGCATGAGCAACTAAATACATATACTGTCCGGAGCTCATTACTTTTGCAAATCTTTAGTATAGTTTTTTTGATGATATCTCATAACTTGATTAAATTATTTCTAAGTATTAAATCTTTTATCTTGTTTCATATTTGATCTATTTTGTGTGAGGTACTTATTTCTCTCTAAGTGTGTGAGGTATCCGATTAATATCCGGAGTGTACGTTGGCAAGCCTGTCCTTGTGGTCCTTGTTAGCCATGGTAGGCGTTTATTGTGACCCTTAGGTGTTCCCGTAGCCAAGATAACTCTAGAGAGAGAAGAGGTAAAACCAAGAGAACGTTTAGATCATTATGAACCTAGATATTTAGATTTAGGACTTTTTTATAATTTGATCTTTGTTATTTGCTTTTATCTGAATATCATGTACTTATGATTTTGCATCTGTATTAGTTCCAGGACAGTAATTTTTATTTTATATGAATCAAAATATTTTAAATTCTGTTAACTTATCTTCTAGATCTACTCAGATTGCCTTAACTGAGTCTAATTTGGATAACTGGAGTATCCCTGCTGAACCTTTTCATAAGATCTACCAGATAGGTCACTTTAATTTCATTAAAAAGCATAATATTAAAACGTGTGAATCAACTGTTGCTATTAATAACTCTTTAGAAGTTATAAAATTGTTACATGAGCATGATATAATTAGATATAAATCTAGTTTTAATTATCTGCATATTGGTCTTGTGCAAGTTGCTGTTAAGCCTTTGTTTAGAAAAGGACTTAATATTCCTGTTTGTGCACTTTTACGTGATGCACGTTTTCTTAACTTTGATGATTCTTTGTTAGGAGCACTTGAAAGTAATTTAGCAGGAGGCCCTGTTTATTTCAACTGTTATCCTAATTTCTCTGTTGATATTAATGATCCTAATGTGTTAGATACATTAACGCTTAATATCAAAACTCTTAATATGAACAGCAAATCCGAAACTCGTGAAATAGCTGTTATATACCGCGTTTATTATCGGTTGATGTCCACTACCCTTGCTCCGAAAGCAAGGATAGAGAGTACCAAAGGTGTGACTATGTTAATGGAAGCTAACCATGAACATAGTACCATCTTTGTTCCTCGCCTTCTTCAGTGGAAAGACATTCTATCCAATACTAATTGGCACTTTGAAGCCATTACTCAACCCATTTCCTCTCATACAGAGAATCGCCAAATAGAACGAATCATCCAAAATTCCGATGGTTCAGTTGACCTTAAATTTCTGAACTCTCAACCTCGTAGAAGTTTCACCATAGGTTCTACTTCTTCAAACCCCCAGGAAGAAGTATTTACTCGTTCTTGCTCCTTTAGATCTGTTATTAATAAATCTGTTATTATTAGTCAAGTTGATGGGGTAGATTTTTCGGGAGATATCCCAAAAGTTTTTTATAAATCTCAATTTCAAGAACCTATTCAGGAACCCTCTAGTCCCACAGAGTCTGATATGGCGCCTCCAAGGCAAAATTCAGACCCTGGTCTTCACGTCATTAAAGTTGAGGAAGATTATACCCCTAATCTTGCTGCTTTAAAAAGACTCTGGCTTGACCCCAAAAACGCTTTAAGGGTCAAATGGTACACTGCTACCTATTCTAAGAGCCAGCAAGCGATTTTTGGGCAACAATGGATTGCCGATGAAGCGCTTGAAGTGTGATATTGAATATTTTAAGTGGTTCGAAATCACTGGAAAACTGGATGACCAGAATGAGTCTTTACAAGTTCTGGTTAATAAGTGGTATACTCAAACCAACAAGGTTGTTGAGTCTGTCACTCCTCCTCTTGAAGGAATTAAAATTCCTCATTCCAACACCATTGTTTCTGCTTCTCCTTTTAAACTCAAAAGCAGTAATCCTACGAGTACACCCTCTAATGCGGACATAGACAAAATTGTAGAACAAAACAATTACACCAATAAATTGTTGCACTCTGTTTCCCTTCAAATTGAAGAAACAAAACCTAGACTAACTCCTAGTCTAAGTATCCCTAGGCCTAGTACAAATAGTACGATAGAGCCTAATCCTATATTCAAGCCTCCTGAATTTCGCCGGGAATTGTTTCCTAAACTTAGCGAAAATATCTCTGTCTCAGGTAAACTGGTTGAACAGATAACCGAAAAGCTAGCCAACTTTCATGTTTCAAGTAAAGTAAAAGAAGTTTCTAATGCTTCAAAAGCAAAAGAAACTTCTCATCAAGTTTCTAATGCTTCAAAAGCAAAAGAAACTTCTAATCAAGCGTCCAGTTCTCGACCAACTAAAGAGAACAACACCAATAGTTCTGGGAGTGTTAGAACTCTTTATGATAACTCTCTTCTCAAACTTTCCGATAGATAGCCCCATAGGCGAAACTATTATAGTCGTCCCTCTTTTCCTGATACTCAGTATGAGGAAGATGGTTTCCAGTCTCAATCATCTCATGATGGTAGAGGCATCGTTGAATGGAATATTGATGGTCTTGCCGAACATCAAATCTATCGTGTCCTTCACGAAATGGGCGTTTGTATTACCAGTTACAAGCTGCGAAATTCTTCTGATAAAGAAGCAGCGGCCATGATTACTGCTGGCTTTACTGGTATGCTTAGGTATTGGTGGGATAATTGTGTCACCGAAGATCTTAAGCTTCAAATCCTCAACGCAACCACCATTATTACTACTGTTAAAACAGTTAGTGATGGAAACCTCTGAATTTGAAACCAGAGAGGATGCTTGTGCCACTCTGCTCTACCACATTGCCAAACACTTTGTAGGAGAGCCTAAACTCTTCCAAGATAGGAGTCTTGAAATCCTTAACAATCTTCGTTGCCCTAGACTAAGTGACTTTAGGTGGTATAAAGACCAGTTTATGGTCAAAATTATGACTAGACCTGACTGCAATAGTGATTTTTGGAAAGACAGATTTATTAGCGGTCTTCCCCCCTTATTTGCCGAAAAGGTTAGATCAAAAATAAGAGATAGGTGTGGCGGTAAGGTACCCTATGAACTTATGACCTATGGAGATATTATTAGTCTTATTAATACCACAGCCCTAGAGCTATGTACAGACCTAAAACTTAAGAGTCATCTTAAGAAAGATAGATTGACCTCCAAAGCAGAACTAGGCAGTTTTTGTAGAGACTTTGGTTATGGCAATATAGACTATCCTCCTTCCAAGCAAGCTAAGAAGAATTCTAAGGCTAAGTCCTCTTATAAATCATCTAGAAAGACTAGGAAAAACAAGTCTAAAGATAGGTCGTATGAACCTAAGAGGAAGAAATTTAGGAAGAAAAGACCTTCCCATAGAGAAGATGTCTGCTGGACTTGTGGTAAGTTTGGTCATAGAGCCAACCAGTGTAAATCTTCTAAGAAGAAGAAGAAGATAAACCTTTTAGGACTAGATGAGGATACTAAAGAAAAACTCTTTTCTATCCTTCAGGAAAGCAAGTCTGATTCGAGTAATTCCTCTTCTGAAGAGTACAGTGACGAAGAAAATATCAACGTCGCTTATGAGACTGATGACAGTCAGTCAGATTCTGAAGATTCTTGCGAAGAATCTTGTGAAGGTGTCTTTTGCGGATGTCCTTGCAATACCCTTAGTATGATCACATCAGACTCCAAGGAAGTCCTTTTTGATATTATTGATCATATCAAAGACGATGAATCTCGTGCCAAGTATTTGATTGAGCTCAAGAAAATTATTCTGGGTTCTGATCAAAAGAAACCTTCTTCGTCTAAGGCCATCGAACCCTTTTAGTATGAAACAAGTGTTCAATAGGTTCGATAAACCTGCTGAGCCCTCTATATCTGACTTAGGTCAAGAGATGAATTCTCTTAAACAAGAAGTTAGGCAGTTGAAATCGCGTCTTGACAAAGTCGAGATGGAATCCCTTACTTCTCAAGTCCTTCAGGACACTGTTGAGAAGACTGACTCTTTTCCTGAAAAAGAATTTGACTTCCCTGGAGAACAACCTGTTGATCCAGGTCTTCTTAATAATACTCCTTCCACTAATCCCGGTCATTCTGTGTCCACTATTAAATCTATTAGTGAACATATTCCTGTCAAAATTGTTGTTGCAAAAAATTTTGTTCTCAACAAGGTTGCTTTATTTGACAGTGGTGCTGACCGTAACTGTATAGTGAAAGGTCTTGTTCCTCTTAAGTACCTTGAAAAGAGTACAACTCGTTTATACTCGGCCACTGGTGAGAGAATGAAAATTGATTACAAATTATCTAAAACCCATATTTGTAATAACAATATTTGCTTTACTAATGATTTTGTAATCACTGAAAATATCAATGAAGATATTATTCTAGGAACGCCATTCATTAGTCAACTTAAACCTTTTACTAATGATATAGATGGCATTCATGCTTGTATCCTCGGTCAAGAGGTGTTTTTCCCTTTTGTTCAAACTCTTTCTCCTACAGAGAGTAGGTTTTTAAAAGAAAAAACTATTTCTAAAATTAATTGTCTTTCTAATCATATTTCTTTTTTAAAAGAAGAGATTACTATAGAAAGAATTAAACAAACTTTAAAAACCCCGGGAATAATGTATAAGATAGATTCCCTTCAAAAGAAGTTTGAAAATGAAGTTTGTTCAAATCTTCCTACTGCCTTTTGGAATATAAAAAAGCATTCTGTTGCATTACCCTACATTGATGGGTTTAATGAACAAAACATGCCTGCTAAGGCTAGACCTATTCAAATGAACCATGAAATGGTTGAAATTTGCAAAACTGAGATTAACCATTTACTTGATAATGGTATTATTAGACCCTCTAACTCTCCTTCGAGTTGTTCTGCCTTTTATGTTAATAATAGCGCAGAAAAGGAAAGGGGTGCACCAAGGCTTGTTATTAATTATAAGCCTTTGAATTTGGTCCTTAAATGGATCCGGCATCCAATCCCTAATAAAAGGGATCTCCTTAAACGAACTTATAAAGCAAACCTTTATAGTAAGTTCGATATGAAATCTGGATTTTGGCAAATTCAGATTAATGAAAAGGATCGTTATAAAACTGCATTCAATGTACCTTTTGGTCATTATGAGTGGAATGTTATGCCTTTTGGGTTAAAAAATGCCCCGTCTGAATTTCAGAATATTATGAATAATATTTTCAATCCTTATTCTTATATGTCAATTGTTTATATTGATGATGTGTTAATATTTTCTGAAGACATTGATTCTCATTTTAAGCATCTTTCCACATTTTTTAAAGTTGTGCAAAATAATGGTTTGGTTGTTAGTGCTAAGAAAATTAAGCTCTTTCAAACCTCTATTAGATTCTTCGGCCATGACCTATATCAAGGTACCTACAAACCTATCTGTAGAGCCATTGAATTCTCGTCCAAATTTCCTGATGAAATTAAGGATAAGACCCAGCTTCAGAGATTCTTAGGAAGTCTTAATTATGTTGCTGACTTTATTCCTAAAGTTAGACAAACTTGTGAGCCTTTGTATCTTAGGCTTAGAAAGAATCCTATACCGTGGGGAGATGAACAAACCCAAAGTGTCAAAAAGATTAAGAGATTAGTCCAAAATCTTCCTTGCTTAGGGATACCCAATCCCGATGCATATATGATAGTTGAAACTGATGCTTCTGATATAGGATACGGAGGTATTCTAAAACAGCAAATAGAACCAAATAGTTGCGAGCAACTGGTGAGGTTTACTTCTGGTATCTGGAATAATACCCAGAAAAATTATAGTACTGTAAAAAAGGAAGTTTTATCTATAGTACTATGTATTACTAAATTCCAAGATGATTTAGTAAACAAAGAATTTTTACTTCGGGTCGATTGCAAATCGGCCAAAGAAATTTTACAAAAAGATGTTAAAAATCTTGTTTCAAAACAAATATTTGCTAGATGGCAAGCTCTACTATCTAGCTTTGATTTCAAAATTGATTTTATAAAAGGAGAAAATAATTCTCTTCCAGATTTTCTAACCCGAGAATTTCTTCAGGGCCATGAAGCCGTCAAAAACTAGCCCGTTCAAAAACGTCAAGTCTGAAAGGCAACTATCAACAGTTAGACCTTTCGTTCCTACTAGTTTGGCCCAAATAAAGCCCTCTTTTCCTCCTCTTCCTAGTCCGGCCCAGAGCCAAAATAAGTTTACCGTTTTAGGAGAACTCCCAAAACTTCCAGGCCCAAAGCCTGAATCTTCCTCTGGATCCACTTCTAAGGTCCAGAACAAATCTAGTTATGAAATGAAGACCCCAGAGTCTTTTGCCCAAGCACTGGACCCTAAAGTCCAAATTCAAAAACCTTCTTCTCAGCCAACTGAGACTTTTGAATTCTTGACCATTAAGGTCTCTCCCATTTTAGCCCTCGATAAAGAGTTTGAATCTGGTCGAGTCCAAGACCTTATAAAGCGCTGCTATAATTCATCCAACTACATTGATAGTCCTGACCCCCTTCACACTCGCCTTTACTTTGAGGCTATCTTAGTCGATACAGACTCCATTGAAGTGGAACATGTTTACTCTGATAGAAACCCTGATTTCATCCTATATTCTCAGTTTACAATCAAAAAGATTTTATCTCCTTTCGAATGGCATGTTGACCATCTTCTTACTCCCATACGTCTTAGTATGAACCATAAGCCCCAGACTTACAACTGGTATACATACCAACAAGCTTGGTATAATTTCATGTATCTTAGACCAGGTCATACTTGGTTTATTAAATACAGTCCTGAAGTTATCAAGGCCATCATCCCCAGATGGTTCTATGACTGGTGGAAGACTTTTGGAGGAAAATTAGAAAACCTCCCACAACAATTCCTCAAGAAATTCGAAAATTTCCAAATTTCACAAGAGATCACTACTCTCCCTTCTCACATTAAAATGTGTAAATTTTATATTCAAAAAAGAATTTCTTTTATTATCAGCTGGGATTTCAAAATCGCAGAATTCGATAGGATCAGGTACCTATCCAAAGAAGTAAAGGTTAAAGGTTGGGTTCCAAAACCTAAAGTATCAACTCCTGATAAGGGAAAAATTGTCGTGGGGAAGACAACTCCACAATCCAAATCATCCAAGGCGGAAATGAAGAAGAAGCTTCAAAAGGCTCTTCAAGATATTGATAATCAGGATGAAGAAACCATTATGCAACTTCTTGAAGAAGTCTCCTCCTCTGCTGAATCCAGTAATGATGACATGTGTAATCCTAAAGGTATTGCTCAGGCTTATCTAGAAGGATTTTATGAATAATATTTACTTTTCCGAAGAGTCAAGTTAATATTTACTTTTCCGAAGAGTCAAGTTACTATTCGGTGGGAATGCCCACTTAGTGTCCTGTGAATACCCACTTTATCACTACCTTCCAAAAGAAGGAAAAACTGAGGGGTATGCGTCTAATTATTGTCCACTAAAAACAAGTCGGTCGAATTATTGTCCACTAAGGACAAGTCATAATTAGTGTCCATAGGTTGGGTCCCATAAACGGTCCCCGGGTCATAAGGAATCTTATCCTTATCTTTTCACATGGGGTCATATCTCTTTCATAAAAGTAGAACCCCACAATACTGTCGGCAAAATCTAAGCCGTCCATTTGTATCTAGGAGATTAACTCTTTTGGTGTCAGAGGTCTATAAAAAGACTCTCGTCTTGTAATATGAGGCAGGTCCAATTTTCTCACTTAGAAAATTTTAGGCACTATCTCTCTTGAATAATCTCTTCGTCTCTCTTCTTGTAATCATCCCTTCCTATTGTAATATCCCCTTATTCATGGAATAAAAAGCTTGTTTTAAAGTAAGTCTTTCACTTTATCACTGTTTTACTATTTTAATTACCGGGCTTTTAGTTTTTTTTTTTTGTTTTAGGAAATTTCTTGTAAACCATATCAATGAATATAATTTATATGTATAGTATATGTAAAAATCTAATTATTAAAGTGCTTGACGAGAAACTAAAATAATAAAACAATAGTAAAACTAAATTGCCATGCATAATAAATTAATAACGAAGTACAACATGAAGCATAAATACGTCTAATAATTTTAAAATAACACAAATTATTGAAAAATATTATAGACGAATTTGAGGATAAATACCATTAACACAATACTGTATATGCCTCCTTAAAATGCCCCAGGTACATCCTGAACGAAAATTTAACACTCTTCCACAGTTCTTGCACTTTAATCTTTGGTCTTCTTCATTTTCTTCAAGAACTTCATAGTAATGCGAAATAAATAAGCGCACTCTTTCCGAACGAGGCATGATGTAACTTGAAAATTAAGATTGAGACTTGAAGTCTTGAAAAGTGGAGATTGAGAGAATTTTAGATTGAGAAATGAGTATTGAGTATTGAAATGAAGAAGAGGGAGGGGGTATTTAAAAAATAGCCGTTGAGGCCCGATAGGCCTAGTAAGACCGGCCCAGGCTCGTCAGCCGGTCTCGGGCTCATGGGATTTAATATAATACTCGGCCCGCCCTGGGCTTTTTGCACCATTAAGGACCGTCCAACCAGTCTTGTTTAGCCCGTTAGGACCGCGGACAAGGTCCAAGCCCGACCCACTGTACAATATTATTGGAAATATCCTATATAAATAGTATGAGAGATAAGGGAAAATGCATGTAATATGATATATGATAAGAAGCTTTATACACATAGAGTTCTTTTAATGAATACTTTATATTCTTTGATATGTAAAGAAAAGCCCACTACCTAGGGAGTTTTTTCCATTATTGTGCACATAGAACTTGCAACCAAATGCCCTAAGGTGGGATATGTTTGGTTTTCTCCCTTTAAGTAACTCATAGGGAGTTTTCTCAATAAGAGGTCTTGTCATGCATCTATTGATTATGTAACATGCAGTGTTCACAGCCTCTGCCCAGAAGATATGAGGTAATTTGCTAGAGAGAAGCATGGTCCTTGCCATGTCCTCAAGGGTCATGTTCTTTCTTTTAACTACACCATTTTGCTGAGGAGTTCTAGGGGGCAGAGAAGTTGTGATCTACCATTATCATCACTATATTTAGCAAATTTTACATTTTCAAATTTAGTTCCATGATCATACCTAATAGATACCAGTTGATTTGCTAATTGTTTCTGAGTTTTTCTAACAAAGGCAGTAAACATTTCAAATGCCTCATCTTTGGATATTAGAAATAGTACCCATGTATCGCATATTTCTTTCCACATCTGCTCATGGTTTTTGTTGGAACACAAAGATCCATATGAACAAGTTCCAACGTCTTGGACGTACTTACCATTTTTCTTAGATTTGAAGGATGACCTTACTTGCTTCCCCCTTGCATATGCCTCAAAAACTTTGTTTCCCTTGAACTTGATATTAGGTAAACCTATCACTAAGTCCATGGAGACTAATTTGTTTAGTTGATTTAGACTGGCATGGCCAAGTCTTTCTTGCCACATGAGGGGATCATTAACTAGCACACTTAGACAAGTGAGTTCATTTTCTGAAAGAGTTGACAAATCTACAATGTATATATTGTTAACTATTTTTCTCTGCAAAACAATCTTGTCAGTGGTAAGGTTAATCACAAAACATTTGGTAGAGGTGAAAGCTACAAGATTACCTCTGTCACACAGTTGTGACTCGCTAATTAGGCTATATTTCAAGCCATATATCAAGTAGACATTCTCAATGGAATGAGATTCTGTCTTACCTACCTTTCCAACCCCAATGATCTTACCTTTCTTTCAATTTCCAAAGGAGAAATTACCGCCTTTCAGGTTCTCAAGTGAAAAGAACTGATCCTTGTTCCCAGTCATGTGTTTTGAGCAGCCACTATCCATGTATTATATTTTCCTACTCCTTTTTACTTGAACCTCCTGCTCATTATCTGATTCTCCAATCGCCATAAGAGTTTGCACTTCTTCAGCATCATCTTCTGAGTCTTCATCAGAAGTTTCACCCCAAGCAGCAACCATAACCTTGGTTGAACCTTTGTTTCTATTGGGTTGAACATGTTCTTTGTTCTTGTTTCTTCGTTAAGCCCTTTATTTCGTCCACTCATTCTCCTATTTAGGGCAATTCTTGATCATATGGTCAATCTTACCACACTTATAGCAGCCATCATTTGCCTATTTTTCAGGAGTTCTTGTCTTGTTGAAGTTTTTACCTCTTGATGAACCCTTTCCTCTCATCGGGTACCTTTTGAAGTCTCTAGTTATCATATCCATCTCATCATCTTCTAGGTCTGAACCTTCTGTAATTTTGAGAGCCAAACTTTTCTCCTTTTTTGGGTGTATCCATCTTCCTAGTTTGCCTTCTTAATTCATAAGCAGTAAGAATATCAATTAGTTTATCCAGCTTCAGAGTGGCCATATTCTTGGACTCCTGAATGGCAGTGATTTTGATTTCCCAATCAACTGGAAGTACTCTTGTCAAGATCTTCTCAACCTTGTCTTCTTCAAGAATAACTCTTCCAACAGACTTAAGTTTATTTGTCAGTGTAAAAAACCTAGTGTACATCTCTTGAATAGTTTCTCCATCTTTCATAGTGAAATTCTCTTATTGAGAATATAGCAATGTTCCTCTGGATCTCTTCACTTGAGGTGTTCCTTCATGAGCCACTTGCAAAGTGTCCCATATCTCTTTTGCAGTATTACAGCTTTGGATCCTGTTGTATTCATCTGGACCTAGTCCACACACAAGACATTTCTTGGCCTTAGCATTTTTCTCCCACTTTTTCACTTCCTCGTTTTTCATTGTAGTTGCCAAAAGACCATCATTGACTATGTCCCAGAGTTAATAGTCTTCTCCTATGATGTAATCCTTCATCCTATTCTTCCACCATGAGTAATATTGTCCACTGAACAGTGAAGGCCTGGCAGTGGATTTCCCTTCCCAGTTTTTAGGTGGTGCAGTCATGTTCATCTTTTCCTAAGATGTTAGCCTCTTCAAGGATAACCCGCTCTGATACTAATTGATGTTCCAAACATCAATACATCACAAGAGGGGGAGTGATTTGTGCGGTACCCAATGTTCAATCTAGAAGAACCTGGTTCTTCTAGATGTTCTAACTACTACTATTTGCGGAAGTAAAATATAGAAATAAAAGAACACAAGGATTTTTACGTGGAAAATACCTGGCTCAAAAGGTGAAAAACCACAACCTACTACTCAGTAGGATTTCCCAAACTTCCTCTAAAAGCATTGAGCCAAAACAGCATTAATAAACTCTTGTAAACCTAAGGATTAACTCTAACCCTAGTGTGGCATACAGCCACAACTGTCGCGACACTTTCAAGTTAACTTTAACTTGAATACTCAAAATACCTAATACAATTGCTTCTATGAAAGCTGGAAAGGTACAAGTTTTAAGTCACCTACTACAATTGAACTAGAATATGGAACCGGTTCTTCTATCTTGCTCAAGTAGTTGCAGGCATGCACACTCAATCTTACATAAATTGCTTTCAAAATATCATTGCTCTTTAGCTCTCAATTTTACTTAACATCATCATATGTGCATGCCTGTAAGAGATAACAACTCAGTTATTTATTAGATTAGTAATTAGAGTTGTATTGTGACTCAATTTCTGATCCTTCATTAACTTTGAGTCCTAGACTAATCCAAACTCCAACCCTTATTCGAATATGTTCCCTTCTCATAAGGAGACATCTTCTCCTTATCCCATATGCAATATTTGCGATCAGTTCAGAAGATATTGCTGCTTGATTCCCAAGGACATATCTTCTTCACATGCATCTCATGTGCATGGGCCATAACAACGGTGTCTCCTAAGATGGACCTGGTCCTTCACTGAGGTCATTTGTCATTTTTCAAAACTTCAACTGATCTTGACAACAATTGTATTCCTTGTATGTGATGAGTGCGTGCTCGGATTAATTTGTGGAAAATTTTCCCTTTTAGGTTCTTAGACCCTTGAAATCACCAAATATGTAGTTAAACACAATACGATTGAGTTCCCTATTGTTAGTTTCACCTCTATATGCCTTACTTGGAATTTCTTTGACCTTTTGGTGCATTCTTGTTTCCAAATTGATTTTTTCCTATTTAACTGTGGATATTTACCCTTCAATAGTCACATAATCATTCCCAAATGCTTGTATTTACTTGGAAACCATTATTTCTATCTCTCATCCAATTAATTGGTCTTATTTAGGAAGAAATTAGATATCATGTATTTAGGTAACCTTTTCCTTAATTGTAATTATTCATTTCAAGTTAATTTCCTTGTTGTGTAACTAAGCATTATGGAATTGTTGTTTCGTATTATTTCTTCCTTGTTGAGTTGTTCTTATTGCGTTTAGTATTTCTCTGTTACGGTTATTCCTTGTAAGCTTGTTGTACCGTCTTTTGGTGAACGAAAAATACCTGAGTTGATTCCCTTGCTTTATTTGTGTATATATATATTTTCAATTAATGTTTTGTACTTAAGACTGTGATGTACGAGGTTTCTGCCATGCGCTTTGGTGATTCTGTGATGCACGAGGTATTTGTCGAGCGGTTATTGGTACTGTGATGCACGAGGTCTTTGCCGTGCTATTATTGTTGTTGATGTTGTGCACATGCAGCATAATAAGGCGGGATATGTTATGTACTTATGTGTGAATTTAACATGTGGCAGAATATGGTGGGAACATTATGATGTACGTGTGACAAAATAAGGCGATACTTATTATATTATCATTGCACACCTGGCGGAATAAGTTGGGCTATGTCAGGGGTTGATTGTAAAGAATTGTGACGTCCTGTGGAAGCATTCGTATTTCGTTATTATTGTGATGGTGGATTAATTACTTGTATGAGCTTTATCACTCGGAAGTTGTGGGGAAAACATCGTACGTGCGACTCATTCTCCAATTCATGTTATTAGTCGTTAGAATCTTTGTTAGAACACTTGCACAAACATAGACGTAGTTAAATACTGCCGTTAGAGGTAAATTAATCATGTTTTTCTAAGGAGGGAGGTACGCCCTCGTTTATCCATTATATTTGCGAGAGCGGCCATAGTTAGCCGGTTAGTGATCAGCATGACTGAGAGGCCGATGGGGCATAGGGTGCCAAGTGTTAGATTTCAAATGTTCGATTTTGTGAGATCTGGTTTTGTTCGAGACTTGGTAAATTGTAGAAAGAGTGAATAACACCTTATGTGAACATCATTGTAGGATATGAGTTATGGACTTGTTTTTCCCTTGCGGTGTTGTGACCTTAGGATTTGGATTGCGATTGCCGTTGTTATGTATCGTCATTTATTAGTTTCTCATTCTTACTTGTTGTTCTTTTCCCCTTATTGTGAATTGTATTATTATTGGCTACTTCATCTAGTCATTACATATTATTATATCATTTCTGTTATTCCTATGATTATACTGCTTATTGACCGGTAGGTGACTCGACTGTTCCTCGTTACTACTCCATCGAGGTTAGTCTTGACACTTACTGGACACCGCCGTGGTCTGCTCATGCTACTATTCTTCACATTTTTGTTGTGCATATGCATGTATCCCCACTAAGTTCTCTCGGCCCTGGAAGGAGGCGTATCGATAGAGACTTCGAGGTATATCTGCTGCGTCCTCAAACCGAGGAGTCCATTTCCTTCTTTCTGTAATAAGTATAGTTTCTTTTAGTCTTTCTCCGTGTATATACATTCTTGAGTAAAAGCCTCTTATGTATCCATTAGCTTAAGATTTGTGAGATTCCGGGTTTTGGGAACATTTGTTAGCTTCAAGACTTGTTGTTGTATGTGCCAGTCGGCACCTTACACACTGATCTATTTCACTAGTTTAGTTTAATTATTTTCTTCCGCAAATTGGTTTATATTTTGCATTACTAGGACTACCTAGTCGTAGGGACTAGGTGCCGTCACGACATGTTCAAGGAGGACGAACTTGGGTCGTAACACACACCTTCTGGGCAGAGGCTGTAAACACTACATGCTACATAATCAATACATGCATGACTAGACCTCTTGTTGAGAAAAATCCCTATGAGTTACTTAAAGGGAGAAAACCAACAACAAGTTTGTTAGTTAGTGATCCCCTCATGTGGCATAAAAGACTTGGTCCTGCCAGTCTAAATCAACTAAACAAATTAGTCTCTAACGACTTGGTGATAGGGTTACCTAATATCAAGTTCATGGAAGACAAAGTTTGTGAGGCATGTGCAATGGGGAAGCCGGTAAGGTCATCCTTCAAATCCACGAAAATGGTAAGTACGTCCAAGATATTGGAACTGGTTCATATGTATCTTTGTGGTCCAATAAGAACCATGAGCAGAGGTGGAAAGAAATATGTGATGGTGCTTGTTGATGATTATTCTAGATTTACCTAGGTACTATTTCTGACTCGAAAGATGAGCCATTTGAAATGTTCGCTGCTTTTGTTAGAAAAACTCAGAAATAATTAGGAAATCAACTTGCATCCATTATGTCTGATCATGGAACTGAATTTGAAAATGCAAAATTTCTGAATATTATGATGAAAATGGCATAGATCATAACTTCTCTGCCCCTAGGACTCATCAGTAAAATGGAGTAGTTGAAAGAAAGAACAGAACCCTTGAGGATATGGAAAGGACCACGCTTTCTCTAGTAAATTACCTAACTATATAATGATCGGACCGGTTGTTTTGAGAATTTAAGATTCGTTCAGCAGCATAAGGTCTGGAACAGCTTCAGAATACGATTATCGACTTACGTGCATGGTGGAATTTGGATTTTAGATGGTTTGGAGTCAAATTGTAAGAAGGAATCTTATTTTGGAAGTTAGAACGATGAAAAAGTTGAACAAAATTGGATTTTTGTGTAAACGACCCGGAATAGGTCGTGGTATCTCAACAGGCGCGTGTCTGGATTCATATTTGGAGGTCCGTAGAGTGAATTGAGGCATTTTGGCTAAATTTTAAGTTTGAAAATGAAGAAGTTTGACTCACAGTTGAATTGAGCAGCACTGTTATATTATTTTGGACTTGTCTGCAAAATTTGGCATCATTTCGAGTTGATTTGATAGGTTTCGGCATGAGATTCGTTATCTGAAGATTTGGAAGTTTATAAGCTTGATTTTTGGTTTGTTTTGTCATCTCAATGTTGTGTTATGTGATTTGGAACTTTGAGAAAGTCCGTGTTAGGTTATATGACTTGTGTGTGTAATTAGAAGGGGTTCTGTGGGCCTCGGATGTGTTTCGGATGGGCTACGGGTCTTTTCCCCTTATTTTTGAACTATAATTGATGCTTCTGGTACTCCTTCTTCGCATTCGCAATCTGGCTATCGCGTTCGCAAAGGATTATATTGGCCACCTAGAAAATCCTTCTTCGCGTTCTCGTTTAAAGCCTCGTATTCGCGAAGCTCTGCCTCTCCCACCACCACATTCGCATCTACCCTCCCGCGTTCGCTTAGTTATGATGTCTTACCCTTCACGTTTGCGTACAGATTCACACGTTCATGAAGGGCAGTAAAATTCTTTTTCTTCGCGTTTGCGGACGCATTATCACATTTGCAATGAGTAACTGAATACCTTCACTTCGCCTTCTTCGGAAACGCGATTCTCCTTCCGCGTCCGCGATGACAAATTTTTTGGGCAGATGGATTAAATTTCAATTTTGAGGGTTTTACCATTTTTGTCACATTTTGACTTCTAGAGCTCGGTCCTTGGAGATTTTTGAAGGGATTTTTACTTGGGCAACTTGGGTAAGTGATTCTCACTCGACTTAGACCAATTTCCATGAATCTCCTCTTAATTTGCTACCTTTAATTTCAGATTTTGAATGAAAAATGGGTAGAACTTCATTGACCGAATTATTGAGTTTTAAGGGGGTGTTTGACCTCCGATTTGAGAGATTTTTATATGATTAGACTCGGGAGAGTACGAGGGTTCTGAAATGTTAAATTCATCCTGTTCCGAGACGTTGTCCTGAGGGGCATGTTGGTCATTTTACCTAATGTCGCGCTTTAGCTTTGAATTAAATAGTAGAATCAGTTACTTGACATGTTATTTACAATGTGTGATTGAATTGAATATATTTGGTCCATTTGGAGTCGATTACTTATTGCAAGAACACGGTTGCTAGTTGATTTTTGCCGGTTCGGGATAAGTATCTTTCCTAACCTTGTGTGGGGGACTTCCCCTTAGGATTTGAGTCTTCTTTGTTAATTGTATTCCTTGTAGGCGAGATGACGAGTGCATGCTTGGAATTATTTGTGGAAAATTTCCCTTTTAGGTTCTTAGACCCTTGAAATCACCTAATATGTGGTTGTTTTCAATACGATTGAGTTCCCTGTTGTTAGTTTCACCTCTACATGTCTTAATTGGAATTTATTTTCCCTTTTGGTGTATTATTGTTGCCAAATTGATTTTTACCTACTTAATTGTGGACATTTACCCTTCTATAGTAACATTATCATTCCTAACAGCTTGTATTTATTTGGAAACCATTATTTCTATCTCTTGTGCAATTAGTTGGTCTTAATTGGGAAGAAGTTAGATATCTTGTGTTTAGGTAACCTTTTCCTTAAATGTAATTATTTGTTTCTTGTTAATTTCCTTGTTGTTGAACTGAGTATTATGGAATTGTTGTTTCATATTATTTTTCCATTGTTGAGTTGTTCTTATTTCACTTAGTATTTCTCTGTTACAGTTACTCCTTGTAAGCTAGTTGTACCGTCTTTTGGTGAACGAAAAATACTTGAGTTGATTCCCTTTCTTTGTTCCTGTATATATATTGTCAATTATTGTGTTATACTTGAGACTAAGATGCACGAAGTTTCTGTCGTGTAGTTATTAATTATGTGATGCACGAGGTTTCTATCGTGCGGTTATTGGTATTGTAATACACGAGGTCTTTGCCGTGCTATTGTTGTTGTTGATATTGTGCACATGCAGCATAATAATGTGGGATATGTTATATGCTTATATGTCGGTTGCGCATGTGGCGGAATAAGGTGGTAACATTATGATGCACGTCTGGCAAAATAAGGCGGTACTTATTACATTATTATTGCACACGTGGCAGAACAACATGGGCTATGTCAGGGGTTGATTGTAATGAATTGCGACGACCTGTGGATGCATTCCTATTTCGTTATTATTATGATGGTGGATTGCTTACTTGTATGAGCTTTATCGATCGGAAGTTGTGAGGAAAGTATCGTACGTGCGGTCCATTCTCCCATTCATGTTACTAGTTGTTAGAATCTTTGTTAGAACACTTGCACAAGCATACACGTAGTTGAATACTCCCGTTGGAGGTAAATTGCTTCTGTTTTTGCTAAGGAGGGAGGTACGCCGTCATTTATCCATTATATATGCGAAAGTGGCCATAATTATCCGGTTAGTGATCATCATGACTGAGAGACCGATGGGGCATAGGATGTCAGGTGTTAGATTTCAGATGTTCTATTTTGTGAGCTGTGATTTTTCCCGAGACTTGGTAAAGTTATGTAAATAGTGAATAAGACCTTATGTGAACATCATTGTAGGATATGAGTTATGGACTTGTTTTTCCCTTGCGGTATTGCGACCTTAGGATTTGGATTGAGATTGCCATCGTTATGCATCGTCATTTATTAGTTACTCGTTATTACTTGTTGTTCTTTTCCCCTTATTGTGAATTGTAGCATTATTGGTTATTTCGTGCTTTCATTTCATACTATTATATCATTTTCGTTATTCCTATGATTATACTGCTTATTGACCAGAAGGTATCTCGACTGTTCCTTGTCACTACTCCACGGAGGTTAGTCTTGATACTTACTGGGCACCGCCATGGTATGCTCATGCTACTCTTCTTCACATTTTCGTTGTGCAGATACAGGTATACCCACTCAGTTCTGTCAGCATTGGAAGGATGCGTATCGATAGAGACTTCGAGGTATATCTGCTGCATCCGCAGACCGAGGAGTCCCTTTCCACCTTTATGTAATAAGTATAGTTTCTTTCAGTATTTCTCCTTATATAGACATTCTTGAGTCAGAGCCTCTTATGTATCCCTTAGCTTGTGATTTGTGAGATTTTGGGTTTTGGTAATATTTGTTAGCTTCGAGAATTGTTGTTGTATCTGCCAGTCGTCACATTAAACACTAATTTATTTCACTAGTTTAGTTAATTATTTTCTTCCGCAAATTGGTTTATTTTCCACATTGTTAGGCTTACATAGTCGTATGGACTAGGTGTCGTCACGACATGTTCACGGAGGGCGACCTGGGGTCGTGACACACAGCTTCTGGGTAGAGGCTGTAAACACTGCATGCTACATAATCAATAGATGCATGACTTGAACTGTAGTTGAGAAAACTCCCTATGAGTTACATAAAGGGAGAAAACCAAACATATCTTAGGGCATTTGATTGCAAGTGCTATGTGAACAATGAGGCAGTATTCTTGGGATATTCTTCACATAGCAAAGCATATAAAGTGTTCAATAAAAGAACTTTATGTGTAAAAGAAAGTGTGCATGTTGTATTTGATCAAACTAACATTCTCTCTGAGAGACAGGAACATGAAGATGAATCCATTGGACTTGATGTTGTAAACGTCAATACAACACAAAAGGGGGGTGATTTGTGTGGTACCTAATTTTTGCTTTAGAAGAACCAGGTTTTTCTAAGTGTTCTAACTACAACAGTTTGCGGAATAATAAATACTGAAAGTAAAGTGCACGGAGATTTTTACGTGGAAAACACATGGCTCAAAAGGTGAAAAAATCACGACCTACTACTCAGTAGGATTTTCCCAAACTCCACTAAAATCACTGAGCCAAAAACGTCATTTACAAAACACTTCGTAAACCTAAGGATTAACTCTAATCCTAGTGTGGCGTACAACCTCAATTGTTGCGACACTTTCAAGTTAACTCTAACTTGAATACTCAAAGTACCTAATACAACTGCTTCTAAATAAGCTGAAAGGTACAATATAAAACACCTACTACAATTGAACTAGAATAAGAATAAACACAATGGAACTTGTTCTTCTATCTCGTTCAAGTAGCTTTAGGCGTGCACACTTATGTCTCACATATATTGCTTGCAAAACAAACTTGCTCTTTTGCTCTCATTTACTTCTGCTTATGTGCATTACCTGTAAAAGAGAACAACTTGGTTATTTAATAGATTAGCAGTTAGAGTTTGATCAAGACTCCAATACTTATCCTTAGTTGATTTGAGTCCTTAACTAATACAAACTCTAACCCTTATCCTAGATTAGGATTTTGTTCTCTTATCATAAGGAGACTGACCTCCTTAGAACTCAATGCAATCTTTTCTATCAATTCAGAAGATATTTGCTGCGTGATCTTCAATACATATCTTTCTCATGTGCCTCCCATGTGCAATGGATATGACAAACTGTGTCTCCCAAGATGGACCAAGTCCATCCCTGAGTTCATTTGTCAATCTTCAAAACTTTAATTGAACTTGGGCCAACAAATTCCACCTTTTTTGATGATGACAAACTATGTGCTTTTTCTGATCTGAGAACCTGTAGAACTCAGCTAAAATATAAACACTTAATATCTTTAACTTATCAATAAGGACCATATTTAATGAGCTCATAAACATTGCATGTTCAAAAAATAGATTTAAGCACAATATCTTCCCCCTTTTGGCATTATTAAAAGTTGCATAAATAATGTGAATCCCGGAAAGTTAATTTGTACTCATGGCCACTGGGGCAACTGCAAGTAAAAGTATGTTTTAGTTAATTAAAAATCAACTTATCAAAAATAACTATTAAGAGCATATTTAACAAAAAGCAAGGAAGCTGCATTCATTGACAAGTGATCCTTCTACATTAAAGTCCATAAAAAAAAGAACTACCAACCATAAGCAAAAGCAAAAAAGGAAATAAAACAGATAAATTCCCTTATCTGGGTCACTAGGGTGGTTCTAGACCGGTTCACAATAGGACAGGACACCTAAGGCTTAGAAGAGCTGGAGGGTTGGGTTTGTAGCAGATTGAGCATTTGTTGGAGCATTCCTTCATTTCTCTCCTTCTCCTTTGAAAGTTCAGCTCTCAACACATTTCTTTCTTCCTCCAATTCATCAATTCTGGCTTGAAGCCTTGCTATCCCATCATTCTTTATCCCAACCTCCTAAGCCAAGGCTCTGACCTTGCTATTCATAGGAGTCTTCACTGAAGAACCAGGTTCATCTGGCCCAGTACTGAGCAAATCACAAGCTTGGAGGGTTTTCATCCCAAAGTGCTCTTTGCTGGAAGCCATTTCCCACTTCTTCAAGGGAACATTCAGCCTTTCAAGCACAGTTGTCAGAATAAATCCATAGGGAATGGCATGAGCCATTGATCAACCCTTCCGGTAACTTCACAATGAAGGTAAGCCAGTTAATCTGCTTTCCTTCATTCAGGCACTACATGAGGACCAAGTCCATGTAGTTAGATGTATGCCTCCTCTTCTGTTTGGGCAGAAGACTTCTGTTTACCAATTCGAAGAGCACTTTATGCTCTAGCCTCATTTCACTTTTCTGAATAGCCCTTGCCTCAGGCACTTCCTCATCAGATTTAGTGTCACAGAAGTTCCTAGTGATTTGAAGATCAGTAGGCAATCCATCCAGACAAGGCCATCTATCTTTGCCTTGTAAAGTCATCACATCCATCACTAGGGATGTCCAGAATTTTGCCCAGCTTGGAAGCATTAAACTTCACCTTCACTCCTTTCAGTGTTCTAGTTACCAGTCCATTTTTCAATGTACCATTTGCCATGAACTCAACAAGTTCTTTCCTTGCCAGTTTACCATCCATCTGAAGGACCATGTCCTTCCACCCCTGTGCAATCACAAGTCTCATCATGCGTGGCTCCTCCATGTATTTGAGCGGTCTTCCTTTCAAGATTTTTCTCTTGCCAAACATGGCATACCTATCTTGTTCTTGTTCAGACTCATCATTTTCTTCTTCTCCACTCCACTCATCATCCTCTTCTTCAGTTATCTTCACTTGTTTACCCTTTTTAGCTGACCTAGTTCTCTTGGCTAGGGAGGCTTCAGCAAGTATAGATTAGAAGGCTTCTTGGCAGAAGACCTGGTTCCCTATGATTTGACAGTGGGAATTTCCACTGTAATACCCCTCTTTTGATGGAGCAGTTCCATTTCTTCCTCCTCATCTTCAACAGCAGCCTCAGAACTTTCACCTATTTTGCTTTCCCTTTATCTTTCCTCTTTCTCTTACTCTCCTCTAGAGCTCATTGCAATTCTGCTTCACTCTCCTTAAATCTACTTCTTGTGGTTCTAACCCAAGGAGCAGGTGTGTGTTATGAAGTTTTACTTTTATTGGTTGGTTTCGATGCAGCGGGGGTCCTTTGTGAGGATTCCTTGCGTCTCTTTGGGTCATAACTGGCCACAACTTTCTTCAGCATATCCACCAGAGTTTCTTCTACAGATGAACCGGGTTTTGTTATTCACTTGGATTGACCAAACCCTCAGCAGCTTCTCCTGAGCCACTTCCCCCTGACTTCGAGCCTCCCTATTCCCCACTACCACATAGAGTAAATGAGAGCAGCCGAGGGTCCTAGTCAATGGTGCTTCGCATTTGCGTTAAGGGGGTCACTTTCGCGATGGTTGAGAAGCTAAATCTTTGCATTCGTGTCCAGGAGTTTGCATTCGTGAAGAAGGATTTAAGTGGTCAATGGATTTTGTGCTTCACGGACGTGAGGCATTAACCACGTTCGTGAAGAAGGAAAGGGTCACCTGGGCAGAATGTTTAAATAGCCATTGTCCGCGACTTTGGGACTAACTTTCACCATTTTTTAGCGATTTTGGAGCTTTATGAGAAGGATCGAAAAAGGAATCAAAGGGAAACACTTGGAGATAAGATTTATGGACTTAATTCTTGATCCTATTGTGATTTTTACCTAATTAAACATGAAATTTGTGGAATCTAAAGCCTAAAATTGGAGAGTTATAGCTTGCAATTTGAGACTTTAATTTGAGGATTTGAGGGGTCGTTTATGGTAAGATTTTGATGTATTTGATATATATGAACTCGTGGGAGTGTAAGGATTCTAGTTTTGAGAGTTTTACTGGAATTCGAGACGTGGGCCCTAGGGTCGAGTTTGGCCAATTTCGGGATTTTTTTATGTAAATTGGTTATTTTCGAGTGGGCTTTATTCCATTAGCATATTTTGATGGTATAAATCTATTTTTGGTTAGATTTGGAGAATTCGGAGGCCGAGTCGAGAGGCAAAGGCATTGCGGGCTATATTTTGGACCAGATAGAGGTAAGTAATGAATGTAAATGTTGTCATGAGGGTATGAAACCCCGGATTTCACATCGTTGTGCTAATTTTGAGGTGACGCACATGCTAGATGATGAGCGTAGGGTCATGCAACGTTGGGGATTGTGATATAGTCCGTTCTTCACTCACCTATAACTCGGGGCAACATATCCAATCACAATGGAAATCAAACACTTAGTGGTTCATCTATCATCCAGCAGACCTTCTTCGATACCCCAAGTCATATAAGAACATCTTGCAATACCAACATACTCACCACATAGCTATCCAGCCGCCATTCTGCAATTAGGGGCAATACTGAACATATAAATTCATAACACCATCTCGCAAAATTAGCACCTTGGTGCTCAAGCCATAAGCAGAGATCTGGCCTCAAGTCCTCCAAACTGGCCCAACATCAGCATATAGAATTCACGTCTTCCCCCTAGATCGGGGAATCACAAGCCATCAAGGCACATCTGATACTGAGTGCTCACGTGCGCATACAATCGCGTGGAAGGAATTTCAGGATTTTTCTTTCCAAGATGAATCAAGGACGCACGATAAGAATTCATGAATGTGAAGTTTTTCGCAAAGGTTCTGCAGCCTCTCCAGAATAAATACAGACGTTTCCGTACCAATCCGCGAGACTCTAGTAAACCTGCTCATGGCTCATGTGACCTATTAACCTAGGCTCTAATACTAATTTGTCACGACCAAAAAAATAAATTAATATGAATAAACAGTTTCAAGAAAAATTAAATAACATGAGTTCGCGGAATACAACTCAACATGTCCCGACATCGAGGTGTCACCAATCATGAGCTACTACAGAGTTCACAAAAAATACTAGACGTCTGGAAATAGGAACAAAGTCTGAAAGATAACATGGACAACGCAAAGAAAGGGAAAAAATTCCAGTGCCGCGGACGTTAGCGGTCACCTGGCTCAGCTATGATAGCAGATCTTCAATCCCCTAATAACCTGCTACCGGGCGAACAATACCTACAACTGCACTCGAGGTGCAGAGAGTAAAGTGAGTACTTCCAACTCACCAATAATAAGAGTAAATAAAAACTAAAGGCAAGAAATAACATAAGGCACTCCATCATGCTATACAGAACAGTAAAACCCTTTTTTTTGAAAAACAATAAAACCGTGAAATTCTTTAGAAAACATCTAGGCTCAGTCAGAATAACCTTTTTGCAATTGATCCTTTTAACAGCTGCCAAAAATACTTTCAAACAATTTGTGACACTATCTATCGAAATCCATCCATCGGGCAATATCTTCGTTTCTGGTCAGCCACTCGGGCCCCAACACCCAAGGATCAGATAACACCAGCAAAAGCAGATAAATATCTCCAGAAATATATTGAACAAAATACATGAATGCAATGCAATGCATACGATGGTACATTTCAGTACCTACTGCGGCACGCAGTCTGATCCATTTAACGTCGACGACTCTCACTGGGGTGTGTATAGACTCTGGAAAGGCTCCTACAGTACAAGCGCAATGCTACTGCGGCATGCTGTCCGATCCAATATATATATACACTACTGCGGCGCACATCCCGATCCATGCTCATCTCCGTATAATACTGGTGCGGCGCACAGCCCGATCCATGCACAGTGCAAAAATTATTATGAGCCCCATGGGCATTTATAAAACAGTAGTCCTCAACCTGAAATAACACTCAAAATGTCATTTAAGTTTTCAAAACTTAGACATATGGCTGATTATGAAAAACAGTATTCAAAACCTTGGTCTGAGACCGTAGGATATGCAAATTATACTAAAACAGTAATATCAATCCCCGAAGGATTCTACAAGTTGGCACAATGCCTCAAACATGGCACTCAACTCAAATTATGATGATAACAAGTAATTTCAATCAAATACACAATAAAATCAAAATCGAGACGGACCAAGTCACAATCCCCAACGTGCTCAACCCTACGCTCATGTTAGGCGTGCAAGTCACCTCAATATAGCACTATGATGTGCGAATCCGGGGTTTCAAACTCTCATGATATCATTTACAAGTATTACTCACCACGAACTGGCAAAATCTCTAGCATGTGATGCCTCTACTCCTCAGCTTGGCCTCCACCCGCGTCTAATCTATCCGAATTCAGAGCAAATACATCACACCATGCCAAGGGAACAATACCCAATCGAAATTAGTCAAAATATAGAAACAATCTCGAAACTAGCAAAACCCGAGCCCCGGGCCTGCTTCTCGGAAAATTATAAGACTCATACCAAAACGATCCTTATCTCACCACGAGTCCATACATATAAAGTTCATCAAAATCAAAGCTCAAATGGGTCATCAAATCCCAATTTAAAATTCAAAATCTCAAGCCCTAGTTTTTGCCTAGTTTTTGTGTTTTAAGTATGTTTTTGAAAATTCCCAAAAAAGGCACGTCCCGAGCCTTAAAAGAATGTTTTCAGGTCTTTTGTAATTCAGTACTGATGGAAAATTTTGAAAATCCCAAAAATTTATTTTTTTGCATTTACTTGCTCGAACTACGCTGGGTCTCATTCATGCGAGGACATGATATGTAGGCAATCTATATAAGATTCGACCACTGCTTTCAAATAAAAGAGAAGGTGAATAAAAGAAAAAAAGTGAGAGAAAAAGAAAATAATGGAGGGACTGTGAAACGCTCGAATAAAATAAGCCGGGATGATGCATGTGGTCTGAGCAAAAGCATATTAGAAATGGTTTGTTGCCTAAGGACATTGTATCCCCCAACGTGCAATTATGATATTTGTTGAGACTCTAACGCTAACAAGTTTGTTGTTTTTCTCAATCAAATTCCAGTTAGTTTGTTAGAGTGTACTGGAATCACACCATTATCAGACAAGATCAAAAGGACTCATACCGGAAAGCATGACTGGGTGAGACAACAGTGTTGAGTCGGAAAAGACGATGAGTCAAATCCTAAAAGAGGCCATGGAAAAAATTGAAAAGATGAGGCTGGAAATGAATGAAATGTAGTTGGCCCTGGCTAAAGCGCAAAAGGGGCCTGAAGTACCCATTACTCCTACTCTCCAACCGGAACATACACCAAAATACCCTTCTCGTGGTCCCTCAACAAGATTCCCGAGCCATCAATACTATCAGGGAAAGGATGCCTATGACCCCCAAGCTCCACCAACCAATCAAAACCCTCATCCACCAAATGTCCCAATCTTTGTGGCGCCTCCCCCAACCCCATTGCACAGATAATCTAGTGAGCCGTTGTTTCAAGCTCACGACGCATAATATTACCCCCCCTGAACTCATATTGAAAGCACTCGAGCCACCTACCTATAATCCACACTTTGAGGTCCCGGTGGAAATTGAGAAGCCGGCTAAGAACCCAGAGCAGGACGAGGTAATGCGGAAGTTCAAAAGCCTGGAGCAGTCCTTCAGGAACATGCATAGGTTGGGCAACCAGGTCAGCGTGGCCTACAAGGATCTATGTCCTTTTCGTGATGTCCAATTACCGGCGGGGTTCAAAATTCCATGTTAGATTTATACGAAGGGCATGGCAATCCTATGTCTCATTTGCGAGGATTTTGTAGAATGATGAGGGGAGCAGGAGGCAAAGATGGGCTACTGATAGCTTATTTCGGCCAGAGTTTGAGTGGGTCTGCCCTTGAGTGGTATACAAGGCAAGATCCAAGCAGGTGGTACACATAGGATGATCTGGCGCAGGCTTTTGCCGGATATTTCCAATATAACCTCGAGATAGTCCCAGACCGTCTCACTTTGCTAATGCTTGAGAAGAAACCCGGGGAGAGCTTCTGGGAATTTTGGTTCTGTTGGAGAGAACAGGCAGGCAGAGTTGATCCTCCGATGAGAGAGGGGAAAATGATAGATTACTTTCTACAAACTCTAGAGCCAACCAACTTCGGTCACTTGGTGATGTCCGTGGGAAAATCCTTCAACGAAGTGGTAAAAATAGGAGGCATGATAGAAGAAGGTCTCAAGACCAATAAAATACTGAGTTACTTAGCAATCAAGGCGAAGACGCAGGTCATTCAGAGTGGCACGGGAGGTGCGCTCGAAAATAAAAAGAGAGAAGTGGTCGCGACAATAGAGGCAGGAAACTGGTCCAGATCTAGAGGTTCAGCCCCTCGTTACCAATCCAGACCCTCTCATCCAAATTACCCATACATTCCAAATTACCCTACATAGCCTTACTACCCACCACAAGAACAACATTTCTCCGTCCATCAAGCCCAAACATATACCCAACCTCTGGCTTGCCCGCAATGGCGCGACCCAGCTCCGCATAATACCTACCCACCTCCACATAATACCTATCCACCTCAACAAAACACCTACCCACCACCAAGGGCCTATAGGAACCCCACAGGGCCAGGTTTTCGAGGGAATCAGGCTTTTAGAAATGAAGGGTTCAGAGACAAAGAACATTCAAAGAATTAGGAGAAACCTATAATGCTTTATTCCATAAATTAAAGCAGTTAGGTTTGTTGAGTCCTATTGAGCCCAGATTGCCAAATCCTCTACCCCAAAATTTGGACCACTCGGTAAGTTGTGAATATTGTTCGGAAGCTCCCGGACATGATACTGAGAAGTGTTGGAAGCTACAGCGTGCGATACAAGATCTTATTGACACCAACAAGATCGAGGTTCAGGCACCAGAAGCACCCAACATTAACCAAAACCCATTGCCAGCACACCACGAAGCCCACATGATTGAACTGGGGAACAAAGAGGGAGAGCCCAAGAAGCCATCACAGACAGTGATGATGATCCGTGCCACTCTCAAAGAAAAACCAACCAGTGGGGAAGCAGGAGTACAAGTTAAGAAGGAAGATGTCAAGCCGATGGTGATATTAGGGAAGAGCCCATCCGCCACTAGAAAGAAATCAGAGCCAGCAAAATTGGTAGTGTCAGGAGCGTCATTTGCCCTTGTGGTTGTTGTGAAAGGGGTCTGCAAGGAACCTATCATTATAAAGTCGATAGTCCAATTGCCAATGGTTGATAGCAAGGTCGTGCCTTAGAAGTATGAAAAGGCAATGGTTATGTACAAGGGAAAACAAGTAGAGGAGGATAGCTGCGAGGTGCAGGGACTGACTCGATCGGGATAGTGTTTTGCTCCCGTAGAGTTAAGGAGGTCCAACCCAGCAGTGATGAAGAAGCCCGTGACGGAGGAAGATGCTGAGGAGTTTTTGAAGAAAATGAAGTGCCCAAGACTACTCCATTGTGGAGCAGTTAAGAAAGACTCCATCACAGATTTCGTTGCTGCCATTATTGATTCATTCCAGTGATCATTTCTGGGACCTAATGAAAATCTTGAACGAGGCTCATGTTCCAGATAAACTCTCTGTAAATCACTTGGAGAAGATAGTGCACAAGTCTTCGAGGTAAACCGAGTGACATTTTCCGATGATGAATTGCCAAAAGAAGGTACGGAACATAATAGAGTCTTATAGTTAACTGTGAAATGTGATGATTTGGTGGTCACCCGAGTATTGGTTGATAATGGGTCAAGTGCCAACATCTGTACTTTGGTTACTCTGAACAAGGTGAAAGTTGATCATGACCGAATTCACAGGAACATCGTCTGCATCCGAGGTTTTGATGGAGGTGGTACTAACACAGTGGGTGATATCATACTGGCATTAACCATCGGTCCGGTGGAATTCACCATGGAATTCCAAGTGGTAGATGTGGAAGTATCATATAATCTTCTATTGGGGCGACCCTGGATCCATGCCGCCAAAGCAGTACCTTCTACATTGCACCAAATGGTGAAGTTTGAATGGGACAGGCAGGAGATAGTGATGCACGGGGATGATGGTACAAGCATCATGGGTGATGACGTGGTGACCTTCAAAGAAATCGATGATGACAAAGGGCCATGGGTGTACCAAGTTTTCGACGGGGTCTCAATAGACAAGATTTTTGAAGGAGAAAATCCTACACTTCCCAGGATCACAACTGCGACCTTCATGATAGCCTCAGAAATGCTAAACAACGGGTTTGTACTAGGAAAAGGTCTGGGGGCTGAGCTTCAGGGTATTGTTGAACCTATCTCTTTGCCCAAGAATTTAGAGACCTTCGGGTTGGGTTTCAAGCCAATGTCAGCGGATGTGAAGTGAGCTCGAAAAATGAAGAAGAAAGTTTGGGTTCTTCCTAAACCAATTCCGCGTCTCTCCCGATATTTTGTTAAAGCAGGTGTCAAAAGGTTGTCAGTCCGAAATGTTCTTGGCCATTGATTGGATCAGATGGAGACCTGGATCAGGGTTTTGAAAGGTTGTTTGCTGATGTCAACATGATCGAAGCTGGAAAGGGTTCCAGTAAAGCAGACATACAATATGTGGAGCCCAGGGCCAACATCAACAATTGGACAGCTACTCCTATTCCCACTCGGAGGAGTCTTGGTAGAAGGATCTGGATTTTCTTTCTTGTTTCCTGGATTATTCGAGAGTTGTAATCCAGTCTTGGTTTTATTTGTATTCAGTAAAAGTGTGAAACTCTGTTATCCTGCATTTTTAATAAAAAGCGAAAGTTTCCTTTTCTTATTTTGTTTAATTTTGTTTCTTTTTTTCTGAACAGTTCTCTTTTTACTGGTTCCAATGACATGGCATGCACAACGGATCTTCAACCTAGTCTAAATAATCAATCTGACTCTGAATTAATTGCACAAGAGGTCGACTATGATGATGAATCATAATATGAGGAAGATGAGACCTTTGAAAAGATAAACAGAGAGTTAAGTCATTTTGAAGAAAAACTTAAGCCTAATTTGAATGACACTGAAGCCGTCAGTTTAGGAGATGCAGAAGATGTCAGGGAACCAAAATCAGCATCCACATTGAGCTGAACATCAAGGAGGAACTAATCAAAGCACTCATCGAATTCAAAGATGTTTTTGCATGGTCGTATGATGACATTCCGGGTTTGAGCACAGATCTAGTGGTTCACAAATTACACACTGACCCGGCATGCCCTCCTGTCAAGCAGAAATTGAGGAAGTTAAAGATTGACATGAGTATGAAGACTAAAGAAGAAGTAACCAAGCAGCTACAGGCGGAGGTTATTCGGGTTACTCGATATCCCGATTGGTTGGACAATGTGGTACCTGTACCGAAGAAAGACGGGAAGATCAGGGTATGTGTCGGTTACAGTAATGTGAACCGGGCAAGCCCAAAAGATTACTTTCCACTACCCGATATCCATATATTGATTTACAATTGTGCTAGGCGTGAGATCGGATCCTTTGTGGATTGCTATGCCGGGTATCATCATATCCTGATGGATGAAGAAGACGCAAAAAAGACAGCTTTTATTACGCCATGGGGGACTTACTGCTATCGAGTAATGCCGTTTGGCTTGAAGAATGCTGGAGCAACTTACATGAGAGCAATGACTACTGTGTTTCATGACATAATGCACAAAGAGATTGAGGTATATGTAGATGATGTGATCATCAAATCCAAGCATCAGGAAGACCACGTAGCTGACCTTAAGAAGTTTTTCCAAAGACTTCGGAGGTATGATATCAAGCTCAACCTGGCCATATGTGCATTTGGTGTTCCGTTTGGAAAGCTGTTTGGAGTCATCGTCAGTCGGTGAGGCATTGGGATGGACCCGTCAAAGATCAAACCCATCCAGGAATTGACGCCGCCGAGGAACAAAACAGAGGTAATGAGTCTGTTGGGAAGGTTGAACTACATCAGCAGCTTCATCGCTCAGCTCACAACGACTTGTGAACCTATTTTTTGGCTACTGAAGAAAGATGCTTCGATAGAATGGACAACAGAATGCCAGGAGGCCTTCGACCAATTAAAGGGGTATCTATCAAATCCACTCGTGTTGGTCCCACCTGAACCAGGAAGACCTTTGATTCTCTATCTAACAGTACTGGAGAACTCATTTGGTTATGTGCTGGGGCAACATGATGCCACAGGAAGAAAAGAGCAGGCCATCTATTATCTTAGCAAGAAGTTTACAGTCTATGAGGTTAAGTACACTCAACTTGAGAAGACATGTTGCGCCCTAACTTGGATGGCACAGAAGTTTAAAAATTATCTATCGTCATATACTACTTACCTTATTTCATGCCTATCCCCTGAAATATTTTTTCCAGAAGCCTATGCCCACAGGGAGGTTGGCGAAGTGGAAGATATCTAATAGAGTTCGACATCATCAATGTGATGAGGACGGCTATGAAAGCCCAAGCATTGGCCGATCACTTGGCTGAGAATCCTGTTGACGAAGAATACGAGCCTTTGAGAACGTATTTTCCAGATAAGGAAGTAATGCATATAGAAGAGTTAGAACTGACTGAGGAACCAGGGTGGAAGCTTTTTTCGATGGGGCGGCGAATGCTAAAGGAGTTGGGATAGGAGCGATACTTATTTCTGAAATAGGACATCACAATCCTGTTATAGCTCAGCTACGCTTCTATTGTACCAACAACATGGCTGAGTACAAGGCATGCATTCTGGGTTTACGGTTAGCTGCGGATATGGATGTTCAGGACGTCTTGGTCTTGGGAGACTCGGACCTTCAGTACATCAAATTCAGGGTGAATGGGAAACAAGGGATTTAAAGCTGTACCATATCGGCAATGCTTGCACGATCTTAGCAAGCGATTTCGATCAATGGAGTTCAGACACATCTCGGGAGTCCATAATGAAGCTGCTTATGCTTTTGATACTTTAGCATCAATGTTGCACCACCCGAACAAGATTCATGTTGACCCATTGCATATTCAGGTGCGTGATCAACATGCCTATTGCAACATGATATAGGAAGAAATGGATGCCGAGCCATGGTTTTATGATGTCAAGGAATACCTCAGGATGGGGACATACCCAGAGCAAGCGATCGGAGATCAAAAGAGAGCCATTCGGCGGTTGGCCAATGGATTTTTCCTCAGTGGAGGGGTGCTGTAAAAAAGAACCCCAGATTTGGGATTGCTGAGATGTATAGATGCTTTTCTGGCCACGACAGTAACGACAGTACATGCTGGAGTTTGCGGGCCCCATATGAGCGGGTATGTATTAGCAAAATAGATTCTTCGAGCAAGATATTATTGGCTCGCGATGGAGCGTGATTGTATCAGTTTCGTACGAAAGTGCCATCAGCGTCAGGTACATGGAGATCTGATTCATTCTCCACCAACAGAATTGCACACAATGTCATCACCTTGGCCATTTGTGGCATGGGCCATGATGTCATTGGAGCTATTGAACCGACAGCTTCAAATGGTCACAGGTTCATCCTGGTAACCATCAATTATTTCACCAAATGGGTTGAGGCCAAGACTTTCAAGTCAGTAACTAAGAAGGCAGTGGTGGATCTTGTCCATTCCCATATCATATGTAGAATTGGGATTCCGAAAATGATCATCACGGATAATGGTGCTAATCTTAATAGTGGTTTGATGAAGAAGTATGTCAACAGTTCAAGATTACACACCATAATTCCACCCCGTATCGTCCCAAGGCGAATGGTGCAGTTGAGGCAGCTAACAAAAATATAAAGAAGATACTGAGAAAAATGGTAGAAGGGTCCAGACAATGGCATGAGAAGTTGCCATTTGCATTGTTGGGTTATCGCACTACTGTCCGCACTTTTGTAGGTGCAACTCCTTACTTGTTGGTATACGAAACTGAAGCAGTAATACCAGCCGAAGTTGAAATTCTATCCATTCGGTTGATGATGATGAATGGGTCAAAAGCCAATTGGAGCAACTGAGCTTAATCGATAAGAAACGATTGGCAGCAGTATGACATGGCCACTTGTATCAGAAAAGAATGGCAAGGGCATATAATAAGAAGGTGCGCCCCAGGAAATTTGAAATAGGGCAGCAGGTATTGAAACGGATCCTACCACATCAAATCGAGGCAAAATACAAGTTCGCCCCGAATTGGCAGGGGCCGTATATTGTGACCAGAGTGTTATCCAATGGTGCTTTGTGTGTAACATACGTCGAAGGAAGATGCACCTACATGGCTATCAATTCCGATGCAGTCAAGAGATATTATGTGTAATTTCTTGATTATAATTTTGGTTTGTTTGTACTTGGTGTATATCGGATAATGAAATGACAGAGGTAATGCTTTCTTCTATCCAAACACTTTTAACCTTTGCTTTACCCATTTGAGCATTACTTATTCTTTCATACCCCTCTCTTAGAATCATTAGTAAAACAAAACAAAAAAAAGAGAAGAAAAAATAATAACAAGAACAAAAAGGAAAGTCACGAGAAAAACAAAGGAATTTTGAACTACGTTCGACCTGATTCCTCAAAGAGGATACGTAGGCGCCTCACGACTCGGTCATGATGTAAAAAAAGTCAAAAATTCCCCAAGCAGGAAAGCTGGGACAGAAGTTTTGTTTTTAATTTTGAAAAGAGTTTTATCCAAGAGTTGTAATGTTTCACTCGTCAAGTTATTTTGAATTTTGTTTCTTTCTCTTTTCAATCCCATATAAAACCCACATTGATGTCCAAAAATAACCTCCCGATCGGCATCCGGTAGGTGCCAAGGCAGGCAAATGAAAGCTGAGAATAACACATTAGTTCCCGACTGAATGGGAAACATGAGAATTGATGGCCATATGAATTCCAAACAGAAAGATTCTTACCGGCGACACCCCAATCCTAGCTGAAAGAGAAAAATGAGAGAGTCTTATCGGTGAAAACCTTCACAGGAACCATAAGGCAACGTAAGCTGAGAGAAATAAAATGAGAGAGTCTTATCGGTGAAAACCTTCACAGTCACCATAAGGCGACGGGAGCTGAGAGAAATGAGAGAGTTTTGTCAGTGAAAACCTTTCAAAGGGCACTATGAGGCGACAAGATGAGATTGACGGAAAGGATCCGCACTTTGCGAAGAGTTGGGCACCTATTTATCCCCAACAAGCGAAGACATCAAAAAGATTGATTGATATAAATAGATTGGGTTGATTAATCCGGAAAGCACGACATGATCATTGGGATCGGTTATACCACCCAGATAAGTTCCTTTTTCTTTTCCCAACATTTGTTCAGAAATTTTTCTCTTTTTCTATCTTTGCGTTTCCTTTGTTTAAATCTTTTCCAGAATCTTGTTTAGAGAAAGATTTTTTAGAGCTTACTACCGATTGCCAAAAGGGTACAACGCAAAGCAAAATGTGAGGAGGACATGCCAAAGACAAGGCAATAAGGAAAAAAGATGCCTGTTACAAGGCTGGATAATATATTGGGTTAAAAGGTCGAGGAGAGCGTAGAGAAGAGCCGGAAAAATGACAGGTTAAGGAAATTATGGACCAAGTTCCAAGAGTATCACCAGCAGAACTCCGATCGATTATCGACCAAGTTCGAGGTGGACGGAACACAGAGAGTAGGGAAGGAAAAAAGGGAAACCCATCTTCAACAAAATAATCCCTAACTAGTTTTGAACACTGGGAAGGGATAAATGGACAAACCATCCCCAGCAGAAATGTCATCCCAGTAAGTGAGATCATCCCTAGCAAGTTGTGAGAGCACAAAACAGAACAAGGAAAAGGAACAATCATTCACAACAGGAGCGACATAACTGCTCACCACCTTTTTAATCTAATTTTTTTTTTGATTTGAAATAGAAAAATAAAATGATGATGTTGGTAGAAAGAAAGAGCACCGGAACTGGGGCAGAAAATTTTGTCCCGTGGTCGAAAAGTGTCTCGTAGAAATGAGAAAAACAATGTAAGTTATAAAGGAAAGCTATTTTTTGAAGGAATTGGAATCCCCAGCAGTTCATGGGAGAAGGCAATACAAGTTCTAGAGAAGTCAATCTTGAAATAAGCCAGAGAGCCCAAGTTTTAAGGGTAGTGGTCCTTGAATCAGTATGATGCCCACCATCATTGAAGAAGGAAAATAACCAGTTTTATAGAAGAAGGATAATTACCCAGCAAGCGTTATCCCCAGCATATTTCAGAGAAAGGAAGAACCCATTTTAAATTAATGAAGAAACCAGGATCCCGCCTATTAGAACGGAGGTTGTTAAATATTAAGTTGAAGTCAGGAGCCCGCCTGTAGAATGGAGGTTGTTATTTTTAAAGTCGAAGAAGTCAGGAGCCCGTCTGTAGAATGGAGATTATTTATAATTAAGTTAAAGATGTCAGGAGCCCGCCTGTAGAACAGATGTATTTATTTTAAGTTAATGGAGTCAGGAGCCCGCCTGTAGAAAGGAGGTTGTTATTATTTTAAGTTGTTGCAGTCAGGAGCAATCCTGTAGAATGGAGGTTGTTATATTTAACTTGAAGTTAAAGTCAGGAGCCCGCCTGTAGAATGGAGGTTGTTATTATTTTGAGTTGTTGAAGTTAGGAGCCCGCCTGTAGAACAGAGGTTACTAATTTTTAAGTATGAGAAGTCAGGAGCTCGCCTGTAAAACGGAGGTATTTATTTAAAGTCAATGCAGCCAGGAGCCTGCCTGTAGAACGAAGGTATTTATTTAAAGTAAAAGGAATCAGGAGCCCGCCTGTAGAATGGAGGTTGTTATTTATTAAAGTTGAGGAAGTCAATAGCCCGCCTGTTAGAATGGAGGATATTATATTTTAAGTTATGGAAGAAGTCAGGAGCCCGCCTGTAGAATGGAGGTTGTTCAATTTAAGTTCAAAAAATCAGGAGCCCGCCTGTAGAATGGAGGTAGTTACAATTTTAAGTTGAATTCAGGAATCTGCTTATAAAACAAAGGTTGTTGATAATTTTTAAATTGAAGAAGTCAGGAGCCCACCTATATAATGGAGGTTGTTATATTTGGAGGAGAAATCAAGAGCCCGCCTGCAAAATGGAGGCTGCATTGCCCCTAAATTGTTACGGAAGTCAGGAGCCCGCCTGTATAATGGAGGTTGTTAAATCCTAAGTTGTTGAAGAAGTCAGGAGCCCGCCTGTAGAACGGAGGAATGGTTTTTTATGAGTTGTTGAAGTCAGGAGCCCACATGTAGAATGGAGGTTGTTAATTTTGAAAATGTCAGGAGCCTGCCTGGAGAATGGAGGCTGAATTGCCTTTAAGTTGCTATATGGAGTCAGGAACCGCCGATAGAATGGAGGTTTGCTACATTTTAATGTGAAGAAGTCAGGAGCCTATTGTAGAACGGAGGTGCTAATTTCAAGTTATTGCAGTCGGGAGCCCGCCCGTAGAATGGAGGTAATAATTTCAAGTAGTTGTCGTCGGGAGCCCGCCCGTAGAATGGAGGTGTTAATTTCAAGTAATTGCAGTCGGGAGCCCACCCGTAGAACGGAGGTGTTAATTTCAAGCTATTGCAGTCGGGAGTCCACCAGTAGAACGGAGGTGTTAATTACAAGTTATTATAATTAGGACCCCGCCTGGAGAATGGAGGTTGTGTCATCTTTTTAAAGTCAAGTCAGGAGTCCGCCTGCAAAACAAAGGAATACATTTCAAGATCAAATTAGAAGTCAATAATACCGAGGGTTACAACAAGAACCCCCAGCATAACAAGCCTTAATAAAGGAAGCAACATTTCCAGCAGACAGAACAAAATGACAAAACTTGTCTTCGGGAAAGCAAAAGAACCAGAGTCATCCCCAACAGTTCTCGCAGCGGATGAAACACAAGCCGTCAGGAAAGCAAGGCAACAGAAACAAATGAAAGATAGATAAGATCTTGTAATTTGTAGTCTAGCCTAACTTCTTGATTTTATTTTACCACGATGTAATAAGGAGATCACTAAGCAGTAGTAACAACAGGCATCAGCAGTAACAGCAAAATCGCAGTCCCATGGTAGTCCCAGCTACCAAAACTTCCCGAACTACATTAACCTGATTCCCGCTCAGCCAGGGATATGTAGGAAACCTTCGAAGCAAAGGTTCAGTTAAATCTTTTTCAAAAAAAATTTCACACGGAGTATTTCAAGGAGCAAAAATTGCTCGTATACGCTCACTTTATCTTTGCACGAAAACTCTTTGTGTTTTCGAGAAAAGAGGGGCAACTGTGAGCACGTGATTTTTGCTTCATGAAAATTACTCCAAAAGAAATCAAAGAATAAAATAAACTTCTTTAGTCTACAATTTTAGAATTTTCGCGTGACAATTTTAGGATAATTATTTATCTTTTTGCAGTGAATGTTTATCTTGTCTAAATTAATAAAAATACAAAAAATACGTGTTGCATGCATATTTAGGATTTAATTGTACATTTAAGAATTACTTAAACCATAATTTAGTTCTTAAAAAAAAGAGAAATCACAAAAATATACATTTTTTTTGCCATTTAAACGTTTCATTGTGTGATTTTATTTTTAATTAAATATTTTAACTTGTATGTTAATTGTTGTTAAAGTATAGTTAATATTTGTAGTTTAAATTTATAATGTTGTAATTTAATTAGGAATTTTTTTAATTAGAAAATAAAAAGGAAAAGAAAAGAAGGGGGAAAATAAGAGAACAAATTGATTTGGGCCGTCCAAAAACAACCCCAAATCAAGGCCCAATCTATTACTAACCCAGTCCACTTCAACTTAGTCTCACTGACGGTAAAACAACGTCGTTTCTATGTATTTCATCTGGACCGTTGATCAATCCTATCTAATGGTCCAGTTCAGTGCGTTAATTAAACGAAACGACGCAGTTTTGATGCATCGCATCCAAGCCGTTCATGCCACTTCATCCAATGGCCTCAAGCTTTCATCTATTCCCGACCCGTTACCGTCTGAGACCAACCCAATCTCGAGGTATAACCAACGACACTGTTTGTATAAGTGAATTGATCTAGGCCATTGATCGTTAATGATCGAACGTCCAAGATCAAACCACCCCGTCCCTATATAAATTCAACCCCCAACCCCAGCCCCCCAAATCAGACCCCCCTCCATTCCTCACTGTTCATCGTCTCTCTCGTTCAGAGAGAGACCTAAGCCCAAACCCTAGCCGCCCCTCCATTCCTTTCACCGTAAACCCGGCAGCACCGGCTCCGATGGCCCTGAAACTAACACCCCTAGAGCACCTAACCACCCTCTTCACGAATCCATTGCCCGTTTTCCTCGCATCACCTCCCATCGTCTCGAATCTTCAATAGAAGATTTGAGAAAAACCTAAACCTACCCCGATCCACCCCAAACTCACACCCCGTCACCCCCTGACCTCCCTCCTAACCAAACCACGTTTGGTTTGGTTCAAATCAGGCTAAAAAGGTTCAAATCCCAAATCGAACAAAACAGAACCCTATAAGCCAATAGATGGAGCCTGTCCGAGATTAGGAGAAATTTGGGGTTCCTAATCGATCTTAGTCGAGTGTTCTCACAAGAACACTCGATTAAGATCCATTTGACCCCAAAAAAGGTTCGATTCCGAGATTGATGAAGTCCGTTTGGTTTTTGATCCTCTGAGGTATTCTTCCCCTCTTCATCTCATTCTATTTTATTAGTATTTGTTATTTATTTAGTTTTGTTAGTTTCTTTTCAATTTTTTACAATTGTTCTGTCCATCTTCATAAGACATTTTATTCGGTCAATTTGGTTTCTACTCGTTGTTGTGTGTATACTAGGCTATGTAATCGATTCGAATAAGATCATCTATTAATTAAGGTTGTATTATAACTCATTGTTTCTCCCAATACCACTGAAATCACCCAAAATTGCTCGATTCTCTGTTTCTGATCATTTGTTGATAATTACATATTATGAATTGTTTAAACGATTGAATAAGTTTCATCGATTAGTCCGTTGTTGGACTATTAGTTCTAGATTATAGTAGTTTAATTTTGGTTTTAATTTCATAAGTCCATTCCAGTACTCTTCTCATCTTGCCTCGTGTTTGCTTCTGTCTGTATATTAAACTGAATCTTTTCATATAGGATAAATTCTTCACGATGTTTGAATTGCTTAGTCATTCGTCATTTAATCGAATGGCTTGGTCACTCAAATGTCGTGAATTGGGTGTTCTTTATTCTGTATCTTAATTTAAGCTTTTCTGATTGTTTCTTCTTTTTGACTTCTACAAAATATTAGTATAAATGTGATTTTTAGTTAATTTCCATTGTTATGTTGAATTTTGAATTGGTTATAGCTAGTGTTTTGGTTTGAATTCTTTTTATGTTCTTGTGTTGATTAGGAGTTAATAATGAGTTTAATTAGTTAAATTGATTAGGTTGGGATTGGCCTTAGCTGTAGTTAGGAGATAATTTTAGAAATTAGAGGTTTAGTTTTGTTTACTAGTGATCTGAATCAGAACAGTAGAAGTCAGTAGGAATCTTAGGGGTAATTTAGGAAGTTCAAAATTTAAAACATGTTTGACTGAGCATGGTGGCCAATAGGGCCCCAATGTGTTTTTTTGAATTAATTAATAGTGGGAGACCACTAAATAATGATAGATGTTTGGGTCTAATGATAAAAGTATAAAAGTAGACATAGAAGAGAATATTTGGGGGGGGGGGGGGGGGCTGTATATTAAAGAAAGGGGTAATGGGAGGTGTAATAATAAAAGGGGGTAGAGTAATAAGTAAAGGGGAAGGGAAAAGAGGGTCATGATTTCAAATAAATAAGGGTCATTTGAATAATTTTAGGGATGAGATTTTAGAGAATAAAGACTTGAAAAGAAGAGAATCGGAAAGAAAAAATAAGATTAAAATTCTGAAAATATATAGAAAAGAGAGAAGAGAGATTCTGAAAAGAAGGAGGAGAGTCTAGTCTTCTTTATCTAGCTAAAAATCGGTGTGCTGCTACTGTTTCATTGAAACTCAAGTTGGTATTCTTGGAAATTCACTGGGTTGCTGGACTATCTGTTGCTGTGATATTACTGTTGGATTGGTGTTACTGCTTTGCTGCTGTTGCTGTATTATATGCTACTGTTGTACTGATCACTCCTTTTTCTTCTTCATTGTGTTCCCTTTCAAGGTACACTTTCGTAACCATAAAAGTTTGGAATTAGATTCATGTGTATATAAGAAATTTGAAGAATCTATAAGGAGGAGTTGTTACCTGTTCATTTGTAGTTAACTGTTAGCTCTAGAAATGTTTAGCTTAGCTATTCATGTAATTGTGGTTATTTATATGTACGAGACTGTATTGGTGGGACTATTCAGAAACCTTGCTTGATTTGTAAATTATGAGTTGATACTACAATTACTTAAGAGCAGGAGATTTAGTAGTTGTTGGTTATTTTGGCTTAGTTTTTGTCGTTAACACAGTATCATGTGAGCCTGTAGGATAAATAGTTCCGCAATTAGACATTGTTAATAACCAACAGGTTTTGGGTAATAAGCAGTTCGAATAGTCTTCATTAATACATTTTCAGATTCCTTATTCCATTAAGTTTGAGTGTTAGTTTAATAGTATTAGTTTGAGTTAGTAACTAATGTTGCTCAAATCCAATCATGCCTTCCGTCTGATATTACTAAGAACTCACTAATAAGTAAGCAAATAATGCAATCTAAGTATGTGGTTGAAATTCAAATAATACATGTTTCTTTAGCGTGAACAATGATTAATTAGAGCAAGGTTGGTAATTCTCAAATGGTAGTTTTAAGTTCTAACAATTGTAATAAACTAGACCCTATCGGTTCTGAAGTCATGTGATTAATTCCAAATAGCTTAATTCTTCTAATAGTTAGAGAACTATCAGTTTGTTTTATATATTATTATTTTCTTTCGTCAATTCCGTATTCTATTCATAATTTTAATTTTTAGTAATATTGGCTTTTGTAATAAGGTTGAAACAATTTCTCTCTGCGCAAGTCCGATTGCGGTTTTCCAGTTGCATTTGTCTTAATACGACAAATAAGTTACGGCCTTTTCAAGTATGAAATTAGTTAGGACTTTTCTCTTTTATTTTTTGAGACGAATTTAATACAAAAATGTAGTCACTTTAGGCTTATCCTTTAAAATAAAATGAGGCTTGCCTTGCCAAATAAAAATGCATAATTTGCGGGGCCCTCATAAATGTATATATTAAAATACTTAGACTTCGGGATGGGTCATTTAGCAAAATTCATGGCATTCACCAAAATAATAACGCGTTAGTCTCTTTAGGCGCGTATTTAATAAAATTACCTCCTAAGTACGGGTGTACATTTACATGACTCAAATCCAAATCTCAACGGAGTCGAGATGTGTCAACAACCACGAGTACATTGATTGTAACGTGGTTTGAGATGTATTTTCACGACGTTGAAAGTCTTTTAAAATAATAATAATAATAATAATAATAATAATAATAATAATAATAATAATAAAAGTGGTAAAAGAGTTATAATCTGCATATAAGTGCATGATCATAATAAAATCAGATAATTAAGCCGAATATAACAGTTGAGCGACCGTGCTAGAACTACGTAACTCGGGAATTCCTAACACCTTCTCCCATGTTAACAGAATTCCTTATCCGGATTTCTGGTTCGCAGACTTTTAAACAGAGTCAATCTTTTCCTCGATTCGGGATTCAACCGGTGATTTGGGACACCATAAATCTCCCAAGTGGCGACTCTGGATTAAATAAACAAATCCCGTTTCGATTGTCCTTTAATTGGAAAAACTCCCTTGCGTCCTTGCGGAGGCGTAAAAAGGAGGTGTGATAAGTGTTATTTCTCCGGAGGTTCTATCCGCTGCATTGTTAAAACCAGTCAGCGTTATGTAGCGTGGTATCATCTTATCCCCGAGTCTTATGAATGCTAGGAACGTCGGATGGATAATATAGGCGCCGCTACCATTCAACAACAACAACTACTACCCAGTATAGTCACACAAAGTGGGGTCTGGGAAGGGTAATATGTAGACGGGCCTTACCCCTACCCGAAAAGGCAGAAAAGCTGTTTCCAATCGACCCTCGGCTCAGTGAAGGAAAGGAACAACAAAAACAAAAACAAATACAAAAGAGCATTAGTAACTTCAGCAGAAATAGCATAAATAATTATCTAAACATAAGAATCATAAATAAAATAGCATGCAATAATATCAGACAATAACTCCCATAAATAACTACCATAATGGAGACACAATCCAATACACAAAACATCTATAGATAGCCCTGCCAAGCCTCACCCTACCCCGCGTGAGGAGTACGAAAACTCTAGGGGCCCCTATCCTACAACCCTGATACTAGACCTCCAGACTTTCCTATCAAGGGACATGTCCTCAGAAACCCGCATTCTAGCCATGTCATGCCTAATCACCTCTCCCCAATACCTCTTAGGCCTCCCTCTACCCCGCCGTACGTCGACCATTGCCAGCCGCTCACAACTCCTCACCGGGGCATCAGGACTTCTCCTCCACACATGCCCGAACCACCTCATCCTCGCTTCTTGCATCTTCTCATCCACCGGATCCACCCCCACCTTCTCTCGAATAACTTCATTCTTAATCCTATCTAACCTGGTGATCCCGCACATCCACCTAAGCATCCTCATCTCCGCAACCTTCATTCTATGAACATGAGAATTCTTCACTGTCCAGCACTCCGCCCCATGCAACATGGTAGGTCTAACAACAGCTCTATAAAATTTCCCCTTGAGTTTCTGTGGAACTTTCTTGTCACACAGGACTCCTGATGCAAGCCTCCACTTTGACCAGCCCGCTCCTATGCGATGAGTGACGTCCCCGTCAATCTCTCTGTCCCCCTGAATCACCGACCCAAGATATCTGACACTGTCCCTCTGGGCGATGACCTGAGATCCAATCATCACGTCCCTGCCAATTTCTCTCGGCTCGACGCTAATCTTGCACTCCAGGTATTCTGCCATAGATTTTCTTATTTTGAAACCCTTAGACTCGAGAGTTTGTCTCCATACCTCTAACCTCTCATTAACACCGAACCTCGTCTCGTCTATCAAGACTATGTCATCAGCAAATAGCATACACCAAGGCACATTCCCTTGAATATGTCGGGATAGAGCATCCATCACCAAGGCAAACAAGAGAGGGCTAAGCGCCGATCCTTGATGGAGCCCCATAACCACTGGAAAATGGTCTGAGTCGCCACCCACCTTCCTAACCCTAGTCTTAGCTCCATTGTACATGTCCTTAATTACTCTGATGTAGGTTTCTGGCACACTCTTCGCCTCCAAGCACCTCCATAGCACCTCTCTTGGGACCTTGTCATACGCATTCTCCAAGTCGATAAGCACCATGTGCAGGTCCTTCTTCTTATCCCTGAACTGCTCCACCAGCCTTCTGACAAGGTGGATAGCTTCTGTAGTGGAGCGACCCGGCATGAAACCGAACTGGTTCACAGATATAGATGTCATCTCCCTCACCCTCGCCTCAATCACCCGCTCCCAGACCTTAATGGCGTGACTTATTAATTTGATACCCCTATAGTTGTTTCAGCACTGGATGTCACCTTTGTTCTTGTACAAGGGCACCACTATACTCCAACTCCACTCCTCCGGCATCCTTTTGGTCCTGAAGATTGCATTGAACAACCTGGAGAGCCACTCCACTCCTGACCTACCCATGCATTTCCTGAACTCCACTGGGATCTCATCAGGCCCGGTCGCTCGACCCCTACTCATCCTACGCAAAACCCCTATGACCTCCTCCGCCCTAATGCGCTTGCAATACCCAAGGTCTCTATGTTGCTCTGAATGCCCCAACTCCCCTAGCTCTATGTTACGATCCCCCTCCTCGTTAAGTAAGTCTCGAAATTACTCGTGCCACCTCTACTTGACTTGAGACTCCCCCCATCAGAACTCTACCATCCTCGCCCTTGATGCACCTAACTTGGTCAAGATCATACGCCTTCCTTTCCCTTGCTTTAGCTAACCGGAATAACTTCCTGTCCCCCGCCTTTCTCCCCTAATTCCTCGTACATGCAACCAAATGCCGCGTTTTTGGCTTCTGTAACCGCCATTTTTGCTTCTTTCCTCGCCGGCTTGTAGATCTCACTATTCGCTCTCCGTTCTTCCTCGCTTGTGCTCCCTGCCATCTTAGCAAATGCCGCCTTCTTCACCTCCACTTTTTCTTGGACTACATCGTTCCACCACCAGTCCACCCTATGTCTTCCTGAATAGCCCTTGGCTACCCCGAGCACATCCCGTGCTACCTCCCTAACCAAGTTCGCCGTCTCTGACCACATAGCATCCGCTTCCCCAGAACTTCTCCAAGCTCCGCCCTCAGCTAACCTCTTCTCCAACTCATGTGCTTTCTCCTTATTCAAAACACCCCATCTAAACCGCGATTGTCCCCGAATACCCCTCCTCTTCCTCTTCACCTAGAGACCGACATCCATCACTAGGAGTCTATGAAGAGTCGAAAGGGACTCTCCCAAAATAACCTTGCAGTCCTTGCACATAACCCTATCGCTCCTTCTTAGGAGGAGTTAATCAATTTGAGTCCTTGCCGCTGAACTCTTAAAGGTGACCAAATGCTCCTCCCTCTTTTGAAATGTCGAGTTTGCAATGAAAAGCTCGGAAGCCCTGGCAAAATCAAGCAGTGACGTGCCTCCTCCGTTCCTAACCCCAAAGCCGAAGCCACCGTGCACCTCACCATAACCACCAGCATCAACCCCAATATGACCATTAAAGTCCCATCTAATAACTAACTTACGACTCACCAAATCATCCAAGTCCTCCCAAAAGCGCCTCTTAACCTCCTCGTCTAAGCCCGCTTGCAGCGCGTAAGCGCTGATGACGTTGAGGACGCAACCCCCAATAACCAACTTAATAGACATTAACCTATCATTCACTCGCCTAACCTAGACCATGGACTCCCTTAGATCCCTCTCAACCAAGATGCCCACTCCATTCTTACCTCTCACGACCCAAGAATACCACAGCTTAAACCCGTCTGCATTCCTCGCCTTCGACCCTTTCCACCTAGTCTCCTCGACACAGGCTATGTTAACCCTCCTATTTAGAAGAACCTTCGCCAACTCAATGGACTTACCCGTCAGAGTGCCTACGTTCCACGACCCGATCCTTAATCTATTAGCGTCTGCTACCCTCTTCCCACCCTTGCCTCTGGTCCTACCCGCAGAACCACTCCTAGCCCCACCCCTACCCACGAGGACATGACCTTGCTCTACCATCCCCCGACGCGGCAACTATCCCCAACCTATTACGGAAAACAGTGATGCACCCGCGTACTACAGCAGAATACGCAAAAGGATGCAAACTAGGATTCGACAAAGTAAACCACACATAGGGTGCTTAGATAGAAAACGTAAAAGGGTGTACAGAGTAAAAATGAGGTCGGGAGGTACCAACTCGCGATGGAAAAACCTGGAAGTATGCTTTGATTCGCCCGATATCAACTACCGCTAGCTCTTGCACTCTTCGTCTGATGTTGCTTTGCTCTTCACGTCCAAATATCGTAAGCTCTCCTTGTCCGCCACGTCTTGTACCTGAAAATCACGCACACAACAAACCAAAAAAAAATGAGGGGGCTGCCTAGCTCGAGAAAGGGGAGGGGTTGCCTTACTGGGGGGTCGCCGGAGAAGGGGGTCCATCAGAGTTAGGGTTGGCAGGGGGTAGGGGGTGAGGGCTGGGTAGTGAAGATAGAGGAGAGAGACAAAAGAGAGAGAACTAACTTAAAGGGTCGACAGAGAAGGGTCGCCGGAGGGGGAGGGGGTTCGCCGGAGCGGGGGCCACTGAAGGGGGGAGGGGGAGAGGGGGAGAAGGGGGATAGGGGCTGGGGAGGGCTTGGTGGATGTTAACATATGTATCCAAAATGCATAAAGTAATAACCAAAGCGTAGTAATGAGGGAAACATAAACCGTCGGCACCAGAATTATCAAAGGTGATACTATCTTCGAAGTCGTCATACCGTTCATGGGCGATAGTTCGGTTTAACTTGTGAGTGGTGGTGAACTTGATGTGATTGATTGTCGAGTCTTCATCGTCCCCGATGATCATGTTAATGGTGCGTGTCGGTGAGGGCTTCCTGTTGGGTTGTTCCCGTCCTCGTGCAATGTTGAGGTTCCCTTTGTTGCTGTGTAGTTCTCTCAGGAACTCCTAGTTTAGCATCCTGACCACCTCCTGCCGTAGACCTATACAGTCTTCGGTTTTATGCCCTTTCTCCTGGTGGAACTTGCATAGAGCATTTGACTTCCGGGTGGTAGGGTCCGACTTCATCTTAAATGGCCATTCTACCTTGTTGCCCAGCTTCTGTAGAACGTACACTACCTCTGAAGGAGAAACACAAAAGGTATGTGCAGATAATAAAGGGGGCATACCTCGATGGTTTCGTAGGGGGCGACATGTCGCTGTAGTTCTTTCGTGTGACTTGGTGGCGGTGGGTGAGATGATCTGATGTATGGTTGATGTCTTTACTTGTTGGGGTGTGGGATTTTTTTCCATTGCCCTTCATTGCGTTGGTCCCTCCTGATCTCTGGGAGTATTGTCGTTAGTCTCTGAGTAGGGCCGTTGAGGTTGTCTTCATCCGTGCGCACCTCGGCACAGTAGGAATTATGGATTTCTTCCCAGGTGGTGGGAGGGTGCTTCATGAGGCGTCTTAGAGATTTCTTGGTCGCTCTCGAGCTGTCCCTGCTTAGCCCGTTCTGGAAATCAGCGATTGACATGCCTTCTGATACGTTTGGCAGGCTCATTCTCACCCTATTGAATTTGTCCAGGAAGTCCCTGAGTCCTTCTCCCATGGTTTGCCGGACAGTGGAGATGTCGTTGACTCTTGCTTCCGCTTTCTTTGCTCCTGATGTGCTGTGACGAACTTGCCCGCCATTTCCTCGAATGTGGAGATGCCCTTAGCTGGTAGCTGGGAGTACCACGTCAAAGCTCCACCTGTCAATGTTTCGCCGAACTTCTTCAGCAGCACATACGGTACCTGTTCCTTTGTGAAATCATTACCTTTCACAGTTGTGACGTAATGGATTAGATAGTCCTCGGGGTCCATATTACCATCGTATACCCTCAAATAAGGAGGCATCTTGAAAGTATTTGGGATAGAGTATGGTGTGGCCTCCTCTGTGTAGGGATGTTCCAAAAACCTTACCACGTCGCGCTTCGGCAGCATTTTAGGAGCTCCCGGGATCTTGTCTACTCTTTCTTGATGTTCTTTCATTTGGTCATGGAGCGATTTGTTTTTGTGTTCCATTTCCTCTATCTTTCTGAGGATGGCTGCGAGCTCTGCTATTGGTTTGAGTGTCGATGAGCACATTGTTTGCTCACGTGGCTTCGGGTTCATCTTCAGCTGCAGTGGGATCCATTTTTAGCGTCCGTCTTACGCGTTGAGGAGGTGGAGTTACTCCACTCATCGTGGTGCTGGGGGATGCGTTCAAGACATTATCTCCAGCTGCTTCGTTGAGAGAATCCATGGGTTGACCCCCATATCATTATTGCTTTCTTTTTTGCACAGTTGTCGGTCATGCTTGTAAGGAGATGGTTCAGTGGTTTTCTAGCACAAACTATTACTTTGAGTCCCGAAATCCCCACAGACGACGCTAAATAGTTTTGCTAAAAAGACTCACACACTTTGCAAGCTAGAAAACAATTAAGAGAGTGTTTGGATAAATCATAATCAAGTATAATGAGTCCTAGAAAAGATCACTTAGCTAACAATGTGATAGATCTGAAAGTATACAAGGCTATATAGAGCTTAAGTATCAAAGAGAAAAATAGAGAAATAGTTTGCGTGATAACAATAGAGAGATAGTGTTATTCAGAATAAAGCACATGTCCTCTTACAATGGGGAAGGTCCTCTTGATATATTAGGAGACCTTCCTCGAAATAATCAAAAGAAAAGTACAAAAGTTGGTGGCTTCTTCGTATCAAGGAACCCAAGTCTTAAATGACGTCGTTCCCCTACCTAATGGGATGTTCTTGTTTGGGCCGTCCTTGCCTGAGGCGACGCGATTTGAGGACGGCTTTATCATGAAGGACGTGTCTACTTAGACGGAAGCGGGGCGAGCCGGATTTTACCCTACACAAGATCCTCGGCTAAAGAAGATGGAAGAAGCATTGATAGCAAGTAATAGCAAGATAATATATTTAGAAAATTAAATCGTAGAAATAGAGAATATTAAAGAAGTACCGATAGAAAGTAATAACAAGACAATAAATTTAGAAAACTAAATGCAAGATAGCAATAGAGACTATGAAGGAAGTACTGCCAGCAAACTAAGAAGTAACAACATAACAAGATATGCGATAACAAATTCTCCTGTTCACAGGAAGGAGATCTATTATATACAAGTTTCCAGTAGAGATGATGACAAGATAACTATGTTCTCAACATAAAGAAGTGAGCTTGTCCACCCTTAGCTTGTTTTAAGAAAGTATAGGTGAATGTTAATGTCACGACCCCAAACCGGTCGTGATGACGCCCAGCACACTACTAGGCAAGCCCGACCATTTACAATATTTAACCCAATTGATAAACGAAATTTAATAAGTAAAACAGTGAATCACTAAACCATTAAAGCCAAAGATCCAGAATTTACTGATGAAAGATACTGAAGTTTAACAAAATACGGAATAAGCCCAACCATGGACCAGGTGTCACGAACATGAGCCTCTAAATACAGAGTGTCACCCTACTACAAGTCTGTCTAAAATCTGAAAATACGGAAATAAAAGATAGGGATAGAGGGAGAGATCAACGGCTGCGAACGTCATGCAGCTACCTCGACACTCCCAGAAGCTACTATGTTGATCAGCTGAATCTACTCAGCCTGTGAAGAATAAACATAACTACAGTCTGAAAGTAAAAAAACGCATAAAATGCACAAAGTACTCTATATCTAGCAGTTTAGATCCATAACAGTGAAAACAGTAACCAACAACTATTACAATCAAGGAATAATGCATAAACGAATGCAACACATATAACGGTACACTCTAGTACCCGCTGCGGCGTGCAACCCGCTCCACTTATTTAACGTCGATGGCGCAAACTAGGGGTGTATACAGACTCTGGAGGGGCTCCTACAGCCCAAGCGCAATATCAGTCATGTCTTGGCATCAAACAGGCTCTCGGCCTCAATTTCAATATATATATAATCGTTGTAGCGTGCAGCCCGATCCATATCAAAGGAAACATCCTCACTATCGTTCCTCGACCCATCTCAGTCAAATAAGTTTACAGCCAATCAGGCATGATATACAATAGGAATCTCAGCCCTCATGTCCTTTTCCATCTAATACTCATGTATAAAACACATTTATTATATTACTTTTAACAGTTGAAAACATGACCGAGAGTATAATGCACAAAAGTGAGGAAAACACATAAGAATCCCCTAAGGATTCTACAAGTCGGCACAATGCCCCAAACACGACAATAAGCCCAATTTACAGTGATAAAGTATGTGTCTCAATCGCAATATGGTAGAAATTAACACTCGGGATGGACCAAGTCTCAATCCCCAACAGTAAATGACCCCGTACTCATTGTGGAATGCGTGTCATGCCTCAATATAGCGTTACAATGTGAAAGTCCGGGTTTCAAACCCCAGAGCAGCATTTACATCCATTGCTCACCTCTAGCCGTCCAAAGTCTAGCTTGCAATACCTTTTCCTCTCGAATCAACCTCCTCGCGCGTCGAATCTAGCCAAAACCACAATGAATACATTACAATAGGCTAAGGGAATATAACCCAATCGAAATGACTCAAAAAATATCGAAAATCAGAAAATTAGAAAAACGCGAGCCCTGGGCCAACTTCTCGAGAGTCAAAAATTTTTACACAAAAATGTTCCTTATGTCGCCACGAGTATATACATGTAAAGTTTATCAAAATCGGAGTCGAAATGATCCCTCAAATCCTAATTTCTCATTCAAAAACTCAAGCCCTAGTTCTTCCCTTTCTAATCAAATTTCATGAATTTAGGGGTTGAAATCACAATTAGATGATGTTTCTAGGCCATAGGACTTACCTCTAATTGATTACCAGTAAAACCCCTCTTAAAATCTCGTCAAAAGCTCCCAAGGTCGCTTAACAATGGTGGAAAATAAGCTTGGTTCGCGGGATGAAAAGACCATAAAACCTTCTTCCCATGTATAAAATAACCCTATGCGATCGCATCACTACTATTGCAATCGCATAGCACAAAAATCAACCTTCCAAAAATCCTCTTATGCGATCGCATGACTGCCCCTGCGATCGCAGAGCACAACCCTCCACCACTACGCGGTCGCGCATCCCCTAATGCGAACGCACAGACCAACATTCCAAACCTATGCAATCGCACACCCTCAAAAGTGATCACATAGAGCAAATTAGGACCTTTCAGAACCTCCTATGCGATCGCATAGAGCAAAAACCTGCAACACTGATCTGCTATATTTCTTCAACTCTTAAAGTTTAAGGTTGGTCCGATTGACCACCCGTAAACACCCCGAGGCCCCTGGGACCTCAACCAAAAGTGTCAACCCATCCTAAAATATCATACAAACCTGTTCCAATCATAAAAGCTCATCCAATAACCCAAGACTCATCAATTCTCAACGGATTCAAGCCTAAGTTTATCAAATTCTTCAGAAACTCACATTCGTTCAAAAACCCGACCTAACCACCTCTGATTCAACTAAAATTTTGCACACACATCACAAGTCACCTAACGAAGCTACTAAAACTCACAAAATTCCATTCCGGTCATCGGATCAAAATCTCACCTATCAACCGAAAATTGCCAAAATGCTAAATTTGCCAATTCAAGACTAATTCTACACTGAGCCTCCAAAATGACTTCTGATTTCACTCCTAAGCCTCAAATCATCCCCCGAAGCAAATCGAACACAAGTCCACTTCCGGTTGACTTTTCCAAACCAACCTTTCCTTAAGGAGACTAATTGCCCCATTTCCTACCAAATCCAATCCGAATCAACTCAAAATCATCCAACACACATAATAAATCATGAAGAAGCAGTAAACGGGAAAAATAAGACGGAAACACATGAGACGACGGGTTGGGTCGTCACATCCTCCACAACTAAAATAAACGCTCATCCTCGAGCGGGTCAGGAAATATACCTGAAATCTCAAATAGTTGAGGGTATCTGCTCCGCATCTCCTACTCGGTCTCCCAAGTAGCCTCCTCTACAGGCCGACCTCTCCATTGTTCCTTCACCGAATTAATATTCTTCGATCTCAATTTTCGAACCTGACAACCCAAAATAGCCACTGATTCTACATCATAAGTCAAATATATCATCCAACTAAACCGTGCTGAAGTTCAAGACGTGAGACGGATCCCCAACATACTTCCGGAGCATGGAAACATGGAATAGCGGGTGAACGCTCGACAAGCTGGGTGGCAAAGCAAACATATAGGCTACCTCCCCAATCCTCCTAAGCACCTCAAAAAGTCCGATGAACCGCATACTCAACTTCGCTTTCTTTCCTAACCTCATCACACCTTTCATGGGTGAAACCTTCAGCAAGACCTTCTCACACACCGAGTAAGATACATCTCGAACCTTGCGGTCCGCATAACTCTTCTGACGTGACTGAGCTGTACGAAGTCTCTCCGGAATCACCTTCACCTTTTCTAAGGTATCCTGGACCAAATCTGTCCCCAGCAACCTAGCCTTGCGGGGCTCAAACCAACCGACCGGAGATCTACGCAGTCTCCCATATAAGGTCTCATACGGCGCAATCTGAATGCTAGTTTGATAACTGTTGTTGTAGGCAAATTCTACAAGAGGTAGAAACTCATCCCAAGAACCCCCAAAATCAATCACACGGGCACGCACTATGTTTTCTAATATCTGAATGGTACGCTCGAATTGTCCGTCCGTCTGAGAATGAAACATTGTACTCAGCTCTACTTGCATACCCAACTCTTGCTGAAAAGTCCTCAATAACTGGGAAGTAAATTGAGTGTCTCTATCCGAGATAATAGTAACTGGAACCCCATGCAATCGGAAAATCTCACGAATAAAGATCCCTGCCGGCCTCTCTGAAGAATATGTAATACACACTGGAATGAAATGCGCAGACTCTAGTCAGCTAATCCACAATAACCCAAATCGAGTCGGACTTCTTCAAAGTCCAAGGAAGACCACTCACGAAATCCATACTAACTCTCTCCCATTTCCACCCAGGAATAACCATCTGCTAAAGTAGACCACCTGGTCTCTAATGCTCGTGTTTCAGCTGCTGACAATTAAGACACCAAGCTACATAACCCACAATATCCTTATTTATTCTCCTCCACTAGTAGTGGTGTCTTAAGTCCTGGTACATCTTCGCGGCACCCGGATGGATGGAATACCACGAACTGTGGGCCTCTTCAAGAATGAAATCTCTAAGCCCATCTACATTGGGCACACAAATCTGGCCATGCATCCTCAACACACCATCATCACCTATAGTCACATCTCTAGCATCTCCGTGCTGAACTATTTCCCTGAGAACAAGCAAATGCGGATCATCATACTGGCGCTCTTTAATGCGATCATATAAAGAAGATCGAGAAACCACACAAGACAATACCTGACTAGGCTCTGAAATGTCTAGCCGCACCAACCGATTGGCCAAAGCCTAAACATCTATTGCGAGGGATCTCTCTCCAACTGGAATGTACGTCAAACTCCCCATAGTGACTGCCTTTCGGCTCAAAGCATCGGCCACTACATTGGCCTTTCCCGGATGATATAGAATGGTAATATCATAGTCCTTAAGCAATTCAAGCCACCTCCGCTGCCTCAAATTAAGATCTTTTTGTTTGAACAAATGTTGAAGACTGCGATGATCTGTGAATACCTCACGAGACACTCCATATAAATAGTGCCTCCAAATCTTCAAAGCATGAAATATAGCAGCCAACTCTAAGTCATGAATAGGGTAGTTCTTCTCATGGGGCTTCAACTAATGAGAAGTATAAGCAATCACTCTACCCTCCTGCATCAACACACAGTCAATCCCAACTCTTGAAGCATCACAATAAACGATGTAAGAACCTGAAGCTGATGGCAAGACCAATACTGGAGTTGTGGTCAAAGCTATCTTGAGCTTCTGAAAGCTCTCCTTGCACTCATTCGACCATACAAACGGAGCACCCTTCTGCGTCAACTTGGTCAAGGAAAAGGCAATAGATGAGAAACCTTGAACGAAACGGCGATAATAACCCGCCAAACCGAGGAAAATACGAATATCTTTGGCCGAGGACGATCTAGGTCAACTCTGAACTGCCTCAATCTTCTTTGGATCAACCTGAATACCATCACTGGACACCACGTGTCCCAAGAAGGTCCCAAGAAGGCCATGGAACTAAGACAGAACTCACACTTGGAGAACTTGGCATACAACTTCTCCTACCTCAATCTTTGGAATACCACTCGCAAATGCTCTGCATGTTCCTCCTGGCTACACGAGTATACCAGAATATCATCAATGAATACAATAACAAATAAATCCAGATACGGCCGAAATACAGTGTTCATCGTATGCATGAACGTTGTTGGGGCATTAGTCATCTCTGAAGACATAACTAGAAACTCATAGTGACCATATCTAGTCCTGAAGGCCGTCTTAAGAATGTCTGAATTCTTGATCTTCAACTGGTGATAGCCCGAACGAAGATCAATCTTAGAAAATACCCTCTCCCTGAAGCTGGTCGAATAAATCATAGATGCAATACTTGTTCTTCATTGTTACTTTGTTCAAGTGTCTGTAGTCAATGCACATCCTCATCGTGCCATCTTTCTTCTTCAAAAATAACATAGGTGCACCCCACAGTGACACACTAGGCTGAATAAAACTCTTCTTTAGGACTTCCTGAAGCTGATATTTCAATTCTTTTAACTCCGCTGGTGTCATACGATACGGAAGAATGGAAATGGGCTTGGTGCTCGGCACTAGGCCAATACCAAAATCAATGTCCCTGTCCGAGGGCATACTCGGTAAGTCTGCAGGAAATACATTAGGGGAATCCCTCACGACGGGAACATAATCTATACTGGGAGCCTCAGCTCCAACATCACGCACGAAGGCCAAATATGATAGACAAACCTTCCCAACCATACACTGGCTTTCAAGAAAGATATAACCCTATTAGGGACATAGTCAGTCATACCACGCCACTCGATCCTCGAAACACCCGGCATAGCCAAGGTGACTGTCTTTGCATGACAATCTAGAATAGCATGACATGGAGATAACCAGTCCATGCCTAGAATACCATGCTCAAAAGCAATAAATCAACTCGGGTCTCCAGACCCCCAATAGTAATAAGACATGACTGATATACATGGTCCACAACAATAGTATCGCCCACCGGGGTAGATACGAGCACAGGTAAAGAAAGACACCCTTGGGTCGTACTCAAATGATGAGCAAAATATGATAACACATAAGAATAGGTAGAACCAGGATCCAATAAGACAGAGGCATCTCTGTGGCAGACTGAAATAATACATGTGATAACAGCATCTGATGCAAGGGCATCTAGTCTGCTCGGGATAGCATAAAATCTAGCCTGGTTGTCGCCGACCTCCGCCCCTAGGGCGACCCCTGGGTGCCTGGCCTTCGTCCCTCTCTGACTGAGCTGGTGCTAAAGAAATCGAAGCAGAAAGCGAGGTTGATCCCTCTATTGAGACTGACTTCCACGACGTCAAGAAGCCAAACTTGCCACTCTCGAAGCAAATACAAGATGCTGGAGAAGGGTACTGAAGGGAACCCCTCGCACAAGAATGACCAACCGATGCGCTCTGCGAAGAAGAACCCTGGGTTGAAGGGGCATATGATGAGCTTTGAGCTGAGAGGGTACTAAGTGAAGACTGGCCTTGCTTGAACCCCTCATGACCACAGCCTGAAAACGCCCCATGATACTTGGGACGAGCCAAATGAAGAGGCCTGAAAAAATGACCTCTGCTCTGCTGAACCTGGCCCCTAGACGGAGCACCACAGAAGATATCCGATCCTCAAGGCCTCCCTCTCCACTCTCTCCTAATGGCGAGCCGTCTTAATATCACGAGCAATATCCACTGCATCCTCAAAGGTATGACTCAGAATCTTCTCTCGGGTCATCAGAATATAGACGGGATAGATAAGTCCGTCCACAACCTCCTAATCCTCTCCCTGACGAAGCCACTCAAACTGTCTCCGCAGCTCCTCCCTCTGAGACTGCGGTACCCACTTCTCCAGGAAGAGAGTGGAGAAATCCTGCCATGACAAAGGCGCTACACTGGTGCCTACGCCGCTCATATGCCTCCCACCAAGTGAAGGCTGCTCCAGAAAACTGAAAAGTAGTAAAAGATACCCTGCTCGACTCCAAGATCCTGTTGTCTGCAGCATACGTCGACACTTGTCGAGAAAACCCTGGGAATCCTCACCCGGAACACCACTGAAAGTAGGAGGTGAGAGCTTACTGAATCTCTCTACACGACGCTACTCATCATTTGGCATAGATGGAATCAAATCATCCTGAAACGGTGCAACCGGCTGAACTGGGGCAACCTGCTGAACTGGTGGTGCCTTTGGTGTCTGCAAACCCTGCAGTACCTGATTAGGCAAGCGAGCAGCGGGGGTCTGATTGCCTTCTCTGGCCTGCAAAGTAGTTGCTGCAGCAGTGGCTGAGGCGGCCTGAGCCAGGCAGTGCAAACTGATAGAATCTGAGCTAGGGCCTCCTGAAGACTCCAAATCACAATGGACACAGTTGGTGCCTGAACAGGTGCTGCTGGAGTCTCGACAGCTGGAGCCTGATCCTGAGCCGGGGCAACTGGTGGATCAACAGGTGTTGCCCCCTCAGCTCTACCTCGACAACGACCACGACCTCGACCGCGTCCACGTCCTCTGGTGGCCTTAGTAGGTGGTACAGGTGGTCGTCCACCACGTCCGGTAGCACGGGTTCTCGCCATCTGCAAGAGAATAGAATAATAAAATTTAGTTCTCGGATCAACATGGTCGCACGATAAGAATTCCAAGAATATGAAGTTTCCTAAAGGTTCTGCAGCCTTCCGAGGATAAGTACAGAAATCTCTGTAACGATCTGCGAGACTCTACTAAAATGGCTCATGACTCACGAGACCAAGTAACCTAGGCTCTCATACCAACTTGTCATGACGCCAACCCGGTCGTGATGGCGCCCAACACACTATTAGGCAAGCCCAATCATTTCCAATATTTAACCCAATTGATAAACAAAATTTAATAAGTAAAGTAGTGCATCACTAAACCATTGAAGCCAAAGATCTAGAATATACTGTTGAAAGATACTGAAGTTTAACAAAATACGGAATAAGCCCAACTATGGACCCTGTGTTACGAAGATAAACTTTTAAATACAGAGTGTCACCCAACTACAAAGTCTGTCTAAAATCTGAAAATGCGGAAATAAAAGATAGGGATAGAGGGAACGATCAACGGCTGCGAACGCATGCAGCTACCTCGACACTCCCGGAAGCTAACTCTGCTGATCAACTCAATCTACTCAGCCTCTGAAGAACCTGGATCTGCACGCAATGTGCATGAAGTAAAGTGAGTATTCCGACCCAGTAAGCAATAAACATAACTACAGTCTGAAAGTAAGAAAATGCAGAAAATGTACAAAGTACTCTATATCTAGCAGTTTAGATCCATAACAGTGAAAACAGTAACCAACAAGTATTATAGTCAAGGAATAATGCATGAAAGAATGCAACACAGATAACGGCACACTCTAGTACCCACTGCGGCGTACAGTCCGCTCCACTTATTTAATATCGACGACGCTCACTGGGTGTATACAGACTCCGGAGGGGCTCCTACAGCCCAAGCGCAATATCAGCCAAGTCTTGGCACCAAACATGCTCCCGGCCTCAATATCAATATATATATATCATCGTTGCGGTGTGCAGACCGATCCATATCAAAGGAAACATCCTCACCATTGGGTCCTCGACCTATCTCAGTCAAATAAGTTCACAGCCAATCAGGCATCACATACTATAGGGATCTTAGCCCTCATGTCCTTTTCCATCTAATACTCATGTATAAAATACAGTTATTAAATTATTTTTAATAGTTGAAAACATGACTGAGAGTATATGTTATGCACACAAGTGAGGAAAACACATAAGGATCCCCTAAAGATTCTACATGTCAGCACAAGGCCCCAAACACGGCAATAAGTCCAATTTACAGTGGCAGAGTATGCGTCTCAATCGCCAATATAGTAGAAATTAACACTCAGGATAGACCAAGTCTCAATCCCAACAGTAAACGACCCCGCACTCATCGTGGAAATGCATGTCATGCCTCAATATAGCGCTACGGTGTGAAAGTCTGGGGTTTCAACCCTCAAAGCAGCATTTACATCCATTACTCACTTCTAGCCGGCCAAAGTCTAGCTCGCAATGCCTTTTCCTCTCGAATCGACCTCCTCGCGCGTCGAATCTGGCCAAAACTGCAACGAATACATTACAATAGGCTAAGGGAATATAACCCAATCGAAAGACTCGAAAAATATTGAAAATCACGAAATTAGAAAAATTCGATCCGCGGGCCCACTTCTCGAAAGTTAGAAATTTTTACACCAAAATGTTCCTTATCTCGCCACGAGTCTATACATCTAAAATTTATCAAAATCGGAGTCCAAATACTCCCTCAAATCCCAATTTCTCATTCAAAAACCCAAGCGCTAGTTCTTCCTTTTTAGTCAAATTTCATGAATTTAGGTGTTGAAATCATAATTAGATGATGTTTCTAGGCCATAGGACTTACCTCTAATTGATTTCCAGTCAAAACCCTCTTAAAATCTCGTCAAAATCTCTCAAGGTCGCTTAATATTGGTGGAAAATAAACTTGATTCGCGGATAAAAAGACCTTAAAACATTCTGCCCAGGTATAAAATAACCCTATACGATCGCATCACCACTATTTCGATCGCATAACACAAAAATCAACCTCCCAAAAATCCTCTTATGCGATCGCATGACTGCTTCTGCGATCGCATAGCACAGCCCTCCACCACTACGCGATCGCACATCCCTTAATGCGAACACAGAGCAACACTCCAAACCTATGTGATCGGACACCCTCAAATGCGATCGCATAGCGCAAAATAGGACGCCTACTAGAACCTCCAATGCGATCGCATAGAGCAAAAACCTACAACACTGATATGCAATTCTTTTGCAACTCTGAAATGCCAAGATTGGTCCGATTGACCACTCGTAAACACCCCGAGGCCCCCGGGACCTCAACCAAAAGTGTCAATCTATCCTAAAACATCAGACGAACATGTTTCAATCATAAAAACACATCCAACAACCCAAGAATCATCAATTCTCGGTAGATTCAGGCCTAAGTTTATCAAATTCTTCCTAAACTCACATTCGTTCAAAAACCCGACCTAACCACCTCCGATTCAACTGAAATTTTGCATACACATTAAAAATTACCTAAAGAAACTATTGCAACTCTTGAAATTTCATTCTGACGCTCGGATCAAAACCTCACCTGCCAACCGGATATCGCCAAAATGCTAACTTTGCCAATTAAAGCCTAATTTTACATCGAACCTCCAAAAGTACTTCTGATTGCGCTCCTAAGCCTCAAATCATCCCCCGAAGCTAACCGAATCGTCAAAATCACATCCGAGCCCTCTAACTCACAAGTCAACTTCCGATTGACTTTTCTAAACCAACCCTCCCTTAAGGAGACTAATTGCCCCATTTCCTACCAAATCCAATCTGAATCAACTCAAACTCATCCAACACACATAATAAATCATGAAGAAGCAATAAACGGAAAAAACGGGACGGAAACACATGAGACGACGGGTCGAATCACCACAGTTAACTTCCTCCTTTTGTAGCTTTTGCTTTACTTGTTTTCAATGAACCAGAAGGAGACAGAGCCTGACCACCTTCTTATGTGGATTCTGAAGACAAGAAAAAGAAACTGTCTTCTAATTATTTTTCTGTCTGATCTCCTCTGTAATAGTACAAATTAGTCTTTCACCTTAACAGTTCCAACAGAAATAGTACTGAGATTAGGAAAGCGAGGATGAGATAGGAACAAAAGTTGGATCTTACTCATAGTGAAGCTAAGTTGTCGCAAATAGTAGGCTGAGAATCTCTTTTCCAGCCTCATATAAGTACAAGGGGTGGGGGTATCTTTTCCTATCTTATTGTACAACGTTTCTTAATAAAGAGAGAACAAAAATGGATATTCATCCATGAACATGACTGATAATGATCTAATCAGGAGGAGTACATAAAGCAAGTGGAGCACCTAAATTTCTTGGATGGTCCACCATATGCAGAAACAAAAATAATTAGAAGGATAATTGACTGGTGTATACTAGAAAAAAGGTGTTGTCTTGCATAATATGTTGGGCCAGATGCTGGGGGATTAACAGATTTGATGTTCAAAAGACTGAGTAGATAACAAGGATTAACCAGCGAGTCATATTGCAGAAGCTACCAAAAATTTTGAACTAGATGGCCCTTGAAGGAGTCTTTAATAAGATTCTGGCAAACTTTAGGTATTTTCCTTTTTTTATAATAACGTCAATAGAATAGCATTGACGCCAGACTTCTAAACCACTAGCCTGCACTTATGGAGTTAGTTAAGAACGTCTAATAAGGGGAGGAACCACACACCCAGTACCTTAAGGACTGGATGCTACCTAGTTTGTCTAGGGAAGGTTAGTACATAATAGATCTTCAACCTTCACAAATTGGTGCAAAATTGCATCACCCAGAAGAAACTCGAATAAGTTGTCAGAAAATTTGGCAAATGCCAATGGTCAAGACTTCTCAGAACAGTTATTTGTTTATCTTTCTATAACAGCCATAGCTCCCATGGAGAAGGTAGTATACAGTCACCTAAACGGCTAAACCAGATAATGCTGAAAAAGCATGTTAAGTGAAAAAGTATGCAGTTGTTTCGTTCTGTCATAATAGACGAAATTTTGGAGCAAGATCGATCTTCTGTTTTGCCTGATACATGATCACAATGGTTCGACAAGTTTCTATATGCAGCCATTGAAGTGGATAATCAGAAAACGCATCACCAAACATACTGAATATAAGTTCAACAGAGGTAACATTCTGAATAACAGGATATCATAAAGGAGCATGCCAAGTAAGCACGTATATGCCAGATCTCAACAAGGAGATCTTGGACAAACATCCAAGTTTGCCATACTATAATGACCCTAAATGTCATCTACCAGTAATCAGACAAATAACTGTATTTGGTATTTGCGAGGACAAATCATCAGAATGGTGCCAAGAGATCTTGCAGGGAAGGTCTCACCATGAAACTGCTAATGAGGAAGGACAAGGGCCAAATTATTGAAACGCAGGGAAGAAAGAGGAAAAACTACAGAGCAAAACTTATGCATGGCTTTAACACTGGCTCCTTTTGACCACAATAACAAGCCAATGGGAAAATTGTACAATCATCAAATATGCAAAATCATTGCAAATAACCTCAAAATGGGTGGACAAACTATTCAGTGCTAGCTTTCTCAATAATAAACGTACAATTGTCTGTAGGGTAAGAAATCATTGTCTGTAGGGTAAATCATCAAATTACTTATTGGTAAACTAACATGATATTGCTATTCAGACATCTTATACAAGCAAAACAGGAAACAGGTCAAAGCATTCCCAAGTTCACTAATATTAAGATGACTAATAGCCATTCAAAATTCTGATATCAGCTAAGTTTCATCCGTTTATTTCTTTTTGAGACGGAATTTAAATTCAACTGCTAAAATAGTTGGAGAGAAAGGCTAATAAACGAAATCTTTTTATTCAGACACTGTGAATATTAACACGAAAAACAACACATCACAAAAAGGAAATATGTAATGAAAAATCTCATATACACAAACATCATACATCTCTCGAAATTCGTATACAAATCCCTGCATCTAAATATTTTGACTAAAAAACTGAAGAACATGTCAAGTCTCAGAAGTAATGTTCAAGGCCTTGTTTTTTATCCTATACCTCGGGGCTCTAGGAATCACCTGACTTGGGCCAAAGTGAAACTGACCCGGACTATCAGTCATGGGTGCCCCATCATCATACACATACCCGACAAGCTTCCCACAGTTCATGCACATCATTTTGGTCCTTTTCCTTTGGATACCCCAGTAATTGAGGGTCTCAAAAAAAGGTCTGATTTTATCTTCTTTTTCGAACTTGAATTTGGTGGAATCAACGGCGGAGAAAGATAGAGTACCTTTATTTCCTGCTTCAAAGTAAAAATCGGGTGGGTAAAGGTAGGTGGTGTGGAGGTTGAAGTTTGTACCGCATTCTTTACAATTGTAGATCGACGCCATTTTTGATCGTGAGAGGGTTCAGAGCAGGAATAGGGGTTTTTATTAAGGGGAAATTTGGGGACGATGATCTGGGTTTGCAGAGTTTCAACACCGCATTCCCATGGATTTCGATAGGCGTTGAAAAGTCTGGTAATCTAGAAGCTAGGCGGCAAGAAAGTTTTTCCCTTTCCTTTTACATTTTTTTTATTTATTTTAGGGGTGGTTTGCTTAGATGGACATGGATATTAATCCTGGTATAATGTTTGAACTTCAGTTATTTCATGTTTAATTGTGAGTATTTCTTTTTAATTTTTTCTGGGTAATTTTGATTGTGAGTAATAATTAAGCAAACTAGCCAACATTGCACATGCCGATGCAAATTAGCTAAGTCAAGAGGTTGAATTAATACGACGGAAAAGGGTCACAACTGCCCCTAACGTATTGACATCAGGATAAAAATGCCCTCCGTTAATTTATTTTACAGAAAATGCCCCTACCGTTAAAATTCTGGTATATTTGTGCCCCTAATGTATTGACTCCAGTTTAAAAATGCCCCTACCGTTAACCTATTTTGAAAAAAATGCCCCTACCATTTTAAATATAAGTACAGTCAGTTGTTAGACTTCGGGGCACAAATATGCCACATTTTTAACGATAAGGGCATTTTCTCCAAAATAGATTAACGGATGGCATTTTTAACCTGGAGTCAATACGTTAGGGGCAGTTCTGATCCTTTTCCCTTAATACAATTGAATTGCCTTATGCTGGATTCTAATGTCCTTGTGATAGATTTGTTGCATACTTATTTATGGTACCGCTACAAATTGACTAGCATATATAGCTAATTTGACTTTTAATTAATGAAAATATTTATAACTTTCAAAATTATACTGATAATTATATAAGGGTGTGCATTCGAATCGATTTATCGATAAATCGAACCGATTATTTGTTATCCAAATCGAAATCGAAAAAATTAAAACCTTATTGAAACTATAACGATAAACATATATACAAATCGATAATCGATAAGTAATTACCGATAAGAGTCAAAATCAAATCGATAAATCGAATGCGCATCTCTAAATTGTAGACACTAGTTAAATGAGTAATTACCTATTTGTGTAGATTAATATAGCATACAGAATGCATATATATATATATATATATATATATATATATATATATATATGCCGCTACTATATATCAATCAAGTATCATGCAAGGATACAATGCAATGCACTTGAATCCGCTGCGGCATACAGACCGATCCGTTTAATATCGACGACGCTCACTGAGGGTGTGTACAGACTTTAGAGGGACTCCTACAGCCCAAGCGCAATATCATCATATATCAGTTCTGCGACGTGCAGCCCGACCCATACTCAGTCCATAGTATGCGTGTAAGTCACATAACATATTCAGTCTAATTTTCCAGTTTTCAATTAAGTGAATACAATTTAGTTATTTAATTTCAAGAAAAAAGTGACTTACCATTTTTATGCACAGGAGTGAAATTAATGATTATGCAAATCATGTTATCACCAAGATATTCATCTTAGACGGATGCTACAGATCGGTACAAGGTCCCAAACATGGCAATCAGCCCAGATATATTCACTACAGGATGCGTATCAGTCGCCAATAATTTTATTTAGCTCTCGGGATGGACCAAGTCACAATCCCCAATCATATACAATCCCGCACCTGCAATGGGGTGCGAGTCATGGCCTAACATAGCATCACGATGTGATAAGTCGGGGTTTCAAACCCTCATGCCATCATCTATACAAACTACTCACCTCTAACCGGTCGTAGAGTGGTATGCAATGCCTTTTCCTTTTGAATCTCCTTCTATACGTGTCGAATCTAGTCAAAATCACAACGAATATGTTATTATAGGTTAAAGATACATAACCTAATTGACTCGAAAAATAGTAAAAATCATGAAGTAGGTAAAACTCTATCCCCGGGACCACTTCTTGAAAAATTCTGAAAATCATATCAACGGTTTCCGCGTCTCGCCACGAGTCCGTACATATAAGGTTTGTCGAAAACGAAGCTCGAATGTCCTTTCAAATCCCCAAAATTCGTTTTCAAAAACTAAGCCCTAGTTCTTCACAATTTCAACAAAAATTCATGGATTTGAGGGTTGATTCTACATAAAAATTGTGTTTTTAAGTCAAGAGACTGACCTCCAATCAATACCCGTAGAAAAAATGCTTCAAATTGCTGAACTCTTGGTTGCTTAACAATGGTGGAAAATCGTTTTGGTTCGCGGATGAAATATTATTAAAAACCCTTATGTCCAACAGTTTGTGCTTCTATGCGATCGCATCCCTACTCCTGCGATCACATAGACCAAAAATGTGGGCCCTCAATTTTCCTCTTACGCGATCGCATAACACCCATTGCGATCGCATAACACTGAGCCCCACTAATACGCGATCGTATTCACCCCAATGTGACCGCAGTGAACAAGGTCCCACACCTGTGCGATCGCATAGGGAAAATCCATGTCCCCTCCAAAACCCCCTATGCGATCGCAGACCTACCTATGCAATCGCATAGAGTAAATCTCGGCTGCAATTTTTCTGCTGCACTATCTTATTTAAAAATCCCCGTTAGCCATTCGAAATCACCCAGAGACCATCAGGATCTCAACCCAAAGCACAGATATGTTCTATTACTTCATTCAAACTTGCGCGTACCATAACAATACTATAGTAAACATCAAAATCATCAAATTACCACGGATTCAAGCCTAAGTTAAACTAAAACTTCCGAAACTTGTATATGATCTAAACCCCGACCTAAAACACCTCCGAATGACCTAAAACTTTGAACGCATATCCAAAATCACCTAACGGAGCTACTGCAACTGTCAGAATTTCATTCCGACCCCCGGATCAAAATCTCACCTATCAACCAGACTTCGCCAAAATTCAAACTTGGCCAATTCAAGCCTAATTCTACACCGGACCTCCAAATTCATTTTCGATTGCGCTCGTAAGTCATAAATCACCACCCAAAACTAGTTAAATCAACGAAAATTCATTTCCAGCCCTCTAACTCATAAGTCAATATTCGGTTGATTTTTCCAAAGTAACCTTCTCATAAAGAGACTAATTGTCTCATTTCTAACCAAACTCCATCCGAATTACTTCAATTTCTCCAAATACGTATAATGAAACATATTAAAGCATAAAACGTAAAAAATGGGACGGTAACTCACGTGACGATGGTTCGGGTCATTACAAAAATAAAAGTCAAAGTTTAAATTCAGGAATCAAAAGAACTTCATATAATAGTTTGCATTTCAAATTCTTTATCTTCTTTCTAGGCTTCAAGCTCTAGAAATCTCTCTGTCTCACTCCTCTATACTAATAATAGGTATGATATCCGAATACTAACTTTGAATGCATATTTTAACTTCGAAAGCAAAGAAAAAGAAAAGAAGGAGATAGAGTATCAGTAACACTCACTGATCAGAAGCTGTGGAACAAACATAAATCTCCAAGCAAGGATAATACCAAAAACGAGTATCTTCATAGCTTCCTACTATAACCATGGGGGGAAGGTGCAGAAAGATGTTAAAATACAGAAAAGATTGCAGGTATTGAATGAAAAGGCATTAGAAAATTTTATAGCCGAAAAAAAGCAAAATAGATGAGGTTGGCAATTTAGTTTAAAAGGCATGTCATAGTTACTAAGTAAAGAGTATGAAAAGTTTAAATGTGTCCTCGGTCGTGATGAATGGATATATTAATGAGTAATCCTTAAGAAAGCTACAAAGAATTTGTGCCAGATATTTTGTGAAGGAATAAAGCCACGCAATTCATACATACAAAGTAAACAAATGTTGTATTACTATTGAAATTCCATTCGCTGCTATAGCAGCAGTGTTTTATTGTTATCGACTGATATTTGTCTGTACCTTTCACGTCGTCTAGCCATTATTTGTTGCTATGAAGTATCTGGCTTACAAATGACAATAAGAAGCAAGTTCTCTTCATGCCCCTGCTGTCACGGGGGCGATTTAGGCCACTTAGATTTTGGCAGAGGTTTCGCCTCCGCGCGACAGTCAAGTTCAAAACTTGGCTCAGCCTTCCCAACACTTAGTTTTATTTTAGGACGTTTTTGAGTTTGAATGAAAGTAGGCAGCGGAAATAAAGAAGACACACGAGATTACGGGAATCCCTATTCCCAACTTGTATTATTAGAGTGAATACAAGAACACTAAGATTTTCGGCCACACAATGGCCAGGACAAAGACTCCCCCCGACTCCTTGTCCCAATTACAAGTTCACAAAGCCAACCCTATGGCCAAGACAAAAGAATTCCCTAACTCTCTGCCCGAAATGAACTTGGAAGGAAAACAAAGACTTCCTACCCGAAGGAAGCCAACTTAGACAGATTTGGCCCCTGCTCAAATACTATAGGCTAAGTACAATTCGTTTCTCATGCCTTTCTTGGCTTAACATAGGCATATTTATAGGCTACATTCGGTTGACAAGCCCCAACCGCTGGGTTATCATGCCTAAAACGTGGGCACTCTTCATGGTCCATGATCAGCCTTTTGCCCCATGATCAGCATGTCTGCCCCATGATCAGCATGTTTGTTCCATGATCAGCACGTTTGTAGGAGAGTGGCAGCAACCGCCAACTGCTTCCATGTGCATTGCATGTGCGCCTTGGCCGAGCTGATCCGCGCCTAAGGCTGGCATTGCGCCCAGCCTTAGCCTATGACACTGCTCTCACTCAATGTCCCAGCTTAATGCCGCCGCCGCAGTTGTCCGTCATTGTCCAGTCCTTTCGCCCGAACAAGTCCGCCACTAGCCTACTGCCGAGTTTGACACCAAGTCATTGCCCACATTGCTTGTCATCGAATGCCTTGCCATGCCTTGCCTTACTATGTCTTGCCCCTGCTTGACATAGCTTTGCCGCACAAATGTGTTGTCCCGCCTTGTCCAAGTGACATGCCCTTGAGTCCGTCCAAGGCGCATTTGTCATGCCCCGCACTGTCCGTCATGCCGAGCTGCCGTCATGATGTTGCCCCAATTTTAAGGGTCGTGCAACAAGTTCATCATGCAAATCCTTGTCACAACCCACACCTGCCGAGGACCAAAGTTAGGGGTCTAACAAACCACCCCCACCAGAAAGATTCGTCGCCCTCGACGAACTACCTTCGGTTTTATGGAACACCCTCAAAGGATTGACATATGCTTGTATTTGCTCCTGATCCTCCTCTTCTTTTGGTTCTTCCGCAAACAATGCCGAAAGCTTTTCAATTCTGGGACAGTCTCTCGCCATGTGTGGTCCCTTGCAAATAAAACAGCCATTAAATTTGCTGCTTTGTCCCTTGTAAGAAGGTCCAGCCCCATGCTTTTCCTTCTCCATGCCGTTGCCCTCAACAACATTGTCGTTTCCAGCTTTCCTCCACTCTTTTGTCCTGTCCTTGTTTCCGTTCTTGGACTTGGGATTAGTAGAGAAATCAGAACCCTCCTGGCCCCACCGGAAATCTCCCAAAGCATCCGCAGCCGCAATGGCACTAGGAAGGTCTTTCACATTCTGCCTTCGAAGTTCCATTTGCGCCCACGATTGCAACCCGTAAAGGAAATTATGCAACTTGTCCTCCTCAGCCATGTTGCTAATATCCAGCATCAAAGAACTGAAGTCTTTGACGTATTCCCTCACTGATCCAGTTTGTTTCAGCTTCTTCAAACGGTCTCTAGCAATCCAGCCCGCATTGCTAGGAAAGAATTGATCCTTCAACTCTTTCTTGAGCCTTTCACAAGAGTCGATCCTTGGCCTACCAGCACTTGCATCATCAGCCACCCGTGTTCGCCACCATAATTTTGCATCGTCAACCAAGTACATAGTTGTAATGGTGACCTTTTCCTCATCACGAACTTTGGCAGCCTGAAAGTACTGCTCCATGTCCCACAAGAAGTTTTCGAGTTGCTTGGCACTCCTTGTGCCAGTGAACTCTTTCGGCTCCGGGATTCTGACCTTGGTCCGATCTGCCCCACGCTGAGTCTCATCATTGCCAACAGCCAGACGCAGCAGCCCATTTTCCGTTTTCAGTTCTGTACATTCTTGGCTCAGTCTGTTTAACTCGCCCTCAAGATAAGAAAGCCGAGTCATGATGGTCAGAAACTGATCCCCATCAGTGGTTCCGACAAGTGCCTCCAATGCAGCAACTTTTTCCCTCAGTTCTGCGTTGCCACCAGCCATCTTTCACAAAATTCGATCCGTTGAACTTTGTGTTGTTGTCCCGAATCAACAGCGCTCTGATACCAGTTGTCACGGGGGCGATTTAGGCCACTTAGATTCTGGCCGAGGTTTCGCCTCCGCGCGGTAGTCAAGTTCAAAACTTGGCTCAGCCTTCCCAACACTTAGTTTTATTTTAGGACGTTTTTGAGTTTGAATGAAAGTAGGCAGCGGAAATAAAGAAGACACACGAGATTACGGGAATCCCTATTCCCAACTTGTATTATTAGAGTGAATACAAGAACACTAAGATTTTCGGCCACACAATGGCCAGGACAAAGACTCCCCCCGACTCCTTGTCCCAATTACAAGTTCACAAAGCCAACCCTATGGCCAAGACAAAAGAATTCCCTAACTCTCTGCCCGAAATGAACTTGGAAGGAAAACAAAGACTTCCTACCCGAAGGAAGCCAACTTAGACAGATTTGGCCCCTGCTCAAATACTATAGGCTAAGTACAATTCGTTTCTCATGCCTTTCTTGGCTTAACATAGGCATATTTATAGGCTACATTCGGTTGACAAGCCCCAACCGCTGGGTTATCATGCCTAAAACGTGGGCACTCTTCATGGTCCATGATCAGCATTTTGCCCCATGATCAGCATGTCTGCCCCATGATCAGCATGTTTGTTCCATGATCAGCACGTTTGTAGGAGAGTGGCAGCAACCGCCAACTGCTTCCATGTGCATTGCATGTGTGCCTTGGCCGAGCTGATCCGCGCCTAAGGCTGGCATTGCGCCCAGCCTTAGCCTATGACACTGCTCTCACTCAATGTCCCAGCTTAATGCCGCCGCCGCAGTTGTCCGTCATTGTCCAGTCCTTTCGCCCGAACAAGTCCGCCACTAGCCTACTGCCGAGTTTGACACCAAGTCATTGCCCACATTGCTTGTCATCGAATGCCTTGCCATGCCTTGCCTTACTATGTCTTGCCCCTGCTTGACAGAGCTTTGCCGCACAAATGTGTTGTCCCGCCTTGTCCAAGTGACATGCCCTTGAGTCCGTCCAAGGCGCATTTGTCATGCCCCGCACTGTCCGTCATGCCGAGCTGCCGTCATGATGTTGCCCCAATTTTAAGGATCGTGCAACAAGTTCATCATGCAAATCCTTGTCACAACCCACACCTGCCGAGGACCAAAGTTAGGGGTCTAACACCTGCCATATATATAATAAGTATTTGATTTTCAGAAGAAGAAAAAAAGAAGCATAGAAAAACCAAAGGGTATCAAAAGAATTAATTCCATGACACCATATTGTAGCTATTATTTTAAAGTATAATTTTCTAATAAGTCGCAACTCATTTCTTAGAAATATTGGCAGAATGCAAAAGGAAAAAATATTTCATGTATAATAGATTATTTTTTTAACATGATTTATTTAGTATGGAAAACAACAACCTAGAACCGAAAACAAATCTTCAAGCTACATAAATTTAGTGACGGAGTTGGTGAGATAATATAATGTTGTAATTAGTAAATATATCTTTTGTTTCTTGGGGGTGATTAGTTTTGTTGGAATACTGCTGAGGGAAAATTGACACAACAAGTTGTTGCTACTCATGCCCCCTATAGGCCGGGAAAAGCTTTCCGCAAGTTCCATCCCTGCCATGTTAAGGAGCTGGTCAAGAAACTCAGTAGGAGCTAGCTATTAAACTTTTTCCTATTAGTTTCTTGACGATATTTATAAGCATTGAGTTTAAGAATCTAGTTATCCAAATTTTTTATATATCTTTCTTTATTGCTTAATTATCAATAATTATTATTTAATTACAATCAAACACTGAGCCTCTCATGCCACTGCAATGTTACATTGATTCACCACTCACCACCAGGAATTCATGTTTCGCAATTGGAGTTATACTGTCCATCTCATTTAATGGACAATTGAGCAAAAGAGTGAGCTATGATCATGACAACACCAGTGTAATTTAATAAAAATGGAAAATTAAGAATCCTTATACTACTGATTCAAATTTTAATCTTTTCCACAATAAGAGATAAAAGCACAAGCTGGTGAAACAGTCATAGCCAACCTATATTAGCACCAACCACAGATCACCCATCTTTACTCTTTCTTTCTTCTGTCTCTTCCTTTCTAGAATTGCATTTATAGCTACAGTTATTTACCAAAAAAGTATATGTTAGATTTTCAGCAAAACTGTGTAATAATGAACTGATTAGTTATTAGTGTGAGCACGTGATTTTTTCCCTATATATGAATAATTCCCAAAAAAATCCAAACAAAATGACTTTTCCTTATTTTTACAATTTTTGTGTTATTTTTAGTAATTTGTTTGCATCTTATTTGCGCATGTTAATTTATATGAAAATACAAAAATATGCATTTGCATTTAGGACATAATTTCATATTTTTAGGATCAATTTGGGGTTAGTTTGTCTAAGAATTATGCGTGAAAAATCACAAAAATAGTTCATTTTTGCATCTTTATTAGTTTGATTATGAAATTATCGCAAAATAGTTTTTAAAGTAATTTTAGGCATAGTTTAATTTCTTATGTAATTTCTGCAATCTTTTAAATCCACAAAAATTATAAAAATTACAAAAAGGGAAAATTAAAATAAAGAGAAATTAATTGAAATGAAAAGCAAAAACAAAGAGGGATCTTCAAAAAAAAACAATTGGGCTGATCAAGTTTAATTCCCCAGCCCCAAAACCTAATCCGGCCCACACCCAATCCCCAATACCCGGCCTGCCAGCCCTATTAACCAAAAGATGTCGTTTCGTCGTCTCTCAATCCTGGCCACCGAGGTTTATCAAATCAAATGGCCAGGAACTAAAACACATTTACTATATAACTGCCCTAACCGACCCCCCTACCCCCATCGTCTCCCTCACTCCCCATCTTCAGAAACCCTAGCCCAGCCGCCCTGAAATTTCTTCGCTGTTAATGGCGGCGCCGGGGACCAAACCCCACCCCACGAACACCGTTAGCTCTCCTCACTATCCTCTTCCCAACCTTGCCTCCAGCCTCCCTCAAATTCAAGCACAATCCTTCGAATTTTAGTTTAAAGTTCTTATTCGAAACCATAGTTCCTCCGAACGCTCCCAACTCAGTACCATACAATCTCCTTGACATCCTTTACCCAAATCTCAACCCAAAACCCTACAAATTCGTTTTCAAATCATCATGTCATCCTTTACCCAAATCTCAATCCAAAACCCTATAAATCCATTTTCAAATCATCATGTCTGAGATCTAGGTTTTCAGCTACACATGTTCTCATGCGGTTCTAGACAATGTTACGCGTTTGTTATGTCAAAATGAACGCATGATATTATCTAGAGCCGTATCGGAAGTCAATCAGGAGGATATCAAATCCAAGTTCAAGAGCCTGGAGTCAAGTTCAATTGGTGAGTTATTCGTTCTGTCCATTTTCGTCTTTGTGAACAATAAATTAAACCAAAGCTAGATATTACTAGAATATTCTAGACTATTCTAATATAGTCTAGAATGAGCTAGAATGTTCTAGAAGGTTCGAGAACATTATGGAGTTCTCTGGAATATTCTAGAAGATGATAGAAACTCTTTTATGTATAGTAGAGAATGTGAGAATATTCTAGAGTAGTGGAATATTCTAGAACATATGAGAATAGGTAGATATGAATATTGTTTAGGATACTTATATAGAATATTCTAGAATATCGTAGAACATGGAGGTTGATGCCTATAAATAGGGGAAGACCTCCTCAGTTGTAGAATGTACAAAAGGAGTGAAGCAAAGTGTGAGCCCAAGTGTGTACCAAAGTGATCCCTTGTGTAATAAAAGTTGAAGAATTACAAAAGTCTCTCTCCATATAGCTACATATATTAAACCTTCCAAACTACCTCCATTTCTTCATTTATCAACTAAACAAAATCTCTTTCCTTCTTACATTTAAAGGTCTTCTACCTTTAAATTGTTTTCCTACATCTGGTATCAGAGCCATTGGTTCGTTAGGAGGGTGATTCATTAACTATGGCAGGAAAGAATACCGTGTGCATGGTTCCCAAGTTGACGGGGAAACAAAATTACAACTTTTGGAGGATTCAGATGGAGACACATCTGAAGGCGTATAATTTGTTAAAATATACGCGAGAAGAACTGGAGGAAGGTGCCGAAGAGAATGAAATAAGGCGTGATAGTATGGCCTTGTCCCAAATACACCAGGCCATCGATATGTCTGTGTTTGGCAGAATTTCCACAGCCCAAACAACAAAACAGGCTTGGGATATTTTGGCCAAAGCATATCGTGGAGTTGATAAGGTCCAAAAGAATAATTTGATGGCGCTAAAAAGGAAGTTCGAGCTTGCCACGATGGAGAAGTCAGAGACAGTTGAGGGATACTTTTCGAGGTTGACGGAGATCAAGAATGAGATGGAGCTCAATGGTCATACCCTCAGCGATGAGACATTCGTTGAAAAGGTACTTAATACTTTACCTATGAAGTTTGATCATATTGTGGCAGTAATTCAAGAGACCAAGGATCTTTCAACTTTAAGTACCGAGGAGCTTCTGGGCTCATTAATTCTTCATGAGAATAGAATTAATGGGAAATTAGAAGAGTCATTGGAGAAAGATCCGGCAGAGAAGGCATTGCAGGCACATGCTAAAGTTAAAGAGAGAGGAGAATCTTCTAATGTGGCGGAAACTAGAGGACATGGTTTCCGAGGCAGAGGTCGTGGAGGCACCGGCAACTATCGTGGCCGTGGAAGAGGTAATCATCATTTCCAGCCAAGAGGAAATTACAACAATCCAAATCAGCAAAAACCTCCCCTTAAATGCTATAACTGCGGTAAATTGGGTCATTATGCTAAAGATTGTTGGAGTAAAAGAACTGAAAATAAAAAAGTTCATGCTCGAGTAGCTGAGGATGAAGGGGATAAAAGTGAAACCATTTTTTACTCCGCATCTATGGCTGCTGTTAGTAAAGAAACTAACAATGATGTCTGGTACGTTGACTCCGGATGTAGTAATCATATGTGCGGTAAGAAGGAGATATTTGCTGATTTGGACGAGTCTTTTAAATCCACGGTTAAATCTGGAAATAATCAAGTTATGCAAGTTGTCGGGAAAGGGAGAATACCGGTCACCATGGAGAATGGGCTTGAGTGCTCCATAAAAGATGTTTACTACGTGCCTAACCTGCTGCATAATTTGTTGAGCTTGGGTCAGCTCCAACACAATGGATATGAAGTGCATTTCAGTAATGATATATGCACTATAAGAGACAAGAGTATGAAAATTATAGCCAAGGTAAGTATGACCAAAAATCGGATGTTTCCAGTAACTTTCAACTACGGTCACTTACCCTGCTATAATTCAATTGCTCTTGATGATACTTGGTTATGGCACATGAGATTTGGCCACTTTAATTTCGGCGGTTTACAATATCTTGTGAAGAATAAGATGGTGTCAGGTTTGCCTTCACTTGACTTTGTTCCAAGACAGTGTGAAGCATGCATTTTGGGGAAGAAGCATAGAGAGCCATTTCCCAAAGGCAAAGCTTGGAGAGCAAAACACCCATTGCAGCTGATACATTCTGATTTGTGCTCGGTGGAAGTTCCTTCGCTCGGTGAAAGTAAGTACTTCATTACTTTTATTGATGATTTCAGTAGAAAAGCATGGGTGTATTTGCTGAAAAATAAGTCTGAAGCCTGTGACACATTCAAAAGCTTCAAAACATATGTTGAAAAACAAAGTTGCCATTTTATAAAGACTCTAAGAACAGATCGAGGCACAGAATACACTGTGTGCGATGATTTTTTGAAGAAGCATGGGATTCAACGTCAGTTGACTGCAAGGTACACTCCTCAACAAAATGGAGTTGCGGAAAGAAAGAACAAGACTGTGATGGATATGGTGCGGTCAATGCTGGCAGCAAAACAGCTGCCTAAAGAATTCTGGGCTGAAGCTGTCTCTACTGCAATTTACATATTAAACAGGTGCCCTACGAGAAGCAACCATGGAAAAACACCTTATGAGGTATGGACAGGTAGAAAACCAAATATTTCTCATTTACGAATATTTGGTTGTCTTGCCTATGCGCATGTACCCGATCCACTACGAAAGAAGCTTGACGAGAAAGCAGAAAAGAGCATATTTGTTGGCTACAGTCGACAGACAAAAGGGTACAAGCTATATAATCCAGACAGCAAAAAGGTTATTGTCAGTAGAGATGTCACCTTTGATGAACATGGAGCATGGGATTGGAAGAAAAAAGCAGTTGAGCCATCTCAACCTCCAGCACCATCATATCTTGATGACGAGGAGCATGATGAACCTGCGCAACAACAGTCTCCCTCAGAAATACAACCAATACAGCATGGTCGATCACAGAGGCAACGACGTCTACCGGCTCATTTGGAGGATTACGTTGTCGGTAATGATGTTGATACTCTAACTGACGAAGATATTTTGAACTTTGCCTTGTTTTCAGATTGCGATCCTGTGGATTTCAAGGATGCAATTGATGAAGAACGTTGGGTGAAAGCAATGGAGGAGGAAATCCATTCTATTGAGAAGAATGATACTTGGGAGCTTACCGACCTTCCAAGAGGAAAGAAACCCATTGGAGTAAAGTGGGTATACAAAACAAAGTACAGACCAACGGGAGAAGTCGACAGATACAAAACAAGGGTTTTACACTTTGAGCGAGGCCCCGTATTTCCCCAGTAGCCGTCTCTGGCAGATATTTTCACCAAGGCATTGAAGATGGAGACTTTTCTGAAGATGAAAAAGTTAATAGGAATGACCACCTATGAGGCTTTGGTTTAAGGGAGGCAATGTGAATAATAAATTAAATCAAAGCTAGATATTACTAGAATATTCTAGACTATTCTAAAATAGTCTAGAATGAGCTAGAATGTTCTAGAAGGTTTGAGAACATTATGGAGTTCTCTGGAATATTCTAGAAGATGATAGAAACCCTTTTATGTATAGTAGAGAATGTGAGAATATTCTAGAGTAGTGGAATATTCTAGAACATATGAGAATATGTAGATATGAATATTGTTTAGGATACTTATATGGAATATTCTAGAATATCGTAGAACATGGAGGTTGATGCCTATAAATAGGGGAAGACCTCCTCATTTGTAGAATGTACAAAAGGAGTGAAGCAAAGTGTGAGCCCAAGTGTGTACCAAAGTGATCCCTTGTGTAATAAAAGTTGAAGAATTACAAAAGTCTCTCTCCATATAGCTACATATATTAAACCTTCCAAACTACCTCCATTTCTTCATTTATCAACTAAACAAAATCTCTTTCCTTCTTACATTTAAAGGTCTTCTACCTTTAAATTGTTTTCCCACAGTCTTCTCTTTCTCGTGTTAGTATGAGTTAAAGTCCGTTGATTCCAGGATCACTTTTTGAGAATTGTTCTTAGTTCTTTTGGGGCTGTTTGTTCGATATAGGTTTTAGGGTTAATTTGTCACTTGTTCAATCGTTAGTTGGATTAGTATAGATTACCATAGTGATTAGTATTTTTGCCTGCAGTTTTGTGTCGATCCAATGTTTGATTATCAACTTATTTTCTTTTGATCTGTTTTAATCTTGTATGAATTGTTTGGTTCTCGTTTAATTGGATTATTGTTTTGTTAGTGTATGCTTAGTTTAATGGTTCTTCAATATTCATTGGTAGTTTAATTAAGCTTAAGTTTTGGATATAGATGAGTAGTGTAGTCGAACTAACCTTTGTTAAAGTTTAATTAAGGCAAAAGAGGTTTGGTCGGGTCAGTAATTTTTAGGAGTTTTCAAGGGTAGTTTAGGCATAGAAAAGGGTAGTTATGATAAGAATAGTAATTTTAGAATATAAGAAAGGGCAACTTAGGAATTGTATAACCAAAAGAGCATCCTAGATGCTTCTAGATTGGGGTGAAACTGTAGCTTTCAGTTTTTTGTAGTACTTACTTGGGTAGCAAGTTAGAATTATAAGTTTTAAATAAAAAAGAGAATAGGGACTGATGTGCAAACCCTTTGGCTGAAATTTTTTTTCTTCTTGGCCTATTTAAAGGCATCAATGACTTGTGAAAGGGGGCTCTTCTTCAGCCATTTTGGTAGCTCACAAAACACTTTTTCCACTCTCCTAACTTGAAAAAACCCATCTGAATTTCAGAAAGAAAATCAAAAAGAAAAAAAACAAACAGAAAGCATTTTGGGTACTGTTACATTGGTGATTTACTTCATTTTGATTGATTTTCTCCATATGGGATTACTGGTTTGTTCTGGAGCGTTTGGGTTAAATTAAACTGAGATTTTATAGAGTTTTGATGCGTGTTGATGTTATGGATGTAATCTGAGTTCGTGTTTGGTATTAGTGCTATTTTGGTCAAATTCTCCTCCTGTTTGGTACCTGGGCTATTGATCCGTTTTCTGGCTGAGTTTACTGCTGTGGTTCAATTGTTTTTGCTGCCTGCTGATGATTTTTCTTCTCTTTATTGTTTCATCTTTCCAGGTACTTCGCTTGACCTTGACAGCTGTAATATAAATTATGAAGCATGGGTTTGAAACTGAATATGAAATGACATTTTGATTCGAAATCTTAAACTGATTCATTTTGTAATATGTCAGTTAGTTCAATGTGTATTTGGAGTTGTTTCATCGATCAAGATTTGGTCCAGAGAAAGGAATTGCAATAGTATTGTAATATGTGGGTTGTTTTAGGATATATTTGTTTATGAATACTTGAATTAGTGATACAGCTGGACGCCTAGCCATTATAAAAGGTTCAATGATTTTTGCGTTTACTAAAGTGTGCTATATCAATAAGTTGTGACTAATTAGATTTAACACTGATGTTTTAGCTTGGTATTAAAATGTTTAGCGTTAATGTACACAAATTTGGGCTGTCCTTTTAATATTCTCTGAAAATTTTAAAACCAAGAACTTAGGCAAGGCGTTGGGTTTGGCGTTAGGTTAATCACTGACCTGTAGTGAATCGACCACAGGTCTCGGGCCGTTTTGAAGCCGTCGGGTGTCCCAATTCTTTGGTTGAGTTGTACTGCTAAGTGCAATTCCTATTTTTGCCCAATAACTAAATTCTCATAGTTAAGTTTTCCCTTTTGTAGAAATGCTTAATTAAACAAAAGTGTAGTCACTTTTTTTTAGGATTGACATGTTAATATATGTAGAGACGAGCCTCGTCAAATAAAAATAAATGCGGGGCCCTCAATAATGGTTACATAAAATTACTTAGAAATCGGGAGGGTCGTTTAGCGATTTTCGCGGCCTTCCCCAAATAATATTGTAATAGAATCTTTAGACTCGTTTTACTTAAAGTACCTTATTAAATTCGGGTGTGCATTTATGCAACCCAAATCCAAATCTCGATGAAGTCGAACTTTGTTGATAACCACAGGTGCCTTGATGGCGACGAGGTTAGAAACGCGTTTTCATGACGTTGTCATTCTTATAAACAAATAATGATCGAAACGTGGTTCAGAAATGGAGACAAGCCTCACCGAACAAAATAAATGTGGGGCTCTCAGTAATTGATTATTAAAAATGATTAGAATTTGGAAGGGTCGTTTAGTGAATTTCAACGGCCTTTCCTAAACAATATTACGTTAGAACCTTTAAGCACGATTTAATTAAATTTATCTTCTTAAATTCGGGGTGCGCATTGATGTGACCCAAATCCAAATCTCGATGAAGTCTAAATGTGTCAATGACTATGGGTGCCTTGATGGATACGTGGTCAAAGACACGTTTTCATGACGTCGCAAGTCTTTTAAAATTAATAATGGTGAAAGCGGTTTATTAATAAAAAGGCACATAGGCTAGAATGTATTAAAAATCAGATAAAATCAATACAACAGTTGAGCGACCGTGCTAGAAACACGGAACCCGGGAATGCCTAACACTTTCTCCCGGGTTAACAGAATTCCTTATTCGATATTCTGGTTCGCGGACTGTTAACAGAGTCGTAACCTTCCTCGGTTCGGGATTAAAATCGGTGACTTGCGACTCTGAATAATTAATAATAAATCCCGTCCTCATTGTCCTTTAATTGGGAAAATCCCTTTACGCCCTTTTACGGGGGTGTATTGTGAAAAAGGAGGTGTGACAGCTCTGGCGACTCTGCTGGGGACAAGAACCCAGAACGTTTTGTTCAGGGTTCAGAATGCGAGCTTAGATAAATTGTTGTATTATGTTATATCTGACTTTAATACATGCTTTGTGCTTAATATGCTAACTGTTACCGCTTTGAAATAATTTGAACTGTATATAAACTTTGCCGACACCCTTCTCTCTCTACCTCCGGTGATGTGCTTACTGGTTGAGACTCCTTATTTTGTTAGTGTCATACCCTGAAATAAGTAAGAGGCCGGATAAGTTATGAAGCCGGACGACCCCGCGGGTCACCTTTAAGTTTCCCCCTCCTCGATTCGAGCAGTCCGCTCGGGCACACTATCTAGAACACCGACCCAGATTTTCATAGAATAACTCGGATCCCTAATAGGAGCGCTTATTTGCATAATGTTGCATTTGACTTAGGGGAGTCAACATAGAGGTTGGGTCCGTCTAGGCCTAGCAACCTGAAATGAAAAATACCATCCTGGTGCATCCTACTTGTTCTGTGCATTTATTTGTTCGAACCTACATGTTGACCGGTTTTGAATCTTGGAATGTCAGAATGTGAGAAAAATTAAAAAATAGAGAAAATGAGAGAAATAGCCATTAGGGAGTTAATATTTGAATAAAATCCAATGCCCAACTACTGTCGAAACTCTGCCGAAATTTTGAAAAAAAAAGAAAAAAGAAAATGTTTTTTATGTAGTTTGTGTTATTAAAAGCAAAAGAAAAAAAAATGAGTCTTTTAGTTTAGGAAAAATTGTTTGAAAAATAGAAAAAATGATCATTTTGATCTGATTTCAAAATTAAGAAAACTGAGAAAAGCTTGGAGAAAGTTTTGTTTTAAAAATTTTAGTTAGTTTATTTGCCCAAACTACGCTGGTTTGATTCTCACAAGGTGTGGGATATGTAGGCAACCCTCATCGGGTCCAAACTGTCTTTCGAAAAATAGCCAAAATGTCAAAAAAAAAATCAATTTGCATCATAAATAAGTTAGGTAACGCTATTTTAAGAATAGCTAAATGCTCCCAAACGGGACCCCGGAAAGTTGACTCCATAAACGGTCAGCTTTGGTTATGTTTTGATTTTTGACCCCCCAAAGCCTTAAATTTTTCGTCCCTCGAGGTGATGAAAGGCCGTATTTACAATAGCGGGTCAATTATTTTAAATTTAAAAATATAAAAAGAGTCATAGAAGTCGAGTGATGTTTTTGCAAAATAGCCGAACGTTCCCAAACGGGACGCCGGAAGGCTGACCTTGCATAAATGGCCACTTTTAGTCATGATTTGATTTTTGACCCTCACCGCCTTAAATTCGCGTCCCCGAGGCGTTGAAAGGCCATGTTTGCAATATCGGATCTTTTATTTTAATTTGAGAAGCAAGAAGAGTCGTAGAAAAGTTGAGCAAGGTCGTTTTGTCATAAATAGTCGAATGTTCCCAAAAGGGGCGCCGGAAGGCTGACTTTGCAAAAAAGGTCATTTTTGATAGGTTAACTCGCACAGCCTTTAAATATTCGTCCCCGAAGTGCTAAAAGGTCGTGTTTTGAAAATCGAGATTTTCTTTGTTTTTAAAAAAAATCGAAAGAGAATATAGATAGTTTTATTTTTTTGAGTCCAATATAAGTTTTTCTTCTTTCTTAATCTCCTTAATAAATGTGCATGATGAGCACAACGGAAAATGAGCCTTTTTCAATAATGACAAAAGTCCCTTTCGAGTTGAAATTATGATGGAACGACTTGGGCAAAGAAGGACAGGATGAAGTAAACAAATATCTGAAGGGTCTCACGGGTTTATTAGACATCAATCCTCGGGGTGATATCATCAGAGCACTCGTTACTTTCAGGGACCCGACACATAATGTTTTCTACTTCTCGAATTTTGAGTTAACTCCAACTTTGGAAGAAATAGTTGGGTACATCGGAAATGCTGAGATTCCACTAAAAGAACAATATCTAGTTGCTCCAAGAACCATCACAGTGCAGTGGGTTTTAGATATGTTTAAGATACCCAGGGCGGTTCACAATCCAGACTTGGCGCAGGGTTTCTGCACTCCCCAATTCATATACGATAGATACGGCCATGTGGGAGGGTTCAACAACCCGGATATCAGGCTATGCAGTAGAAATAACAGGCGGAAGTGGGATGAGCACATAAGAGTGGCCTTCATGATAACCTTTTTGGGCGTCTTAGTGTTCCCAAAGAAAGATGGGAATATTGATATAAAGGTGGCCGGGATCGTTAGCACTTTGCTTAGCCAAGATGGAAGTACTCTTGCACCTATGATCGTGTCCGACCTATTTCGAGCTCTTACTGCCTGTAAAGCCGGGGGCACATCTTATGACGGGGGGAATATGTTGTTACTGATGTAGATGATCGAGCATATGTGCCACCGTTCCCAGTTTTTGAGTTATGGTTCGCCCGATAAAACTTGTATTGGAGTGTTTTACACCAGAACTGATGGGGTTAGTTTGCCTGAAGGTGTAAAGGCATTGGTATCGTACTTCCGGAAGCTCAAGGTCAATCAAATATAGTGGACTTTGGGATGGTTGCCCGTGGGACAAATCATATACATGTCAGCTGTCGGGTCACATATTCTTCTGATGGGGCTGAATAACATCCAGCCATACGATCCTTATCGGGTTTTCAGACAACTCGGAAGATATCAAATAATCCCACCAGAGGAGGATTTGAGCACTCAGGTGATTGAGATTAGCCTTGATGGACAGTTTCCTGAAGCAAGAGTTGCCGAGTGTGGAATGAAGGCCGATGCTTACAAGAAGATACTTGTGTGCTGGATCGGGCCAGGGGTGAAGTGGCGCCAAATTACCTAATGTGGTACAAGAGAGAACTTGAACATCAGAGGCCAGCTAAAAGACCTCACGTCCAAGATTTTGTTGAAACATCACGAGAGCAGTGGGATTGGCTAGCAAAAGAAGAAGGTTACCGAGTTGAGATTGGGAAGCTGAAGAAACAAGTAGAAAGTTTGAAATTCGAAAACAGTATGCAAGTCGCTGCGGATCAAGGTGAAAAGAATAAATTGACCCAAGAAAACGCAGAGCTTAAGGCCCAGATCCAACAATTGAGAGCAACCGTTGATAAACAACCGAGGAGTCAATCAGATGAATGATTGATAAAAGGGTTAAGAAATGAGGTTAGGGAGTGCCAGGATGAGTTAGAAAAATCTGAGAGTGTCATGTCAGGGCTCAAAACACGATGGGCTACAAGAGCAGCGGAGCGTCGCTAATACTTGAATCAACTCAAAAGGGACCACGAGAAAGTTGTTGACAATCTAAAGAGAAAAGTGGCTTCCCTTGAGGGTAAAGAGATCAGGCAGGCCAGTGATTTCGAGATCGAAAGTGGACAGTGTTATGATTTGTTGGCCCGAATGGAGGTAGAGGTGCAACAATTGCAAAATCAACACCTACAAGATTCTCGGGCATTAAAGACGTGCACCGACCAGATAGAACGCTTGTATACAGAAAAGAGGCAAACAAGGGACCGGATTAGAGCCATTGCTTGTGATATTTTCAGGAGATGCCGGGTCTGTGAGGATATGACCCATACAACTTTCGTTCAAGCAGTGCGGATCTATGTGAATCGAACAATGAATGATTTAGATCACCTCGAATGGGACTTGGGACCTAGGCCCGCGACGAGGCCGAACGATGCCCCGCGGGCACCTAGATTTGATTCATTAGAGTATACACAGGTTGTGTCTGTATCTTTTTCTATTTCGAGTCTGTTCGACCGTTGTTTTTCATGTCAAAATGAGTCTGTAGTTTGAAGTTGGTATTTGGTCTTAGTTTGTGTCTGTCTTCCTTTCGCAAAAATGTTTAGTTTGTAATAATTTGTGTTAGTAATGAAAATTTGAAAATTCCCAAAAACAATTACATATTATTTTCGCATTTATTTTCACGAACTACGCTTGGTCTGATTCGTGCGGGGTCACGATACGTATACAATCTCCATAGGATTCGACCGTAGTCGTATACAAAAAGAAAAAGAAAAAAATGGAGGTAAAAGAAAAGAAATAAAGATAAATGGAAAAACAAAGGCGAGAATAAAAGAAAAAGAAAGAAAAAGAAGAGCGGAAAAGCAAAGGTAAGAATAAGAGCGGAAAAAGAGCAAGAGCGGAAAAACAAAGGTAAGAATAAGAAAAGGGAAAAGAAAGAAAAGAGCGAAATAGAATGAGAAAATGAAACAAAAAATGAATGTTGGGATGATACATGTGGGCGAACAAATGCATAATATAAATGATTAAGTGTATAGGTGCATTCATGCCAATGTGCGGTTATCAATCTGTTAAAGCCTAATCGTTAACGAAGTGGTTGTTTTAAATGTGTGAGTATAGGCAGGTGGTTAGTTGATTGGCAATTCTAGAAACTTACCAGTACAACACCCGGTCGAAAGATAAAGAAATGAATGGACAGGATTCGGATACTAGTATTGTGGACCCCACGAAAGAGTTCGAGGTGACCGATGTGGGGGCTATGAAAGAAGAGATGAAGAAGTTGAAAGCCCAAATGGATGCCATGCACCAGGCTTGGTCTCAAGGGCACCCAACACCATTATACCCCGCCAACCCCTCTTATATCCCGCACCTAGTGCAGGCTCAGGAGCCTCCTACTCCCGAAACATCTCCACCCTTCCAGTATAACACCCACGGGTATGCCACTACTTCATACGCTCCACCAGCTCCACCACCCAAACAAAATCCTCCTCCGCTCGTGGCTCCAATATTTGTGGCTCCCTCTTCAGCTCCATTACAAAGGTCATCTAGTGAACCACTATTCCAAGCCCATGACACCAAATACTACCCTCCTGAACCCACTTTTAAGGCTCCTGAGCCATATTCATATACCCCTCACTTTAAGATCCCAGAGGCAGTGGTTAAACCAATTAAGAATGCTGAGCATGAGGACGTGATTAGAAAGTTCAAAAGCCTGGAGCAATTCTTCAGGAACATGCACGGGTTGGGCAGTCAAGTTAGTGTTGGCTATAAAGATTTGTACCCTTTCCCTGACGTCTAGTTACCCGCAGGGTTCAAGATCCCTAAATTTGACCTGTACGAGGGACACGGCGACCCGGTGGCTCACCTGCGAGGATTCTGCAGTAAGATGAGAGGTGCTGGGGGAAAAGATAAATTACTGATAGCCTACTTCGGTCAAAGCCTGAGCGGGTCTGCATTGAAGTGGCACAAGACAGGACCCTAACCGATGGTATACATGGGATGATCTGGCACAGGCGTTCATTGGCCATTTTCAATACAACCTCGAGATAGTCCCTGATCGTCTGTCATTGTTGAAATTTGAGAAGAAGCCAGGAGAAAGCTTTAGAGAATTTGGTTTCCGATGGAGGAAACAAGCAGCCAGAGTCGATCCCCCAATTAGGGAAAACGAGATGGTATAGTACTTTCTGCAAACGTTGGAGCCGACATACTTCGGTCATCTAGTGATGTCTGTGGGTAAATCATTCAATGAAGTAGTAAAGATGGGCGTCATCATTGAAGAGGGTTTAAAGTCTAACAAAATCTTGAGTTATTCAGCACTGAAAGCAACCACGCAGGCCATACAAAATGGTACTGGTGGTGTGCTGGGAAAGAAGAAAAAGGCAGAAGTGGCCACAACAGAAGCTAGCACCTGGTCCAGGCCCAGCAATCCTCCACCCTACTATAGCCAACCCAGACCCCACCACCCAAACTACCCATATACCTCATACGACCCACCACATCATTACTACCCACCACAAAAACCACACTTCTTTGTCCACCATGCCCAGACATACACAGCCTCCGCCGCACCTGCAATGGCGTGCACCGGTTCCCCAAGACATATATACACCTCCACAAAACAGCCATCCACACCCCAGGGCTAACAGACCACGACCTTGCTTTCGCCCGAACCAAAATTTTCGGAATGAGAGGGGCCCAAACAGAAGAAATTTTACCCCATTGGGAGAATCTTACACTGTTTTATTCCATAGACTGAAACAGTTGGGAATGTTAACCCCAATCGAGCCAAAAGTACCAAACCCACCTCCCAGAAACCTGGGCCAATCCGTTAGCTGTGAGTATTGCTATGGAATGCCGGGGCATGAAACTAAAAAATGTTGGAAGTTGAAGAGTGCGGTGCAGGAGCTTATTGACAATCGCCGTATTGAAGTACAAGCCCCGGAGGCATCAAACATCAATTAGAAATCGCTGCCAGCATATCACGAGACTAACATGATTGAGTTGGTGCATAAGGGTGGAGAGGTGAAGAAACCCTCACAAACCGTGATGATGATTCGTGCTATTGAGACCAGTTCAAAAGAGAAGTTGACTGGGGTACAGGCAGGGGTGAAGTTGAACGGTACAAGTGACAAGCCAATGGTAGTGATGTGGAAAGAATCATATGTTGTTGCAAAGAAGCCGGAACCAGTCAAGTTGGTGGTACCATGGGCATCGTCTGCACCCGTAGTTGTTGTGAAAGGTGCTTACATAGAGCCACTGATCATCAAGCTGGTAGTCCAGTTATCTGCGATTGATAGCAAAGTCGTGCCATGGAAATATGAGAAGGTGATTGTAACATACAAGGAAAAGAAATTGAGGAAGAGAGTTGTGAAGCGCAAGGGTTGACTCGATCGGGGCGTTTCTTCGCTCCCGAGGAGTTGAGAAAGGCTAGGGCTACTAAAGACTGTCCACTAATGGTCAAGAAGATCGTTACGGAGGAGGAAGCGGATGAGTTTCTAAGAAAAATGAAGGTACAGGACTATTCCATTGTCGAGCAACTGAGAAAAACACCGGCCCAGATCTCGTTGTTGTCATTGTTGATCCACTATGATGATCATCGCTGAGCTTTAATGAAGATATTAAATGAAGCTCATGTGCCTGATAAGACTTCAGTGAACCACTTGGAGACAATTGCTAATAAGATCTTTGAGGTAAATAGGATATCGTTTTCGGATGATGAGTTGCCCGTGGAAGGAATAGAGCATAATAAAGCCCTTTACTTGACAGTCAAATGTGAAGATTCAGTGGTGACCAGGGCATTGATAGATAATGGGTCTAGTGCCAATATTTGCCTGATGCCTACACTAAACAAGCTAAAGATCGTAATGACAAAATCTGCAGGAACAATGTACGTGTCCGAGGGTTTGACGTAGGTGGAACAGACACGGTGGGGGACATTATCCTCGAGTAGACCATCGGCCCAGTTGATTTTACTATGGAATTCCAGGTGTTGGACGCTGCAGTATCATACAATCTTTTGTTGGGACGACCATGGATCCATGCAGCTAAAGCAGTGCCCTCCTCACTACATCAAATGGTCAAATTTGAATGGGACAAGCAAGAGGTGGTGCTACATGGAGAAGACCCCACAAGCACTGGAGGTGATGCTATTGTGCCCTTTATAGAAACTGATGACGATAAGGGGCCATGGGTCTATCAGGTTTTTGACACGATCACGGTGAACAAGGTACCAGAGGGTAAAAGCATTCCACTTCCCCGGTTAGCAGCTGCAACCATCATGGTGGTTACAGAAATGATGGGTAATGTGTTCGTGCCAGGAAAAGGTCTGGGTTCTAAGCTTCAGGGCATTGTTCAACTTGCCTAAGAATTTAGACACCTTCGAGCTGGGGTTCAAGCCAACAACAATAGATATCAGAAGGGCTCGTAAGTTGAAAAAGAAAGCTTGGGTTCTCCCCAAACCAATTCCACGTCTGTCCAAGTCCTTCGCTAGGCCGAGGGCTAAAAAGTAGTTAGCAACACAGGCGACGGGTTCATTAATTGGTGCAAAGGGGAATTTGGACGAAGTGTTTGAAAGGGTATTTGCAGAAGTAAACATGGTTGAGGCTGGTGAAGGTTCCAGTAATGCAGGCATTCAGCACATTGGGCCACATGCTAGGATGAATAATTGGAAAGCCACTCCTCTGCCAGTTCGGAGGGAGTCGTGGTAGTGGGACTCTATTTTTCTTTTTTATTTTCACCTGGATTATTCCAGGGTTTGTAATGATTGTGACTATGTTCCGTCCATTTAGATGAGCTAAGCCATGTTATCTTTACATTTTAATGAAATGCAATTTTCTTTCCTTCTTCTTTCCTAATTTTGTTTTCATTTTTCTTTTCTGTACAGTTCTTTTTATGCTGATATCAATGACATGACATGCATGAGGACTTCTCGGCCCATTTTTATAAGCCAACCTAACTCAGAAATAATAATACAAGAAATTGAATGTGATGATGAAGAGGAATATGATGATGATGATGATGAAGCCTCTGAGGAAATTAGTAAGGAATTAAAACACTTTGAGGAAAAACCCAAACCGAACTTAAATGACACAGAAACAATTAACCTAGAGGACCAAGATAATGTCCGTGAAACTAATATAAGTGTTCATCTGGAGCCGCAGCTCAAGGAAGAAATAATCGCGGCACTATTGGAATATAAAGACGTTTTTGCTTGGTCCTATGATGATATGCCGGGACTGAGTATCGATTTGGTGGCTCACAAATTGCCTACCGATCCATCACTCCCACCTGTTGAGCACAAACTGAGAAAGTTCAAAACATACATAAGTGTGAAGATTAAAAAAGAGATTACTAAGCAGTTTGATGCAAAGGTCATTCGGGTTACACGGTATCCCACCTGGTTAGCTAATGTTGTGCCTGTGCCAAAGAAAGATGGCAAAACCAGGGTGTGCGTTAATTATCGAAATCTCAACAAGGCGTGTCCAAAAGACAACTTTCTATTGCCAAACATCCACATATTGATCGACAATTGTGCCAAACATGAGATTGGTTCTTTTGTGGATTGTTATGCGGGTTATTATCAGATCTAAATGGACGAGGAAGATGCAGAAAAGACGGCATTCATCACACCGTGGGGAACATATTGCTATGGGGTCATTCCATTCGGTTTGAAAAATGCCGGGGCAACTTACATGAGGGTTATGACAACGATCTTCCATGATATGATACATAAAGAGATTGAGGTGTACGTAGATGATCTGATTGTGAAATCGAGGAAGCAGTCTGACCACGTCAGGGATTTGAGGAAATTATTTCAAAGGCTTCGCATGTACAACCTCCAACTCAATCCTGGGCGAAGTGTGCTTTTTGTGTGCCATCTGGAAATTTGCTAGGGTTTGTAGTCAATCGCCGGGGTATTGAATTGGATCCATCGAAGATTAAGGCCATTCAGGAATTGCCGCCCTCCGAGAAACAAAACTGATGTGATGAGTTTGTTGGGAAGGTTGAACTACTATAGCAATTTTATTGATCAGCTCACCACTACTTGTGAACCCATTTTCAAACTGCTAAAGAAAGATGATGCGGTTAAATGGATGGATGTCAGAAAGCTTTTGATAAGATAAACGGATATTTGTTGAATCCGCCCGTGTTGGTTCCGCCAGAACTAGGGAGGCCTTTGATTCTGTATCTGATAGTCTTGGATAATTCGTTTGACTGTGTACTGGGGTAGCATGATGTCACAGGCAGGAAGGAGCAGGCGATCTACTATCTCAGCTAGAATTTCACGTCTTACGAGGTTAAGTACACTCATCTGGAGAGGACGTGTTGCGCCCTAACTTGGGCGGCGCAAAAATTGAAACATTATTTGTCGTCCTACACTACTTACCTCATATCTCGGTTAGATCCACTAAAGTATATTTTCCAGAAGCCTATGCCCACGGGAAGGCTTGCAAAGTGGCAGATTTTGCTTACAGAGTTTGATATTATCTATGTGATCCGGACTGCAATGAAAGCGCAGGCTTTAGCTGATCACTTGGCTGAGAATCCAATTGATGACGATTATGAGCCTTTAAAAACTTACTTCCCTGATGAAGAGGTAATGCATATTGATGAGTTGGAGCAGGTAGAGAAACCAGGATGGAAACTGTTCTTTGATGGAGCGGCAAATATGAAAGGCGTGGGAATATGAGCCGTACTTATTTCTGAAACAGGTCAGCACTATCCTTTTACGGCTCAGCTTCGTTTTTATTGTACGAACAACATGGCGAAATATGAAGCATGTATTCTGGGACTGAGGTTGGCTCTAGATATGGGAGCCGTACTTATTTCTGAAACAGGTGAGCACTATCCTGTTACGGCTCAGCTTCATTTTTATTGTACGAACAACATGGCGGAATATGAAGCATGTATTCTGGGACTGAGGTTGGCTCTAGATCATGGGTGACTCGGACCTACTGGTACACCAAATTCAAGGAGAATTGGGAACACGGAATTTGAAGTTGATACCGTACCGACAGTGTTTGCACGAGCTCTGTCAACGGTTTTAGTCGATAGAGTTCAGGCATATCCCGAGGGTCCATAATGAGGTTGCCGACGCTTTGGCTACTTTGGCGTCGATGTTGCACCATCTAGATAAGCCTTACGTGGACCCATTGCATATTTAGGTCTACGATCAGAATGCTTATTGCAATATGATATAAGAGGAGCTTGACGGTGAGCGTGGTTTCATGACATAATAGAATATATCAGGATGGGAGTATATCCGGCACAGGCCACCAGAGATCAGAAAGTAACTATTCGTCGATTGGCAAGTGGGTTTTTCCTGAGTGGAGGAGTACTGTACAAAAGAACACCAGATCTCGGACTATTGAGGTGCATGGATGCGAGGCAAGCCACGGCTATCATGACTACGGTACATTCTAGAGTCCGTGGACCGCACATGAACGGATATGTTTTGGCAAAGAAGATCTTATGGGTAGGGTATTATTGGCTTACTATGGAGCGAGATTGTATCATTTTGTACGCAAATGTCATCAGTGCCAATTGCATGGAGTTTTGATTCATTCTCCACCGTCAGAATTGCATACGATGTCAGTGCCATGGCCTTTTGTGGCTTGGAGCATGGATGTTATTGGGCCGATTGATCCAGCGGCATTAAATGGGCATAGGTTTATTCTGGTAGCAATAGATTATTTTACCAAGTGGGTGGAAGTGAAGACATTCAAGTCTTTGACTAAGAAAGCCGTGGTGGATTTTGTGCATGCGAACATTGTTTGTCGGTTTGGTATACCAAAGGTGATTATCACAGACAATGGGGATAATCTCAACAGTCATTTGATGAAGGAAACATGTGAGCAATTCAATATTACTCACCGTCATTCTACTCCATATCGCCCTAAAGCAAATGGTGCGGTTGAAGCAGACAACAAGAATATCAAGAAAATACTGCGGAAGATGGTTGACGGGTCTAGACAGTGGCATGAGAAGTTGCCTTTTTCATTGTTGGGATATTACACCACCGTTCGTACTTCGGTGGGAGCGACTCCTTATTCACTGGTGTATGGCACCGAGGCAGTAATGCCCGCAGAAGTGGATATCCCATCACTTCGAATCATTGCGGAGGCTGAAATCGACGATGATGAATGGGTAAAGACCAGTATGGAACAATTGAGTTTGATTGATGAGAAAAGGTTGGCATCAGTTTGCCATGGTACCAGCGAAGGATGCCAAAAGTGTACAACATGAAAGTACGTCTGAGGAAGTTCGAGGTCGGACAGTTGGTGTTGAGGCATATTTTGCCCCATTGGGCCGAAAATAAAGGAAAGTTTGCCCCAAACTGGCAAGGGCCATTTGTAGTAACCAGAGTGTTGTCTAATGGCGCACTATATTTGACAGATATAGAAGGAAAATGTGTAGAAATGGCCATCAATTCCGATGCGGTCAAGAAATATTATGTATGATTTGTCTGAATGTACTTGCTCGTATTTGGCAGATTTTAAAGATTGAAATGAAGAAGGCATTTCGTTCTGCTACCAAACACATTTATCCCTTGTCATCCCCTTTGAGCCTTACTTATTTTCGTTCATACCCCTATTTTGGAATCAACGGCACAATAAAAAACGCAGGTGCCAAACATAAAGATAAATGGAAGAAAAGAAAGGAAAAAGAAAATAAACGAAAGGAAGAAAAAGAAAAGATAAAAGAAGAAAAGGAAAGAAAAGAAAAGAAGAGAAAGGAAAAATGAAAAGCCAGAAAGAAAAGAAAAGAAAACAAAGGAAGAGAAAAAAATAATCACAACAAAAGTAATTATGATAACGTGAACTACGTTTGACTTGATCCCGAAAGATACGTAGGCAGCCTTCCTCTGAGGTTCAGCCATACCAAAATAAAATTCCAAAAGTCCCCAAGCAAGAAACTGGGGTAGAAGTTGTGATTGTTGTGAGAGATTAGATTCCGAAAGTTGTTATTTAACCCATTTTGAAATTGTTTTGAGCCTTTTTATACCTTTATTTCTAAACCATCCAAAAGCCTACATTACAGTCCAAAGAAAGACCTCATGATCAAATTTTGAGAAATGCCAAGTCGAGCAGGAAAATGTGAATCACTACAGGGGCAACACTTTGGTCCAAGCAAGAAAGTAAAAGAAAAAAATGAGAGAGTCTTATTGGTGAAAACCCTCACGGGAACCGTAAGGCGATGTGAGGTGAGAGAAAATAAAAATGAGAGAGTCTTAGCGGTGAAAACCCTTACGGACACCCTAGGGCGAAAGTAAGAGGAGAAATGGCAAGCTGAGAAAGTCTGTTGGTGAAAACTGTTTCGTGGCATCGCATGTTAAATGAGGTTAAGGTTTGGGTAATGTAATCAAGTGATTTAAGTTCTGGGCAATAAAGTATGGCAATCGAGAGATAGGTTGGGCCGGTTAGTCTGAAATGCATGTCATGATCATTGGTGCCAGCTGTCCCGGCCAAACAAGGTTCTTTTCTTTTTTCCTTTTCAACAGTCATCTGATTTTGGATTCTTCGTATCCTTAACTCATAAAATTATTGCATTTCATTCTCTTTTGGGGTTTTGTTTGTCTAAAATGTTCCAGTGTCAGTTTTGTTCAATGCAAAGGGGAAAGGATTTCAAAGCCCACTGTCGACTTCCAAAAATGGTAAAGCATAATGTGGCCAGAGAATGCCAACAACAATGTGATGTAAAGTGAAGTAGGGGAAGTCGCCGGAAGTTTCATCGGCAGAATATTTGGGAAATAGTGGGAAATGTGAAGGTTTAGGAAAAAAGGGTCAGAATAGCGAAACAACGGTACAAGTACAAAAGCACTCAGTTGCAAGAAATTAGGGAAGATGAAAGTCGGTCAGAAAGTCAGGCAGTTCAGAGGAAGTCAGAAAACACAAAGCAAGGCAATGGAAGGATGATGCAGCAAGAATGCCATCAACTATCCACCATTTTTAAACTAACAAATTTTTGGTGATTGAATTAGGGGCAGAAAAATCATTTGTCAAGAGAAGCAGGAGAGAAAAGCAGGCAGTAATCAAGTTTAATCGCAAGTGTGGCATGGTAATGAGGAGTAGCATAAGGAGATGTTGAAATCAGGAGCCTCCTAAAAAACAGAGGAATACATCTCGGTCTTTGACTTTTAAAGTTACAATTTCAGTCTTGTCGCAATGAAAGTTTTAGTTTTTAATCCTTATTAGTATGTGGTAACAAGCCTCAGTTTTCCCAAATTGGGGCAGCAGGTTTTTGTTGTTTTGTCTATTTTTGTGAAGTCAGGAGCCCGCCTGGAGAATAGAGGAATACATTGCAAGTTTTAGTAGTCAGGAGCCCGCCTAAAGAATAGAGGAATACAATTCAGTTAGCAATCAGGAGCCCGCCTGGATGACAGAGGAATACATGCATTTACAATTCAAAAATTATGAACCCGCCTGAAGAATAGAGGTGGTACCATTCAAGTTGTTAGTTTTTAAATCAAATCCCTTCATTTATGATGGTGATCAGGTGCCCGCCTGGAGAACATAGGTCCGCATTTCAAATTTCAGAAGTCAGGAGTCTGCTTGGAGAGCAGAGACATACATTTCAATCAAGAGTTTGCCTGGAGAATAGAGACATGCATTTAGAACTTTTAAAGTCAGAAGTCCGCCTGGAGAACAGAGACGTACATGTCAAGTTTGAAGTTAGGAGTCCGCCTGGAGAACAGAGAAATATATTTCAAGTCTGAAGTCAGGAGTCCGCCTGGAGAACAGAGACATAAATTTCAAGTTAGCAGTCAGGAGTCCACCTGGAGAACGGAGACATACATTTCAAGTTAGCAGTCAGGAACCCGCCTGAAAAACATGGGTGATTTAATTCAAATTTTTAGTTTCCAATAAATATCCTCGTCTATTTTGAAGTCAGGAGTCCTCCTGGAGAACAGAGACATACAATTCAAAAATTAGTAGTCAGGAGCCCGCCTGGAGAATGGAGGTGTTAAATTTTAGGTTATATTTGAAATTGGGAGCCCGCCTGGAGAATGGAGGTGTTAGATTTTAAGTATAGTCACAGTCAAGAGCCCGCCTGGAGAACAGAGGTATACAATTCAAGTTTAAGAAATCAGGATCCCACCTGTACAACAGAGATATTTCAAATCAAGTTTAATTCAATTTCTATTAATATCCAGTAACACGTACCCAGTTTCCAAACTGGGGCAGAATGTTTTCTTTGTTTTGACTATTTTTGTAAAGTCAGGAGCCCACCTGGATAACAGAGGAATACATTCAAGTTCAAGTTTATTCAAGTTCAGCAAGGTGGAGAGAAAGAACATCTCAGTTAGCAAGTTGAAGTAACAACAATAGATTTTACCAAGGAAACACAAGACAACAAGGAAGTACAATATGCAAGTTTGAAGATTGTAGATAAGATTTTTGTAATGAGTAGTTTATAGCTTAGGCTAGCTTCTTTTATTTTTGATTGATGTAATAAGGAAGGTCAGCAGGCAGTAGCAGCAGCGGCAATTGCAGTGAAATCACAGCTACTGATAGTCCCAGCTACCAGACATTCCCGAACTACACTGACCTGATTCCTGTTTAGCCCAGGATATGTAGGCAACCTCTGAAGCAGGGTGCGGTCAAACTTTTCAAAAATGCTTCATACGAAATTTTCAAATGGGTAAAAATCACTCATATTTGCTCACTTGTCTTTGCACGAAAACTGTTTGTGTTTCCGAGCAATGAGGGCAGCTGTGAGCACATGATTTTTGCCATATATATGAATAATTCCCAAAAATATCCAAACAAAATGACTTTTCCTTATTTTTACAATTTTTTTGAATTTTTATATTATTTTTTGTTATTTGTTTGCATTTTATTTGCGCATGTTAATTCATATGAAAATACAAAAATATGCATTTGCATTTAGGACATAATTTCATATTTTTAGGATCAATTTGGGGTTAGTTAATCTTAGAAAATGCATGAAAAATCACAAATATATTTCATTTTTGCATCTTTATTAGTTTGATTATGAAATTGTCGCAAAATAGTTTTTAAAGTAATTTTAGGTATTAATTAGTTTAGTTTGATTTTTTATGTTATTTCTGCAATCTTTTAAATCTACAAAAATTATAAAAATTACAAAAAGGGAAAATTAAAATAAAGAGAAACTAATTGAAATGAAAAGCAAAAACAAAGAAGGGATCTTCAATTAAAAAAAACAATTTGGGCTGATCAAGTTTAATTCCCCATCCCCAAAACCTAATCCGGCCCACACTCAATCCCCAATACCCGGCCGGACCACCCTATTAACCAAACGACGTCGTTTTGTCGTCTCTCAATCTTGGCCGTCGAGGTTCATCAGATCAAGCGGCCATGAACTAAAACCCATTTATTATATAACTGTCCTAACCGACCCCCTACCCCCATCGTCTCCCTCACTCCCCATCTTCAGAAACCCTAGCCCAGCCGTCCTGAAATTCCTTCGCCGTCAATGGCGACGCCGGGGTCCAAACCCAACAAACACCGTTAGCTCTCCTCACTATCCTCTTCCCAACCTTGCCTCCATCCTACTTCAAATCTAAGAACAACCCTTCAAAGTTTAGTTTAAAGTTCTGATTCGAAACTCTAGTTCCTCCAAACGCACCCAAATCAATACCATACAATCTCCTTAACATCCTTTACCCAAATCTCAACCCAAAACCCTACAAATCCGTTTTCAAATCATCATGTCTGAGATCTAGGTTTTCAGCTACACCTGTTCTCATGCGGTTCCAGACAATGTTACGCGTTTGTTGTGTCAAAATGAACGCATGATATTATCTAGAGCCGTATCGGAAGTCAATCAGGTAGATATGAAATCCAAGTTCAAGAGCCTGGAGTAAAGTTCAATTGGTGAGTTATTCGTTCTGTCCATTTTCGTCTTCTCTTTCTCGTGTTAGTTTGAGTTAAAGTCCGTTGATTCCAAGATCACTTTTTGAGAATTGTTCTTCGTTCTTTTGGGGATGTTTGTTCGATATAGGTTTTAGGGTTAATTTGTCATCTGTTAAATTGTTAGTTGGATTAGTATAGTTAACATAGTGATTAGTACTTTGCTTGCAGTTTTTTGTCGATCCAATATTTGATTATCAACTTATTTTCTTTTGATCTATTTTAATCTTGTATAAATTGTTTGGTTCTCGTTTAATTGGATTATTATTTTGTTAGTTTACGCTTAGTTTAATGGTTCTTCCGTATTCATTGGTAGTTTAATTAAGCTTAAGCTTTGGATATAGCTGAGTAGTGTAGTTGAACAAACCTTGGTTAAAGTTTAACTAAGGCAAAAGAGGTTTGGTCAGGTCAGTAATTTTTAGGAGTTTTCAAGGGTAGTTTAGGCATAGAAAAGGGTAGTTCTGATAAGAATAGTAATTTCAGAATATAAGAAAGGGTAACTTAGGAATTGTATAACCAAAAGAGCATCCTAGATGCTTCTAGATTGGGATGAAACTGTAGCTTTCAGTTTTTGGTAGTACTTACTTGGCTAGCAAGATAAAATTATAGGTTTTAAATAAAAAGGGGAATAGGGACTGATGTGCAAACCCTTTGACTGAAATTTTCTTTCTTCTTGGCCTATTTAAATGCATCAATTACCTTGTGAAAGGGCGTTCTTCTTCAGCCATTTTTGGTAGCTCACAAAACACTTTTTCCACTCTCCTAACTTGAAGAAAACCATCTGAATTTCAGAAAGAAAATCAAAAAGAAAAAAAACAAACAGAAAGCATTTTGGGTACTGTTACATTGGTGATTTACTTTATTTTGATCGATTTTCTCCATCTGGGATTACTAGTTTGTTCTTGAGCGTTTGGGTTGAATTAAACTGAGATTTTATAGAGTTTTGATGCGTGTTGATGTTATGGATGTCATCTGAGTTCGTGTTTGGTATTAGTGCTATTTTGGTCAAATTCTCCTCCTGTTTGGTACCTGGGCTATTGATCCATTTTCTGGGCTGAGTTTACTCTGTAGTTCAATTATTTATGCTGTCTGCTGCTGATTTTTCTTCTCTTCATTGCTGCTGCTGATATAAACTGTGAAGCATGGGTTTGAAACTGAATATGAAATGACATTTTGATTCGAAATCTTAAACTGATTCATTTTGTAATCTGTCAGTTAGTTCAATGTGTATTTGAAGTTGTTTCATCGAGCAAGATTTGGTCCAGAGAAAGGAATTGCAATAGTATTGTAATATGTGGGTTGTTTTAGGATATAGTTGTTTATGAATACTTGCAATTAGTGATACAGCTGGACGCCTAGCCATTATAAAAGTTTCAATGGTTTTTGCGTTTACTTGAGTGTGCTATATTAAAATTTAACACTGATGTTTTAGCTTGGTATTAAAATGTGTAGCGTTAATGTACTCAAATTTGGGTTGTCCTTTAATATTCTCTGAAAAATTTAAAACCAGGACCTTAGGCAAGGCGTTGGGTTTGACGTTAGGTTAATCACTGACCTGTTGTGAATCGACCACAGGTCTCCAGTTGGACCGTTTTGAAGCCGTCGGGTGGCCCAATTTGTTGGTTGAGTTGGACTGCTAAGTGCAATTACTACTTTTGCCTAAATTCACATAGTTAAGTTTTCCCTTTTGTACAAGTGCTTAATCAAACAAAATTGTAGTCACTTTTTTTAGGATTGACCTGTTAATAAATGTTGAGACGAACCTCGCCAAACAAAAACAAATGCGTGACCCTCAATAATGGTTACATAAAATTGCTTAGAAATCGGGAGGGTCGCTTAGCGAATTTCGCGGCCTTCCCCAAATAATATTGCGATAGAATCTTTAGACTCGTTTTAATTATAGTACCTTCTTAAACTTGGGTGTTCATTGATGCAACCCAAATTCAAATCTTGACGAAGTCAAAATGTGTTGATAACCACGGGTGCCTTGATGGCGACGAGGTTAGAAACGCGTTTTCATGACGTCGTAATTCTTATAAACAAATAATGATCGAAAAGTGGTTCAAAAATGGAGACGAGCCTTACCAAACAAAATAAATGTGGGGCCCTCAGTAATTGGTTATTAAAAATGATTAGAATTTGGAAAGGGCCGTTTAGCGAATTTCAACAGCCTTTCCCAAACAATATTACGTTAGAACCTTTAAGCGCGATTTAATTACATTTATCTTCTTAAATTTGGGTGTGCGTTGATGCGACCCAAATCCAAATCTCGATGAAGTCAAAATGTGTCAATGACGACGGGTGCCTTGATGGCGACGTGGTCAAAGACACGTTTTCACGACGTCGCAAGTCTTTTATAAATAAAAATCATATAGGCTAGCATGTATTAAAAATCAGATAAAATCAAATACAACAGTTGAGCGACCGTGCTAGAACCACAGAACCCGGGAATGCCTAACACCTTTTCCCGGGTTGACAGAATTCCTTATCCGAATTTCTGGTTCGCGGACTGTTAACAGAGTCATAATCTTCCTCGGTTCGGGATTAAAATCGGTGGCTTGGGACACCATAAATCTCCCAAGTGGCGACTCTGAATAATTAATAATTAATCCCGTCCCGATTGTCCTTTAATTGGAAAAACTCCTTTACGCCCTTTTGCGGGGGTGTATAGTGAAAAAGGAGGTGTGACAATTAGCAAAAGATAAAATTCAAAAAAAAAATTTAATGCACGTGTAAAATATGCACAGTTACTTGCATGCATATAAAAGTTCTACCAAGAAATTATTTAAAACAATATACTCACTAGATTGTGATGACCAACAGAACAAGTGCGACAAATAAATATCACAAATAACTCACTCAACCAGAAAGTATACATCAGATTTAAAAAGATCAAGGATGGATAAACTTTGAAAGAATGAAAATCTAAATTTTGATCTTTACTAAGAGAGACTGTAAAAGACAAAGAAAGGCTGAAGGAAAAACTTACCAACTTAATGAACTCACACTAAAAATGAGTGAGGACCTAACATTACAAACAAAGAGATGAGACACGTACCAATAGAACTTTGTTGTTATTAAAAGGAAAGTGATAAATGGACTAAACATACATCAATGACATATATCTTTTTTTGCTTCATACATACACTTTCATGATTTTTCCACTTCTTCCTATATTTCCTCTTTTCCTCCTTGTAATAGTCATGTTTGATCCAAGAAAACAAACACCCAATGATAATTAGTAGCCTCTAAATTTTGGTTTTCAAGTATAAAAAAAGTTGGATTGGACTAACAATGATGGTGGAGAAGGAATCCAATTCTAAGTTCAAGAAATTGAAGAACATGAAGATGGTGGTGTTGAATCTAGTGCTTCATCACCACCCTTATGGCAAAATAGCCCTCCAATAAGTCAAATTTTATTATAGTATAAATTATTGGTCACTTTCACCGAGTTCTAGAGCTCAAGCCATAGCTAGAGGCCAATGGGAACTCATGGAAATGGCCAAGAACATGCATGAATCTTGCTATGAGTTTTCTTTAAAGGATCTTGTTGAGCAACCTACTATAGCATTTGAATCTCAAAAATTGCTTAATCAAGAAGGAGAAAAACCAAATTGTGCAGCATAGTGTGAAGATAAAGAGGCAAGAGAGTAGCAACATGAATAAGAAGAATAACGATCAAATTAAGATAGCCAAGATGATGAGAAGTAAAAGTATTGATAATGGAGGGCTGTTTCTCAAGATGGTTTCCCCCGTTCTTTTGAGACCAAAGAGGAAAAAGAAGAATTCAGCAAATACAACTAATAAAGTTTCCCCTAAGCCTGAAGAGTGTGAAAACTCTTCAAAGAGTTTGGAAAAAGACTGGTGGAAGAAGAGATTTTCTAGCTCAAGTAAGAGTGATAGTAGCAGAACAAACAATATTAGTGGAAGCACATGCAGAAATAAAAGTAGTGGCAGCAGTTCTAGCAGCATCACTAATAGAAAGAAACAATGGCAACATGTATATATCTTGATCTTTTAATTTGCCAACTCAAACAACTATTGATATTTCTTCAGACCACTAAAGGAATCCAACCATCGTTTTGCAGGTTCAGGCGAACCCAAATGATACACATATGCAAGTAGAAAAGAACAATGAAACTATTAATTTATTCCTAAAATCGTATCTACAGAGTATGCTTGAAATATAAAGCACGACCATTTAAAAATATAACCAAACTTGTAACATCAGAAAAAGAAAGTGTAGAATGTATCTCTTACAGTTGAAGTAGTGTCCATTCCCAACTTGAGCAATTTTTCCTTTTAAAACCCTGTTAAATAAAAATAAGGAGACCATTATATTCCAATTAAATAAATTACAAATATCCAATAATATCATGTATTGAGAATCTAAAAATCACAAAATAAGAACAGCGAAAAAATGTAAACAAGTAGACCCACATTTTAAGTAGCAATCTGGTTGCAAAACTTTCATAGCCGAGGAAGACCAGTTAGAAAGATACTATAATGAATTTACCAAGAAAACTGAATAAAAAAATAATTACAGTAATTTATATTTTTCGCTGATGACTTTCTATGAGCTGAATTCATAAGAAATAAAAATGGATTTCGACCAAATAATGCCCACAAGGACCAATTGCAATATCAAGGCTCAATCTGCAGTCTGCGTTTCTAATGGGGCAAAGAGAAGGATACCATACCATAATTGCAAAAGAACCTGTTGCATGTGATAGAAAAAGCCTCAAATCACATACCATCCAAGGTTTTCAAGCCAACATATTGTCTGATTGTGTCCATGCCCAAATAAAAAAATCAGCAACTTAAGCAAGTCCATTTCTCAATTTCTCCGTAGCGAGAAAATTGAAGCAACCGATAACATTTAAATAGAACAGGAAAAGCAAATAACACAAAAAATTAAGTAGAAAATACTGAAAAAAGGGAAAGAGGTAGAAGAAGCACTCAAGAGAGAAAGAGAAGGTGAAGAAGAAAGAAAAATAAGAAGACAAAGGGTCTGGCCACAATCAACACGTGAAAACCAGAGAAAGTTCAAAAGAAGTGAAGAATGTAGTGATTGTAAAATTTGAGAAGAAGATTAAATCAAGATTGAGGGTTTTCCTGAAAATGATGAGAAGATGAATCAATATGAATAGTCCTTCGAAAACTAGGGAGAGTTTTAGAGTTTGTGTCAGATATATTAACAAGGAAACAAAGCAGTTTTACACCTAAATAATTAATTGGCAGAGCAAATGTCATTTATGCCCTTGGTCGACCAACAAGCCTTTTCTATATAATAGAAGTACTTTGATGCATGTTGGTAAGAGCCAGTTTGGACATACAATTTCTTTTCCAAATTTTTTTCGCTGTCAGCGTTCGATCATAAAATTTTAAATTTTCACTTAAAGATATAATTTGAAAATTTTCGAAAATTTGACAAAACTTCAAAAGATTATTTTTTAAATTTTACTTAAATCACTTACAAAACTTCAAAAACAACCCAAATTGAAATTTATGTCCAAACACAACTCTAAATTTTAAATATTTTTATTTAGTGAAAAAAAATTTTCAACCATTTTTTGAAATTTTACAATTCTTATGTCTAAACGCCTACAAAATATTTTAGGTAGTGGTCAATTGTTAATACATTTCATTTTATCTGTTGAATGTGGATAAATTAATATTTGTGGATGCCCTTTTACTTCTAATTTTGTTTTGCCTTTTCCTTTTGCATGTCATGTTATTCATGGTTTATGTTTATATAATTATGTATTGTGATTTCTGCTGAAATTACTAATACTTTTTTATTTTTGTTTCTGTTTTTTCTTTTCTTTTCTAAGCCGACGATCGATTGGAAATATCATCCTAATACTTTCGGGAAATATCCTTTTCTTCATGTTGTTGTTTTGGTTTGGGAATTTCTTTTCTATCTCCTACTCCTAAAGAGATAAGGGAAAAGTACGACTCGCATAAAAAGCGCACTTAAGCAAAGGCCTTCAGCTGTCAAAACTACCTGGCGTAACTTAGCAATCCGAGTCTTTCGTTGCGCCATAGGGCGGTGGCTGTTCTATAAATACACTTACATGCCCCTCAATGCTCACTTTGTTTCACAAAGCCTCCATCTCAAGTCGAGAGGAGAGAAGAGCGCAAGCAAATTCAGATCTCAACTAATCAAGTGAAATTGACTCAAAAATACGCTCCTAGAAACATACTCATCCATAAATAAAAAAACCAGTTTTAGATTGTCAAAAATCAAATTTTCAATCGTTTAATTTTTTCTTCTAAACTGTTGTAAAGTTGAAACCTAGATTCCGCCACCATGGATTTGCGCTTCCCCTTCTCGCCGGCGGAGGTTGCCAAAGTCCGTGTGGTCCAGTTCGGCATAGTCAGCCCCGACGAAATTGTAAATTTTCCTCACCTTGATTCAATTCGGTAAATTATCTAGGGTTTCTTTTGAGCGAAGTTGATTTAGGCTTTTTCTTTCTTTCTTAACGTAATTGCAGAGACAAATGTCTGTGGTGCACATTGAGCATGGTGAGACTACAGAGAGAGGGAAACCAAAGCCTGGAGGTTTGAGCGATCCTCGACTCGGGACAATTGATCGAAAGATGAAGTGCGAGACCTGTATGGCGAACATGGCAGAGTGTCCAGGGCATTTTGGTCACCTTGAGCTAGCAAAACCTATGTTTCATATCGGATTTATGAAACCTGTACTTAGTATCCTTCGTTGCGTATGCTTCAACTGCTCGAAAATTCTGGCAGATGAGGTACTTTGATTGGACTTGAATTGTTAAAAATCATGGAAATTTAGGTTGAAAGATTGCATTTGATGAAATTGTGGTGTGTAGCTAAATACTAAATTTAGTATTTTAGTGAAGAAGGATGATATTGACTTGAATTACTGAGCCCATGTATATCAAGACGGGGTGACTTTTAAAGTTTTTAAATATGACTAAGTTATAAGTGGATAAGCCATTAAAGTTGGAGAGTGTTATGACGAGCAGAGGTTTAAAAAGTAGCTGAAGAAGTTTCAAAAGTGGTATTTGCAACTACATCAACTTGACCCTTCTTAGGTGGGTAGCTTCTAAGTGTTTAGTTGAAATATATTGGTACTTTAGTGACTGGTGTATTTCTTGTGAAGAATGCAGCAGTTGCCCAACAATATTTTGGTTAAATGAGAGAGACAGATTTTTTCCAATCTAAATAGTAGTCAAACTCATTCCCTTTGATGTTTCTTATTGAACAGTGAAAATCAGAGTATAATTCATTTATAGAAGTTATCTTTAAAACTATGACAGCTCTACTTCTTTTACGATCTTGCTGATGAATGAAGAGAAAAAAATGGGTGTTATCTTGATGTCTCATCGGGAAGGATATGTTCTGCATCCATTATCTAGAAAGGTTGTTTCTTGATGCTCAATGTAGCTCTGGGGTGGATTATTGAATCTGTGTGTTTTCCGATTTTGTGCAGGAGGATCCTAAATTCAAGCAAGCCATGAGAATAAGGAATCCTAAAAACAGGCTGAAAAAGATGCTGGATGCTTGCAAAAATAAAACGAAGTGCGAAGGAGGGGACGAAATTGACGTTCGAGGCGAAGAGCCTGAAGCACCTGTCAAGAAGAGTAGAGGTGGCTGTGGTGCACAGCAGCCAAAAATTTCAATAGATGGCATGAAAATGGTTGCTGAATATAAGCTTCAGAAGAAAAAGAGTGATGACCCAGAGCAGATGCCAGAACCAGTTGAAAGGAAACAACAACTCTCTGCTGAAAGGGTATATAAATGTTTCTACAAGGTGTTCTCATTTGATTGGGACTACTTCTCACCGTGTCTCTTGTTATTCCTCATCTTGTAGGTGCTGAGCATTCTGAAGAGGGTAAGTGATGAAGATTGTCTGTTGCTTGGCCTAAACCCCGAGTATGCTCGCCCAGATTGGATGATTCTTCAAGTGCTTCCTATACCACCACCACCTGTTCGACCTTCTGTAATGATGGATACTTCCTCAAGGAGTGAGGTATTCACTCTCCTGTTCCTTCAATGAAATTCTAGAAAATTGTGCCAATCAAAGCGTTTTTTTTTTCCTGTGAAAATTTCTTGTAGGATGATTTAACACATCAACTGGCTATGATTATTCGTCACAATGAGAATTTGAAGAGGCAGGAAAGGAATGGGGCACCGGCACACATCATTTCAGAGTTCGCACAGTTATTGCAATTTCATATAGCTACATATTTTGACAATGATCTGCCGGGACAACCAAGAGTATGCTGATTTTCTCTTGAGTGTCCTTTTTAGTGTTGGATCTTTTGAAATCTTCAGTAAGATCTACTTACTTACATATTCAATCTTTTCAGGCTACACAAAGATCAGGTAGACCTATTAAATCAATATGTAGTAGATTAAAATCAAAAGAAGGTCGGATCAGAGGCAATCTGATGGGCAAAAGAGTAGACTTTTCTGCTCGGACAGTTATTACTCCTGATCCAACTATTAACATTGATCAATTGGGAGTCCCGTGGAGTATAGCTCTGAATCTCACTTATCCAGAAACAGTGACTCCATATAACATTGAAAGGTGTGTTTTTGTTCTGGTAGAATGAAGCTCCACTCACCAACCAACCGAAACAAAGATGGAAACTGGACTCTGTATGTTTGTGCTCATTGAAGCTGGTTTTTGAAACAGGTTAAAGGAGCTTGTTGAATATGGACCTCATCCCCCTCCTGGTAAAACTGGGGCAAAGTATATAATTAGGGATGACGGTCAAAGGCTTGATCTCCGATACTTGAAGAAGAGCAGCGATCAGCATCTTGAGCTTGGATATAAGGTTAGTTTCTTTTATTAAGAGACTTCTGATTTTTAAGACAGTTTCCCTAATGTCTAGTGCTGCCAATGCAGGTTGAGAGGCACTTAAATGATGGGGACTTTGTTCTCTTCAATCGGCAACCCAGTCTACACAAAATGTCTATTATGGGGCATAGGATCAAGATCATGCCATACTCAACCTTCCGGTTGAATTTATCTGTTACTTCTCCTTACAATGCTGATTTTGATGGTGACGAAATGAACATGCATGTTCCCCAGTCATTTGAAACCAGAGCAGAAGTGCTGGAGCTTATGATGGTTCCTAAGTGTATTGTTTCACCCCAGGCAAATAGGCCTGTAATGGGTATCGTGCAGGATACCCTTTTAGGTTGCCGAAAAATCACTAAAAGAGATACCTTTATAGAAAAGGTGATATCCACGTGTGGTTTCAGAATTCTTTTCCGTCAAATCTTTTTTTATTTTGTATAATCTTGTAAAGACTGAGCAACTTTTGGTATGCAGGATGTCTTTATGAACATTTTAATGTGGTGGGAGGATTTTGATGGGAAAGTACCCGCGCCGGCGATTCTGAAACCAAGGCCACTTTGGACCGGGAAGCAAGTGTTTAATCTCATCATACCGAAACAAATAAATCTTCTACGATATTCTGCGTGGCATAATGATTCAGAAAAAGGACCCATAACTCCAGGAGATACTCAAGTTAGAATAGAGAAAGGGGAGTTGCTAACTGGTACTCTTTGCAAAAAGACCCTTGGGACGTCCACTGGAAGTCTGATTCATGTTATATGGTATGCATTTGGAGAGTTTTTCATTTCTTTTGATTTTCTTCCTTTCCTTATCTCCTGCTTTGATATCAAATTTGCATATGGCCCCATTCACTTGGGCAGTTTATATGTCAAACAACAAATATAGATAGAGGAAATAGATATTTTTGCTGGACAATCACCGACCACAGTCTTGTGATGCACCAGGTAGTTTGCTTTTCTTCTGTGTTATGTGAGGTTGTTGTCATTTGTTGAATCTTGATGTAGCTGAGATAATACGTGCAAAATATGGGCTCTATATTACAGTAGGTGGAGAGTAGTCGTCGTTTTTCCCTAGTTAATTCTGCCCCTGTAAACAGGGAGGAGGTCGGGCCAGATGCTGCTCGAAAGTTTCTGGGACATACACAATGGCTGGTTAATTATTGGCTTCTTCAGAATGCTTTTAGCATTGGGATAGGAGACACAATTGCTGATGCTTCAACCATGGAGAAAATTAATGAAACTATCTCAAGTGCAAAAAGCAAAGTCAAAGAACTTATAAAAGCTGCTCAAGAGAAGCAGTTAGAAGCTGAACCAGGGAGAACTATGATGGAATCATTTGAGAACAGAGTGAACCAGGTACCTTTTATAAAGGGGCAGTCATCTTATCCTCTTTCTTTCATGTGATATATTTTCAATGATGTTTTCTTTGTGATCTTAGGTGTTGAATAAAGCTCGTGATGATGCGGGAAGCAGTGCCGAGAGGAGTTTATCAGAAAGCAACAATCTGAAAGCTATGGTTACTGCTGGGTCCAAGGGAAGTTTTATTAACATATCTCAAATGACTGCTTGCGTGGGGCAACAGAATGTTGAAGGGAAACGTATTCCTTTTGGGTTCATAGACCGTACTCTACCTCATTTTACCAAGGATGATTATGGTCCAGAAAGTCGTGGTTTTGTGGAGAATTCATATCTCCGGGGACTGACCCCGCAGGAGTTCTTCTTCCATGCTATGGGTGGTAGAGAAGGTCTAATTGATACTGCTGTGAAAACTTCTGAGACCGGGTACATCCAGAGGCGATTAGTGAAGGCCATGGAGGATATCATGGTCAAGTATGATGGCACTGTTAGGAATTCATTGGGTGATGTTATCCAGTTTCTGTATGGGGAAGATGGCATGGATGCTGTTTGGATTGAGACGCAGAAGTTGGATTCTCTGAAAGCAAAGAAATCAACATTCGATGACCTGTATGCATATGAGATCGATGATCCTAACTGGAACCCGAGTTACATGTTGCCAGAAGCTATCGAAGATCTAAAAACTATTCGGGAGATTCGTAGTGTGTTTGATGCAGAGGTTCAGAAACTTCTAGCTGATAGAAAACAGCTTGGGACAGAGATTGCAGTAACAGGTGACAATTCTTGGCCGCTTCCTGTTAACATTCAGAGGCTTGTCTTGAATGCCCAAAAGACATTTAAGATAGATTTTCGAAGGCGGTCTGATATGCATCCTATGGAGATTGTGGAAGCTGTTGATAAGTTACAGGAGAGGCTTAAGGTTGTCCCTGGTGATGATTACCTAAGCATGGAAGCTCAGAAGAATGCTACTCTTTTCTTCAATATCTTGCTCCGTAGTGCCTTGGCTAGTAAAAGGGTTCTGAAGGAGTATAGACTTAGTCGGGAGGCTTTTGACTGGGTAATTGGTGAGATAGAGTCTCGCTTCTTGCAATCCCTTGTGGCACCAGGAGAGATGATTGGCTGTGTCGCTGCACAGTCAATTGGTGAGCCTGCCACACAGATGACTCTTAATACATTTCATTATGCTGGTGTGAGTGCTAAGAATGTTACTCTGGGTGTGCCAAGGTTGAGGGAGATCATCAATGTCGCCAAGAAAATCAAAACACCCACTCTATCTGTGTACTTGAAACCTGAAGTAGGCAAAACAAAAGAGAGGGCCAAGACTGTCCAGTGTGCCTTAGAATATACTACTTTGCGGAGCGTAACACAAGCCACAGAAGTGTGGTATGATCCAGACCCCATGAGCACCCTCATTGAGGAGGATGTTGAATTCGTCAAGTCATATTATGAAATGCCAGATGAAGAGATCGACCCTTTCAAAATCTCTCCATGGTTGCTTCGCATAGAGTTAAATCGTGAAATGATGGTGGATAAGAAACTTAGCATGGCTGACATTGCTGAAAAGATCAACCTTGAATTTGATGATGACTTGACCTGCATCTTTAACGATGATAATGCCGAAAAGCTGATCCTTCGAATTCGTATTATGAATGATGAAGCTCCAAAAGGTGAACTGGATGAATCTGCTGAGGATGATGTCTTCCTTAAGAAGATCGAGAGTAATATGCTTACGGAGATGGCTCTCCGGGGAATTCCAGATATTAATAAGGTGTTCATAAAGAATAGTAAGGTACAGAAGTTTGATGACAATGAAGGATTTAAAGCAGAAACTGAATGGATGCTGGACACTGAAGGTGTGAATCTTTTGGCTGTCATGACACATGAAGACGTCGATGCAAGTAGAACTACAAGTAACCACTTGATTGAAGTTATTGAAGTTCTTGGAATTGAGGCAGTCCGAAGATCACTGCTGGATGAGTTGAGGATCGTCATATCTTTTGATGGGTCCTATGTGAACTACCGACATCTGGCCATATTGTGTGATACCATGACCTACCGTGGTCATTTAATGGCCATCACTCGTCATGGTATTAACAGGAATGACACTGGTCCCATGATGAGATGCTCATTTGAGGAGACAGTGGACATCCTTCTTGATGCTGCTGTATTTGCAGAATCAGATTACTTGAGGGGTGTCACAGAAAATATCATGTTAGGTCAGCTTGCACCAATTGGCACAGGAGGCTGTGCTTTGTACCTCAATGAGGAGATGTTGAAACAAGCTATTGAGATACCATTGCCTAGCTACATGGAAGGTGGTCTTGAATTTGGCATGACGCCTGGACGTTCACCTATCAGTGGAACCCCATATCATGACGGCATGATGTCTCCAAATTATTTGCTGAGCCCAAATATGCGGATGTCACCCATTACAGATGCTCAATTTTCTCCTTATGTGGATAAGATGGCTTTCTCTCCTACTTCATCCCCCGGATACAGCCCGTCATCCCCTGGTTACAGCCCATCGTCCCCTGGTTACAGCCCGACCTCTCCTGGTTACAGCCCCACGTCCCCAGGTTACAGCCCCACGTCCCCAGGGTACAGCCCCACTTCCCCCACTTATAGCCCCAGCTCTCCTGGCTACAGTCCGACAAGTCCAGCATATTCCCCAACCAGTCCATCGTACTCTCCCACATCACCTAGTTATAGTCCAACATCTCCGAGCTATAGCCCTACATCTCCTAGTTATAGCCCAACATCGCCTAGCTATAGCCCTACTTCGCCTGCCTACAGCCCCACTTCACCTGCCTACAGCCCCACTTCGCCATCCTACAGCCCCACTTCGCCATCTTACAGCCCCACTTCGCCATCATACAGCCCCACCTCACCTTCTTACAGTCCCACCTCGCCTTCATATAGCCCCACCTCACCAAGTTATAGTCCAACTTCTCCATCATATAGTCCCACTTCTCCTGCATACAGTCCTACCTCCCCTGGTTACAGCCCAACATCTCCCAGTTACAGCCCAACATCACCATCATATAGTCCTACATCACCAAGTTACAATCCCTCGGCGAGATACAGCCCCTCCCTTGCATATTCACCAACCAGTCCAAAGCTGTCTCCTTCTAGTCCATACAGCCCATCATCTCCAAGTTACAGGTAAATAACCTTTAGTTTGACACAGGTGTTTTTATTCTTTTGCCGAGGCAGGAATTGTTCTTAATTTGGCCATGTTTGATAATATTTCATGACTTTTGTAGCATCTACCTAATTAGGTTGTTATCTGTGCTTTTTGAGTCTGCTTCATTAGAGTTAATTGGTTTCCAAAGTCGTCGGGGTTTTGTATTGGTGGATTTCGGACTGGGATCTTGATATATTACTAATGACGTGATTAAATACTGTCTTGTGTTGCAGTCCAACGTCACCATCGTACTCCCCAACATCTCCATCATATTCTCCTTCAAGTCCAACCTATAGTCCCAGCAGGTGAGTGATGTGCATGTGTTTCTGTATATTGATTTTCTGCCTGAAATCTTGGTGTAACTAGATGGTCTTACTTCTTTTTTAGCTTTAGTACGTCCCACGCTGCATTCTGAAGTTAATGAACACTATTACCTGATCCTTCTTTGTGAAATAATAGTTTCTTTTCCTTTTTCTTTTTCCTTTCAATTCAGCCCATACAACTCTGGTACAAGTCCAGATTATAGTCCTAGTTCTCCCCAGTACAGGTTAGTTCTTTACTTTACAAGACTTGATGCAATGTGATTTATGTTTGTTTCTAAAAGCTTTTTTTTTCTTGTCTTCAGTCCAAGTGCAGGGTACTCACCAAGTGCTCCTGGGTATTCACCATCATCTACTAGCCAGTACACCCCGCGCACTAGCGATAAAGACAACAAGAGTGTCAAAGACGACAAGACTGGTCGTTAGGAGAGAAGAAAGTTGTGTTACTTTTCACATTAATCTTTCTGTGCCATAACTTGCTCTTTGGTCATTACTATGCTTTCTGGAGCATAAGATAGTGATGCTGGTCAGTCCAAAATATTTTCTGAAGGATACTGGTTTTCGGCGTCTTCCTATTGAAGATCCAATCGTGTGAATGAGTAGTTCTTCTCTTTGTATGTGGGAATGAATCAATCTGGTTCTTGCTTTTCGAAGGTAAACCAAATAATGCAACCTGCCTCTCTCTCTCTCTCTCTCTATCAAACCCCTTCCCCCCCCCCCCCCCCCCCCTCTTCTTTCTCCCTCTCTCTTTATTCTAGGAGAACCACCTAGCTCTCAAACTGATGTTGGGATGGATATTGTGATAGCAAAATATGTACATAGGAGGACTAAGCCTTGTCGCTCATTCTCTGGTGAAAGATTGAACAACTCATGTTTTTACATTTGAGTTGGCTCAGTAAGATAATCACTACAACCATACAACTATGATAGGAGGACTCGTATGTTAATTTGATCCCGCCAGAATAAACAAGGGAGGTGTTTTTTTTACCTTTGGGGGCTGTGTGGGGGGGGGGGGGGGTTGCACTTTCTGCCTATGAGACTAAATTCAATACTTCTTGTAGATGCGCAAATCATGGTTCCTACTTTATGTTATTTAAGAACTTTATTGTTTTTTAAGAGGATTCGGGGTCGGTCTGACAAACGATCCTTCTAAGGTCAATGTTTGAACTGTTCCTGGTTGAAGAATGAAGTCATCAACAATCATTTGTAGTTTTAAACAAAATAACCGCGAAACTAATAAGCTTTTCTCGTTTTCTTGCAGCTCTGTGTAGTACCCTAATTAGTAAATTTATGTTTATCTCTTGGCTCCTGTTAGAAGAATTGTCAGTAAAGGTTTCATCAATGACATCATTATCTGCTCTTTGTTCTTCCCTGTAAACGGTCTGGTTTTGATGGTTACAACTTACAACTCTTGTGGGAAAACTAAGAAGTGTTGTCAGCTGTTGCACAGAATGTAATTTCACTTTATCATCTTTACTGTGGTGGAGTGTAGTGGGAAGGCATTATTCATAGTAAAATGTACATCTTAGTTCAGGTGAGAGGTCGTTGTAATTTAGATTTCAACGTTGAGTGTCTTGTCTTTTTTGGAGTAAAGAAAAATTACTAAAGAAACTTCTCTTGGCCTCCTGTGGTCTTTCTTCCCTTTTTCCTGCAATTATTTTTTCTCCTCGAACTGGTTTCGTTGACTGATGTATGGGTTGAGTATGCCTGTGTGGGTGGTTTCTTGTGTACTCTTCTTTGAGAGAATGGAAAAGTTATTAGTACAAGGTGTTGGAAAGCTCTGGTATATAATGGATGGGTTATTCTGTGTCTAAAATGTTGCAACATGGTAATAACAATTTAGTCTTTGAAAGTTCATGTCAGAAAACTCACCTGCCAAGTGTAAAACTTGTTGAGAAATTTATTTACCCCGAAGAGAATAATTGTTTACTAGCCAATATTTAAGAATGCAAAGGGACTGATAAAAGTAAAATCTCCCCAAGGACAAATCTTCTCGACGTCCATGTATTAAGGCTGTTGAACCATATTTTTCAAGAAAAATGTCGAATACAACATGGGCTATTTAGATGGTTAATGATGCTTTTATACACTTTGTCATATAAGAGTTGCATTATATTACAAATTTTAAATTTTGTAATAGTAAAAGATACAAACAGCGAGTATAGTATGAAGGCGGAATTTTGTGCTACTTTTTCCCCTTCAAATGTTTTAATAAAACGGGAATTTTAGTTTATTCGTTTTTGTTCTACTTCACAATTAAGTGGTATGGTTTTAAAATTGCTCCACAAGGACTTCTTTCTTGCTTTAATTTATGCTGGGATTCCTCTCTTCATTATAGTCACCTTTTAAATTGGAATTCCAATGATTGATGTTTCTTTAAATGTGTTCACTCACTGACGAGAACCAAATCTACACAATATTAAATTTCGATTAAATCTGAAAGATTCTGGGAAATTGAGCACTACAGCGTTATCCTGGACTTCTTGTTATCACTAAACGTTGCAGCTCCTTGGGTCACTCCCTCAAGTTCCTTGCATATGCATATGTTGCGGTTACACATACTTTACTGATTTTATGGATATACAAAAATAGTTTGTAGCTTAGTGTTACAAAATTAAATTTAGTGATCATAGGTGAAATTAGGGGTGTACAAATCGAATCAGAAAATCGTACCAAATTGAAAAGTCAAATCAAATCGATTAAAAAATATGATGAGATTTGATTGTTTTGGTTTGGTATTGAACAAACAAATCTGAACCAAATCGACATATAAATATATAGTTTTATTTATGCTTTTAAGACTTTATATAGAACTTTTTTTAAAAAAAATATCAAGAAATATTTGGATTCCCTTATGGGATGTAATAGTTAATAGAATATAAAGTGCTTCATTTTTATTAACTTTAAATAATGTGCTTGTATGATCACTTTCTTATTCGAGGTTTTTCCTCGCCCCACAAGCACCCAACCTTCCTTTTGCTCTTCCTTCAGTTTGCCTCCATGAACAGGCCACTTAGGAGCCCTACTCTATTGAATGTTATTGAAATGCGTCAATCGCTTTGTTTTAAATATTTATATCTCAAGATCTATTAGATTCTTATATCTTTTTTGTATTTGAAGTAGTGTTTTGATAATTGGAAATCAAATGGAACATATGTCATTATTTAGGTATCGTATTATTTTTTATGTTTAATTATTAAATCCGGTTAACTTTGAAAGTCTACATCAACAAAAATCTATTTGTAAGACAACTAAAAAAATAACTATCATGTGTTACTAAGAAAATTGTCTCATAAGAATATTTTAATAAATCATATGTTTGTCAATTCTTTTAATTTTTATTACACATTATTTACTTATAAAAAATTTAACATAGTAAGATTGACATATTATTCACGTAACAAAAAAAAAATCGAAAAACCCGAAAAATTCGTCAAAATCAAATTAATTCAAACAGATATAGTTGGTTTGATTTTAATAAAAATCCATCAAATCCGATCCATATATATCCCGGGTGAAATTAACTCTTACATATTTTTCTCTTACTAAGTGCGGCACACATCATTTGCAGGTTTCATACTTAGAAATCATATGACATTCGTCAAAATTTCAATAACGCCAGATTTCACGTAATATATAAAAGTTTCCTGGGTTTGTTTGGTTGATGAACGTGAAGACAAGGAGCGATGATGTTAGATGATACTTTACTAGTTTACTGTCAAAATCAAAGAGATTACGTTGTGCGCAATTGTATGGTTTAGAATTAAGTATTCCACAGGTCACCTATATTACCAAAAACGTAATAAACGAAGAAAGTAGAATATGAGATTTCATTGTAATTATGGATACATGTCAACTTTGATTAGGTGAACAACCAATTATTGTCTTCCTTCATAAATTGTAACACCAAACAGGAGAGAGACATTAATTGTTCTCGAGCTCATTGATACATTGGAATTGGAATTCTTATTTTATTGGTGATGATTCATTTATAAACAATGTCTCAAATTTGGGGCATTTGTATCTATATTCGCTTTTTATGTCACGTTTCAACTCGTGTTCATTTTGCAAAAAAAATTGTAAGTTTACCCGCTTTTTCACGTAACTTCAGCACACGGGGCTGAAGTAGCAAAGACAATTACACAAAATTTCAGCATTTTAGTAGTCGGACCTGAAGTTCAGCTCTAGAATTGAAGTTTTATTTTATAAGTTTTTGTTTAGTAACCGAGAAACTTCAGCTCTAGAGCCGAAGTTTGCCAGTTATAAAATAAAAACTTTAGCTTTTGAGCTGAAGTTCTTATTTAGTAACCCGAAAGATGAAGTTTTTATTTTTGTAACCGGAGAACTTCAGCTTTAGAGCTGAAGTTTGTCAGTTATAAAATAAAATTTTAAGCTGAAGTTTTTATTTTTGTAACCGGAGAACTTCAGCTTTAGAGCTGAAGTTTGTCAGTTATAAAATAAAATTTTCAACTCTAAAGCTGAAGTTACTATGTTGTAATTAAAAAACTTCAGCTCTAGAACTGAAGTTTCTATGTTGTAACTAGAACATAGCAGAGCAGCGGCCACTGCTTAACGGAGCAGCGGGCAATATAGTAGATTCACATGAGCTATTTAGCTTTAAAATGACGAGAAGATCTAAATGGGAGGAAATTGATGAAATATTTGGGAAAATAATAAGTTAATACATGGCTCCACGTTGGGTTGTGATTTTTGAAACTTAAGATTTGACAACGATATGCCTAAAATATTGCATATAAAGCAGAGAACATGTTAAATCTCATCGGAAAATACAATAGAAGAAGAAGTTTTACAAAGTGGGTATGGATGCGAACAGAAAGACAAAGCGGCTACAAGTTAAAAGTGGGCATAGCCCCGTGTAATTTTTACCTCAAATTTTGTTTCAAGAACATGGCTTTTTTTGTTTATATATATTTATTTACAAATATGAAAGAGTAATGTTTGGCTCAAAAGTTATCAATATACTTTGCAAGCGATAAAACAATCAAGATAAACAAATAAGGGTAAATCGTAATCAAATATAATATGACATAGAGACAAAAATAATATTGATCTTAGTAGATCTTAAGATATTTGAAGAACACTTGCTTAGAGATAGAGAAATAGAGAGAGAGCGAGAGAAATAGAGAGTTGTATTATCAGAGAATAATGATGCACTTTTATAACGTTAGGGTCTCCTTTATATAGTAGGAGACTCTCCTCAAAATAATAAAAATAGTACAAAAGTAGGTGAGACCCCCTCAGTGGGGGCGCTGAATCTAAATAGCGTCATTCTTGTCCTCACGCCTAACTCGGCGTACATTGGCTGGTCATACCCATTAATGCAGAGACATTGAGGGTCGAATTCGAACCCATACAGATAGTCCCTCCGTCCGTTGGGTGATGCATTGAGAGGCATCCCCAGGGGACGGAACTACAAATCTCATTTTGTGGGAATTTGACCTTACTCGACGACGGTAACCGTGAATGAGATAAAACATATGAGATTGTTAGGATGCTGATGCGTAACTTCCTCTTCAGAATGATGTCATCGCCCCCATGCATCATTATTACACCTGTTCATGGTTCAGAGGGTGATGTGGCACTCAGTTTTTCGTGCCCGTTTCGAATTATGCTCCTTCGATTTATGTGCCACCAACCTTATAAAGAGGGAAAGGGTTTAACCTGACTTATCTTTTTGATCTCTTTGCAAACATTTTCTAGCTTCTTTCTTTGTTTTCCTTCCCAAATAACCATCTTTTGATTTGAGACTTCTCTATTTCCTGGATGGAAATTATGGTGAAGAGTCGTCAAGGTAACAATGCTAAGACTCCGCTCTAACTTGGGTACCACCTTCCTCCGGTAGCGAAGAGGAGGAAGCGGAAAAGGTCTTTGTTCCCCTACTACAAATAATGTGTTGCAAAAGAGCTTCTTGCTCGGGGCGACTTTAAGAGGATCTGCCCCGCTCTTCCCTGGGAGCACAGTGAACTGAAGCAAAGTCACTTAAACTACTTCCGTGCGGCGCACAACATATCGGCTCATGTAGAAATGGTTCCAGCAGGAACGGACTACGCAAATGTCCACAGGCCGGGATATTACACTTTTATGAGTACCCATTCATGATCGGTTACCGTCTCTCCATCTATCCCTTGGTGGAGGAGTTTTGTCGGTTCTACAACGTGTGCCCAGCCCAGTTCACCCCCCTATACCTTGAAGGTATGAAGGATTTTGACTATTTGCGCGGAACGGGTCGAGTGCGAAGTCACCGTTCGTCATCTTTTACATTTGTTTAACACTGGTTACCTGAGGGGTACCATGGTGCATTTGAAGAGCTGTGGCTCGAAAGGGATGGTGGTCAAGACTTATGACAAGTCCAACCGTGGCTTTTGGTGCAGATACTTTTTCATCAGAAAGGGCATCTGGTATCCAACCCTAACGGATTCCCAGATAAGTGGAATTCAGAACGTAGTACCTTCATTTGTCAAATTTCACGTTTGTATGTGGCCTTGATGGCCCTAGCCATTTCACCACTATGACTTTTCTTTCTTTGTAGTGAGGGCCTCCCCGCCTCGATTTATCAATACCATTAGACAATGTGTGGCCAGGTTGTTGCCTTATGTGGAGGAGTTTCGTACCTGGTCCGCAATTCTACAACAATACGGCCGTACGGGACTGTCCGGTAATTTTTTGGCTTTGGTTTGAAAGTTCCTTTAGGCTTTAACGACTGGCTTGCTTGCGTTGTTAGGTCGAAGCGTCCCCAAGAATAAAATGATTGTTTTACCCTCAACTAGGTCGGATATCGACTCCGACAGTGGAGACCTAATTTGCGAGTCGGTCCGCGAAGGTGTTTTCGTCGCTTCTCTACAGGAGGTTGCGCCTGTGGAAGCGACTGAAAGTGAAGAAACCTCTCCAATATAGTCTCTGCAACCCGTGGATAAGGCTTCCGAAGGCGAGGAGCCATCAGAGAGAAAAAGGCGGAGGTTGATAACGGGCAAGGCGGTGGTGACTGATGATGAGAGAGTTAGCACGCCTCGCCTAGCGTCTAGGCTCGTATTCATGTCCGATGCTATTCGTACGGGGAGGTTGGTCCCTTAGGCAAGTGCAGCTGCCGAGTCCGGCCCAACACAAGTCACGGATAGTGGTTCGACGTCTGTTGCTGGCGAAGTGGGTAGCGATGTTGAGGGAGCAGCCCCTGAGACTGCCCTTGAAGATGTGGATGAAGTAACGAGGGGTCTGGCCCGTGTGGAGATGACGGCGGGTAGATCTAATCGTCGAATTATGATCCTATGGGGCTATAATTTATTACAACACAGCGAGCAGGCGGCCACATACATGACCCTGTTGCGTGCGGTCCCCGATCTTGAGGTGTTGAGAGGCGTCAATGACGGGGAGCTGTCTCGGAGGGTAGCCGGTGCGGCCTTATAGGTAACTTTCCGTTTTCCCTGCGTGTTGCGAGTCCAGTTTTGATATGTATTAACTCGTCTCTTACTTTTCTCTTTTTTATCTCTTATCTTGGAGATAGAGTAGAGGCGGCGCGCAATAAAAAGCGATCATTTTTAACAAAATGGCAAAAAAATACAAGAAGTGTCGCGCCAAGCATCAGTCGGTGGTGGATTTGCTCAAGCATTACCCCTAATTTTGGGTGTTTTGTAAGGGTCTTGACCAGTCGGAGAAGCAGCTAAAGCGCAAAGTGGCCGAGCTGGAGACGGCTAACAAGAGGTTGATGACGGCGATGACTAGGAATAGTGAGCTGGAGTCCGTTATCTAGTCGAGGGAAGAGGAATTAGAGCTCAGCCATGGGGTAGTAGCGGTGGTTCATGACCTGCATCGTAAAGTTGCGGACTTGACCGCCGAACTTGAGGCCAAGACGGCAGAGATTGAAGATCTTAAGCTGGCTGCCTTATCTAGGCCTGGGGATGCATGCCGTGATGCTCACGAGATGTGGGGGTATGCGGAGGCCCGACTGGACGTACTCAAGGAATATCTTGTTGCGGGCCGCGCTATTGAGGAGGAGGTTCAAAGGCAGCACCTTGTGGGTACAGTTCTGACTCCCCTGATCATGGGGGCTACACCTCCGAAGATGTCAACCGGCTCGAGTCCAACTCTTGGTATACCGCAGCTTATCGTCCCGGGGGCGACGACGAACAGAATGGAGAACCTACGGAGACGACGGCCAGAATGGTGAGCAAATGAGAGGGGACGATCAGGATGGTGAAGCTCCTTAGAACTTGTATATCTTTTGTTTATTTTTTGGATGTAATAGGGACCCATTGCAAGGTCGAATGTAAATATATCTTTTGGTGATAATGAAAATTATATCTTTGTTGCTATTCCTCTCCTTTTGTTCCTATATATTTATTTACCTTGTTTCCACTGGGCGGGTATTCGTTTACTTGTAGAAGTTTTGTTGTGTTTCTAAATGTTGTCTAAGTGTTATCCGCCGACGGGGTGCGGCTTTGACTGTCGTCGAAGCACATATCTATTGAGATCGAGCTAGGTCAATGCTAAATGGCGGTGGCCTTGGCTGATGACGATATTATTTTGACTGTTGTCAAAGTGTCAATCATCGTAGTTGAGCTAGGTCGACGCTTAATGTGACTTCGGCCGTCGTCGAGTTGTCTGTTTGTTGTAGTCGAGCTAGGTCGACGTTCTAACGGCGATGGCCTTAGCCGATTGTGATATTATTTTCATTGTCGTCGAGTTATTTACTGGTCGTGGTCGAGCTAGGTCGATGTTCTAATGACAATAGCCTTAGCCTTTTATAATGTTACTTTGACTGGTGTCGAATTGTTTACTGGCCGTGGTCGAGCTAGGTCGACATTCTACCGGCGATGGCCTTAGCCTTTTATAATGTTACTTCGACTGGTGTCGAATTGTTTACTGGTCGTGGTCAAACTTTGTCGATGCTTTATGGCGATGGCCTTAGCCTTTAATATAATAGAGGTCATGTCTTTAGCCGTTCATACAATGGGGATCGCGGCTGTAGCCATTTATATAACGGAGATGGTGGTTTATACAATGGAGATCATCATTGTAGCCTTTTATACAATGGAGATCGTGGTCGTAGCCTCTTACACAATGGAGATCATGGTTGTAGCCTTTTATACAACGGAGATCGTGCTAGTCCAGTCCCTTTATCATATCAGCCTTGAGAGCACATCGAGCGGCTGGTATGATAAACTTTGACCGCAGATACTTCCAGGTGTCCCCTTCACCGCCTAGTTAAAAACCTTCCTGAGAAAACCCAATTGGGACAAAACTCGGGTAAGGGAAACAGAGTACGACTCGGGAGACACCTTTTAGAAATGGAAGTACTTAAGGTGGGCGATGTTCCAGTTGTTTTGGAGTGTTTTTCCTTCCATTGTTTCCAACTGGAACGCTCCTTTACTCGCTTCCGTTGTGATTTTGTATGGTCCGTCCTAATTGGTGCCCAATTTTCCTTCGCTTGGATTCTTTGACGCCAATGTTTTGGCTTTGAGGACATAATCTTCCACTTTGAGCAGCCTAATTTTGGATTTCTTGTTGTAATACCTCTCGACCTGTTGTTTTTGGGCCGCCATTCTTATGTGGTCCATGTCTCTTCTTTCCTCGGCCTCGTCGAGGTCTTGAAGTCTATTCGTGTCGTTCTCTGCTCCACTGGTGTGTGAATACCTTAGGCTGGGTTCCCTAACTTCGACGGGTATGATCGCGTCGGTTCCGTAGACCAGTGAGAATGGTGTTTCTCCCGTGCTGGATTTAGGCGTGGTCTGGTGTGCTCACAACACTTCCGGTAGTAGCTCAGGCCATAGCCCTTTGGCTTCTTCGAGTTTCTTTTTAAGTATGTTTAGTATCATTTTGTTGGAGGATTCTGCTTGGCCGTTGGCGACGGGGTGATATGGAATGGAGAGTATTCGCTTAATGTGGCATTTCTAGCAGAACTCTGTAGTCTTTTTGCCGATGAATTGTGTACCATTGTTGCAGCTGATTTCTTTGGGGATGCCAAAACGACATATGATGTTTTTCCATATGAATGCGATGACTTCCTGTTCGCGTATCTGTGCGTATGCACCTGCTTCCACCCACTCGGAGAAATAGTCAGTTAAAATTAACAGAAATCGTACCTTTCCTCGTCCCGCTGGTAGGGGGCCGACTATGTCAATCCCCCATTTGATGAATGGCCATAGTGAGGTGACTAAGTGTAGACGTTCTCCCGGTTGGTGTATCATGGGTGCATACTTTTGGCATTGTTCGCATCAGCGAATGTATTCGGCTGCCTCCTTTTTCATAGTGGGCCAGTGATAACCGGCTCGGATGATGCAGAAAATGAGGGCACGATTACCTGTGTGGGCGCGACAGTGGCCCCGGTGTACTTTTTGAGCACTTGCCTTATTTGGTGCGGTCCTAGGAACTTGGCTAGGTATCCGCCAGACGTCCTCTTGTAGAGGTCGTGGTTAATTAGGCAGAATCGGGCGACTTGTACTCAGAGCTTCTTTGCTTCTTTTTTATCAAATGGGAGTGTCTCATCCTGCAGATAAGATACAAACTGGTTGCGCCAGTCCCAAGTGAGTTTTAAAGAGAGTACCTCAGTATGATCGATGGCTGAATGGAGGAGGGTGACCACACTTTATTTGTTGATGTTTTTAGTGGCCGCGGCCAATTTTGCTATGGCATATGCTTGATGTTCTGTGCCCTCGGAATTTGCTCGAAGCGGCACTCGTTGAACTCAGTCATTAATTTGTGGATTTCTGATTGGTGCTTTTGTAGCCTGTGCTCCTTGATTTAGTATGTCCCATTGACCTGGTTCACTACGAGTTGGGAATCGCAATGGAGAATGAGCCGTCGAGCTCCGTATTTGATGGCTAACTTCATACCTGCAATCACGACTTTGTATTCAGCCTCGTTGTTAGTCATCTTGGGGCATCGTATGGACTGACAAATTATTTCACATGTGGGGACTTCGAGAAGAGTCCCAGTCCTGATACTGAGGCATTAGCGGCGCAGTCAGTGTAGAGAGTCCACACGTCGACATTGGAGGAGGTGCGATTGGCTTCAAGTTCCTCCTGCGGCAGTATCTTTGCACTAAAATCGGCGACGAAGTCGGCAAGTACTTGCGACTTGATGGTGGTTCTTGGGTGGTACGAGATACCGTGTTCGCTGAGCTCTATGGCCCATCTAGCGAGCCTGCCTGACACTTCAGGCTTATGTAGGGAGCTCCTTAGGGGGAAGGTCTTCACTACCTCTTCACTACTTTTAGGGGTGGCACTGAAAATAGGGTCTGAGATTCCGTGAAGCCACGACCAATGCCAGAGCCAATTTCTCAAGGTTTCGGTATCGTGTTTCGGCATCCAATAGGGTTTTACCGATATAATAAATGGGAGATTGCGTACCTTCATTTTTGCGGACCAAGACTGCGCTGACAGCAACTTCGGATACTGCTAAATACACCAGCAGGGGCTCACCTGGGCTCGCTTTGACCAGAAGTGGTGGTGAAGACAGATATGCTTTCAATTTTCTCAAGGCTTCGATGCATTCTTCATTCCGCTGTAACCCATTATCTTTCCGCAACACACTAAAACACTTGTGGCACATGTCGGAGGATCGCGAGATGAACCAGGATAGGACAGCTACTCGCCTAATTAGCTTTTGCACCTACTTTTTGCTGTTTAAAATCTCAGGTATTGCATCTATCGCTTTGATATGGTCCGAGTTGATCTTGGTACCTCATTGTGATATGAGGAAACCCATGAACTTCCCTTATTCCACGCCGAAGGCACATTTTCCCGAGTTCAGCTTCATACCGTACCGTCTCAATATTTCGAAGGCTTCCTTTAGATGACCGATGTGGTCTTTTTTCTTTGCCGAATTTACCAACATATCATCGATATAGACCTCCATGGTCTTACCGAGCTGTTCCTTGAATATTTTGTGACTAGTCTTTGATATGTTTCCCCTGCGTGTTTAAGTCCGAAGGGCATCACCTTGTAGCAATACGTCCCTTGGTGGGTGATGAAAGTTGTCTTCTCTTGGTCTTCCTCGGCCATCATGATTTGATTGTAACCGGAGTAGGCATCCAAGAATCTCAGTAGTTCATGTCTTGCGGTGGCGTCGATCAGTTGGTCGATATGGGGTAGTGGGAACGAATCCTTCGGGCACGCCTTGTTTAGGTCGGTGAAATCTACGCACATTCTCCACTTCTCGTTTTTCTTTTTGACCATGACGACATTAGCGACCCACTAGGGTACTTCGACTCTCTGATAGAGCCGTTAGCCAACAACTTGTCCACTTCTTCGCTGACTGGTTTATTGATTGCGACGTTGAATTTTCTCCTAACTTGCCGCATGGGCGGGTGTAAAGGGTTGACGTTCAACTTGTGAGTGGCGATGTCTTTTGGAATTCCTGGCATATATGAAAGGGAGAAACCAAACAAATCTGCATGGTTAGTTAAGAATTCATGGTACTTACTTGGATCGTCGAGGCCGTGCCTAATGTAGGCCTTTTTTGTGTATTCGATGCCATCCAATTGGACCGGATCGAGATCCTCAACTGTTGCTTTGCAGGCTTCTACGACGTCGAGGTCTCTGATGGCTTCTATTGTCGGGTTGACCTTAGTCCCCGACATGACTGATTGCTATGCCTCTACACTTGCTGCCTTCAGCTATTTGGTATAGGTTCAATCTTGGGCTATTCGGTAGCATTCTTGTGCGGTGCGAGGCTCGCCTCGAATGCTAAATACTACCCATGGGGCAATGAATTTGATCACTTGGTAAAATCTCAAAGGGACTGCTCGCATGGCATGTAACCAAGGGCGTCCTATGATGGTGTTCTAAGTCTTTTCCTGGTTCATCGCGTGAAAGGTGGTTTCTAACATGACTCCTCCCGCCAAATTCGGCAACATTATTTCTTCAGAGCTTCGTTCCACTGGATTATTAAAACCTGTCAGTGTTATGCAATACGGTTGTTACACCTCCTTTTTCACTATACCCACAAGGGCATAAAGGAGCATTTCCAATTAAAGGACAATCACAACGGGATTTACTTATTAAAGCTTGGAGTCGCCACTTGGGATATTAATGGTGTCCCAAGTCACCGGTTAAGAATCCCGAACCGAGGAACATATGACTCTATTAACAGTCTGCAAACCAAAAATCCAAGTAAGGAATTCTGTTAAACCAAGAGAAGGTGTTAGGCATTCCTGGCTTCCGTAGTTTTAGCACGGTCGCTCAACTATCACATTTAGCTTATTTATCTGATTTTATTACATGAAGAACTTATGTGCCAATTTTTACTTTTTACCACTTTTATTCAGTTTTTATTTTTTAAAAGAAGGTTGAACGTCGTTTAAAGCGTGCCTTCGGACCGCGTCACATGAAATGCACCTGCAGTCCTAAGCACACTGTATTCAACGTTTTGGGATTTGGATTTAGGTCGCATGAAATGCACACCGATATTTAAGAATGTAATTTATTAAAATCTCTCCTAAAGAGTCAACGCGTTATTATTTTAGAGAAGGCAGTGAAATTCGCTAGACAGTCCATCCCGAATTTCTAAGTATTTTTAGTTCAAAAATGTATTGAAGGCCCTGCAATTTGTAGTTTTATTTGGCGAGGCTCGTCTAATTTTTTTTAAAGGCAACCTAAAAGCGACTATAATTATCTACTTAATTTTGTCTTTAAAATAAAAGGAAAAAGCCCTAATTAAATTGTTATAGAAAAGCTTCAGTCTGTCGTGCACATACTAACCAATCATGTGTTATTTCACACTTGGGCCCAAAATAAGGCTGTATCCGGTTCCGGTTCTGGGTCTATTTGGGTCTGGCGGTTCCGGTTCTGGCGGTTATGGCGGTTCCAGTTCTGGCGGTTCCGGAGCCGGAACCGCTACCATACGGTTCCGGAACCGCCCGGTTCCGGTTCTGACGGTTCCGGAACCGCGGGTCTGGCGGTTCCAGGCGGTTCCGACTTAAATTTTTTTTTTTTTAAATCAATATCTTGTATAGTAGTGATTAGTATATTGTACAATATATTTTTATATGGTGTACTATGTTCTTAGTATAGTATATATTGTGTTTGGAAATTAGTATATATTGTGTATAAGTAGTGTATATTTTGTATATTGTGTAGTAGTTAGTAATTAGTATAAATTTTATATAAGTAGTACATATTGATAAAAGAATATTGTCGTTAGTATTATGTGTTGTATGTTATATATTATATGTTATATAAATATTCAAGGATTGATATAGAAGTAAAGACAAATAAATATTGAGACAAATATATTCAAGGATATGATAAAAAGCGTATTTATTGACCAAAATGGCATATCTTTGTTAGTCTTCCTTCCTCCAATGGAATGAGCCCAACATGGTACTAATACCACCATTAAAAGGAAAAAAAACTAAAAGAAGACATGCCAATGTACAAGTTACATGATAATTTATGTATTATTTCTAACAAATCGCATAAAACCTTCAAGGTTTGGAGGTGGTTGTGTTGGCGGTGGTGGAAATGAAGCTTGTTCATCACCACTTCCGGGTGAAGTTGCTTCCTGAGCAAGTTCTACTAGCATTTCTTCATAGCACTCGTCTATTTCGGGTTGAGATTCAGCTAGCCCAAAGTTCCTTCTTTCAGAGCGGGTCCAATCTCAGAAGAGCACTGATTTTTCCAAGCTGTCCCTCATCGACGCTCTATGATCTCCTATTTGTAGTCTGGCTTGACTAAATACGCTCTCCGATGCAACAGTTGACGCTTGAATGGATAGAACATCCCAAGCCATCCTTGCAAGAACGGGAAAATGCTTTTTCCTTGTCTTCCACCAATCCAAAAGGTCGAAAGATCCGTCTGGTTAATCATTCTCTAGCCCCTGCGACAAATAAACTTGAAGTTCGTTTAGATGGGAAATATCATCTAAATTCTCACCTTGAGTACTCCTGAACTCCGTCCACGATTTAAGAGCTGTTAAGCCGGCAACTCTTTTAGACGCTTGTGATGTGGACGAAGTAGGGGTTGGAATAGTAGGTCTAGCATGCTCTAACGCCTGTTTATAAGCATTATAAACAGTTTGAGCATTCACTGTAATTGATGCTTTCGCATCAGATAGTGTTGCCATTTCTTCTGGTGAAAGATCTAAAGATTGATACATACTATTATACCAAAAGTTAGGACCTCCTGCTTTCATAGTAGGATTTAACATAGCAGCCACACCAAAAATAGGAGGGATTGGGAAAAAATATTTTTTAAATTTCTTTTTCATTTCAAATATTGCATTTTCATAAATTTCCCCTCCCTCGTTAAAATCAGCAAATAAATTAGCAAGTGCGGCAATATATACTAAACAGTTTGAAATGGTAGGATAATATTGGCCAGATAAAGCAGTTGTAGCCACACTAAAATGTTCTAAAAAATCTAAAAGAATCTTAACGTTATTCCAATCTTGATTAGTTAGCATGTCATTATCTTCATCCTCACAATCCCTAGAATTATAAGTAGCGTTTATTGGGTTTCTATATTCGTACGCCACTACTAAGCTTTCATACATGTAGTTCCACCTAGTGGGGCAAGGTTTAGGAACCTTTCTTTCTCTAAGGCCATATTCGTCACATTTTTTATAATATTCTCTAAGTCTACTTCTACGGTTTGAATAAAAAAGCCAATTAAGAGCAAATTTAACTTTTTCAATTTCTATGTTTAAAATTCTCATACCATCTCCAACAATTAAATGATAAATATGGCATATACATCTAACATGGAAAATATTTGTAAAAGCAAGATTAAGTGTTCTAGTTAAAATACCTATTGCAGTAGTGTTGCTACTAGCGTTATCCATGGAAATTGACATTAGTTTATCACTAAAACAAAAATATCTACATACATCTGAAACAGTGCTAGCAATAAACTTACCTGTGTGCCGTGAATTAATTATTCTATATGCTATAATGCGTTTTTGCATGGTCCAGTCTTCGTCTATCCAATGACTGGCCACGGTTAGATAATCACAGTCATTTCCACTTCTACCAATATCAGTTGTAATAGACATACGATTACTTATATGAGTAAATAAATAGCGCAAGTATTGTTCATATTCATGCTTATATTTATAAATGTCGACCTTAACTGTGGCGCGAGGCCAACCTTTATAGGATTAAAAACTCGTCTAATATAATGAATCCAAGCAGGATTAGAAGCAAAAGAATAAGGTAAACACATAACAGTAAGCATTTTAGCTAATTCTTCACGATCCTTATTTGGATCGTAATGCAATATACCTCCGGTGACTGTGTTTATTCCTGGTTGAAGCATGTTAGAACCAGTACTTTGGTTAATTGTAGTATCAGGACTTGCCCTCCCCTCTTGTTGCGTTTTCAATTGGATATATCTAGCCTTATCGCTAGGGTGTAATTTTATATGTTTAACTAAACTACCTGTGCCGCTACGATCTCCAGTATACCTATGCACAAGTAATTTCCCACAAGATTTACACTTAGCCTTATTCTGTTCTCTTAGTTGAATAAAAAATTGCCAAACTAATGAAGTTTCTGAACGTTTAGGAGGTTGTCTACTAAAAGTGGGAGTTTGTACGGGTGGGTGTTCCGGTTCATTAGTAGCAGGACTAGTAGGTGTATCATCTAAATCTACGGGAGCTTGGGTTTTGTCATCATCATCATCCTCATTTCCCTCTATTATAGGTGCATTAGGATAAAGCATATTCATAATATCATCGTCTATTCTATCACCTACTGCTACATCATGTAGAAAATCAACATCGCTAAATTGAAAACATGGGTGATTACTATCAAGTATTCCGAAATTTTCATTAGTATTTCTAGGTTGGCTACTAGTTTCAACTTGTTTATCTTTTCTAGGTCGGGGAGCCGGGGGAGGGGTAGGATTTTGGCGACTACTTTCACCGGATTTAGTTTTACCTTTTCCGAACATGTTTTTCAATGAAAATGCCATAATAATTATAATTAAGCAAAATAACAACACACAACAAATATTCTTAGCACGTAAGAGTTGAAACGCGTTTACCGGATTGACGAACAACTTCTTGAAAATTGAAAATCGTTGTAATTGAACACTTGAAAACTTCAATTCAACAACTTCACAATGTTTCACGAATTTGCAACAAAAATTTAAGCACTTGCACTAGAAAGATTGAAAGAGAGCTTGAGAGAGATTGATGAAATTGTGAATTAAAATGAAAGAATGAGGGGGTATTTATAGTTGAGAAATGGGAAATTGTGTAATTATATAAAGTTTGGGGTTAAATTAAATTTGAGGGGTCAAATGGCTAAATTTTATAAATGCCAAACGGCTATTTCTGCAAGAGAGCCGTTCTGATTTTCAGAGTTTTTAAAAAAAAAAAAATTTAAAAAAATCAGCCCGTTGGGAACCGGATAGAACCGGAACCGGAATCGGTTCAGACGGTTCCATCCGGTTCCAAACGGTCTGAATTTTTTTAAAATTTTTTTTTTTTAAATATCGGACCGTTGGCGGAACCGTTTGGAACCGGATTGAACCGCCTGAACCTGCCCGGTTCCGGTTCCGGTTCTGGCGGTTCCGGTTCCACGGTTCTAATGGGTGGAACCGCGACATCACGGTTCCGGGGAACCGCTAGGCCCGGAACTGCGGAATCGGAACCGCCGGAACCGCCAGAACCGCGGTTCCGGTTCCAGAACCGCCCAAAATACAGCCTTATCTCAAAAGCCCAATCTGCATGGTGCCTTCACGTTGAATTAAAAATCTCAACCACATAAGGAAATGGGCCTGAAGAAGGACCAATCTGGATAGGGGCAGAACAAGTCTCGTATGTGAGGCCAAGGAATCGAATCCCTGACTTGGAAAATCACAACCTGAACATACTATTTCAGCTGAATCCAAATCAAACACCCACTGAAACTAGTACCTTAGTTTACTCAAATGAACGAGTCATAGTTTGAGGCTGAAATTGTTTTAACTATTAACTACTGATTTATTTTAAAATACTATTGAAAGTGAAAAGTCAGTCAAAATACAAAGTAAATTTTTAATGAAGATTCACCATTTTATTAATGAACTCAGTGAACCCTAAATGCTAATAACAATAACTAAACTTGTTTAAAACTATATTAAGGCAACAAGTATGCTTAATCAACCCAAGTTCGAATTGAATAGGAATTCAGAATATTCTATTCTAATAATATGAACAAACACAAGTCAAAGCAAACTACTAATCATGAGATCCACATAAGAAAATCTTTAATGATTTAACGGTCCATGTTCTTAAGCAATCCACAATTAATACAGTCTATGAACAAACTAACACATTACAGAATTCTATCTAAACATGTCAAGCCACTAAAATCGCAAGACAATAGTAGAAGTTTAGCCTCGATTTCATTTCATTTCAAGCAGGAGATTTACATAGTACTGAGTTTTACAGCAAGTACTTGGAATTTACAAAAATAAGAAGGAGAGAGAGGTCAAGAAGCTGATGATAAATAACAACGATTCAGAGATGATTCAACAGCCCAAAACTGAACCCCAAACTCCAGGAATAATCCCAAACCAAACAGAAAAATGGAGATTGCACACAGAACACTTGAACGCACCCAAATCAACTCAAAATTGATCTCAAGTACTGCGAAATGCTTCAATAAACCCAAAACTCAGCATGAAACTATGAGATGTGAAGAAAACTAACTAGAAATCAATATTAGATCTGCAACTTCTCAGTGAAACAATAAATATTTTTTTATTTTTAGTCTTTGTTTGTTTTTGGATTTTGAAATTTTCAGTGGCTACTTCAGATCTGGAAAGGTAAGAGAGGGAATTTATGGGGAGGCTATATGGCTGAAAAAATAAGGTCCCTCACACAAGGCATTGGGTTGCCTTTTATTGGCACAACCAAAGGGGTGTCAAATTTGTATTTGTAAAACATCCCCTATGTGATTTCTGTTTAAACCCTTATTTCTACTGAAATGCCCCTTTACACCTACACCCAAAAGCTTCTAGGAAATTCTTAGCTAGACTCCATACCTGAATTACCCTAACTACCCTCAATTTATACCCAAAGTTGCTAAGGTACAACAACTATATCCAAATAAATCCTAGGGTTTGAACTTCCAATTAGAAAAATGGAATCCTAATTACCATTATCCAATTAATGACTAAACAGCCTTGAAAACCCAAAATAAGTACCAAGCTGCACTTGTTCAACTAATAAAAATAATGAAAAATCTAAGGAGTAATATACAGGGGCATTAATTAGCTAAAAAGAACCATTAATCCTAAAACATCGAATCAATTAAACAAGCTTAAAATTCAATCAAGCAACTTAAATCGACTGACTCATGTTCTGGTCGACAGATGAAGCAAAAGAATTATAAAAGAAGAAACGAATGAAAATAAAAACAAAAGAATCGAATAACCAGATAGGCATGCAAACTTAACAAACAAGAACAAAAATAAAAATAAAAACAAAAAAACTCACCGACAATTCAAAACTCAGGCCAGTCGTTGTTGTTCAAAATCAGCCATTTTCGTTGATGTTTGGGCTTTATTGATGATCAATTCCTTACGAGAGAGGACCAAGGACCCTTTGGTATTAATTGCATGCATTTGGGGCATTTAGGGGTTTGGCAGGAAAATTTAAATGATATTCGAGCATTTCTGGCCAGATTCGAGGGACGAGGTTAGGGGGTTGGGTAGAGGATAAGGAGAGGAGTTTGTGGTGTTAATTCTGGTCAATTCGGGATAGGTAACATCGTGGCCGGAGAAATGTTGATTCGTAATTCAACACGTTTGAGTAAGATTCGACGGAAAAGGGGAGTGGATTAAGGTAGAGGGGGTGAAGGCGAATCTGGGGTGTCATTTTGGGACGGGTTGGTAAAAGTGGCATCGTCGCCCACGACGACCTCCAGCGGTGTTACAGATATACGAGGAAGACAAGTTATGTTTTAGGGTTTAATAGATTTTTCAGACATTATTATGCTAATGGGGAGGAGTTCCTGCCCGTTAGATTGAAAGAATTGATGGCCAAGATTTGATAAGGGAAAATTGCATCATTTGGGAATAAAGAATTGGACCGGGTGTGGGAATTGAATTTGGGCCTATTTGGACGATAACAATAGCCTGGGCCAAACATTTTCAATGGGGAACGACCCAATTTGGGTCTTCTTCATAAGACCACACCTTTAATAATGTTTTTCTTTTTTATTTCTTTTATTTCCTTTTGTTTGTTTTTTCGTTTTGTATTTTGTATTATTTTTTTATTTTATAAAGATACAAAAACTAAAAAAATCCTATTATATTCTAAAATTAAACTAATTAATTCCTAAAACTATTTTAAATACTATTTCGGGACGAGTTCACAGTTAAATAATTAAAATAGAAAAGCAAACTATTTTTGTTATTTTTTCCTATTTTGTTCCAAAGAAAATTAATCCATAATTAATACTAAAATATAAAATTAAATCCTAGATGCAAATATATATTTTTTTATTTTTCATATGAATTAAAATACACAAATAAAATGCAATAATTACCAGAAAATACCACAAAATTTACAAAAATTGTAAAAATAATAAAGAAATTGTTTTATTTAAATTTTGGGAATAATTCATATATATGGAAAAAATCACGTGCTCACAGCTGCCTCTCTTTGCTCGGAAATATGAAAGGTTTTCGGGCAAAGATAAGTGGGCAAATACGAGTGATTTTTGCCGGTTTGAATATTCCGTGTGAAGCATTTTTGAAAGGTTTGAATGCACCCTGCTTTAGAGGTTGCGTACATATCGTGGGCTAAACAGGAATCAGGTCAGTGTAGTTCGGGAGTGTTCGGTAGCTGGGACTACCAGGAGCTGTGATTTCACTATGATTGTTGCTGCTTGCTGACCTCCCTTATTACACCATGTCAAAATAAAAAGAAGTTAGCCTAAATTATGAACTATGAATTACAAAGGTCCTATCTAAATTCTTTAAACTTGCTCTTGTACTTCCTTGTTGTCTTGTTGTCTTGTGTTCTCTTGATAAAATCCATTGTTGCCATTTCCAATTTGCAAACTGAGATGTTGTTCCTTTTCTTCAAATTGCTGAACTTGAATGTATTCCTTTGTTGTGCGGATGTGCTTCCGACTTTTGAACTAGGACTTGAATGTATTTCCTTGCTATGCGAGTGGGCCCCCGACTGCTGGATTTGAATTTGAAGGTCATGACTTCACAAAAATAGACAAAAGAAAGAAAACTTTCAGCCCCAGTTTGGAACACTGGGTGCTTGTTACCATATATTAATAAGAATTGAAAAAATAAAATTTGAATTGTGATACATGATTTCTGAACTTGAAATTGAATGTATTCCTCTGTTATATGGGCGTGCTCCCAACTTCAAAACTTTAAAAATGCAAAGACTGAAATTTATTCTTCTGTTATATGGGCGGGCTCCCAACTTCAAAACTTAAAAATGTAAAGACTGAAATGTATTTCCTTGTTATATGGGCGGGCTCTCAACTTCAAAACTTAAAAAGTTTAAAGATTGAAATGTATTCCCTTGTTATATGGGCGGGCTCCCAACTTCAAAACTTAAAAATGTAAAGACTGAAATGTATTCCTCTGTTATATGGGTGAGCTCCCAACTTCAAAACTTAAAAATGTAAATACTGAAATGCATTCCTTTGTTATATGCGCGGGCTCCCAACTTCAAAACTTAATATTTAAAGGCTGAAATGTATTCCCTCGTTATATGGGCGGGTTTCCAACTTCAAAACTTAAAATTTAAAGGCTGAAATATATTCCCTCGTTATATGGGCGGGCTCCCAACTTCAAAACTTAAATTTTAAAGGCTGAAATGTATTCCCTCGTTATATGGGCGGGCTCCCAACTTCAAAACATAAAATTCAAAGGCTGAAATGTATTCCCTCGTTATATGGGCGGGCTCCCAACTTCAAAACATAAAATTTAAAGGCTGAAATGTATTATATGGGCGGGCTCCCAACTTCAAAACTTAAAATTTAAAGACTGAAATGTATTCCCTTGTTATATGGGCGGGCTCCCAACTTCAAAACTTAAAATTTAAAGACTGAAATGTAGTCCCTTGTTATATGGGCGGGCTCCCAAAGTCAAAACTTTCTTCCTAAAAACCAGTATTATCTTGCTCTCCTTCACTTGAGTTGACTTACATGTTCTTCATATGGGTGCCCGTCTTCAAGAAAATTTTCTGCCCTAATTTGATAATCTTCGTTGTGGCATATTTTCCACCATCAATAATATTTTCCTGTTTCTAATTCAAATCAAAGAAAATTTTGTGAGTTTGAAACATGGTTAGTTGATGGCACTCTTGCATAACCATTGCATGGCTCTGTTTTGACCGGCTTCCCCGAACTGGCTCTGCTTTCCAACTGACTTTCCAACTGACTTTCAAACTATGACTTTTGACAACCAAACGTTCTGTACCCCTACTGTCGTTTCAAACCTCTGACCCCCTTCTGAACTTTTACATTTCCCACGACACTTCCCAATTGTTCCACTGATGAAACTTTCGGTGGTTCCCCATACTCCACTTTACATCATTTTGTTGCTGACATGCTCTGACCATATTTTGCTTTACCATTTTCGAAAGCTTGTAGTGATCTTTGAAATCCCTTCCTGCTTGATTTGCACAGAACTGACATTGAACATCTAAGACAGATAAAACTCCCCAAAAAAAAATAAAATGCAATGATTTTATGAGTTACGGATAAGAAGAATCTGAAACCGGATGATTGCTAAAGAGAAGAAAAAGAAACTTATCTGACAGGAACAGCAGGTACCAATGGTCATGACATGCATTTCGGACTAATCGCCCAATCTGTCCAACTAACCATCTCTTGATCGCCACACTTTGTTGCCCCAGATTCCATCACTTGATTACTTTACCGAAACCTTGAGTTTGTTCATTCCTGCGGTGCCTTGAAATAGTTTTCCACCAACAGACCTATCTCATTTTTTCACTTCTTAACTCACTTTCTCCATAAGGTGCCCATGAGGGTTTTCACTAATAAGATTCTCTCATTTTTATATCTCTAAGCTCTCGTCCCCTTACGGTACCTGTGAAGGTTTTCACCAATAAGACTCTCTCATTTTTTAAGTTTTCCGACTTGAACCACAATGTTGCCCCAGACATGAATTACCTTTACCTACTTGACTTGGCATTTCTCAAAGACTAATCAAAAGGTCTTTCTCTGGACTGTAATGTGGGCTTTTGGACATGGTTAGAAAAGAAGGGTATAAAGTCTCAAAAACAATTTAAAAATGGGTTAACGTTACAACTTTCAGAATCCAATTTAATCAAAACAACCGCAATTTCTGTCCCTGTTTCTTGCTTGGGGATTTTTGGATTTTTGTTTTGGTATGATTGAACCTCAGAGAGGCTGCCTATGTACCCTTTCGGGATCAAGTCAAACGTAGTTCACGTCATACAAATTACTTTTTTGTGATTTTCTTCTTTTTTTCTTTTGCTTCTTTGTTTCTTTTCATTTTTCTTTTCATTTTATTTTCCTTCTCTTTTCCCTTTCTTCTTTTCTTTCCTTTTCTTTTCTTTTCTCTTCTTTCTTCTCTCTTTTTTCTTTCCTTCTTTCCCTTTTTATTTGCTTATTTGCGGCACTTGTGTTACTTAATTGTGCCGTTGATACCGAACGAGAGGGATGAAAGAAAATAAACATGGCTTGAAAGGGGTGACAAGGGATAAAAGTGTTTGGATAGCCAAACAAAACCCCTTCATCATTTCAGTCTTTAAAATATACCAAATACAAACAAGTACAATTAAACTAAAGAAATCATACATAATATCTCTTAACTGTATCAGCATTGATGGCCATTTTTACACATTTTCCTTCCACATCTGTTAGATACAATGCACCATTAGATAACACTCTGGTTACGACAAATGGCCCCTGCCAATTCGGGGCGAACCTTCCCTTTGCTTCAGCCCAATGAGGAAAAATACGTCTCAGCACTAACTGTCCGACTTCAAACTTCCTCGGACGCACTTCCTTGTTGTATGCTCTTGCCATTCTTCATTGGTGTAGTTGACATGACACACTTATGCCAACCTATTCTCGTCAATCAGACTCAATTGTTCTAAGAGTGTTTTCACCCATTCATCATCATCGATCTCAACCTCCGCAATAATTCGAAGAGACGAGATTTTCACTTCTGTGGGCATTACTGCCTCGGTGCCATACACCAATGAATAAGGAGTCGCCCCCACTGAAGTACGAACAGTGGTGCGGTATCCCAACAATATAAAAGGCAACTTTTTATGCCACTGTCTCAAACCTTCTACCATCTTCTACAATATTTTCTTTATATTTTTGTTGGCTGCCTCAACCGTACCATTGTCCTTAGGGCGGTACGAAGTAGAATGACGATGGGTAATCTTGAACTTCTCACGTGTTTCCTTCATCAAATGACTATTGAGGTTTGCTCTATTGTCTGTAATGATCACTTTTGGTATCCCAAATCGACAGAAAGTGTTCGAATGCACAAAATCCACCACAACTTTCTTGGTTACAGACTTGAACGTTTTAGCCTCTACCCACTTGGTAAAATAGTCTATGTTAGAAAATACGCTTAACGCTAGAGGGGGGGTGAATAGCGTTATAATAAAAATTAGCATAAACTTACGGAATTTAAAAATTGCAGGAAAGAAATAAGTGCGATAAGTAAATAAATAAGAACGAACGCATCGATGTATCCTGGTTCACCACAGCCCGTGGCTAGTCCAGTCCCCGAGAGACACTCTTGAGATTTCCACTAACTTCGTCAAGCTTACGGGTGCTTAACAAACCGTTACAGTTGCTCAAGGATACCTCACCTTAAGACTTCACTTGCTTGAGGATACCTCACCCCAAGACTTCAACCACTAAGACTATGGGTACTTAGCAAACCCGGCAAATGAGAAGATATGTTCTTCTCAAACAACTCTCTTTTACAACAAATACTCTCTCAATAGAGTGGATAAAGAGAAACAAAATAAGCTCTATGAACAACACAAAGTTGTCTATCAAATGGCTCAACAAAAGCTCTAAAATGATGCTTGAAAATGATCAATATGTATATCAATATATGCAGGAGTTGTGTGTTTAAAATCAGCTCAAAAGACCTCTTTTTATAGGTGAAAAAGTGGTGCTGACCGTTGCTTAATTGACAAATAAAATCCCTGATTCTGTGCTCAGACAATCGATTGTTTGGAGTAGACAATCGATTGTTTGACCAACGTTCAAAAAACAGATTCCTGATTTTAGGCTAAACAATCGATTGTTAACCCTGAATAATCGATTGTTCTTCAACGTTCAAAAATCATTTAGGATTCTGTGGAAACGGTCAAAATATAATCGATTGTATGAAGAGACAATCGATTGTTTATAATCGATTGTGTGACAAAGACAATCGATTGTTTTGATATTAAAAACTTCGGTTGCACACTGTCTCAAAATAATCGATTGTTAAAAGTAGACAATCGATTGTTTGCTATTTTGAAAAACTTCAGATCACACTGTCTTAATACGATCGATTGTAGGATTCAAATAATTGATTGTTGAGGTCCAGATTTTAAAAGACATGTTTAAAAACCATTTTGACTAAAATACAAATCATTTTGGTTTAGCACAAAGATGCATGTTTATGATAAAAATGTTTTATGCATGTTTATGATGACCTAATGTTGAGCCAAAGGATAAGATAACTTAAATGTTTTCCTTGCATTGGTTCTACCAAACGACCTACGTCTTGGGTCTTCGGTCTTGAACTCTTTGGCTCGTTCATGCAATTCCGTCATCAGTAAGCTTCTTGCCATTTGATTGATTGTCATACAATATCGTTGTTTGACACTTGACTTCATTGTTTGTCATTCATCAAAACCTATACCTGAAAATCATGCTCATACAACCAAAGCGCACATATCATAGATATACATGATTTCCAGCAATTTTCCCCTTTTTGATAATGACAAACAACGGAAGATATGCATATTGAATTCCCCCTAAATTCATGTTATATCTCAACATACAATTTATGCAACCATTTCAATATAATCAATTCAATAATGTTCCCCCTCAATTAAGGCATGCATATCGCCCATATTCTTCCCCCTTTTGGCATTAGCAAAAAGACTATACCAAAAATTATTTAAACTATTGACGATATCAATTGTGATAACCAAGATCATATCAAATGTTAGTAAATGGCATACTAATAATAACGGTCATTTTTCTCAACTTATGCCAATTGTTATTTTAAACTAAGAATATTCATCAAAACATCAATCATTTATTTTAAAACTAAATGATACTAATTATTATTCAAAACAGAACTCATCAAAATAATATTGATTATTAGCACATATCAACTTATTGCGATTTTATTCAAAATACGATAACTAACCGACGTTCCCCCTTAATGCATTAAGGTTTCGTGCTTGGTGCATCCACCACAATATTGTAGTCTTCAAGCACACCTGCAAAAAGAACCTAATAATAGGTTTTTGGTACCCAACTTCTTTTGGGTCCTTGGGGGTTAGGATAATAATAATCAGAATCAATGCATAAGTCTCTATGTTTAGCAAAACTAACGGGTGCAATGTGTCCTACCCGATTACAATAGTGACATACAACATTAGGATTGTGCATATGTCTAGGTTGAGCCAAATGCGTTCTAGGTGATCTAAAGTTGTTCCCCCTAGAAGCGTTGAATTTCCTAGAGTCATGTCTAGGTGGTCTAAAATTATTCATTCTAGACTCATTTATAAAAGTCCTAGAGTTGTTTCTAGGTGGTCTAAAACAATTAATCTTAGACTCATTAGTGAGGTTCCTAGAATTCTTTCTAGACGGACTAACCTCATTACTTTCATCCTTTTTAATGACTTCAATTTTAGGACTATTAACACTACGTTTTTCTAGTGCATTCCTAAGTTCTATGTTCTCTAATTTTAAAGAATTGCAAGAAGAACAATTGGAGCATTTATCAAAAGAAGAAGCTTCATTCAATTCCTTGATTTTATTTTTAAAATCAACAATGTCATTTTCAAAAAATTTATTTTCTTTTTTCTAAAACTTCAATTTTATTTTTAAGAACACCATTTTCATTAGTCAATTTTTCAAAATCTATTTCTTTCAAAGAAGAGGATTTTTCAAAATCTTTTTCTTGTAAAGAAAGTGTTTTCTGAAAATCTGTTTCTTGCAAAGAAAGTGTTTTCTTCAAATCTTTTATCATTTTGGAAGCATTAACAAATTCACCATACAAATCATCATAGGCATTTTGTAATTCTTCAAACGAGTGAGACCTAGATGTACTTACCTCTTCTCCTTCGTTTGCCATGAGACACAATGTGGCGGTTTCATCGCCTGAGCTGTCCGAATCCCGTGATGCGCGCCTATGATGTTTCTTCTTTTTCTTGTTCCTCTTCATAGACTTACAAAACTTTTCAATTATATCATTGGAAATATTATCATCATCCCTAATCACTTACCTCTTCCCTTTTAGAGGATGAGGCTTTGAAGGCAAAATTCGAATTACTTTTAAGATAAGGATTAAGAATTGTGCTATCATAAGTTTCGAGGTTACCTCTTAGTCCATCAATTGTGATATCCGTGAATTCCATCGATTCTTGGATGGCATTGGCTTTGGAACGCCATTCGGGAGTGAGACTTCGTAAAACTTTTCGAACAAGATCTTTGTTCGTGTAAACTTTCCCAAGAGCATGGAGATCGTTGACGATTCTTAAAAATCGTTCAAACATAAATCCAATGGGTTCCTTCTCCATTTTAAAGGTTTCATATTTATGTGTTAGAAAATCAATTTTGGCTTCTCGGACTTGAGGCGTACCTTCATAAATGATCTCGAGTTTATCCCACATCTCCTTGGCGGTTGTGCAGCAAGAGATTTTTCGATAATCATCTGGGTTCACCACACAATATAATATATGGATGGCCCTTGCATTATTTTCAACTTTCTTGATATCCTCGGCATCATATTCATCTTCCTTCTTTGGAACCGTGGTCTCTCCAACTTTCTTTGTTGGCATTGGTTCACTGTTTTTGATGATTTGCCACAAACGAAAACTGTTTGCTTTGAGGAAGATGCTCATACTCTCTTTCCAATATGTATAGTTTCTTCCGTCAAATAGTGGAGGGCAAGTGGTGGACTGTCCTTCACATCGTTCCTGCGTTCAATATTCTCAACAGAAAAATATATATTGCTCTCAACCGGTTAAGGCTTTCAGAGAGTTAGGCTCTGATACCAATTGTTAGAAAATACGCTTAACGCTAGAGGGGGGGTGAATATCGTTATAATAAAAATTAGCGTAAACTTGCGGAATTTAAAAATTGCAGGAAAGAAATAAGTGCGATAAGTAAATAAATAAGAACGAACGCACCGATGTATCCTGGTTCACCACAACCCGTGGCTAGGCCAGTCCCCGAGAGAAACTCTCGAGATTCCACTAACTTCGTCAAGCTTACGGGTGCTTAACAAACCGTTACAGTTGCTCAAGGATACCGCACCTTAAGACTTCACTTGCTTGAGGATACCTCACCCCAAGACTTCAACCACTAAGACTTTGGGTACTTAGCAAACCCGACAAATGAGAAGATATGTTCTTCTCAAACAACTCTCTTTTACAACAAATACTCTCTCAATAGAGTGGATAAAGAGAAACAAAATAAGCTCTATGAACAACACAAAGTTGTCTATCAAATGGCTCAACAAAAGCTCTAAAATGATGCTTGAAAATGATCAATATGTATATCAATATATGCAGGAGTTGTGTGTTTAAAATCAGCTCAAAAGACCTCTTTTTATAGGTGAAAAAGTGGTGCTGACCGTTGCTTAATTGACAAATAAAATCCCTGATTCTGTGCTCAGACAATCGATTGTTTGGAGTAAACAATCGATTGTTTGACCAACGATCAAAAAACACATTCCTGATTTTAGGCTAAACAATCGATTGTTAACTCTGAATAATCGATTGTTCTTCAACGTTCAAAAATCAATTTAGGATTCTGTGGAAACGGTCAAAATATAATCGATTGTATGAAGTGACAATCGATTGTTTATAATCGATTGTGTGACAAAGACAATCGATTGTTTTGATATTAAAAACTTCGGTTGCACACTGTCTCAAAATAATCGATTGTTAAAAGTAGACAATCGATTGTTTGCTATTTTGAAAAACTTCAGATCACACTGTCTTAATACAATCGATTGTAGGATTCAAATAATCGATTGTTGAGGTCCAGATTTTAAAAGACATGTTTAAAAACCATTTTGACTAAAATACAAATCATTTTGGTTTAGCACAAAGATGCATGTTTATGATAAAAATGTTTTATGCATGTTTATGATGACCTAATGTTGAGCCAAAGGATAAGATAACTTAAATGTTGTCCTTACATTGGTTCTACCAAACGACCTACGTCTTGGGTCTTCGGTCTTGAACTCTTTGGCTCGTTCATGCAATTCCGTCATCAGTATGCTTCTTGCCATTTGATTGATTGTCATACAATATCGTTGTTTGACACTTGACTTCATTGTTTGTCATTCATCAAAACCTATACCTGAAAATCATGCTCATACAACCAAAGCGCACATATCATAGATATACATGATTTCCAACAGTCTATAGATACCAAAATGAACCTGTGCCCATTTGACGCTGCTGGATCAATTGGCCCGATGACATACATGCCTCATGCAACAAAAGGCTATGGTGCGGACATCGTATGCAAGTCTGATGGCGGAGAATGAATCATATCTCTATGCAGTTGGCGCTGATGACATTTGCGTACAAAACTAATACAATCCCGCTCCATAGTAAGCCAATAATAACCTGCCCCTAGGATCTTCTTTGCCAAAACATATCTGCTCAAATGCGGTCCACAGACTCCAGAATGTACCTCAGTCATTATAGATGTGGCCTGCCTCGCATCCATACACCTCAACAGCCCAAGGTCTGGAGTTCTTTTGTACAAAAACTCCACCACTAAGGAAAAATCCGCTTGACAATCGTCTAATCGTTCTTTTCTGATCATCGGTTGCTTGTACCGGATACAACCCCATCCTGATATATTCCATGATGTCATGAAACCATGGCTCACCGTCAAGTTCCTATTCTACCGTATTACAATAAGAATATTGATCATGGACTTGAATTTGTAGGGGGTCCACACAAGCCTTATCCGGATGATGCAATATTGAGGCCAATATAGCCAAAGCATCGGCAACTTCATTATGAATCCTTGGGATGTGCTTGAACTCTATAGACTGGAATCATTGACAAAGCTCATGCAACTACTGTCGGTATGGTATAAGCTTCAAATCTAGTATTTCTCATTCTCCTTGAATTTAGTGTACTAGTAAGTCCAAGTCACCCATGACCAAGACTTCCCAGACACCCATATCTACAGCTAACCTTAACCCCAAAAGACATGCCTCATATTTTGCCATGTTGTTTGTGCATTAGAAACGAAGCTGAGCCGTAACAGGGTAGTGCTGACCTCTTTTGGAAATGTGTACCGCTCCTATTCCCACGCCTTTTATATTCGCCGCTCCATCAATGAAAAGTTTTCATCTAGGCTTATCAACTTGTTCCAGCCCATCAATATGCATCACCTCTTCAGCAGGGAAGTAAGTTTTCAACGGTTCATAATCATTGTCAACTGGATTCTCAGCCAAATGATCCTCCAGCGCCTGTGCTTTTATTGCAGTCTGTGTCACATAGATAATCTCAAACTCCATAAGCAAGATCTGCCACTTTGCAAGCCTTCCTGTGGGAATAGGCTTATGAAAAATATACTTTAATGGGTCCAAGAGAGACATAAGGTAAGTAGTGTAGGACGACAAATAATGTTTCAACTTCTGTGCTACCCAAGTTAGGGCACAACATGTCCTCTCCAGATGAGTATACTTGACCTCGTAAGATGTGAACTTCTTGTTGAGATAATAGATAGCCTGCTCCTTTTTACCAGTAACATCATGCTGCCCCAGTACGCAACAAAAAAAATTATTCAAAACTGTCAAATATAGAATCAAACTCCTCCTTGGCTATGGCTGGGCCAATACGAGTGGATTCGACAAATACCCCTGTATCTTATCAAAATCCCACTGACATTCGTCTGTCCACTTGACTGCGGCATCTTTCTTCAACAGTTTGAAGATTGGCTCAAAGTTGTTGTGAGCTGAGCAATGAACCTGTTGATATAATTTAATCTCCCCAACAAACGCATCACCTCAGTTTTGTTCCTCGGAGGTGGCAATTTCTGAATAGCCTATATCTTTGACGGGTCTAGTTCAATACCCCGACGGCTGACTATAAATCCCAATAACTTCCAATATGGCACCTCGAAAGCACATTTTACAGGATTGAGCTTAAGGTTGTACCTGCGAAGCCTTTAAAAGAACTTCCTCAAATCCCTGACATGGTCAGACTGTTGTCTAGACTTCACGATCACATCATCCACGTACACCTCGATTTCCTTGTGTATCATATCATGGAATATTATTTTCATTTCCCTCATATAAGTTGCCCTAGCATTTTTCCAACCAAACAGCATGACCCAATAACAGTACGTCCCCCACGGCGTGATGAATGCCGGCTTTTCTGCATCTTCCTCATCCATTATGATCTGATGATAACGATCATAACAATCCACAAATGAACCAATCTCATGCTTGGCACAATTGCCAATCAATATGTGGATGTTCGGCAGCGAAAAATGGTCTTTTGGACTCGCCTTGTTAAGGTCCTGATAATCAATGCACGCCCTGGTTTTGCCATCTTTCTTCGGCACGGGTACAACATTAGCTAACCAGGTAGGATACCTCGTGACCCCAATGACTTTCGCTTCAAACTATTTGGTAATCTCCTCCTTGATCTTCACATTTATGCCCGTTTTGAACTTTCTCAGTTTCTACTTAACATGAGGGGGGGATGGTTCATTGGGCAACTTATGAACCAATAAATCAGTACTCAGACCCGGCATATCATTATAAGATCATGCAAAAATATCCTTATATTCAAACAACACTTTGATTATTTAATCCTTGAGTCGTGGGTCCAGATGAACACTTATTTTAGTTTCACGAACATTATCTTGGTCCCCTCGATTAACTGCTTCTGTATCATTTAGGTTAGGTTTGGGCTTTTCCTCAAAGTGATTTAACTCATTACTGATTTCTTCATAGGCCTCATCATCCTCATATTCCACTTCATCATCACATTCAGTTTCTTGTATTATTATTTCTGAGTTAGGTTGGTTTATAAAAATGGGCCGAAGATTCCTCATGCATGTCATGTCATTGATATCAGCATAAAAAGAATTGTATATAAAAGAAAAGAAAAATGGAAACAAAATTAGGGATGAAGAAAGAATATAGCATTTCATTGAATACAAAGATAACATGGTTTTAACTCATCCAAACTGATGGAACATAACAACTAAATTAAAAACCCTACAATAATCCAGGTGAACTTAAAGAAAAACAAAGACTCATTACCACGACTCCCTCCGAGTTGGAAGAGAAGTGGCTTCCCAATTGTTGACATTAGCATGTGGTCCGATGTACCGGACGCCTGCTTTTCTCAACCCTTCACCGGCTTCTACCATGTTCACCTCAGCAAATACCCTTTCAAACCTGTTCTCCAAATTCCCGTCTGCACCAATCAGTGGACCAGACAACTTTGCCAATAGTTGTTTCCCAATACTTGGCCTGACGAATGAACTGGACAGACGTGGAATTGGTTTGGGAAGAACCCAGACCTTTTTCTTCATCTTGCAGTCTTGCCTCACATCCACCACCGTAGGCTTGAACCCCTGCCCAAAGGTATCAAGATTCTTGGGCAAATAAACCGGCTGAACAATACCTTGCAAATCAACACCCAACCTTTTTCCTGGTACAAACCCGTTTTTCAACATTTCAGAAGCTACCATGACAGTTGCAGCAGTTATTCTATGGATTGGGACACTTTTGCCTTTAGGAACCTTTTCTACTGAGACCGTGTCAAAAACCTGGTAAACCCACGGCCCCTTATCATCATCAGTCTCTGTGAAGGGTACGCTGGCATCACTTGCAGTGCTCATGCTGTCTTCCCCATGTACTACGATCTCCTGTTTATCCCACTTGAATCTGGCCATCTGGGATGTAGCGTGGAAGGTACCGCTTTGGCAGCGTGGATCCATGGTCGCCCAAACAGAAGATTATAAGATACTGCCACGTCTAAGACCTGAAACTCTATGGTGAACTTGACCGGACCAATTGTCAATTCAAGAATGATGTCACACACTGTGTCTGTACCACCACCATCAAACCCTCGAACACATATGCTATTCTTGTGAATTTTGTTGTCATCAACCTTCAGCTTGTTCAATGTGGACAAAGGACAAATATTGGCACTAGATCCATTATCAATCAACACCTGAGTGACTAACGACTCTTCGTACTTTACTACTAAGTAGAGAGCTCTATTATGTTCTGTACCCTCCACAGACAATTCATCGTCAGAGAATGTCACCCTGTTCACTTCAAAGATTTTGTTCGCAATTTTCTCCAAATGATTCACCAAAATTTTATCGGGGACATGAGCTTCATTCAATATCTTCATCATAGCCCGGCGATGTTAATCTAAATGTATAAGTAGTGAAAGCAACGAGATTTTGGCTGGAATTTTCCTCAATTGCTCAACAATGGAATAGTCTTTTACTTTCATCTTTTTCAAGAACTCCTCCGCCTCTTCCTCCGTCATAGCCTGCTTGACTAGCATTGGACCGTCTTTAGCAACCCTGGCCTTTATCAACTATTCGAGGGTAAAACACCTACCCGAGCGAGTTAACCCTTGTGCTTCACAAACCTCTTCTTTGATTTCCTTTCCTTTTTGATTCATAACTACTTGTTCTTACTTCCATGGCATGACTTTGCTATCAATCACGGGTAACTGTGCTACCGGTTTTATGACAACCGGTTCTGTGTAGGCCCCCTTCACAACTACCACGGGTGCACTTGATACCCCTTGTACCACTAACTTGATTTGATCTGACTTCTTTGAAACAACATACAACCTTTCCCAACCACCACAACTGGCTTGTCATATATCCCTTTTGACTGAACCGCTGGTTTCACACTACCTGCCTTGTCGTTCACCTTGTCTTCACCAGAACGGATCATCATGACCGTCTGCTAGGGCTTTCTAGGCTCTGCTCCCTTATGTATCAATTCAATCAAATTACCTCATGATGCACTGGCAACGGGTTCTGGGTGATATTCGGTGCCTCCGAGGCAAGAACCTCAATTCTTTGTGTATTAATGAGCTCTTGCACAACAATTTTCAACCTCCAACATTTTGTAATATCATGTATGGGGGCTCCCAAACAGTATTCACAGCTCACAGAGTGGTCCAGATTTCTAGGAAGGAGATTTGACGTCTTGGGTTCAACCGGGGTCAGCAAGTCTAACTGCCTCGATTTATGGAAAAGAGTGGTATAGGATTCTCCCAGCAGAGTGAATATTTTTTTGTTCTGGACCCTCTCATTTCTGAAAGCTTGGTTTGGGCGAAAGCCAGATCCTGGTTTGTAAGCCCTTGGGTGTGGATATGTGTTTGTGGAGCTGGATTTGTGTTTGTGGAGCTGGATTTGTGTTTTGGGGAGCCGGTGCATGCCATTGCGGGTGAGCCGGAGGTTGGGTGTATGTTTGGGCGTGGTGCACAGGAAAGTGTGGCTCTGGTGCTGGATAGTGAGGTTGTGGAGGGCCGCATGGGGTATATGGGTAATTTGGGTGGTGAGGTCTGGGTTGGTTGTAGTAGGGTGGAGGGTTTCTGGACCTGGACCTAGTACTAACTTCAACTGTTGCAACTTCTTCTTTCTTTTCTTTCCAAGCACACCACCAATGCCGCTTTATATGGCCTGAGTGGTTGATTTAATCGCTGAATATCTCATGATTTTATTGGACTTCAAACCTTCCTCGACCATGGCTCTCATCTTTACCTCATCGTTAAAAGATTTACTGATTGCCGTCACCAGGTGACCAAAGCAGGTTGGCTCCAAAGTGTGCAAAAAGTAATCCAACATTTCACTTTCCCTCATTGGGGAGTCAACCCTTACAGCTTTTTCTATCCAGCGGAACCCGTATTCCCTGAAGCTTTCCCCGGGTTTCTTCTTGAGTTTTATCAATTGACAGTCGGTCTGGGATGAGCTCAAGATTATATTGGAAGTGGTTGGCAAATGCTTGTGCTAGTTCATCCCAAGTATACCATCTTCTAGGATTTTGGTGCGTATACCATTCTAGTGCAGACCCATTCAAACTTTTCCCAAAGTATGCCATCAACAGTTCGTCTTTTCCCTTGGCCCCTCTCATCTTAAACATAAACCTCGTAAATGTGCCACTATGTTGTCGTGAACATCATACATATCAAACTTTGGTATTTTGAACCCCGCATGTAGCTGAACATAGGGAAACAAACAAATATCTTTATATGTCACATTGATCTGATTGCCTAATCAATGCATATTCCTAAAGGACTGCTCCAGGCTTTTCATTTTTCGAAGCACTTCTTCCTGTTATGGGTTCTTAGACGGCTTTTCAGTCTCTGCGGGGAGCTCAAAGTGAGGGGTATAAGAGTACGGCTCAGGGGACCTAAAAGTAGGTTTAGGGGGATAGTAATGGTCATCGTGGGTTTGAAACAAAGTCTCACCGGATGATCTTTGTAGTGTGGCGAGTGGAGGTGCCACAAAAACATGAGTGATGGGTGGAGGAGGGTTTTGTTTAGATGGTGGAGGTTTAGGAGTGTAGGAGGTAGTACCATAACCCTGTGTGTAGTAAGGGAAGGTTGGAGATGAATTGGCAGTGTGAGGCTCCTGAACCTGGCCAAAGGCGGGATATATGAAGGATTGGCGGGACAAACTGGCGATGGATGCCCCTGAGACCAGGTCTGATGCATTTCAGCCATTTGTTGTTTCAGTTTACGCATCTCCTCTTTCAAAGCGTTCACATCTGTCACCTCAACCTCTTTTGATGGGTCCACAATACTGATATCAGATTCTTGTCCAGTCATTTTCAGCTTGTTTTTTTATCTAGTGTTGTAGGAATGGGTTGCTAGAATGCAAAATTATTAACCACCTGCTTGGACTTACGCATTTAGACAATAATTCCGTTAGCGATTAGGTTTTAATAGACTGGATAACTGCACATTGGGCATGAATGCTCCAATACAGTTAACTATTTCTATTATGCATTTGCTCCACCGCATACATCATCCCAGCATTTTCTTAGTTCCAACTGTGAACTTTCTCTTTTCATTTCTCTCTTTCTTTTATATCTTTTTTCCTTTCTTTCCTCCGTTATTTTTCTCATTCTTTTCCTTTCTTGTTTTTCCGCTCTTCTATTTTCTTTTCTCTCTTCTCTTATTTTCATTCTTCTTTTCCTTGTTTTTATGCTCTTTCCTTTCTTCTTTCACTTTATTTTTTCTCTTTTTCCTTTTCTTTCAGTCGGATACGGTCGAATCCTATGGAGATTGCCTACGTATTGTGACCCTGCACGAATCAGACCAGGCGTAGTTCGTGAAAATAAGTGCAGAAATAAAGGAATTTTGTAATTTTCAAGTTTCCATTACTAAAGCATTCTATTACAAACTAAACATTTTAAAAAGGAAAATAACAGAGTCTAACTAAACTCAAATACAGACACCAAACATACTAGCAATACTCTGACACTAAAAGAAAACAGACAGACAAACAACAAACTCTGAAATGAAAATCCAGACTCAATCTATGAATACATTAGTGCTTCAAAAGTGGGTGTCGCGGGGCATCGTTCAGCCTCGCCACAGGCTTAGGTGCCAAAACCCTATTAAGTTGATCTAGCTCATACATGGTTTGCTTGACTATCACTGCCGAGAAGAAAGTTGTGCGAGTCATGTCTTCATATGCCTGGCATCATCTAAGGATGGTGTGGGCAATGGTCTCAATCCTGTCTCTTGTTGGACCCTTTTCTATAATCAGTCATCTTATTTGATCTCAATTTTGTCTCTTGTTGGACCCTTTTCTATAATCAGTCGTCTTATTTGATTATTGCGAGCCTTTAACACCTGAGAATCCTGCAAATGCTTGATTTTGCAACTGCTATATTTCTACTTCAATATGAGCCAGCAGATCATAGCTGTCCTAGCTTTCAGTTTCAAAATCTTTGGCTTGCTTAGCCGCTTTGTCCTCAAGGGTGGCCAACTTTCTCTTCAAATTGGCAATGGTTTTCTTATGATCTTTCTTCAATTATTTCAAGTACCGGGTACGCTTTTCAGTTCTTTTCGCCCACTGTGCCTTGAGTCCTGCTATGGTACTCATGGATTTCTCAAAATCATTCCGGCACTCATTGATTTCCTGTTTCAGCCCCTTTATCAACCGCTCATCCCACCGGATTCTTTGCTGGTTGTCTGAAGATATCCTCATTTGTCGAATTTGGGCCCTAAGTGCCTCATTTTCTTGGACCAACCTGTTCTTTTCTCCCTGATTAGCAGCAACTTTCACATTTTTTTCAAATTGCAGGTTCCCAATCTGTTGCTTTAATTTGCCTATTTCTACCCTGTAACTTTCTTCTTTTGCTAGCCAACCCTATTGTACTTGCGAATCATCCATGAATTGTTGGACATGGGCTCTTTTACTGGACCTCTGATAAATTTTGAACCTTTTCCCAAACCATGCATTATACTTTGGTTCCACCTCGCCTTTAGCTAAATTTCGTACCATAGTTTTGGGCTCAAGGAATTTGCATTCATTCCACAACTTGCGAATTTTATCTTCCGGGAACGTGGCTCTCTGACTTAACTCGATGACATGCTTGATCAAGTATTCATTATTAGGGACAACTTGGAACCTTTCCAATTGGCGCAGTACCGATAGGGAGCATATTGGTGGATGCTCCGGATACCCATTAACAAAATATAACATTCTCCCACTGCCATGTATACCATCTCAGTAATAGGTAACCACCCGAATGCCCACTCAATTTGATCCGATAGTGACCTAAGTCGTAAAAACCAATCTTCAGTACCCTCGGGGAATGCAACACCTGTTACCTGTTTCTCAAACTCTTCAATGCAGCTTAAACCAGTCAGCCTGTATTTCATATACCCCACTTGATGGCAGATATGTTCTTGCATCCACAACTGAAGTGATAGATTGCAACCTTGAAAGAAACTTCCTCCCTCCTTGCACATAGTCAATGCCCAGTATAATTCTGACAGGATCAGGGGAACTATAGTGCTATCAACCCTCTTGATTGCGACATCAACCATCCCCGCAAGACCTATCTTTATTTTCTTATCTTCTCGTGGACAGAACATGATTCCTAAGAACGCCGTTATGATGCCAAAGTTCGTCTTGCTTCCCATTTACTTCTGTCTCCGGCATGGGTCAGTCCCAGATTCGTCTCTCCATAACCCCGAGAATTACCATAATGCTGATATAGGAACTGAAGAGCGCAACATCCTCCCAACAAATCATCATTTTGCATGGTCTGGCTAATATTTAGCAAATCCAAAAATCGTTGCAGAGATACCGGCCTCGGTGACAACAGATATTGACACCTCAGATTTTCATTCAACCCTGCATAACCCGCAACTTCCTCCAGCATGGGTGTAAGCTCAAAATCCGCAAAGCGAAATACATTACAGGTCGGGTCCCATAATGGTATTAAAGCCTCGATGACATGCGACCCTGCCCTGACATTTAGTAGCCCGATGAGACCTCCCAAGATTCTGACCACTATTTCTCTGCTGCCTTCTTCCAAATCATTCCATCATATATGAAGCTGGAGGGGGACATCGCTAAAGACAGCGAAAGGTTTGTTTTCATTTGTGCTCATCCTGCACATTTATTACGGTGATTAAACAAAAAGTAAAATCTATTTGACTCAAAACAAAACTGAATATTTTCATGTTTTTCAAATTAAAATGAAAAGACCCAATTTCTCGATCACGGCCTTTCAGCACTTCGGGGGACGAAGATTTTAAGGCTGTGTGGATCCACCAGTCAAAAATCCAAAAAATTACCAAAGGGGCTCATGCAAAATTAGCCTTCCGGTGCCCCTTTTGGGAACATTCGGCAGTTTTTGACAAGAATGACGTCACCTGACTTATTCATGCCAAAATTAAAACTTAGATATTATTTGGATATTTTTGCAAAGAGGATGTTGGACCCGATGAGGGTTACCTACGTATCTCACGCCCTGTGCGAATCAAACCTCCGTAGTTCGGGAAAATTAACCAAACAATTTTAAAACATAATTCTTTTCATTTTCATTTTTGGCATTTGAAATTTAAAAAAAAACTACTTTTAAAAAACAAGACTCTTTTTTCTTTTCTTTTTCAACAAACAATAAACAACCTATTTTTTCAAAACTAAAAAAACTCTTTTTCTTTTCCTTTTTCAACAATCACGAAAACAACCTATTTTTTTCCATTGGAAACCAAAAATCGAGACTCTTTTTTTTTCATTTCCCATGACAAAACAAACTATTTTTTCTTTTTTATTTTTGAAAAAAAAGACAAACTAAAATAAAAGACTCTTTTTCACTTCTTTTTTTTTTTTTTTTGCTTTTCTGGGTAAAACAAACAATTTAAACATAAAATATTTTATTTTCTATTTTTCAAAATTTTGGCAGAGTTTCGACATTATTTGGGCATTGGTTTTTTCTCTCCCTATACTGATATTTCTCTCTTTTTCTCTTTTTCTCAATTTTTCAATATTTCCGAGATTCAGAAGGCGGTCAACATGCAGGTCTGAAACAAATAAATGCACAGAAAACACGTAGGATGCATTAGGATGGTCTTTTTTCATTTCAGGTTGCTTCTCCTAGACGGACCCAACACATGTGTTGAGTCCCCTAAGTTAAAATGCACATGATGCAGATAAGCGTTCCTACGAGGGATCCAGCATGAAGTTGTATTATTCTAGGTCATAACTTGGGTGTTTGTTCTAGATCTGGCTCACCCGAGCGGACAGCTCGAGCCGGGGGGGAGGTAGCGTACTGGGAATACTGAAGCTTCATCGGCTTTGCAACTTATCTAAATCTAGTTCTAAATTGGAAATTAAACACTATACAGAAAATAAGTCACACGAAGTGTACCCTTATTCATGATTTAGAAGACTCAGAGAGGAGATGGGTTTGGGCACAGTTTATATACAGTTCACATAATATCAAAGCAGTAAAAGCAGTCAATTAGCACAGATCATGTAACAAAATCAGATAACGCCAAACACAACAATTATTCTAAACTCGAATTCTGAACCCTAAACAAAACGTTCTGGGTTCTTTTCCCCAGCAGAGTCGCCAGAGCTGTCACACCTCCTTTTTTACTGCACCCGCAAAGGCGTAAAGGAGTTTTTCCAATTAAAGAACAATCTGAATGGGATTTACTTCTTAAAGTTTGAAGTCTCCACTTGGTATATTAATGGTGTCCCAAGTCACCGGTTTAGAATCCCGAACCAAGGAACATATGACTCTGTTAACAGTCCGCGAATCAGAAATCCAAGTAAGGAATTGTGTTAACTCGGGAGAAGGTGTTAGGCATTCCCGAGTTCCATGGTTCTAGCACGGTCGCTCAACTGTCGTATTAAGCTTATTTATCTGATTTTATTACATGAAGAACTTATGTGCCAATTTTTACTTTTTACCGCTTTTTTCGATTTGTATTTTTAAAAAAAAGGTTGAAGGTCAATTAAAGCGTGCCTTCGGACTGCGTCACATAAAATGCACCTACAGTACTAAGCACAGTATATTCAACATTTTGGGATTTGATTTAAGTCGTATGAAATGCACACCCGTATTTAAGAATGTAATCTATTAAAATCGTGCCTAAAGAGTCTAACTCGTTATTATTTTGGGGAAGTCTGTGAAATTCGCTAGACGGCCCATCCCGAATTTATAAGTATTTTTAGTTCAAACATGTATTGAGGCCCCCCCAATTTGTAGTTTTATTTGGCGAGACTCGTCTCATTTTGTTTTAAAGCCGACCTAAAAGCAACTATAATTATTTACTTAATTGTCTTTAAAATAAAACGAAAAGGCCCTAATTAAATTGTTATAGAAAAGCTTCAGTCTGTTGTGCACATATTAACCAATCATGTGTTATTTTAGACTTGGGCTCAAAAGCACAATCTGCATGGAGCATTCACGTTGAATTAAAAATATCAACCACAGCAGGAAATGGGGCTGAAGCAAGCCCAATTTGGATGGGGCAGAACAAGCCTCGTATGTGAGGCCCAGGGATCGAATCCCTGACTTGGCAAATCACAACCTCAACATATTATTTCAGCTGAATCCAAATCAAACACCCACTGAACTAGTACCTTATTTTACTCAAATGAAAGAGTCATGGTTTGAGGCTGAAATTGTTTTAACTATTAACTACTGATTTATTTTAAAATACTACTGAAAGTGAAAAGTCAGTAAAAATACAACCTAAATTTTTAATGAAGATTCACCATTTTATTAATGAACTCAGTGAACCCTAAATGCTAAAAACAATAACTAAACTTGTTTAAAACTATATTAAGGCTATAAGCATGCTTAATCAACCCAATACAGTCTAGTTCGAATTTAATAGGAATTCAAAATATAATATTCTAATAAAATGAACTAACACAAGTCAAAGCAAACTACTAATCACAAGATCCGCATAGGAAAACCTTTAATGATTTAACAGTCCATGTACTTAAGCAATCCACACTTAATACAGTCTATGAACAAACTAACACATTACAGAATTCTATCTAAACATGATCAAGCCACTAAAATCGCAAGACGACAGTAGAAGTTCAGTTTCGATTTCATTTCAGGAGATTTACATAGTAATGAGTTTGACGGCAAGTACCTGGAATTTGAAAAAATAAGAAGGAGAGTGAGGTCAAGCAAATGATGACAAACAGCAACGATTCAGAGATGATTCAACAGCCCAAAACTGAACCCTAAACTCCAGGAATAATCACGAACCAAATAGAAAAATGGAGATTGCCCACAGAACACTTGAACGCACCCAAATCAACTCAAAATTGAACTCAAGTACTTCTAAATGCTTCAATAAACCCAAAACTCAGCATGAAACTATGAGATGTGAAGAAAACTAACTAGAAATCAGTGTTAGATCTACAACTTCTCAATGAAACTGTAAATATTTTGTGATTTTTAGTTTTTGTTTGTTTTAGGATTTTGAAATTTTCAGTGGCTACTTCAGATCTAGAAAGGTAAGGAGAGGGAATTTTTGGGGAGGCTATATGGCTGAAAAAAGAAGACCCCTCACACAAGGCATTGGGTTGCTTTTTATAGGCACAACCAAGGGGGTCTCAAATTTGTATTTGCTAAACATCCTCTATGTTATTTCTATTTAAAGCCTTATTTCTACTGAAATTCCCCTTTACACCCACACCTAGAAGCTTCTAGGAAATTCTTAGCTAGACTCCATACCTGAATTACGCTAACTACGCTCAACATATCCCCAAAATTGCTAAGGTAGAACAGTTGTATCCAAATAAATTATAGGGTCTGAACTTCCAATTAGAAAAATGGAATCCTGATTACCATTATCCAATTAACGACTAAACAACCTTGAAAACCCAAAATAAGTACCAAGATACACTTGTTCTACTAATAACAATAATGAAAAATATAAGGAGAAATATACAGTGGCATTAATTAAATAAAAAGAACCATAAATCCTAAAATATCGAATCAATTAAACAAGCTTAAAATTCAATCAAGCAACTTAAATCGACTGACTCATGTTCTAGTCGACAGATGAAGCAAAAGAATTATAAAAGAAGAAAGGAATGAAAATAAAAACAAAAGAATCGATTAAACAGATAGGCATGCAAACTTAATAAACAAGAACAAAAATAAAAAATAAAGAAAAGAAGAAACTTACTGACAATTCAAAACTCGGGCCAGTCGTCATTGTTAAAAATTAGCCATTTCTGTTGATGGTTGGGCTTTATTGATAATCAATTCCTTACGAGAGAGGCATAGGGACTCTATGTTGTTAATTGCATGCATTTTGGGGCATTTAGGGCTTTAGTCGGAAAAATTTAAAATGATATTCGAGAATTTCCAGCCAGATTCGAGAGACGAGATTAGGGGTTGGGTAGAGGATGAGGAGAGGAGTTTGTGGTGTTAATTTGGGTCAATTTGGGATAGGTAACGTCGTGGGCGAAGAAATTTCGAATCAAAATTCAACGTGTTTGAGTAAGATTCGACGGAAAAGGGGAGTAGATTCCGGTAGAGGAAGTGAAGGGGAATCTGGGATGTCATTTTGGGACGGGTTGGTGAAAGTAGCATCGTCTCCGGCGACAACCTCCGGCGGCGTTACAGAGATACGAGGAAGACGAGTCATGTTATAGGGTTTAATGGATTTTTGGACATTATTATGCTAATGGGGAAGGGGTTCCTATCCGTTGGATTGAAAGAATTGATGGCCATGATTTGATAAGGGAAAACGGTGTCGTTTGGGAATAAAGAATTGGATCGGGTGTGGGAATTGAATTTGGTTCTATTTGGACGATAACAATAGCCAGCGTCAAACATTTTCAATGGGGAACGACCCAATTTGGGTCTTTTTCATAAGACTACACCTTTAATAATGTTTCTCCTTTTGTTTCTTTTATTTTATTTTTTTGTTTTTTATTTTGTATTTTTATATCATTTTTTGATTTTGTAAAGATACAAAACTAAAAAACTCCTAATATATTCCAAAATTTAACAAATTAATTCCTAAAACTATTTTTAAAGACTATTTCAGGACGAGTTCACAGTTAAACAATTAAAAATACAAAAGCGAACAAATTTATTTTATTTTATTCATATTTTATTCTAAAATAAATTAACCCCTAATTAATACTAAAATATGAAATTAAATTCTAGAAATGCCACAAAATTCACAAAAATTGTACAAATAATAAATAAATTATTTTCTTTCAATTTTGGGAATAATTCATATATACGGCAAAAATCACGTGCTCGCAGTGGTATTATCCTATATTCGAGTCTCATTTGCATGAGGACCCTTGGATAGATAATATAGGCGCCACTTCCATCGTCGACCATGATACTTTTAATGTAAGTATCGGAAATACGTAAAGTTATAACAAGAGCATCATAATAAGTAAAAGACAAACCGTCGGCATCAGACCTATCAAAGATGATACTATCTTCGAGGTCATTATACCATTCATGGGCGATTGTTCACTTCAGTTTGTGCGTGGTGGTAAACTTGACGCGATTGAATGCTGAGTCGTCGCCACCTCCGACGATCATGTTTATGGTACGAGTTGGGGAAGGTGGCTTCGACGGGCCCTGGGGTTGCTCCCGTCCGAGTGCGAAATTGGCTTTCCCTTTGTCGCTGAGTAGTTCCCTCAGGTATCCTTGATTCAGCATCCTGACCACCTCTTGCAGTAGGCCTATGCAGCCATCAGTTTTATGTCCTCGTTCCAGGTGGAATTCATAGAGGACGTTTGACCTCCTTATAGTGGTGTCTGATTTCATCTTCTGTGGCCACTACACCATGGTGCCTAGCTTCTGCAGTGCGTACACTATTTCTGAATAAGACACACTAAAGTATGGGCAGATAATAAATGGGGCATACCTTTTTCATTCCGGAGTGGAGAGACATGTCGTTGCAAGGCATCCGTATGTTTGGGAGGTGGCGGATGGGAAGCTCTGACGTAGGGTTGGTGCCTTTCTCTGTTGAAACGTGGGAGTTGCTCTCGCTGCCCCTCGTTGTGTCGATCCCTCCTTGCTTTTGAGTGTATCGTTGTTAGCCGTTGAGTCAGCCCGTTAGGGTCATCCTCGCCCGCTCGCACCTCAGCACAGTAGGCATTGTGGATCTCCTCCCAGGTTGTAAGGGGATATTTCATGAGGTGGCTTTGTAGCTTTTTGGTCGCTCTTGAACCATCTCTTTCAACCCGTTTTGGAAAGCTACAACCGCCATACCTTCGAATATATTAGGTAGGCTCATCCTTACTCCGTTGAACCTTGCTAGGAAGCCCCTGAGCCCTTCTCCTGCGGTTTGCTTGACGGCGAAAATGTCGTTAAATCTGGCTTCTGCTTTCTTTGCTCCTGCATGGCGGTGACAAACTTATCTGCCATTTCCTCGAATGTTGATATCGTTCTGTCTAGTAGCTGAGAGTACCATGTTAGAGCCCCTCTTGTCAACGTCTCACCAATCTTCTTTAGCAATAAGGATGGTACTTGTTCTTTCAATAAATTGTCGTCCTTCAACAATAACATAATGGATCAGGTGATCCTCGGGATCTGTGGTCCCGTCATATATCCTCAAGTAAGGTGGCATCTTGAAGGTTTTCGTGATGGGGTGAGGGTCTGCTTCTTCGGTATATGGTTGTTCAACTAACCTTTCCACGTCGCGCTTGGACAACAACTTGAGAGCACTGGGGATCTTGTCCACTCTTTCATGATGTTCCTTCATTTGGTCACGAAGTGCCCTATTTTTCCTTTTCCATTTCTTCCATTTCCTTGAGAACGACTACAAGTGAGCTTTCGCTGGCGGTGGCTTCGATGTGGGCGTTATTTGCCCGTGCAATAGCGGGTTCATCGATGGTCGTGGCGATATCTTGATGAATCCCGAGGGGTGCCTAACACCTTTCCCTCGGGATAATTTCGAGTCCTTACCCAATATTTGATTTTCTAAATCAAAATTTTTCTTAGTGTCCTAATGCACTTAATCATTAGGTGGCGACTCTTCAATTCAAAACCAATTCCCAAAAGGGAACGAGTTGTCCTCCCAAATATCATAAACTCAATTTCGCGAGAAAAAGGGGGCATCGACAGCATGACGACTCTGCTGGGGATATTTCTCTAAGGCTTTTACCATTTCATGCTATTTGTGACTTTATGCTTCTTTATATGCCTTATTGACGCCTTTAAGTATTTATTTCCCTCTTCTACATCGAAACTGACTTGGCTCTTTGTCTCTTTCTTTATTTCTCTTAATGCTTTCTTTTGTCGCTTTGCTTCAACATTGTGTAAATTAGGAAAAAGTTGTTGCAATTATTACTTTATGAACGTACAAATACGTGAAAACTTGTTGGTCGTACCCATTAATGCATAGATATGGAGGGTCGAATTCTAACCCATAAAAGTTCAATTTTGAATATTGCAAAGCGTAGATTGTTTGTTTTTCAGAGACATAAATGTTCTTACCATGTAAATTTGGAATATTCCCTTATGACGAATGCACTTGTCCTAATTTTTAGTACTTCATGGCCTGCAAAGGGAGAATATTTGCTGCTTTACTTTTTCCATTCTCGGCTATAAAGTGATTTATACTTTCATTTTTTTTTTTGATATTCCAGGTGTCCGGTGCCCCACCTTTAGCCCCTCTGCTCCCGCGCTGGAGAGTGGGCAGGACCCGACTAGAAATCCTGGAGCCCGAGCCAGCCTTTAACACTAAATGTGCGCCCGTGGCCTGCGGGGGCTCGAACCAGCGCTCACAAGGACTTTGTCCTGAGCTTTTACCAGTGAGCTATACCCGCAGGTTATTTATACTTTCATTTTTAGCCCTTCAACTTTCTTCCCTTTTTCGAGAACAAGGTTGGCCACAGACTTATTTATTAAACTCAAACTTTGATTATCAATCACAACTCATTGATAACCTGAGCATGTCGGCCAAACGCTTTTAATAATAAGTTAAATGGAATCTTACATAAATATCCCAACTACTAATATTTTAAAACTAATCAAATATATTAAAAATTGAAAATCTAAATAAATAAAATTCTTTCTTTCCAAGAATCACACGTAAAACTCTCCTTTAATGTTTTAAGCATAATTAGCACGATTAAATAGAAGACGAAAAGAAAATTTCATGAATAATGTAACAAATAAGGTGATGAAATATAAAAAGAGATATATACAATATGCCAAAATTCTAAGCAAACAAGAATTGTTTTAATGGGTTATGGTTGGAATTCATTCAAAACATATTTATGAGTCAATATATAAAATTTGATGAAGATAGGATGTGATTTGGGCTGACTTGATATCAAAATTCGTGGTTAAATTGAGTTTAAAAATTTCTTCTGTAACGCATGTATCAAACATGTACCACACATGTATCTCATACACATGTAAACGTTGATATATATGAGATACACATTTGATATAAATATGATACATATGTGATGCACATATCATTTTTTCCATGTTCATCTTCTACTTTGAATTTTCAAATCAAACCACCTCTGAACTCCACCAAACCATTCCAAAATTGAGATTCAAGCTCCTTGAGATGTACCAATCTATTTTAATAACACCACTCAAAAAAAGTAAATTTTTGACCTTTTTGGCTATAAATAGCTAATTGGCTAATATTAGTACTCCATCTGTTTCAGTTCAGACGATACACTTTTTTTATTAGTTTGTTCCAAAAAGAATGACACATTTCTATAATTAAAAATAATTCAACTTTAAACTCCCCATTTTATATATTTTACTCTTAATAAGAAACTTTTATAATCAGACAAATATTATGGCCCCACGTAACTTTTTAGGTCACAAGTTTAAAAAAAAAAATTTTAACATCGTGCTGAGATAAACTACCTCATTTAAATTGAAACAGAGAATAATATTATATAAATTGATCAACTTTTATAATGAGCTACTTATAAATAAGAGACTTTTTCTTTCCAATACCATAGATGAAACCTTATTATAAAAAAATGTGCATAATTTCATATCTACCCGCCATGTTCACAGTTTTTCTATAATATTATATCATTCATTAAATACTAATTATTATGACCTGATTCCTTCCTAATTATGCGCATTATAAATCTGGAACAGAATATTCTAATTGATTTAGCGACCTTCAGATCAAATTTGAAACGCAAATCCTATATCTTTAATTTAAAATCAAATTATATAGACTCTTTTCTGCAAAAACTCTGTTCTCCGAATATTTTTCCTTAAGCCACAAATCAAAAAAAGACAAAATCGTCAACAAATTTGAATCAAATTGTAGAATTCAGTTTTGCAAAAGTTCAGTTCGTTGACATTCTCTCTACATCTCTCTAATTCTCAATCACAAATTTCAGTAATACAAAGCAAATGAGAAGAGAGCAACAAATTTCACCATTGACAACCATTAAAAAGCTTGAAAGCTTTGAATTCAAATTTGGATTTTCAAAAATCGTTATTTATTTGGATTAGGTGTTGTCAAAAATAATCGGGAATATGATTTGGAGTTTATATCTCAATTTTGAGGGGTTTTGGTGAATATTAGAGTTGGTGTTGACTGAATTTCAGATTGAAACTCGAAGAAGAAGACATATTGCAGAAATTAGATAAATTGTAGATTATTTGTTTATGATTGTAGATGCTTTATTTTCTGTTTTCACAAATAAAAACGGTTAAAACTTCTATAAATCTTCTGAAAAAATGCAATTATGTCAAAAATCCCAATTATGCTACAATTGTATGGGAATTGAGATATAAAAATTTAATGTACCCAGTTTGTAGATACTTTGTAGATAAATTATAAATTATTTGTATTCTAATTGTAGATGCTTTATTTTTTGTTTTCACAAATAAAAAATGACTAAAACTTCTACAAAATCTTCTGCAAAAAATGCAATTATGTCGAAAATACCAATTAAGCTACAATCGAATTGGAATTGGGATATTAAAATTTAATGTACCCAGTTTGTAGATATTTCATAGATAAATTGTAGATTATTTGTAATATGATTGTAGATGCATTGTTTCTGTTTTCACAAATCCAAAACGACTAAATCTTCTACAAATTCTTCTCCGAAAAATGCAATTATGTCGAAAATACCAATTAAGTTACAATTGAATGGGAATTGGAATATTAAAATTTAATGAACCCAGTTTGTAGATATTTTATAGATTATTTGTATTCTGATTGTAGATAGATTGTTTTCTGTTTTCACAAATCTAAAACGACTAAAACTTATGCAAAAAATACAATTATGTCGAAAATACTAATTAAGCTATAATTGAATGTGCATTGAAATATTAAAATTCAATGTGCTTAGTTTGTAGATATTTTGTAGATAAATTATAGATTATTTGTATTCTGATTGTAGATGCTCGGTTTTCACGGTGCAGGTAATATGTTTGCCTTTTACTCTTAACTTATCCATGATCCGACAGTTACTTGTTTATTCCCTTTATCTAATCTAATGTATGCTACTTGCTTTCATTAACGTGCAATGATGAAAGAGTTAGCCAGGCAGCGTGCCTTACAGCTACAGGAAGAAGAGGAAGAACGAAGTAAACAACAGAAAGCCAAAGCTCTTGCTAAATTGGAGGAATTGAATCGCCGTATGCAGGTAGGTGATGCTTTGTCTCAGAAGGCTATAAAGGATGCGTCACCTGATGTTATGAAGCAAGATCTGGAAGGCTCCTCACCCCCTGAACCAGTGGTGCCTAGTATCAGACCTCAAGCCCGCAATAATCATAAGTTTTTATGATTAATAACAGTACATAAATGTGGATGAGGGTTAGCGTTTGGGAGAGAGAAATGTGGGAGGGGTGATATATATGGTACCTTGAATTAAGATGTATATACGCTGCATTAATTGTACCAATAAAATACAGTATATTATAGAATTAATAATCTGATATATTAAATGTAATTAAGTCTAACCTTAAATATTGAAAGTAATAAAATTTTCTATGTAGCATAGGAATATAAAAATTCCTATAAATGAAGATAGTTGGTAGTTCCTAAGTTAATAAAGCAAACGGCCGTTACCTTCAAAGTGTTTTCTAAAATCACATATATTCACGTGCACCCTTAATGTATTGAATGAAAAAAAAAAACAAACTTATGCAATCAAGATACTTTCTCTTTATATAAATATTTATCTTCTAACTATGATTAAGTTTTCTATAACTGTTAATGAAAAATTATTTATACTATCAAATTATATAAAAAATACTCCATAATTATACGTGAACCGCATATAGAAAATATATATTAGCTACTTAAAAATTAAGATAAGTAACATATCATAATCAGGAGCGGACCCACATGGAATCAAGAGGATTTGAACTCATTTCGCCGAAAAATTTCTTCCAATAATTATTGTTATATAATATTGTTGACCCCACTTAGCACAAAGATGCATTCTAGCCCACTAGTAAAGTGGGCTCAAAATCCCTAGAATGCCTAGGTTCGAATTATGCTTGACTAACGGGCTGACCGTCCGGTTTCGGGTCAAAGAAATTGACCCCTCCGGTTACCGGGCCGGTCCGGGCCGGGTCGGAACAGTAACGGGTTTTAACGGGCTGGGTTGTTCCGGGTTTAAATTGAACCATACAGGTTACGGGCTGAAAGGGGCCGGGCCGAGCCGGGTTTAGTATATTTTCAATTTTTTATGAAATTAAGTATAACTATTAAGTTATAATTATATTAATACTTTGTAATAATTGAATGAATACAAGTAAGATGGGAAAAAATTGCACTTATTGCAAGTGCTACTTTATTTCTCAATTTCAAATGTTTAAGTAGAAAATGAAATGTTTACATCTTTTCTAGTGAAATAGTAATTTCAAATGTTTTGCATCGACTTAGCAAGTTCATCTTCATCATATATCTCCAAGTTAAAGTTCTTCGTCTTCTGGGCTATGAACTGTGAACATCTTCCTTTCCTTGATTTCTTCGTTCCGATCTATCTAATCCAATCTCTGAAATATACTAAAACTTACAAATCATTGCTTCCCAAATCCCAATTCCCAACTGAAAGTCTGAAAATAAATCAAGGCCACTTTTAAAAATTATTGACCCATTCTATGGGATGGACAGCTCTCATATGTCTTGTAAGTGTTCCAGTCCCTCCTAAATTTCCTTCGGTCAAATGTTGAAAAGTTTCGTTACAAAATTTGCACTTAACACTATTACTACCTTCTATTATTTCAAAAAATTCCATACCAGACTTCTTCTTTTTACGATTAGAAGTCGGGTCATTACTATTACTACCAGAAGCTAAATCATTAAACATATTGTAAAAATGAAAATATAAGCTTAAATTAAATATGCAATTAAAATATTAAATAAGAGAAAGAGTTGGAGGTAGTGCACCGAATTCGACAATAAATTGAGCACTTGATCAAATATGAAATCTTGCAAATTGAAGGGAAGAGAGATAGATTGATAATTTGAGGATTAAGAATTTAAGATTGAGATAAGAATTTTGAGTGAAGAAATGAAGAAGAGATGAGGGTATTTATAGATTTTAAGAAGGGTTAATATTGTAAATTAATAAATACAAAAAAATAATGAAAAAATGGCTATTTTTGTAAAATTGTCCGTTGGCCAACGGTAATGTGGGCCCCACATATTCAAAAATAAAAAAAAATAAAAAAAAATAAATTTTACCGTTGAACCGGGCCGGGCGACCCGGTGCAAGGCACTGTAGACGCTACCGGGTCCGGTCCAGGCCGGTTTCATTTTTCAAAATCCTAACCGACCTAACCCCCACCCCAACCCAGCCCACCCGGTCGCCTATAATCCGGGCCGGTCCGGTCCCGGTTTGTACCGGTCCGGTCCCGGTTTGTACCGGTCCGGGCCGGTCCGATCCCGAGTCAACCCGGCTCCGTTGACGGGTTTAGTTCGAATTCAGTTTGTTGCTTATATATTTTGGCACTTCTTTTTTACCCTTTATACAATTCGTAAATTTTGTATAGAAATTATTTTTAAATCCACTTATATAGCTTATAACACTTATGTTAGTTATGGACTTTTCCGACTAAATTCGTTTTCAAAAAATGACTATATACATACAATATAGGAAAATTTCTACTTCTCCTACATCACTCTCTTGTTTTCCTATATACATACAATATTAAGAAAGTTTCTCTTTCTCTTTTTTAGACTAGGAAACTTTATATACACCATTTAGGAAAGAAAATTACACCTTTTTAATAAAAAATTATTTTGTTTACGTTTGTATATTTATTTCTTTATATATTTGATAAAATTTCTGGTCTGCATTCATAACATTACCAGTGGCGGAGGCAGGGCAGAAGGGTTCATCCAAACTCCCTTCGTCGAAAAACTACACTGTATATATAAGGCAAAATCTATTTTTTATTTCTATATATTAAATTTTGAATCCCCTTAGCACAACTCAAAAGTATAGTTTAGTGGTCAAATGGGTTCAAAATATATTTATAAGGTCTCATATGTTCAATTCCCGCTAGCTATGAAAAAAGAATTTGGAACCCCTTTTCGAGGATTCTGCCTCCGCCACTGCATGTTACCATACATAGGTAATATAAAAATTATTTACATTACATATAAAGTTAAAACCCGAGTTTAAATTTTTTTATAGTACATATGCATATCTCGTATAAGGTATGCTAGCTGACATATGACGGTAAGATACGCTGGGTAAATATTGCTCATATTTGGGCTTCACGCCCTCCTTGTTTAGTGTTTACATCTTCTTTTGACCTCCACACCGCCACCCTGTCAACAGTTTGGAGTCGTAAAATCGCAGCAAAGCTATCAACTAGTTGTATATCGACACAACGTGCCACGGCCCCATTCTCCTCCCCCATACCAATCTTCTACATACTCTTACTTTCCTGAACCCTACACTTCGTATATCCTTTCCTCTCTCTCTTTCTCCATTTCTTTGTTTATTATGTTTCTCTAAAGTAGAGTAATCGCTGGTGCATACATAAACAAACAAACAAAAATGGGGGAAAATTCATCTACAGAAGACTTAATCTGTTTACATGGAGATTTGGAGCTTCACATCGTTCAAGCGCGGCATTTACCTAACATGGACTTAACTTCCGAGCGTCTTCGCCGTTGCTTCACCGCCTGTGATGTCTGCCGGAAACCTCCGACTGAGTCCACCGCCGCCGACGACGGGGAAAATGGCGTTCCCAATGTGAAGAAAAACCCCGATCAAAAAATCCATCACCGGAGAATAATCACTAGCGACCCTTACGTCACTGTGTCGGCACCTCACACTGCCCTCGCCCGTACGCGTGTTTTACCCAACTCCCAAAACCCTGTTTGGGATGAACATTTTCATATCCCTTTAGCACACCCTATCGACTGCTTAGAATTTCGCGTTAAAGACGATGACGTTTTCGGTGCTCAAGTTATGGGTAAGGTTAGAATTCCGGCCGAAAAAATCGCCGCCGGTAAGATTATTTCCGGCTGGTTTCCCGTCATTGGCGCTTCAGGAAAACCTCCTAAACCTAACACGGCTCTTCAGCTATGGATGAAATTCGTTCCATATGATACAAACCCATTGTACAAGCAAGGTATTGCTTCAGATCCTCAACATTTAGGGGTAAGGAATACGTATTTTCCGTTGAGGAAAGGGAGTTCAGTGAAGCTGTACCAAGATGCTCATATAAGCAATAGCTTTAAGCTACCGGAAATTGAGTTGGAAAATAATAGTGTGTATGAAAACAATAGATGTTGGGAAGATATATGCTATGCAATTTCAGAGGCCCATCACTTGATTTACATAGTTGGGTGGTCTGTTTTTCACAAGATTAAGTTGATTCGAGAGCCCACTAGGCCATCGCCGCGTGGCGGTGACTTGACACTTGGTGAATTGCTTAAATATAAGTCCCAGGAAGGGGTGCGCGTTCTGTTATTAGTTTGGGATGATAAAACTTCCCATGATAAGTTCTTTATTAACACGGTATGCATCTTTTTAACTGTTACTTTTTGGATATTTTCTTTACGGTTGTTTTAAGTATTTTGTTTAGGTAGTGGTTAGATTAGAATGTTTTAGTGTTGCTAGTTGATGCTATAATTCTAATGGTGTGCTCAATGTACATTATAATGTTGTATTGTCTTTTCTTCCAAGCTTTCGAATGAGCGCATCAATAGTTGTAGTTCTTGTTTGTCAACCTCACAATAGTTTGAGATGGGACTTGATGCAGGCCGGAGTAATGGGAACTCACGATGAGGAGACCAAGAAGTTCTTTAAGCATTCCTCTGTGATCTGTGTTTTGTCGCCACGGTATGCTAGCAGTAAACTCAGCATTATCAAGCAACAGGTCAACTTTCATAACCACTTGCTCATTGTTATTTAATGTACAGTGACATCTTGTGATTGCTGACTTCTTTATGCACCTGTGAAGTTATTGCCTCTTGAACCATGTCATTTCAATAGTTTGCATTCGGAATCAGGCATTCAATATGGTGGAGAATGTTCTGATGAATTGGTAGAAAGTATTCTTATAAGTTTTAGACAAGAGGGGTTGCTCTTATGGTAAGCAATCCCCACTTCCAACCAAGAGGTTGTGAGTTCGAGTCTCCCCAAGAGCAAGGTGGGAAGTTCTTGGAGGGAATGATGCCGGGGGTCTATTTGGAAACAGCCTCTCTACCCAAGGGTAGGGGTAAGGTCTGCATAGATACTACCCTCCCCAGACCCCACTAAGTGGGATTATAGTGGGTTGTTGTTGTTGTTGTTATTCTTATAAGTTTGTGGAAAAAAGAGAGGGATCAAGGAAGAGCTGAAATGGTTCAGCAGAACAACATAATATATGAATGGTTGCCTTGTGTTGCTTGACAAGAATACTGTCCTGAATGAGTGGACTAAAGAAATATAGTTCTTCTAAAGCAGCAGAAATTGAGGTTTTGATGGGCTGTGTGAAGCTAAAGTTTGTTTGGATTGCGTAAATGTTCCTTCTGAGAGACCCTTCAATGTTTTAATGAATTAAAATCAATTAAACCAACTTCTGTAGCTTTTGGATCCATTATTTCCCATATACAGATATTCTGATGAAATGATTATGTGACCTGAACATTTTACTATTGCTTCCAGGTAGTGGGAACCATGTTTACGCACCATCAGAAGTGCGTACTGGTAGATACACAGGCATCCGGTAATAATAGAAAAGTTACAGCATTCTTAGGAGGTCTTGATCTCTGCGATGGTCGATACGATACACCCGAACATCGCCTATTCCGTGATCTTGACACTGTATTTAAAGATGATTTTCATCAGCCTACATTTCCTGTGAGTAGTATTTGTTCCCAATGTTTCCTTGAATAATTCTTGTATGTGTCATACGCACTCTGTGTTTACATGTGTTTTCTTTCCTTTTTAGTGACACATTTCTTTCTTGTCATTATTTCATTTCTGCTTGGCTCTCAAAGTCGATTGTTTTTTTTTTCTGTTTTGATATTTCTTTTTTGTTTTTGGTTGCATGAATTAGCCAGGGACCAAGGCTCCGAGACAACCATGGCATGATTTACATTGCAGAATTGACGGACCTGCTGTATATGATGTGCTTATAAACTTTGCTCAGCGATGGAGGAAAGCAACAAAATGGAGGGAATTCAAATTGTTTAAGAAAACAATGTCCCATTGGCATGATGATGCTATGATAAAAATTGAGCGTATCTCATGGATTCTAAGCCCTGCTTTTGCTGTTTTAAGGGAGGGTACTGAAATTCCAGGGGATGATCCCAAACTACATGTATATGCAGAAGGTCACTCAGAAAATTGGCATGTACAGGTACATATTCTTTGTACTGTGATATCTTTCATGAATATGTTACATCCCTTTCGACTCTCATCGTCATTCTTATATTTCAGATCTTCCGCTCCATCGATTCTGGTTCAGTGCAGGGTTTCCCCAAGAGAATTGATGTCGCGCAGGCACAGGCAAGGAAATCATATCCTTTTATCCTTTTTCCAAACTTCTGCTACAGTAGCTGTACTGTGTAAAGAACTCTAGACAGAAGAACTTGTTTTCCCATCTCGGTTCATATTTTCTTTGGCGTTATATATGTTGCAGAACCTTGTCTGTTCAAAAAATCTGATAGTAGATAAAAGCATTGAAGCAGCATATATTCAGGCGATAAGATCCGCTCAGCATTTCATATATATTGAAAATCAATATTTTCTTGGATCGTCATACGCCTGGGAATCATACAAAGATGCAGGTCAAATTTTAATCTTCTTGCTATGTTTCTGAATTGCAATATACTAGACTCCACTATTTAACACCATATGAATGTTGGCTTGGTTCTATATTTCTATCCACATGAAAAGTTGATGAACTAGTGCAACTTAATGCATTGGAACTCAGAGGTAAAACTTGATAGTACCGTCAGAATCTGGTTCAGTAGAAAAAATTATTATCAAAATGCCCATCTTGCCACTTGGAATGCATCCTTATTTGTAAATATTAGAGAGTTGCTTTGAACTTGTAGGATTCCAAATTATATAGCTTCCTTCACAAAAATGATGGTTTTGAGAATGTTCAACGTTAAAGAAAATTTGTAGCTTCCGCATAGTTTTCCTAATATTTCTTTTTGAGATGTTCTCATTTCTGCACATTCTTGTAGTTGTTGCATTGCTTCCTGATTTCATTTGTTTTCCACTTGATCAGGAGCGGATCATCTGATACCAATGGAATTGGCACTTAAAATCACTAGTAAAATTAGAGCGAGGGAACGGTTTTGTGTATATGTTGTCATGCCCATGTGGCCCGAAGGCGATCCTAAGTCAATCACTATGCAGGAAATTCTCTTCTGGCAGGTAAATTTTTTCGTGAAACTCTTTGAGTTTGTCTTTTGGATTTTATAAAAGAAGGTAGATAGTTTTAAATAGTCAATGATTAGGTGATACTGGCCTAAATTATGCAGCTACATCAAGGATACTTCCAAAATAGAGATGACAGCTGTCTAGAAGGGTTATTCATCCAAAAATCAGAATATACTCGTTATAGGGTGTGCATTAACATAAATAGTACCTACCTTTTTCTAATATCTACAATCGTGCCTATCCAAAAAAGATATTCTTTGTTTAGTGTTTGAAAGAGCAGATATTCTTATCTTTTAGGGTAGTATATTTCTTTCCTTAGACATGGAGGGACAATTGAGGAAAATGACATCGAGAAAGAATGTTCATAGCATTATTTATGTCTGGGGACCTGATAGAATGAGCGAGGGGAGAATTTGATAAATGATGCGCGACTTTCCATGACATATTTTCTTCACGCCTCCCACTGTTATTATTGTACTGTGCAATTTTGATTGTGATTTTTGAAGAAACTTTGTGATCTGGAAAAAGTGTACAAGAACAGAGAAAAACGCACTTATTAAGATTTTTGTATGCTTTCAACAGAGCCAGACAGTACAGATGATGTATCAAGTTATTGCAACAGAGCTCAAGTCGATGCAGCTCTTAGACTCACATCCTTTAGACTATTTAAATTTCTACTGTCTTGGTAACCGTGAAGAGATTCCAAGCTCTATCTCTCAACCTTCTGGTAATGGTGATAAGGTAATGAATTAAGGAATTTTCTTCTTTAAATATTCTTGTAAATGTATATGCACAAAATACACATGAGAGCAACTGAAGTGAAGGCTGCCTTTAACATTGATGAATATGGTTTCTAGAGTCTTAAAAAAATAGCTACTTGACTTTCTGAATTAATTGTATCTATTATCTAAACTTTAAAGGGTATCAAATTTCCTAAACTCTGTTTCTTTCACGTCTGCTCGAACTCTATATTGGTCTCTCATGCGCTTAGAACAAATTCATCAATTATCATATCCATTTCACACTTTCTATAGGTTTTGATGTTCCACCCTGAAAATCTATTTTTGCTGCATTGCTACAACAACAACAACAACCCAGTATAATCCCACTTAGTGGGGTCTGGGGAGGGTAGTATGTACGCAGACCTTACCCCTACCCTGGGTAGAGAGGCTGTTTCCAAATAGATCCCCGGCATCCTTCCCTCCAAGAACTTCCCACCTTGCTCTTGGGGAGACTCGAACTCACGACCTCTCGGTTGGAAGTGGGGGTTGCTGCATCACTAAACAGTATAAATTAACATGCTTAAGATTCTGGCTAGACCTGGTTCCCTGTGAACTTTTCACTGATTGTACCTATATGCGTATTACTCTCTTAGTAGTACTAGAATCAAAATCCAGCACTATTATGTGTTCCTCCTAATTGTTAAATAACGGCATTATGCCACATAATGTCTTGCATTATTGGAAGATCTTTCCAAATGGACTCAATGTCTTGCATCTGTGCATTCCAGACATAATTTTATACTCGGTAAATAATTTATTCAACAGCTTGATTACAATAGTTGTAGGGTGCTGTACTATGGATTGCTAGACCATTTATGAGCGAGTAAAACTGACTTGTAAAGGTGAGAGCGAGATGACTTCTTCAGAGAGTTCACGAATAGAATAGAGTTTCTTTAGGCACAGACCAAAAACCGAACCAAATAATTGGATCCATGAGGAAATGCCGGTAATCAAAGCCTTAGTCTTATTATGTTGTGAGGGACTGGATCCAATTATAAACCCTGAAATGAAACGAAGTTCACTTCCATCAAGTCGGTAAAGTAGGCATATGAATCATTTTGACTTAAGACTTTCATTTCGGTGTAGGAAACTTATCGAAGTGCCATATGTTGAATCATGTGCCCTGATGAATTGAAAGTATTCTAATTCTAGAAAAGATAATAAAAGAACTTTCAAAAGTAAATTCAATTGTATTGTTCAGATTCAAAATGCTACTTGGGAACTGGTATCTTAAACTTAGCTCTGTATCCATATGTTGTTGTCTTTTTATGCTTGTTTCTATTTCCTTCAATGTGTGAAACACTTTTCCCTCTTTATGTTTGCTTGTTTTTGTTTTATTTTGCGTATCTGGATCTTATCAAGCTTGAATAAATGTATTGAGAAATTATCTTATCTTTGTCATGCAACCAGATCTCAGACTCATATAAGTTTCAGCGATTCATGATATATGTTCATGCCAAAGGAATGATAGTGGATGATGAATATGTTATTGTGGGCTCTGCCAACATAAATCAGCGTTCTTTAGCTGGGTCAAAGGACACAGAGATAGCTATGGGTGCCTACCAGCCTCATCACACTTGGGCAGAAAATCAAAGGCATCCACGGGGACAGGTTTAAACAGAAAAGCATTACTTTGTTTCCTAAAATTAATCTCGATTTTGTTGACCAGAGCAGAATCAGCTAATTTATGTACTCGTCTTTTCTTGATCTCCAGATTTATGGATACAGAATGTCCCTGTGGGCAGAGCACCTTGGAAGGATAGAAGAATGTTTTGAGGAACCAGAGGCGTTAACATGCGTGAGGAGGGTGAATGAGGTTGCTGAAGATAACTGGAAGAGATTCGCAGCTGAAAGTTTTACTCCATTGCAAGGACATCTACTGAAGTATCCCATGCAAGTCGATGCGGATGGAAAAGTAGGTCCATTGCCTGGATATGAATGTTTCCCGGATGTTGGGGGTAAAATACTGGGGAATCATGCCCCTACTATCCCAGATGTTTTGACAACATAATCTCAAGAATTAACATGATTGTGAGTCTCTTGGCATTCCTGAGCCGAGGGTCGATTGGAAATAGCCTCCCTGCCCTTTCGGGCGGGGGTAAGGCCTGCGTACTTACTACCCTCCGTAGACCCCAATTTGTGGGACTTTACTAGGTATTAGTTGTTGTTGTTGAGTCTCTTGGCACTGTAAAAGATATATAGCTGCGATATGTTAGATTTTCATTGTTTGTACATTTTCTATGTTGTACAATACAGGTTGGAAGACAGATGGAAATGATTTGATGCGTGTGAAATATTTCTGGATATTTGATTGTTGATTTGTATTTGTGCTGAATAAAAGAGTAGCTGCAGTCTTTGATGTAATATCTGTGGATCTGATGGAACAATTAGTCTAGACGAATGGGAGGGAAATTGTGGATTTACTCTCCCCGTGTTTTCTCCTATTCAACAATAACTAATAAGTTATCAACCGGATATCACATAGGCGGATCTCTTATTTTAGATATATATATATATATAAAATAAAAAATTCTGGTAATAATTAATGAGATCAATTAAGTGATTATAAATAATACATGAGCGATTGAGATAACACATGCGATTTAGGATTTCACCAGGTTCTCCTACTTTATAAAAAAATCTGGTAGTAATTAATAAGTGACAAATAAGTATTAGTGAGACGATCATATATAATACGTAGTCTATTTATAGATACATAGGCGTTCTATGATTTTATCAGGATCTTTCACTTTAACAATTTTGGTAATAACTAATAGGCGATCAATTGAAGATCACTTAGGCGATCATAAATGATACATGAGCGATTTCTCCCACTTTATAAAAAAATAATCCTAGTAATAACTAATAAGTGCGAAGATCACTTAGGCGATCATATATAATGCATATGCAATTTCTAGATAACACATTGACGATCTATCATTTCGCTAGGATCTCCCAATTTATAAAACGATAAGCGATCAATCGAAGATCACTTAGTCGATCATAAATAATACATGGGCGATTTTAAATCACATGTAATTTATGATTTCATCAGGATCTCTCACTTTAAAAATAACTAAAAAGCGATTAACTGGAGATTGCTTAAATAATATATGGACGATTTTCAGATAACATAATAGACGATCCTTGAATCTACCAAAATCTCCTACTTTATAAAAATAATAGTGGTAATAACTAATAAGCGATCAACCAGATATCACTTAGGCGTACACGGACAATTTCTAGATAACTTATTGTTAGAATATACTATAAGCCATGTGTATTGTTATAGTATTCTTTATGAACAATTATTTATTACTTGTTTAAATTCAATAAAGTTTTATTTTAAATAGATCATATGTTGGTTTGTGCGTCCATTGCTTACATAGTAGATGATTTAGTGTATAGAGTTTATCTTATACACGAAAGATTAAATCATCGGTTCTTGTAATACATAAAAGTTAATGTTCACAATCTAATGATGGAATTGGACAAATCAACGGAATGATTGTAGCACAAGATTAAATATAATTTATCTTGATTATGGGAATGGTTTAATTCCAACTTCTTATGCTAATACATTTTGTATGTATTGAACGGATCAAGTAGAGATGAATATTTTATACTGACTTTATAAAATAATTTCTCTAGTCCATTTAATGTACTTATACTCTTAATCCTGATATAATTATTATTAGCTGTGTATGTCACTTGTTGTTTTGATTTATTAAAAGACGAGATTCTTTCGCGAGTCAATAAGCCTGGTAAATTGGATAACATTGATATACATTGGTGAAGTAATAATTAGTTTATGGAATCCATGTCTCGATTTTGAGATTGATGATACTCCTTTATGAAAGCTTATAAGTTTTCATGTGTAAACCTGGCCGGTGGATTTTGTATCCGACACATAAAATATGTTAAGTGTAAGTCTAAAAGAAGTAATCGATAAATTAAATAGTCAGTAATTTAATTTGATTGATTAGTATCTGAATCTTAACGTGGGGAGTTAAATAAGGTTTTATGGAAGAATTTCGAAATTGAACAAAGGAGTGCAATTACGAATTTTTAGTGGAATAATTCGTAATTTATTATGCTGTAAATTAATTTCAGAATTTCGAAATTAATATCATAATAAGAAGCATTGTTAATTAAATTCTGTGGTCCCTACTGCGCCTAAATAATAGGAAGTAGTGGAAACTGTTACTGAGTGGGAAAGAAAATGTGAAAACCAGCCCTTAGTGGGAGAAGGAATCCTAACAGGTTTTGAAAACGGTTTTGACGTAAAAAAAACGCAGCTACATATATACATATAGGGGCTGGACGTTTTTGACACAATTCTGACTGCGGTTTCTACTAGAATTTTGCCCACCCAAAATTCTCTATTTTCGGTTATTATTTGGGTAACACAGTAGTAGATTGTGGAAAGCTGCTGGTGCTTTTTCAATCGAGGAACTGGAGAACGACATAGATTTGTTGTGTTTACGCTTCAAGAGGTAATCCTAAAATCTCCATACGTGCTAGTTGTTTAGATTACACGTGAATAAGATTCTGTTATTGCTTCCGCTGTGGTATATATTCCATCACTTATAGGCAATTGTGATTTTACCAGAATCTTCCACTTTATAAAAAGTGATATTGATAATAACTAATAAGCGATCAACCAGAGATCACTTATGCGATCATGAATAATAAATGAGCAATTTCTAGCAAACATGCAAGTGATATATGATTTTACCGGAAACTCCTACTTTATAAGAAAACTATCCTAATAATAACTAATAAGCGATTAATTGAACATCACTTAAGTGATCCACTGCACCAAATTTCAGAAAATTAGAAATCCTATCTCCTATTTTTACCCAATGAAACCAGAAAATAAAATGTACATTCATCCAAAAAGTCAACTATGAATCGCTCTAAATTACAAGTATAAATATCCAAGTATACATTTACGTGCCGCAAGTTTTGAAGGAATTTTGACACTTGACAAAAAAAAAATGGAAAATTGGTTCATCCACTTGCTTCTGCACACTTGAAGATATTCGGGAACTAAAATTACTATAATTAAATGGTTGAACTGAATGATCAAACTCAAGAGATTAAAAATTACAACAAAAATATTCTTTTAAGAATATACTAAAAAAGGGCAGCGACGTAAAAACGAGGAAGAGGAAGCAATCAACGTGCAATATGTATGAAATCATTGCTAATTATGTATGAAATCATTACTTGTTAGACTTTTTTGGGGTTTTGGCTAAATTAAGTGGTCACATACATGAATTCTTATTTTTCTTTCGGGCGGAACACATTTGGAGACACTTAAAGTTAGTATTATTTTTTATTTAAACACCTAAATTGAAGATGGTTCCTATTGATCACTTATACTATACTAAACTTGTTCCAGTTAGACACTTTTTTGATGATTAGCTAAACTTACAAAGTATGTGCAATACACTCGCGTCTGACGTGGCAAATGACAAATAAAAAAAAGAATATATATCATCTATATTTACTTAAAAGGAAAATAGTCTGCCCTAAAATTTTGCCGAGTGTTCCACATATAAAATGCCATGTGGCAACTTTGGACAAAACAGTTATCTTCTATTTTACTTAAAAGGAGAGATGTCTGCCCTAAAAATTTACCAAGTGTTCCACATATAAAATGTCATGTGGCAACTTTGGACAAAATAGTTATTTTAGGTAAAATTAGTTTCTCTTTTTAAAATTTGAACTTGAAAACAGTTAATTGGGTTTTCTATATTTAAAAAAAAAAAAAGGAAGTGGTTTCTCGTTTTTCTATATTTAAAAAGAAGAAGAAGTGGTTTTTACGTTTTTTTAAAAAAGAAAATGCCATTCCTATTAAATAGGTAGGTATATACATACAGTTTGAATCCTTAAAGACGGCAATTGGGAATGCCATTTTCATCTATTTGCCCTAAAAATTTCATCCTTCAAATTCGGCACCTCAATCCCACGACAATTAGCCACTTACAAAATATGTGCAATGCACTCACGGCTGACGTAGCGAATGACGAATAAAAAAAATAATATATATCATCTATATTTACTTAAAAGGAAAGAAGTCTGCCCTAAAAATTTGTCAAGTATTCAACATATAAAATGCCATGCGTCAACTTTGGACAAAATAGTTATTTTAGGTAAATTAGTTTCTCTTTTTAAAATTTGAATTTGAAAACAGTTAATTGAGTTTTCTATATTTAAAAAAAAGGAAGTGGTTTCTACGTTTTTCTATATTTAAAAAGAAGAAGAAGTGGTTTTTACGATTTTTTTTAAAAAGAAAACGCCATTCCTATTAAATAGGTAGGTATATACATACATTTTGAAACCTTAAAGAACGGCAATTGGTATAATTTGTATTTCATGAACAATCTTTATTCCACGACAATGATGTCTCACCATGATATCAACTCCTTACCTACAAACTCTTATGTCCAGGAATCCAGTAACATAATTTCACATTTTTATCAAATCAATTGTAAAATCAGTTCTACTTTTACAGTATATATTTCTGTTCTTCTCCGTCGTATGCTTATCAAACAATAATTCTAGAGTACAAGAGGTGATTGGTATAATTTGTATTTCATGAACAATCTTTATTCCACTTGAGATTGTATTCCTTTAACATATAATTTCCGCAAAGTTTTAGTTTCTATTTATATTTACAAATACCTCTTTCTATTTCAGAATATAATGGTGGCTGAAATAAGTTTCGTTAGTGAAATTAACAGCAGTCAAGGAATTGGAAGTTAAGGTTCGTATTCTCAAGCTTTGAAAAATGTCAGATTGCGATAGACCTGACAATCCTTTTTCATTTGAGATTGTTCTGATGGACGAAAAGGTATTGTTTAAAACTATATAGTTACTTTCTATTTATGATTGTTTACATATGCGTAAGTATATTATATTCATATACGGAATAACTTAGTCATTTTAACTAATTGAATTTTTTATCGGGCGATCGCATTCACGCAAGTATTGGCACGTCTTTTATCCAAAGTTTCAAACAACAAATTAAGGAATATGTTTGTACATCATGAAGAATTTCTTGGTTTGTCCAAATAATATGAAGCTGAAGACCAAAGACCACAAGTTTAAGTTGATGTTCATGCATAAGATCTCTGTTGACGAAATACATGATCCACATTTCAACACGTGTATTTTCAAATTTAGAACCTATGAGCAACTATCAAAAATCCCCAAGATTTTGACAATACTGAGCTAATTGGTAATTAAATTTCTCTCCTTTAGCATTTTCATTTTACTTTGCCTTATTTGTTTTCTATATTATGAGTTCTAAGTGTGAACAAATCAATACTAATTATAGTACATAAGATCATAATCTGATTTCTAGAAGGTCTTTGTAGGAGTATGGAACTAAAGAAAGGTTAGTAGTGTACCATTACTCTGAAGATCTCCAGTATAGTCTTGGTACTATTTACATAGTATTTACAGATAGTATTTCAGTATTTACTTCCATAGGTAGCTAATGGAGTTCATGCTCACAGTTTCCTTTTCATTATCTGAAACCTTCCCTTTTAACAAAAGTCAATATGAAACTAGAAGATATTAAACCAAGTGTCTGTTAAGTTGGAGGTACCAGAAGATTTAATGATTTGGCATAAATTTCCCTACTGATATACCGGTACGATTTCAACGTTACTGGTAATTTTGCGTGTTGCAGTAACAATTATAATTAGTAAAATACTTACTATGAGAATTAAAGCATCATCTTTGTAACAATTTAGTCGATTCTAATAAGGAACAAATAAAATCTGTACACCGTATTACATTTACCTTTTACTTTTGTTGTTGTAACTTCTGTTAAACACACTCATTATATTTTTTGTTTTGTTAGAGTTCTGATGCTGCAGATGACTTTTCATGTCATATGAAAATATAAAATATTGTTAAAAAAGGTACATGTTTAAAGTTGAGGTTAAGAGTTCCAATAATCACAATAAAGATAAAGTCTTAAAAATTGTTACGCTTATTGACGATGAGGAATTATAAAGAATACGCAAGGACCATTCTTTTGATGTTTAAGGTTTGCTTCTAACCAACTAACTATGTAGTCTAATTTTTTCTCCATAAAGTTGCCTATTCACTTTATTGCATCATTGTTTTGTGTTTATAGATGGCTTTCCTAGTACTTGAGAGTCATATACAGCACACTAATTTTGCAGAAATTTAATTAAATAATAAATTTAATCTGACTCGTTTTTCCAAGAATTGACGAAATAACATCATGAATTGGAACTAACTAGGCGAGATCCTTTTATACTGAACATCTGGGATCATGAGAAGGTTAGAGATCCTTTCCGCTCTTGTATTTCTTTTAGGTGTGTTGGGTGGGGACGGGGTGGGCAATGGCAGATTCAGGATTTTGAGTTCGTGGGTGTTTAACTTTTTTAATTGGAGCAAAAGAAAGTTAGTGTTTGATAAATGGAGGAAAAAGTCTAGCTAGGGGCGTGAGTGAGATTCGATCTCTCGACCATATACTCATTTAGAACCCTTCAACATCCATCATAACCAAAGCACTCACCAAGCCTTTTGTTATCTAGGTGCTTGCTATTTTGTTATATCCGTTTTCTTAAGTTTTTTATATAATTGTACGTGTTCGGAGTCGAGGTTAATGGGTGCTCGAGCATCCAATTTTTATATGTAGATCCGCCCCGGGGGTGGGGATGCAGAGATGAAAAGGCATGAACTTGCGAGTTAAGGAAAACCCCATCTTCCTAACTTGATCAAAGTCGGAAGGCTGATAAATGTATTTTTTATTTTATTTTCACAGCGCAAAGAAATATCTTGTTTTATAAATTCAGTCCAGATGTTTCTGATGTAGATAGTTGTTCATGTTGGTGGACTTTCAGTAGCAATAGTCGTTAGAATGGTTGAAATAAGTGATATCATCTTTTTATGCAACTATGTATGTATGGTTGAGTGTGGATTCACATGGAGAAATAAAGGCAACATATTGTTCGTAAACTCTTCTAACATTTCACATTCTTTTGTTTCACTAAGAGTATCGAATTTTCTATTTAATATTTCATCTAATAGTCTGCAACATACATTTTATTTTACAGGTAAGAAAAGTTACGGGGGTGGGGGTGGTGTCGGGAGTGAGTAGGGGAGCAGGAGGTGGACATGCGGGTGGGGCGGGAGGTAAGGGAGGAAAGAGGGCAGCGGACGCTCATAGATTAAGGATTGGGTCATGGAACATAGGCACGCTGACGGGTAAGTCTATAGAGTTGGCGAAGATTCTTCAGAAGAGGAGGGGAAACATAGCGTGCGTCCAGGAAACCCGGTGGAAAGGGACGAAGGCGTGGGATGTAGACGGGTTTAAACTGTGGTATTCTGGGGTCGAGAGAGGTAAGAATAGCGTGGGCATCTTGGTGGATAGGGACCTAAGGGAGTCCGTGGTCGAGGTTAGGCGAGTGAATGATAGGTTAATGTCTATCAAGCTGGCTATTGGGGGTGGCGTTCTCAACGTCATCAGCGCTTACGCGCCGCAAGCGGGTTTAGACGAGGAGGCCAAGAGGCGCTTTTGGGAGGACTTGGATGATATGGTGAGTAGTATCCCTCAATCTGAGAAGTTAATTATTGGAGGAGACTTTAATGGCCACATTGGGGCTGATGCTGGTGGCTATGATGATGTGCATGGAGGCTTCGGCTTTGGGGTTAGGAACGGAGGGGGCACTTCGCTGCTTGATTTCGCTAGGGTTTCTGAGCTTATGATTGCGAACTCGACTTTCCAGAAGAGGGAGGAGCATTTGGTTACCTTCAAGAGCTCTGCGGCGAGGATGCAGATTGATTACATTCTCATCCGAAGGAGCGATAGGGGCCTGTGCAAGGACTGCAAGGTTATTCCGGGAGAGTCTCTTTCTACTCTCCATAGACTCCTAGTGTTGGATGTCGGTCTCTGGGTGAAGAGGAAGAGGAGGGGCGCTCGGGGTTAACCGCGGATAAGATGGGGTGCCCTGTCTAAGGAAAAAGCTCAAGAGTTGGAAAGGAGGTTAGTTGAGGGCGGAGCTTGGAGGAGTTCTGGGGAAGCGGACGCTATGTGGACAGTGACGGCGAACTTGATTAGGGGGTAGCACGGGACGTGCTCGGGGTGGCCAAAGGATATTCAGGCAGACATCAGGGCAAATGGTGGTGGAACGATATAGTCAAAGGAAAAGTGGAAGTGAAGAAGGCGGCGTTCGCTAGGTTGGCAGGGAGCACAAGCGACGATGAACGGCGAGCTAACAGGGCGATCTAAAAGGTGGCAAGGAAAGAAGCAAAGATGGCTGTCGGGGAAGCTAAAAACACGGCGTTCGGTCGCATGTACGAGGAGCTAGGGGAGAGAGGCGGGGATAAGAAGTTATTCCGGTTAGCTAAAGCGAGGGAGAGGAAGGCACGCGATCTAGACCAAGTTAGGTGTATCAAGGGCGAGGATGGTAGAGTTCTGTTGGGGGAATCTCAAATCAAACAGAGGTGGCAGGAGTACTTCCGGGACTTACTTAACGAGGAGGGGGATCGTAACATAGAGCTATGGGAGCTGGGGCATTCAGAGCGTCATAGGGACCTTGGGTACTACAGGCGCATTAGGGTGGAGGAGGTCATGGGGGCGTTGCGTAGGATGAGTAGGGGTCGAGCGACCGGGCCGGACGAGATCCCGGTGGAGTTCTGGAAGTGCATGGGTAAGTCTGGGAGGGAGTGGCTCTCCAGGTTGTTCAATGTGATCTTCAGGACCAAAAGGATACCGGATGAGTGGAGATGGAGTACAGTGGTGCCCTTGTACAAGAACAAAGGGGACATCCAGTGCTGCAACAATTATAGGGGTATCAAATTAATAAGTCACACCATGAAGGTTTGGAAGAGGGTGATTGAGACGAGGGTGAGGGGGGTGACATCTATATCTGGGAACCAGTTCGGTTTCATGCCGGGCCGCTCCACTACAGAGGCTATTCACCTTGTCAGGCGGCTGGCGGAGCAATTCAAGGATAAGAGGAAGGACCTTCACATGCTGCTTATTGACCTGGAGAAGGCGTATGATAAGGTCCCAAGGGAGGTGTTTGGAGGCGAAGACCGTGCCGGAAGCCTACATCAGAGTAATCAAGGACATGTACAATGGAGCTAGGACTAGGGTTAGGACGGTGGGTGGTGAATCAGGCCATTTTCCAGTGGTTACGGGGCTCCATCAAGGTTCGGCGCTGAGCCCCCTCTTGTTTGCCTTAGTGATAGATGCTCTTACCCGTCATATTCAAAGGGACGTGCCGTGGTGTATGTTATTTGCTGACGATATAGTATTGATAGATGAGTCGAGGCACGTGTTATTGAAAGGTTAGAAGTATGGAGGCAGACTCTCGAGTCTAAAATTTTCAAAATAAGCAGATCTAAGACAGAATACCTGGAGTGCAAGTTTAGCGACGACCCGAGCGAAGTAGGCAGGGACGTGATGATTGGCTCTCAGGCCATCGCCAAGAAGGACAGCGTCCGATATCTTGGGTCGGTGATTCAGGGGGACGGAGAGATTGACGGGGATGTCACGCACCGTATAGGAGCAGGGTGGGCTAAGTGGAGGCTTGCATCAGGAGTCCTGTGTGACAGGAAAGTTCCACACAAACTCATGGGGAAATTCTATAGAGCCGTGGTTAGACCTGCGATGCTGTATGGGGAAGAGTGCTGGCCCATGAAGAATTCTCATGTTCAGAGGATGAGGGTCGCGGAGATGAGGATGCTTAAGTGGATGTGCGGGCACACCAGGCTAGATAAGATTAAGAATGAAATTATTCGAGAGAAGGTGGGGGTGGCCCCGGTGGACGAGAAGATGCGTGAAGCGCGACTGAGGTGGTTCGGGCATGTGCGGAGGAGAAGTCCCGATGCTCCGGTGAGGAGTTGCGAGCGGCTGGAGATCGTTGGTGGTCGGCGCGGCAGAGGGAGGCCCAAGAAGTATTGGGGAGAGGTGATTAGGCAGGACATGGTTAGAATGCAGGTTTCCGAGGACATGACACTCGATAGGAAAGTCTGGAGGTCTAGAATCAGGGTTGTAGGATAGGGGCCCCTAGAGTTTTTCGTTCGCTCCTCCCGGGGTTGGGGGGGGGGGGACAGCAGGGTTACTCATAGATGATGTGTGTTTACTGTACGTTACTATTACTTGCTATTGTATTTTGGTATTTTGTTTCCTTTATTCGGATTATTATTAACGTTATTTATACTGGAATTTCTAATGCACTAATGCTATACTGCTTCTGTTTTGTTTTGTCTATATTTTGTTTTACTACTGTTTTTCCCTAACCCTATGAGCCGAGGGTCGATTAGAAACAGCCTCCCTGCCCTTTCGGGTAGGGGTAAGGCTCGTCTACATATTACCCTCCTCAGACCTCACCTGATGGGAATATACTGGGTAGTTGTTGTTAGGTAAGAAAAGTTACCTTAAGTATTCAATAGAGAACTTTGCCTCAGTTGTAAAGGAACATGTAGTCTCTGATGAAGGTGTTTTCAATTGCAACAACATTACTGTTATGTAGACTTAAAAATGTTATATAGATTATGCTAACAAGGATTGGGTATTTCCAAGATCTTAGTTATCCATGTGAGTCATTGTTTATATCATCAACCAACATAACTAGCTTGCTCATGTTCTCATATACTTCTGATCCAAAGTACACCACAACAAAAGGTGATGCCTTAATTAATGTAAATTACACATATGTATAACTGTTCTTTGTTTTTCCTGATAATAACTTGAGGCAAATTTCTGCTTTTTCAGGTGGACTTATCCCTTTTAAAGTCAAGTACTTCTGTAGTGTTACTCCACTATGGTGTAACAACTAAGCTATCCACATTTACACAGAAATTGCTAATTTGGTTTAGAAATATCGTAATTAATAGTAAAAATTGAACGTTAATGCCTTCTATCACACGTATATTCTCTTGGATTTGGTGTTTATCCAAATTGACTATAATAAAACTCTCGATTATTTTATATCTACTATCAATATATATTTGATTATTGGTTGAGATTTTGTATTATTATTTTACTTTTCCTGGAACTATGGACGATGTGTATATGAATTGGAAGCGAATTTTTGAAAATCTACTTTACCTTTTGGCTTATTATAATTATCCAACCTTCTTTGCTAATCATGTTTTTGTGCATAGATATCGGTGGTTCCTCGCATAGATACAATCCCATAAAAATTTATATATTTATTTTTTTATTTAATTCTTTAGAATGTGATCGCTAAATTTAGTCTACAATAATGACATGTTTCTACAATATCATTTTTTTTTCTTTGAAACAATATGCGCATCACGCGGGTACGTATACTAGTTTTGAGTTAAAAAAAGAAAAAGAAAAAATCTATTTTAAAATCTATTGAGTAAACAAAATAAAATAACATTCTCAAGAAAAAAACTTAATTTACACCCAATTAGAAAATAACACATTAATAACAAAAGAAACACACACATAAAAAAGGACGCATTGGTATTCTTGGAATCATCATTCTTGGTGTTTTTCACTATCTTCATGTCTGTTCTTTTTCCGGCCATGATTTCAATCCAAAATTTCAGGAGAAATTCCTCTAAATTTATTATAACTTCAACTAAAGATTCTCTACCAAGGCTAGAAGACAACCCCAAATTAATTTCTCAGTTTTGGATTTGCCTTAGCAAGAGACGCAAGCTCAACAAAAGGGTACATAACCGGTACTGGAGAGGGAAGCAGCATGGGTGCTAGATCTAACAGACGGATCGATCGATCCGAACCGGAAGGGTATTCCAACCGTTGGGTTTTCACTATTGCACCACCATCCATTTCTAGAGGCTCATCACTAAAATCACCAAAAGTTGGAGACGAAACCAGTAAGGGCTCTACCTCTGAAAATGTGAAAAATACTGTCAAGTTACCGTCGTTTAAAGGCTTGGAACAAAAAGATGATGAAACCTTCAAGCTTTATAAAGACATCATTAATAGTATTTCGATTTGAAATGAAGAACTCAGACTCATTTCAATTTTAATCAATAGGGGAAGCTGTTCTTGGAGGAATGACGGCTGGAGATGGGTGGGTGAAGAAGAAGGGTTCGGCGATGGGGCTTAGAGAGGAGGGTGGCAGAGGATTAGGCGGTGACTGGTGAGGAGGGGGAGCTTGGCAATGATAGAAATGATGGTGGACATTTCTATTATTTATTTTATATAGAAGAGAGAATAGGAGGTTGACCAAGGGCATAATGATCATTTTTGTTAAGAATAGAATTCTATTTAGAGTGAATGTCTATCTTGTAGAGAGTTTTACTTTGAGGTTAAGTTATTTTTCCTCCCATAAATAGAGGGGTCTTACCCTATTGTAAACCACCACAACATTCAATAAGAATTCTCTCTCTTTCTCTGCAATACTTGCTCTTGTTCTTTTATTGTTTTATAACACGTTATCAGCACGAAGCTCTACTATCTCAAGAATCTCTTTGAGAAAATTAAGACTTCCTAAAAGGGATAAAAGCTCTCCGCGAGAGATACAACTTCTTTGCCAAGGAAAATTATGGATTCATCTCGTCAGAGATGTTGTGGTAAGCATAAAAGATGGTACTATCGTTATTAATTTAGTTTTATATGCATAAATATGAGAAAGGTAAACTTTTATACTGCAGTAGCATAATTACTACTATTACATCTCAAGCCAGTCCCGATTTGATGATGTTAAATTTTCCAGACTTGATTTTGTCGTATCATCTTATCATGTGTTGATTAGTGTTTATCTCTACTTGCTTCAAATTCATGAGATTTTATACTAAAGGTACATTCCAAAAATATTATATTTTGAATCATGCAATAATGTCACTTTTGCATAAACATGTGATAAATTATAAATCAAATTAGATCGTTTTTAAGTATGATTGTTCTTACATAAAAGCAATCCCTTCTCATTTTAAGAAATGGTGTCAGTAACCAAATATATGAGTTATATGCAGGCTATAGATTATGCTAGATGTATATTGTTAATGTGATTTAGCACAACATGCATTCTGATAAGAAACAATGTTAAGTTTTCTTTTCATGATAAAAAAAAATGTTTAGGAGCAATTCCTCCTCCAGAATATAAGAGCATTACTTTTACTATCAGTATATGATTTTTAAATTATTTTTGTGCTTTCAGCTAACATATTAAGTGCAGGTATAGAAGACTGCACATTATAGACTTAGCAATTTTTTTTTTGAAAGAGGTTTTAAGATGTTGGGTTCATGTCCCAGCTCATTATGGTATTTTTTCTCCTCCTAATTTTGTTTTAATTATGTCTGACATTATGAAAAGAAAGTTCGTTGCCCTTGAAATTTCGGGCAAGAACTACATGACATGGGTGTTGGATGCTGAAATCCATTTGGATGCAATGGGTCTTGGAGATGCCATTAAAGATAGAAATAATGCATCCACCCAAGACTGTGCTAAGGCCTTGATTTTCTTGCGCCATCACCTTGATGAAGGTTTGAAAATTGAATATCTCACAGTCAAAGATCCACTTATCTTGTGGAATGGCTTAAAGGAGAGATATGACAACTTAAAGTTGGTCACTCTGCCAATTCTATGTACTACTATGTTAATGTTGCTATGTTGCTATGTAAGTAGTGTTATTACTACCATCATTATGAACTTATAGTTAAATTATTGTGTGTTGTGAATAACTTGTTGTAAATTTATTTAATGATTGTAATAAAATATTATGCAAATGCATTTTAACATTCAGCATTGTCTTCTTACACTAATACACTATTGGTACATTACATAATTTATATTTCTTTTTATAGTTGTTTTTGAAGTTTGGTTAATTATTTGATTTCTGGTTTACAATCTAATCAATAGTTATTGATATTTAAATTTATCAAAACATGTTTATTGTCTTAATCATGACTATTATTGGAAGTATTACATTTTTAATAATTAAAACTGTGATGTGTCATTATTGATTCCTACTACCAAGGTTTATACATTACATCATTTTCATTGTGCATAAGTTTATTGTTATTAACATCACATAGTGTCAGTAATTAAAAAGATACTCTACAATATGAGAAATGATGTGATGATGAATAATATGATTGTGTTTTTTGACTATAAACATATCAATGGTAATAGATGATGTTATGATTTATAATATAGTACTTGATTAGTTAATCATAATGTTTGTGACACTGTTTTATAATGTAATAAAAGCAAATTATGTTTTTTGTACAATGATATGGTTGCATAAATTTCATAACATTATGTTACTAATTGTTTTCCATACCCAATAATCACGTGTTTGCATGGCTAATATTATGTGACTTTATTTTTCAAAACTCATACGATATGCACAAGTGATGTTGCAGTTAATAGAATACAACATGTTGTGAATATGATATAATGTTTATTTTTTTGACACATTTTACTTGTATTTGCTACGTTGTTATAACAATGACAATCTGTTGACATGTATTATGTTTCTTCTTTTCTATTATAACGTATGTTAGAATGTAATGTTGTTACATTGTATGTACATTTGATTATGGTTTTTCAGTGCGTACAAACACTAATGTACATTTAATTGTGTACATAGTAAACAACTTGTTAACAATAATTGTACCATGTAAACAATATTCAATAGTCATGATGAATATAGAATAATTGTTATACCAACTGTTTTAATGCACAACAATATTCACATGTGTATTAACACGTTATTATGTAATCAATGTTTATTTATGACGATAAACAATTGTACCAATTAGAGTTTTGAAATGCTTGCTTTACTAATAATAATTTGTGTTAAACACAAGTCAACGAATAATATTTTTGATGTTTACAATAATTATATTATAATTGTTTTATTGTAATGATTAAAAACCATACTGATATGTGATCAAGTTGTAGAATATCAATATACTAATATTTTTCGTATATTTCTTTTGTATGTCAAACCATGGGAAGCAAATATGGATATCCCATAAAGCAAACTTGGATCAACGTCCAATTGTAAAAATATTTGTTTAATTGATTCATGTACCACACATACGATATTCAAAGAGAAGAAATATTTCTCTCATTTAAGTATGTGTAAGGCAGATGTTACTACAATTTCTGCTAGTAGTAAATTGATTGAAGGCTCCGGAAGAGCAATTATAACTCTGCCTAAAGGAACAATATTTATCATAGAGAATGCAATATTCTCTTCCAAGTCCAAGAGGAACTTGTTGAGTTTAAAGATATTCCGTCAAAATGGATATCATATTGAGACAATAGATGAGAATAATCTTGAATACCTCATCATTACAAAGAATGTCTTTGGCCAAAAGAGGGTTATTGAGAAGTTCCCATCTTTATCTTTTGGCCTGTATTGGACAAAAATTAGTGCAATTGAGGCACATTCCACAGTAAACCAAAAGGTTACTGATTCCAATACTTTTGTACTTTGGCATGATCGATTGGGACATCCTGGATCAATTATGATGAGACGGATTATAGAAAACTCATATGGGCATCCATTAAAGAATTTAAAGATTCTTTTAAATAATGAATTTTCTTGCACTTCTTGTTATCAAGGCAAGTTAATTATTAGACCATCACCAACAAAGGTTGGAACTGAGTCACCTACGTTTTTGGAACATATACAAGGGGATATTTGTGGACCTATTCACCCACCTAGTGGGTCCTTTAGATATTTTATGGTCTTAATAGACGCATCCTCTAGATGGTCTCATGTGTGCCTATTGTCATCACGCAACCTTGCGTTTGCAAAATTAATGGCACAAATAATTCGATTACGAGCACAATTTCCTGATAATCCAATTAAGTCTATTAGACTAGATAATGCTGCTGAGTTTTCATCCCAAGCATTTAATGATTATTGCTTATCAATTGGGATAAAAGTGGAACATCCTGTAGCTCATGTTCACACTCAAAATGGTCTTGCATAATCTTTAATTAAACGTCTGCAGTTGATTGCAAGACCATTACTCATGAAAACGAGGCTGCCCACTTCGGTTTGGGGTCACGCCATTTTGCATGCAGCAATGCTAGTTCGTCTCAGACCGATGAATTATCACAAATATTCCCTGTTGCAATTAGTTTTGGGTCATGAACCTAATATATCCCATTTAAGAATTTTTGGATGCGCAGTATATGTGCCTGTAGCACCGCCATACCACACCAAAATGGGTCCGCAAAGAAGGTTAGGAATATATGTTGGGTTTGAATCGCCCTCCATTATTCGCTACCTCGAAACATTGACAGGGGATTTGTTCACTGCACGATTTGCAACTGCCGATTCGATGAGACACTTTTCCCAAAATTAGGGGGAGAAGTTGGTGAAACCAAACGGGAAATTTTGTGGAAAAATCCATCATTATCTCATTTTGATCCACATACCTCTATTTGTGAAAAAGAGGTGCAAAATATTATTCATTTGCAAAGAATAGCAAATCAAATGCCTGACGCATTCACGGACTTGAAAAGGATAACAAAATCTCACATCCCCGCAGAGAATGTTCCAATCCGTATTGATGTCCATATTGGACAATCTTCTAGTGTCATATCTAATGAGTCGAAAGCACGCCTAAAACGTGGCAGGCCATTAGGTTCCAAAGATCGAAATCCTAGAAAAAGGAAAGCAAATGATCAAAATGACAATACGAAAGAATCTCATGAGGAAATTCACGATTTAATAAATTCTGAGATTCATGAAGAATCCATTGAGCCCGAGACTCAGGAAAATAAGGAACTATCAATAAATCCAATCGATATTGAGACAAATTTTAATCGAGTGGATATAGTGGTGGATTATGTCTTTGCATATAATGTTGCATCTAGCATTATGCAAGAAAGTGAGGATCTTAAACCTCAATCTGTTGGAGAATGTCGACAAAGACTTGATTGGCCAAAATGGCAAGAAGTAATCCAATCAGAATTGAATTCACTTGCAAAACGTGAAGTTTTTGGGCCTATAGTTGAAACACCTAGTGGTGTTAAGCCTAATGGCTATAGATGGGTCTTTGTACGCAAGAGAAATAAGAAAAACAAGGTACAAAGATATAAGGCACGCCTTGTTGCACAAGGTTTTTCTCAAAGGCCTGGTGTCGATTATGAAGAGACATATTCACCCGTAATGGATGCTATAACTTTCCGTTATCTCATTAGTTTTGCTGTCCTTGAAAAGCTTGACATGCATTTAATGGATGTGGTTACTGCCTATCTTTATGGCTCACTTGATAATGAGATATACATGAAAATTCCCGATGGATTCAAAATGCCAAACACTCATAATTCAAAGTTCCGGGAAATGTTTTCAATCAAATTGCAAAGATCTTTATATGGTCCAAAGCAATCAGGACGAATGTGGTATAATCGTCTTAGTTGTTGGAAACACGTTCTCAAAGCATTATACTAAAACGTGTGTTCATATGTGTAGGTTTTGATGAATGAAACAAGTGCAAATTGACATATGACGAAGCTCAAGTACAAGCGCACAATTGATATATATAACAAGATTCAAGCACAAGACCAAGTTTTATAGTTTTACATGAGTCGTTCTTAATTGTGATCTTGATCCGACAACTTGACTCATGACATGGCTTCTCTCGTAAAACTATTTTTACAAAATCATGCATATTTAATTTAATGCTAAATGATTTTAAATCATGCATATTTACTTTAGTCAAAATAATTTTTAAACATGCCTCTAAAATCTGGACTAAGATAATCGATTATGTACTTATGATAATCGATTATGTTAAGCCAAGACTGCATGACAATCGATTGTGAACTAATGACAATCGATTGTGTTAAGGCAGTGAGCATCAGGTTTTCCAAACCTGCATGACAATCGATTGTGAACCTTATGACAATCAATTGTGATGAGGCAGTGTACATCAAAGTTTTTCAAAACTCAGAATAATCGATTGTGAAGCTAATGACAATCGATTGTGAAGAGACAGTGTCCATCAGATTTTTCAAAGTCACAAAATAATCGATTGTGAACATATGACAATCGATTGTGTTGAGGCAGTGTCTTCCAGACTTTTTCAAAGTTATTAAATAATCGATTGTGAGTATATAACAATCGATATTCAAGAGGCAGTGTCTAAAATGATTTTCAAAGTCTGATAAATAATCGATTGTTAACATTGCACAATCGATTGTGAAGCTGACCGTTGTCGTAAAGTTTTCAAATACCGTCAGGTAATCGATTGTTGATTTTGTACAAACGATTGTTGAAATTAAAATCTGGAAAGGATTTTTTGAACGTTGCTGAATAATCGATTATTGATTTTGTATAATCAATTGTTTTACGTAAAATCTGGAAATGATTTTTTGAACGTTGCTAATAATCGATTGTTGATCTTGGATAATCGATTGTTACGCGTAAAATCTGGGATTGATTTCTGGAACGATTGGCAAACAATCAATTGTGGCTTCTTGACAATCGATTGTCATTCAGTAAAATTAGCAACTCTTAATTGGCAATTAGGCAACGGTAATGCCAAGTTTTTCAACTATAAATACAGCTTCATTTCAGTGTTTTAAACAATAATAACACACAACAACTGATCATACAATTGCTATAAGCTTGCATACTCTATTGCTAATCATTTTATATTCATTACATAAGTTTTAAGAGCCATATTCTTGTCCAAAGTTGTTGTGATCTTGAGCTTACTTCTTTTACTCATATCTACTCATTAAGGAGTGTTTTGTTTGAGTGTTTAGTGTTTTGTACACTTGTAAGAGAATTGTGATTCTCTTGTTGTAAGGAACTTGTGTTTCCTTGGTTGAAGTCTTGGAGTGTTGTATCTCCGAGCAAAGGTGTTAAGGCGTGTGTCCTTAAGTTGTAAAGGTTTGTTGAGCACCCGTAAGCTTGACAAGTTAGTGGAAAATCTCGAGAGAGTCTCTCGGGGACTGGACTAGCCACATGTTGTGGTGAACCAGAATACATCGGTGCGTTCTTTCCTTTTGTTTATTTAACGCACTTATTTATTTCCTGCAAATTTTAATTTCCGCAAGTTTACGCTAAATTTTATTATAACGCTATTCACCCCCTCTAGCGTTAAGCGTATTATCTAACAATTGGTATCAGAGCCCAACTCTCTGAAGACTTAACAGTTTGAGAGAACCGTCCATGGCTTCTACTCGTGACTCTTTTGCAGGAATTGATGAAGGACAATGCTCCACACGACCACCTCTATTCAACGGTACAAACTATACGTACTGGAAGGAGAGGATGAAAATCTTCGTTCAAGCAAACAACTTTCATCTCTGGAAGGTGATAACGAAGGGAAATCAAATTCCAACCAAAAAGGTTGAAACCGAATGGGTTCCCAAGTCCGAAGAAGAATATGACGCGGATGATATCCGAAAGGTGCAAAATAATGCTAAGGCAATTAATTTATTATATTGTGCAGTAATTGCTGACAATTACAGGAAAATATCGTGTTGCACAACGGCGAAGGAAATGTGGGACAAGCTGGAAATTACGTACGAAGGTACGGACCAGGTAAGGGAAGCCAAAATTGATTTCCTAACCCATGCTTATGAATTATTTCACATGAAGGAAGGTGAAAAGGTGGATGAAATGTTTGAACGATTTTCAATAATCGTAAATGATCTACATGCTCTCAAAAAGACATTCACGGATAGAGAACTTGTTCGAAAAATTCTTAGAAGTCTCACTCTGGCATGGCGATCAAAGGCCGACGCAATCCAAGAATCCATTGGCGTCTCAAATGTCACCATCGACGCATTAAGAGGTAACCTTAAGACTTATGAGTCTACTATACTTAACCCTCTTGTTGATGATCAAAGGAGGCAAAGAATAGCGCTTAAGGCAAGCACAAGCCAACCTCAAGTTGATGAGGACGGAGACAACGAGTTTGGACTCGTTATCAAAAGATTTCAAAAGTTCATGCGAAAGGAGTATGAACGAAAGGGCAAAAAGCAAGGCGAACAAATAAAGTGCTATGAATGCGGTGAAACCGGGCACATCAAATCAAATTGCCCAAACATCAAAAAGGAGAAGAAACCTTTTAAGAAGCAACGTGCATACATTTCTTGGGGAGGAGACTCCGGAGATGAGTCAAGTGAAGAAGTCGAAGACGAAGCCGCAAACCTTTGTCTTATGGCGCAAGAAGACAAGCAAGATGAGGTATGTCAAATCTCTTCTAAAAACTTCTTTACTCTTGAAGAAATGCGAACAACTTTTGATGAGCTATATACTGAATTTATTAAGGCTTCAAAAACTGTCAAGAGCATAAAAGAAAATGCTTCTCCAAAAGAAAAAGATTTTCAAAAACAGCTTTCTTTGAAAGAAAAGGATTTAGAAAAACTGGTTTTAGAAAATGAGAAGCTGAAAGAGGAAAACAAGTTTTTCGGAAAAAGAAGCGCCGACAAGCCCGAAAGTTCTATTAAAAATTGTTCTTCTTGCATGCATCTCAAAAATAAGGTAGATAGACTTAAAGGTACCTTAGATAAGTTTAATTCTTCCCACAAAAATTTGAATAAGGTCCTTGTTAATTTGAAATCAACCAAGCATGGCATAGACTTTAAGAATGAGCCTAAAGAAAAGGTTGAAGCCAAACCCCAACCACCTAAGGCTCAACCTAGGATGAATAAAACAAATGCTTATCCTAGAAATAGCAATCCTAGAACAAATATGCATGCTAGACCAAATGTTGAACATTTTAGAAGACCTAGAAATAACTTACCACCTAGAAATGACTACCCTAGAAATGATGCATATTCTAGGCCAAACACTAGAAGGAGTTTTGAACCTTTTAGAACATCTAGACATGAACATTACTCTAGAAATGCTGCTCATTTTAGAACTAATAGTAGGAGAAATGGTTCTCATGAAATGCGCAATAGTCATAATGAAAATAGAGTAAATCATTTTCGTCCATCAAGTTACTATGAACCTAGAAGGATGCATAACCCCAACGTGACTTGTCATTGCTGTATACGCATTGGTCATATTGCTCCTGCATGTTTTACACGACATAGACATATCACTCAATCGCATCATTATAATATGCCTAACCCTCAAGGACCCAAAATGGAATGGGTACCTAAAACGCATTAATTTATTTTGTAGGTATGTTTGAAGGGATCAAGTGTACTATGGTACCTTGAGAGTGGATGCTCCAAGCACATGATGGGAGACGAATCCAAATTCCTTCAACTAGAACACAAAGAAGGAGGAAGTGTGATTTTTGGGGATAACAATAAAGGAAAGATTATTGGCATCGGATCGGTCGGTAAGGATGAAAATTCCTCTATTAAGCATATATTACTTGTTAAAGGTTTAAAGCATAATCTCTTGAGCATAAGTCAATTATGTGACAAGGGAAATCTTGCCTTATTTGATTCGGATGAATGCTTAGTATTTAGACGTAGCGATTTCAAAATTATCCTTCGTGGTTTTAGAGTGGATAATTTTATATGGTTGATCTTGCTAATTCCTCACCCGAATATGTGGATTGCCTTATGAGCAAAGAGGATGATACTTGGCTATGGCATCGTAGAGTAGCACATATAAACATGCATCTTTTGAACAATTTGATTTCACAAAACTTAGTTATTGGTCTTCCCAATTTAAAATTTGAAAATGACTCTATTTGTGATTCATGTCAAAAAGGGAAGCAAACAAAAGCATCTTTCAAATCCAAAAATATTATTTCAACTTCTAGACCATTGCAATTGCTTCACATGGATTTATTTGGACCATCTCGCATTGAAAGTCTAGGAAGAAATCGTTATGCTTTTGTGATTGTTGATGATTATTCTAGATTTACTTGGACTTTATTTCTTGCCCATAAAAGTGATGCTTTTCAAAATTTTAAATATTTCCTTAAACGTGTTCAAAACGAAAAGGAAACAACCGTCACTTCAATTAGAAGTGATCATGGGGGAGAGTTTGATCACAATCTCTTTGCGGACTTTTGTGACGAACTCGATATCGAGCATACCTTTTCCGCTCCACGAACACCACAACAAAATGGGGTGGTGGAAAGGAAAAATAGGTGTCTCGAAGAGATGGCTAGAACCATGCTCGAAGAGGCTAAGATTCCCAAACATTTTTGGGCGGATGCCGTGAGTTCCGCATGCTACATCGTAAATAGAGTAGTCATAAGGCCAATACTCATGAAGACCCCTTATGAACTCTACAAGGGAAGGAAACCAAATATCTCCCATTTTAGAGTATTCGATTGTAAAGTTTTTATTCATAACAATGGAAAAGATCAATTGGGAAAATTTGATGCTAAGTCCGATGAGGGAATTTTCATTGGTTACTCTTCACGTAGCAAAGCATATAGGGTTTTTAATAAAAGAACCGAAACTGTGGAGGAATCCCCTCATGTTGTATTTTTCGAAAATAATGCTCGCTTGGCGAGATAGGATTCCGGTTTTGATCTTGCAGGTATTTTAGATAGCTTGAAAGACAAAATACAAGAGGAAACGCCAAAGGAAAATAAAGATGAAATCTTGGAACAACCAACGGAGGAAGCGCCACAATTGGAGAATGAAACGAAAACGCCTAACGAGTGGAGGACAATCAAAGATCATCCACTCGAACAGGTAATTGGCGACGTCGGAGAAAAGGTAAGTACTCAAAACTCCCTTAAAAACACCTTAGGTCATACTGCTTTTGTTTCTCAAATTGAACCAACAACCATCTCCGAAGCAATTGGGGATGAGTTTTGGACCTTGGCAATGCAAGAGGAGCTTAACCAATTCAAACGGAATGACGTTTGGGATTTGGTGCCAAGACCCGAAAATCATACCATAATTGGTACGATCAAAACAAACTAGATGAAAATGGTGTAATCACTAGAAACAAAGCTAGGCTTGTAGCAAAAGGCTATAATCAAGAAGAGGGTATTGACTATAAAGAAACATATGCTCCCGTAGCTAGATTAGATGCTATTCGTCTATTACTCGCATTTGCCTCTTCTATGAATTTCAATTTATATCAAATGGATGTGAAAAGTGCTTTTCTAAATGGTGTTATTCAAGAAGAAGTTTATGTTGAACAACCCCCCGGTTTTGAAGATTTTAAATCTCCCGATCACGTTTTCAAACTAAAAAAGGCTCTTTATGGTTTAAAACAAGCTCCCCGAGCTTGGTATGAAAGATTGAGTAAATTTCTATTGGAAAATGATTTCATTAGGGGGAAAGTTGACACCACCCTTTTTGTTAAACATAAAAATAATGATATTTTATTAGTTCAAATATATGTGGATGATATCATATTTGGTGCTACTAACAATGTCTTATGCAAGAAATTTTCCGATTTAATGACAAGCGAATTTGAGATGTCTATGATGGGTGAGTTAACATTCTTTTTGGGATTACAAGTAAAGCAAATGAAAAAAGGTACGTTCATTTGCCAAGCCAAATATTGCAAAGAATTGCTGAAACGATTTGAAATGAACAATGCAAAAGCAATGGTGACTCCCATGAGCACATCCGATCATCTAGACAAAGATGAGAAAGGTAAGGAAGTCGACACTAAGAAGTATCGAGGTATGATTGGCTCTCTTCTTTATCTTACTGCTAGTCGTCCGGACATCATGTTTAGCGTGTGCTTATGCGCCCGTTATCAATCGTGTCCGAAGGAGTCTCACCTTACTGTGGTAAAACGGATTTTGAAGTACCTCATTGGTACTACAAATGTGGGTCTATGGTACCCTAAAGGTTCTTCATGCCAACTCGTTGGCTATTCCGACTCCGATTTTGCTGGATGCAAATTGGACCGCAAGAGCACTAGCGGCACTTGCCATTTGCTCGGTAGCTCTCTCGTTTCTTGGTTTAGCAAGAAACAAGTAAGTGTTGCGTTGTCCACAACCGAGGCTGAATATGTAGCCGCGGGGAGCTGTTGCGCTCAAATCCTTTGGATGAAACAACAACTCTTGGACAATGGCCTAAGTCTTAATCATATCCCTCTTAGATGTGATAATACTAGTGCCATATGCTTGACAAAGAACCCCGTTCTTCATTCGCGAACAAAACACATTGAAATTAGACGTCATTTTATAAGAGATCACGTTCTCAAGGGCGATGTCGAAATCGAATTTGTTGAAACCAAAGATCAATTGGCTGACATCTTTACAAAGCCCTTAGAGAAAAGTCCTTCTTCCGAATTCGTAGTGAACTCGGGATTCTTGACTCCACGTTGATCTAAGTCATGCATTGCATTTTTTTATTTTACATGATTTCTAACTTGAGCGTCGGAGACGTCTAACGAATTTTTGCAGGTATCGCCCTAAAGGTAGGGGGAATTATAAAGCATGCACGCAATAATCAAGTCTTCTTCAGAAAAATCGGTTTCTGTCGTCTAATAATCGATTATCTCGTATCAATAATCGATTGTACTGCTATTACTTGAGTTATTGTGCTCTCTTTAAGTAATCACGTTTATTTTCAATAAATAAACAAGTTTTTTAATCCTTGCCATCTTATTACATTTTTTTGCTAATGGCAAAAGGAGGAAGATAACGGGTATGCACTCTCAATTCTTATTAATTGAGGGGGAATTCATATATTGAGGGAGAACTAATTTTGCATACTTGTTGCATATATTTACTTGTCTTGAATCGTCATTATGGATTGTCTAATTTGCATATCCCGCTTATAGTTTGCCATTATCAAAAAGGGGGAAATTGTTGGAAACACGTGCTCAAAGCATTATACTAAAACGTGTGTTCATATGTGTAGGTTTTGATGAATGACAAACAAGTGCAAATTGACATATGACGAAGCTCAAGTACAAGCGCACAATTGATATATATAACGAGATTCAAGCACAAGACCAAGTTTTATAGTTTTACATGAGTCGTTCTTAATTGTGATCTTGATCCGACAACTTGACTCATGACATGGCTTCTCTCGTAAAATTATTTTTACAAAATCATGCATATTTAATTTAATGCTAAAGGATTTTAAATCATGCATATTTACTTTAGTCAAAATGATTTTTAAACATGCCTCTAAAATCTGGACTAAGATAATCGATTATGTACTTATGATAATCGATTATGTTAAGCCAAGACTGCATGACAATCGATTGTAAACTAATGACAATCGATTGTGTTAAGGCAGTGAGCATCAGGTTTTTCAAACCTGCATGACAATCGATTGTGAACCTTATGACAATCGATTGTGATGAGGCAGTGTACATCAAAGTTTTTCAAAACTCAGAACAATCGATTGTGAAGCTAATGACAATCGATTGCGAAGAGACAGTAGATTATTCAAAGTCACAAAATAATCGATTGTGAACATATGACAATCGATTGTGTTGAGGCAGTGTCTTCCAGACTTTTTCAAAGTTATTAAATAATCGATTGTGAGTATATAACAATCGATTGTCAAGAGGCAGTGTCTAAAATAATTTTCAAAGTCTGATAAATAATCGATTGTTAACATTGCACAATCGATTGTGAAGCTGACCGTTGTCGTAAAGTTTTCAAATACCGTCAGGTAATCGATTGTTGATTTTGTACAATCGATTGTTGAAATTAAAATCTGGAAAGGATTTTTTGAACGTTGCTGAATAATCGATTATTGATTTTGTATAATTGATTGTTTTACGTAAAATCTGGAAATGATTTTTTGAACGTTGCTAATAATCGATTGTTGATCTTGGATAATCGATTGTTACGCGTAAAATCTGGGATTGATTTCTGGAACGATTGGCAAACAATCGATTGTGGCTTCTTGACAATCGATTGTCATTCAGTAAAATTAGCAACTCTTAATTGGCAATTAGGCAACGGTAATGCCAAGTTTTTCAACTATAAATACATCTTCATTTCATTGTTTTAATCAATAATAACACACAACAACTGATCATACAATTGCTATAAGCTTGCATACTCTATTGCTAATCATTTTATATTCATTACATAAGTTTTGAGAGCCATATTCTTGTCCAAAGTTGTTGTGATCTTGAGCTTACTTCTTTTACTCATATCTACTCATTAAGGAGTGTTTTGTTTGAGTGTTTAGTGTTTTGTACACTTGTAAGAGAATTGTCATTCTCTTGTTGTAAGGAACTTGTGTTTCCTTGGTTGAAGTCTTGGAGTGTTGTATCTCCGAGCAAAGGTGTTAAGGCGTGTGTCCTTAATTTGTAAAGGTTTGTTGAGCACCCGTAAGCTTGACAAGTTAGTGGAAAATCTCGAGAGAGTCTCTCGGGGACTGGACTAGCCACGTGTTGTGGTGAACCAGAATACATCGGTGCGTTCTTTCCTTTTGTTTATTTAACGCACTTATTTATTTCCTGCAAATTTTAATTTCCGCAAGTTTACGCTAAATTTTATTATAACTCTATTCACCCCCCCCCCCCCCCTCTAGCGTTAAGCGTATTATCTAACATTAGTGAGTATTTATTAAAAGAAGGCTATATAAATGATGTCATTTGCCCATGTGTTTTATAAAGAAAACAACATCGGAATTTGTTGTACTTGCCGTATATGTCGATGACATAAACCTTATTGGAACTCCCATAGAACTCCAAAAGGCAATTGATTATTTAAAGAAGGAATTCGAGATGAAAGATCTCGGAAAGACAAAAATTATGTCTTGGTTTGCAAATTGAATATTTGGCAAACGGAATTTTTGTTCATCAATCTGCCTATATAGAAAAGGTATTGAAACGGTTTTACATGGATGGAGCATATCCTTTAAGTACTCCGATGGTTGTTCGATCACTTGATGTGAATAAGGATCCATTCCGACCACAAGAAAAGAATGAAGAGCTACTTGGTCCTGAAGTACCATATCTTAGTGCAATTGGCGCACTAATGTATCTTGCAAATACTACAAGGCCTGACATAACTTTTTCATTTAATGTCTTAGCAAGATATAGCTCTGCTCCCACAAGGAGACATTGGAATGGAATCAAACATATATTGCGGTATCTAAAAGGAGATAGAACAAAGCATATTTCACCAAAGTTATTTTTCACAAATGATCTTCAAAAGAATGGTGATATCAATGTGCAACAGATTCGTTCAAGTGATAATATGGCTGATTTGTTCACAAAATCTCTACCAACGTCAACATTCAAGAAGCTGGTACACAAGATTGGAATGCGAAGGCTCAAGGATGTGAATTGATGCTCTTTTCAGGGGGAGTTAATGCGCGTTGCACTATTTTTCCCTTACAAGGTTTTGTCCCACTAGATTTTCCTTGCAAGGTTTTTAACGAGGCAACCAATAGGCGCATTACTAAATATGTGTACTCTTTTTCCTTTTCTAGAATTTTTTTTCCCATTGGATTTTATTTTAGTTAAGGTTTTAATGAGGCACATTATTTATTGAGTAGACATTCAAGGGGGAGTGTTAAGAATAGAATTCTATTTACAGTGAATGTCTATCTTGTAGAGAGTTTTACTTTGAGGCTAAGTTATTTTTCCTCCTATAAATAGAGGGGTCTTACCCCATTGTAAACCACCCCAACATTCAATAAGAATTCTCTCTCTTTCTCTGCAATACTTGCTCTTGTTCTTTTATTGTTTTATAACAATTTTAAATATAGTGCATTATTTGTTGTTATACTAGGCTCAAAAGTTTGGTTGTGGGTTCTTAATAACAGAAAAGCCCAAAACTAACATGCCCATAAGCTATTAAATATTTAGGTGGACCCCACTTTCCATTCAACCTTCACTATCTTCATTAAATGGTTGTTATTATTATTCTTTGGCGAAATACATATTTTACCCATTCAACTTACGGTCAAATCCCTGTTACACACCTGTTTAATTACACACTATTTTTAACCAGACTCTTCAATATTTAATTTGTTGGTTACACGCGCTTTTTAAATTTAAAAAAGCAACGATTCCTTAGTTAAAATAGTTAACCCGACCCTTTTCTTAAATCAGACCCACGAAAGACCCGACCCCGTTACTGTAAAACACATACTCGACCAGATTAACAAGTAAAAAACCCAATTTCAAAATCATGTTCTTCATCCTTAACCTATGAAGCTAATCTGACGAGCACAAATATGCTAATTGCTGTTTCTTCTTCAGTTTTTCAGTTTAGTATTCTCATTTAAGGTTGTTCAACCCTTCTGATTTAGATGGGTGTGTCGAAATAGTTAGGGTTTAATTGGGAAGAATGATAATGTATTACACTTTAATAGACGAAATATAACCAGCTTCGAAATATTAGATGTGGAAGGTGAAGATGGGATTACATTTTCAGAAATTTGTTTGCCACCTTTAAAGATGAATAAGATGAATATTGTGGCTTTAAATAAGAGGGAGATGAAGAATTAGGTGTGAGGGTTAAGAAAATGGGCCCATTTTCGGTAAATATCCATTTTAATTAGTTAATTCAGGCAGAAAATAACTATTCACGCACCCCATTGGTCGTGTTTGACACGTTCAAAGACTGGTCAAAAGTAGTGTGTAATTGACACACTTTTAAAAGGTTTGGTGTGCAAAATGAAACATGTGGTCAACAGGTGTGAACAGAAATTTGGTTGTAAGTTGGATGGGTAATTTTATACATTTATATATGACATTCATTATCTCCTTAAGAATTATTATTTTATTTATTAACTATTTCAGGTAAATAAAATTAATGTTATTATATCATTATCAGTCGATATCATTTTATACAAAGTACTCATTAAATTGCAATTTCAATTGGAATACTTCATAAAATTCGGAAAAAAATTATTTGAATAAAATATAATTTCAAGTCCCTTTTTTTATTATAAAATATAAAAAAATTGTTCAAATTGTATAATAAGTATCCACTCTCGAAAATATGAGTTGAGAATATCTGAAGTAAAAATTAAGACAATTAATTTGTGAATTCTTTTTCTTTTAAAAATTGTTATATATTAGGAAGTATGAGAAGTATCGTCATACATGATTATACTTCTCCCTCTATGATCGAAGTTAGTTGAGTACTGTCACACCTCCTTTTTCACTATACACTGCTTTAAAAAAATCGGAATGAAATTTAATTATTAATTATTCAGAGTCACCACTTGGAAGATTAATGGTGTCCCAAGTCACCGATTGAATCCCGAATCGAGGAAAAATATGACTCTGCTACAATCTGCGAGCCAGAAATTCGGATAAGGAATCCTGTTAACCCGGAAGAAGGTGTTAGGCATTCCTGGGTTTCGTGGTTCTTGCACGTTCGCTCTACTGTTGCATTCAGCTTTCATCTGATTTTATTACATGCTAACTTATGTGCCTTTTGTTTATAAACCGTTTTAACATTATTTATTTTAAAAGACTTGCGACGTCGTGAAAACGCGTCTCTGACTACGTCGCCATCAAGGCACCCGTGGTCGTCAACATGTTTCGACTTCGTCGAGATTTGAATTTGGGTCGCATCAATGCGCACCCGAGATTAAGAAAGTAATTTATTTAAATCGCGCTTAAAGGTTCTAGCATAATATTGTTTTGAAAAAGGCCGTTGAAATTCACTAAACGGCCCTTCCAAATCTAATCATTTTTAATCACCAATTACTGAGGGCCCCACATTTATTTTTGTTTGGTGAGGCTCATCTCCATTTTTGAATCATTTTCGATCATTATTTGTTTTATAAGAATTACGACGTCATGAAAACACTTTTGTAACCCCGTCGCCATCAAGGCACCCGTGGTCGTCAATACATCTCGACTTCGTCGAGATTTAGATTTGGATTGCATCAATGCGCACCCGAGTTTAAGAAAGTAATTTTATTAAACACGCGCCTAAAGTAATTTCGTATTTGCACTTTCCGAGGGCCATGTAATTTGCTAAATGGCACGCCTCGAATTCTAAAGATCAATGCGGAATGAAAATGAGGGCCATCGATTATCTCTATGGCACACCCCAATCTATCCTTAAGGAATCGTGAACGTGTCCACAATCACGATAATAAATTCAAAATGTGAGTTTCGCTTACCCGGGTGTGGTCGGCATTACATGTTACTAGCGAACAAAGCAAAGTGATAAAACAAGAGCTATATAAGAACAAAAATAATCCAAAGCTCAAATTACTAAAATAAAGACATTTCCAATCTGTTTCTTAAATCCAAGTCTTGTAACCCAATATTGTTTGCTCTTTGATCCAAATCCCACAACAGTTCAAATAATTGGTTTTATTTTTTAACATGAACAAATTAAAGACCATTTCAAACACAACCCACTCCAGTAACGTCACCAAAGACCATTTCAATACTATCAATTATGGGAGTGTAGCAAGCATGAGCAACTAAAACCGTAGCTACATAAACCCAAATCCAATGAAACAGTTCACAACTGAAAAGACCATGAAGGCAACCAAAAAATTCCAAGCGCACAACTCACAGTGAGGTTAATGAACCCCTCGAGACCGTTTCATATTGAAAAGTAAAGTGAAAATCTCATTTCTCAGGAACATAGAGTACAAAACTCCGTTCCGCCTTCAAAATCGGATTCAATTCAAATGCTTAAGTTCATTTAATGGTCAAAACATGAGAGATTTCAATTAAACCAAGACAGATTCAATAACAGGGGTTAACAGTGCAGAATTTGCACTCAAAACTGTGAGACCTGCTGCCTAAATAGTGTAAAACAGGGAAGATTTTCAGCAGGCTAACAGTCCAAACAAATGTCTCAAAATACTGCACGTTATCAGCTCAACTCACTGCTGAAAATTGACTTTTTCAGCAGCTCGAAAGAGCAAAATTATTAGAGCAGTAACAAAGCATACGAATTTTGGACAAAAGAAAGAAAATTGAGCAAGCCTGAACATATACAAACAGCGAAACAATTTAGCTTCGACACCCCTTTAGACCAACGCTAAGCTAAACCAAACACAACAGGAATGACCCAATCCTTAAGAAGCTATTGCTGAAAATTAAATCAATTGTATTCGGATAGCCGAAGTTTAGACCAACTACTGCTTTAGAACAAGCATTGAATAGCTTATCTTCGAGCATTCGTAGCATGTCTTGGTAAATACCATTGACTGAGCAACACAACAGCAACAAAGACGATCAGTGTTAATTTTATAAGCTCATATTGCACTCGAGACGGGTGAGAAATTCTGTAACTCAATGAATCGACAAACAACAACTAAGGTTTCATGAATCTGTTTCTATGCTCAAATTTAACAAACGAGTGGGATGACTTCATACAAATGCAGCCATAATACCAGTGCATACAATCGCTCGCCCAATACAGAATAAACACACACAAAAAAAACCAAAAACAGACCTAAATCAAGGCCAACATGACTCAGCTTTTAATCCAAACAACAAATACTGACTTTCAGGCAGTCTTAGATAAAAAAACATAACAGAACATGAGCACACGACACAGAATCACGGAAGAAAAATATAAATGAAGAAGAAATGAACCTGGAATCAATAAATACTTCCGATAAACTTTGCTCGAATCCTAGTTACAACTAAAATCCAATATCTAACAGCAACCAGCAACAAAAATGAGAAGGAGTCAGAAGCTCGGACAGCGACGAACTCAGCAAATTTCAATCGAACTCCCTTTTTCGAATGAACTCCAGCCCAGAAAGAAGGAACCAAATATATTTTTGATTTTTTAGAAATAAAAGGAATCGAAAACCAAAACGGAATTCAACTCCGAAAAGAAAACTCAAAACTTAGAGAAGAAGAAGAAGAAAAGACTATTTTAAACCTCAGTTTTTCTCCAAAATTCTTACCCGAAAGTCATCCCCCCTTCTGAAATCAGCCCTCCATATATATAGGCCTCCTCACGAGATTTTCCCCTCTTTAAGAAATCCGGAAATTAGTCTTTTCTAGAATGAACCCTGACAGATGGAAAGAGGGGATTGATCCTTCAATCAATCCACGGCTCCCATTTCCCGGATTCCTTCTCAGAAATTCCCAAACGAAAGAAGCACATGAGGGAGGAAAAATTGTCAGAAACTGTTAGAACCTTGCTGAGGTGGAGATATAAGGTGCGCGTGAATTAGGGATTTGGGATCACTCACCATGGATTTGGCCTGAAATGGGACTGGATTCGAGTGAAGAAGGCGATGGAACAGTTCGCGTTTGGGTTAGAGATTTAGGGGTCTCCGTATGATTGTATTTGCGTGTGTATATATGGACAGATCGGGTCGTGGGCAAGGAGGGGGTGATTTGGGCCGGATTGGGGATTAAAGGATTTGGGCTTGTGGGATTTTAATCAAAGTAGCCCAAACAGAATTTCCTTCTCTTGTTTCCTATTCTTTTCATTTTTCACTTATTTTAATTTCTTCCTAAATTAGTCTCTAATCAAATTATGTTATCCAATTACATTAACTAACTTTAAATAATAATTACCAAAAATAAGGAAAACCAAATTAAGGAAAAAAACTACCAAAAATTCAAAACATTAAATTAAAAAGTACAAAACAAACTATTTTTGTAATTTTTCGCTTTTTTTTTTGTAAAATAACTCAACTACTTACTTAATTCTAACATGTCAAAATTAAATTCTAAATGCAAATGTGCATATTCTTTTATATTTTTCATTAATTAACCAAAAATAAAAATGCACACACAAATACAAATAATTAACACAAAAATACCACGAAAATTGCACAAAAATTGTAAAAAATAAAGAAAAATTATTTTGTTTAATTTTTGATAATTATTCATATATATGGAAAAAATCACGTATTCGCAAGTACATACTCTACTCAATAAGAATTCAACATTATATAAATTTTAAAATACATAATTATATAATTTGTTATTTTTAAAATAGTCTCAACAAATATTAATATTGTTATGAAAATTTCATTATACCCTAAACAATATCTCAATCATATTGAATGAAACTATAAAAAACTTCATTATTTCAATTTACGGTCAATTTAATTAGTTTTTGAGTGATCGAGATATTAATTTATTTATAATATTATGTCATTCAACAAGAATAAAATACAATTTTCTTGTCAAAATTCTTAATAATTAAAAATCACGATTATTATTTCAAAGAACCAAAAAATAAGTTTTCATCAACTATTTGGGAATAATATCGTTATTTTTTATTTATTTAAATTTTGATTTGTGCAAAAATAAACAAATAGTACATTAATACACTGAAAATACTAAAAGAATAAAACTATATTATTATTCAATTTAAAAATGAGAAAAATACATGACAAATTATTTTTCAACTGAATTTTTAATTACTATTTATTAATAATTAATTTAAGGCTTAATGATGCAAAAAAATTAAAATAAAAAAGGCCCTATGTAGAAATTATTTAAATTCTACTTGAATTATTATCTAATCACTGTATAATAAAGCATTAATCTCGACAAATGTTTAAAAGTGATTGGTATAGTAATACGATTTCAGAAAAATTAAAATGCACATAATACAAAAGATAGATAACAATACATGTAATTGTGGTTCTATATGTTATTACACAAAAGTCTATTCTCTTTCTTCTTTCCCTAAAGGCGTAGAAAGTGTGTAATTAACAATCGACCAAGAAATATTAAAAGAATGAAAACAAGAAGAAGAAAAACAATAACAATTAGGCCCGACATTACACGAGTACATCATCTAGTAAAGAAGAAGAAGAAGAAGAAGAAGAAGGAAATAAAAAGGAAAAAAAATTGTTTTTTGGGCTCTTCAGGTGCCTATATTGGGTGAAACTCACTCAATGTGCCAGTTCAGTAAGAAGTGCCTAATTGGAACAAAGTTCATGTAATGTACATGCTCATTAAGAACACCTCTAAGTTCAAACATCTAAATAAAAATCTTTGCCTACTTTAAGTGTCTCCGTATGTATTTAGCCTTTCTTTTCTAAGTTAGTGGACCCATAAGGTCACTAACAACTAGATATGGACTTCTATTGGTCTTTGCAAATGCCAACTAATAATTCAGCCATGGTGTAATGGTGATATTCAAAATTCGAGGGCGTAAATGTAATTTAATGCCTTCACATGAAATTAGTGGTGTTCGTTGGTTGGTACGGTATGGTATTTAGATATTTTGGTTCAATATTTTTGATATTCGATTTCTTAAAATATTATACCAATACCGTACCTAATTAAATTCGGTATAGTTCAATTATTCTCCTTTCGATTTCTGTTTATTCAGTCCGTTAACTTCGATTTGTTCCGTTTAAATACTAACTAGAGCATAGACTCATAGACTGTGATATTCTTAATTTAAGTACAAAACTAAAAAATGTTTGTTGATAAAATTTTTGTCCAAAATCAAAAAAATATCAACCAAATGAGAGAAAATTGTACATAAAACATAAATTTAATTATTAGAAATATTTTGTTACTTGCTTAGAGTTAATTGATGAACCTAGAGAATAAAAGAAAGTAAAATTTTAGAGTTTCTATATTTACGTTATAATTAATAATATGTATATTGTGTGATATAATACATATTTCAGTACGATATCGATATTTCGATATTTTATTTTAAAATACCAAATATCATACCTAATACTAATTTTTTTTTAAATTAATCAAAATATCATATCGAATACCATAATATAGAGTACCAATACTAAAATTTTTGAATTCGGCATTTAATAAATTATGCACAACCCTACACAGAACTCTGATTAATTAGGTTTGAAGTTTGATCTCTGGCGTCCCTTAGTTTAGAAATAAGTTATCCCAATATGAATTATTTAATAATTAATTATTTTAGAATTATTCATCTCACCCTATAAAAAAAGGAGTACAATTTCGAGATAACTAAGAGCCCGTTTGGATTAGCTGATTTAAAGTAACTCATAAGCATTATGTGCTGAAAAGCGCTTTTACGTACTAAAACTGATTTAATAAATAGCAGTTACGTGTTTGGGTACAAGTGCTGAAATTAATAATAAATTGCTGCAATATTTGATAAAAAAAAGTTCTGATAATCTCTTTTTCTTTTTAAATAATTTCAATAACCTTAAAACTATTTCACTTATAAGGGCGTAATTTTTTGCAAAATTTTAGATTCCAGATAGATTGAAATACAAAATATTTTATTAATTATTTTATTTTAAATATAATAGTGCTTAGATAAGATAACTTTTATGATAAATATATTTTATTTTATTATAAGCATTTAATATAATCATAAGTTATAATATAACTAATAAATTTACAAAACTTTCTCAGTAAAAATAAACCTAAATAAGATAAAATATTTGAAGAGAAACAAATGTTGCCTTCATTAGCATAACACCTAGAAAGCAATACACCAAAAATTTGATACATCCTAATTTATTACATACAATTTAAAGATTCATACACAATCATATAGATACAAATATGCAAAGGAACAGAGAATTTGCTTATATTAAATAGTTAATGACAAATGCAAATACCATCAAAGGATGTGGTGTAGCGGATGAGGCTGCTATTCCATTAACCAGAGGTCTCAAGTTCAAGCCCTGGGTATGAGAAAATCATTAGTAGGGAGCGCTTTTGTGAGGACCTGACCCGTCGTCACGTGAGTTACCGTCCTATTTCCCTCCAATTATGTTTCTTTATGTTTTCATATCAATATTTGAGTTGATCGGATAGGTTTGGATTTGTTTTGATGGAAATAAGACATTTAGTCTCTTAAAGGGGAGCTTGTTTTGGAAAAGTCAACTGAAAGTTGACTATTTGGTAGAGGGCTTGGATGTAAATTCTGACGACTCGTTAGTTTTTGGGGATGATTTTTGACTTAGAAGTGAAATCGAATTTAATTCGGAGGTCCGGAATAGAATTAGGCTTGAATTGGCTAAGTTTGAATTTTGGCGGATTCCGGACGATAGGTAAGATTTTGATCCGAGGGTTGAAATGGGATTGTGAGAGTTACAGCAGCTCTGTTAGGTGATTTTGGATGTGCGTGCAAAGTTATAGGTCATTCGTAGGTGTTTAGGTCGGGTTTTTGATCAAAAATGCAATTCGGAAGTTATTGAGAAATTTAGGCTTTGATTTGATCATAAATGAGGATTTTGATGTTAACGTTTGCATTTTGATGATTCGAGCAAGTTTGGATGAAGTATTAGGACTGGTCTGTGCTTTTGATTGAGGTCGCGAGGGCCTCGAGGTGATTTCGGGTGGTTGAACGGGGGGTTTTTGGAGTTGTTGTATGAAAATAAATTATGGCTTCTGGTATTTCTGCATCTGCGGAAAAGGAGCCGCAAAAGTTGTTCCAATGCGGCTTGGTCCATTGCAGAAGCGCCCTTGAGGGGGTGGAGAGGTCACCGCAAAAGCAGACTGGGAGTCGCTTCTGCGGGTCCGCAAAAGAGGAAAAAGGGGATCCATAGAAGCGGGAGTGCGATCGTAAAAGTGGAAGGTCGTGACTTAAAGGAAAACCAATAGAAGCGGTCGTAAGGACATAGAAGCGGTCCTGCAAAGGCGGTTACGGGAACGCAGAAGCAGAAATTGCTGAGGGTTTAAAACATTAATCTATTCTGCGAGTTCATTCATAACTTCCTTCATTTTTTACCATCTTGGGAGCTTTTTGGTATGGATTGAAGAGGGTTTCAACGGGAATTAATTGGGAGTAAGTCTCGTGACTTAGAAACGTCATTTTTGTTAAGAATCATCCTTAAATTCATGGAAAATTTGGGAAAAACTTGAAGAACTATGGCTTGAGTTTCGAAATTCTAAATTGGGATTTGATGGCCCATATGAGCTCCGATTTTGGTAAATTTTATATGTACGGACTCGTGGCGAGACGAGGAATCCGGTGATGTGACTTTAATAATTTTTGGAGAAGTGATCCCGGGGCTCGAGTTTTGCCAACTTCGTGTTTTTGGGTACTTTACAAGTTCTTTCAATTGGGTTAAATCCCATTAGCTTATTATAACCTATTCCTTATGGTTTTGGTCAGATTCTGCACTCGAGGAGGTCGATTTTCAAGGAAAGTGCAAGGCGAGCTGGAATTTTGGCCGGTTTGTGGTGAGTAATGGTTATAAATGATACTGAGGGTTTAGAACCCCTTATTTGCACTATGCGGTGCTGTGTTGAGATGAAACACGCGCCGTGTTATGAGCGTAGTGATGTTACTGCTGGGAATTCGGACTTGGTCTATCCCGATTGATGACCTACTGTACTTTTTGACTAAGACTGAGCTTATATCTGTATACTTTGGGCTAATTACTATGTTTGGGGCCTTGTGCCGATCTGTAGAACCCTTAGGAAGCATGTTGAACCGGTTGACCTCACTTTACCTATCGAGCGCATACTCTTAGTCATGTCCTTAACTGTGAATCATGAAATAAACCGGACTTTGTAATTTGCATCCTAAATAAGTAATACCTAGGGTTGAATACCTTGTCTTAGCTGAGTAAGCCCTAGAGGTCAAGTCCACATGGACTGAGAGGGGTCAAAGATCCCATAGTGAGGGTATTGACATATATCGGACTGGCTGCACGCCGCAGCAGTATATACACATACATGTTTTGGATCGGACTATACACCGCAGTGATATATTATATGGATCGGACTACACGCGGCATTAATATATATTATTATATGGATTGGACTGCACGCCGCAGTATTATAGCACTTGGGCTGAAGGAGCCATTCCAGAGTCTGTACACACCCCCAGTGAGCGCAGTCGACTATATTTATTGGATCGGGCTGCACGTCATAGTATTATATATATATATATATATATATATATATATATATATATATATATATATATATATATTATATTTGTTGGAAATAACGCTTTACGCTAGAGGGGGGGTGAATAGCGTTTTAAAAATATTAAGCGTTTTAGTGCGGAATTTAAAAACTTTGCAGAAATTAAAACAAGTGCAGTAAAATAAACTTACACAATGATGTATCCTGGTTGGCCACAAACGTGGTTAGTCCAGTCCCCGAGAGACTCTCTCGAGATTTCCACTAAACTTGTCAAGCTTACGGGTGCTTAACAAACCGTTACAGCTGAGGACACAAGCCTCACCTAGGTGCTCGGGGATCACAATCCCAAAGACTTCAATTGCTCGGGGATACCAATCCCAAAGACTTCAATTGCTCGGGGATAACAATCCCAAAGACTTCAATTGCTCGGGGATAACAATCCCAAAGACTTCAACTGCTCGGGGATAACAATCCCAAAGACTTCAACTGCTCGGGGATAACAATCCCAAAGACTTCAACTGCTCGGGGATAACAATCCCAAAGACTTCAACTGAGGAATCACAAGTTCCTCAACAAACGAGAATCGCAATTCTCTTACAAACACAAAACAAACTCACTTTACAAAGTACTCCTCAATGAGTAGATATGAGTAGAAATAGTACGCTCAAGATCACAACAACTTAGCTCAATAGAATGGCTCTTCAAAAAGCTTTATGGATGAATGAAAATGATGATCAATGTAAGAAAGCTTTTAGCAATGAAAATACTTAAATTGTATATGTTGTTGTTGTGAAAACACTGAGTTAAGCCTGTATTTATAGGTGAAAAACTCAGTCTTACCGTTGTCTAATTGCCAATTAAGGATTGCTGAAATTACTCAGTGACAATCGATTGTCAAGACTAAACAATCGATTGTTTGCCTATCAGATCAAAAATTCAATCCCAGATTTTACGTCAACAATCGATTACTTCAAATCAATAATCGATTATTTATAACGTTAAAAAATCCTTTCCAATTTTTTTTGGCATAAAACATCGATTATCAGGAAATCAACAATCGATTATTTTAACAACGTTCAGAAAATCTTTTCCAGATTTTACGCAAAACATCGATTGTTAAATATCAACAATCGATTACCTGAAGGTAATTTGAAAATGTATGACAACGGTTAGTTCCAACAATCGATTATCAAATAGAACAATCGATTATAAATTAATTTCAAAACTTACTGTCTCATATATAATCGATTATCAAAAGCCATAATCGATTATTAATTAATTTCAAAACTTTCTGTCTCATATATAATCGATTATCAAAAGCCACAATCGATTATTAATTTATTTAAAAACACTGGGAGACATTTTTCTCATTCTAATCGATTACCATTAGTTCATAATCGATTTTTCTGAGTTTTGAAAGCTTTGCCTCAGTTAACAATCGATTATCAAAAGTACACAATCGATTGTTATGCAGTTTGCAAAAACCTGATGTTAACTGACTTACTCACAATCGATTATCATTAATTCACAATCGATTGTCATGCAGTCTTGGCTTAGAGATACTCGATTATCATAAGTACATAATCGATTATCTTAGCCCAGATTTTTGAGGCATGTTTGAAAAACATTTTAACAAATATAAATATGCATAGTTTAAAATCATTTGACACTTAAGTTAGATATGCATGATTTTGGAAAAATAATTTTAGTAGAGAAGCTATGTTATGAGCCAAGATTGAGGAATCAAGATCACAATTAATATTGACTCAATTATAACATTTCTAAACTTTGTCTTGAGCTTCTTGTAATGCATCCATTTTGTGCTTGTCCTTGAGCACTGCTATATATCGCTTATTGCTTTGTTTGACATTCATCAAAACCTACAAAAGAACACACGTTTAGTATATTGCATTTGAAACGTGTTTCCAACAATTTCCCCCTTTTTGATAATGGCAAACATAAGCGGGATATATGCAATAATTATTTTGATAATCCAAGACAAGAGTAAAGTATGCAATTTGATGTTCCCCCTCAATTCATGTTCCCCCTCACTTTAAGCATGAATGAAGTTGAGAGTGATATAGCATACTTCTTGATATCCCGTTTCTTCCCCCTTTTGCCATTAGCAAAAATTTACACAAGGGAAGAATATGAAAAAAATGTGAAATAAACACAAGTTTATTTATTGGAAAATTAAGATAACATTACAAGGGTGAAACCAAACATAACTAACCAATCAAGAACAAACAGACCAAAAACAACAATTTCTCATAACAACAACAATTTCATCATTCATCACCCCCATCCCCTTCATCATCATTGGTAGGCGCTTGATATGGCACCATCTGAGCATAGGCATAATGCACGTGATCAAAGTGACCATGGACCTCACGGGTTAGTTGAGTAATTTGGTCAGAAATGGTCCGGAGGGTAGGCTCCTGAGGAGGATGAGCACGACGGGCTTGTCGATTTTGAGGAGGAACGGGAGCATGATCACCATCATGATGAAAGGAAGACTCCGAAATTTCCCAGATTTTGGTGCTCTTTTTGAGAGGACCATTAGCAATATTGACTCCGGAAGCTTCAAGAAATTTCATTATTAAGAGGGCATAGGGGAGAGGTATGTCATCTCTGGTGGCATTGAACATATGAGATAGAATAAGCTTGCACCAATTTATTTTAACACCGGTGACAATAGCATGAAGAAATTTGGCATCCTCTTGGGAAATGGTGGTGTGATTGAGTTTACGGGGTTTGAGAACACGAGTGATGAAATAGAGAATGAAACGATAATTCGGGTCCATACCCTTTATGGTGGGACGACGGGAAGAGGACTCATCATAGGCTACTCCGGCTTGGCGGAAGAGATTAGCTTCATCAATCATGACCCCGGCATCATTTATGTACTGGTAGATGTCTTCACCATCATGCGGAATGCCGGCAATGAGGTGGAGGTTATCTTCAGAAATTAGAATGGGAATGCCGTTAACATTGGTAACAAGTTCACCCTCATCATCTTTGTGAAGGTTGGAGTAAAAAGCTTCAACCAAAGAAATGTTGTAGTAGGGGTGAGTAAGGAGTAGGAAATTAAAAAGGTTGCACTCTCTTAGCATATTTGCGGCTGGAATGAATGGTGCAACAAGAGCGTTTGTTGAAAAGCGAGGAGGGAGAATAAGGCATTTCTCAAATTTGGTTAAGAAACGGGTGAGCTCTTCATTGGATTCAAAGAATAGAACCGATCCATCTTGATATGGATGGCGAGAAGAAGAAGCACCTTGTTTGGAACGAGCACGTTTTGAGTTGCGGCTTGACATTTTTTTTTTTTTTGAAAGGATGTGCTAGGATTTTTCAAAGAAAACAAGAGAATTTGATGCTTGGGAGGCTTGAGTGAGTATACAAGAGCATATGTGCAGCCTATATATAGAGAAGGAATGAATCTTACATTTATTGGAAATGATTTGAAGAGATTTGAAGTCTGAAACGGTAAAAATAAATTCACTGACCGTTCAACAATCGATTGTTTGAATGGAATAATCGATTGTCATTAATGAAAATGATCTGACACATCGATTACACGCCAGAACGGTAAGAAAATTTGAAAAAGATAGTCGATTGTCAAACTTGGTAATCGATTGTTTTTCATATTTATGACCTGTCAGGAATCGATTATGGAGCCAAAACGGTAACATAAGTTTAAAACAGATAATCGATTGTCAATATATAGTAATCGATTGTTTTACTCACAGAGAGTTTGAATTTTGGCAAATAATCGATTGGCAGAACAAATAATCGATTGTTTGGAAGGGGGATGCTGAAATGATGAGACTTAATTCTATCAGGCAATGTAAACATTTAACAAGATTTCATGGCAAAAAAATTGAATCAACAAATAATCGACTATTGATACTGATAATCGATTGTAAGCATAAATAATCGATTATGATCGATTTTTTTTTCTTGTATCAAGATAATTCATACTTTCCTCTTACCTTTTGGGGGATGCCTGCAAAATAGAATTAAACATCTCCGACGCTCAAGTCAGTAATCTATAAATGAAATAATAACTTTGAAACTCGTGTAGTCGGGTGAAAAAAAAATGAACTCTTAAGAATTTTGTCCTAGGATGTTCTTAAGAGGGTTTAGGGTACTTACCTTCCCTTCGACTTTGCCAATTACCTGATTTTGAACATCCTCCGTTCATTTTGGTCTTTTGGCTCATTCTCCAATTTACGAAGCTTTTTCCACAATTTTGCCTTTTGAATTTTTCGAAAATACTTCCGATTTAAAAAAACATAAGTCGACTTTTCCGTCTCTTCCTCCTTCTTTGTGCTTTAATTGAAGGAATTTTGAATTCGTCTCTCGTCAAGTGTTTGGAGCATCCACTACACTTGATTCCTTCAAGCACACCTGCAAAACAAATCAATGCTCTTTTGGTACCCATGCCATTTTGGGTCCTTGAGGGTTATGCATACTATAATGATATGTTTGAGTAGCATGTCTATGTCTAGTAAAGCATGCGGGAGCAATATGACCAATTCGTCTACAATAATGACATGTCACATTTGGATTATGCATGCGTCTAGGCTCATAGTAGCTAGAATAATGCACATTGTTTACTCTATTTTCATTTCTCCTAATTAGAACACCATAGTCATTTCTAGGTTGAACATTTCGGGATCTTCTAGCATGATCATTGTTGTGCCTAAAATATGCATCATGTCTATGGTGACGATTGCTAGGCGGAAGGTCATGTCTAGGTCTCCTAATATTTTGTCTAGCATGCATGTTTGTTTTAGGAAAGGCATTTTTGTTATTAATCCTAGGTTGAGCTCTAGGTGGTTGGGTTTTTGCATCAACCTCTTCTTCATTTATGAAGCCTATTCCATGCTTGGTTGATTTCAAGTTATCAAGCACCACATTCAAGTTTTTATGAGAGGAGTTGAATTTATCTAGTGTGCCTTTTAATCTACCTACTTCATTCTTAAGGTCTACACAAGAAGCACAATTTTTTGTAGAACTCTCGGGCTTGTCAGAACTTCTTTTCCCATAAAACTTGTTTTGTTCTAGTAGCTTCTCATTTTCCAAAACCAATTTTTCTAATTCTTTTTCTTTTAATGAAAACTGTTTTTGAAAATCTTGTTCTTTTAGAGAAGCATTTTCTCTTAAACTAGTGACGGTTTTTGTAACTTTGAGAAATTCAGCATACAATTCATCAAAGGCATTTCTCATGTCATCAAGAGTATAAAAATTTTGAGAAGAGATTTGACTTACCTCACTTTGATTTTCTTCCTGTGCCATGAGGCAGAGATTTGCCGCTTCTTCATTTTCTTCTTCACTGGATTCGTCTCCGGAATCTCCTCCCCAAGATATGTATGCTCGTTGCTTCTTGAAGGGTTTCTTCTCCTTTTTAAGATTTGGGCAGTTTGTTTTGATATGCCCTGTTTCACCACATTCATAACATTTAACTTGCTCACCTTGCTTTTTCCCTTTGCGGTCATATTCTTTTCGCATGAATTTTTGGAACTTTTTGATGATGAGTCCAAATTCGCTATCTCCATCCTCTTCAATTGGTGATTGACTTGTGCTCGCCTTTAGAGCAATCTTTTGCCTTCTTTGTTCGTCAACAACAGGGTTAAGAATAGTGGATTCATAAGTCTTAAGATTACCTCTAAGAGCGTCTATGGTGACGTTCGTGATTCCAATTGACTCTTGAATCGCATCGGCCTTTGATCGCCATGCCGGTGTTAGGCTCCTAAGGATTTTTCGAACTAGTTCTTTGTCTGTGAACGTCTTCTTGAGTGCGTGGAGATCATTCACTATTGATGAGAACCGCTCAAACATCTCGTCTACCTTTTCGCCTTCCTTCATATGGAACAATTCGTAAGCATGAGTTAAAAAATCAATTTTAGCTTCTCTTACCTGGTCAGTCCCTTCGTAAGTGACCTCAAGCTTGTCCCACATTTCTTTCGCTGTTTTGCAGCAGGAGATTTTCCTGTAATCATTAGCATTAACAGCACAGAGTAATAAATTAATAGCTTTAAAATTATTTTGGACCATTCGATTATCCTCGGCGTTGAATTCCTCTTCTGTTTTTGGCACCCATATTCCTTCCACCTGTTTGACAGGAACCTCATTTCCTTTGGTGTACACCTTCCACAAGTAAGGGCTGTTTGATCTGACGAATATCTGCATCCTTTCTTTCCAATATGAATAATTAGTCCCGTTGAACAAAGGAGGTCTTGTGGGGCACTGTCCTTCATTAATACCTGCAAAAGAGTCTAGAGTAGAAGCCATGGAAAGATTCTCTCAAACGGTTAAGTCTTTCAGAGAGTATGGCTCTGATACCAATTGTTGGAAATAACGCTTTACGCTAGAGGGGGGGGGGGTGAATAGCGTTTTAAAAATATTAAGCGTTTTAGTGCGGAATTTAAAAACTTTGCAGAAATTAAAACAAGTGCAGTAAAATAAACTTACACAATGATGTATCCTGGTTGGCCACAAACGTGGTTAGTCCAGTCCCCGAGAGACTCTCTCGAGATTTCCACTAAACTTGTCAAGCTTACGGGTGCTTAACAAACCGTTACAGCTGAGGACACAAGCCTCACCTAGGTGCTCGGGGATCACAATCCCAAAGACTTCAATTGCTCGGGGATACCAATCCCAAAGACTTCAATTGCTCGGGGATAACAATCCCAAAGACTTCAATTGCTCGGGGATAACAATCCCAAAGACTTCAACTGCTCGGGGATAACAATCCCAAAGACTTCAACTGCTCGGGGATAACAATCCCAAAGACTTCAACTGCTCGGGGATAACAATCCCAAAGACTTCAACTGAGGAATCACAAGTTCCTCAACAAACGAGAATCGCAATTCTCTTACAAACACAAAACAAACTCACTTTACAAAGTACTCCTCAATGAGTAGATATGAGTAGAAATAGTACGCTCAAGATCACAACAACTTAGCTCAATAGAATGGCTCTTCAAAAAGCTTTATGGATGAATGAAAATGATGATCAATGTAAGAAAGCTTTTAGCAATGAAAATACTTAAATTGTATATGTTGTTGTTGTGAAAACACTGAGTTAAGCCTGTATTTATAGGTGAAAAACTCAGTCTTACCGTTGTCTAATTGCCAATTAAGGATTGCTGAAATTACTCAGTGACAATCGATTGTCAAGACTAAACAATCGATTGTTTGCCTATCAGATCAAAAATTCAATCCCAGATTTTACGTCAACAATCGATTACTTCAAATCAATAATCGATTATTTATAACGTTAAAAAATCCTTTCCAATTTTTTTTGGCATAAAACATCGATTATCAGGAAATCAACAATCGATTATTTTAACAACGTTCAGAAAATCTTTTCCAGATTTTACGCAAAACATCGATTGTTAAATATCAACAATCGATTACCTGAAGGTAATTTGAAAATGTATGACAACGGTTAGTTCCAACAATCGATTATCAAATAGAACAATCGATTATAAATTAATTTCAAAACTTACTGTCTCATATATAATCGATTATCAAAAGCCATAATCGATTATTAATTAATTTCAAAACTTTCTGTCTCATATATAATCGATTATCAAACGCCACAATCGATTATTAATTTATTTAAAAACACTGGGAGACATTTTTCTCATTCTAATCGATTACCATTAGTTCATAATCGATTTTTCTGAGTTTTGAAAGCTTTGCCTCAGTTAACAATCGATTATCAAAAGTACACAATCGATTGTTATGCAGTTTGCAAAAACCTGATGTTAACTGACTTACTCACAATCGATTATCATTAATTCACAATCGATTGTCATGCAGTCTTGGCTTAGAGATACTCGATTATCATAAGTACATAATCGATTATCTTAGCCCAGATTTTTGAGGCATGTTTGAAAAACATTTTAACAAATATAAATATGCATAGTTTAAAATCATTTGACACTTAAGTTAGATATGCATGATTTTGGAAAAATAATTTTAGTAGAGAAGCTATGTTATGAGCCAAGATTGAGGAATCAAGATCACAATTAATATTGACTCAATTATAACATTTCTAAACTTTGTCTTGAGCTTCTTGTAATGCATCCATTTTGTGCTTGTCCTTGAGCACTGCTATATATCGCTTATTGCTTTGTTTGACATTCATCAAAACCTACAAAAGAACACACGTTTAGTATATTGCATTTGAAACGTGTTTCCAACAATATTGGACCGGACTGCATACCACAGTATTATACATTATATTAGATCGGGTTGCGCGCCGCAGCAGTGTTAGTAAATTGCCGGATAGATAGAGGAGTTTTATCAGTTTCTTTTCCCTGCTTAGCAAATATTACTGCCTTTATTGCTGATTTTAGAATTGTGTAGTGTTCCTACGATATTTCTTATTTTCAGTCATTATTTATTGTTATTACTTAGTGAGTTGGAGTACTCACTCTACTCCCTGCACCATGTGTGCAGATACAGGGATCCCGGAGGCTTAGCTGTGATTATCTACTATTGTCCAGTTCAGTAGCGGAGTTATCGAGGTAGCTGCCGGTATCCGTAGGACCCGATTACTCCTCTTATCTATCATTTACTCTTGTATCTAGATTTCCTTTGTATAGGATATTGATCAGTTGTATCTAGAAGCTCTGACTTGCGACGCCGGATCTTTTGGGATGTTATTACTTTTGTTATGGTTTTTGCACTAGTCATATTAATATCAAACTGAGAGTTTTATGTTAAACTTGGTATTTTAAGTTAATGATTTGGATGGAAATGTTTGAATGGTCGGGCTTTCTTAACAAGCTGTTGGGCACCATCACGACCGGGGTTTGGGTCATGACAAGTTGGTATTATAGCCTAGGTTAGCAGGCCTCGCGAGTCATGAGTCGACTTAGTAGAGTCTCGTGGATAGACGTCTGTACTTATCCTCGAGAGGGTGCAGAAATTTTAGGAAAAAACTTCATATTCTTTAAATTCTTGTCGTACAATTTTGTTGATCCGAGAACTAAGCTTCTATATTCTATTCTCTCGCACATGGCGAGAACGCGCGTGATCGAACGTGGCGGACGACTACCATTGCCACCCACTAGAGGCTGAGGACGCAGTCGTGGTCGTGGTTGAGGTAGAGCAGCAGGGGCGGCACCAGTTGACCCCCCCAGTTGCCCCCACTCAGGATCAGCCTGGGGGTAGTCATCAGAGCCCTGCAGCTCTCACCCCTGAGCAGGGTGTACAGGGTTTGCAGACACCGGAGGCACCACCAGTTCAGCCAGTTGCTCCAGTTCAGCCAGTTGTTCCAGTTCAGGGTGATGGGTGCCAATGGTGCCAGATGACAAGCAGCATCGTCTTCAGAGGTTCACCAGGATTTCACCTCCTACTTTCAGCGGTATTCCGGGCGAGGATACCATGGGTTTCTCGATAAGTGCCGACGCATTCGGACAACAGGGATCTTAGAGATGAGTGGGGTATCTTTTACCACTTTTCAGTTCTCAGGAGCAGTCTTTACATGGTATGAGGCATATGAGTGGCGTAGACTGGTAGTTGCAGCGTCGTTGTCTTGGCAGGAGTTCTCCACTATCTTTCTGGAGAAATGGGTACCACTGTCGTAGAGGGAAGAGTTGCGCGGGCAATTTGAGTGGCTTTATCATGGGGATATGTCTGTGACACAGTATGAGGTGAGATTCTCAAAGTTACTCGTTATGCTCCGTAAATGGTTCCAACAGATCAGGAGAGGATCAGAAAATTCGTGGATGGAATCATTTATCCCATCCGTATTCTGATGACTCGAGAGATGGTCCTGAGCTATACCTTTGAGGAGGCAGTGGATATAGCTCGTGATATTGAGACGACTCGCTATCAGGAGACAGAGGAGAGGTAGGTCAAGAGGCCTCGAGGATCAGGTAGCTCCAGTGGTGCTCCGTCTAGGGGCCAGTTTCAGCAGAGCAGGGGTCGTTCTTTCAGGCCTACACAGCCAGCTCGCTCAGAGTACCGTTGTTCATCTTCTGGCCGGCGTTATCATGGGTCTCCGCAGGGTCAGCCATCCTTGAGTGCACTCTCAGCGTAGAGTTCGTCTCATGCCCCATCTGTTCAGGGTTCATCCCGACCGAGTTCTTCAGCCAGTCACTATAGTGCGAGGGGTTCCCTTCAGTCCCAGCTCCCAGCGCCAGGGAGTTGTTATGAGTTTGGGGAGTTTGGGCGTATGCAGAGGGAGTTTCCGCGCCGTGCATCCAGTTTATCTCAACAGATGGGCCAGCCCTCATCTTCTGGCCCAATGTCTTCAGAACCCGCCCAGCTAGCTAAGGGTGAGGGTCAGGCAGTTAGGGGTCACCCCAGAGGGGGAGGCCGATCCGGTGGTGTTCAGGCTCGTTTCTACGCTCTACAGGGCAGGTCAGATGTTGTTGCTTCGGATGCTATTACCATAGGTATTATTTCAGTCTGCCACAGGGATGCCTCAGTCTTATTTGATCTCGGATCCACTTATTGTTATGTATCTTCTTACTCCGCTCATCATTTGGGTACGACCCGAGGGTGTATTGCGTTACTTGTGCATGTATCTACCCCGTTGGGCGATACTATTATTGTGGACCACGTGTATCGGTCCTGTCTTGTTACTATTAGGGGTCTGGAGACCCGAGTTGACTTGCTGCTATTGAGCATGATATATTTTGATGTTATTCTGGGCATGGATTGTCTATCACTGTGCCATGCTATTCTGTACTATCACGCCAAGACAATCACATTGGCTATGCCGGGTATTCCGAGGATAGAGTGGCGTGGTACGATTGATTATGTACCCAGCAGGGTAATCTCTTTCTTAAAGGCCCAGCGGATGGTTGGGAAGGGATGTTTATCATATCTAGAATTTTTGAGCGATGTTGGAGCTGGAGCTCCTAGTCTTGATTCGGTTCCCGTGCTGAGAGGATATCCTGATGTGTTTCCAACAGATCTGCCGGGCATGCTGCCGAACAGGGATATTGACTTCGGTATTGATTTGGTGCAGGGAACTTAGCCCACCTCTATTCCTCCCTATCTTATGGCACCAACAGAGCTAAAGGGGTTGAAGGAGCAGCTGCAAGAACTCCTAGAGAAGGGGTTCATTCGCCCGAGTGTGTCGCCATGGGATGCACTGGTATTATTTATAAAGAAGAAGGATGGCACAATGAGAATGTGCATTGACTACACACAGTTGAACAAAGTGACAATAAATAACAAGTATCCACTATCCCGTATTGAGGATTTGTTTCAGCAGCTTCAAGGGGCAAAGGTATTCTCTAAGATTGATCTCTGCTCAGGCTATCACCAGCTGAAGATTAGGGATTCTGATATCATGAAGACAACTTTTAGGATGAGATATGGGCATTATGAGTTTTTGGTTATGTCATTTGGGCTAACTAATGCCCCAGCCGCATTCATGCACTTGATGAACAGTGTATTTCAGCCGTATCTGGATTCTTTTGTGATCGTGTTTATTGACGATATTCTGGTGTACTCGCGTAGCCAGGAGGAGCATGCGCAGCACTTGAGGGTGGTATTGCAGAGGTTAAGGGAGGTGAAGCTTTATGAAAAGTTCTCCAAGTGTGAGTTCAGTCTTAGTTCCGTGGCTTTTCTTGGACACGTGGTGTCCAGTGATGTTATTCAGGTTGACCCAAAGAAGATTGAGGCGGTGCAGAGTTGGCCCAGGCCGTCCTCAGCTACTGATATACGGAGTGGTTTGGCGAGTTATTACCGCAGGTTCATCCAAGTTTTTTCATCTATTGCTTCGCCTTTCACGAAGTTGACACATAAGAACGCTCCATTTGCGTGGTCGGATGAGTTCGAGGAGAGCTTCCAAAAGCTCAAGTCAGCTTTGACCACAACTCCGGTACTAGTATTTCCATCATCTTCAAGCTCTTACTTAGTGTATTGTGATGCTTCTAGAGTTGGGATCGGGTGTGTATTGATGCAGTAGGGTAGAGTTATTGCATAAGCTTCACGTCAACTAAAGCCCCACAGCTTTGACCACAACTCCGGTACTAGTATTTCCATCATCTTCAAGCTCTTACTCAGTGTATTGTGATGCTTCTAGAGTTGGGATCGGGTGTGTATTGATGCAGTAGGGTAGAGTTATTGCATAAGCTTCACGTCAACTAAAGCCCCACGAGAAGAACTACCCTGTTCATGACTTAGAGTTGGTTGCTATAGTCCATGCTTTGAAGATTTGGAGGCACTATCTATATGGCATATCCTGTGAGGTGTTCACGGACCATTGCAGTCTTCAACACTTGTTTAAGCAGAATGATCTTAATTTGAGGCATCGGAGATGGCTTGAGTTACTCAAGGATTATGATATTACAATTTTGTATCATCCCGGAAAGGCCAATGTAGTGGCCGATGCTCTGAGCCGGAAGACGGTTAGTATGGATAGCTTGGAACACATTCCAGTTGAGGATAGGCCCCTTGCAGTTGATGTTTAGTCCTTGGCTAATCGGATGGTGAGGTTAGATATTACTGAGCCCAGTCGGGTGTTGGCTTGTGTAGGTTCCCGATCTTCCTTGTATGATCGCATTAGAGCGCCGGTATGATGACCCGCATTTGCTTGTCCTAAAGGACAGGGTCTGGCATGATGATGCCAGAGATGTGACTATTGGTGATGATGGTGTGTTGCGGATGCAGGGCCGAATTTATGTGCCCAATGTGGATGGAAGCTCTGATAGTTGATATTAGAGGAGGCCCAAAGCTCGCGATATTCCATTCATCCACGTGCCATGAAAATGTACCAGGATTTGAGACAGTATTACTGGTGGAGGAGAATGAAAAAGGATATGTTGAGTTATGTGGCTCGGTGTCTCAATTGTCAGCGGGTCAAGTATGAACATGAGAGACCCGATGGTGTACTTCAGCAGATGGATATTCCGGAGTGGAAATGGGAGAGTATTACTATGGACTTTGTGAGTTGTCTCCCTCATACCTTGAAGAACTTTGATTCCATTTGGGTGATTGTGGATAGGCTGACCAAGTCTGTGCACTTCATTCCGATGTGTAATACCTATTCTTCAGAGCAGTTAGCGGAGATTTTTATCTATGAGATTGTGCAGTTGCATAGGTTCCAGTTTCTATTGTCTCCGATAGGGGTACTCAGTTTACTTCCGAGTTCTGGAGGACCTTTCATCAGGAGTTGGGTACACAGGTACAGATGAGCATGGCATTTCATCCTCAGATGGACGGACAGTCCGAGTGTGCCATCCAGATATTAGAGGACATATTGTGCGTCTGTGTTATTGATTTTGGAGGCTCTTAGACTGAGCTTTTCCATTTGCAGAGTTTGCTTATTGTTAGAATATACGCTTAACACTAGAGGGTGGGAGGTGAATAGCGTTATAATAAAAAACAGCGTAAACTTGCGGAATTTAAAAATTGCAGGAATGAAATAAGTGCGATAAGTAAATAATAAGGAACGAACACACCGATGTTATCCTGGTTCACCACAACCCGTGGCTAGTCCAGTCCCCGAGAGACTCTCTCGAGATTTCCACTAACTTCGTTAAGCTAACGGGTGCTTAACAAACCGTTACAAACTGAGAACTTGAATCACACAAGCCTCAACAACCTTTTCTCGAAGATACCACACTTCAAGACTTCAACCAAAGGAATCACAACGTTCCTTCTTACAATACAAGGGATTAACACTTCCCTTCAAGTGTATAAAAACACTTTGCACTCAAAACAAGACTCTCCTCAAGAGTAGATATGAGTAAAATAAATACGCTCAAGAACGCAACAACTTTCGTCAAGAATTTGGCTCTCAAAAACTTATGTAATGAATAGAAAATGATGAATAAGAGAGTATGCAAGATTTAGCAATAATATGATCAGTTGTTGTACTTAAAATACTGATTTTAAGATGTATTTATAGTGTTGAAAACATGCACAACCGCTGCCTAATTGCCAATTAAGAATTGCTGATTTTGTGCTAAAACAATCGATTGTCTAAGTTGCATAATCGATTGTTTTCCAATCGTCCAAAAATCATTCCCATATTTTAAGCATAATAATCGATTATCTAAATAGTATAATCGATTATCTGGCAACGTTCAAAAAATCTTTTTCAGATTTTACTTAAAACAATCGATTATCAAAATCATATAATCGATTACTTGGCAACGTTCAAAAATCTTTTTCAGATTTTACTTAAGACAATCGATTCTCAAAATCATATAATCGATTACTTGGCAACGTTCAAAAAATCATATTCAGATTTTACTTAGGATAATCGATTATCAGAATCATACAATCGATTACCAGACAGAGTTTGAAAATATTTTGGCAACGGTCATTTACATAATCGATTATGCTATATGTATAATCGATTATATTACAGTCTTGAAAAATCGAATAGACACTGCCTCAACACAATCGATTGTCATAAGGTGCACAATCGATTATTTTGTAGCTTTGAAAAACCTGATGGACACTGCCTCAACACAATCGATTATCATAAGGTACACAATCGATTGTCTTGCAGCTTTGAATAATTTGATGGACACTGCCTCAACACAATCGATTATCATAAGGTACACAATCGATTGTCTTGCAGCTGCCTTAACATAATCGATTATCATAAGTACATAATCGATTATCTTTGTCCAAATTTTAGAGGCATGTTTAAAAATCATTTTGGTTAAAATAAATATGCATGATTTAAAATCATTTTGCTTTAAATTAAATATGCATGATTTGATAAAAATGATTTTACGAGAGAGGCCAAATCTTGAGTCAATTGTCGGATCAAGATCACAATTAAAGAACGACTCTTGTATAACTTTATTTCTTTGCTTAATCTTGATCTTTGTTTGTCTTGTGCTTGAATCTCGTTATATATCAATTGCGCGCTTGTGCTTGGACCTCGTCATATGTCAATTGCGCATCGTTTTTCATTTATCAAAACCTACAAATATGAACACACGTTTAGTTTAGTGCCTTGTGAAAACGTGTTTCAACAATTTCCCCCTTTTTGATAATGGCAAACCTTAATCGGGATATGCATATTAGATAATTCATAATGACGATCGAAGACAAGTAAATAGATATGCAATTAATTCCCCCTCAACATATGAATTCCTCCTCAATTTATGCCAATAAATATTAAGTGCATAGCCCTTATTCTTCCCCCTTTTGACATTAGCAAAAAAGAATAAGCAAATAACTTGTTTATTGATTAACTAGAATTGCAATTTCATAAAAGGAATAATAAAACAAATAATGTCAACATAGTCGATTAGTGATACTTGATAATCGATTATATATTAAAGAGAAATCGGTTATTCTGAAGAGGAATCGATTATTCTGCACCAATCTTTTATAATTCCCCCTGCCTTTAGGGCGATACCTGCAAAAATAAGTTAGGCTCCTCCGACGCTCAAGTTAGTAATTATGTGAAAGGGAAAATGCAATGCATGACTTAGATCAACGTGGAGTCAAGAATCCCGAGTTCACTACGAATTCGGAAGAAGGACTCTTTCTCTAAAGGCTTTGTAAAGATGTCGGCCAATTGATGTTTGGTTTCAACAAATTCAATTTCGACATCACCTTTTAGAACGTGATCTCTTATAAAATGATGCCTAATTTCAATGTGTTTTGTTCTTGAATGAAGAACGGGGTTCTTCGTCAAGCATATGGCACTAGTATTATCACATCTAAGAGGGATATGATCGATACTTAGGCCATAGTCCAAGAGTTGCTGTTTCATCCAAAGGATTTGAGCGCAACAACTCCCCGCGGCTACATATTCAGCCTCGGTTGTGGACAACGCAACACTTACTTGTTTCTTGCTAAACCAAGAAACTAGAGAGCTACCGAGCAAATGGCAAGTGCCACTAGTGCTCTTGCGGTCCAATTTGCATCCAGCAAAATCGGAATCGGAATAGCCAACAAGTTGGCGTGAAGAACCTTTGGGTACCATAGACCCACATTTACAGTACCAACAAGATACTTCAATATCTGTTTTACCGCAGTTAGGTGAGACTCCTTAGGACATGATTGATAACGAGCGCATAAGCACATGCTAAACATGATGTCCGGTCTACTAGCAGTAAGATAAAGGAGAGATCCAATCATACCTCGATACTTCTTGGTGTCGACTTCCTTACCTTTCTCATATTTGTCTAGATGGTCGGATGTGCTCATGGGAGTGGCCATTGCTTTTGCGTTGCTCATTTCAAATCGTTTTAGCAATTCTTTGCAATATTTAGCTTGACAAATGAAGGTTCCTTCTTCCATTTGCTTTACTTGCAGCCCCAAAAGGAAGGTTAGCTCACCCATCATAGACATCTCAAATTCGCTTGTCATTAAATCAGAAAATTCCTTGCACAAAGCATTGTTAGTAGCACCAAAAATAATATCATCCACATAGATTTGAACTAATAAAATATCATTGTTTTTATGCTTAACAAATAGAGTGGTGTCAACTTTTCCCCTAATGAATTCATTTTCCAAAAGAAATTTGCTCAATCGTTCATACCAAGCTCGGGGAGCTTGTTTAATACCATAAAGTGCCTTTTTAAGCTTGAAAACATGATCGGGAGATTTAAAATCTTCAAAGCCCGGTGGTTGTTCAACATAAACTTCTTCTTGAATGACACCATTTAGAAAAGCGCTTTTTGCATCCATTTGATATAAATTGAAATTCATAGAAGAGGCAAAAGCAAGTAATAAACGAATAGCTTCTAACCTTGCTATGGGTGCATCTGTTTCTTCATAGTCAATTCCCTCTTCTTGATTATAGCCTTTTGCTACAAGCCTAGCTTTGTTTCTAGTGATTACACCATTTTCATCTAATTTATTTCGAAAAACCCATTTCATACCAATTATGGTATGATTTTCGGGTCTTGGCACCAAATCCCAAACGTCATTTCGTTTGAATTGGTTAAGCTCCTCTTGCATTGCCAAGGTCTAAAATTCATCCCCAATTGCTTCGGAGATGGTTGAGGGTTCAATTTGAGAGACGGAAGCAGTATGACCTAAGGTGTTCTTAAGAGCGTTTCGAGTACTTACCTGTTGTTCAATGTCGCCAATTACCTGGTCGAGAGGATGGTCTTTGATTGTCCTCCACGCGTTAGGCAGTTTCATTTCTTTCTCCAGTTGGGGCGCTTCTTCCTATAATTGTTCCAAGGTTTCATTTTGAATTTCCTTTGGATTTTTCTCTTGTACTTTGTCTTGAGGACTTATTGAGTTTAAAATACCTGCAAGATCAAAACCAGAATCCTTTCTCGCCAAGCGAGCATTATTTTCGGAAAACACAATATGAGGGGATTCCTCCACAGTTTCGGTTCTATTGTTGAATACTCTATATGCTTTGCTACGTGAAGAGTAACCAATAAAAATTCCTTCATCGGATTTTGCATCAAATTTTCCCAAATTGTCTTTTCCATGTTATGAATAAAACATTTACAACCGAATACTCTAGGATGGGAGATATTTGGTTTCCTTCCCTTGTAGAGTTCATAGGGAGTTTTCATGAGTATTGGCCTTATGACTACTCTGATTAAAACGTAGCATGCGGTACTCACGGCATCCGCCCAAAAATATTTGGGAATCTTAGCCTCATCGAGCATGGTTCTAGCCATCTCTTCGAGACACCTATTTTTCCTTTCCACCACTCCATTTTGTTGTGGTGTACGTGGAGCAGAGAAGGTGTGCTCGATACCGAGTTCGTCACAAAAGTCCGCGAAGAGATTGTGATCGAACTCTCCCCCATGATCACTTCTTATTGAAGTGACGGTTGTGTCCTTTTCATTTTGAACACGTTTAAGAAAGCATTTAAAATTATGAAAAGCCTCACTTTTGTGAGCAAGAAATAGTGTCCGTGTAAATCTAGAATAATCATCAACAATACAAATGCATAACGATTTCTACCAAGACTTTCAATGTGAGATGGTCCAAAGAGATCCATGTGGAGAAGTTGCAAAGGTCTAGTAGTTGAAACAATATTTTTCGATTTAAAAGATGCTTTTGTTTGCTTCCCTTTTTGACAAGGATCACATATAGATTCTTTTTCAAATTTCAAATTTGGAAGACCAATAACTAAATTTTGTGAAACTAATTTGTTTAAAAGATGCATGTTGATGTGAGCTACTCTACGATGCCATAACCACATATCATCTTCTTTTCTCATAAGACAATTCATATATTCAGATGAAGAATTTTCGAGATCAACCATATAGATGTTATTCATTCTAAAACCACGAAGAATAATTTTAAAATCGCTACGGCGAAAAACTAAGCATTCATCCGAATCAAATAAAACAAGATTTCCCTTGTCACATAATTGACTTATGCTCAAGAGATTATGTTTTAGACCTTTAACTAGCAAAATATGCTTAATGGAAGAAGGTTCATCCTTACCGACCGATCCAATGCCGATAATTTTTCCCTTGTTGTTATCTCCAAAAATAACGCTTCCTCCTTCCTTGTGTTCTAGTTGAAGGAACTTGGATTCGTCTCCGGTCATGTGTTTGGAGCATCCACTATCAAGGTACCAAAGTACACTTGATCCCTTCAAAAATACCTACAAGACAAATCAATGAGTCTTTGGTACCCAAGCTATTTTGGGTCCTTGAGAGTTAGGTGTAACATGCTGTTGTGCTTGACATGCAGTTAAGTGTCTATGTCTAGTGAAACAAGCAGGAGCAATATGTCCAATTCGATTGCAATAATGACAAATGACATTAGGATTATGCATTCGTCTAGGTTGATAGTAGTTGGACGGACGAAATTTGTTTACTCTATTTTCGACAATATGACTATTTCGCATTTCATGAAAATCATTTCTCCTACTATTTGTTCTAGGATATGCAGCATTTCTAGAAAAGTTATTTCTAGGTTGAAAGCCATTTCTAGGCGTCCTGAAAAGTTTAAAGTTTCTTCTAGTGTTTGGTCTAGGATATGCATCATTTCTAGAATAGTTATTTCTAGGTTGAAGGCCATTTCTAGGTGTCCTAAAATGTTCAAAGTTTCTTCTAGTGTTTGGTCTAGCATGCATGTTGATTCTAGGATTGTTATCTCTAGGATGAACATTTGTTTTATTTATCCTAGGTTGAGCCTTAGGTGGTTGGGGTTTGGCTTCAACTTTTTCTTTAGGCTCGTTTTTAAAACCTATCCCATGTTTGGTCGATTTCAAATTAACAAGAACTTCATTCAAATTTTTATGAGAAGAATTGAACTTATCTAGGGTGCCCTTAAGTCTTTCTACCTCAATTTTTAGATGCATGCAAGAAGTACAATTTTTACTAGAGCTCTCGGGTTTGTCGGCGCTTCTCTTGCCGAAAAATTTGTTTTCTTCTTTCAACTTCTCATTTTCCAAAATCAATTTTTCCAAATATTTTTCTTTCAAAGAGAGTTGTCTTTCAAAATCTTTTTCTTTCAAAGAAGCATTTTCCTTAGTGTTTTTAACAGTTTTGGAAGCTTTAATGAATTCACTATACAACTCATCAAAGGCATTTTGCATTTCCTCAAGAGAATAGAAGTTTTTGGAAGAAATTTGACATACCTCTTCTTGATTATCTTCGTGTGCCATAAGACAAAGGTTTGCGATTTCGTCTTCTTCTTCCTCACTTGACTCGTCTCCGGAGTCGCCTCCCCAAGATATGTATGCTCGTTGTTTCTTGAAGGGTTTCTTCTCCTTTTTGACATTTGGGCAATTTGATTTAATGTGCCCGATTTCTCCGCATCCATAGCACTTTACTTGATCTCCTTGTTGTTTGCCTTTTCGTTCATACTCTTTTCGCATGAACTTTTGAAATCTCTTAATAACGAGTCCGAACTCGTTATCTCCGTCCTCATCATTTTGAGGTTGACTTGTGCTTGCCTTGAGGGCGATTCTTTGTTTCCTTTGATCATTAACAAGAGGGTTAAGTATAGTAGATTCATAAGTTTTAAGATTACCTCTTAATCCGTCGATGGTGACATTTGAAATGCCAATAGACTCTTGAATCGCGTCGACCTTGGAGCGCCATTCCGGAGTGAGACTTCGGAGAATTTTTCGGACAAGTTCCTTATCCGTGAAGGTCTTCTTAAGAGCATGTAAGTCATTAACGATTTTTGAAAATCGTTCGAACATGTCATCTACCCTTTCGCCTTCCTTCATGTGAAACAGTTCATATGCATGGGTTAGAAAATCAACTTTAGCCTCTCTTACCTGGTCCGTACCTTCGTACGTGATTTCCAGCTTATCCCACATTTGCTTCGCCGTTGTGCAACATGATATTTTTCTGTAATCATCAGCGTTTATAGCACAATACAATAAGTTGATGGCTTTAGCGTTGTTCTGCACTTTTCGGATATCATCTGCATCGTATTCATCTTCGGATTTTGGAACCCATTCATTTTCAACCTTTTTGGTTGGAATTTGTTCTCCCTTCATTATAACCTTCCACAGATGAAAATTATTCGATTGAATGAATATTCTCATCCTCTCCTTCCAGTACGTATAGTTTGTGCCATCGAATAGTGGTGGTCGGGTGGAGCATTGTCCTTCACCTATTCCTGCAAAAGAATCACGAGTAGAAGCCATGGATTGTTTCTCTCAAAAGGTTAAGTTTTTCAGAGAGTTGGGCTCTGATACCAATTGATAGAATATACGATTAACGCTAGAGGGGGGGGGGTGAATAGCGTTATAATAAAAAATAGCGTAAACTTGCGGAATTTAAAAATTGCAGGAATGAAATAAGTGCGATAAGTAAATAATAAGGAACGAACGCACCGATGTTATCTTGGTTCACCACAACCCGTGGCTAGTCCAGTCCCCGAGAGACTCTCTCGAGATTTCCACTAACTTCGTTAAGCTAACGGGTTCTTAACAAACCGTTACAAACTGAGAACTTGAGTCACACAAGCCTCAACAACCTTTGCTCGAAGATACCACACTTCAAGACTTCAACCAAAGGAATCACAACGTTCCTTCTTACAATACAAGGGATTAACACTTCCCTTCAAGTGTATAAAAACACTTTGCACTCAAAACAAGACTCTCCTCAAGAGTAGATATGAGTAAAATAAATACGCTCAAGAACGCAACAACTTTCGTCAAGAATTTGGCTCTCAAAAACTTATGTAATGAATAGAAAATGATGAATAAGAGAGTATGCAAGCTTTAGCAATAATATTATCAGTTGTTGTACTTAAAAGACTGATTTTAAGATGTATTTATAGTGTTGAAAACATGCACAACCGTTGCCTAATTGCCAATTAAGAATTGCTGATTTTGTGCTAAAACAATCGATTGTTTAAGTTGCATAATCGATTGTTTTCCAATCGTCCAAAAATCATTCCCAGATTTTACGCATAATAATCGATTATCTAAATAGTATAATCGATTATCTGGCAACGTTCAAAAAATCTTTTTCAGATTTTACTTAAAACAATTGATTATCAAAATCATATAATCGATTACTTGGCAACGTTCAAAAAATCTTTTTCAGATTTTACTTAAAACAATCGATTATCAAAATCATATAATCGATTACTTGGCAACGTTCCAAAAATCATATTCAGATTTTACTTAGGATAATCGATTATCAGAATTATACAATCGATTACCAGACAGAGTTTGAAAATATTTTGGCAACTGTCATTTACATAATCGATTATGCTATATGTATAATTGATTATATTACAGTCTTGAAAAATCGAATAGACACTGCCTCAACACAATCGATTGTCATAAGGTGCACAATCGATTATTTTGTAGCTTTGAAAAACCTGATGGACACTGCCTCAACACAATCGATTATCATAAGGTACACAATCGATTGTCTGGCAGCTTTGAAAAATCTGATGGACACTGCCTCAACACAATCGATTATCATAAGGTACACAATCGATTGTCTTGCAGTTGTCTTAACATAATCGATTATCATAAGTACATAATCGATTATCTTTGTCCAGATTTTAGAGGCATGTTTAAAAATCATTTTGGTTAAAATAAATATGCATGATTTAAAATCATTTTGCTTTAATAAATATGCATGATTTGATAAAAATGATTTTACGAGAGAGGCCAAGTCTTGAGTCAATTGTCGGATCAAGATCACAATTAAAGAACGACTCTTGTATAACTTTATTTCTTTGCTTAATCTTGATCTTTGTTTGTCTTGTGCTTGAATCTCGTTATGTATCAATTGCGCGCTTGTGCTTGGACCTCGTCATATGTCAATTGCGCATCGTTTGTCATTTATCAAAACCTACAAATATGAACACACGTTTAGTTTAGTGCCTTGTGAGAACGTGTTTCAACACTTATTACAACAACTATCAGTCCAGCATTCATATGGCGCCATATGAGGCTTTATATGGGAGACGGTGTAGATCTCCGGTTGGCTGCTTTGAGCCCGACGAGGCTAGACTTTGGGGGACAGAGTTATTTCAGGATGCCTTAGAGAAGGTGAATGTGATTCAGGAGAGATTTCATATGGCTCAGTCGCATCAGAAGAGTTATGTGGACCGAAAGGTTCGAGATGTATCTTATATGGTGGGCGAGAAGGTCTTGTTGAAGGTTTCGCCAATGAAAGGCATTATGAGGTTTGGGAAGAAAGGAAGCTGAGTCCGCAGTTCACTGGACCGTTTAAGATACTTACGAGGATTGGGGAGGTGGCCTATATGCTTGCGTTGCTACCCAGCTTGTCGGGAGTTCACCCGGTGTTCCGTGGTTCTATGCTCAGGAAGTATGTTGGGGACCCTTCTCATGTATTAGACTACAGCACAATCCAGTTGGATGAGGACTTGACCTATGATGTGGAGCCAGTGGCTATTTTGGGTCGTCAGGTTCGAAAGTTGAGATCAAAGGACATAGCTTTGGTGAAGGTGCAGTAGAGAGGTCGGCCCATGGAGGAGGCCAATTGGGAGACCGAGCAGGAGATGCGGAGTAGATATCCTCGCTTCTTTGAGACTCCAGGTATGTTTCATGACCATCTCGAGGATGAGCGTTTATTTTAGTTAGGGAGGATGTGACGACCCGACCTGTCGTCACGTGGTTTACTGCCTTGTTTCCCTCCAATTATGTTTCTTTATGTTCACATATCAGTATTTGAGTTGATCGGGTAGGTTTGGATTGGTTTTGACGGAAATGGGACATTTAGTCTCTTAAAGGGGAGCTTGTTTTGGAAAAGTCAACTAGAAGTTGAATATTTGGTTAGAGAGATCGAATGTGAATTCTGATGGTCGGTTAGCTTCAGGGGGATGATTTGTGACTTAGAAGTGAAATCAGAATTTAATTCGGAGGTCCGGAGTAGAATTAGGCTTGAATTGGCTAAGTTTGAATTTTAGCAGATTTCGGTCGATAGGTGATAATTTGATTCGAGGTTCGAAATGGGATTCTGAGAGTTACAGCGGCTCCGTTAGGTGATTTTGGATATGCGTGCAAAGTTTCAAGTCATTCGGAGGTGTTTAGGTAGGGATTTTGATCGAAAATGCAATTCGGAAGTTATTAAGAAATTTAGGCTTTGCTTTGATCATAATTGAGGATTTTGATATTAACGTTAGCGTTTTGATAATTCGAGCTAGTTTGGATGAAGTATTAGGACTGGTCTGTGCTTTTGGTTGAGTTCTCGGGGGCCTCGAGGTGATTTCGGGTGGTTGAATTGGGGGGTTTCTAGAGTTGTTGCATGAAAATGAATTATGGCTCCGCATCTGCGGAAAGGAGCCACAAAAGCGGTTCCGCAGATGCGGCTTGGTCCATCGCGGAAGCGGCCTTGAGGGGCCGGAGAGGTTACCGCACAAGCAGACTGGGAGTAGGGGATCAGTAGAAGCGGGAGTGCGATCCCAAAAGTGGAAGGTCGCGACTTAAAGGAAAAATCGCAGCGATCCTGCAAAGGCGGTTACGGGACCGCAGAAGTGGAAATTGCTGAGGGTTTAAAACATTAATTTATTCCGCGAGTTCATTCATAACTTCCTCCATTTTTGACCAACTTGGGAGCTTATTGGTAGAGATTGAAGAGGGTTTCAACAAGAATTGATTGGGGGTAAGTCTCGTTAGAAACATCATTTCTGTTAAGAATCAGCCTTAAATTCACAAAAAATTTGGGAAAAACTTAAAGAACTAGGGCTTGAGTTTCAAAATTCTAAATTGGGATTTGATGGCCCATATGAGCTCCAATTTTGGTAAATTTTATATGTACGGCCTCGTGGTGAGATGAGAAATCTGGTGATGTGACTTTCGTAATCTTTTAAAAAGTGGGCCCGGGGCTCAGGTTTTGCCAACTTCGTATTGTTGGGTATTTTTCGAGTTCTTTCAATTGGGTTAAATCCCATTAGCTTATTATAACCTATTCCTTGTGGTTTTGGTTAAATTATTTTTACTTGAGGAGGTCGATTTGCGAGGAAAGTGCAAGGCGAGCTAGGATTTTTGCCAGTTCGAGGTGAGTAATGGTTATAAATGATATACTGAGGGTTTGGTACCCCTTATTTGCACTATGCGGTGCTATGTTGAGATGAAACACGCGCCGTTTGATGAGGGTGGTGATGTTACTGCTGGGGATTCGGACTTGGTCCATCCCGATTGACGACCTACTGTACTTTTTGACTAAGACTGAGCTTATATGTATATTTTGGGCTAGTTGCCATGTTTGGGGCCTTGTGGCGATCTATAGAACCCCTAGGAAGCATGTTGAACCGGTTGACCTCACTTTACCTATTGAGCACATACTCTTAGTCTTGTCCTTAACTGTGAATCGTGAAATAAACTGGACTTAGTAATTTGCACCCTAAATGAATAATACCTAGAGTTGAATATCCTGTCTTAGCTGAGTGGGCCCGAGAGGCCAAGTCTATATGGACTGAGAGGGGTCAAGGACCCCATAGTGAGGGTATTGACATATACCGGATCGGGTAACACGCCGCAGCAGTATATATACATACATATTTTGGATCGGACTGCACGCCGCAGTGATATATTATATGGATCAGACTACACGCTGCAGTAATATATATTACTATATGGATCAGACTGCACGCCGCAGTATTATAGTGCTTGGGCTTGGGCTGAAATAGCCCCTCCGGAGTCTGCACACACCCCCAGCGAGCGCAATCGACTATATTTATTGGATCGGGCTGCACGTCGCAGTATTATATATATATATATATATATATATATATATATATATATATATATATATATATATATATATATATATATATATATATATATATAAAATATTGGATCAGACTGAGCGATGCAGTATTATACATTATATTGGACCGGGCTGAGCGCCGCAACTGTGTTAGTAAATTGTCGGACAGATAGAGGAGTTTTATCATTTTCTTTTCCCTGCTTAGCACATATTTACTGCCTTCACTGCTGATTTTAAAACTGTGTAGTGTTCCTACGAGATTTCTTATTTTTAGTCGTTATTTATTGCTATTACTCACTGAGTTTGAGTACTCACTCTACTCCCTGCATCCTATGTGCAAATACAGTGATCCCTGAGGCTTAGCTGTGATTATCTGCTGCTGTCTAGTTTAGTACCAGAGTTATCGAGGTAGCTATCGGCGTCCGACCCGATTACTCCTCTTATCTATCTTTTACTCCCGCATATAGATTTCCTTTGTATAAGATATTGATCAGTTGTATCTAGAGGCTCTGACTTGCGACACTGGATCTTTTGGGATGTTATTACTTTTTTTATGATTTCTGCACTGTTCCTATTAATATCATACTGAGAATTTTATGTTAAACTTGGGGAGGGGGACAGGAGCATAGAGCTAGGGGAGTTGGGGCATTTAGAGCGCCATAGAGACCTTGGGTACTGCAGGCGCTTTAGGGTAGAGGAGGTCTTAGGGGCAGCGCGTAGGATGAGTAAGGGTCGAGCGACCGGGCCTGGCGAGATCCCGGTGGAGTTCTGGAAGTGCATGGGTAAAGCTGGAGGGGAATGGCTCTATAGGCTGTTCAATGTGATCTTCAGGACCAAGAGGATGCCGGATGAATGGAGGTGGAGTACAGTGGTGCCCTTGTACAAGAACAAAGGGGACATCCAGTGCTGCAACAACTATAGGGGTATCAAATTAATGAGTCACACGATGAAGGTTTGGGAGAGGGTGATTGAGGCGCGGGTGAGGGAGGCGACTTCTATATCTGAGAACCAGTTCGGTTTCATGCCGGGACGCTCCACCACAGAGGCGATTCACCTAGTCAGGCGGATGGCGGAACAATTCAGGGACAAGAAGAAGGACCTCCATATGGTGCTTATTGACCTGGAGAAGGCGTATGACAAGGTCCCGAGGGAGGTGCTGTGGAGGTGTTTGGAGGCGAAGAGTGTTCCAGAAGCCTACATCAGAGTGATCAAGGATATGTACAACGGAGCTAAGACTAGGGTTAGGACGGTGGGGGGTGAAACAGACCATTTCCCTGTGGTAATGGGGCTCCATCAAGGATCGGCGCTGAGCCCATTATTGTTCGCCTTAGTGATGGATGCTCTAACCCGACATATCCAAGGGGATGTGCCTTGGTGTATGCTCTTTGCCGACGATATAATATTGATAGACGAGATGAGGGCCGGTGTTAGCGAAAGGTTAGAGATATGGAGACAGACCCTCGAGTCTAAAGGTTTCAAAATAAGCAGGTCTAAGACAGAATATCTGGAGTGCAAATTTGGCGCCGAGCCGAATGGGTTAGGCGGAGAAGTGATGCTTGGTTCTCAGGCCATCGCCAAGAAGGACAGTGTGAGATATCTTGGGTCGGTGATTCAGGGGGACGGAGAGATTGACGGGGACGTCACCCATCGGATAGGAGCGGGGTGGTCAAAGTGGAGGCTTGCTTCAGGGGTCCTGTGTGACAAGAAAATTCCACACAAGCTCAAGGGGAAATTCTACAGAGCTGTGGTTAGACCTGCGATGTTATATGGGGCGGAGTGCTGGCCCGTGAAGAACTCGCATGTTCAGAGGATGAAGGTTGCAGAGATGAGGATGATTAGGTGGATGTGTGGGCACACTAGGCTGGATAAGATCAAGAATGAAGTTATTCGTCAGAAAGTAGGGGTAGCCCCGGTGGACGAGAAGATGAGAGAAGCGAGGCTGAGGTGGTTCGGGCATGTTCGGAGGAGGGCCCCCGATGCCCCGGTAAGGAGCTGCGAGCGGCTGGAGATTGTGGGTGGTCGGCGAGGGAGGCCTAAGAAGCATTGGGGTGAGGTGATTAGACAGGACATGACCAGTATACAGGTTACCGAGGACATGACACTTGATAGGGGAGTCTGGAGGTCTAGAATCAGGATTGTAGGCTAGGGGCTTCTAGAGTCCGTCGTTCGCATCTCTCGGGGTTGGGTGTGGGATATCTAAGGTTTCCCATAGGGGATTAGTGTTTTAGCTTATGTCTCCTTATGAGTGTTAGTATGGTAGTTACGGCTTGTTATTATTGCATTAATGCATGTGACTGTATTTATGTTGCTTATGCCTTCATACGTATTTACTTTATTTCTGCAGGAGTACCTATGCTTTATTATTTTGTTTTGTTTTGCTTGTGTTTCTAATTTCCCCTTTGTTTTCGTAATGCAGCTTTTCCTCCCACATCCTATACGCCGGGGGTCGTTTGGAAGCAGCCTCTCTGCCCTTTCGGGCAGGGGTAAGACTCGTCTACCTATTACCCTCCCCAGACCCCACCTGGTGGGACTACCTGGGTAGTTGTTGTTGTTGTTGTTGTTGTTGTATTTGGCTAGAAATGTTTGAATGGTTGGGATAGCTTAACAAGGTGTTGGGCTCCATCACTACCGAGGTTTGGGTCGTGATAGCTTCCCTACAAATGTGGCCCTACGCAGTGCGAATCCGGATATAATCGAGCTTCAATGCGGGTACCGGTCACCAAAAAATTATGTTAAACACTAAAAAAAGAAAGATAGATGCAAACTTGGTTGGGGAAGGGGGGGGGGGGATAATGTTGAAACATTTCTGAGGCAGTGATTGGCTTATAAGCACTCTTCAATAGGGGTGTACATGGATCAGGTTGATAAAAATCGAACCAAATCAACTATATCAGTTTAGATTGGCTTGGTTTTATCGAAATTTTTCGGGTTTTTTGTTACCTACATTTTATTTCAATCTTACTTTGTGAAATATTTAATAAATATATATATCTATTTAGTAAAAATATAAAAATTTGACAAACATATTATAGATTAAAAAATTCTTATGGGAGAATTCTATTAGTAATACATAATAATTATTTTTTTTAGTCGTCTGACAATAATTTTTCGTTAATATACACTTTGAGGTTAATCGAATTTAGTAATTAGACATAAAAATCAATATGATACCTAAGTATTAATAACCATTTCACATTCGCAAAAGATATAAGAATTTAATAAATCTTAGCATATGATAAGAATATGGAAGAACAAAGAGATAGATGCATTTAAGTAACATTTGATAAGAAAGTGATCATACAATCCATTAGTTAAGTCAATAAATATGGAGTACTTCATATTCTATTAAAATTTATATCCCGCAAGAGAATTCCAAATATTTCTAGATAATTTTTTAATATAAAATCTTAAAAATATATGTAAAAATTATATAATTATATGTCAGGTTGGTTCGAATTTTTTTACTCAACAATAAACCACATCAAAACAAACCAAATCAAATTTTTAATCGGTTTGGTTTGACTTTTAAGTTTGTCAGAGTTTTTCGATTTTATTTGTACACCTTTACTTTTAAGTTTGACAAACGCGTAGGTAAACTGTAAAGTTATTATATTCCAAAATTAATTAGACTATAATTTTATCCCAATCAAAAATTCATCTATGTTATGAATAATTTGTACATTGGATACTACATTAGATACCCATGTTGTGAATATTAAAGATTAAATCTCCTATTTTATGTCCATCACCTTTACTTTTTATGCCTATAAAAAGTCATGTAATTGCAATGGAAATGTACACTAAAGTGAAAGAAGAAAACTCTTCTACCCTCTTTCTATCTCTTCTTATTTACATTTTACTGCATTGCTTTTATTTTATAACACGTTATCAGCACGAAGCTTTAATTTTATCCTTAACCCCCGCTAGGTTGAGCCATATTTTTATCAAGGTATGTATCAATATATTTATTTTATTTATGGTAGTGCATATCATACTCACTATTTGCAGATTACATATCTAATCTTAATAACTCTTTTGTTTTGTAAATCTTACTATACATGCATTCAAATATACACATATTATAATATTAATTATACTGTGTAATCACAATTTTAATGTTAAAGATAGTATTAAAATTCTATTGTAATTGTGTCAAGTCCAAATATAATGTGTGTTTTATATACATAAGTGTGTGTATTAAGACCATGTGTTATACTTACAATGTGTAAACCTAGTATTGATGTGCTTATAAATAATTATAGTGACTGATGGTGTATATTTATTAAATCAAAAGTAATAATTTTGTTGTGACCCTAGACTGACAATTAGTAACATGTACTACAAATATTATTGTTACAAAATATAATATTTCTCTAGTATTTAAGCATGCTATTGCAATGTTAGTGTAGTATCATGAATTCGTTTGTTTTATTATTGATATGATATAACTCTATTTCCGTTTTTTTCTACTCGCTTGTTTCATTAATTATTTATTAATATAATTATTTCTCTAACTTATTTATCTTTTATGATAGTTTTAACTATGTCAAATTTACCAAAACTTGAATTTGTGGCACATGACATCACCGGGAAGAACAATTCAGCATGAGTCCTTGATGCTGAAATTCACCTTGACGCTAAAGATCTTGGAAATACTATTATACAAGGAAATGAAGCATCAAATCAGGATAAAGTGAAGGCCATGATATGATTTTCCTTCGTCATCATCTACATGAAGGGTTAAAAACTGAATATTTGACCATAAAAGATCCACTTGAATTATGGATTAATTTGAAGGATCAGTATGATCACCTAAAACTTACGGTATTACTGAAAGCTCGGTATGAGTGGATACATTTAAGGTTGCAAGACTTTAAAATCGTGAGTGAGTATAATTCTGCTATCTTTAAGGTAAGTTCTCTATTAAAATTATATTGAGACACTATCACATATGAGGACTTATTAGAAAAAACATTTTCTACTTTTCACGTTTCAAATGTGGTGCTACGATAACAATACCGTGAAAAGGGTTTTAAGAAATATTCTGAACTAATCACATGCCTACTTGTGGCAGAGCAAAATAATAATAATACTTATTAATGAAAAATCATGAAGCCCGTCCCACTGGGTCAGCTCCACTTTTTGGAAGTGAATGCTGTAGCAGCACATGATAAGTTTGAAAGAAAATAAAATAATTACCGTGGTCGTGGACATGATCGTAAACGTGGACGTGGCAGGGGGCGGAACACTTATCATCATTATGGTGGAAATAAATTGGAGAACAATAAGAGTTCTTAAATTAATCATTCAAAAGGTAAAACTAGTACATGTCACCGATGTGGTATGAGAGGTCATTGGGCACGTATTTGTCGTACGCCAGAATATTTTGTCAAAATTTATCAAGCCTCTCTCAATAAAAGGAAAAATAATGTGGAGGTACACTTAACCTTTCAAAATAATGATGATGAAGCATGTCCCTCAAACAAATGTGATTCTAAGGCGGATCCTGCATATAAAGATGATGATTTTGAAGGCCTAACAAATATTACTCATTTAGAACCTGGAGACTTCTTTGATGATATTGATTGAAGAACTAATCATCTTACTGGGGAATGAATCTATAAAAGTTGTTATTTTTATGTTTACAACTAATTTATTTTTCTTGAGTGTATTTTTCTAATGCATTATGTGTTACTAGTTTTGCATTACTAATGTATTTCTTAATATAATTATTTGTCCGCTTGTCTTTCATATTTCTTATGATGTATTATTTGTATTTTTTATGAAGAATATGAAAATTTTTCAGTCTTCAATTGGACTCAAGATTAATAAAGATGATATATGTCTTCTGGATAGTGCTACAACACATACTATTTTAAAATATAAGAGATACTTCTCTTATTTGGTAATGAAAGAAGCAAACATTAATACAATATCCGGTAGTACAAGATTAATTGAAGGTTCTGGAAGAGCCAATTTATTACTACCAGGAGGAACAAATTTGGATATTGATGAAGCACTATATTGTAGTAAATCTCAAAAAAACTTATTAAGTTTCAAAGATATTCGCAAAAATGGCTATCATATTGAGACTACAAATGATGAAAGATTGAATATCATTATATTACTATAATAACGTCCGGTAAGAAATATGTGCTTGAAATGTTACCCGCTCTTTCCTCCGGCTTATACTATACAAGTATTAGCAAGATTGAAACACATGCCGTAGTAAACAAGAAGTTTACTAATCAAAATAATTTTATTATTTGGCATGACCGATTTGGCCATCCTGGTTCTAATATGATGCGTAAAATAATTGAGAATTCATATGGACATGCAATGAAGAACCAGAAGATTCTTTAATTTAAGAAATTCTCTTGTGCTGCATGTTCTCAAGGAAAATTAATTATTAGACCATCAACTATTAAAGTTAGGATGGAATTCCCTGCATTTCTGGAACATATACAGAGTGATATATGTGGGCCCATTCACCCTTCATGTGGACCATTCAAATATTGTATGGTTTTGATAGATGTATCTACAAGATGGTCACATGTGTGCTTACTATCAACTCGCAATATGGCATTTGCGGGATTGTTGGCTCAAATAATAAAGCTAAGAGCACAATTTCCAGATTATGCAATTAAGACAATTCGTCTTGATAATGCTGGTGAATTTACATCCCAATCCTTTAATGATTATTGTATTTCAACTGGGATAATAATTGAGCATCCGGTTGCTCATGTTCATCCGGTTGTATTTCTCCAATGCTTATGAGAACAAAACTTAACATTTTAATATGGGGTCATGTTATTTTGCACGCATCATCACTTGTGCGGATAAGGCCCACAAGTTATCATAAAGTCTCCCTATTGCAATTGGCTTTTGGTCAGGAGCCAAATATTTTCGATCTTAGGATCTTTGGTTGTGCGATATATGTTCCAATTGCTCCACCACAGCGCACAAAGATGGATTCTCAAAGAAGGTTGGGGATATATATTGGATATGAATCTCCTTCAATTATAAAATATCTAGAGCCGATGACTGGAGATTTATTTATGGCAAGATTTTCTGATTGCCATTTTGATGAATCAGTATATCCAACATTAGGGGAAGAAAATAAGCAGTTGAAAAAGAATATAGATTGGAATTCATTATCATTATCTCATTTAGATCCTCAAACAAATTAATGTGAATAAGAGGTTTAAAAGATTATTCATTTTCAAAATATTGCAAATCAATTGCCATATGCATTCACTGACCTACCAAGGGTGACCAAGTCACGTATTCCAGCTGCTAATGCTCCAATTCGAGTTGATATCCCGGAAGGACAATTAATTAAAGTAAATGAGTCTAAGCCATACTTGAAACGTGGTAGACCAATCAGTTCTAAAGATAAAAATCCTCGAAAAAGAAAAGGAGCAAATGGTCAAAGTGAACATAACACGGGGGTAGTGGCTCAAGAAGAGCCCCAAGACGTAGCAAATGATAAGACCTTAGGGAAGGTCTAGGTACCTGAAAATAATAAGAATTAAGAGATATTAATAAGTTACGTTGCAACCCGGGAAAAGATGGAACCGAAATAATATTGTTATCGATACCATTTTTGCTTATAATGTTGCTGTTGAAATAATGCAACATGATGAGGATTTTGAACCAAAATCTGTCGATGAATATAGACAGATAAATGATTGGCCAAAATGGAAAGACACTATCCATGCAGAGTTAACTTCACTTGGAAAATGTGAAGTCTTCGGACTCATAGTTCGAACACCTGAAGGTATAAAGCCAATAGGATACAAATGGGTTTTTGTGTGAAAACGAAATGATAAAAATGAGGTCGTTAGATATAAAGCGTGACTTGTGGCACAAGGGTTTTCACAAAGGCCTGACATTGATTATATGGAGACATATTCTCCTATAGTGGATGCTATCACCTTCAGGTATCTCACAAACATGGAAATACAAGAAAAACTTGATATGCGTCTAACAGATGTTGTTACAGCCTATTTGTATGGGTCATTAGACATCGAAATTTTTATGCAAGTACCTCAGCGATTTAAAGTACCAGAAGCATATAAAAGTTTTCGAGAAACTTGTTCAATAAGACTTCAGAAATCTTTATAGGATTGAAACAATCAGGTCGTATGTGGTACAATCGCATTAGTGAATACCTATTGAAAGAAGGGTACAAGAATGATCCAATTTGTCCTTGTGTCTTTATAAAAAGGTCTGCATCTGAATTTGTTATCGTTGTGTATGCTGATGATTTAAATATCATTGGAACTCCTGGGGAGCTTCCAAAAACAATAGACTGTTTGAAGAAAAAATTTGAAATGAAAGATCTTGGAGAGACAAAATTTTGTATTGGTCTACAAATTGAGTATATGAAAGATGGAATATTTGTTCATCAATCACATACACCAAAAGGATTTTAAAGCGATTCTATATGGATAAAACACATCTGTTGAGTACCCCGATGGTTGTGAGATCACTTGATATAAAGAAATATCCATTCCGACCTCATGAAAATGATGAAGAGCTTCTTGGTGCCGAAGTACCATATCTAAGTGCAATTGGGGCATTAATATATCTTGCCAATAATTTTCGATCAGATATAGTTTTCTCAGTGAGCTTATTGGCAAGATTTAGTTCTTCGCCAACACAAAGACACTGGAATGGTATTAAACATATATTCAGATACCTCCAATGGACCGTTGATATGAGTTTATTTTAATCAAATGAATCCAAGCCATCATTGATTGGTTATGCATATGTAGGATATTTGTGTGATCCACACAAAGGTCGATCTAAGACATGCTATATATTTACAAGTGGAGGTACAACAATATCGTGGCGTTCAACAAAATAAACTATGATTGCTACTTCTTCAAATCATGCAGAGATAATAGTCACTTACGAAGCAAGTCGAGAATGTGTTTGGTTGAGATCGATAACTCAACACATTCAACAAATATGTGGTCTTTCTTCGAAAGAGAATATTCCAACAATATTGTATGAAGACAACGCTGCATGCATAGCTCAATTGAAAAGGGGATATATCAAAGGAGATAGAATAAAACATATTTCACCAAAATTCTTTTTCACTCATGACTTTCAGAAGAATGGTGAAATAGATGTACAACAAGTTCGTTCAAGTGATAGTTTAGCTGATTTGTTCACTAAGGCATTGCCAACCTCAATATATGAAAAGCTGATATATAAGATTGGAATGTGTCGTCTTCGAGACATTAAGTGATTTTTCATCAGGGGGAGTAACTACACGCTGCAATCTTTTCTTTAACCAAGATTTTGTCCCACTGTGTTTTCCTGGTAAGGTTTTTAATGAGTCAGCAAGCAATGCATATTATAAATAACTATGTGCATCTCATTTTTTTTTATAAGTTCTTAATGAGACACATTATCTTACATGGACATCCAAGGAGGAGTGTTATGAATAATTTGTATATTAGATATTACATTGGATGCCTATATTGTAAATATCTTAAAGATTAAATTTTCTATTTTATAATCCATCATCTTTACTTTTTATGCTTATAAAAAACTATATAACTGTAATGGAAATGTACAAACTGTTTCTATCTCTTGTTAGTTACGTCTTACTGCAATGTTTTTATTTTATAACAATCTCTAATTTAATCACAAGATTAATTCTTATCCCTCGTATTAACTCATCGTTCTTCGAAAGTCGATTCAGCAGCAAAATCCTTTCTCCTGAAATGGCAAGCTCTCTTTCCCTCTTTCATCCCCCAGTACCATTCTACTGCGAACATATGTGTTATATGAATTGCATCATTCAGTAACTCTTATTTGAATTCCTAATTAATTGTGGAAACCACAAATTTATCATCTTTATGATTCCTAGCAGGCTGATTCTCCTCGCAAAAGGTACAAATCTGTTTGTCTAGCTAAGTTTCATATCTGTCTTTTTTATTTTTTTTTGCTGTGTATTTGTTGCAGCGCCTTGCTCCCACTCCGACTTAACTTTCGTTAATTGCAATTTTTTTTGCGTTAGGGTATTTCATCTGTTTTTTCTGGTTGTTTCTTTTTTCATTTTGGTTTGTTATCCGTGTGAAGGGTGAATACATGACTAATTTTAGATGCTCTCATATCTGTATATAGGGGTGGTAAACGGTCCGGTTGGGTCGAATATGAGTGGGTCAAAACGGGTAATTTTTAAAAGCGGATAAATTATCCGAGACGACCCCTATTTGAGACGGATAAAATTTATCCTAATGATATTATCCATGGCTTCTTAAATATGATCAATTCCTAGTCTTCCAAACTTGAGAACTCCAATTTAAGGCTTTACAAACGTAAAAGTTAAACACATTAATTATCCAGTTGATTAATCATTTTCTGAGTTGATAATATGGTTCTCTATCCATATTCGACCCGTGTTTAAATGGTTCATTATCCAACCCATTTTTTAATGGATAATATGGGTGGATAACTATTTTCTTTTAATCATTTTGCCACCTCTGTTTGTATATATGACTGATTTGTCTATTTCTTACCAACTTGTCTCAAGTTGACAAACTTTTAGCTGGCTAAGGCTAATTATCTATTAATTTAAGCATATGTAGCTCATTTTTTCTGTGTTAGTGAGCTACATCGACAAATTTAAAAAATAGGCAAGTATATGTAGCTCTTTTTTATCAAATCAAAAACAACAACAAGGTGATCATTTATCAGGGAATAGTGGTAGCAAGTCATTCATCCTATACATTTCTTTTGCAATGGCAAATAAGGTTCAACTTAAACCAAAAAATTTCCAAATGAAGTGTCTCCCTATATGGTATTCGTAGGTCCTCACACATATTGAATAAAATGATTTTCGGCTAGGTCTTTCTTGAGTTCGGTGTGATCACGATAGAAAGTCAATCTATGGATCAACGTATAATTGCTAAGCATGTTTCAGCAGACATATGTACACAGTCTTAGTAATGCATCTCTATTATCTTTTTTTTGTACACAAGTAAAATCTCCGATGCATTTTCTTTTAAGGCATCAACTTTACTCGTATTAATTTTTATGGAAGTTTTATGAGCTACATATGCTTGCAAAAGATGCCATCGTGCCATCGTTATTCAAGGAACCATCTTAAAGACATATGTCGTTGTTGTCAATTTTTTTTGTGGGTTCAACTGATTAGGACAGAACTGGCTCGATGTTGTGTTTTCTGGACTCCCCAGGTATTCCCGCTCTCCTTCTCCTTGGGAAGAAAAGTCAAGATCTCACTCTCGATCAAGGTCTAGATCCCGATCCAGATCATGGTCAAGGCCAAGAGGAAGATCCAGGTCCAAAAGTCAAGGAAGGTTGAGTGGATTTTTAGCTTCACTCCACCTTTTTTATGTTAACAGCTTCTTTTGGGTTATTCTGATTTTTTCCTCCATGAGTTATTTAGGGCTGAAGTTTCTAATCCTGGAAACACTCTCTATGTGACTGGATTATCTACAAGGGTCACTGAAAGGGACCTTGAGGAGCATTTCTCAAAGGAAGGAAAGGTTGGTTTTTGGTTTACATATTAGCAAGTTGTTTTCTGATTCGCCTGGTTCTGTTTCTGCAATGTTTCTGTGCTCATACCAAGGTTTTCTCTCTTTCAAAATCATCTGTATTGTATCTACTCTTTATAATGAAAGTTTTTTCATTTATGATGATAATCTCAGCAACAACCAGTTTTTTTTGGAGTTTATTGTATGAGCAAAGTCTTGTCAATGCATTTGTCGATACATTGATGTGTTGTGGCATTTTGGCTGGAATCATTTCTCATTATTCATACTTTTAAGACTTGCTGTTGAAGTTTCTCTGTTACTTTCTGTTGACTAGGTGAAGTCAGTTTTTCTGGTTGTGGAGCCCCGTTCTAGTATCTCTCGTGGTTTTGCTTTTATAACAATGGACTGTGTTGAGGATGCTAATCGCTGCATTAAGAACCTTAACCAGTCTGTCCTTGAACGCCGGTACATACAGTGGAGAAGGTGAGCTACTTCTACCTTGATTGGTGAACCATGTTCTGTTGGGTTGCTTTTCTATTTTCGTGACTTGGAGGTTTTCTGGCTATATTCAGAAGACATTACCTCAGCTGTGTTGGCAGCAATCAAAGATGATCAGTTCTATCCCTTGCAACATTATATTCACTCAGCTTGATCAATGGCCCACTAAAACAGCTTTTCACATGCATCTCATCAGCTAAACATAGCAACTATATTGCCCAACAATTATACAACCTCAGCAAATACTTTCAACTCAACTAATCAACGGTCATTATCAACAATCTAATCAGGCTTTTATGGTATCTCAACCCGGCGATTGTTCTATCTCCATCTTTTTAGCTGTTATAAGACATGCAAAAATATTTTACCTGCTTTACGGTACCACTAGCGTGATCTTATATTTCTTAGTATTCTTCATCAAAGATATAACATTTCTTAGTAATGGACATTGTTATGTGCTTCTGCCGCCTTCCTCGCCATTATCTCCAGGTATGGAGAGGTACTTAGAAGACTTAGATTTTTATTGCCAGATTAGTTGAATGTAATGTTCTTCCATTACAAGGAGCGCATTTCCTATTCCTGTTTGTTCTGGATGTAGACATCATATCAGATTTTAGAGAATAAGACAATATATCTGTTTTTCAGTCTTGAAGAAAATGCCGAGGATTTGGAAATGTTATATTTCTTCCATTACAAGGAGTACATTATCTAGAATACAGTACCCGGACTAGATAACCCATTTGTTCCTGTATGTTAACATCATAAGTTCAGACTTTACGTATGAAATAATATATTTGTTTTCCAGTCTCGTAGAAAACGCTCAAGGACTCCAACACCTGGTCATTATCTTGGACTTGAGAGCACATGGGGTGATGGTAAGCTTCTGATGCTATGTAAGTTCGTATTCTATCTTCTGACTAAATTATGGAATCTCTGAGGTTTTCATTGCTTTGGCCAAAGGTTATCGTGGTGATCGTGGTGGGTATCATGGCCGTGATGACTATGGGTTTCGAAGACCTCCAAGGCGCTCGCCACATAGAGGTGTATGAGGTTATTCTCCTAGGCGCTCTCCTTATGCTGGAAGGTCAAGATGTATGCAATCCCGGTCACATTCTCCTTATGAGAGGAACTATCACCGTAGTTATAGATAGGGGTTTCACAAGGCATATCTGGTCAACTCTTTGCCAATGAAAACTGCTTGTAAGGATCTATAAATTTGATGTGGACTAGAATTGAGGGTGTAAAGTGTTACAGTAGCAGTGAATGAATGTTGTACTTGTATGCGTGATGTGCCTGTCACCTATCCCTATCATTAGCTTATACCTGTAATGTCGATAAAGCTGTAATCTTTCTGAAGCTCTCCTTCGTTACATGTCATTTTGTTGTTGGCGCGGACTTAGCGGTGGTTTAAGAAATCTGTTGGTTCAATTTTTCCTGCCTGGTGACTTTCTGACGTGGTTTGGCTTGTCACGGTTATCGCCCTTGTACCTACGGACAACAGCGATTTGATTTTTTTCCCCCATAAGATAATAGGGTGAAATTAATTATCTCGTTACTCAATTACTTGTAGTTATGATCGTTCTGCTTCAACAATTCTCATAATATTTATCGTCTTTTAGCAAAATGTCTATGTTCTTGGCGTCGTTGAGGTGGTTGCCGAGATTCTTTTCTGTGGCATGTAGGGGTGGTTGGAGGTTGGAGCATTATCAACCTCTGTGTGTAAGCAATTTTACCCCTGAGCTTGCGCCTTGGATTACTACTTTTAAAAAGAAAACGTACACTTCACCTTCTAATTGCTTTCTGGTATGCCTTAGTTGAACGGTCGAACCAAATAGTGACCTGAGCGGCCACTTATTTCATTTATTTCATTTCTAGCCTTTGTTGCCACTAGTAGGACACAGAAAGAAGTAGGCAACAAGAAGAAAAGAAAAGCAACGAAAGTTGAGGCCGAGAATAGCGAATAGTGAGTTTTTACCATAGGGTTTTCACGTTAAAATGTTGCTGTGTAGTTTTATAGTTTTATTTGTCCCTTGGATTATTTTTTCTGACATAACAATCAACGGTGTTCTTTGGAAATGGGGCCTCCTTTATCCTTACTGTATAGGGTAAAATTTGGCTCGTAACGTCCCACGCCGCGTGGGCACGTCTCTTACGATAAAGGCAACCCAAATAAGGGCACGGCCCAAGTTGGTAAGAAGAAGCGACGTCGTTTAGTACCTAACCTTTTTACTGAGCGGAAGTCACTAACTTTTGTACCTTTTGATTATTTCGATTTCGAGGGAGGTCTCCTACTATATAAAGGAGACCTTCCTATTGTAATATGGATGCTCATTATTCTCGGATAATACAACTTCTCTCTCTATCTCTATCTCTTTCTTGGTTTTCCAACTATTGCTTCTCTCTTAAGCTAAGTCCATTTTTCACACTTTCAGATCTACAACAATCTAAAAACAATAATCATCTTTTGGGCTCATTATATTTGATTACGATTTACCCTAATATATTTTCGATTGTTTTTAAGCTTATCAAGTACGAGTATAATTTTTGAGCTAAAAATTTGGCGCCGTCTGTGGGAATTTCGAGAATCATAACCATAGTTTGCACGTAGAGAACTATCGAAAACCCTTTTTTACAACACACAAACGAAAAATGGCTGACAATAACGCAAGAATGAAAGCGATAGCGGATGTTGCAACGAATATCATCGGTCCTCTCAACGAAGCATGTGAATAAGGGGTTTTGATTGCAACCCCTAGCACCACCACAAGTTGAGAAATCCCACCTCCACTACCCTATGATCTAACGATCTTGCGGGAAAAAGACGCCTCTACTTCCGCAACTGAAGAAGCACCCCAGAGGTCAGGAAACTACTGGAAGAGTGGTTAACAAACACTCTAAGTGGCTTGGTTAAAAAGTCACCCCAAAATAATGTTAGATGCATGCCTATAGCAGGCCTTGCTGCAGCCGAAGGTGAATCCGAGATCGTACGAGCAAACAATGCACTTGTCAATACTCGGGAAAACGGTGGCATGCTCACAGCCATCCTCAAGAAGATGGAAAACAAAAACAGGTCACGGATGAAGGAACACCAAGAGAGGGCGGACAAGATCCCTGGTGCTCCCAAGCTGCTGCTCAATCGTGATGTGGAGGTTTGTTGAACAACCCTACACGGAAGAGGCTGCACCATACTCCATCCCAAAAACCTTCAAAATGCCTCCTTATTTGAGAGTGTACGATAGAACTACAGATCCCGAGGACCACTTGATCCACTACATCACTGCTGTAAAAGGTAACGACCTATCAAAAGAACAGGTACAATCTGTGCTGCTGAAGAAGTTCAGTGAAACACTAACAGGAGGAGCATTGACCTGGTATTCCCAGGTACCGGCCAAAATCATTTCTATGTTCGAGGAGATGGCAGACAAGTTTGTCACCGCCTATGTAGGATCAACGAAAGCAGAAGCGAGGGTCCGACATCTTCGCTGTTCGCAAGCCACAGGAGAAGGACTCAGGGACTTCCTATCCAGGTTTAACAGAGTAAGGATGAGCCTACCAAACTTGTCGGAAGGCATGGCGGTCGCTGCTTTCTAGAACGGGTTAAGCAGGGACGGCTCGATGGTAACCAAAAAACTACTAAGTCGTCTCATGAAGTACCCGCCCACCATGTGGGAAGAGATTCACAATGCCTATTACATTGAGGTACGTGCAGATAAGGACGACCTCTACGGGCCGACCCAACGTTTAACAACAATACACCTAGAAATCAGGAGGGACCGACGCAATGAAGGACGACGGGAACAAGTCCCACGTCCCAATAGGGAGAGACACCAACCCTACATCAGATCCTCTCACCCACCTCCACCCAGGCACACAGACGCACTACAGCAACATGTCGCTCCACTACAAAATGACAGAGGTATGCCACCTTTATTATCTGCCCATAATTCTTGTGTGTCCCCTTCAGAGATAGTGTACGCACTTGAGAAGCTAGCCAACAAGGTGAAATGGCCGACAAGATGAAGTCGGAACCCGTCACCAGAAAATCAAATGTCTTGTATGAGTTCCACCAGGAGCGAGGGCATAAAATCGAAGATTGTATAGGCCTACGGCAAAAGGTGGTCAGGATGTTGAACCAAGGGTTGCTGAGAAAGCTGCTCGGTGACAAAGGAAAAATCAACTTTGCACGTGGACGGGAGAAGCCCCACGGGCTACCAAAGCCGCCTTTATCAACACGCACGATCAACATGATCATCAGAAATGGCAACGACTCAGCGATCAATCACGTCAAGTTCACCACTACGCACAAGCTGAAGTGAATTATCGCCCACGAACGGTACGACGACTTCAAGATAATATCACCTTCGATAAGTATGATGCCGGCGGTTTGTCTTTTCCTCATTACGATGCTTTAGTTATCACTTTATGTATCGATGATACGGATATTGAAATAATTATGATCGATGACGGTAGCGGCGCCTGTATTATCCACCCGAGGGTCCTGGTACTATTGGGACTCAAGGGGTAAGATAATACTGTATTGCATAACACTAACTGGTTTCAATAATGCAGTAGAACGAACCTCCGGCGAGATATCGCTCGTCCTAGCAGGGGGAGTCATGCTAGAAATGACTTTCCACTTGATGGACCAGGAAATGACATACAACGCCATCATCGGATGCCCATGGATACACGCCATGAGAGCGATCCCGTCAAGCTTCTATCAAATGATCAAATTTCCCACCCCATGGGGAGTATTCAGCATTCGAGGCGAGCCTTGCACCGCTTAGGAATACTATAAAATAGCTCAAGAATGCGCCCACACCAAACGGCTAAAAGGGGCGAGCGCAGATGCATAGTAATCAGCTATGTCGGGGACTAAGGTCTACCCCACAGAGAATGCCATTAAAGACCCTGATTTCTTAGAAGCCTGCAAGGCTACGGTCGAAGACCTCGACCCAGTCCAACTAAACAACGAAGACCCTTCAAGGAAAACTTACATCGGGCACAACCTCTCAAATCCAAGTAAGTATCGTGAATTATTATCTAACCAAGCTGACCTGTTTGATTTTTCCCATTCAGATATGCCAGGGATCCCGTGAGAAATCGCCACTCACAAGCTGAACGTCAACCCATTACACCCGGCCGTGCGGCAAATGAGAAAAAATTTAAACGCCGCTATCAACGAAGCGGTCAACGAGGAAGTGGACAAACTTCTGGCTAACGGCTCCATCAGCGAATCAAAGTACCCTCAATGGGTCGCTAATGTCGTCATGGTTAAAAAGAAAAATGGGAAGTGGAGAATGTGCGTAGACTTCAACGACTTGAACAAGGCGTGCCCAAAAGATTCCTTCCCACTTCCCCACATCGACCAACTGATAGACGCGACCGCAGGGCATGAGCTGCTAAGTTTCATGGACGCATACTCTGGCTACAATCAAATCATGATGGCCGAGGAGGACCAGGAAAAAACAACTTTCATCACCCACCAGGGAACACATTGCTACAAGGTAATGCCCTTCGGGCTCAAAAATGCAGGAGCCACATACCAGAGGCTAGTCACTAGAATGTTCTAAGAGCAACTCGGTAAGACATTGGAAGTCTATATTGATGATATGCTGGTAAAATCGGCACAGAAGGAAGACCATATCGGCCACCTAAAAGAGGCCTTCGAGATATTAAGGAGGTACGGGATGAAGTTGAACCCCGAGAAATGCGCTTTCGGTGTGGCCTCAGGGAAATTTTTAGGGTTACTCATATCGCAACGAGGCATCGAGGTCAACCCAGACCAGATCAAGTCGATAGATGCAATACCTGAGGTGCTGAGTAGCAAGAAACATGTACCGAAGTTGACGAGGCGTATAGCCGCCCTATCCAGATTCATATCACGGTCATCCAATAGGTGCCATAAATTTTTCAACGTGACTAAAAAAAGACCAAAGGCTATGATCAGTGCGGACTCAATCCTAAGAAAGAGCGGGCACGAATACTTTTACCCGATAGTGGTATCGGGATCGATTTTCCACAGAGAGCTTCGATTTGGAGTTAAGTATTTGCTAAGCCTAAAAGTGCATTTTGGATCCTAATTGATCTTCTAACATTTTTGGTTTTCTTTTTTGTAATAACTACAATTTATCAACTCCAATTGTAAATTAAGTTATGCCAAAATTATGATTCTAAGTTGTATGCAATATAGAGAAAGGCGCTAGGGTCGTGACATGTACCTAGGTGGTCAACTAACGGGTAGAGATTCCTAATGCAAGAGTGATGAATATGGGACTTATGCTATAACTGTTGCACTCTTGCACCCACTCTCACACCTCTAGGTAGAGATAGTGATTTTTCCCAATTGACTCTCTCGAGACCAATTGGGTAGGCTAATTTGCCCAAGCAACTTATGGTTTAAGTTGGGTAATTACTCTCTCGAGGTTTAATCCGTTAATTGGGACTACCATTCTCATGGGTCCATCCCAATTCCTTGTTGAAATTAATCTTGGGCTCATAGATTTTCTTTATCAAGAAGATTCAAGACCCACTAAGTTAGACTTAGTATTTGCAACTACCAAATCTTATTGAAAACATAAGATTAATCCAAATAACAAATACCCAACATCATTCATGCACTAAACAATCACACCCATTAATTACCCACACTAGGGTTGAGCCATAACCCTAGCTAATGGGTTTAGATAGATATAGTAGTAACAGAAATTAAAGAAACAATAGATGAAATTGACATAATAATTAACTACAATGATAATCTACTTGAATCCACTTTAAAACTAGAAGAAATTGCCCAAAATAGGCTAACAATATGAAGTCCCGAACTCAACGGCTATTCTCAAAAGCAAACTTCACCTAAAAAAGTAAAATGTTCTATTCATACTACACAGGGAAAACCAGACAAAAATACCCCTGAGGGTCTGGCGCGGACCGCGTACAAATGTCATGCGGCCGCAGAGGGCAATAAGTCTTTAAGTCTTGCTTCTGGAACTAGGGGATATGGACCACAAATATGTGTCACGCGGCCGCATAGGCTGAGACACGCGGACCGCGTAGAAATGGGATGTGGCCACGTAGCAAAGTTTGCCCAAACTTGGACTCTCTGAACTTTTACCCACGTGGACTGCACCGCTTTGATGTGCGGCCGCGTGGACTCTTGCCTTGATTTTCAGGGTCTCTGAACTTCCTTTAGTGCGGACCGTGTGGAGGAGATTGCGGACCGCGTTGCTTTACTTCAAAATTGCAAGGTCTATACACTCACCTGCGCGGCCCCGTGGCAAATAAGTGCAGACCGCGCAGGGTAGCCTTGATAATACTCAGCCTCTGAACTTTCCTACGCGGCTGCACACCAAATCAGTGCGGTCCTCGCAGGTCATCTTGTTTCCCACTTCAGTTGTCTTTTGACACTTGGTAGATTTCACTCCTTTTGGAGTCGATCTTTCATGTTTATCATCTTGTCGCTCAAACCTACAATAAAGTAATTTTTATAAGCATTTTGTAACTAATATATGACAATTAATGCACAAATCATAGGTAAGAATAGGTATAAAACATGTAGAAATCACAGTTATCATTCTACGGTGGAACGAGGAATGCGTCGAAGCCTTGATAAAGCTGAAAGCGTACTTGTCTTCGCCATCCTTGCTGGTCAAAGCAAGCCCAGGAGAACCCCTGTTTGTGTATCTGGCCATATCTGAGGTCGCTGTTAGCGCTGTCCTAGTTTACGAAAGCAAAGGTACACAATCCCCTATCTACTACATTAGCAAAACCTTAGTGGATGCCGAAACTCGGTACCTACACCTCGAGAGATTAGCGCTGGCACTAGTAGTAGCTTTACGAAAGCGACGGCCTTATTTTTAGTGCCACCCCATAAAAGTGGTAACGACCTTCCCATTAAGGAGCGTCTTACATAAGCCCGAATTATCGGGCCGGCTCGCAATATGGGCCATTGATCTCAACGAGCATGACATCTCGTATCTTCCGAGAAACGCCATCAACTCGCAAGTCTTGGCCAATTTTATAGCCGACTTTAGCGCAGAAATCCTGCCAATAGCAGAATTTGAGGTCCTCTAAACCGATGGCGTCGCCAATGCATCAGGGTCAGGACTGGGACTCATCCTCAAGGTCCCTACGAGAAAAACAATTCGCCAGTCCATACGATGCCCTGAAATGACTAACAACGAGGCCGAGGATCAGTTCGTTATTACAGGTATGAAACTGGCCATCAAATATGGGGCTCGCTGACTCATCCTTCACTAAGATTCCCAACTCGTAGTAAACCAAGTCACTGGGACTTACCGGATCAAAGAACAAAGATTGCCAAAATACCAGTCAAAAATCCGCAGGTTAATGGTTGAGTTCGATGAATGCCGCTTCGAACAGATCCCAAGGGCACAAAATTCGAGGCAGACGGTCTAGCAAAGTTGGCTACGACCACTAAAAACTTGAAAAAAGAAAACGTGGTCACCATCTTCCATTCCGCCATTGATCACACCGAGGTATTCTCTTTAAATTTAACTTGGGACTGGCGCAACCAGTTTGTATCCTATCTGCAGGACGGGACGCTGCCACCGGACAAAAAAAGGGAAAAGAAACTTCGCATACAAGCTGCTCGGTATTGCTTGATAAACAATGACCTCTACAAAAGAACGTTTGGCGTACCCTTAGCCAAGTGCCTAGGGGCGCACCAAACATGGACGGTACTCTAAGAAGTGCACGAGGGCCACTGCGGTGCCCACACAGGCAAGCGCGCCCTTGTGTGATGCATCATACGGGCCAACTACTACTGGCCCACCATAAAGAAGGAGGTAGGAGAATACATTCGCCGATGCGAACAATGCCAAAAATACACCCCCATGATACACTAACCAGGAGAGCCCCTCCATTCAGTCACCTCCCCATGGCCTTTCATCAAATGGGGAATGGATATAGTCGTCCCCCCTACCCGCAGGACGGGGAAATGTACGATTTTTATTAGTTTTATCTGACTATTTCTCTAAGTGGGTAGAAGCAGGTGTGTACAACAAATACGCGAACAGGAGGTGATCGCCTTCATATGGAAAAATATAATATGTCGTTTCAGCATCCCTAAAGAAATCAGTTGCGACAACTGACGACAGTTCATCGGTCAAAAAACGACCGAATTCTTCGAGAAATGGCGCATCAAGAGGATACTTTCCACGCCATATAACCCCGCCGCTAACGGCCAAGCAGAATCCTCCAACAAAATAATATAAAAAATATTGAAGAAAAAGCTCGAGGAATCCAAAGGGCTATAGCCCGAGTTGCTGCCCGAAGTGTTGTGGGTGCACCGGACCATACCCAAATCCAGCACGGGAGAAACACCGTACTCGCTGGTCTACGGAACCGACACGGTCATACCCGTCGAAGTCGATGAACCAAGCCTAGGATATTCACACAGCAGTGGAACATAAAATGACACAAACAGGCTCCAAGACCTTGACGAAGCTGAGGAAAGGAGAGAAATGGACCATATCAGAATGGTTGCCCAAAAACAACAAGTCAAAAGATACAACAACAGGAGGGCCAAAATAGGACCACTCAAAGTGGGAGACTATGTCCTCAAGGCCAAGACATTGGCATCCAAAGTCCCAAGTGAAGGAAAATTGGCAACCAACTGGGAATGACCCTACAAAATCACAGCAGTAGCCAGCAAAGGAGCATTCCAGTTGGAAACAATGGAAGGAAAAATGCTCTAACACAATTGGAACGTTTCCCACCTCAAGTATTTCCAATTCTGAAAGGCGTCTCTTGAGTCGTACTCTTTTTTCCCTTACCCGAGTTTTGTCCTAATTGGGTTTTCTCTGGGAGGTTTTATACGAGGCGGCAAAGGAAATGCTTGGTGATATTTGCGGCACAAGTTTACCATATCAACCTCTCCTTATGACCTTCAAGCCCATATGATAAAGGGACTAGACTAGCTTGATCTCCAATGTACGAAAGGCTACCGCCATCTCCTATGTATAAAAGGCTACGACCATCTCCAATGTACGAAAGGCTACGACCATCCCCAATGTATGGAAGGCTACGACCATCTCCAATGTATGAAAGGCTATGGCCATCTCTAATATACGAAAAGGCTACAGCCATCCCCAAAGTACGAAAGGCTATGACCATATTCAATGTACGAAAGGCTACGACCATCTCCAATGTATGAAAGGCTAAAACCATCTCCAATGTATGCAAGACTACGACCATCTCCAACGCACAAAAGGCTACGTCCATCTCCAATGTACGAAAGGCTACGACCATCTCCAATGTACGAAAGGCTACGACCATCTCCAATGTATGAAAGGCTACGGCCATCTCCAATGTACAAAGGGCTACGACCATCCCCAATGTATGAAAGGCTACGACCTTCTACAGAATATAAATGGCTAAGGCCACTGCCACCAATGGTCGACCTAGATTCGACTACGGTAAATAAATGACTCGACAACAATCGAAGTCGCCTACATGGCTAAGGCCATCAATTCTATCATGGCTAAGGCCATCAATTCTATCATGGCTAAGGTCATCAATTCTATCATATCTAAGGCCATCAATTCTATCACGGCTAAGGCCATCAATTCTATTACGGCTAAGGCCATCGCCAATGACGGTCGACCCAGATTCGACTACGGTAAGTAAACGACTCGACGACAGTCAAAGTCGCCTACATGGCTAAGGCCATCAATTTTGACATGGATAAGGCTAGCGATTCTATTTTGGCTAAGGCCATCACCATCAACGATCGACCTAGATTCGACAACGGTAAGCAGACGACTCAACGATAGTCGAAGCCTCTCATGCCGACCAAGCTTAATCTACGGCTAAAAGCATGAAAATAACAACTAAAAATGCAACGAAAGCTCTAAGGAACGAAAGAAAAACAGCAACGGCAAAAAGTCATATTTCATTATCTCCAAAGATATACATACATCTGGCCTTAGAAAAAGTCCCCATCTACAAAAAAAATATATACATAAAAGTCTTAAGATCCTTCACCGCTCCGCCCATCATGAACCGCCTGGTCACCGTCTGGTCCGTTTCCATCAATTGGAGTTCAAACGGTTGACGTCCTCAGAGATACAACCCTCCTTATTAGTCGAGTCAAAACTATAACTGGTCGCTTCACGAGCAACACGGGTTAAGTGCCGTTGCCTTTTGACTTCTGCCTTGGAAGCTCAACCTGCCACCAAAAACTCCTCAAAAACGACCAACCAGGCATCATGATACACCCACATCTCATGTGCGTCACGATGCACAGCATCTTGTGGGGCAGTTCGCCTGAGAACTTCAACCTCGACCGTCCTAGCATCAAGCTCAGCTGTAAGGGCCTTGACCTGGGTCCCCCGTTCCGCAGCCTCTGACGCTATTCCACGGCTTATCTCCAACTCCTCTTCTTTTGACTAGAAAAGGGTCTCCTGCTTGATGTTTCGAGCCAAAGCAGCCATCTGATGCTCATCAATCTCCTCCAGGTCGGCCGCTCTCTTCTTCAAAAGAGCCTCTGATTCCTCAAGACCCTCATAGAACATCCAAAACTGGGGGTCCTGCTTAATCACGTCTGCCAACGCCTGATGCTTGGCATGACACTCTTTATATTTCTTCTCCATTTTATTGAAGGTGGCCGCCTTATTTTGTTCACGCCACCTCGTCTCCACCTCAAAGATGAGGGTCTGAAAAGACACGCATCAGTACGTAACAAAATCGTTTTTACGACTCAAACAAAAAACTATAAGATACCTGCAAAGCTGCGCCAACTATCCATATCGACAAATTCCTGTTGCTAACATTTCTCAACGTCTCGTGTTCCGCAGCCGCACATAACAAGGTCATATCTGCTGCGGCTTGCTCGTTGTCTTCTAATAAATTATACCCACCATGGATCACGATACGGCGTGTAGACCTGCCTTCCTTCATCTCCACGCGGGCTGAGCCCCCTGTTGCTTCTCTAAAAGTGACTTCAGAGTCTTTCCTCTCAATCTCCACGGCTTCTCCCCTAACTGCAGAAGGCGACCCGCCTCCTAAGGCACGGGCCGAGTGGACGGCGGCAGCTATTCTCTGAGGAGCCATTCTCCCTGAACGAATGGCCTCTGCCATAAAAACTAGCCTCGGCTCTTAGCGGGGCCCACTAGGCCTCGCACCCTCAGTTGTAATTCCCTTGCCAGTAATCAGTCGCGCCTCTTTCTCTCCGGCGACTCTTCTTCTTCAGAAGCCATCTCCATGGGAGCGACTTCAGGTACTGGCACATGAACGGTTTCAGGTGACGTTATTGGTAAGACCTTAGGTATGTTGGAAACACGTTCTGAATGCAATATACTAAACGTGTGTTCTTTTGTATAGGTTTTGATGAATGACAAACGAAGCGAAAATTGATATATGACGAAGTTCAAGAAACAAGCGCACAATTGATATACATCGAGATTCAAGCTCAAGACAAAGTTTTATAGTTTAAATTGAGTCATTCTTAATTGTGATCTTGATCCTACAACTTGACTCGTAACATGGCTTCTCTCATAAAACTATTTTCCAAAATCATGCATATTTAATTTAATGCTAAATGATTTTAAATCATGCATATTTTCATTAGTCAAAATGATTTTTAAATGCCTCTGAAAACTGGACTATGATAATCGATTATGTACTAATGATAATCGATTGTTTTAAGCCAAGACTGCATGACAATCGATTGTGAATTAATGACAATCGATTGTGTTAAGGTAGTGAACATCAGGTTTCTTCAAACCTGCATGACAATCGATTGTGAACCTTATGACAATCGATTGTGATGAGGCAGTGTCCATCAAAGTTTTTCAAAACTTAGAATAATCGATTGTGAAGCTAATGACAATCGATTGTGAAGAGACAATGTCCTTCAGATTTTTCAAAGTCACAAAATAATCGATTGTGAACTAATGACAATCGATTGTGTTGAGGCAGTGACTTCCAGTGATTTTCAAATTTATTAAATAATCGATTGTGAGTATATAACAATCGATTGTCAAGAGACAGTGTCTAAAATGTTTTTCAAAAACTGATAAGTAATCGATTGTTGACTTTGTGCAATCGATTGTGAAGCTGACCGTTGTCGTAAAGTTTTCAAATACCGTCAGGTAATCGATTATTGATTCTGTATAATCGATTATTGTGATTAAAATCCGGAAAAGATTTTTTGAACGTTATTGTGTAATCGATTATTGATTTGGTATAATCGATTGTTTTGATTAAAATCCGGAAAAGATTTTTTGAACGTTGCTGAGTAATCGATTGTTGATTCTGGACAATCGATTGTTTGTGGTAAAATCTGGAAAGGATTTTTTGAACGTTGCCAGTAATCGATTATGGATTGTAAGTAATCGATTATCAAGCGTAAAATCTGGGATTGAATTTTGATCTGACTGGCAGACAATCGATTGTTGGGGTTTGACAATCGATTGTCAGTGAGTAAAATCAGCAACTCTTAATTGGCAACTAGGCAACGGTAATGCCAAGTTTTTCAACTATAAATACAGCTTCATTTCAGTGTTTTAAACACAACAACATACTACAACTGATCATTACATTGCTATAAGCTTGCATACTTTTGTTTATCATTTTATATTCAATTTCATAAAGCTTTTGAGAGCCATATTCTTGTCCAAAGTTGTTGTGATCCAGAGCTTACTTCTTTTACTCATATCTACTCATTAAGGAGTATTTTGTTTGAGTGTTTTAGTGTTGTATACACTTGTAAGAGAATTGTAATTCTCTTGTTGTAAGGAACTTGTGTTTCCTTGGTTGAAGTCTTGGAGTGTTGTAACTCCGAGCAAAGGTGTTGAGGCTTGCGTCCTCAAGTTGTAAAGGTTTGTTAAGCACCCGGAAGCTTGACACGTTAGTGAAAATCTCGAGAGAGTCTCTCGGGACTGGAATAGCCACACGTTGTGGTGAACCAGGATATATCTGTGTGTAAGTTATTATTTATCGCACTTATTTACTTCCTGCAAATTTTAATTTCCGCAAGTTTACGCTAAATTTTATTATAACGCTATTCACCCCCCCTCTAGCGTTAAGCGTATTATCTAACAAGGTATCTCTACAGAAGCAGCCTCAGGCTGCGCCTCAGATACAGCCACCGATGTAGCCCCCTGCTGAGGGGTCGAAATGGGGTTGTCTCTAGGCGAGCCTCCAAAAGATATATCTTCCCCATTAGATTCGAACTCTACCCTAGACGTGCCAGCATCGGTTTTCTTCTTCTTCGCCTTTGTAGAAGCACCCCGACCTGCCAAACGAAAGTACATTGAGTAAAAGGTCTCCAAGCCAAAACAGAGCGAAAGAGAAGAACAGAGAAGGTCGTTACCAGTTGGGCCGTATAACCTATGAAACTCAGCCCAAGTGCAGCATCTTTCCGCCTACAGTATCAGCCCCGCCACCCACGATCTAATGTCGTCAACGGGACAAGGCGAGCGATCCATCACTACAGGAAAAAAGAAAGTAAGTAAGAATGATCGATCGACCAAAACAAGGCGTCACAAAATTACATACAAAGATACTTACATACCGCGTTCCACGTCTCTGGGAACCATTCGGATTTGGATACCAGATGGCTCGTCCTAATATAAACGAATTTGCGCCAAAAGTGGCGGTTAGCTTTATCGTCAGCCCTCACCACAAAGCTCTTTTTACCACGGATCCTCAAGTGGAGAATGGTACCTCTCATATATCTAGGGCTAAAGATCTGCAGCAGGTGGTGAACAGAAACGACGATCTCGGCCTCACCCGCAAGCGTGGTAAGAATTCGACACACCTTCAGGGCATACGGTGTGAGCTGAGCCGGGCACACATGATAAAAGCGGTGAAGCTCTTGCGACGGAGGGTTAAGAGAAAAGCTATATCCAATCCTAAGCACGAGTTCATAGAACATATAGAACCCGAGCCTATGCACATTGGCATAGTCCGTCCCGTCCGGAGCCATTTCAACATGGCCTAGGATGTTGTACGTAGTTCTGATGGCATCTAGGTGAGACTGATTCAACTCACTATGCTCCCCGGGATAAGATGGGCATGTCGATTTGAAGTATTTGCAAACACTCAGGTCCTTCGAAAGAACATTATCCACCATTAAAGAAACGAGGGAATTTTCCACTTCTTCCCCTTCACCATCGGAGGAAGGCGGAACTCTAGAAGGAGCGTTGTCCTTGGCCCTTCCGCTTTCTTGGCGACACATCACCATGATATGATTTATAAGAAAAGGAGTTAATAAAAAGATACGATCCTTAGAAATGATAGTTCTCTAACGATGCAAAGATTACCAGAAAGAAAGATGAAGAAAGAGACAAAGGGACACTCTCTATAGGTTCGAAAGGTGAATCCCATTGAACCACCCCTCTATTTATAGGAATAAGATACGCAGAAATCGAAGAGGCACAATTCAAAAACTGACACAGGAAACCAAAACATCACATCATGCTCTGAACAATCTCGGGAACAATTATAATGATGACGCATGTGACTAGTGACGTCACTCTAAAAAGGGGGTCGCATGTTAACGTCTCAACAAATATTATCCACGCTCATGCTATTTGAAAGAGGCGCCCATGGGTGCGGCCAAATTTTCGTAAAAACAAATCATGCATGTATGTCCATTGAAGACGGTCATCGAATGCGTCTCCAACAAACGGGGACTAACTGTATAGGGCAAAATTTGGCTCATAATATCCCCACGTCGAGTGGGCACATCCCTTACAATAAGGGCAGCCTAAGTAAGGGCACAACCCAAGTTGCTAAAGAAGAAGCGACGTCGTTTAGTGCCTAACCTTTTTACTGAGTGGAAGCCACCAACTTTTATACCTTTTGATTATTTTGAATGTGGTCTCCTACTATATAAAGGAGACCTTCACATTGTAATAGGAATGATCATTATTCTCAGATAATACAACTTCTCTCTCTATCTCTATCTACTTCTTGGTTTTCCAACTATTGCTTCTCTCTTCCATTTTTCACACTTTCAGATCTACAACAATCTAAAAGTAATAATCATCTTTAGGTCTCATTATATTTGATTACAATTTACCCTGATATATTTTTGATTGTTTTTAAGCTTATCAAGTACGGGTATAACTTTTGAGCTAAACACTTACCATTGTACCTTTACCATAAATCATGTTGTAGGCATATAAATTTTATTAAAATTAAATCCATAAAATAATTTAGATTATATTATAAATTCAAGATGTATTGGTCCAAATAAATATCATGGGCTAATATAATTAAATTAATTAAATTGTCCAATATATATGAATTAAATAAATAAGTCTTAATCCATTGGGCTAGTCAATTTAATTAGGATAAAGTGATGAGCCCACTTCATTAAGCCCAAGATGACATCTTCCTAGAGGCCCAGTTTGGTGCCACGTGTCAAATGACGTATGCGCCAAGTCAAATAGAAGAGCCAATAGGATCATGCCACGTGTCAAAATAACAAGGCATGCCTAATCACACTGAAAGGCCAATGAAATCGTGCCACGTGTGCAAGTGACATGTTCTGGCCAATCAAATGCCGCCATGTCACTCTTTAATTTGATTGGTCGAAAAGAGTTTGTTCTTATCACAACTCCTCCATTTCACAACTATAAATAGGGGTGTTCATAACTCAGAAAAGACACTGAAAGTTATAACAAGAAGCAAGAGAGAGCTCGTAGATCAAACGCTGCAAATTCCTCCACAACTTTCAAGCTTCAAGAAATCAAGTTCAAGCTCAAGAACGGAGAACAAATCAAGTTCAAGTCCAAGCAATTAAGTTCAACCTCAAGAATAAGATTCTCGTTCGTGGCGACAACAATACATTCAAGATCAAGCTCAAAGGCCCTTAAATTTATTTACCATTAAAAAGAAGAATCAGAGGATTCATAGAGATTGAAATACTCAAATATTCAAAATAAAATACTGCGATAGTTACAATATTTTCGGTCTTGATTTTATTTTCTCGACGCCAAATTTATTGTCTACACATGCATAAGCACCAATTACAGGCACTGCAGGTGAGTTGCATGTATCCTAATAAAAGTGATTACAACCATATTGTTTAGTGCAGGATGGCCCTGTTAGTAAACTGTATTTGTAAAAAAAATTTAGAAATATAAATTAATATAAACAGAAATTATGATAAATAGAAATGACATAAACAGAAATGATCATAAACAATTCGAGCCCACTGAATTCACAGTGTCTCCTTAAGGAATTTAATCCCCTTCTAGCACCCAAGGTTATGGATTATTTCCTCCCAGGGTAGAACAAATTACACACTAGTGTAGTAGTACTCCAAATGCCAGTGTTTCAATGAACACAAAGATCAGTACAAAATTAAACTTACTTTTTTGCTTTGTTTTATGCTAAAAGTATGCAGAAGAAGGAGAAGAAACTAAAAAATTCATAGTAAAATTCTGAGCAGAATAGTGTTGTATTTATAGCTAAAATTTGGGCTGGAATCTGAAGAGGTGCAACTCTTCAGAATGGTTGTTTCTGCAAAACTACAATTACATTAATGGCTATTTACTCAACAATAAAGACGGAGAATTGATGGGTAGTTAATTTTCTGTTACAAAAATAGAACAACAGATTGTATTAAATTCGAAGCCGAAGCCGAGCCGAGCGAGCGACGACGACGACGCGAGGCTTGCTTTCTTCTCACCTTTTTAAGAGCTAGAAGAAGAGCAACTGCTTATAAACCCATAAAAAATCTCTTCCTCTTCCAATATGTCATATGCCCAGGGGGAAACTTGAAATTTCACTGAAAATTTTCATTTCTCTCCATTTTTCATTCACCATCTTTTAAGTATTTAATATATTAATTAAACATCTTAAAACCTCAACAGGTCCAACTCCAACGCCACTTGGCATTTGCATCATTCTGTTACAAAAACAAGGATTGACGAGCTTATCAAGTTTTTGAATAGCTTTTCAAAGCTCATTAGTTAATCGGACATCGAACACAACTGTTGAATAAGGAAACAATAGATACTATAGTAGGGGTGTATATCGGTCGGATTGGTTCGAATTTTACAATTATCAAAATAAACCAATTGTGTCAGATTATTAAATGTAAAGACCAAACCAAACCAATAAAACTCGGGTTTTCACGAGTTTTCGGGTTATTAGGGTTTTTTCAAGTAAAATCTTCGTAGAACAAAACATATAAATTGTGCTCAAAATATTTCTTTAATCCTAGTAAGATACAACTATATTAAGTATTTTTCAAAAAAATGATACAAAATATGAGATGTATCACGACATTATCCTAAAATATTCAATAATAAAGACAATAAAATTATGTAATATAAATATTGCCAATTAAAAAACCATAATAAAAATAAATATAATCTAAAAGTACTAAGTCATGCTAAAATAAGTATACTAATAAGGGAGTATTAATTACATGACTAAACGCTAAAGAAAAAAAAAAATAGGTTATGCATTTTTATCTGAATTATTGCAAAATAAAAAATAGATATTCAATACATCCCCGTAATTTCAGAAAAAATAAAACAATAAATAAAAAGAGGGGCGAAGTGCTACAAAATGAACTCTATTCGATTGAATTGAATGTCTTTTGTTAGCATTAATATTGATTTGATTTTGGTTTGAGCTTTTGTTAGCATTATTTAATGGAATAGTACTTTCCTATACCACATAGGAAACTATATTACCAAATATATTCATAGTTTGCATATTATCGTTCATGCTAATAGTATTCCTACAAAATATAGACAATGTATTAAATAAAAAATTATTGTAGCTGTAGGATTCCTTATTTAGGTGCGCTAAAATTGGGGAATTAAATATTCTTCAAGATCTTCCACAACGCAGATCACGCACATTCATAATTATCGTCAGGTTCGTTTCAAATTTTTCATACTCTATTTTTGCGACACACTCTGTTTCCAGAATTCTCTCTACATCTCTCTCTATCTCTCAATCCCAAATTTCAGTAATATAAAGCAAAGGAAAAGAGAGCACCAATTCCACCATTGACAATCATTAAAAAAACTTTAAAGCTTTGAATTCAAATTTGAATTTTTAAAAATCATTATTTGTTAGGATTGTGTATTGTTGAAAATAATTGGAAATATAGTTTGGAGTTTATATCTCAATTTTGTGGGGTTTTGATGAAGATTAGACTTGGTTTTGACTGAATTTCAGATTGAAACTCGAAGAAGAAGAAGAAGAAGAAGAAGAAGAAGAAGACATGACATACATTATATTACAGAAATTGTAGATAAATTGTAAACTATTGTTTATTTATTTACCTATTGTATAAAAGTTGAATAATATTGTATAAAAATTATATTTAAGTGGATGATTTAGTATTGTTTTGGATAAAAATATGAAACATACATTTCAGGGGAAGCATGTAAGTCTAAATATGTACCCCGTTCTAGATATTTTGTATATAAATTGTAGATTATTTGTATTCTACCGTAGATGCTTTATTTTATGTTTTCACAAATAAAAAACGATTAAAACGTATACAAATCTTCTGAAAAATGCAATTATGCCAAAAATTTCAATTATGCTACAATTGAATGAGAATTGAGATATTAAAATTTGATGCACCCAATTTGTAGATATTTTAGATAAATTGTAGATTATTCGTATTCTAATTGTAGATGCTTTATTTTCTCTTTTCACAAATCAAATGACTAAAACTTCTACAAAAAATGTAATTATGTAGAAAATTGGAATTATGCTATAATTGAACGGGAATTCGGATATTAAAATTTAATGTACCCAGTTTATTGATATTTTATCGATAAATTGTAGATTATTTGTATTCTGATTGTAGATGCTTTATTTTCTATTTTCACAAATAAAAAACGATTAGATCTTCTGTAAAAAATGCAAGTATGTCGAAAATTCTGATGATGCTACAATTATGTGATTCTCCTATATGCTATTGTTAATCCTTATGAAACTGCTATGCTAAATATGGAATCCAAAAAACCATGATGAAAAGATAGATCTTCCAAAGAATTTTGTAGAAACATTAAAATTCTATATTTTTATTTTAATTTTTCAAATGATATGTAGTTTCGCTGTAGATTAAATGTAGAAAACAAGCCATTGTGAGTCTTATTTGACTCATTCCTCACATTCAACATATTCTACAAATTCACGCCTCTTTAAATACAATACAACCATACTTTCTTGAATTTAAAGGTATAGCAATATATATAACTTAAAAAACATCTTCTCCTCTGCACAAGTTAGCTCCAAAATAGACGAAGTGGAATAACAAGCTCCCATCAAAACTTTTAACACAAAAACACAAAGCCCAACAACAGTCTATAACTTTTTTACAACTTCTGCAATATACTGTATGCCATGTCTTTTTCTTCGAGTTTCAATCTGAAATTCAGCCAAAACCAAGTCTAATCTTCACCAAAACCTCTCAAAATTGAGATATAAACTTCAAACCATATTTTCAATTATTTACAACAATACCCAATCCAAACAAATAATGATTTTTGCAAACCCAAATTAGAATTTAAAGTTTCAAAGCTTTTTAATGGCTGTCAATGGTGGAGTTGCTGCTCTCTTTTCCTTTCCTCTTATATTACTGAAATTTGGGATTGCGAGATAGAGAGAGACGTAGAGAGAATTCTCAATTCTTTGCAACAACATCCAATCCAAACAAACAATGTCTTTCGAAAACCCAAATTCGAATTCAAAGCCTTGGCTATGGAAGAAATAATGGAATTTTGATACAGAAATCGTGAGTGGGAGGAAAACGTGGGTAAAGGTGCGGGAATTGGAAAAAGAAATATGGGGGGAGTGGTATTAAAAGGAATATACGGTACCATTAAGTTAGGAGTATAATTAATACCCTTAAAAACCACTAATGATATATAATTGATAATTAGGTATACTAAATATAATTATATCAAACCTTAAATATTGAGGGTAATATAGTTTCCTATATGGCATATGGATGTAAATTGTTTTTATTTAATTTACTAATGTTAATGATTGTAAAACTTATTGGAACATTTAAAAGTTCTAAGTCCAACCTTGAAATAATACCTTAAAAGATAAATTACAAAATTTTCTAAGAAATATTTATAAATTACATCACAATATATATAATGTTGGGTTGGTTTGGTTTCGGTTTGACTTTCTTTTGTTAAAACCGAACCAAGCCAATTATGGTCGGGTTTTTTTTTCCAATACCAAACCAAATCAAATCAAATCATAGTCAATTTTTTTTTCGATTTAACTCGGAATAATACGTTTTGTCGATTTCTTTTGTACACGGCTGATATATAGTAATTGATTCAGATGCTTTGCCTCTGGCTCACTCTTGTGTTTACGAGCCCAAAGTTTCATTGGTTTTGAACTCAGTTTGATAAGAAATCTCATATAATACTCCTAGATTTTCTAATGAGGACATCTAAGCATTTACGAGGATAGATGGACTACTCTCATTCTGTTTCATATTTATATTACTTTTCTTTTACTTGGTGCCTTCAATTTTCCTAACTTACTAGCCCGACTCGAACTTACATCGTGTAAAATCCACTGTAACGGGTAGCCGACCACAAAAAGTTTTTTCATCCCGTGCTTGACTCAACATAATACTGAGTTATTTATATGACCTAGTAGTTAATGAAAGAATCAACATCATTGTTTAGCTCCAACGATATATACACTGTGTAAACTTAAAAATAGTTAATAAAATATACGGATAAATCGTAATCAAGTATAATAAGCCTTAGAAAAGGTTATCTAGCTAAGATCTTAGTAGATCTAAAAATGTAAAGGTTATGGGGAGCTTTAATATTTGTGAGAGATAGAGAGGAACTTGCTAACAATAGAGAGAAAGAAGAGAAAATGTTATTACTCAAAATAATGCACATACCCTATTACAAGGTAAAAGCCTCCTTTATATATTAGGAGACATTTCTCGAAATAATCAAAAGAAAAGTACAAAAGTTGGTGGCTTCCTCGTACGGAGGAAGCCAAGCCCTAAACAACGTCGTTCCTCTATCTAATTAATTAGGACATCTTTTCTTGGGCCATCCTGGCTTGGGTCAACACGACTCAAAGGCAGTTTTGTCATGAAAGTCGTGTTCGCTTGGACGGGGACATTGCGAGCCGAATTTTACCTCATACAGTTAGTCCCTCCATTCGTTGGAGACGTACTCGATAGATGTCTTCAATGGACGGATATGTGTGCCTTTACTTTCTTGGAAATTTGACCGTGCCCTAAGATGCTTCTTTTGCGAGGGATGTATACTTATGTGATATATAAAGCCGTTGACGTTTGGCTCCTTTTTAGAGTGATGTCACCGATCACGTGCATCATTATTATTTTTGCTCGCGAGACAGTTTAGAACATGACGTGACGTTTTGGTTTTCCGTGCCAGCTTTTGACTGATGCCGCTTCGATTTCCGTGTGCCTCGCCCCTATAAACAACGGAGCGGTTTAAAATGATTCACCATTCGAATCTTTAAAGGATATTTCTCTCTTTCTTTCATCTCGTTTTCCAGCAGCCACTGCTTTTCTTGAGAATTGCTGTTTCTAAATATCCAACCTTGTATTGCTAAAACACTCCTCTTTGCAAATTATATCATGGTGAAACATCATCATGGCCACAAGAGGTCCAAAGATAACACCCCTTCTAGGGTTTCGCCTTCTTCCGACAGTGAGGTGAAAGAGGTGGGAACGGCTCTTGTTCCTCTCAGTGGCTAACGTTCTTCCAAAGAACATGAGTAAAAGGAAAGACTTCAATCAAAAGGCTCACTTCCACCCTGGGAACACAGCGAATTGCCGCCATCTCACTTGGATGCCCTCAGAATAGCGTACGGGTTCCCGAATCATGTTGAGATAGTTCCTGCCGGAAGGAACTACGCCAATGGGCACATGCCCGGGTTCTGTATGTTCTATGAGTATGCATTCCGAATTGGATACATTTTCCCGCTCAACCCTCTTGCGGAGGAAATTTGCCGCTTCTTTAGAGCGTGCCATGCTCATCTCACCCCTTACACTTTAAAGGTGTGCAGGGTACTTACCACACACGCAGAAAAATATGGGTGTGTGGTCACGGTATATCATCTTTTGCAAATGTTTAATGCAAGTTACATGAGGGGTTCAATGTTACACTTAACGCGCCGCGGCAAGAAGAGCTTCGTGGTATAGTCCGATGATAAAGTGAGTCTTGGCTTTTGGAAGAGATTCTTCTCTGCTTGGATGGAGCATTTTGTGTCTAACCCCGAAGGGTTTCCGGAGGTGTGGAACCCGGAGCGTAAGTGTCCCACTGTGTTCTTTTTGGTGTTTTTTGTTATGGCGGCTTAATCACTTACGGATTTTTGTGTCTGCTATTTATAGTGGCGGCTCAAATTCTAGTAGATTCTTCATCCCTTTTTGTTGTGGGGACAACATCAGGTTGTGGGTGGAGAGATTGATACCACATGTAGAGGAGTTCCGTACCTGGGATTAATTCTGCAGTATGTACGGCCCGACTGGTGACGGCCTTCCCTTTTTCTTTCCTTTTTCCTCATGTCTTGATTCTAGGATTCTTTTGTTTGACATATCCTTTCCCCGGCAGGTCGGGGCACTTCTAAGAAGGCCAAGAGGAGGAAAACTAATGCCGGCCCGTCCAGGGTGGAGCCAAGCTCTGAAGATGAATATGTGCCTGTGGGGGTACGACCGAAAATAGCGCCCTTTCGAACCCTCAGCAGGAGGTCATGCAGAAGTGATATCCGAGGAGGCGCCTGAAACGCTGACGGATGTGGTATCGGTGGAGATTCTGGCGGTGGAACCCGATATCGTGCCCGCGAGGGGGACCGGTCGCGTCCGGCAATAAGGCGCTTCCTTTAGGTTCGCCTTTGCACCCAGTGGAGGTAGCTTCTGAAGATGAGGAGCCTCTTGAAAGGAGGAGGCTTCGCTGGTCGCCGACAAAGGGATAGCTACCGGGGATGAGAGGGTAGAACTACCTCGTCGCGAGTCGAGGTGGTTTTTTATGGCTGATGCAATCCGCTCGGGGAGGACTTCTCCTCGAAGGAGGGCTGATGTCGAGGCTGGCATGCCTTCTGCTCGGGAGGACGGCTCGTCGGCCGCAGCAACGGGGAAAAGTGCGACCGTAGAGAGGGCGGACTTGGAGGGCCGCTGAGAGAGCGGTCAAAGGAAGGAATCCCCCGACTCGTGTTGAAATGACGGCCAGTAGGTCTACTCGCCGCATCATGATTCCCAGGAGCTATAATCTTTTGGAGAACTGTGAGGAGGCAGCTGCGGATATAACCCTTCTTTGCGCGGGCGCCGAAGGCGAGACGTTGGCGGAAGTTAGTGACAAGGGCTTGTCTCGAAGGGTAGCAGGTGCGGCCTTACAGGTAAATTTGAATCTTTTTCTCTTTTGTGTTGCAGGGATGGTCTGCCCATGTACTGACTCATCCTTTGATGTTTTTCAGATTCTTATCTTGGAAGTGGAGAGGGGGCGTCGCTCGGCAAAGAGGGCAGACGCCCACAAAAGACTGTTGCATAAGTACAACCGGGTCCGTGAGGCGCATTAGATGTTGGATGATGTGTACAAACAGGACCCTAGATTCAGGCTGTTCCGCGAGGGCCTTATGCAAATGAAGGAGCAATTAAAGAAGCGACTGGTTGAGCTGGATAGGGCCGATGAGCAGCTCGTTGCCGCGGTTTCATGAAACACTGAGTTGGAGATTGGACGTGCGGTAGCGGCGGAGGCTGCTGAACTTTGGGCCCGGGTTGCGGCCTTAACCCTTGAGCTTAGAGCTAAGGAGGCTGAGATTGAGGCCCTTGCGCGGACTTCTCCATAGGATGCTGAACGCCGTGATGCACATGACATGTGGGTGTATCATGGCGCTAGGTTGGTCGTGTTTGAGAGCTTTTGGTAGCTGGTCGGGTCTCCGAGGCAGAAGTTGATAGGAAACGGTGTCTAACCCGCATTGCCCGTGAGGCGGCCGGTTACCTCTCCGACTCGCCGTCAGAGAGGGATATAACTCCGAGGATGTCAACCGCCTGGATTCCGCTTCTTGGATTTCAAAGGACTACCCACCAGGGGGTGGTAATGGTCCGAATGCCGGCTGTGCCGGCTAGGGCGATAGAGGTTCTTAGGATTTTGTATTTGTACCTTTTACTTTGTTGTAAATGGGACCTTTTTCTGAGGTCGAACGTGTGTATATTCTTTTGGAGATAATAGTATATGCCTTTTTCCTGTTGTTATTCTTCTTTAGTTCCTTAGAACTTCTGTCGTTTTTGCAATTGTAGTTTGAGCTTAGCTTGACATGGGCGATTCTAACCGTTGTCGATGTGCCCGTTCTATTGTAATCGATATTAGGTTGACTATTGACGATGACGGTCTTAGCCATGTAAGTGAGTTTGACTGTCGTCGAGTCGTCGGTTCTGCTGTAGCCGACGTTGGGTTGACTATCAGTGGCGATGGCCTTAGCTATGCTGAATCACTAGCCTTGGCCATGATGATGTTGATGGCCTTAGCCATGTAATTGGCTTCGACTTTCGTCGAGTCTTTTGTTTTGCCGTAGTTGACATTGGGTCTACTGTTAGCGGTGATGGCCTTATCCATGTTGAATCAATGGCCTTAGCCATGTAATTAACTTCGACTGTCGTCGAGTCTTTCGTTTTGCTGTAGTCGACATTGGGTCTACATTTCGTATATGCCTTTTTCCTGTTGTTATTCTTCTTTAGTTCCTTAGAACTTCTGTCGTTTCTGCAATTGTAGTTTGAGCTTAGCTTGACATGGGCGATTCTAAAGGTTGTCGATGTGCCCGTTCTATTGTAATCGAGATTAGGTTGACTATTGATGATGACGGTCTTAGCCATGTAAGTGACTTTGACTGTCGTCGAGTCGTCGGTTCTACTGTAGCCGATGTTGGGTTGACTATCAGTGGCGATGGCCTTAGCTATGTTGAATCACTAGCCTTGGCCATGATGATGTTGATGGCCTTAGCCATGTAATTGGCTTCGACTTTCGTCGAGTCTTTTGTTTTGCCGTAGCTGACATTGGGTCTACTGTTAGCGGTGATGGCCTTATCCATGTTGAATCAATGGCCTTAGCCATGTAATTAACTTCGACTGTCGTCGAGTCTTTCGTTTTGCTGTAGTCGACATTGGGTCAACTGTTAACGGTGATGGCCTTAGGTATGTTAAATAATTGGCCTTATCCATGTAATTGACTTCGACCGTCATCGAGTCTTTGGTTTTGCCGTAGTCGACATTGGGTCGACTGTTAGCGGTGATGGCCTTAGCCATGTTGAATCAATGACCTTAGCCATGATGATGTTGATGGCCTTAGACATGTAATTGACTTCGACTGTCATCAAGTCTTTCGTTTTGTCGTAGTCGACATTGGGTCGACTGTTAGCGGTGATGGCCTCAGCCATGTTGAATCAATGGTCTTAGCCATGATGAGGTTGATAGCCTTAGCCATGTAATTGACTTCGACTATCTTCGTGTCTTTAGATTTTCCGTAGTCGACATTGGGTCAACTGTTAGCGGTGATGGCCTTAGCCATGTTGAATCAATTGCCTTAGCCATGATGATGTTGATGGCCTTAACCATGTAATTGACTTCGATTGTCATCGAGTCTTTCATTTTGCTGTAGTCACCATTGGGTCGACTGTTAATGGCGATGGCCTTAGCCATGTTGAATCAATGGCCTTAGCCATGATGATGTTGATGGCCTTAGCCATGTAATTGACTTCGACTGTCATCGAGTCTTTCATTTTGCCGTAGTCAACATTGGGTCGACTGTTGGCGGCGATGGCCTTAGCCATGTTGAATCAATGGCCTTGTTTATTTCATTCATTGGAGATGGCCGTAGCCTTTTCATTCATTGGAGATGGCCATAGCCTTTTCATTCATTGTAGATGGTCGTATCCTTTTCATTCATTAGAGATAGCCATAGCCTTTTCATACATTGGAGATGGCCGCAACCTTTCCATTCATTGGAGATAACCATAGCCTTTTCATACATTGGAGATAGCAGTAGCTTTTTACACATTGGAGATGAAGATGGCTGTAGCCTTTTACACATTGGAGATGAAGATGGTCGTAGCTTTTTACACCTTAGAGATGTCTTTGGTCCAGTCCCTGTATCATGTCGGGCTAGAGAGCGTATGGAGACGCCGATGTGATACACTTGTTCTGCAAATATCTCCAGGTGTTCCCTTCGCCGCCTCGTTAAAAACCTCCCCGAGAAAACCCAGTTGGGACAAAACTCAGGTAAGGGAAAAAAACGTGAGACTTGGGGGACGCCTTTTAGAAATGGAAATATTTGAGGCAGGCGACATTCCAGTTGTTCTGGAGTGTTTTTCTTTCCATTGTTTCCAACTGAAATTCCCCTTTGCTGGCTGTTGCTGTGATTTTGTAGGGTCCTTCCCAGTTTGTGCCCAATTTTTCTTCACTTGGGTCTTTTGAGGCCAATGTCTTGGCTTTGAGGATGTAGTCTCCTACTTTGAGCGGCCTTATTTTTGCTCTTTTGTTATAGTATCTTTCGACTTGCTATTTTTGGGCCACCATTCTTATGTGGGCCATTTTTCTACTTTCCTTGGCTTCATCAAGGTCTAGAGCCTATTTGCATCGTTTTCCGTTCCACTGGTGTGTGAATACCTCAGGCTTGGTTCGCCTACTTCGACGGGTATGACCGCGTTGGTTCCATAAACCAATGAGCATGGAGGTACCCCTGTGCTAGACTTGGGTGTGGTCTTGTGTGCCCACAACACTTCGGCTAGTAGTTCCGGCCATAGCCCTTTGGCGTCTTCAAGCTTCTTCTTCAGTATATTCAGTATTGTTTTATTTGAGGATTCTGCTTGGCCGTTAGCTGCGGGGTGGTATGGCGTGGAGAGTATCCTCTTGATGCACCATTTTTTGAAGAATTCAATCATTTTTTGACCGATGAACTGTCATTCGTTGTCACAACTGATCTCTATGGGAATAACCAAAGCGGCATATAATGTTCTTCCACATGAAGGCGATGACCTCCTGTTCGCGTATATCTGCTTACGCACCTTCTTCTACCCACTTGGAGAAATAGTCAGTTAAAACAAGTAAAAACCGTACCTTTCCCCGTCCTGCGGGTAGGGGGCCGACTATGTCCATTCCCCACTTGATGAAGGGCCAGGGAGAGGTGACTGAGTGTAGGGGTTCTCCTGGCTGGTGTATCATTGGGGCATATTTTTGGCATTGCTCACATTGGCGGATGTATTCTGCCGCTTCTTTCTTCATGGTGGGCCAGTAGTAGCCGGCACGTCTGATGCCCCACTAGGGCGCAGTTACCTGTATGGGCGCCACAATGACCCTCATGTACCTCTTCGAGTACTGGACTTGTTTGGTACAGGCCTAGGCACTTGGATAGGGGTCTTGTTGTTGATCAGACAGTATCGGGCGGCTTGCACGCGGAGTTTCTTTGCCTCTTTCTTGTTGTTTTCCGTCCTGTAGATAGGATACGAGCTGGTTGCGCCATTCCCAGGTTAGATTTAATCAAAATACCTCAGTGTGGTCGATGGCTGAATGGAGCAGGGTGACCACACTTTCTTTGTTGATGTTTTTGGTGACCGTGGCCAATTTTGCCAGGCCGTCCGCTTCGATGTTTCGTGAACTCGGAATTTGCTCGAAGTGACATTCATCGAACGCAGCCATCAGCCTGTGGATTTATGTCTGGTATTTTTATAGCTTTTGTTCTCTGATCTGGTATGTCCAGTGACCTTTATTTTCGCGCACCAGGACGGTGCTGACGTCGATCTCAGCCATGGCCAGATACACCAGCAGTGGTTCACCTGGGCTTGCTTTGACTAGCAGAGGCGACGAGGATAGGTACGCCTTCAAATTCTTTATGGCCTCGCCCCTTCAAGTTGTTTGGTGTGGGTGTAGTCTTGAGCTATTTTATAGCATTGCCGGACGGTGTGAGGTTCACCTCGTATGCTGAACACCCCCCACTGGGTAGGGAATTTGATTACTTGATAAAAACTGGAGGGGACTGCCCTCATGACATGTATCTACGGACGTCCAATGATGGCGTTGTTTGCCGTTTCTTGGTTCATCACGTGGAAAGTGTTTTCCAGCGTGGCTCCCCCCGCCAAGACGGGTAGTGTTACTTTTCCGGAGGTTCTATCCATTGCATTGTTAAAACCAGTCAGCGTTATGTAGCGCCGTATTATCTTATCCTCGAGTCCTATAAGTTCAAGGGCCCTTGGGTGGATAATTCAGGCACAGCTACCGTCGTCAACCATAATTCTCCTAACATCAGTATCTACAATGCGTAAAGTAATGACTAAAGCATTGTAATGAGGAAAAGACAAACCGTCGGTATCGGATTTATCGAACGTGATACTATCTTCGAAGTCGTCATACCGTTCGTGAGCGATGGTTTGCTTTAACTTGTGAGTGGTGGTGAATTTGACGTGATTAACTGAGTCATTGCCTGCCCCGATGATCATATTGATTGTGCATGTCGGTGAGGGCGGCCTTGGTGGACCATCGGGTTGTTCCCGTCCCCGTGCAAAGTTGAGTTTTCCTTTATCGCTGAGTAGTTCCCTCAGGAACCCTTGGTTCAGCATCCTGGCCACCTCCTGCCGTAGACCTATGCTATCTTCGGTTTTATGCCCTCGCTCCTGGTGGAACTTGCATAGGGTGTTTGACTTTCGGGTGGTAGGGTCTGACTTCATCTTTATTGGCCATTGTACCTTGTTGCCCAGCTTCTCTAGTGCGTACACTACCTCTGAAGGAGAAACACAAAAGTTATGTGCAGATAATAAAGGGGGCATACCTCGCTCGTTTCGTAGGGGGCGACATGTCGTTGTAGTGCGTCCGTATTCCTTGGCGGCGGCACATGAGATGATCTGACGTATGGTTAATGTCTTTCCCTGTGGAATGCAGGATTTGTTCCTGTCGCCCTTCATTGCGCCGGCCCCTCATGATCTCTGGGAGTATCGTCGTTAGTCACCGGGTAGGACTGTTAAGGTTTTCCTCATCTGTACGTACCTCGGCACAGTAGGCATTGTGAATTTCTTCACATGTGGTGGGAGGGTACTTCATGAGGCGTCTTAGCAGTTTCTTGGTCGCCCTCGAGCCGTCCCTGCTTAGCCCATTCTAGAAACCGGTGACTGCCATACCTTTCGATACGTTTGGCAGGCTCATTCTTACCCTGTTGAATCTGGCCAGGAAGTCCCTGAGCCCTTCTTCCATGGTTTGCCGAACAGTGAAGATGTCGTTGACTCTCGCCTCCGCTTTCTTTGCTACTACATGTGCGGTGACAAACTTATCCGCCATTTCCTCGAACTTGGAGATGCCCTTAGCCGGTAGCTGTGAGTACCATGTCAAAGCTCCACCTGTTAATGTTTCGCCGAACTTCTTTAGGAGCATGGACATTACCTGTTCTTTTGCCAAGTCGTTACCTTTCACAGCTGTGACGTAGTGGATTAGATGGTCCTTGGGATCCGTAGTCCCGTCGTATACCCTCAAATAGGGAGGCATTTTGAAGGTCGTTGGGATAGAGTATGGTGCGGCCTCCTCTCTGTATGGTTGTTCCACAAACCTGCCTACGTCGCGCTTTGGCAGCAGTTTAGGAGCACCCGGATCTTGTCTACCCTTTCTTGATGTTCCTTCATTTGGTCACGGAGGGACTTATTTTCGTGTTCCATTTCCTCCATCTTTCTGAGGATAGCTGCGAGCGCACCGCTGTTGGTTTGAGTGTCGGTGACCACGTTGTTTTCTCGCGTGATCTCGGGTTCATCTTCTCCTGTAGTGAGGTCCATTACTGGCGTGCGTCTTACGCCATGTTGTGGTGACTTTTCGACCAAGTCATTTAGAGTGTTTGTTAGCCACTCTTTCAGTAGCTGCTTGACTTCTGGGGGTGCTTCCTTAGATGTAGATGTGGAAGCTCCCCTTTCTCGTGGATCCGTCAGATCTCTGGGTGGAGGAGGTGGGGTTCCTCCACTCATCGTGGTGTTGGGGGTTGCGTTCAAGATGTTATCTTCACCTGCTTCGTTGAGAGAATCCATGAGGTTGACCCCAACCTCGTTTATCGCTTTCTTTTTTCCACAGTCGTCAGCCATGCTTGTTCGTGCGATGTAGGGTATGGTTGTGAGTGATTTTCTAGGCACAAACTATAACTTTGATTCTCGAAATCTCCACAGACGGCGCCAAATTGTTTAGCTCTAAAGATATATACGCTTTGTAAGCTTAAAAACAATCAATAAAGTATAGGGGTAAATCATAATCAAGTATATTAAGTCCTAGAAATGGTTTTCTAGCTAAGATCTTAGTATACATGAAAATGTAAAGGTTTATAGAGAGCTTTAATATTGGAGAGAGATAGAGAGAAGCTTGCTAACAATAGAGAGAGAAAGTAGAGAAAATGTTATTACTCAGAATAATGCACATATCCTATTACAAGGTAAAGATCTCCTTTAAATATTAGGAGACCTTTATCAAAAGAAAAGTACAAAGTTGGTGGCTTCCTCGTACGGAGGAAGCCAAGCCCTAAACGACGTCGTTCCTCTATCTAATTAATTAGGACGTCTTTGCTTGGGCCGTCCTGGCCTGACTCAACACGACTCAAAGGCAGTTTTGTCATGAAAGACGTGTTCGCTTGGACGGAGATATGGCGAGCCGAAATTTACCTCATACAATCATCTTATCTAGTCATGAGCTTTTACTATTTTTGCAACAGCTTAAGCGAGACCCAACTTAATCAAGCGAACACTTGTGAACTGAAATTGTTATTTCAATGTTGGAATTATATTTTTTATTTTGAACAGACGGTTTTTAAAATAGAAGAATAAGAAAAGGAAATTATTATTATTATTATTATTATTATTATAAAAAATAAATACGAAATGCTTCAACCAGCCGAGTCTCAGGAGCATGATCGCACGATGTGACGAGCTCTTGCCTTTGCTGGATCGTCTGCTCCTTCCCATTTACTTTTCTCCAGGCGCTGCATTGCTTCACGCCAACCGTTTTCTTAAACATGTCCTCATCACCGACATGTGTAGAATTAATTTATTGAATATTTAAATCAAACGTGTCCAAATCGAGTCAAATGTCTGTTAAAAATTCTTAGGGTGTGTTTGGTACGAAGAAAAATATTTTCCGAAAATTTTTTTTTAAAATTTTTCATATTTGATTGGCTTAAATATTTTGGAAAATAATTTTCTTATCAATTTATTTTTTTCTTATCAAAAGAAGTGATTTTTTTTCAAAGCTCCTTCTCAATCTTCCCCACCCTCGCCAACCCATCCCACTCCTTCACCAAAAAAAGGTTTTTTTATTCAAATTTCAAATTTTCACCCAACTACCCCCTCCCCGCCCCTAAAGTATTTTTTTACCTTAATTTTTTTAGTAATTTAAATTTCTATTTTTTTATTTTACTATCCCACCCCCAGTCCCGCCCCCCACCCTCCTACCCCCCACTCTCTGCCCCTCTTCCCCCATCCCAAAAAAAAATAAATATATTTTTCTGTTTTAATTAATTATTCATCGATTTAAAAACTCAAAATTTTATAAGTTCCAAAATTATGAGTTCGAAGGTTTTTGTGTTTGAAAGTTTACGTGTTTAGAAATTATAAAGTTTACGGATTCGGAATTTTGCGATTTTGAAAATTTAGTAGTTCGAAAGTTTATGAAATTTGTGGGATCGGAAGGTTGTTGGTTTGAAAGTTTATGGCTCTATGTTTATTATATTTAGATTATTTATGAATACTCTTGAGAAATTATTATCCTTAATTTGCGTACCAAATACCAGAAAATGAATAAAGTTACTGCTTATTTTCCAATAAAATATTTTCTTGAAAAATATTTTCCACGGAAAATATTTTTTTTATACCAAACACACTCTTAGTTTATTTAAACTAATTTAAAATTAAAATTTAGTTAATTGCTTAAACATAAATTTGATTGAAACTTGAAAAAAATATATTGAAAAAATAATTTTTGAAAATTAAAATTATATTTATTTGGATATATATTTTATTTGAACAAAAGTTGAAGTTCTCTAAAAAAAAATTTGAAAAAAGTTATACCAAACGGTAGGTTAGTGGTTTTTTTTTTATAGGTATTTTTATGTCACTCATGTTAATAAGTTACAATATGCACATGTCATGATACTGAAGTGCATTTTGCCAAAAAGAGTGTTGACCTAAGAGGATCTTATCTTCTCGGGCTTTCTATTTCCAAAACACGTTACAGACAAATTGACGAGAGAAATGATATATACGTGAAGACTCAACTTTAGCACGATTCCTTAAAAAATGACAATTCGCAATTTATTTAAAAGTATGAAAAGGATAAAGCTTTATGTGAATTCAAATTTGACATAAAAATCTGTATATCAGTAAAAAATACACAAGAAATTTATAAATTACTAATAAAAAATATCTACGAAGAGCAACATGGTTAAACTATAGTTTTGGAATTGGGAAAGAGCTTCTTGTCCTCCTCAGTATTCTAAAACCACTCTAACATCAACATCCTCCATCCTCTCGCCCAACCACAAAGCGTCGTTTTTTTCCACCTAATTCTGTTTTATCCAAAATATCCACCCCCCCCCCGGGTAAAACCCACATTGAAATTATCGTGTCGCGATGGTCGGCGCTCAGTTGAGGATCCATACGGTCGCCGGACTTTTGACGGATCAACCGGAAACCAGCCGGTGGAGTGCCAGCTGTCACTGTTACTCCTCGATTCGAAACATCTCATTCCATCTCTCTTCTAAAAATAAGCATTGTAGAAAATCAAGATTAACGGTGATCTGCAGCAAATCGTCACGTGGTAGCTTCAATCGGAAATCTAATCAGAGTGATGAACACGATGATGATTATATTGAAGCCGTCGTCCTCGTCTCAGGTCTTCAGTCTTCACCTTTTGTAATTACCTTTCTGCCCCTGCGTCCGGTCTTTAGTTTGATATTATGTTGTATTTCTCATAATCCGATTTTCTGTGAATTTTACTACTTATATAGAAAAGATCCGATTTTTGTCCTCTACAATATTGCTTGTCAAAAAATGCAGCTATTATTAAGAAAACCAAGTCATATTCTCTGAAATTGAGCTGCATTTTAGCTCATCTTCATTATTTTAGTTAGTGACGACGACAACAACAACAACAACCCAGTATAATCTCACTTAGTGGGGTCTGGGGAGGGTAGTATGTACGCAAACCTTACCCCTACCTGGGGTAGAGAGGCTATTTCCAAATAGACCCCCAACATCCTTCCCTCCAAGAACTTTCCATCTTGCTCTTGGGAAGACTCGAACTCACAAACTCTCGGTTGGAAGTGGGGGTTGCTTACCATCAGAGCAACCCCTCTTGCTTACCATCCCATTTTAGTTAGTAACAATTGGTAAAAAAAAAGTTGCTCACCAGTAACATTTGATGGTCCTTGTACTGATTAGTAAAAACCCGCTGTTACAGAATTGAAGAGACCTATAAACACTTAAATTTGTTAGAAAAGATGACTTGAGATGGGAACCCGTGCACTTTGATGGTAATTTGAGTAACTAAATCGATCAATCAATTAATTACATCTCCAATCCTGAATCAGTTGGGTCGGCTGTATGATTCTTATGTTTCCATTTTGGTTTAGTCAGGTATTTTTCATTTTAATGCTTAATATTAAGGTTTTTCTAAATCGCATATATACCCTGTACAAATAACTAGTTCAATCCCGACCAGTTGGTATAGTGTATATGGATTTCTTTGCTGCCATTATGTTTCTTTTTTAAGTTGTGCAATAGTTTGGAGAGAATTTCGGTATTTTAGATAACTTCTCTCGATGTGATTTAGTTCTTTCTAGTCCTTTTCTATCACCTTTCGAAAGTCTATCCAGGACATGACCAGACCAAACTATCTCCGTCTCTTTCGTTATTCTCTATGTGTGCTACTTGCAACCTTTGGTTAGATGTGATCATTTCTAATCTTGTCCAATATTGTACGACGGCACATCACTAATATCCATATTTCAATATTCATCCATCTTACTATCTATATTTCAATATTCATCCATCTTAATATCCATATCAATATTCATTTGGTGAATATGATGAACCATAGGGGTTAAACATTCACTCTCAATATAATATTTCTGGTCTAACAACTGTTTAATAGAACTTATATTTCACTTTGTTAGGTCTCTTTTTATTGCATAGCGTTCCCTGGCACTTATCCATCTTGACCAACTTATTTTAATCTCTGTACTTTGAGAAACTAATTGCTTAATACATTTCATCTGTAATCTGTCTTCTAATATTACTTAGTATTTTCTTCCCTGCACGTGAGTCTAAGCATTTTTTACCAATGCTGCAATGACTGTAGAGACTATGAGGCACTACCAAATGCGTATGCATGGACTTCAAGAACCAAAATGGCACTCATCAGCTCACTTGGTTCCATTTTCTTTTCACACCAAGGATCCTATTGCCGATGCGTCATCTTTAGGGACAGGATTTCTTCGCCGTTTCCAGAATCCAACTATTTTTCTTAAGATTTCTTGTGATGGCGAATATGTCTTGCCAATTATTGTTGGTACGTGTTTTTAGATTTCTCCTTCTGTAAGCAGTTCTGTCGTACTGTTATGGATTAACTCCTGCTACTTCAGGAGAATATGCTGTCAAAAAACTTATAGATTCATTGCATGAGGAGGAGACTGGGGTAATGTTTTCAAGATTTTTGACTGTGGATTCTCTGATTTACTTCTCCTTTTCTTTGGTATGCTGATGTTGGGCCTGCTGCAGGATTGGCCGGACCAATTCCAGCTTTTGAGGAATCTATTGCTGAAACTTGGCTATGAAGTATGTTAATACCATATTTATGTATCTCATCATATGCATCCCTTCTCAATCTTGATTCTGTTTTAATACATAATATCTCCATCTTGATTCTAGTCTTCACTTTTACCTAATTTGCTATCACATTCCCTGAACTTGACTCACCAGGAACTTTTGGTTCTCGGATACATGTCATTCTAAATGTTAGCAATATTTGTTAATTTATGTATCCAGATGAAAGCTTTCATGATGCGACCGTTAACTCTGCATTATCTTTTAGCTACCAGTTCATGGTATTAATATGCATTTACTAATTATCATGTAAAGTTCTTACTGATTGCGCTAACTTGTAAAGTGCCAAGTTAGCAGGAGGCTCAGTTCCTTCTAGGTGTTTTGCAAGATCTAACACTTTATTTAATAGCTGTTCACTTTTAAATTGGGCAATGATCAATGCATTTTTTTATTGTTTGAAGTGCTGGTCTTTCTTTCTTAGTTTGGTGATATATCATTTTCAGGTTAAAATGGTGAAGATTACGGAAAGAGTGACTAACACTTATTTTGCCAGGATATTTTTCCACAAGGTATGTGAAAGTGCATTTTAGGTAAATCCAAAAAACTCCTACTTCTAGAGAAGATTTAATCTGAACTTAACTTTTTTGATAATACATAGCCAGGGGAAAAAGATATTATAAGTGTGGATGCTCGTCCTTCAGATGCCATTAATGTTGCCAGAAGATGCAAGGTATTGTTCTTACGAAAACTTTAAGATTCCAGTGTGATAATGTGTGTTAAGTGTTTGCTAACATCCATTGAAAAATCGATGTCAATCATGGTATATCTGTTGAATAAAGTATGAGACTAATGTAAAATTAGTTTTCCTCCTGTTTTGCTCCAAACTTATATAAAATACCAAAGTTGCTCTCTATGTGAATATTCTTGCCTTATCTGTTAAGTTTTCATGCCTCTCTGGTGCCCTCTCTCATGAGTCCTTTAGTTACCAATACACTGCTTCATATAGATTGCTCACGGTTGTAGAAAAAATTATGTCCCCCGACTGTTTCCTAGTATTTTAAGATGAAATCAAGAATAGCTTTATTGGCTTTCAACTTCTTTACATCTAATAAAACAATTAACATGGATCTGAATTGTAGTTTTTGAGTTAACAATAACAAATTTGGTAAAGTTTTATGTGAATGATCAACTTCTTTTCAGTTTTAGCTGTTTAAGAGTAACTCTTATTTGATCTTATGTGAGCTGTAATGACCCTAACTAAATTTTGAAAAACCACCATCTGTCTTAATTGAGTTTCTTCTGGTTTATGCAGGCACCAATATTTGTGAATAAGCACATTGTCTTGGCTGATGCAAAAAGAATAGTTCATGGAATGGACCGATCTAGTAGAGTTAAGTCCACGTATGATGTACTATTAGATAGGTTGGTCGCTTTTCTCTCCTATTTGCATATCTTTGGACCTTTCCAATATTTAAGCTTGAGTGTCTGACGCAGTGCATCAGATGGCCCCGATTTACTTTCTGAAGAACTTAGTATGGTGAGAAGTATGAACTTAGCAGTGAATGAGGAGCGGTACAATGATGCAGGTATATCAAACTAAACGTGTGATTATTTATTGGAAATAACTACTATAGTTTTCCTATACTTAATTTGTTGATATATCACCAGAAATTGTTTTCTGCTTCCTGCAGCTATGTGGAAGGACAAACTGATGAGGCTTCGTGAGTCAACGCATGAGCTCTAAATCTTCTCCAGGTATATCTGCCTACTGCTGAGGAAAGAGCTCTTAGATTACTTTAATAGTCATGAAATGTGCAAATTTATATATTATTTTGATTATGGTTTTTAGTATTCATCTGTCTCCTGAAAATTTGCATCATTCTACAAAGGAACATTTTTTATTATTCGCAGCTATTCATTGTAACTTTTTCTCCTTGTCCTGTTCAGAAATAAAATGTGAATATTCCTTACTGGATTACAACGATAAAAGATGGAAGCTTGCTGTATTTCAACTTTTCAACGACATGCTAACAAAAGTTTCAAGGAATCAATAATCTACAGGGAAGTTCGAAAATTATTGTTGTGTATAGGTTCCCTTGTAAAAAATCTGTGTCATTGAAAAGTAAATGCCCTATTGGCCTAGCTAACAGCAACGACATCCTCTAGGTAAAAATGTGTAGTTTGATTCTTGCTAAAGAATATATCAACTCTGTGAGAGTAGCATGTACAGTAAAGACGACAATTTGATTGGCCCAAATCATCTCGTGTAACAGATGTTGCAAAGATGGTACGACTGAAAAGCCTTGTGGTGATGTATTACCATGGCGAACAGATGGAGTCTTCCCTTTGCCTTTCTGATGGCTGGACCACTCCTAGATTGCTCTATTAGTTAAAAGAAGGGGGCTGGCTGTGCTGAACTGTATGGTGAGAGAGCTGGATTATGCTGAACTCTATGGTCGGAGGTGGCTATGCTTAAGTATATGGTGTGCTTGATTCATCCATGTTTGCTGCCTATCCAGATTGCTAGAAGCATTAGTAATGCCTCCATGAAATATGATCAGTTGAAGATTCTTTTGCATGCGTCGTTGAGTGATTTTGTCTGCTATCTTCTACCAACACAGGTATTGCTAACTCTTCCTTGAGATGTAAACATATGGCAAGAATTTAGTTATTGCCGTCTTTGGTGGAATCTGAACCTTGGTTCCTAAGGTTTTTAGTCCTGCCCTTCGACCACTAGGCCTTCTCATTGTGAGCGAGATATAACCTAGCTTCACTGCTTGTTCACCCGAACTGCGCCTTTACCAACTCCAGTCTCTCAACGGAATGCCTATTGAGTAGACAAAACTCGGATGTTTTTCTGCTGTGCATTTCTGGTCAACTCGACATAAGACTGGGAGAAAATGGGTGATCGTGAGACTTGTAGAAATAAACAGAAAAGAAGGAAATAAAATTCATTAGCGATTAACCAATGTAATTTATTCCCTGTCTATTTCCTAATATAAATTTGCATATATGTACAAAATGCTGCAGCAGAAGTGGAATTGTAAAATAAAAGGACCCAAACCCAAAAAAGAAAAGAGAGGCATGGAGATTTATGAATATCTAAGTTTAGAATATAAACTTGGGAATTACCAGAACGGTGTCTTGTCAAATTACCCAAGAAGCATCTGTAAATCCAGTCTTGATCTTCTCCCAACCATAGAAGTCCAGTGTGAGCTCAAGAAATCTCAAGCTAATGCAGTCGCAGAGGAACAAAATAAAATTCCTACTCTAAAATTTTAATTTTCTTTTTTTGCGTGTTCAAGTTAAATTATATAAATCTATCTTGATTAAGTAATTTATATTGATTTATCATGATTAAGTGCTAAATTGATGTTTATGAGAGTATTAGTCAACTATAGACGGTGATAATGGTATGTGTAAAGACATACTATGGTAAAAACTTACCCACACCGGGTGTTTACACCAAACCAATAAATACATGATGTGTTTTGCATATGGACTTCAATCATTTACCATGGTAAATTATATGCATTCTCATCTATTAAATTAATTAGTCATAGTAAATTAATATAGTTTGGTGTAAACACCCGGTGTGGGTATGTATTTACCATGTATTTATTATTATATTGATATAAACACTGAGTGTTAATAAGTATTTCTGTGCAAGGAAGATACATAGTGATAGGCTGTTCTGTCTATCAGAAGCATCGAACAAGAAGTCGCTTGTTTGAGATCAGATTAAGGGTGTGTTTGGTACGAAGGAAAATATTTTCCGGAAAATATTTTCTAATTTTTTCATGTTTGGTTGGCAGATATGTTTTGAAAAATATTTTTCTATCAATTTATTTTCCTCCAATTGGAGGAAAATGTTTTCCTTATCAAAAGAAGGGAAAACATTTTACAAAGCTCATTCTCAACCTTGTGGGTTTTTTTTTCCTTATTTGCGAAGTGATCATATACATCTATTTTTGAGGAGACAAGCAATTGGTCAGCTTTTAAAATATAATTAATAGTTCTAAACATTTAAATAGATAAACAAATTCAGATACCCATCTTTAACTACTACTTCACTATATATTTATTAATATAGCACTGTATTATTTCAATCACTAACTACATCTACATGTACCAGTTAATTGTGTTCGCTCATAGTGGTATTTTCTTGTTGGTTCATTAAATTCAATTCCTGAGCTCTAAATGGGAAACGCTCAATAAGCTGCATTTCACTCCCGAATTCTTCATATATTATTACCAAATTTCTGGTGATTTTTGGTATCATATACATTGAAATAATCGAAATTTTACTCTGTAAAGGATTCTCTATCATTCTGCGGTGTCACATGTAGGAAACCTCAATTGATTCATCCAAAAATCCGAAATTTGGACAATAATTGTTTCCTGCTGGTTGTCCGTACAATTAGTATGTGCCTTTAATAACTTACGCTATATTCTTTTCCAGTGGCGTCAATTTGTTAGAGCTTCCAGTTTTTTCTTTTTTCCTACGCTAGAATATACTAATTTGCTTTTAGAGAATTCATTATATTAGATAGTACTTTATAATTAAACGGTATATATATATATATATATATATATATAGATATATATATATATATATATATATATATATATATATATATATATATATATATATATATATTTGTAAAACTGTTGAATACTCCTCTATCCAGTTTTATCTGTCACTTTTACTATTTGGAAGTAAAGCACTTTTATCATTGACCAAAAAAGAATAAAAAATCGTAAATCGGTAAATATTTGTTGACATCGAAGATTGAATATCTCTTGTGCCTAAAGTTTGACGATTATTATAATTCATTTATGTACGTACCAGTTGCATAGTGTTTGACTTGTACATCTAACCTTTATCTTAATTTTTTGCATCAGTAAGCAAGTTTATCCATGAAACAAATAACAAGAAGAAATTATTGATTAATAATTGCTATATTACTACCATAATTTCTCTAAGAAAAATGCCAAAAGTACAAAGAAAATGGCTATATTAATCGGGAGAATTACAGAAAAATACAGTCCACCTACATACATTGCAGCAGAATATTCCAATTACAACTTTACAAATTTGTAGCTCATTAACAATAGGCTAACATTTGAAGAGTAAACATTTTTTCTTTCCTTTTTTATTCTGCAGATCTTCAAGCACGAAAATTCAGTGAGTTTTTATTCTTCTTCCCCAAGTTTATATATAATCATATTCCAGCTACAAAAAATTCAAATTCAAATATAATGCAACTTGAAAGCCTTAAGTTTCTTCTTTTCCAAGTTTCAAATAGCATAAATAAAAAATAAAATTGAAAAAATTATTGCACGTTCATGATTTTACAAATAAATCAACAAGAAAAGTTGATTTATACATAGATTGAACATATAAAATTTTAATTTTAGATTTAACTACACATGTGCATCAAAAGTATAATGATGTATAACTTTGTATAAATTTGTATATACAATCTCTATTGATGTATATCAGAAAAATAAGACAAAGAAGAAGAAAAGAAGAAAGTGTCAAACATCCATGGATGCCTAATATCTAATTTATATAACATTTTATGCATATATACGTACTTATACAATATTGTATAAGTTTGTATAAACAATACATATATAAGTTTACACCAGAAAACACCTTCTGTCCATCACAGGGCAGGGGTGCCATTGATGGGGCCAATCGCATTCCCCTTCTCGTTCGGGCGCTACGTACCCTCACTAAGCTGTCTGGTTCAGATAAGGAACAAGAGAGAGAAGCAGCTCAATTTCAAAGGTTAGGTGCGATAGCCACTCGTGCAGAAGGAGATGTTTGGGAGAAAAGCCCCATCTCATGGTGCTTTTGCTAGGAGTTCCCCCTTTCCGGTATATTTTACTGTGGCAACCCTGATGGAAAAGATTGTTGGTCCCCTCTCTGCTGGTTCTCTCAGACTAGCATCAACTGATGTTAAGGTTAACCCAATAGTAAGGTTTCATTACTTCCGAAATCCTGGTGATGGATGTGGAGAGGTGTGTGAACAGAAAGATTCATGATGTACAACAAAGCCGCTCCATGTAGGAATTCAAGTACCAACAAGAGTTTGGTCCTATATATTTCGGGTATGTTGGACCCCACAAGTTGACTAGTGTTGAGCTAGGAGATTTTCCTTTGGATCGTTACAACGCTCGTTAAACGGTTCAAGTAGAAGTAAATAGGTAAGAAGTAGAAAGCCCCATATCAATCCATCTCCATAGGAGACAATATGAGCAAAAGACAGGAATCCCTAAATCCCGCAGAAAAGAACTCACTCCAGAGGGAGTGAGGGGGGTATTCAAAAAGGGGAGCCGCGGGTTCTTTCTTTCCTTGTAGGAAAGGTCTTGGTTTGGTATGGCATTAGAGAAAACTTGTTATGGTTATGCGGCTATATACGAAAAGGCGCGAAGGAGGGGTTGACTCTGCTGCGGGCTTTGAGGAATGGGAGCAGCTTTGGAATCACCGTAAGTAGAAGTGGGTCACCCCATATAAGTAATATGGGCAAGTAAGATTCTATCTCTTTCTTGGGAAATTGTGGTCAAGCCCTCCCTTTATTCCTCGGAATCGAGCGGGCAGCAAGAATTAAAATTAACCTATATAACATCTGTTCCCATATAGCCGGCATTCTAGAAGCAAAGCTTCCCGGTCGCCTGCCTCCTTGTGTGGAAATGCTTTTCATGATTTCCAGCTCTTTCCCACCAGCTCGTTCTTTACTAGGCATCTAGGCGAACCCGCCGGGTTAATTAACTCAACGTAAAGAAAGCTAATTTACGATGTCTCCCGCGGGGACGGAAATCAAAATCGGGCAGGATTCGCTCAATCAAAGACAGTTCAATTCGATCTTAGCCGATCTAAGGTTTACCGTCTCTCCGGCCCCGTTTCGCTGCACTATTGGAGAGCTCACTGGGCCCGCCGCTTTCTCAATCGAAAATGAAAACTAGCCTACTGAACGATTCCATCTATCACTTACGTCATTTCTGAAGGTCAGAAATCTCAAGTTTAGAATACGTTCTGTGGTCGCTGGTGTTGAATTTTTTCGGCGAGGTTTTGGCATCCAAATCTGGGCTTCACCAGTAGCAAAGGATGAAACTAAACTAAGAGAAATAAGAAAATATGAAACAAGGTCGCTGGAGATGCTCTTTTAGGCCAGATCTGATAGTTTTAGGCCAGATCTGATATTTTTAGGCCAGATCTGATAGTTTTTGGATTGATATGCCAGATTTTGTTATAGTTCCTTAATCTCTTTTTGTCAATTTAACTCAAAAATCAAAATCCAATTGGCATAGAATGCGAGGATTATTACGAGTGTGTACAAAAAAAATATGTAATTTTTAGGGAGAAGGAAGAGATAGGCAAGTAAAGAGAAATTGAGTATGCTGGGAAAAAAGAAAGAAGAAAAGAAAAAAACCCTAGAAGTATGTCGTTAATAATGGGCTAAATACTGAAAAGTTTCTTTTAAGATATATACACCCTGGGCCATGTCAAGACTTTAAACCTAGACCATTTTTTGTTGGGTTGCTGTGCCAAGTGACTACAAGCGTAATTCTTTCATATTAATCGCAGAATTCTAATTAAAGCAAACTTTTCATACGTATGCCTCATGCGCACAAAAAATTAGGTCGTTAGTTTTTCTAAATGGCTAGGTCTGCTTCTGATAAATCAAAAATTCTATAAAAAGGTAAAATATTTTTTAAGAAACGTGATTCGTATTTTCTATTTGGCGTGTGGATGAACCGTGGCGAACAGGTCATCGGGTTTCTGGAAGAACTGAATTCCTACTAATTTGATTCTTCACTAATAGGTTGTTTGGGCAATAGTACGTGAAGCAGTTTGTGTTTGACTAATTAATTTAAAAAATACTTCTAAATAGCAATTAGTATTTGGCCAACCTTTTAAAAAGTTCTTCTAAATGTATTTTTCTCAGAAATGCTTCCAGAAAGAAACTACTTTTTTTTTCCTTCTCCAAAATTATTTCTGCTTCTATCAAAAACATTTTTTTTTCTCCTAAAAACTTGGCCAAACACTTCAACGTTAGAAAAATATACTTTTTAACTTGGAGAACCTTGACCAAACAGGCTATAAGTCGGCTTTTTAGCTATATTAAGAAGGAATTTCAGTTACTAAGTGCCAATATAAAAAGAAAGATAATCTATTTTATTATACATATGATCAAGGCGGAAAGTAAAACAGACCCAATCTCTTTTGAATCTCCAAAAAAGTTAAGCAATATAAATAGTAATAACAACTAAAAACGGCGCTACATTACAATTCAAAGATGTTGTGGATAAACAAAAATGATTCAACCAAGTTTGAACAATAGCAAGAAGAATGGCCTTTCTGTTATATGGTGACATGCAGAATTCCAACCAGCAGCTTGCCAAACAAAGGCTAAGAGAAAAAAAAAGATATACGACTGCATAATATCTACGATTGGATTCAAAAAAGTATAGGAACATTATGATGAGATGGGTAAGTTCTCTACCTTTAACCAAAAGTCTTCCGTACGAATGGACGACAAACACTACTATATTAGGAAGTGTTTTCCCTTAAAATGGCATGAATTAATCTGAATTTGTCAGGCCAACGTGCCGGTTTTGAAACCGGATGGTAAAACCAATGAGAAAAAAGAAGAAATGGCATATATATATACAAAGTGAAGAAAGAAAGGAAATAACATATATCAAATACTCTTGCGATATCTGTGCCAGAAAATGAGCATAATGACACATTTTCTAATGATGTATAATCTAGAACGTTGCTCTTTGATCATAGCATAACAACCTGAAGTTGCCTCAGATTTCTTCTTTCTATCAATAATCCTTGTAGCTGTGGCTGTTTTTCTGCTCTTAAATGATACAGCAACAACGTTATGGTGATGATCTTTTGCATGTCTTGATGATGAAATTACACTTCTGTTATGGTGACATGCAGACGTAGAAACACATTGACCCATTTATTTGTGTTAACGATATATTTTCTATTTAATTCCCAAAATTTGAACTCTTTTAAGAATTTAATTTTGGGGCCATCGAGCAAGAGCTGAGAAGAAAGAAGAGCAATTACTTGACCCCTATTTTGTGCCATCTTTTCAGCAAAACAAAAGTTTTTATATCGTCGCCTTTTTCTCTCGCCATATAGTATTATTTATGTATGCGAAATACTATAGGGTGTGGATTTTTTCAAATTATAAATACTACTCCACTAGTTGTGAGTACATTTTTGTCGTTATCTTATTTTTATCCACAAGAAACTGTTTACTTGCGAAAACTAGAAATTGTGTGGACCAGCATCGTCGCTTAGTTACTGACTGGATTGGGACAATTCAAATCTTACACTTTTATATGAGATACAAAATAAAATTTTCTATAGGGATAACGGAAAATAAACGAGAATGGAGACGGTGAGAATTGACCTCATATTTATTTTATGTGAGACACCACGTCGAATATATATTAATAGACTTTAAACAAAAGTATTTGTAAAAAATAAAAAAATATAGATTGGAGAAAACCTCGGACAGTACTGTTTAGCTGGACCGTTGATGTTATTGATCCTGATGAGTTGTGCATGATTAAGCACAAATACATTAGCAATATTCTACCAGAAAGATGTCATTTTTTGCGTAATGCAATTATGCATGTGTGAAGGACAAAAGGTTCTTTAAAGCTACTTGTATTTAGTGATTGGTACAAATCTGCATAATCGATTATACAGTATATTTATATTTATTATGTTATTATGAGAAGTGATTAACAAAAATTTAGTTACTTAAATAAGTTGGTGGTTGGAGGACTAAGGTATGAATGATCAATATTCGGTTGTGTGGGGACTATCATTCAGAAATATATTGCTCACAATACGTACTTTTCTTAAGATTATTCTTATTAACAAATAATTGGCTAGAAATAATGTGCCAAACATAATTAATTAGTACCTATATATTTTGCCGCTTAACTCAAAATACAAATTAATATAGCACATAATCATGCCCCCATGTATATATTTTGAATACATAAAGGTCTTAAATCTGTGAATACTGATATTTAGTACTGATCGATATTGCGCGAATGGAATGTTAATTTTGTTTTTCGTCGGTTTACTTAATATTTCAACGAGAAAGTCATAATATTGATCCGCCAAAGATTATTTTTAGCATGCGTCCGAAACTATTTACATTTGATAACTGCAAAAGTGTATAAAATTTGTATATTTTTTGTATAACAAGTAATAACTATATTTGGCTATTATTTTAAAAACGACTATACAGTGTTATTTTCCTTTATTGATTTTCTTGTTGAAAATAAAACTTTATTTTTGAAAAACTACTACATGTAAATAATCTGGCAAATTTGTAGAGCCTTTTTAAAAAAATTAAAGAAAAAGGATCGAGATATTGAAGGTATTCTATTAGATGAAATTTTTGTTGGGTTATATTTATTAAGTTAAAGAAGTGTGAATGACAAATGACAGGAAAGGAAATGGAGGGATAGTTCAATGATTTGTTGTACCACTATCACATACTCCCCCCGTTTTAATTTATGTGAACCTTTGACTGGACACTGAGTTTAAGAAAAAATAAATACTTTTGAAATTTGTTGTCCTAAACAAGTTCAGATGGGGCCCAGAGTATTTGTGTGGTTATAAAAGCTTCTTATTAACGGTAGAGTTGCAACTTTATGCTAAATTATTACCAATTTATAAATGGTTCTTTCTTTTTGGAACGGACCAAAAAGGAAATAGGTTCATATAAACTGAAAAGGAGGGAGTAATAGTTATTTTGTTCTATTTTGTGAGGAAGTAATCCGAAACCTTAGGCAATTGTAACGAATTACCTTCCTTAAAGACACACGAAAAACTTGTGGACTGGAAAATTTTTATTGTTTGTTTGTTAAACTAATGACTTATGCTTTTTCTATTTTTGAACATAGTCTACTAACAATTTTCACCTGTAAAACATAATATGATTCATACAATTTTGTTATAGCTATTGACGACCTTAATATTACGATATTATATGTTACATTTTAAAATTTTTATAAAATCCTTGGGAGAATGAGGAAATCGGCTTTTTTAGTTATTTATAATGTTGAAATTAAGAAAGTGTTCTTCTTAGATCGTTTATGTTAGATTCCATTATTGGAGTCAATCGAGAGAAATTTGAAATGAAGAAAATTCTAAATCTGGAAAGAAGAGAGAAAAGAGAGAATAAAGATATTTTCTTAATTTTTTATTCAATCTGTAATGTTCCAAATACATTAGAAAGAAAATAGCCATTTACTCACTTATTTACATTTGGACTAGGTCGAATACTATACAAGTGGGCTCAAGTAATAAAGAATGAGTTTACCTATCTATGCCATATAGCAAAATTTGTTACCTCCCATGTTTAAGGTTTGTGTTTATTATATTTAAGCATACCAAAATTATATTTATGTACCATAATTCAAATTAAGAGTATAATTATTACTTCATTTATTCTATGCATGATTTATGAGCATATATTCGCTTTATTTTATTTACCCACCTCTCTCTCCTCCCATCCCCCACCCCCACGATTTACCTTCAGTAGAGAAAATAAATCGAAGGCAACTGTCTATATGGGTAAATCATTCGCGACATACATCAATAGATTTAGTACACTGATGCAGTAAACAAAAGAGCTAATTGAAGATAGCATATTTGCATTGACGATTATTCGCAGCATCAAGAATGATGACATTCCTTTCTTCCTCTACTTCTCTCCTCATCATCGATATCTTCAACCGCACTACAAAATTTACAAATCTCACACTGTTCGTTACACTTCTCTTCTAACACTAAACACACCTAATGGCTGATTGAAGCAGTAATTTAGAAAGTTCTTTGGACTAATTTACATAATGGCTGATTGAAGGAGTAGTTGGGTTGTGCAATTGTAAAGGAAATGATTTTCTTGTGGAAGACAATACAGTTGACAGTGTGAGTGCAATTGTAGTTTTTTTATTGTTTTATGTAGAAATTTTGTAGATGAAGAGCAAATTTTGTTGTCAACATTTTTTTGACACAAGATTGTAGTTTAATTGTAGTATAAATGTAGCAATTTTGTAGATACTCTTAAAAACAATACAACTTTATACAATACTTAAACTGATTTGTAGTTTATTTGTAGAAATTTTATCTACAAAATATCTACAAACTGAATACATTTAATTTTAGTATCCCAATTTTCATTTCAATTGTAGCATAATTAGCATTGTCGACATAATTATAGAAGACTTGTAGATGTTTTAGTCTTCCCAATCTACAATTTATCTACAATTTATCTACATTTTATCTACAGTTCTACAATTTAACTACAGTTTAACTACAATTTCTGGAAAAATATGTCTTCTTCTTCTTCTTCTTCGACGAGTTTTAATTTGAAATTCAGTAAAAACCAAGTCTAATCTTCACCAAAACCCCTCAAAATTGAGATATAAACTCCTAAATATATTTTGAATTATTTACAACAACACCTAATCCAATTAAATAATGATTTTTGAAAATCCAAATTTGAATTCTAAGCTTTCAAGTTTTTTAATGGCTATCAATGGTGGAAAATAGGGAATTACGCTGCAGTGGATTTGCTTCCTTTTTATATTTCGAAATTAATGGTGATAGAATCACCATTAATACAAATTTGGCGCCTTTTTAGGGAAGAATATCTATTTTTGGTTTGGTACAAATTTTGTAGTCAAACTATGGACTAGGCGGGTAAATACCAAATTATGAATATTTTTGGTAATAAGGTTTGGTATATGGTATAGATAGGAAAAAATTCCAAAATAGTAATACTACTAACTAATGGGCTGTGTATCAAAAGAATTAGGCAGTCCAACACTCCCCCCCCCCCTCAAACTGGAGGGGGAAGCCACTCAAAGCTTGCCAAACAAATGGTAATGTAGAGGTCCTGCAAGAGACATAGTGAAAATATCAACAAGTTGATCAACAGTAGGAATATGGTGGAGAGAAATCAAACCAGACTGCAAACAATCTCGAACAAAATAGCAGTCAATGTCAATATGCTTAGTCCATTCATGAAAAATAGGATTTTTGGCAATATGCAAGGCAGCTCGGCTGTCAGAGAGACCTGAATAGGTGATTAGGTCCAGCCCTACACCACTATAGAGTGGCAAGAGCGGTCGATGCAGCTTTTATCGGAAAAGGTCGGGATCAAATTCACAGAGAGCTAAGATAAGGTTTGGAGCTAGTTGGATTCCTATCTAATCTAGCAGTGTGCAGTGTTCTTGATTGCACTTCCAATCATTCTTTTGTTTGTCTTCTATTTCTACTTTTATACTAATGATGCACGAAATTAAGCTAAGTAGAAATTTTTTGTAGGATTTTTTAAATGGGTAAAAAGACACTAGGGAAATCAATTTCTCATAGGAGAGTATCTAACGGGATCTCAAACTTAGGGCAATAATGTTATAATTGGGATCGTGATATAGCCAATGCACGAAACTACTCACTCTATACCTCTCAGTAGTTTGAGTGACTTTTCCCTAATTGGCTTTCTCAAACCCAATTGGGTATTCAATTTGTGCAAGCAAAGTTGTCTCAAGTTGGGTATTACTATCTCTAGGTTTAACACTTTAATTAGGGCTATCAATCTCTTGATTACACCTTTATTCCTTATTGGCTGAATTTCCTAGACTCAAGCTTTCTTTCTCAAGAAGAGCCTAAGTCAAAAAGATACAAATTAGTGTTTGTAACCATCAATCCAATATTAAAAGTATAAATTAGGCCAAATATCAATCACCCATAAACATCTAAGCCCTAAAATAGGAGACCCATTAAATACTCACACTAGGGTTCAGTCACAACCCTAGATAATGGGTTTAGCTACTCATAATTGAAGAAGAAATCATAGATTGAGATGAAGAATAACCCATAAAATGTAATAACAAGATAAGAAACTAAGATTAATTGCTAAACAAGCTACAAAATTATTCAAAATCGGTAAAAACGACATTCACGTGCTCAACTAAAGATAATATGACCTAAAAATGTGAAAAAGAAATATTTATACACAACTAAATTTTTCAGACAAAAATACCCTAATAGAGGTACCGTTGACAGTGGAAAATGGACCGTTGCAGCGGTGAGACTATCACGACCGCATAAAATCAAGTGCAGACTGCGATCTTCGACAGCTCAACTTTAGGCTCTCTGAACCTCTTCTCCGGGGACCACAGTAAAAGGACCGTTGTCGTGGTGGAGGCACCCTGCCACCATATCAAATTGCATTTCTCCGAATCTTGCCACTATGGACCGCGATAAAAGGACTGCTGTCATGGTAGGTACTCCGCATCCGCGGTTGGTCTTCCACTGTAGCACTCAATTGACTCAGCTGTGACTTGTGCAGGTTTCACTCTTTTTGAGATGATTTTTACTTTCTTGTCTCTTTGACCAAATACTGTAAACAAGCATGATAATTTAGCTTTGGGAATACTTGTACATACTTTTAATACCAAACTCAAGCAAAAAGAAGCATAAAATAGGGTAGAATCCCTAGTTATCAACTCCCCCAAACTTAAGCTTTTGCTTGTCCTCAAGCAAACAAAATAATCCCACCTCCTTAAGATAAAAGAAAGAAATATTCAGCTGTCCTAAAGTAATCTCATCAAGAATCAATTGGGACTAACAATTACCCTCAACTCAAATGCATTGTCAACAATACACAACCTTTTAGCACCATGGCTATAGTGCGACACAAAAGCATCAAGAGTTGATTCAACTCATCAAGGAAACTCTTTTTGTTACATTGGTCGTTGTGGAACCCAAACTCATTCCTTAACTCTCTACAAACAAACCTCACTTTTAGATTGTAATACTCATAACAAGGATTGTGGAAGTCACACTCATCTCTCTTAAAGAAGCTAACAAGTCTGGCTCTAAGTACCATAAGCTTGCCCCTTATGTGAGTCACAACTAATGTAAGGTCATCCAACTCAAGATCATATAGGGCTTTTGTGGGAATGTAATGAAGGCTTTTGGTTCAGGGTAGGATATATTGGTCTAAGAAGGTTTCATATTCCCTTAAGCACTTCTTTTGCTTAATTTTGACACACATTTTCTTGACTCTTTGAGTCATTTTGTTCTTCTTTAGGGGCTAGAGAGACACACTGTTACTCTTTCTTTTTCATTTCAATCCTTTTTTTTCTTTCCAATCTTTCCATGCCTTTCATCTTTTGCTTTTATTTAATCCCTTCATTTTTCTATATTGTTCACTTTCTTTTTATTTTTTTGGCTTTTTCTTTTTCTTTTTGCGTTTCCTTTTCTTCATTTTGTACCTTTTATCAATTTTGCATTCCTCGTCTCTCCCTCCAAACTTATGCTTTTGCCCTGTGCTAAGGAAAGATAGAGTGCCAAGAGAGAATCATTTTAGAATGAATAAAGGCTTGTATCATAGTTATTGAAAGAATAAGGGCTATGGCTCAACGTGGGTTGGCTAGGGATATCATCATTAGTAGGCAATCGATGAAAGACTATAATCACTTCTTAAGTCGAGCTTCGCTTAGGATTTAGCCTAGACAAACATTCAGGGAAAGTTCTAGACTCATTGGCACGGGACTTGGACTTGCAAATGAATACCTCACCACACGAGCTATAGAATTGCTAAAGAAACAGAGTTCATGTGCCCACAACAACCTTATCTAAGATTTGAGCAACACAAGAAACCACTCGATGATTGTTTAGCCAACACAAAAGTCTCAAGGTCACAACTATCACCATCCTATACACACCAATTTGTTTTTAACCATAAGATCAAAGGTAAATGTGTTAGTCCAAGTGAAGCATTGCCTAATGCACCATTGCTCACTAACTACTATTTACATAAAAATGAAAAGAAAACCAGACTCAAACCCTTAATAAGGTTGTCAGGCCATCCATCATTGGGAAGAGCCACCCGATTCACACAAACTTCACCTTTGGAAAGAACTGTGGCATTAAGAAAGTCAAAGGTTTATTGATCACACAAAATTGTAAAATAAGAAGCTACAAACCAAAAAAGAAGCTATTAAATGAAATAAGAAGCTATACTATTAAGGGAAATTGCAAAAGAAGCTATGAAGTAAAATGCGGAAAGTAAACTAAATATGTACAATAGGGGGTTTAGATGAATATAATAATAAGGAATAAATATATACATGAGAGAGTAACTTTATATACATACCAAGATCGAAAATAACGAAAAGTGAAAGAAAAGGTAAAGTTATATACATACCAAAAGTGACAAAAATAAGCATATAGAAAGAAAATAGTGTCATAATTACAAACCAACTACCAAATTATCGAAGTAGGCCACCCTCTCAAATGAAAGCTAGCATTTTCATCAATGCTAACTAACAAAAAATAAGCTAAAAAAGAAAGGTAGAGAGTAGAGAAAGCCCCCTATGGGTCCTCCGTATGCATGGGGTCCTATGGCCGGGTCCTTGATCCTCTGTCTGCTCTGGGTTCTGTAGCTGGCTAGAGGCACCTCCCTCCGATTCCTCCAATTGAATCTCTACATCGTCGACCCTGGGCACTATTCTCCTCCTCTTAGGTTCTCTCTCAATCTCCTACTCATGGACCTACTTTGTCTGAGCTGCCGGAGGCTGGTCTTGCAATAGTAGCTCCAATGGTAGGTGATCAGCCTTCTTCACCTCTCCCCTCAATTCATTAGCCGACTCCTTTAAGGCTCGAGACTTCATCAGCTTCTTTGTGTACTTGCTCAACTCTGGAAGTGTTTTTCCTTGATCTACAAGAGCATCCATGATAATCTTTTGGTTCTCTAGGAGCTTCTTCTAGTTGTCTAGAACTCCTTGAGAAACTCTTCAACCGAAGCTGGCATCTGTGGCTGTGGGGGAACTGATTGGGCTGCCACCGAACTGGATAGCACATACAACTTAAAAGTTGCTGAATGCATCCAGCTATTGATACTAGAGAGTGTTTGACTCAATCGGTGGGTAATCAATGGGTATGCTGAGGAGGATGAAATTTTTGGAGAAAAGGAGGTAGATGGTCCGACGACAGGATCTGGTATTGCAGTGGAAGGCTGAGAAGTAGTGACTACCACTAGTGTCTCTTCAGATTTGCGAGTAGAAGTAGTAGCTTTGCCATTGGATCCCTTGAATTTGGGGTTGTTTGGACCCTAGAGGTTGTACCATGAAAAGGGCATTTTGGGTTTTACTTTCACATCAAAGTTTCTTGTCTCTACCTCCCGATCTTCCAAGTACATGGTAAGGAAGTTCGGGAAGGGGTATGATCTATCACCCTCATTGACCACTCTGGTGATCACCCTAGACATGACATTTCTGACATTTATCGGGAGCCCCGCCATAATATTCGTAACTAATATCGCTCGGAAGACCGACAAGGTGTTTTCATGGGTGGTGGGGTCTAGCCTGCTGCATACAAGAGTCTCACAACCCTTAGACTCAAATTTTAGGGTGTTCCTCAAGATAGGAACCTGTAACCATGCTGGGGTGGTATCCGGGAGAGCCAGGTAAGATTCCAACCACGGGCGGGAATCCTCATCCATCGCCACATTCTCCAAGTATAATGTCTCATGTTCATCATTGAAGCCCGGGTATTCATTGATTGTTTTCCCATCAAACTTACTTTTAAGTTCCGCACCTTAGTCACTTTTGTATCCTTCTTTATGTGGGAGACATTGGCGTAGAACTTCTTGATTACATGCTCATTTGCATTTAACATCCTACTATTGAAACAATCCCATCCCACTCGGTCATTGAAATGCTGCTTCACATTGGGGTTATGAAGCAGAAGATCCCTCTCTATGAACTGGCGCTTATGAATAAGTGACCTTAGAGACCACCAATCCTGGAACTTATGATACGCCAGCTCACTGACAAACCTCCTTTGCCACACTTCAGGGTTTCTAGTCCTTTCCAAACCCACGGTTTGGGTTACACCCCCTCGCTCTTCATTCAGTGTCCCAACATCTACATCATGTCTAGGTGATGAAGGTGTAAGTGAGGTTGAAGCTGAACTATCACTGCTCTCTACTGAACCATCAGATGACTCAGAAGAAATATGAACAGAAGCATGAGTAGTAGGAGAGGCTGGAGGTGTGGGCTCATCTCTTAATCTATGTCTCTCTGGGAAGTCGGGTACATATGTTGGCACTGAATCAGACTCAAAGGCCTCCTGGGAGGGCAAATACTCACTCCCCTCATAATGGGAACCAGCTCTATCTGTAGCTCTGATGCTCTTCCTCATCTCCCCAATTGATTTTCGAACTGTTGGGGTCAATTTAATCTGTCGTCGTCCCCTACCCCGGGAGGACTCTGCTTTCTTTTTTGTTTGTCACAGCCTCCTTTAGATTTAACCATTGTTTGCAACTATAATCAATTGAACAATGTTAGTTGCTGGAAGAAGCAGTAATGAAAATAGCAGAACAATTTACAGTGTATGGGAAAAAATTGTAGATCGCGAACCGAGGAAAAATGAGCAGCGCCACGAAGGCTGCACCGTGGACCGTGAATGCATCGTGGCCACAGATGTGTGGGACTCATACTATCCTCTCTCTGATGCAATAACATCGTGGATCATAGAAAAAGGAGCGCGACCGTGGTAGTTGCACCGATGTCGCAAAAAATCAACCACGGCCACAAACCCTCAAATGTACCTCTCTAAACTTAATCATCCCGGACCATGGAAAATTCATTACGGCCGCGGAGAGCCACTACTATCAGCGGAAATCGTCACCGCTGTCCGCGGTTAGCAAGCCTTAAAATGTTAGATAACACATATGACTACGGACTTGGTAAATCAATGGAAGCCGCGGAACTCAAATTAGGGCTGAGCAAACCTAGGGTTTCAAAATCATGCAATTAGTCATCTTTCTACATTTTAAAACTCCACTTGGTAGGCATTAACCATTTCTAACTATTTTAAACCTAATCTAATTACTACTACAGAACCATTATTAAAAATTACAAAAAAGGAAGAAGAAGAAGTAAGAGCTATCAATTAAAAGTAAATAATTACAAAATTGAAGACTAAGGAATGAGAGGAATTACTAGATGTGATATGAGTAGTGAAAAATACAGCCTAATTCTTGTGTTTGTGCAACTTAGGGTGTGGATGAACAGTAGAAAGTTTAGTGTGAGAGTGAAATGGGTGAAAATTATAAAAGGCCTTATGACCGCCTATTTATAGAAAATACCCAGTGGCCCACACGATCTTACCTACCTCGGCTACGGTAAATCACCCCGGTCCGAGCTTGTGAAGTTCAGAAGGTCTACTTTACTGAGACCACCACTGAGAGCGGAAAATGCTCCCCAACAGCGGTAAGCCACCAATGACCGCAAAAACTGCACTGCAATGGCGGTTGAAACTTCAGAGAGCCCCTATTTTTGTACTTTTAGCACCACTGACCGCCATCATATTCCGCCTCTACAGTTATTCCACCGCGGACTGCAAAAAATAGAGCATGGTCGCGGTCCAAACTTCCAATAGTGACAAATTTTTTCAGCTTAGCCCTTCACTACATCAATCATCCCTACACACATCTTACAACCAGTTATTCCAAAAACAAATCCTACACTAAGAAGAAAATAAAAAAAAAAATAAAGAAGAAAAATACATGGGTTGCCTCCCAAGAAGCGCCTGATTTAACGTCGCGGCACGTTGTAGGTTACCATCAATCACTTGAGATGGATCATAGCCACCACGTGGCTATCATCAAATTTTCCAAGATAGTGCTTTACTCTGTGCCCATCAACTCTGAAGATTTTACCATTTTTGTTTTTCAAGTCAAGAGCACCAAACAGAGTCACAAATACCACCTCAAAAGGTCCACTCCATTTTGGCTTAAGCTTTCTCGGAAAAAGTCATAACCGACAGTTGAACAAAAGAACCAAATCACCCACTTTGAACTCCTTCCCACGAGCATACTTTTCATGTAAGTACTTCATCTTGTCCTTATACAAGGACGAGCTGGAATAGGTATGAAACCGTAACTCATCAAGCTCATTAAGCTGCTCCACCCAAAGATTTGCTACAATATCCCATTCAAGATTTAACTTCCTCAAAGCCCACATGGCCTTGTACTCTAACTCAACCCGTAGATGGCAAGCTTTACCAAACACCAACGGGTATGGATAAATACCAATCAGAGTCTTGTGAGCAGTGCTGTAGGCCCACAATGCATCATCTAATTCTTTGACCAGACAGTCCTATTTGCATCTAATGAGGAATGCAGTTTTGTTGGAAAAATAATACTTATGTAATATATAAAGAGGTAAATTGTCAGGCTATAGTGGCGCACGATAAGCAATGAAACAGTGCTATAGCGGCGCACGTTAGCAAAAAGCTTTCCCATCGTTCATGGCGCGTCGCCGGCGTCAACCAGTGCCTCCTGCTACTCAAATCGTTACTCCTGCTCCAGGAATAACACGTGAATTGGAACCATTAACTTTTGGGAACTTCTTACCTGAGAAGTTTCAAGCTAAGATCCCTCTGCATGCAGATGAAACTGTTAGTATTGAGCCTCAATCTAAGGTAAATGTTGCGGATCCTGCAAATATAGCTGTGAGGAAACTTCAATTTTTTGATATGACCATTTCTGATCATTCATCTCCTACAATGGCTGAAGTTGTCAGAGGCAACCACAATATGGGTAAGGTTTTATCATTTGTTCCGCCTACTGATAGGGATGGAAAAAAAGGTAATTAAAATTAGTGCTGATGAATTGGAATCCCAGTCGGAGTACTGGAGTGCTTCATTAATTGGGTACATTATCGGAGATAATCCTACCGAGAAATCCTTGGAGAACTATGTTATGCATGTCTGGAATTTTGTGGCGAAACCACAGATTCTAATGCACACTGATGGATATTGCATATTTCGATTTAACAGTGTTGAGGACAAGAATCAAGTGCTCCAATATGGTCAATACTCCTACAGAAATAAGCCACTGGTGCTTAAGCCATGGACTGTGGATTTTTCATTTCAGAATGCTGTGCTTACTACTATTCCTGTTTGGGTTAGGTTCCCTGGCTTACCAGTGGGGTATTGGTCATCAGAAATTCTTAGCAAATTAGCTAGTGCAATTGGTAAGCCTCTGTATACTGACAAAATCACAACTCAATTTGAGAAGATCTCATATGCCAGAGTTCTGGTTGAAGTTGATGCTGCCTTCCCCTTGCTTGAGGAAATTGAAATTGAAACTCCTTTTGGATTGAATATCCAAAGTGTTGAGTATGACTGGAAACGTGAATTCTGTAACCATTGCTTGAAGTTTGGTCACAACTCCCTTGACTGTTGGTATAATGGTCATAATATAGAGCAACAGGAGATGCCAATGCATACTAAGGAGATTAGGAAAAGGCCTCGAGGGAAGAAACCAAGGAAGGAATGGATCCCTAAAACTAATATAGAAAACAAAGATTCACTGGTAAGTGAAGCAATGACATCCAACACATTGCCTAACATGTCAGTGCAATCTGTTCAACCTGGTATTATTACTGTCCCACTGATGAGTGAAGCATTGGCTACTAGTACTTTGCCTAACAAGTCTGTGAGTTCTGTTCAACCAGTTAAAAGTATGCAGAGGATACAAATCAGCATTGATATGGATGCAAGTCATGGAACTGAAGTAGAGACTGGTAACCATGACTGTGATGACAATGGATATACTGGGACAATGCTGGAGCTAGAAAGAGGCAAAGCTATTGCTGGAATAATGATGCAGCAGCAGGATCCTGGACCTTCTTTATGTAAGCCTCCTAATATTTCATGATTATAGTTACATGGAATATTAGAGGGCTTTATAAAGTCCATAAGCAGAAAGAACTGAAAAACTTTCTAGCTAAGAATAAAGTTGATGTTCTAGGATGCCTTGAAACAAGGGTTAAAGAACACAAAGCACTTAGGGTTGTTGATAAGATTGCTAAAGGTTGGAAGGTCAATATAACTACACCAGTGCAGTTAATGGCAGAATCTGGCTAATATAGAAACCATATATACAGTTACATGTTTCCTATGTAACTGAGCAGCTTATTCACTGCTTAGTAGAGGATCCTATTAATAAAATCCGATTGCATCTGAGTGTTATTTATGCTTACAATACTGCAATTCTGAGGAAGCAACTTTGGAATGATATGAGAGGCATCAACACTCCAAATTCAGATATATGGTTGATCAGTGGTGATTTCAATTCAGTTCTGCACTCTGATGATAGGATTGGTTCACCTGTGACAGATGCTGAAGTCAAGGATTTCAAGGAACTTATTTCTGATCTCCAGCTTACACCTATCAGATCAAAAGGGTGGAAGTATTCATGGGCAAATAAGCAGGTTTATAGCAAGATTGATTGGGCACTTGGTAATTTTCAGTGGATAAAACAGTTTGGCCATTTGGAAGCAGACCTTTTGAATCCTTCAGTCTCTGACCATTCCCCTATTCTTATACAGTTTGGGAGACAAAAGCTACTACATCCTAAGCCATTCAGATTGTATTATGCTCTTATGGAGGATCCTAAATTTTCTTCTATTTTGCAGCAGGTATGGTCTCAAAACAGTGAGGGATCACCTTTACATCAGATATGGTATAAGTTGAAGAATCTGAAGCAGCATTTAAAAGAAATGAACAGGCACATGGCTTCCTATCAGCATAAACTGATTCATGCTAGAGAACATCTGGATATTATTCAAAGCCAATTGCTCCAGAATCCTTTTTCAGAACAACTATTTAAGGAGGAAAAAGAAGCCCTTCATGACATTGAGAAGTGGAGTAATATTGAAGAACAAATCATGAGACAGAAATCAAAGGCAAGCTGGATTGAGTGTGGAGATGGCAACACCAAATACTTTCATGCTCAATGGAAGATAAGAACCAGCCAAAATAACATTACATCCATTTATACTGAAGCAGGTGTGAAGTTAACTGAACCAGTGGCTGTTGAGCAGGAATTTACTGAGGTCTTCAAGTCATTAATGGGTGAGAGTGCTTCTGAATTGCCTTGTATTAATTCTTCTATTGTCAAGGAAGGAAAATGCCTTACTTTGGACCAGCAAAGAGCACTTATAAAGGATGTAACCCTGGAAGAAATAACTGATGCTGTTAAAGACATGCCCAAAGATAAAGCCCCTGGTGTAGATGGATTCCCTGTGGAATTCATTACCAAAAACTGGGAGGTTTTCAAGAAGGATGTATATGCTGCAACAAGGGAATTCTTTACTACCAGCCAGATGCCTCTTATGGTCAATACTACTGCTGTTGCCCTTGTGCCCAAGGTTAAAGTTCCTAAAACAGTGAAGGACTATAGGCCTATTGCATGCTGTACCACTGTCTACAAAATAATATCTAAGGTCATCACTAGGAGGTTGAAAGCTGTTATTGATGACATTGTTGGTAAAGCTCAATCAGCATTCATTGAAGGTAGAAGCATTATTGATAATGTCTTGCTCAGTCATGAATTGTTTAAGGGATACTCCATAAAAGGTATCTCTCCAAGATGTGTATTAAAGGTGGATTTGAGGAAGGCCTATGACACTTTGGAATGGAGATTCCTCAAACAACTGCTCATTGATCTTGGATTCCCTGCCAAATTTGTTGATTGGACTATGGCTTGTGTTTCTTCTGTGACATACTCTTTAGTGATGAATGGTGGACTCACCAAACCTTTTCCTGCTAGAAGAGGTATTAAACAAGGGGATCCTATGTCTCCTTATCTATTTGTCCTTGCTATGGAGTACTTAAACAGAATATTGGCTCAGTTGCATAGGAATGGTGATTTCAATTTCCATCCCAGATGCAGGAAACTTGATTGTGCCCATATATGCTTTGCAGATGATCTGTTATTGTTCTGTCGAGCTGACTACATATCTGTTCAAATATTGCATTCAGCATTTCTTGCTTTTTCTGCAGCATCTGGTCTATCTGCCAACAACACCAAAAGTGCTGTGTACTTGGCTGGAATACATAAGACAGATAAAGAAGCTATCCTTGAAGCATTGGGAATCAGTGAGGGACAACTCCCCTTCAGATACTTAGGCATCCCTCTCCATTCAAAGAAACTCAATATTCATCACTACATGCCACTGATTGAAAGAATTACTGATAGAATTACTTGCTGGTCTGCCAAGCTGTTGTCTTATGCAGGTAGGAGTCAGCTTATAAAATCAATAATATTTGGGATCCAAACCTATTGGGCACAGATATTTATCTTGCCTAAAAAGGTGATCAAAGTAATTGAAACTGTTTGTAGATCCTTTCTCTGGACTGGCAATGCAACAATGTCAAGAAGATCTTTGGTAGCTTGGAATAGGATTTGCATACCAATCACTGCTGGTGGTCTCAATATTATTGACATACAGATTTGGAATAAGGCTGCTATATCCAAACTGTTATGGGATTTAGCAAGGAAAAAAGATTGTCTATGGATTAAATGGATCCATTACTACTATATAAAGAGTAGTGCAATTGATGTTATGAATACTCCCAAGAATGCTTCTTGGGTAGTTAGGAAGATTATTGAATGCAGAACCCCTATACTGGCTGATAATAGATTGCATGGGGATCTCATGAACAGACTGGCAGGTATGTGCAGATCAGGAAAATTTCAGATTCAGTCCTTTTATCATTCTATGCTTCCAGCCTTCCCTAGGATGGAATGGAAGAACCTTATGGTGACTAAAAATGTCTTGCCAAGGCATCTTTTCACTACATGGTTAGCTGCTCAGGGTCAACTTCCCACTGTTGATAGACTATTGAAATTTGGAGTTAGTGTGGAGGAGCAGTGTGTGTTCTGTCATCAAGCTGTAGAAGAGTTTGACCATATTTACTTCACCTGTCCAGTTACTAGGAATCTTTGGCAAAGAATTTGCTATTGGCTGGGATATAATAGAACAATATGCAGCTGGAATGTTGAACTTAAGTGGATATGTTGCTTCTCTAGAAGCAAGGTATGGCAGAAAGCTGTGGTGGCTACTGCTTTTGTCACCACAGTATCACTCATATGGAGAAGTAAGAATTCTATTAGATTTGAAGGAAGACCATTTGATGGAGATCAATTCTTCCGTGAAGTAGCTATACTTGTACATATTCGAGGCAGGAAATGCAAGAAATGACAAATGGGATTGCGACAACTTAACCATTACCCTTAGTCGATAGTGTATGAAATGTATTAGCATAGATAGATTGTATAGTAGTAGTTAGTCTATACTACTACAAAGAACTCCTCCTTGTAAAGTTGTTGATATCAATGAAAGTCGAACGTTAAATTTAAAAAAAAAATGCTCTTGATCTCCCTGTTGAAGACCTCAACTTGCCCACTTGCCTAAGGATGGTTAAGGTGTTCAAACCTTATGATTAACACCATACTTTGCAAGTAAAGTGTCAAATGTCTTATTACAGAAATGAGACCCTCCATCACTGATGATTGCTCTAGGAGTGCCAAACCAAGTAAAGATACTTTTCTTAAGAAAAGCCACAACACTTCGGGCCTCATTGTTGGGTAAAGCCACGGCCTCAACCCACTTTGAAACATAATCAACTTCCACAAGAATGTATGTATTGCCACATGAACTCATGAAAGGTCCCATGAAATCAATGCCCCAAACATCAAATATGTCAACCTCAAGAATAGTGGTTAGAGTTATCTCATCCTTCTTTGAAATTCCACCTGCTCTTTGACACTCATGCGCATCTCTTCACAAGCTCACCCACATCCTTGTACAATGCAGGCCAATAAAAACCACAACTAGGCACCTTTGAAGCTATCCTCGCCCCACCATGATGACCACGGTAGGGAGAGGAATGACAACCATATAGAATACTCATTTGCTCCTCTTCCGAAACACATCTCCGGATCACACCATCGTTATAGATTTTTAACAAGTAGGGCTCATCCCAGTAGTAGTCCAAACTATCCCATTTAAGCTTCTTCCTTTTGTTAGAAAAGAGCTCACAGAACAATACCGGTCACAAGAAAGTTCGCAACATCAGCAACTAAGTCATCTTATTCACAGGTACAGAGAGGCGTTGCTCATCAGGGAATGAATCATTAATTTCGAGGCTATCATAAGGCCTTCATCCTCCTCCAAGAGGGACAAGTGGTCTGCCACTTGGTTTTCACTCCCCTTTTGATCCACAATCTCGAGATCAAACTCTTGAAGCAATAGAACCCATCTCATAAACCGAGTCTTAGAATCCTTCGTTGTCATCAAGTAGCGGAGTGCTGCATGGTCGGTATGAACTATCACCTTGGCACCCATGAGATAAGGCCTAAACTTCTCCATTGCAAACACAACTACTAAAAACTCTTTTTTCGTCACTGTGTAATTCATTTGAGCATCATTCATCATTTTCTTCCATAATACACTAGGTGAAACATATTATTCACTCTTTGATCCAAAACTGCTCCTACCACAACATCGCTTGCGTCATATGAGCTCAAAAGGTAAGCTCCAATTGGGTGCGGCAATAATGGGACTGGTTTCCAATTTGTACGTTAGAAGTTCAAAAGCTTTCACACATTCCTTATTGAACATAAACTTGGCATCCTTTTCCAATAATGTGCACAAATGATTCACTACCTTAGAAAAGTCTTTGATGAATCTTCGATAGAACCCTGCATACCCAAGAAAACTCCTAGCCCCCTTGACTGAAGTAGGAGGAGGAAGCTTTGAGATCACTTCAATTTTAGCCTTGTCCATCTCTATGTCGTGCTTTGAGATCTTATGGATGAGGACAATGCCCTCCTCGACCATATAGTGGCGTTTTTCCAAGTTAAGTACAAGATTGGTCTCTCCACACCGGGCCAACACCTTGTCAAGATTCTTCAGACATTCATCAAAAGAGTCACCCATAATACTGAATTGTCCATGAACACTTCCAAGAAGTCATCTATCATGTCGGTAAAAATAGCCATCATACACCGTTGGAATGTAGCCGGTACATGACACAAACCAAATGGCATCCTAGAAAAGACAAAGGTGCTGTATGGACATGTGAAGGTGGTTTTCTCGTGATATTATCGAGCAATCAAAATCTGGTTGTATCCCGAGTGGCCATCCAGAAAATAGTAGAAGGATTGCCCACCAAGTCGATCTAGCATCTGGTCAAGAAAGGTCAATGGAAAGTGATCCTTGCGGTCATTCAGCTTGTGGTAGTCCATGCACACTCTCCATCAGGTGACAGTCATGGTAGGAATTAACTCATTTCGCTCATTAGTAACCATAATCATACCACCCTTCTTCGGTACAAATTGCACTGGTGAAGTCCAAGAACTATCTGAGATGGGGTACACAACCCCTGCATCTAACCACTTGATCACCTCCTTTTTGACAACCTATTGCATAGACTCATTCAACCTCCTTTGATGTTCCACGGAAGGCTTGGCATCATCTTCAAGTTTAATCTTGTGCATGCACAAGGCGGGGCTTATTCCCCAAATATCAGCTAGAGTCCATCCAATTGATTTCTTCCTTCTTTGGAGCATCTCCAGTGTTGTACCTACCTGCATGTTAGCAAGACAAGACGATAGAATAACATGCAAAGTGGAACTAAGGCCTAAGAATTCATACCTGAGATATGAGGTCAAAGGCTTCAATTCCAAAATGGGAGGTTCCTCAATTGAGGTTTTAATTGGTGGAATCTTTCTTTTCTCAAGATCCAAAGAGAGATTTCGGGACTCATAAGAGTAAGAGCATATTCCATGCAAAGCATTGACACACTCCACCCGACCTTCATCCTCATTCACATCTAGGTTCAACAATACCGCTTCTAGAGGATCCTCCACATTGATCATTAAACTAGTATCATCAACTATCACCTCCGTGACAAGATCCACAAAAGACCACACTTCAATACTGTTTGGCTGCTTCATTGATTTGCACAGATAAAAGACCACTTTTTCATCACCCACAGGGAAGTTGAGCTCCCCTTCTTCCACATCAAGCAAGGCCTACCCAGTTGCAAGGAAAGGTCTTCCCAATATGATCGAAACCTCGTAGTCTAAGATCAGAAAGTCAACAAGCAAAATGAACTTGTCCACCCTGTCGCACCTCCTTTTTCTGCGCCTGCGAGGGCGCAATGGAGTTTTTCCAATAAAAGGACAATCAAAACGAGATTTATTTATTTAATTCAGAGTCGTGACTTGGGAGATTTAAGGTGTCCCAAGTCACTGGTTTTATTCCTGAATCGAGGAAAGGAATTGACTATTAATTATAGTCTGCGTACCAAATATCCGGATAAGGAATTCTGTTAACCCGGGAGAAGGTGTGAGGCATTCCTGAGTTCCGTGGCTCTAGCATGGTCACTCAATTGTTATATTTGGCTTATTATCTGATTTTAAACATTGTGTACTTAATGCAAATTGACTTTTTACCGCTTTTATTATTACTGCTGTTATGTTAGAAAAAGGATTACAACATTGTGAAAACGTATCTCGAACCACATCAGAACCAGTGTACGCGTGGTTGTCTACACATTTCGTCTTCATTGAGATTTTGGATTTGGGTTGCATAAATGCACACCCGTATTTACGGATGTAATTTTATTAAAGACGCGCCCTAAGCGACTAGCGTAGAGTTGTTTTGGACAAGGCCGTGAAGTTTGTTAAACAGCCCATTCCGAAATCTAAGCAATTATTATACATCCAGTATGTATAGAGGGCCCCGCAATTTTGTGTATTTTTTTTTTGGCGAGGCAGCATCCTTAGTTGTTTATTTTTGTAAGAATTGCGACATCATGGAAATGCATCTTGAACCCCGTTACAACCAGTGTACACGTAGTTTGTTGACACATTACGACTTCATCGAGATTTGGATTTGAGTTGCATAAATGCACACCCGAGTTTAGGAAGGTGAGATTAATTAAGGCACGCCCTAATGAGTCTAACGTGTTTGTTATTTTGGGAAGAGGCCATGTAATTTGTTAAATGGCCTATCCGAAGTCTATTTGCTAATTAGATCCTTTTGGTTGGGGGCCTTGCAATTTGTAATTTGATTTTGGTAAGGCACGCCCATTTCATTTTAAGGATGTTCTAAAGCGACTCATATGCTTCATTTGTTCACATCTCTAAAACAAAATAAGAATCCTACAATTTATTTACACTGTTAGAATTATTACACCTAAGTTACAGACATGATATCAATCCAGAAATTAGAGGGGAGGGGATGCAGTTTCGTCATTTTTGGGCCAAGGCCCAACGCATGGCACAAAATGAGGCCTGGGCCATTCCGTTTGAGCCTTGAGGCCTAGTTATTTATTCGCCTATGTGTGATGTTAACAGAAATGGAGGAAGGAATGATGTAGGTGCTCGAAGACACCTGTTTTTGATTTCGAAATAAATGAACTAACAACTGAAAAAGATGGAACTGCTTCTATACATGATACCTACCTAAATATGCTTCAACTGAATTGAAAACTTATAAACCTAGCAGGCACAACAGATAGGCTACTTCTATCAACTTCTTCTAATCTAACATGCATAAGTCTATAAACCTAGACTATTACGGATAGTGCACTATTATTACATTGATGTTAATCACATATCTCAAATAGACCAAAAACCAACACATAAATGTGAGATAAAACTCCAGCTTAATGTCACTCGATTTTTCTTTTACTTAGCTCTTTTCAGTTCAGAAGTCAGTTTTTTTCACTCTTCAACCCATCCTTTTGATGCTTAAGATCTCCTCTCTCGGATTATGTGTTTCTGTATTTTCTTCCTTAAGCTCACTTTTCAACTCAATTTATGATGCTTAAAAATCTCTCTTCCAAATCTCCTCCCTTAAGTGTCAAATGACCCTTCCTTTGATCTAAAACAAGACCTACTTTTTACATTATTCCTAACCCTTTCTTTTTTATCATTACCCTTCCCCTTTCCAGCATTTATATTCCCTCTCCTATGCAAATTATTTTTGCTTTTTATCATTATCTAACTATTCCTAATTTTAATTAACCAAAAGTAGTGAAATATAAACCCCACAGTCCCCCTTATATCACTCCTTTTTCCCCATTACTCATTAGATTATTGATAAATAATACCCCACTAACAAGACACTATTATCAAAATATTATCCTGACTGTTTCATTCCCAAATTACCCCTGATACCCCTTAAAATTATTGTTCTATACCAATCTGTTCATTCCTAAAGAAAATTACCTAAAACTAATTTTAATTAACAACTATGACCAATTCATAACCTAAGTTCAAGCTTGTTCTTAATCACATAATCACAACAGGAGGAAGCAAGGCTATGAATAAAGTTATTGCTATGTTATTCTAGCAGTCAAACACGGAAATTAATTGACGACTGTATTTAATCAATTAATCAAACTATATTACATAGTTAACATTAGATTAAATAAATGCAATCAGGCATGCTTGAGAGTTCACTGGTTTTCAAGTATGGAAAATAACAAACTACTAAAAATGAAAACCTAGTTCTAATTATGATGAATACAACTAACAAGCATAACAGTCAACATAAAATACACGGATAAAAGAGAAATGACCAAGTAAAGGGTCTGATTGAGATGAATGGAGGAAAATAACAGAAAACCCTAAATAGTACAACTAACATGCAATAACAAATTAAACCTAAGAGAGAAAAGAGAATGGTACTTAGCTTTGCTTTTTCCATTTCAGGCTCAGGAACCCAATGACCCAGTCTTTGACCGGACTTGATCTTTTTCGACGCTTTTTATCGGATGGACCTTAATAAGATCTGATGGATGTTGGCTTACCAGTGATTTAACCGGAAACTTCGGTTTAGAGATTTTTAGGGTTCTTGAGAACGTTTTGGGGATATTGGTCTTCCAACGTGATTCGAGCCGGACCAATGCTCATTTAGGCACAAGGGTGGTCATATGAAGGTCATATATGAGTTTCAGAGGGTTTTGGGTGATTTGGACTTGGACATGAATCTACAAATGAAGATTCGAGAAACTCTGGATTGACTTGAGGGATATGTTTTGTGGATTCGTGGTGAGGGGCTTGAGGTTTATCAGGGGTGTTATTTTGGTGGTTATCAGCGTTGTTGCCGCCAGGTTTCAGGAGAGAGGAGGCTATGGAAACTAGGGTTTGCTCTGGTTTGTCTCTGAGTTGAGAGAGAGACGATGTGAGAAAGGGGGGTAGGGTTGGCTATGGGGGCGTGGGGTGTGAGGAAAGTCATTTATATGGGATGGGGGATTGGATCCTAGCCATTGGATCAAGTTGAATTGATGGCCAGGATCTCTTGGCCAAAACGAAACGACGTTGTTCCTTTTAATGAGACTGGGTCGGTCTCAAGGTCAAAATGGGTCAGGTATAGGGGAGGCCTTGGAGCCGTTAGATCAATAGGAATGGATGGCTTAGATTGACTCTCATGAAATGGCGTCGTTTGAGCTGAAACGGAGGCTGAACTAGATCGTTCGATCAGTTTGATCAATTGTCCAGATTCGAGGCATCTAAACGGCTTCGTTTGACCTATGAGAGATCAGGTTGTTTTGGACTGGACCAATTGAAATAAAATATGGGCTTTGGCTTGTCATTTAAAACTGCCCATTTCGATTTTATCCATTTTCAACGCTTTTCATTTTCTTCTTTAAATTTCTAATTAACAAAATTCCTAGATTAAATTGTAACATCAAAATTAGACTACACAATATTAATCAATCCTTATCAACAATTATTACACACGTTAAAACATAAAATAAAATCACACAATGGTATACTTAGATGACAAAAATAGACCAAAAGCATCGTTTTGTGATTTTCTTCTTTTAAAACCATCATGGTTTAAATAATTCCTAATTGTAAAAATATAACTCCTAAGTGCACATGCAATTTTTTTTTGCATTTTTTAATTAACTACAACAATGTAAACTTTTACAGACAAAATAACTACCAAAATGTTACGCAAAAATCTCCAAATTGTACCCGAAGGTAATTTGCTTTATTTCTCGATTTCTCTTAGAGTAATTTTTAATGAAGCAAAAATTACGTGCTCACAGCTGCCCCTCTTTGCTCGAGAACACGAAGGGTTTGAGCAAAGATAAAGTGAGCGGGCACGAGCAGTTTTTGCTTGTTTGAATACTCCGTGTGAAGCATTTTTGAAAAAAATTTAGCCGAACCTTTGCTTCAAAGGTTTCCTACATATCCCTTGATAAAAGGGAATCAGGTTAATGTAGTTCAGGAAGTTTTGGTAGCTGGGACTACTATGGGACTGTGATTTTGTTGTTACTGCTACTGCATGTTGTTACCACTGCTTTATTGATCTCTTTATTACACCATGTCAAAGAGAAAAACAAGAATCTAGGCTAGCCTACGGATCACTAGATCCTATCTATCTTCAATTTGTTTTTTCTAGCCTTGCTTTCTTGTCAGCTTGTGTTTCTTCCGATGCTTCTTTCTTCCGAGAGTTTGGGGATGACTCTGACCTTTTTCCTGTCTGAACACTAGTTTTCATTGATCTTTGCTTGGTATGCTAGGGATATGGCTTCCCTCATTACGCTTCTTGGTAATTCCACTAGGGAGACAGCTTTCTTTCAGCAGCATTTGTTATGTTGGGGCTTTTGTTGTAACCTTCTGACTTTCGGGGAGGGGGGGGGGAGGGGTTACCAATTTCAAATCATAATTGCAAAGCTATATAACTGGAGTTATATGCGATGCGATTATATAAGATGTAGATGCAAAGTGACACGTAGTCACACGAGATGCAGATGCAAGATGACGCATAGTCAAATGAGATGTAGATGCAAAGTGACACGTAGTCACATGAGATGTAGATGCAAAGTGACACGTAGTCACATGAGATGCAGATGCAAAGTGACACGTAGTCACATGAGATGTAGGATGCAAATTTATTGTGACAGGTAGTCACATGAGATGTAGAATGCAAAGCTATATGACATGTAGTCATATGAGATAAAGCCATAAGTTGAATTCAGTTTCCCCCCTTTCCGAGGAAAGTTTCGACAAAGGCAGAAAATTTTCTGCCCCAATTCTGGCGCTCTCCCTTGTGGTACACCCTTCTGCCATTATCAGCATTTCTTTTTCTACTTCAAATCAAAGAAAACTTTATTAGTTCAAAACATGGTGAGTGGTTGTGCCACTCCTGCCGGGGATTCTCTTGGAATTTGGTCCATGTTTTCCCAACTTTTGCCTTTCCAGCTTTTCCTATACTTCTCCTTATAATTTGGACCCATCCGATGGAGTGCATTGGTCACTTTGGTAAACCAAACCTAACCAACTCCACACCAATTCAAACAAGGTCATTCTATTCAAGAGGGTCTTGCAACAGTGATCTTTCATTTTGTTGTCTTGCCTTTAGCTGGCCTTGTTCGTATTTTGCCTTATACCATTTGGCAACTGGTAGCTAGCCCTGACAAACCTTTCAAAAATAAATTGATGGGGGAAAGTCAAAAGGAATGATAGAAAAAGGGAGAAAATCTTTCTGAGCGAATGTTGGGAAAAGAAAAGAAAATACTTATCTAGGTGGTGTACTGGCCTCGATGGTCATGTCATATATTCTGGAATAATCGACCCAGTCCATTGGGATTAATCAATTTCTGATGGCTTCATTTACTGGGGATAAACAGGTGCCCAACTTTTGCCCAAATGCGGATCCTTTCCGCCACTCTTATCTTGTCGCCTCATAGTGCCATTCGAGGGGTTTTCACTAATAAGACTCTCTTATTTCTCTCGGCTCTCGTTGCCTTATGGTGCTTGTGAAGGTTTTCACCACAAGACCCTCTTATCTTGTTTTCTCTCAGCTTTTGTCGCCTTATGGTGCCTGTGAAGGTTTTTACCGATAAGACTTTCTCATTTTATTTTCTCAGCTGGGAATGGGAGCTTTACCAATAAGATTCTCTCTACTGGGGAATTCTTTTGTTATCAACTCTACCGGAAATTCCTTTGTCTAGCAATTCTGCTAGGGATTCCTGCTAGCAATTCTGCTGGGGGTTCCTGCTAGTACTTTCCTCAACTCATGATCTTCCCTCGTCCGGGGATCAGTGTATTATTCCTGGCTTCCACTTGCCTGACTCGGCACCTTTCAGATACTGATCGGGAGGTCTTTTTTGGTTATGGCATGTGGGTTTTGTGGGATTGAAAGAAAAAGGGATATCAAAAATTTGAAGTGACTTCGATGGGTGAGAGACTAAAACTCTTGGAATAAAAAATTTTCTAACAACCTAACTTCTGCCCCAGTTTTCTGCTTGGGGATGTTTGATTTTTTGCGACATTTCATCGTACTATAACCGAGCCGTGAGGCGCTTATGTATCCTTTCTTGAGAAATCAGGTCAAACGTAGTTCCTAACATTTGTTTTCTTATGATTTTCATATCATTTTTCTTTTTTTTTTATTCATTTTTTAAATGATTCCAAGAGAGGGGTATGAAAGAACAAATACGGCTCAAAGGGGGGAAACAAAGGTTGACAGTATTTAGGTAGAAGAAAGAATTGCCTCCGTCATTTCGCTATCCGATGAACACCAAGTACAAACAAACAAAATAATGATAAATACAATCAAGGAATTTACACATAGTATCTCTTGACTGCGTCAGAATTAATAGCCATGTCAATGTATCTTCCTTTGACATCCGTCAAGCGTAAAGTGCCATTAGATAACACTTTGGTCATAACGAATGGTCCTTGCCAGTTTAGGGCGAACTTGCCCTTTTACCTCGACCTGATGAGGGAGAATCAATTTCAATACTTACTACCCCACTTCAAATTTCCTGATGTGGGAGAATCCGTTTCAAGATGGATGTTGATCTTGGTTTCCCTCACATTGTCGGAATTTCCCATACTGACGGCCTCAGTATCATTTTACTTTGGCTTAGGCCTTTCTACGTATTAGCTCAATTCCCTATTTACCTCTTCAAAGACTTCATCCTTGAGTTATATTTCGATTCATCATCAGAATCGACCTCTTGTATAATTAGCTCAGAATTAGATTAATTATTTAGACTGGGCCAAATATCCATCGTGCATGTCATGTCGCCAGGTCCAATAAATTAGAACCGTCTAGAAAGAAAAAAAAAGAAGAAACAATATTATACAAAACAAGAATAGAAAAATTTTATTTTTACAAGGGATAACAGGGTTCACAATTTTGCTGAAAAATAAATATTTGGATTACACCCTGGAATAATCCAAAAAACGAGAAAGATAAATCAAGGCCTACTACCAAGACTCCCTCCGGGTAGGGAGAAGAGTTGTTGTCTGGTTGCTAAGGTTGGTCCTAGGCCCCGTAAACTGCATATCAGCCCTGCCGGAACCTTCTCCAGCTTCTAATACATTAACGTCGGCGATCGTCTTTGCCTCCTCTCCTTTGTGCACCAGCTCAATCATACAGGCGCGGGAATGGTTTCTGGTTATTGTTAGGTGCCTCCGGCGCCTGAACCTCAATTTTGTTGGCGTCGATTAGATCTTGTATCGCTCGTTTCAGCTTCCAATATTTTTCTATATCATCCCCCGCATTCCCGAACAGTATTCGCATCTTAGCGATTGGTCCATATTTGGGGGTGGGGGATTTCCCAACCTATTCTCCACAGGACTCAACAAATCCAACCGCTTTAACTTGTGATGGTATAGGTCTCTCCCAACTCGATATAGGTTCTTTTGTACTGTGTTCTTTCATTTCTGTATGCCGGATTTTCCCGGAAACCTGCCCGTGGAGGGTTCCTGTTGGCCCTGGGTGGTGGATATGTGTTTTGTGGAGGCGGGTATGCATTTTGTGGAGGTGTATATGTGTTTTGGGGAACCGGCACGCGCCATTGAGGATGAGCCGGGGGTTGAGTGCAGGTTTGGGCTCGGTATACGGCGAAGTGTAGTTCTTGTGGTGGATAGTGGTATTGTGGTGTGCTATATGGGGAATGTGGATAATTTTTTTGGTGGGGACTAGGTTGGTCATAGTAGTGCTTGATGGATCTAGACCAATTTCTAGCTTCGACCGTGGCTACTTCTTCTCTCCTTTTCTTCCCCAGCGCACCTCCCGTGCCGCTTTGAATAGCCTGAGTCGTTGCCCTAAGCGCTGCGTAATTCAGGATTTTATCGGACTTCAGTCCTTCCTCTATTATAACCCAAATCTTTACTCTCATGGGAGGATCAACCCTGACTGCCTGTTCTCTCCAGCGGAACCCGAATTCACGGAAGCTTTCTCCAGGCTTCTTCCCAGTCCTCAGTAATGTGAGACGGTCAGGGACTATCTCGAGATTGTATTAGAAGTGACATGTGAAAGCTTGCGCTAGAACGTCCTAGGTGTACCAGTTTTGGAATCCTGTCTGTATACCATTCAGTGTCGATCCACTTAAGCTCTGGCCAAAGTGAGCTATCAGTAGCTCATCTTTGCCGCCCGCTCCTCTTATTTTGCTACAGAAACCCCGTAAATGTGCCATAGGATCGCCATGCCTTTTATATAGATCGAACTTGGGCATCTTGAACCCCGCAACTGGACTTGGTGTCCTAATCCATGCATGTTCCTGAAGGTTTGCTCCAGGATTTTAACTTTCCGCATTAGCTCGTCCTGTTTTGGATTCATTGCTGGATTTTCACTCTCCACCGGGACCTCAAATTGGGGATTTTGGGTATGTGGTTCGGGTGTTTTAAATGCGGGTTCTGGGGGATAATATTGTGCCCCGTGAGCCGAATACAACGGCTCACTAGTAGATCTTTGCAGCGTGGATGGTGGGGTCCCATGAAAAAGGGCACATTTGGAGGTGGCTGATTCTGGTTGGGTGGTGGAGATTGGGAGTCATAGAGGTTTCATCCCTAGAAGTAGTGCTGACTCGGGAAACTTATTGACGGGCCAGGGCGAGGGTATTCTGGCGTGTGCCCAGGTGGAGGAGTAGGAGTAATGTGTGGTTCAGACCCCTTTTGCACTCTATCCAAGGCCAACGTCATTGCTTTCATCTCCAACCCCATTTTCTCTATCTTTTCCAAGGCTTCTTTTAGCAGCTGTGCCTCGGGCCTCTCTTCCTCAACACTGTTCTCAGAATTGGTCATGCTTTTGGTATATAGGCCCTTTAGATCTTGTCTGATAATGGTATGGTGCCAGTACTCTCTAACTAACTGATAGAATTTGGAAAAATAACAAACTTGTCAGCGTTAGAGTTTTAACAGATATTGCGATTGCACGTTGGGGGATGCAATGCTCTTAGGAAGTTAACCATTTCTAACATGTTATGCTTTGATCCGCATGCGTCATTATGATTCCCTCTTTTTTTGTTTTTTTTTATTTTTAAATAAAAAGATCCGGTATTGCAAATACGGCCCTTCAGCATCTTGGGGACGAAGATTATAAGGCTGTGTGGATCAACTGGCCAAAATCTAAAAAATGACCCAAAGGTGGCCGTTAATGCAAAATCAGTCTTCCGGCGTCCGTTTCGGGACAATTCGGCTATATTTGACAAAAGCGGCATCACCCAACTTACTTAGGATCGCGAAAAGGGAGGTTGGACCCGATTTGGGTTGCCTACGTATCTCACATCCGGTGAGAATCAAACCAGCGTAGTTCGGCCAATTACACGAACTATTTTTAAAACAAGACTCTTTTTCATTTTTATTTTTGGCATTTCAAAAGCAAATACTATTTTAAAAATAAGACTCATTTTCATTTTCATTTTTGGCATTTCTAAGAAAACTATTTTGAAACAAGACTATTTTTTATTTTCATTTTTATGGCAAGACAAAACAAGACAAAATAACGACTCTTTTTTTTCTTCTTCATATTCAACAAACAATAAAACATCATATTTTTTCAAACTAAAATAAAGACTCTTTTTCAATTTCTTTTTCAACAAACAACTTATCAAAAATAAAAGACTCTTTTTCCTGTTTTTTGTTTTTTTTTTCAAAATTTCATCAAAGTTGTGACAACACTTGGAAATCGATTTTCTAAAAACATGTAATTAACACTCTACACTGCTAGTTTTCTTTTTCTTTTTTTTCCACAATTTTCCAGTATTCAAAGCCGGTCAACATGCCAGTGTGAAGCAAATAAAGGCGTAAAATAAACAGGATGCAGCAAGATGGTCTTTTTTCTTTCCAGGTTGCTTGTCCTAGACGGACTCAAGCCCTGTGTTGAGCCCCCTAAGTCAAATGCAACATGATGCAAATAAACGTTTCCTACCATGGATCCGGCATGAAGATATGTTATATTAAGCTTCAACCTGGGTTGTTGTTCTAGCCCTGGCTTTTTGCCGGAGCGGACAACTCGAGCCGAGGATGGGAACTGCGTGCCAGTCACTAAAAGATCATCCCGTTTTGCAATCCCACCGAATCCTCGTACTAAATTGGGATTATGACACTAACAGAAAGAAGTCACGACCAGCGTGCATTCCTCAAGAGGGAGAAGAAAGGGTTTCAGCACAGTTTATATATACAGTCCACATAATATCAAAGCGGTAAAGAATCATCATTTTGCACATTAAGCACATATAACATGGAAATATCAGATAATAAAATAAAGCCAAAAAATACAAAAATTTCTGTTCAAATTCTAACCCTGAACTAGTGGTTCTGGGTCTTAATCCTCAGCGGAGTCTCCAGAGCTGTCGCACCTCCTTTTTCCGCACCCGCGAGGGCGCAAGGGAGTTTTTCCAACTAAAGGACAATCGAAACGAGATTTGTTTATTTAATTCAAAGTCTCCACTTGGGAGATTTAGGCTATCCCAAGTCACCGGTTTTAATCCCGAATCGAGTAAAAAAATTGACTCTAAATTACAGTCTGTGTGCAAGATATCCGGATAAGGAATTCTGTTAACCCGAGAGAAGGTGTGAGGCCTTCCCGAGTTTCGTGGTTCTAGCACGGTCGCTCAACTGTTATATTTGACTTATTATATGATTTTAAACATCATGTACCTAATGCAAATTGACTTTTTACCGCTTTTATTATTACTGCTGTTATTTTAGAAAAAGAATTACAACGTTATGAAAATGTATCTCGAACCACATCACAACCAGTGTACGCGTGGTTGTCAACACATTTTGACCTATTTGAGATTTGGATTTGGGTTGCATAAAAGCACACCCATATTTAGGAAGGTAATTTTATTAAAGACGCGCCCTAAGCGACTAGAGTAGTGTTGTTTTGGACAAGACCGTGAAGTTTGTTAAGCAACCCATTCAAAAATCTAAGAAATTGTTATACAACCAGTATGTACAGAGGCCCCCACAGTTTTGTGTATTTTTGTTTGGCGAGGCAGCATCCTTTGTTGTTTTTTTTTTAAGAATTGCGACATCATGGAACTGCATCTTGAATCCCGTTACAACTAGTGTACACGTAGTTTGTTGACACATTTCGACTTCGTTGAGATTTGGATTTGAGTTGCATAAATACACACCCGAGTTTAGGAAGGTGAGATTAATTAAGGCGCGCCCTAAAGAGTATAACGTGTTTGTTTGGGAAGCGGCCGTGGAATTTGTTAAATGGCCTAATCCGAAGTCTATTTGATTACTAGATCCTTCTTTATTGGGGGCCTTGCAATTTGTAATTTCATTTTGGTGAGGCGCGCCCGTTTCGTTTTAAGGATGTCCTAAAGCGACTAATATTCTCTATTTGTTCACATCTCTAAAATAAAAGAAGAATCCTACAATTTATTTACTCTATTATAATTATTGCACCTAAGTTACGGACATGATATTAATACGGAAATTAGAGGGAAGGGGATGAATTTTCGTCCTTTTTGGGCCCAAGCCCAACGCAGGGCACAAAATGAGGCCTGGGCCTTTCCGTTTGAGCCTTGAGGCCTAGTTATTTATTCGCCTATGTGTGATGTTAACAGAAATGGAGGCAGGAATGATGTAGGTGCTCGAAGACACTTGTTTTTGATTTCGAAATAAAAGAAATAAAAACTTAAAAATATAGAACTGTTGATTAATTACTTCTATACATGATACCTACCTAAATATGCTTCAACTAAATTGAAAAGTTATAAACCTAGCAGGTGCACTATTATTACATTGATGTTAATAACATATCTCAAATAGACCAAAAACTAACAAACACATGTGAGAACTAAAACTTACATGTACAGAAGTAAAAAGGAAAGCTATAACTAATCTTCAAGCTTTAAGGCTCTTTCATTTCATGTTCTAATTGTTCAGCTACATTGTGACCAGGATAGATTGTGTACCTGGTAACTCTGAAAAGGAAAAGGAGGGCAGCATCAGTGTATCAGTTAAAGAGTCACCAGACAATACAACAACACAGCAAGTCCAACAATATCAGAAGGCCCAGTAACAAATGAAGGAAAACCAACAGAAAGGATTCACAAAGATGATGCAGTGATGCTCGAAAACCAAATCAACTCAGCAACAACCAAATAAATACCAGAAATCCAGTACCAGAAGACAACTGAACAATATCACTGAAATCCAGAAAGCTCTCAAGAAGTACACTCACAGTCACAGTAGTGACAAACAGATGCAAGGGCTTAAACACTCTATATTTTCTGAAGATTCTTTAGATAAAACTCCAGCCTTAATGTCACTCGAATTTTCTTTTACTTAGCTCTTTTCAGTTCAAAAGTGAGTTTTTTTTCACTCTTCAACTCAGCCTTTTGATACTTAAGATCTTCTCTCTTGGATTATGTGTTTCTGTATTTTTGTCCTTAAGCTCACTCTTCAACTCAATTTATGATGCTTAAATATCTTCTTCCAAATTTCCTCCATTAAGTGTCAAATGACCCTTCCTTTTATCTAAAACAAGACCTACTTTTTTCATTATTCCCACCCCTTCTTTTTTGTCATTAGCCTTCCCCTTTCTAGCATCTATATTCCCTATCCTATGCATATTCTTTTTGCATTTTATAATTACCTAACTATTTCTAATTCTAATTAACCAAAAGTAGTCAAACATAAACCTCACAGTCCCCCTTAAATCACTCCTTGTTCCCCATTACTCATTAGATTATTGATAAATAATACCCCACTAACAAGACACTATCATCAAAATATTATCCTGACTATTTCATTCCCAAATTACCCCTAAAACCCCTTAAAATTACTGCCCTAATCCAATCTGTTCATTCCTAAAGAAAATTACCTAAAACTAATTCTAATTTACAGCTATGACCAATTCATAACCTAAGTTCAAACTTTTTCTTAATCACAAAATCACAACAGGAGGAAGCAAGGCTATGAACCAAATTATTGCTATGTTATTCTAGCAGTCAAACAAGGAAAATTAATTAACGACTGTATTCAATCAATTAATCAAACTATATTACATAGTTAACACTCGATTAAATAAAGGAAATCATGCATGCTTGAGAGTTCACAGGTTCTCAAGTTTGGAAAATAACAAACTACTAAAAATGAAAACCTCGTTCTAATTGTGATGAATACAACTAACAAGCATAGCAGTCAACATAAAATACACGAATAAAAGAGAAATGACCAAGTAAAGGATCTGACAGAGATGAACGAAGGAAAATAACAGAAAACCCTAAATAGTACAACTAACATGCAATAACAAATTAAACCTAAGAGATAAAAGAGAAGGGTACTTACCTTTTTTTTTTCATTTCAGGCTGAGGAACCCAATGACCCAGTCTTTGACCGGACTGGATCTTTTATGACCCTTTTTTGGTCGAATGGAACTTAATAAGATCTGATGGATGTTGGCTTACCAGTGATTTAACCGGAAACCCCGTTTTAGAGATTTTTAGGGTTCTTGAGAACGTTTTGGGGTTCTTGGTCTTCCAAGCTGATTCGAGCCGGACCAAAGCTCATTTTGGCATAATGGTGGTCATATTAAGGTCATATATATGAGTTTCAGAGGGTTTTGGGTGATTTGGACTTGGACATGAATCTTCAAATGATGATTCGAGAAACTCTAGCTTGATTCGAGGGATATGTTTTGTGGATTCGTGGAGAGGGGGTTGAGGTGTATCTGGGGTGTTATTTTGGTGGTCATCTACGTTGTTGCCGCCGGGTTTCAGGCGAGAGGAGGCTATGGCGGCTAGGGTTTTCTCTAGTCTTTGAGTTGAAAGAGAGACGACATGAGGAAGGGGGTAGGGTTGGCTATGGGGGGCGTGGGGTGTGAGGAAGATCTTTTATACGGGATGGGGGCTTGGATCTTGGCCATTGGATCCTGGCCATTGGATCAAGTTGAATGGATGGCCAGGATCTCTTGGCTAAAACAAAACGACGTCGTTCCTTCTTAATGAGACTGGGTCAGTCTCAAGGTCAAAGTGGGTCGGGCATAGGGGAGGCCTTGGAGCCGTTAGATCAATAGGAATAGATAGCTTTGATTGACTCTCATGAAATGGCGTCGTTTGAGCTTAGATGGAGGCTGAACTGGATCGTTCGATCAGTTTGATCAATGGTCCAAATTCGAGGCATCCAAACGATGTCGTTTGCACCTATGAGAGATCAGGTTGTTTTGGACTGGGCCAATTGAAACAAAATATGGGATTTGGCCTGTCATTTAAAACTGGCCTATTCCGATTTGATCCATTTTTCAATGCTTTTCATTTTCTTCTTTTAATTTCTGGATTAAATTGTAACATCAAAATTAGACTACACAATATTAATCAATCCTTAACAACAATTATTACACACGTTGAAACATAAAATAAAATCACACAATGGTATAATTAGATGACAAAAATAGACTAAATGCTTCTTTTTGTGATTTTCTTCTTTTAAAACTATTATGGTTTAAATTATTCCTAATTGTAAAAATAAAACTCCTATGTGCACATGTAATATTTTTTTGCATTTTTTAATTAACTACTACAAGATAAACATTTACGGTTAAAATAACTACCAAAATGTTTTGCAAAAATCTCCAAATTGTAGCCGAAGGTAATTTGATTTATTTCTCGATTTCTCTTGGAGTAATTTCCATGAAGCAAAAATCGCGTACTCACACACGCGAACAAGAACATCATCAATAATACCAATCGGCCTCTTCATAGTTCTATCTGCCATTTGCAACCTCATTGAAGAAGCCCTCGGTTTACGAATGCCCAATGTTTTGAACACAGAGTAAGGCATCAAATTGATACTTGCTCCAAAATCGCACAATGCCTTAGCAAAGTCCGCACTCCCAATGGTTCTTGGGATGGTGAAAGCGATGGGATATTCAAGCTATGGAGCGATAGAGTGCACAATTGCACTTATTTGGTGAGTCATTTTGATGGTCTCACAATCCATGGATCTTTTTTTAGTCATCAAGTCTTTCATGAACTTGGCGTAACCCAGCATTTGCTCAAGAGCTTCCACCAAAGAAACATTAATTAATAACACATGTCAGTAAATTTTCTATATTGTTTCTCATTCCTTTGCTTCACAAGACTTTGAGGGTAAGGTGGAGGAGGCCTTGGCAAGGGAGCCTTAGCCTTGGGTACTACCATTTCCGGTATGTCTATTACGCGTTCCCTAGACGGGTTTACGTCATCTTGAGTCTCCACCTCATTATCATTAATATCAATTCTTTCTCACTTTCCCATTCAAATTCTTTTCACTCACTTGCTCATCAACTATAAGAACATCATCATCTAGTACTTCAACCTCATGACTCCCAATTTCCTTTTGCTTGGAGGTATTCACATCACCACCTCGACAGCTTCTAGTATTCACCGCCATTGCATGTTTGGTGTTGTTCCCACCCTTCAAGATTACTATCGTATCACAAGCATATATATATATATATATATATATATATATATATATATATATATATATATATATATATATATATATATATATATTACTTACATACAGACATACAAACATACATCTGTGGCCCTGGCTTTTTAATTTTTTTTTATCTAAGGCAAGTTCTAGTAAATTATGTGACTTATATTATATATATATATATATATATATATATATATATATATATATATATATATATATATATATATATATATATATATATATATATATATATATATATATATATATATATATATATATATATAGACACACACACACACTATATAAATTATATTATTTACAAAAAATTTCCTTATATAAGATGTATACATAGTAGAATAATATTATAGATATACTAAGTGTATAGTAAATAAGCTATGTTGCAATTTCGATATAACATTAGCTCTCTCTCTCTCTCTCTCTCTCTCTCTATATATATATATATATATATATATATATATATATATATATATATATATATATATATATATATATATATATATATATATATATATATATATATATATATATATGAACTTGGTATCAAATTTGCAAATTAAAGTTTACATTTAGTACATTAAACTAAAGTTCAATGCCTTCAACATAATACTTCAAATTAATCTAACAAACTAAAAAGTTAAGCATAATACATGTAATAATTTTAAAATAATACAAATAGTCATAAATGAACTTAAAATCTTAAATACGAATGTCTGGGGAATGCGCGAGACAACTCTTTATATGTCTCCTTAAATAGCATGTGCCTCTAACTTTGGACGATGAGTTTAGACTCGACCACAATTCTTACACTTTATTATGTAAACTTCTTTATTTTCTTCTACCATATGAAAGTGTTCTAAAACAAATAGGCGCAATTAGAATCACCGATCATGATTTAACTTGAATTAAGAATTTGAGTATGAGAAATGAAAGATGAGTGAAGACTTGAATACTTTAGTTTCAATTTGAGAAATGAGAGAGATTGATGATTTATGAGAAAAATGAAAGAATGAGGGCGTATTTATAGTTGAAAATATAAAAAAAGTATAATTATAAGAAGTTTGAGGTTAAAACAATGTTGGGGAGTGGGGTTAATGGCTATTTGAGAAAGCCCAAATGGCTATTTTATAAATGTTGCAATGTCAAAAAACATTTTAATTTTTTTTAAAAAAATAGCCATTGGGCCCGCTTGAGCCCGTTTAGGACCGGTCGAATTGGACCACTTAGGACCAGGTCTCAGGCCCAAACAGTCTCAGGCCTAATGGGCTTCTTCAATGAGCCGGCCTACTTGGGCGTCAAGCCCCTGGTCCCGGGCTTAAACGGGTAGGCCCATTTAGGTCCACTAGCCATGTAGTCTCGCGGGCCTAGGTCTAACCGGCCCACTTGCCACCCTTAGATAGATACATACACACACACGCGCGCTATATAAATTAGATAATTTACAAAAAATTGCCTTATATAAGATGTATACATAGTAGAATAATATTATAGATATACAAAGTGTATACTAAATAATCTATATTGCAATTTCGATATAACATTTGCTCTCTCTCTCTCTCTCTCTCTTTCTCTCTCTCTCTCTATATATATATATATATATGTGTGTGTGTGTGTGTGTGTGTGTGTATATATATATGAACTCGGTATCAAAGTTGCAAATTAAAGTTTACATTTAGTACTTTAAAGTAAAGTTCAATGCCTTCAACATAATACTTCAAATTAATCTAACAAACTAAAAAGCTAAGCATAATATATCTAATAATTTTAAAATAATACAAATAGTCTCAAATGAACTTAAAATCTTAAATACGAATGTCTGGGAACCCGCGACACAACTCTTTATATGTCTCCTTAAATAGCATGTGCCTCTAACTTTGGACGATGAGTGTAGACTCGACCACACTTCTTACACTTTATTATGTAAACTTCTTTATTTTTTTCTACCATACGAAAGTGTTCTAAAACAAATAGGCACAATCTAGAATCACTGGTCATGATTTAACTTGAATTAAGAATTTGAGTTTGAGAAATGAAAGATGAGTGAAGACTTGAATACTTTAGTTTAAGTTTGAGAAATGAGAGAGATTGATGTTTTCTGACAAAAATGAAAGAATGAGGGGGTATTTATAGTTGAAAATATGAAAAAGTATTATTATAAAAATTTGAGGTTAAAACAAAGTTGGGGAGGGGGGTTAATGGCTATTTTAGAAAGCCCAAATGGCTATTTTTAAAATGTTGCAATGGCTAAAAAAAGTTTTAATTTTTTTATAAATGGCCTTTGGGCCTGTTTGAGCCCATTTAGGACCGGCCGAACTGGCCCACTTAGGACCTAGTCTCGGGCCCAAACAGTCTCAACCTAATAGGCTTCTTCAATGAGCCGGCCTACTTGGGCGTCAAGCCCCTAGTCCCGGGCTTAAACGGGTAGGCCCATTTAGGTCCACTAGCCATGTGGGCTCGCGGGCCTAGGCCTAACCGGCCCACTTGCCACCCTTAGGTAGAGCTGTCACGATCCTGGTTCACCAATTGTGAACCTTTCATGACGGCACCCAGTCTTCGCGACTAGGTAAGCCTAACACATTGCGGAATTTAACAGTTCGAGGTAAAATCAATAAACAACTCCTGAAAGTAACATCCAAAAACCCAGAACCCCACCGGCAACACAAGCAGCAAGAAGTCTAATACTGCTCTAGTCACCAGAATTTGTCTAATACAAAGAGAGGAATCGAAATAACAGCTAATAACTAGGGATGGAATGAGAAGGAGACTTTGCAGATTTGCGGACATAGCAGATATATACCTCAAATCTCCAATAATGCTCCCTGACAGCTTATGGCAGTATTCTTGCTCAGATGCTCCTGGATCTTCACAACAAAAGTGTGCAGAAGAGTACTATGAGTACACCACAATGGTACTCAGTAAGTGCTAAGCCTAACCTAAGTGGGGTAGTAACGAGGAAGGTCGAGGCCCTACTGAGATAAACATAAGAATAAATATGAAATCATTAGACAGTAGGAAATACAGTAAATATAGAGTATCCAGCAGAATAATAAGGATAAACGGAAATAGGCTACAACCATAACTACAATCTACGAATACAAGAACAATCAATACATGCTATTTATCATCGGGGATCTTCTGGTATCCCGAGGATCTCTTGGTATCCTCATCATATACACAAGGGATTTCCAAGTATCCCGAGGATCTCCTAGTATCCTCATCATATATACAAGGGATCTCCAAGTATGTCGAGGATCTCTTGGTATCCTTCAGTTAATCAGTCATGCGCATTAATCATGTGCCGGGGATCTCTTGGTATTCCGCACTCCCAAATCTCAAAAATAAAATACGAACAGGGGAAGCTCTCGGGATGCTATCCAGTAGTCCCAATAGTAAACACACCACAACAAATCAATATTTAACACCAAGAAGCTAAGTGCAGACGACAAATAAAATCTAGAGTCTAGCATGCTTCGCAAGAAAGATAGATATTGCAATTTAGTCAAATAGAGCAAATAAGCTACTAACATGCTTTTCCTAAGCTAAAACAAGTAAAATTTCATTTTTAATAGCTAAATACGTGAAGAAACACAGTCTAAATAAGTCAAGTAAGGTGAATTTTCAATAATTAGCACAAGTACGCGCTAGTCACCTCGCGCACAAGGCATTTAAACAACAATCAAGAAACCCTAAAGGGGAGAGGTCCCCCACACAAAGTTAGATAAGTCACTTACCTCAAATTGGTACAAAAATCGCTAAGAAATAATGCCCTTTCCACGAGTATTCGACTCCGAGTGGCCCAAATCTATTCAAACCAATTACATATTGTAAATAACATCACAAGTAACTAACTCCACTGTTAAAATTAAAGCTAAGGTGCGAAAATAGGTAAAATGACCAAAATTCCCCTCAGGAAAACGTCTCGTAATCGAATAATTTTTACATTTTTAGAAACCTCGTACTCTCATGAGTCTAACCATATAAAAATCTCCCAAATCGGAGGTCAATTACCCCTTCAAGTCCTCATAATTTGGTCTAAGAACTTTGCCCCAAATTTTCATTCAAAAATATGAAATTAAAGGTTGAAATCACGATTAGATTAGTGGGTTTTAGTCAGGAATTGTTACCCAATAGTTTCCTCTGAAAATCCTTCGAAGCATCTCCCAAAATCGAGCTCTCTAGCTTGAGTTTGATAAAAATAGAAGAACCCTCGTTTTTGAAAAGTTTATAACTGTTCTAATACTTTGTTCAATGCGATCGCAGGAATAAGTCTGCGATCGTGGAGAATAAAATTAAAGGGCCTTGAAAATGCTCTATGCGAATACAGGAAGGAACCTGCGATCGAGGAAGGCAATGAATTGAGCTTATGCGATCGCATCTGAAGGCCTGCGGTCATGGAGAAGGAAAATCAGGAGTTATGCGATCGCAAGAGGAAAGTTGAGATCGCATTGAAGGAAAAGGCCACCCTCTGAAGCTCGACTACGCGATCGCAGTAAAAGGGGTTGCGATCGTAGAGAACAATGGTCTGCAACAGCAACAACAGACAATCTGCTATGCTCTAAGTTCAAAAATTGCTCCGTTGAGCATCCGAAACAAACTCGAGGCCTCCGGGACCTCAACCAAACCTAGGGACATATCCCATAACATCATTCAAACTTGTACCAATCCTTAAACCACCTAAGACAACGCCAGAGACTCGAATTAATAAATGATTTGAACTTCAAAACTTCAAAACTTAACTAAACTTGCTTTCAATTCAAAACCTAACCAAAAACACATCTGATTGACCTGAAATTTTGCACGCAGGTCCCAAACGAGATGATGGTGCTACAGAAATTTCCGGAATCCCGTTCCGACCCTCCGATAAAAAATTCACTATCAGACCGAAAACTTCAAAATTCTAAATTTTGGCATTTCTAGCCTAAATGAGCTACATGCATCCAAAATACATTCAGAACACGCTCCCAATCCCAAAATTTCCTAACACAGCTAACAGAACCATCTGATTTCTATTCCGATGCCGTCCTCAGACTGTTCTGATTACAGATCGTTTTCCAACACTTAAGCTCTCAATTAGGGACTAAGTGTCCCAAAACTCTCCGAATTCTATTACCAAACACCCCGACGAACCAAAATAGCGGAAATGAACTTAGGGGAAGCAGTTAATGGGGGAACGGGGAATAAATTTCAAAGACGACCAATCGGGTCGTCACATCCCCCCACATTTAAACATTCATGCGTCCTCAAACGAGCATAAAGAACATACCTGAAGTAGCAAAAAGAAGAGGTTATCGGATTCGCATATCCCGCTCGGTCTCTGAAGTCGCCTCCTTGGCCAGCTGACCCCGCCACTGAACCTTTACTGAAGCAATATCCTTTGACCTGAGCTTTCGGACCTGCTCGTCTAATATTGCCATTGGCTCCTCAACATAGGACAAGTCATTGTCCAAGTGGACTGTAGTGAGCTCCAACACATGAGACGGGTCACCATGATACCTCCGGAGCATCGACACATGAAATACCGAATTAACCCCGGCCAAACTGGGAGGCAAAGAAAGCTCATAATCAACTTTTCCAATCTGCTTCAAAATCTCAAATGGACCAACGAACCTCGGGCTCAACTTCCCTTTCCTTCAAAACCTCATGACACCTTTCATAGGCGAGACTCGAAGAAAAACCCGCTCACCAACCATAAAGGAAACATCACGAACCTTCCAGTCCCCGTAACTCTTCTTTCTAGACTGGTCCGTACGGAGTCTATTCTGAACCACCTTAACTTTCTCGACCGCATCTTGGACCAATGCAGTGCCGAATAACCTGGCCTCACCCGGCTCGAACCAACCCACTGGGGATCTGCACTTTCTACCATATAAGGCCTCATACGATGCCATCTGAATACTGGACTGATAACTGTTGTTGTACGTGAACTCAGCCAATGGCAAGAACTGATCTCAAGACCCCATAAACTCAACTACGCATGCGTGGAGCATATCCTCAAGAATCTGAACAGTGCGCTCGGACTGTCCGTCTGCCTGAGGTGAAAAGTTGTACTCATAGTCACCTGGGTACCCAATTCATGCTGGACGGCTCTCCAGAACCGTGATATAAACATTGAAATCCTGTCTGAGACGATAGAAACTAGAATGTCATGCAGACGGACAATCTCCCTGATATAAATCCCTGCTAACCGCTCCGCTGAATAAGAAGTACACAGTGGAATGAAATGAGAGGATTAGGTCAGCCGATCCAAAACAACCCAAATAGAATCAAATTTTCTCGCCATCAGAGAGATACCACTCACAAAATCTATAGAAATCTTCTCCTATTTCCACTCAAAAATCTCCATCTGCTGGAGTAACCCTCTCGGTCTCTGGTGCTGAGCCTTGACCTGCTAACAATTGAGGCATCTAGAGACAAACTCTACTATATCCTTCTTCATCCGCCTCCACCAGTAATGCTGCCTTAGATCCTCATACATCTTCGTGGCACCCGAATGGATGGAGTACCGTGAGCAATGGGCCTCGGTCAATATCAACTCTCGAATATCATCATCATCGGGTACACAAATACGACCATGCATCCTTAATGCCCCGTCATCTCCAATAGTCACATACTTAGCATCGCCATGCTGAACTGTGTTCCTGAGGACAAGCAAATGAAGGTCATCACACTGCCGCTCCCTGATATGATCAAACAAGGAAGACCGAGAAACCACAAAGGCTAGAACCCGACTGGGCTCCGAAAGGTCCAATCTCACGAACTGACTGGCTAAGGCTTGAACATCCATCACCATAGGTCTCTCTGAAGCTGGAAAATATGCCAAAGTCCCCAAACTCTCCACCCGGCGACTCAATGCATCGACTACCACATTGGCCTTGCCCGGGTGATAAAGAATAGTGATATCATAATACTTCAGTAGCTCCAATCATTTCCTCTGGTGCAAGTTCAGATCCTTCTGCTTGAATAAGTGTTGCAAACTCCGTGCTCCGTACAAATCTCACAAGGCACTTCGTACAAATAATTATGCCAGATCTTTAAGGCGTGCACAATAGCATCTAACTCGAGGTCATGGAAATGATAGTTCTTTTCATGTACCTTCAACTGTCTGGACGCATAGGCAATTACCGTACCGTCCTACATCAACACCGCTCCAAGTACAACTCGTGAGGCATCAGAATATACTGTATAGGACCCCGAATTAGTAGGAAAAATTAGAATAGAGGCTGAAGTCAAAGCCGTCTTGAGATTTGGAAGCTCACCTCATACTTGTCTGACCATTGAAAAGGAGCACACTTCTAGGTCAATCTAGTCATAGGGGCTGCAATCGATGAGAACCCCTCCATAAAATGATGGTAATACCCCGCCAGGCCAAGGAAACTGTGGATCTTTGTAGCTGAGGAGGGCCTGGGCCAACTCTGTACGGCCTTCACCTTCTTCGGATCTACCTGAATGCCCTCACTCGATACCACGTGTCCTAGGAATGCCAAAGAACTCAACCAAAACTCACATTTTGAGAACTTTACATATAATTTATTTTCCCTCAGGGTCTGAAGCACTGTCTTCAGGTGTTGTTCATGATCTTCCCGACTACAGGAGTATACAAGAATATCATCTATGAAAATAATGACAAACAAGTCGAGATAGGTCCTGAATACACTGTGCATCAAATGCATAAAATTTGTTGGGGCATTGGTCAGCCCAAATGACATGACAAGGAACTCGTAATGACCATACCGAGTCCTGAAAGTAGTCTTCGGGATATCCGGCTCCCGAATCTTTAGCTGGTGATCACATGAGCGCAAATCAACCTTAGAAAACACCTGTGCTTAGCAAAACTGGTCAAGTAGATCATTAATACGAGGCAAAAGATATCGGTTCTTCACTGTAACTTTGTTCATCATCTGCACCTCCGTCACGACCCTCGATAAACCTGACACCACTTTTTCTGTCCAGTTCCTAGTATCAATTGAAATGTCGTCCACAGATACTTTTTCTTCGCATTTAATTATGAGTCTACAGATGAAATTAAAGGTTATCATCAACCTTATTAGAGTCAACAAGAGCCTTATTATGCACCTTCGATTTCCAGTGCGCCTCTCGCGCAGGGTACTTCTAGGGGCCAGTCTAGCAGGGGTGAGCCCAGTGAGTCACAACCACCGTGCCCTCCCAGAGCTTGTTATGAGTGCAGGGATGAGCTCAAGACAGCTTTGACTTCAACCACTATTTTGATTTTGCCTACTGGTTTGGGGTCCTATACAGTATATTTTGATGCCATACGAGTTGGACTTGGAGCGGTGTTGATGCAGAACGGTAGGGTAATTGCCTACGCGTCCAGACAGTTGAAGGTACATCAAAAGAACTATCCTGTCCATGACCTCAAGTTAGCTGCTATTGTCCACTCCTTAAAGATATGGCGTCATTATTTGTATGGCGTGCCTTGTGATATTTATACAAATCACCAGAGTTTGCAGCACTTATTCAAGCAGAAGGATCTAAACTTGCGCCAGAGGAGATGGTTGGAGCTACTGAAGGATTATGATATCACTATTCTTTATCACCCGGGTAAGGCCAATGTGGTAGCCGATGTATTGAGTTGCCAGGCGGAGAGTTTGTGGAGTTTGGCATATTTTCCAACTTCAGAGAGACCTATGGCAATGGATGTTCAGGCCTTAGCCAGTCAGTTCATGATATTGGACCTTTAGGAGCCCAATCAGGTTCTAGCCTGTGTGGTATTTCGGTCTTCCTTGTTTGATCGTATCAGGGAGTGGCAGTGTGATGACCCTCATTTGCTTGTCCTCAGGCACACAGTTCAGCATGGCGATGATAGTGATGTGACTATTGGAGATGATGGGGTATCTAGGATGCAGGGTTGGATTAGTGTACCCGATGTTGATTATATTCGGGAGTTGATATTGACCGAGGCCCATAGCTCGCGGTACTCCATCCATCCGGGTGCCGTGAAGATGTATCAGGATCTGATGCAGCATTAGTGGTGGAGATAAATGAAGGTAGATATTGTAGAGTTTGTCGCTAGACTCCTCAATTGCTAGTAGGTGAAGGCTAAGCACCAAAGATCAGGGGGTTACTCTAGCAGATGGAGATTCTAGAGTGGAAATGGGAGAAGATTACTATGGATTTTGTGACTGGTCCCCCTTTGAAGGTGTGGAAATTTGATTCTATTTGGGTTGTTGTGGATCGGCTGACCAAGTCCGCTCATTTCATTCCATGTGTACTTCTTATTTACCGCAGCGGTTAGCAGGGATTTATATCAGGGAGATTGTCCGTCTGCATGACATTCCAGTTTCCATAATCTTAGACAGGGTTTCAGTGTTTACATCACCGCTCTGGAGAGCCGTCCAACATGAGTTGGGTCCCCAGGTGACTATGTGTACAGATTTTCACCTTACGACAGAGGGACAGTCCGAGCGCACTATTCAGATTCTTGAGGATATGCCTCGCCTGTGCGTGATTGAGTTTAGCGGGTCTTGGGATCAGTTCTTTCTATTGGCTGAGTTCACTACGACAACAAGTATCAGTCCAGTATTTAGATGGCGCTGTATGAGGCCTTATATGGTAGGAGCTGCAGATCCCCGGTGGGTTGGTTCAACCGAGTGAGGCCAGGTTATTGGGCACTGATTTGGTCTAGGATGCGGTCGAGAAAGTTAAGGTGATTTAGGATAGACTTCGTACGGCCCAGTCCAGACAAAAGAGTTACGCGGACCGAAAGGTTTGTGATGTTTCCTCTATGGTTGATGAGGGGGTTTTGCTTCGGGTCTCGCCTATGAAAGGCGTCATGAGGTTTGGAAGGAAAGGGAAGTTGAGGTTCATTGGTCCATTTGAGATTTTGAAGCAGGTTGAAAAAGTTGCTTATGAGCTTGATTTATCTCCCAGTTTGGCCGGGGTTCATCCGGTATTTCATGTCTCGATGCTTCGGAGGTATCACGGCGACCCGTCTCACGTATTGGAGTTCACTTCAGTCCAGTTGGACAATGACTTGTCCTATGTTGAGGAGACAGTAGCAATATTAGATAGGCAAGTCTGAAAGCTCAGGTCAAAGGAAATAGCTTCAGTAAAGGTTCAGTGGCGAGGTCACCTTGCCAAGGAGGCGACTTGGGAGACCGAGCGAGATATGCGAAGTCGATACCCTCATCTTTTTGCTACTTCAGGTATGTTCTCTATACTCGTTTGAGGACGAACGAATATTTAATGTGGGAGGATGTGACGCCCCGGCCGGCTGTCTTTGGAATTTATGTCCGATTACCCCATTAACTGCTTCCCTTAAGTTCATTTCTGCTATTTTGGTTTGCAAGGGTGTTCGGTAAGAGAATTCGGAGAGTTTTGGGACACTTAATCCCTAAATGAGAGCTTAAGTGTTGGAAAATGGTCCGTAATTAGAACAGTGTGACAACAACCTCGTTATGGAAATCTGATAGTTCTGTTAGCTCCGTTAAGCAATATTAGGGGGAGCATGTTCGGCATGTATTTTGGATGCCCCTAGCTCATTTAGGCTAGAAATGCCGAAAGTAAGAATTTTGAAGTTTTCGGTCCGATAGTGAATTTTTGATCCGAGGGTCGGAACAGGATTCCGGAAGTTGCTGTAGCACCTCATTTCATTTGGGACGTGTCAGATAATTTCAGGTCAATCGGATGTGTTTTGATTAGGTTTTGAATCGAATGCGAGTTTGGTTAAGTTTTGAAGTTTTTAAGTTCAAATCATTGATTAATTCGAGTTTCCGACATTGTTTTAGGTGGTTTAAGGATTGGTACAAGTTTCAATGATGTTATGGGATATGTCCGTAGGTTTGGTTGAGTACCCGAGGGCCTTGAGTGTGTTTCAGATGCTCAACAGAGCAATTTTGGAACTTAGAGCATAACAGATTTTCTGTTGTTGCTGTTGCAGACCGTTGTTCTCTGCGATCGCAGCCCCTTTCCTGCAATCGCGTAATGGAGCTTCAGAATGCGATCACATAAGCTCAGCTCAGCTCCTTTCCTTCCGCAATCGCAGGTCCCTTCCTGCGTTCGCATAGAGCATTTCCAGGGTCCTTCAATTTTACTCTCCGCGATCGCTGACGTATTCCTGCGATCGCATTGAACAAAGTATAAGAACAGTTATAAACTTTTCAAAAGTGAGGGTTCTACCATTTTTATCAAACTCAATCTAGAGAGCTCGATTTTGGGAGATTTTTCGAAGGATTTTTAGAGGAAACTATTGTGTAACAATTCATTACTCCTCTGTGACTAAAAACCACTAATCTAATCGTGATTTCAATATTTATTTCGTATTTTTGAATGAAAATTTGGGGTAAAGTTATCAGACTAAATTGTGAGGATTTGAAGGGGAAATTGACCTCAGATTTGGGAGATTTTTGTACGGTTAGACTCGTGAGAGCGAGGTCACTAAAAATGTGAATATTATTCAATTCCGAGACGTTGGAATGAGGGGCATTTTGGTCATTTTACCTATTTTCACGCTTAGCTTTAATTTTAACAGTGAAATTAGTTATTTGCGATGTTATTACAATATGTAATTGGTTTGAATAGATTTGGGCCACTCGGAGTCGGATACTCGTGGCAAGGGCATTGTTTCTTAGCGATTTTGGTACCGGTTCGAGGTAAGTGACTTGTCTAACTTTGTGTGGGGGACCTCTCCCCTTAGGTTTTCTTGACTGTTGTTTAAGTGCCTTGTGCGCGAGGTGACGAGCGTGTACTTATGCTAATTGTTGAAAATTCACCTTACTTGACTTATTTAGACTGTATCTCTTCGCGTATTTAATTGTTAAAAATGCAATTTCACTTGTTTTAGCTTAGGAAAAGCATGTTAGTAACTTATTTGCTCTATTTAACAAAATTGCAATATCTGTCTTTCTTGTGAAGCATGCTAGACTCTAGATTTTATTTGTTGTCCGCACTTAGCTTCTTGGTGTTACATATTGATTTGTTGTGGTGTGTTTACTATTGGGACTATGGGACAACATCCCGAGAGCTTCCCCTGTTCGTATTTTATTCTGAGATTTGGGATACCAAGAGATCCTCGACACATGATTAATTAACTAGCGGATACTAAGAGATCCCCATCTCAGGACTGATAAACTGGAGGATACCAAGAGATCCTCGGGATACTTGGAGATCCCTAGTGTATATGATGAGTATACTAGGAGATCCTCAAGATTCTTGGAAATCCCTTGTGTATATGATGAGGATACCAGGTGATCCTCGGGATACCAAGAGATCCCCAATGATAAATAGCATGTAGTGATCGTTCTTGTATTGTAGATTTGCATTTGTAGCATGTTCAGTTTTACTTATTGTTTTTGCTAGATACTTGAGATTTATTGTATTTCCTTCTGTCTATTCATTTCATATTTATTCTTTTTTTTACCTCAGTAGAGCCTCGACCTTCCTCGCCACTACCTCACCGAGATTAGGCTTGGCACTTACTGAGTACCGCTGTGGTGTACTCATGCTACTCTTCTGCATACTTTTGTTGTGCAGATCCAGGTACATCTCAGCAGGCATACCGCCAGTAGCTGTCAGGGAGCATTATTGGAGATTTGAGATATACATCTACTACGTCCGCATATCCGCAAAGTCTCCTTCTCATTCCATCCCTAGTTATTAGCTGTTATTTCGATTCCTGTCTTTGTATTAGACAAATTTTGGTGACTAGAGCAGTATTAGACTTCTTGCAGCCTATGTTGCCGGTGGGATTCCGGGTTTTGGGATGTTACTTTAAGGAGTTTTGTATTTAGTTTATGTGCCAAGCGGCATCGTTATACATTTCCTATGTATTTAGTGTTTGTTTACTGGTTTATCTCGGACATTTAAATTTCACAATGTGTTAGGCTTACCTAGTCACAAAGACGGGGTGCCGTCATGATAGGTTCACAATTGGTGAACCAGGGTCGTGACAAGTGCCCCCTTAGGACGAGTATTCAAAGATTGCGAAATCTGGCCAAGTTGAACCTCCAAATTTTTGATTGAAATATTGTGGGATGCCAACTGGGCATCGGAGTCGGTGTTCTTCTTTATTATTTGTTCAAAATAGGGGTGTTCGAACCGAACCGGAAAACTGTACTGAACCAAAAAATCAAATCAAACCGATTAAAAAACCCGACTAGATTTGGTTTGACTTGGTTTGGTATTGAATAAAAAAATTTGAAGCAAACGACATATAAATATATAAATGTTATTTATATTTTAAAGACTTTATAGTGAATTTCTATGTTTTGGGATCCTATCATGCATCAACCTTGAAAGCGTAAATTAGTGAAAAATTATTATTAGACGACTAAAAAAATAACTATCATGTGTTACTAAAAAAATTCTTCCATTAGAATAGTTTAATAGATCATATGTTTGTCAATTGTTTTTCTATATTTAGTAAACATATATTCATTTATCAAAGAATTATCTATAAATTTAACAATGTAAGATTGAAATAATATTCATGTAAAAAAAACCCGAAAACCCAAAAACCCAAAAGCCCGAAAAACTGACAAAACCGAACCAATCCAAACCGATATAGTTGGTTTGGTTTGGTTTCAATAAAAATAAAACCAACCCGGTCCATGTACACCCCTAGTTCAAACATCATCTTGATCCACCCATCTCGTTGTTTGACGAGCTAGGACCTTGGGACGGGAATGGAGGTGGATTGTTTGGTTGTTGATACATTAGAGGCATTTGAAAATCCTACCACGGATTCCCTTGATTACCATTATTCCAACCCCATTGGTTGTTGTTCCTCCCCAATTGTTGTTGTTGCCACTCCAGTTGCCCTGGTTGTTCTGGTTGCCCCAATTTTGATTATTGCTCCCCAAGTTTCTATTGCCTTGTTGGTTTTGATTCCCATAATTTCCTTGGGATCTCCACTGTTGTTGGTTAGGAGCATTACCCCTTTGTCCTTGGTAATTGTTCACGTACTGCACTTCTTCATTTTTCTCATTATAGCCCTCATCTTGATTGAAACCACCACTATCTTGTTCATATTGATCTGGAATACCTTGACCTTGTTGACCTCTTTGTCGTCTCTTGTTGACCAACAAGTTGACATCTTCCATAGAATTTACTTCTTGGAGATTGAACTTGTGGCAATTGAGCTTTTGGCACTGGTTCATTGTTGTTGCCTGGCCATTATCATGGAGCTCTTTGAGCAAGTGGATGATAGTGGGGTCACCCTGTGGAACATTGGCTCAAATTTGCCAAGCCAAGGAAGTATCTTCCATCTCATCCAATATCTCACACGTCTCAGCAGGAGGTGTGTTCATTAAATTTCCCCCAACTAGCTGGTTCACTACACACTGATTGGTCGTGTTAATGCCACAGTAGAATGTCTGGTGAGTATAATCATTGCTTCGGGCATGTGATTTTTCGGACATTCTTTCACTTTTTCTGATATCTCTTCCAGATCTCATGAAGTGGTTCATTAGGTTCCTGTTTGAAGGCCAAAATCTCATCTCTCAAAGTCGCCATATGCCCTGGCGAGAAAAACATGGCAATAAACTTGTCCGCCAACTCATCCTAAGTAGTGATGGAATGGTTGGGAAGCCTTTCGAGCCAGTCCAAAACATTCTCTCTAAGTGAGAAAGGGAACAATCTCAATCGCAATGCATCCTCTGACACATTTGTCTGTTTGCTCCCCAACAGGTATCCACAAAGCCTTTAAGATGTTTATATGTATTTTTGTGGAGAGCACTAGTGAAATACCCTTGTTTTTCCAATAAAGTCAACATCGCATTTGTAATTTGGAAATTGTCCGCCCGGATCTGGGGTGGGACAATTGCACTAGCATATCCTTCGTTTGGAAGCACCCGATGAGCGACTCTTGGAAGAGGCGAGGGAGGTTCTGGAACATTATCATGACTTGGAGGCATCTCCTTTGAGCTTGAGGTACAATAGGTACCTCATCATCAATATTATCATCTTCCTGCTCCCTCGGAATAGCATTTCCAAGATTATCGTTGTTTGCCATTTTGACAATGAATTGATTACACACACAAGTTAGTAATACGGAAGGAAATAAAAACTAAACACAAAACTAGTCAGATAGATAGCCAAAACCATTTAGCTTTCTCGGCAACAACGCCAAAAAGTGATCGGGTCCAACCCTACACCACTATAGAGTGGCAAGAGCGGTCGACGAAGATTTTACCCGAAAAGTTCAGGATCGAATCCACAGGGAGCGAAGATAAGGTTTGAAGTTGGATTCCTATCTAATCTAGCAGTGTGCAGTATTCTTGATTGCCCATCTAATCATTCTTTTGTTTGTTTTCTATTTCTATTTTTATACTAATAATGCACGAAATTAAGCTAAGTAGATGTTTTTTGTAGGGTTTCTAAATGGTTAAAAAGTCACTAGGAAAATGACTTTCTCCTAGGTGAGTATCTAAGGGTCTCAAACTTAGAGCAATATGCTATAGATGGAATTGTGATATAGCCAATGCACGAAGCTACTCACTCTATACCTCTCGATAGTTTGAGTGACTTTTCCCTAATTGACTTTCTCAAACCCAATTGTGTGTTCAATTTGTGCAAGCAAAGTTGGCTCAAGTTGGGTATTACTATCTCTAGGTTTAACCCTTTAACTGGGGCTATCAATCTCCTGATTACACCTCAATTCCTTGTTGGCCTGAATTTCCTAGACTCAAGCTCTCTTTCTCAAGAAGAGACTAAGTAAAAAAGGCACAAATTAGTGTTTGTAACCACCAATAATACATAAAAAGCACAAATCAGGACAAATATCAATCACCCATAAATATCTAAGCCCTAAAATAAGAGACCATTAAATACTCGCTCTAAGGTTCCGCCACAACCTAGCTAATGGGTTTAAATACTCATTATGGAAGAAGAAATCATAGATTGAGATGAAGAATAACCCATATAATGTAATTACAAGATAAGAAACTAAGATTAATTTCTAAACAAGCTATAAAATTACTCAAAATAGGTAAAAACGGAATTCACGTGCTCAGCTAAGGATAAGATGACCTAAAAATATGAAAAAATAGTATTTATACACAGCTAAAGTTTTTGGACAAAAATGCCCCAGACGGAGGTACCACTGACAGCAAAAAATGGACCGTTGTAGCAGTGAGGCTACCGTATCCGCACAAAATCAAGTGCGGATCGCGGTATTCAACTTTCAGCTCAACTTCTGGCTCTCTGAACCTTTTCTCCGCGAACCGTAGTATAAAGACCGCTGTCACGGTGGAGGAACCGATGTCGCATAAAAACACTACGTTAAGCGGTGAGTTGGAAAGCTTCAAATTGCATCTCTTTGAATCTTGCCACCACGAACTGCGATAAAAGAACTGTTGTCACGGTAAGTCCTCCTCATCCGCAGTTGGTTTTACGCTGCAGCGCTCAGTTGACTCAGCTTTGACTTGTGCATTTCATTCCTTTCGGAGCTGATTTTGACGTTCTTATCTCTTTTTTGACCAAACACTGCAAACAAACACAATAAGTTAGCTTTTGGGAATACTTGTACACCCTGTTAATACCAAGCCCAGGTCACCAAATAAACAAACCAACCACGCAACCTCACCTACAACTTTCCTTATAGCTCTATACTCAGCTTCAGTAGAGGAAAGAGATATAGTAGGCTACTTCTTGTATTTTCAAGAAATAGGACACCAACCAAAACTAATAAAGAAACCAGTGATGGACTCGCAATACTGGGAACATGCATCCCAATTAGAGTTAGCATATGCTATAAGAGATGTATCAGAAGACCTTGATAAAAGAATACCCTATCTAATATCATTTAACAAGTACCTAAGAATTTGAGGAGCAGCTAACATATGTAGAACCTAAGGAGCCTGAAGGAATTGGCTTAAATGCTGGACAAAAAATGCAATGCCAGGTCAAGTGTGCTGCAGAAAATTTTGTTTCCCCACAAGTCTTCTGTAGAGGTTGGGATCAGTAAGGAACTGGCCGATGTTAGGAGTGAGCTTGATAGATGACTCAAGAAAAATGACAACAAGATAGAAGTGATGATTATTGAATTCGTTCAAGAGGTCAGAGGTAAACTTGTGTTGACTAACCAAAGACCCTTGAGAAGGCTTGAGTACCTCAAAACCCAAAAAATAATGGATAGACGCCAAGTTCTTAATTTTGAATGGGAATTCCAAGAAAGATTTCAAACTGTCGAGCTCAACCACATCATCCCGAGCAAGTAATAAATCATCAACATAAACAATAATGACAGTGAGCAAATGAAAAGAAGACCTCGTAAAGAGTAAATAATTATTCTTACTAGAAATGTAACCTCTTGAGAGCAGATATTCAGACAATTTAGAAAACCACTATCTAGAAGCCTGTCTGAGGCCATAAAGAGACTTTAGGAGCTTGCAAACCAAGGGGAAGAACCAGAAGCCATGGGGCTGTAAATCTGGAGACCATGTGGAAGCTTCATGTAAACCTATTCATGGAGATCAACATGAAGAAAGGCATTATTCACATCAAGTTGATACACAGTACAGTCCCTCTTGTCAGTAAGGGAAAGAAGGCACTTGGTGGTGGTAAACTTAACAACAAGAACCAAAAAAGTCTCAGTATAGTTAATTTCCTCCTTTTGAGTGTCACGTTTTGATGACTAACTTGGCTTTGTATCTTTCAATGGAGCCACCAAACTTTTATTTGATTTTATAAACCCATTTACATGGGATAGGCTTTTTGTAGGGAGGAAGTGGAACAATCTCCCAGGTATAATTTACATCTAGAGCCTCAAATTCCTGTAGCATAGTCTCTTGCCAAGCAGGATGAGATGCAACCTTTTGGTAAGAAAGAGGTTCTTGCATGTTCAGTTCAGTAGGAGAAACCTTGGAAATGTTAGAAGCAAGTTTTGTAAGGGCTGAAGAATAAACATAGTCCTTGAGGTAAGGAGGAGTGTGGCAGACCCTAATGGGCTACCTAAGAGGAGGAGAAGATGGCAAAAGAAGGAGCGTAAAAGAGTTAGATGGGGGTAAAAGAGGTAGAGTGGAGAGAATCAAATGCATGAGAGGAGGAAGAAATAGGAGGAGAAAGAGGAGAAGAAGGTACAAAAGGAAAGACTGGAGGAGAACAAGGAGGAGTAGATGAGGAATATACACTGTTCACAAAAGGACATGAGGAAAGGGCTATGCAGGTGGAGAGGAAGAAGAATAAGGGAAGATGTGCCCATGAAATACAACATGTCTATAATACAAGATGGAATGATCGGTGAGATTAAGTAGTTTATATCCCTTTTTACCATAAGGATAACCTAAATATATATTTGATTGAACTGGACTCAAATTTATTCCTGCTAGGCTTGGGGTTAATAGCATAAGATAGGCATCCAAATGATTTGAGGTGATCATAAGAGGGTGAAATATTATAAAGTCTTTAGAAAAAGGAGAGATGTTGTCTAGGACAGAAGAGGACAACCTATTTATTATATAAGTTGCATTTAATACACATCCACCCCAATATTTAACAAGAAAATGATATTGGAAGAGCATGGCTCTAGAAGTTTCCAAAAGTTGTTTGTATTTTCTTTCAACTACCCTATTATATTGTGGGGTGTGAGGAATAGTAGTTTGGTAAAGGATCCCATTTTCAGAGAAGAAGGCTTTTGCTTAAGAACTTCCACCTAGTTCAAACGCAATGTCAGTTCTGAAAGTTTGAATAAAAGAATGGAAATGAATTTGGACCATTTTGGTGAAAGCTTTAATGATTTTGACAACATTGCTTTTACATGATGATAAGTGGATCCATGTTACTCTAGACAAATCCTCAACAATAGTGAGAAAGTATCTAAAATCATTATATGTCTTGTATGGGAAGGACCCTAGAGATCTAGGTGAACCGGTTAGAAAGGGGAAGTAGATTTGATATGACTTTTGAGGAAAAGGAAGTCTTCAATGTCTAGCCATATGGAAAATAGAATAGAATAAAGACTGTATAAAGGGAATTATGTCAAGTAAAACTGAAATTGATTTCATCTTATCAAAAAGCATGTGGCCTAATCTTTAATGCCAAAATAATTCTATTTTATTAACATTGGTGGAAGAAGTATAAGAAGGATTGGGAAAGGGATAATAGAATTAGAAACATTACATGCATGACCAGATGAAGTGAAATAAACAAAAGATGAACATTCAAGCATGTTAGGAGCAGAAAATACAACCCATGAAAAGCTCTACCAATTTCCAGTGGCCTCTTCAGAGAAGGTCCCTGTAGAAAATAAGAATGACTGCTAAATAATGCTAAATATTGTAATTGAGAAAAAAGTTGATATACAGAAATAAGATTGAATTGAAAAGAAGGAAACAATAGTACATTGTGCAAGATAATATTTGTTCTAAGTTGTAATGGTCCAGTAGAGATTACTTTAACTCTAGAACCATTTGGTAGAGTTATTAAGTAAGGTTTAGGTAAAGGTTGTAAGATGTGTAAGAATTATGTATTAGAGGTCATATGGTTAGTTGCACTTGAATCCAATATCCAATGTATCTTTCCTAACTCAGTAGACAAATAATGATTTGCAGAATTAACTACAGGTAATTGATCTAAAGGTAGGTGACACATACCTGCAAAGTTGGTATATGCAACATTGTCACCAGAAGTGGAAGGATTATTGTCAGGGGAGACGTGAGCTTACTGAAACAAAGACATGAGGTGCTGATACTGCTCTTTGCTGAATCATAAGCGGTGGGTTCATTTGGGTTGACTGGAGGACCCACTTGAGCAGCATTATCTTTTACTTGTGCACAAGAAGCTGCAAACTTCTTGTTCTTGGTGAACTTGAAGTGAGTGGGAAAATCATGAAGCTTATTGCATTTGTCTACTCTGTGTCCAGATTTCTTGCAGTATTTGCAAGACACAGAAGAAGATTTTCTGTTTGATCAAAGATAATCCTTTGATTGTAAGGCTTTGTATTATGTTGGTGGTTTACAGAAAAATTGGAATTAGATGAAGTAGCAGGAAAAGAAGTTGATCACATGAGAAACCCAAAATTGGAGGCTGATTTTCTTTTTGACTTTCATTATGTTGAAGTAAAGAATATGCTTTACTAATCGAGGGAAGTGGAGACATAAGAATGATACTACTCTTAGCAGTGGAGTAGGACTCATTTGGACCACTTAGAAATTGAAAAAGGGTGTTGGTCTTTAATAAATTTGGATAATACTCCACAAGAGCAGGTAGGACTAACATAAGAAGAGTTCAATTCATCCCATAAAGCCCTCATTTATAAGTGGCAATAGAAGACCCTTGAGAGGAGAACTGATTTTCCTCGGGATTCGGATGTATTTGGATCTATTGGATTGCCCGAACCCCTCATTTATGTTAATTCACACTTCTCTAGAAGTGTTGAGATACATAACACTCATTACTATCTTCCTAGTCAATGAATTGGTGATACAAGCCTTCACCATATCTTTACATCGTTTCCAGAAGAGATCATAGGGAGAATTAGGTAAAGAGTTGAGCTACTTTAAGAATCACTATTCCTAATTTGTTCTTAGTAGGCAAGGAGGTAATCATACTCCTACGGCAATGGTCAAAACCGGTTCCATTGAAAGGTATAACAACTAATTGATTTCAAGGTCTATCGAAGGGATGCACATAAAAAGGGCAAGAGAGTCCAAAATGAACTCGACAAAATCATCAGCAGTAGATGAGGGACTCCCCATACTCAAACACAGTGACAACTTCTAAGCTAACAGGTCGTAAGTCAACAAAAATGTAATAGAAGCCCTAATTTCACAAGCAGAACAAACCCTAATTTCACCTAGGATTTCACATGCAAATGAGAGAATAAAGCATTTACCCTCATTCTTCGCAAACCTGAAGAAGCTAAGGTCTTCTAATAGCAGGAATATACGAAAAATTTCAAAGAAATTTCCCGATTGTTCCGATGGATAAGTCTTCATTCTGAACGAAAATCAGCGAAGCAATCTTGATGGTTAACATCATATGATAGCTCTGAGCGAGACAGATCGATTGCAGCGCTCTGATACCATGTTAGACTCCATTATCGGATTCAATCGAGAGAAATTTGAAATGAAGAAAACCCTAAATCGGTAGAGAAGAGAGAGAAGAGAGAAGAAAGATATTTTCTTATTTTTTATTCAATCTTTAATGTTCCAGATACATCTGAAGGTATATAGCCATTTACTCACTTACTTACACTTGGACTGTGTTGTGTACCATACAATTGAGCCCAGATAATAAAGAATGAGAAATAGTAATATTACTAACTAATGGGCTGTGTGTTGGAAAAATTAGGCAGCCTAACAGTTTATGTGTAAACAATAGATCTCTTGTGTGTGAAAATAAATCTCTCATATATGAATAAAGAGATGAGTCATAAAACTAAAAATAAGTCAATTCCTATAAATCTATTAGCATTATAAGACGTCCTTTTATGCCACCAAAATTCAAAGGTACATAAAAAGCTATTGCTGGCCTGAGAGATTTCCCGTGGCCTCTTTTATCGTCACTCACCTTTCTCTGAGACTGAAACTTCATTTTACAAAATCTTTCTAATTCGGTCTGGTTGCGCATTCACTCAATGTTACTGTGCTTCAATGATATATTAAACAAAATGAAGGTATAATTCTTTCAAATTGAATATTAAGTTTTGATGTCATTATTTTCCATTTTAACCGATTTGGTTCTTAAGATAGAAATTCAGAGACAAGAAAATTAGTAATTCATACTGCTTCTTGTTTATGCATTTTGGTTAATGAAGAGTTAAAATCAGGTGGATTCGGAAATTCTCTCATTTCATTGATAACAAACAAATTTTGAAATGGAACAATGATACTACTGTAACCGCTATAAAATTAATAGCCAAAACAATGTGTATATTGTTATAAATAGAACTCTAATTAGAGTGAATGTCTATCTTATAGAAGAGTTTTACTTTGAGGCTAAGTCTTTTCTATGCCTATAAATAGAGGGGTCTTACCCCATTGTAAATCATCCCTAAGTATCAGTAAGAATACTCATCTCTCTACTTTTCTCTCTATTGTTCTTGTTCTTGTATTATTGTTCTTGTTCTTATATTATTTCATAACACGTTATCAGCACGAGACTCTACCGTCTCAAGAATCCTCTTGAGAAAATTAAGGTATTTCCCTTTTTTCGAATTTGGTTTTAATTATGTCTGATATTATGAAAAGAAAATTCGTTGCCCTTGAAATTTCGGGCAAGAACTATATGACATGGGTGTTGGATGCTGAAATCCACTTAGATGCTATGGGTCTTGGAGACGCCATTAAAGACAGAGATAAAGCATCCACCCAAGACTGTACTAAGGCCTTGATTTTCTTGCGCCATCACCTTGATAAAGGTTTGGAAATTGAATATCTCACAGTCAAAGATCCACTCATCTTGTGGAACGGCTTAAAGGAGAGATATGACAACCTGAAGTTGGTCACTCTGCCACAAGCACGATATGATTGGGCTCATCTGAGGCTCCAAGACTTTAAGTCTGTTTCTGAATATAATTCTGCAATGTTCAGAATTACTTCTAAATTGAAACTCTGTGGAGATAATATCTCTGATTATGATATGCTTGAGAAAACGTTTACAACGTTTCATGCCTCCAATATGGTACTGCAACAACAGTACAGAGAGAAAGGTTTCAAAAAGTACTCTGAACTGATTTTTCTTCTCCTTGTGGCTGAGCGAAACAATGACCTGCTCATGAGAAATCACGAAAATCGACCCACTGGGTCTACACCATTGCCTGAAGCAGACGAGGTGTATTCTCATTATGCCAAGCATGGAAAAGGCCATGGATCTAGTCATGGTCGTGGTCGTAATCGGGGTCATAGCCGTGGACGTAGACAAGGAAGAAATTTTCCTAATGTCCGTCACCCCCCAAAGAGAAAAATCCACCAAAAGCAGAAACGGGATTATGAGAATCCAAAGGCAAATAGTTCAGAAACTATATGCTATCGTTGCGGTGGAAAAGGGCACTGGTCAAAAGCTTGCCATGTACCAAGACATTTGGTTGATCTTTATCAAGCATCTCTAAAGAATAAAAGCCCTGAAACAAATTTTGTCTCTGACGACAATTTTGACATCACCCACCTGGATGTGGCAGACTTCTTTGAGCACCCTGAGGGGAAAATAGACCACTTAATCAGTGATGGATCTGTGATGAAGGAAGATGGAATTGTTTAATTTATTTGTATTAGTTAGTGAATAAACTAATAGTCATTAGTATCAGCTCGTATTAGTTAGTTTATGATATAATGTTAGTATTAGTTCTTTAGAATGTTTCAATATGCTTAAATTTCAAAGATATTTTTATTTTTCAGTAGAGTTAATCGACTAACCTAACAGTTAGTCGATTATCTCATATTTCGCATTAACACTGCAAAACAATCGATTATATACTTGTTAACAATCGATTATATTAAGACAGTGTGATCTGAAGTTTTTCAAAATAGCAAATAATCGATTATGTATGTTTAATAATCGATTGTATTAAGACAGTGTGATCTAAAATTTTTCAAATTAGCAAATAATCGATTATGTATGTTTAACAATCGATTATATTAAGACAGTGTGATCTGAAGTTTTTCATATTAGCAAATAATCGATTATGTATGTTTAACAATCGATTATATTAAGGCAGTGTGATCTGAAGTTTTTCAAAATAGCAAATAATCGATTATGTATGTTTAACAATAGATTATATTAATACAGTGTGATCTGAAAATTTTTCAAATTAGCAAATAATCGATTATGTATGTTTAACAATCGATTACATTGAGACAGTGCTTAAACTGAAATTTTCAAACTGCAAAGTAATCGATTATGGAAAACATATAATCGACTATCTGATTTAGTTAGTCAACTAACCTCAGCAGATTTTGAAAATATTGTTTAAATGTGAAACAAACGGATTGAATTTGTTTATTCTCATGTTCGTGTATTCTCTTTTGTATGTCAAACCATGGAAAAGCAAATATGGATATCTCACAAAGCAATCTTGGATCAAATATTTGTTTAGTTGATTCATGTACTACACATACGATACTCAAAGAAAAGAAATATTTCTCTCAACTAAGTATGTGTAAGGCAGATGTTACTACAATCTCTGGTAGTAGTAAATTGATTGAAGGCTCCGGAAGAGCAACTATAACTCTGCCTAGAGGAACAATGTTTATCATAGAGAATGCAATGTTCTCCTCCAAGTCTAAGAGAAACTTGTTGAGTTTTAAAGATATACGCCGGAATGGCTATCATGTTGAGACAATAGATGAGAATAATCTTGAATATCTCATCATTACAAAATGTCTCTGGCCAAAAGAGGGTTATTGAGAAATTTCCGTCTTTATCTTGTGGCCTGTATTGGACAAAAATTAGTGCAATTGAGGCACATTCAACAGTAAACCAAAAGGTTACTGATTCCAATACTTTTGTACTTTGGCATGATCGATTGGGACACCCTGGATCAATCATGATGAGACGGATTATAGAAAGCTCATATGGGCATCCGTTAAAGAATTTCAAGATTCTTTTAAATAATGAATTTTCTTGCACTTCTTCTTATCAAGGCAAGTTAATTACAAGACCATCACCAACAAAGGTTGGGACTGAGTCACCTACGTTTTTGGAATGTATACAAGGGGACATTTGTGGACCTATTCACCCACCTAGTGGGTCTTTTAGATATTTAATGGTCCTAATAGACGCATCCTGTAGATGGTCTCATGTGTGCCTGTTGTCATCACGCAACCTTGCGTTTGCAAAACTAATGGCACAAATAATTCGACTACGAGCACAATTTCCTGATAATCCAATCAAGTCTATTAGACTGGATAATGCTGCTGAGTTTTCATCCCAAGTATTTAATGATTATTGCTTATCAATTGGGATAAAAGTGAAACATTCTGTAGCTCATGTTCACACTCAAAACGGTCTTGCAGAATCTTTAATTAAACGCCTGCAGTTGATTACAAGACCATTACTCATGAAAACGAGGCTGCCCACTTCGGTATGGGGTCACGCCATTTTGCATGCAGCAATGCTAATTCGTCTCAGACCGACGAATTATCACAAATATTCCCCGTTGCAATTGGTTTTGGGTCATGAACCCAATATATCCCATTTAAGAATCTTTGGATGCGCAATATATGTGCCTATAGCACCGCCATACCGCACCAAAATGGGTCCGCAAAGAAGGTTAGGAATATATGTTGGGTTTGAATCGCCCTCCATTATTCGCTACCTCGAAACATTGACAGGGGATTTGTTCACTGCACGATTTGCAGACTGTCAATTTGATGAGACACTTTTCCCAAAATTAGGGGGAGAAGTTGGTGAAACCAAACGGGAAATTTTGTGGAAAAATGCATCATTATCTCATCTTGATCCACATACCTCTATTTGTGAAAAAGAGGTGCAAAAGATTATCCATTTGCAAAGAATAGCAAATCAAATGCCTGACGCATTTACGGACTTGAAAAGGATAACAAAATCCCACATCCCCGCAGAGAATGTTCCAATCCGTATTGATGTCCCTGTTGGACAATCATCTAGTGTCATATCCAATGAGTCGAATGCACGCACGAAGCGTGGCAGGCCATTAGGTTCCAAAGATCGAAATCCAAGAAAGAGGAAAGCAAACGATCAAAATGACACTATGAAAGAATCTCATGAGGAAATTCATGATTTAATAAACTCTGAGATTCATGAAGAATCCTTTGAGCCCGAGACTCAGGAAAATAAGGAACTATCCATAAATCCAATCGATATTGAGGCAAATTTTAATCGAGTGGATATAGTGGTGGATTATGTCTTTGCTTTTAATGTCGCATCTAGCATTATGCAAGAAAATGAGGATCTTGAACCTCAATCTGTTGGAGAATTTCGAAAAAGACATGATTGGCCAAAATGGCAAGAAGCAATTTAATCAGAATTGAATTCACTGGCAAAACGTGAAGTTTTTGGCCCTATAGTTGAAACACCTAATGGTGTTAAGCCTGTTGGCTATAAATGGGTCTTTGTACGCAAGAGAAATGAGAAAAACGAGATACAAAGATATAAGGCACGCCTTGTTGCACAAGGATTTTCTCAAAGGCCTGGTGTCGATTATGAAGAGACATATTCGCCTGTAATGGATGCCATAACTTTTCGTTATCTCATTAGTTTTGCTGTCCTTGAAAAGCTTGACATGCATTTAATGGATGTGGTTACTGCCTATCTTTATGGCTCACTTGATAATGAGATATACATGAAAATTCCCGATGGACTCAAAATGCCGAACGCTCATAATTCAAAGTCCCGGGAAATGTTTTCAATCAAATTGCAAAGATCCATGTATGGTCTAAAGCAATCAGGACGAATGTGGTATAATCGTCTTAGTGAGTATTTATTAAAAGAAGGCTATATGAATGATGCAATTTGCCCGTGTGTTTTTATAAAGAAAACAACATCGGAATTTGTTGTACTTGCCGTATATGTCGATGACATAAACCTTATTGGAACCCCCATAGAACTCCAAAAGGCAATTGATTATCTAAAGAATGAATTCAAGATGAAAGATCTCGGAAAGACAAAATTATGTCTTGGTTTGCAAATTGAATATTTGGCAAACGGAATTTTTGTTCATCAATCTACCTATATAGAAAAGGTACTGAAACGGTTTTACATGGATGGAGCACATCCTTTAAGTACTCCGATGGTTGTTCGATCACTTGATGTGAATAAAGATCCATTCCGACCGCAAGAAAGGAATGAAGAGCTACTTGGTCCTGAAGTACCATATCTTAGTGCAATTGGCGCACTAATGTACCTTGCAAATACTACAAGGCCTAACATAACCTTTTCAGATAATGTCTTAGCAAGGTATAGCTCGGCTCCCACAAGGAGACATTGGAATGGGATCAAACATATATTGAGGTACCTAAAAGGGACTACCGATATGGGCTTATTTTATGGCAATAATTGCAGTCCTGATCTTGTTGGTTATGCTGATGCTGGATATTTATCCGACCCACACAAGGCTCGATCTCAAACAGATTATGTGTTTACCTGTGGAGGCACCGCCATATCTTGGCGATCGACTAAGCAATCAATTGTGGCTACTTCATCTAATCATACCGAGATAATCGCTATTCATGAAGCAAGTCGGGAGAGTGTGTGGTTGAGGTCTATCATACATCATATTCAAGACAAATGTGGTTTGAAGTGTAACAAACTACCCACGACTTTGTATGAAGACAATGCAGCATGTATAGCTCAATTGAAGGGAGGATTCATAAAAGGAGATAGAACAAAACATATTTCACCAATGTTATTTTTCACACATGATCTTCAAAAGAATGGTGATATCAATGTGCAACAGATTCGTTCAAGCGATAATATTGCTGATTTGTTCACAAAATCTCTACCAACGTCAACCTTCAAGAAGCTAGTTCACAAGATCGGAATGCGAAAACTCAAGGATATGAATTGATGCTCTTTTCAGGGGGAGTTAATGCGCGTTGCACTCTTTCCCTTACAAGATTTTGTCCCACTGGGTTTTCCTTGCAAGGTTTTTAACGAGGCAACCAATAGGCACATATTCAAACATGTGTACTCTTTTTCCTTTTCTATAATTTTTCCCATTGGGTTTTGTTTTAGTTAAGGTATTAACGAGGCACATTATTGAATAGACATTCAAGGGGGAGTGTTATAAATAGAACTCTAACTAGAGTGAATGTCTATCTTATAGAAGAGTTTTACTTTGAGGCTAAGTCTTTTCTATGCCTATAAATAGAGGTGTCTTACCCCATTGTAAATCATCCCTAAGTATCAATAAGAATACTCATCTCTCTACTTTTCTCTCTATTGTTCTTGTTCTTGTATTATTGTTCTTGTTCTTATATTATTTCATAACATATATATATATATATATATATATATATATATATATATATATATATATATATATATATGTATTCTGTATATTATATACAAACATTCTATAAATTTTATATATTTTTTTGGCTAGCAGATATTAATAGTTTTTGGTACGAGCTAATAACATGTTTGGCCTAGCTAGAGAAATCAGCTTATTTTGAGAATTGCTTTTTCAAAAATGCTTTTGGAGAGAAGTAGTTTGTGTTTGGTTAATCACTTTGAAAAACACTTTTGAACAATAATTTGAGTTTGAGCAAGCTTTTTAGAAAAGTACTTTTAAGTATCAAATTACGAATAAAGACATGAATAAATTTACTTAATAGTTCATATTATAAGTATTTAAATAATCTCAAAATTTTGTTATTATAGACAATAATGAAACCTTTTCATTTTATTTAATTAAAATATGAAAATCTATATACTATATTAAAAGTGGGATCCCCCTTAGCCTAAAGTTGAATTACAAAATTACCCTTCTAAATATTCTACTTATTAATTTTATTTTATTTAAAAAAAAAAAACACTAATGCCAATAGTCACAACCATTCGTTATAAGGATTTAGTATACATGTTCCTTCGTGTATATCCTCTCCTTCAGATCCTTTAATTGATGTTATTTGAGTGAAGAGCCAAAAATTAATTTGTTCAATTTAACTTGTAAGTTCATCAACTTTCTATTTTCTTATGAAAATATTATCTTTTGGGGTTTGTTGGTAGGAATTGTAGTTGAAAATTAGCGAGTGGTTTTTGGGATCAGTTTTTCCATTTACCGTGAGCAAAATAAAAATACATTTGTGGGAGGACAACATGATATCACATTGTATTTTTTTTTTTTTCAATTCCCATCCTCTTCGATCGATGCTACAAATTTCTGAAGTAAGGCAATGTGTAGAGGTTACTAATTATTTCTCCATTTCTTTATGAAGATGTTTACATTTTGGGGATATTGTTATTCTTCCTTTGCTTCATTCTGTGATAATGTAATGTTTATTTTGATTAACTGCAAACAAATTAATAGGTGTTAGATCTTTCAACTGATAATTTATTTGCTTGTCGAATTTGTGTCTTAATGAGTACGTGTTCCTTTTACTTTTTGAGTACATGGTTACTTTCGTGTCGTGTTAATAGTCTATAGAGAATATAACCTTTTTAGTTGATGGTTTATTGTTCGGCCTGAAGATCATGAAGTTGGGAAAAGCTAATTGCTTATCTAATTGCAGTAGTTAGTTTAAATGTAGCCAATTAAGCTTTGTTGAGTTTTCCCACATCGGAGGGGTTTGAGGTTCTTGGTCTCCTTATATGACTTGGGCAATCCTCACTTCATAAGCTAGCTTTTGGGGTTGAGTTAGGCCCAAGGTCTATTCTTATCAAGCTTTTGCAAACTTTTAAGTCTATTTCCAGCATTGTTTGCTTATCCAATAGTCTTTGCATTGAAATTAGTGGGTATTAACGAAATTTGCACAACATAGGTTGTACATCACATAATTTACTAAACTTTGCAAAAGTACTATCAATTCTCTATTGTACTTTTACCATTCTTAATTTTTCTTTGAATAAGTTATTAGGATTTGCTACTCTTGAACAGCATTATGAATTAATTTTTAAGTAGAATGAAAGAAACGATCAAAGCTGGGAAAATAAGGTAGACCGTTGCATCAGTTCTTGTATTCATTCTATTAAACTTTTATAATTGCCTTTAAATAAATATGTATGTATTTGTTTGTATGTGTGTGTATACATAACCTAATTGGTGGTCTAAAAAGTTGTCCGTTTTATGTCATTCCTCATCTAAGAAAATGCCTCTTCTATGATATTTTTTTTGTTTTTTTGTTTTATTTTGCGTGAAGGTGCGGTTGATTTATAACATATATTTTTTTAGGTATAGAAAATTTTTAATTATGATAATACTATTTAGTTAAACGTCATGACTTGTGAAGCTCATGCAAAAATTTTTGCTGTCAAATCCAGAGTTAATGCACATTTTCTAATGATTTCCCTTATAACTTACTTGCTCCAGGGGAAACGAACTTAATATTTGCTTGAATAACTGCACATTATCTAATTGTAAAATTGATAGAAATATACAAGTCAATATTTTTTTACCATTATTTTTTATATATATATAAAAAAAGATGATATATTTTTAATATGAAATAAAATACATGTGTGATACCATGAAGGCAGAAAACACAAATTGCACCAATACCGAGTAAGCCTGTGAAAATGCCAAAGACGTGAAGACAACCGATATTATGGATGTTTCTTGTAGATGCACATGTAATTAACTTCTTTCAAATATTTTCAAAATATACATGCTTTTCAAATTTTGTTTACACGTATATATATAATCTAATATATTGGTGGAAGTCATGTAGCATGCATATTATAGGTGCATTGTGAAGATAGCGTACATTACAAGTTCATAATATGCTCCTATTTAATCAAAAAATATAATTTGGTCAAAGCTTGAATTTTGGAGAAAAGAAATCAGATTATTGATAATTAAAGAGACCGAAATATAATTGTCTTTCAAAGAATAAGAATAAAGTAATAATAACTTGTTATTTCAATATGATATCAAAAGTGTTCTGTGTTCCTACAAATGATAAATCTTCCTCCTTTTATAGTTGGCAAGGAGTAACGAATTAATCTAAATAATAAAGGAGCATTTAATGAGACGTTACATAATTATTGCTATTAAATACTAAATAACTAACGTATCAGGTATTTAATAATGAATGTAGACTTCTTTTTGTCATCAGATTCTTGTCTTCAATCCTCTTTTTATCCGTTGATATTGAATGACTTGAATAGACACGAGATTCGTATCTAAGATCCCTCTCGTGTCTGTTTTCTTTTCCTCCACCGTACCTATTGTCTTCCGTGCCTTTTAATCATTTATTGTTCTTTGACTGTTTGACCAATCCACGTGGCATGCCACGTCATCTTTAATTCAAACTCAATTTTTTCCCAATACAGATAGTCCCCCCACTTCTCATTTATTTATCAATTAAATAATTGGGAAGTGGATCCTGAAAAAGAATTTTTGTCATAATTAATGCTTGTGCCAGCATAGACGTCTAATCTGTCTCTCTCATTTAATGATCTATACACGTGTCATCTTCTGATTGAATCTGCAGTTTTGTTCCCATTTTTCTAGGCATGTTCAACTTCCTCTATTTATGAAGTGATGATTATCTTTAATATAGGTTTTCTATCATTGCTTCTCTTAATTTTGACGGTTGTTCTCATATAAACGTTTAATTCACACTTTCCTTGTTCTCTTCTTCATCAATTTCCATCAAGCATTCGTATTTCCTTTCTTTCTTTCACTTCTATTTACTTTAAAATTATCTTCCAATGGCATCTCCAAACCCTAACCCCAGAAAGGTTTACTTATCGATCAATTCCCTTTGCACCTACTCCTATCAAACATTCAAGAGGCAAAGGAGGAAGAATCTGAAGTATGGGATCTACACGTGGTGGCTCAACTGGTTCTGTACTTCCTTCTTCTGGTTCTGGAATCAAAGGCTCCTCTTCCAAAACTCAATCTTCGAAAGGTAAAGAAATTTCAGATCCTTCTATATAACCCACAGTCGAAGAAATAATACCAAATGATTTATCTTTTGCAAGTGATAAAGCATCCCTTCAAAAACAGATTGGAAAATTGGAAAATACTGATCATTATCCTTCTCTTATAATTGAACTCAGAATCCCCACCATTAGGAAAGATTGCAACTGGAATGGGAGCGTTTATCAATCCCTTTTATAAACCACAGAATTTCATCTTATAGAAATGGGTATTCCTATGTTTATACCTACCCCTTCACTTTGGGATTTAAGCCTGCCATAGACCCAGTAATCATTGATTTTTGTAGAATTTTCAACATTTGCTTAGCCCAGATTGGACATTTAGTTTGGAGGGCTGTAGCTTGTTTAAGGTTTTTGTCCAATAAGGCAAAGGTTACTTTTACCTTTCCCCATCTTATCCACTTATACCACCCTAGTTTATTACGTCATGGGGTTTTTACCTTAACTGGAAGGAGCAAAAGAGTTTTGGTAAACTCCGATGGCGATAAAGATCGTGGGTGGTATCTTCGTTACATTGGTGTTCGCACAGTGGATTTACTGGGAGAAGCGAACATTCCCTTCCCCGAGATGTGAAATTTTGCACGTAGGTTTCCGTTTTACGTTTCTCGTACCTGTTTCATGAGATTTTGATTTTCTCTTTAAATTTATCCCCTTTTTGTTTTTTTGCAGCAACCATGGGAGATGCGGAACCCGTTCCCAATTTCCGTAGTTGGGTAGACTCAATTTTGAAAGTTGCTCCTAAGAAAGATAGGACTTGGAAATCTATGTCCTCCTTACATGGGTGGACAATGAAAACACACGGTATATATTTCTTTTCATGTATGCTTTCTAGATATGTATACTAAATTTTGATGATGAACTCAAATCCTTCTTTTTATCAGGATTTGGAATAAAAAGGATAGCAGTTGACTTTGCTATAGCCATGCGTACTACTGCCAACACCGCCCTAGGCTTGGACAAGGCAAAAGCATTCTTAGCCAAAAGAAAAGCTATGATAATGGAAACTGATAATGAAGAAGAAGATAATACCTCTTTGGTATCTAGACCAAGAGCTAGGAGACGTGTTGTTATGGATGAGGAAATTGAAGATTCTCCTGCCTGTACCTTTGCTGCAATTACTTCTGCTTCAGTTGCTTCCATTACCGAGCCTGTCTTAATCCAATCCGATGAAGATGTTGCTCCTAGATACTCGAGTGGTTTTGAAAGTGGGGATCTTGGCCCCGTTCTTAATGAAATTCCCTTATCTACTTCCATTCCCATTTCTCCAGTTTCTTCTATTTCTCCTTCAACCGTACCTGTTTCTTCTCCTTTGACATCTTTCACTATTTTTACAACTTCTTCTCTTGTTCCTTTTTTATCCCTCGTGCCTATTCCCTCAGCTCATGTTCTGGTTTCTACCGCTCCAATTGTTTTCATCTCCTCTACTACTCCTCCTTCCACAATTCCTTCTTCCTATGTTCCTCATTTTGACCCTGGACCAATCAGCAGAGGTATGGCTATGAGAAAGGTTACTCTTGAAGTACCTGCTACTCATAGTCTTTTATGGAAGATAGGTGGAGCGGATGTCTGGCTCGAGCCTCTTATCGGAGATGTGGAAAGAACAAAGATGCAGAGCCACAGATGCTACACCTTGATGAATGACATAGTTCATTCAACACTGAAGGTACATTCCTTATCCATGATTATTTACTTTTCCTTGGCCTTAAGTTCTTATCTTTATGCCTTATGTTTGTAGGCAAACTTGATACAGAACTGAGTTGATGGGGAGGATCTCTATTTTAGAGAAAATGGCACGTGAATCTAATAAGGTTGCTGAAGATGCTAAAGGAATATCTGAAGAAGCCCAGCTTGAGGCTCAAAATTGGAAGGAACAATTTGAAGGTGCTTTAGGGGAATATTGAAGAATTGCAGTATTCTAAGTTTCAACTTGAACATCAAAATCGGGCTTTATCCTCGGAATTAGGGATTGCCACGGCTTCTACGAGCCAAGCAAAAAAGGATAAAGAGATTTTGAAAGATTCTTTGTCAAAGGATAATGAAGAAATCAAAGAACTCAAAGCACTAATGGAGAAAAAAGAAGAATATGCCAAAGAAGTAGTGCAATCTTTGAACCAAACTCGGGCTGATTTGAGGATTTCTTCAGATAAGGTTCGTGTGTTTGAGAGTTCTTGTGTCAACCTTCAATCTTCCCTTGATTCCCACTTAGATGAGCATGAAACAATGAGGAACATCTTAACTACGTGGGGAAGGGATTATGAAAACATGGAGAAAGATTACAATTCCTTAGCTGAAAATTTCAATTATGAGGTTAACTGGGCTTTCTTGAAATCTCGTCGTGATGCTTTAATGGAGGCTTCTCAAGAAAACTTTGACTTGCAATATCAGTTGCCCAAAGTTTTAGACATGATTGAGAAGAATGAGCAACCTACTGAAACTCCTTCTCCTGATCAGGTAGTTGACATCTCCTCTCCAACAGTCGAAACTCCCGGGGTTGAAAAGCCTTTGAACTTAGAGTCAGCAGCTGAAGTTATTGAAGTTACAGTTCCAGTGACCGAGGGTAACTTATCTACAACACAGTCTTTGGGAACGAATATCCATGTGTCTACTGCTTCTCTGAAAATGTCGATACTTCAATTTCAGCTGAGACCGCCTCTATTGCTGCTCCTTTGGAAGTTTCTACTGAGCCTAATGAGGCTGCGGCTTCTAACGTTCCAATTTCGTCAGTGACCAGTGAAAATGTTTAACCTTACCTCTTTTGTTTATTTTTGATGATGTAATTAAGTCCCTAGTTTCTATAATGGGGCATTTTTTTTAAAAAAAAACAAATGTATTGTAGTAGCTAAGTTTTTTCCCTTAGCTTTTTATGTTGAGAAGCTTGTATAATACTTCTTCATTTTATCCTTATCTATTCACTGTTCTAGACTTTGCAGAATAATTTTATTTTTACCTTACTCTTGCCTATTGCCTATTTTTCTTTTTAGGACTTAGAGAATAAGTTAGCATTTTTATCCTTTTCAGAAAATGCTCTCATAATTCTTCTCAAGTGTTATCATCATGAGGAAAATAAAAGAGGACCCTTTTATTTATCGACACTTAATGAAGAAGAAGACTCAACTTCATAATGGTGTTATCATACGATGAAAGAAATAGGAACACACATATTTCGTATAAAACAACTTATGTAAAGTTTTTGTTCATGAACTTTGATAAGTTTCTTGAGTATTACATGTATTGAAGCACATCTACAACTTTCTCGCAACTGATTTCTTTTAACAGATTTAAAAAATATACAAGGTAAGGTTTTTCATAACCTGTTTCTGATACATAGTCATGTCTCTGCCTTTACATACTTAGGAAGGGCTTAAGCAGTGACGTCATCGTTCTAAGAAAGAAAGAACACTATGATAAGTGCTTTTAGATTGATACTTGAATTCTGTAACTTGATTTGATTTGTAAATCTTGAATTCTACTCTCTCGTATCTATTTCTTGCTCTCTCGTATCTATTTCTGCACATACTCGTGTGTATATAGTATAGTCCCCCAAGTGTTTGGGCAGTGAAGTATGAATCCCCGAACACTTGTGTATTTGCTCCCAATTTTTGGTCCTTTCCTGAAACAGAAAAAAAAAACGAGTCTCGGAGGTGCGATTATAGATGAAGACTGACTAAATCGTGTGTATTTCCATCAGATAAATGTAACCCTGGGCTAGGAACTTAATAGTATTCCAATTTGCCATGCAGGTCATGACGCATCATTTGGCACGAGTTAGGGTTATTTCCTAGCATCTAAAATCGTTAGTATAATTTTAACAATTCAAAGGAAAAAATTTTAACATGGTAATACCTGACCGTGGGTACTTCCTTAGAAGTATACCTCCTTAAATGAACGGCATTCCAATGCAAAGGTAAAACCTTGCCATCCATTGTTTCTAGCTTGTATGCTCCTTTCCCCGCAATTTCACGAATTCGATAAGGTCCTTCCTATGTTGGACTTAGATTTCCTGTATTAGTTGACTTTGTAGATTAAAAAACGTTTTTCAACACGAAGTCCCCAAATTTCAAAAACCTGAGGCGTGCATTCCTATTGTAATATCGCTCAATTACTTGCTTTTGAGCCGCCACCCTTATCAACACAGCTTCTCTTCTCCCTTCAAATAAATCAAGATTTACTCGTAACTCTTTGTTGTTTCAGTTTTCCTCTGCTTTAACACGTCGTGTACTAGGTTCACCTATCACAACTGGTATCAAAGCTTCTGCACCATAAACCATTGAAAATGGTGTTTCTCATGTACTTGTTTTTGTCGTCATTCGATATGCCCATAACACCGCTGGTAATACTTCAGGCCAATTGCATTTTGATTCTTGTAACCTTTTCTTTAGGTTATTGATAATTACTTTGTTTGTAGACTCTGCTTGCCTATTACCGACTGGATTATACGGTGTTGACATAATTCTTTTGATTTGCCAACTTTGAAAGAATTTAGTGATTTGAGCCCATATAAATTGTGGTCCATTATCACACACTATATCCCTTGGAACACCAAAGCGGTAAATTATATTTCTCCAAATTAAGTCCTTAACTTCTTTCTCTCGTACCTGTTCAAACGCTCCTGCTTCTACCCATTTAGTGAAATAATCAGCAAGTACGATTAGAAACTTTACCTGACCGTTTGCCTGAGGTAATGGTCCTACGATGTCCATTCCCCATTTCATGAAGGGCCACTGAGCTATGACAGGATGTAATAACTCAGCTGGTCTATGCATGTTATTTCCATACCTTTGACATTTATCACACTTAGATATGAAATCATTCGCTTCTTCTTCCATTTTAGGCCAGTAATATCCCGCTCGAATCTATGTTTTTACAAGTGATCTACCTCTTGCATGATTTCCACAATGCCCTCATGTACTTCTCTCATCACATATTCTGTTTGAGAAGGTCTGAGACACTGAGCTAATGGTCCACCAAACATTTTACGGTAAAGGTTTCCTTGATATAGGCAGTAATGAGCGGCTTTCTTTCTTAGTGCATGAGCCTTCACCTTGTCTTCAGGTACGATTCCGTGCTGCAAAGACACGATTTCGTTTCTCCAATCCAAGTTAAGTGATTAAAGTTTACCTCATTTTTATCAATGTCAAGAACGGAATGGAACAAATGTATAATTGAGGCATTCACGTCTTTTGCAATATCAGTTGCAGATGCGAGGCTGGCTAAGGAGTCTGCTTCCAAATTCTCTTCTCTTGGTATTTGCATCACATTCCAAGTTTGGAACTGTCTTATTAACTCCCGTACCTTTTCGAGATACTCTTGCGTTCGAGTTTCTCTATCCACGTAAGTCCCCAGTATTTGATTGACTACGAGTTGTGAATCGCTTTTGATTACGATTTGCATGATACCAAGTTCTAATGCTAACTCCAAACCTACAATCACAGCTTCATACTCTGCTTCGTTATTAGTTACGGGGTGACACTTTATAGCTTGTCTAATTGTTTCACTCGTAGGTGGCATAAGAACAATTCCTAAACCTGCCACCTTCACATTAGATGAACCATCAGTGAATAATAGCCAAGTCCCCGGATTAGCACCATTAAAAACTTGTAATTCATTTTTCTTCTTCTAAGTGTATGTTTTAACTAAAATCAGCTACGAAATCGGCGAGTACTTGAGATTTAATAGAAGTTCGAGGTTGGTAAATTATTTCGTACTCACTTAGTTCTATAGACCATTTTGCTAATCTCCCTAATAGTTCATGTTTATGCAATATATTTCATAAAGGAAAAGCAGTAACAACAACAATAGGATGGCATTAAAATAAGGTCGTAGTTTTCTAGATGTATGATGAGAGAAAAAGCTAATTTTTCTAGTTGTGGATATCTTGTCTCTACATCTAGTAGAGTTTTACACACATAATAAATTGGACATGGCATACCTTGGTCTTCACGTACTAAAACGGCACTTACCACTACTTCTGATACTACTAGATAAATGAGTAGCTTTTCACCATCTTTAGGTTTTGCTAGTAAAGGAGGATTTGATAAATAAACCTTCAAGTCCCTCAAGGCTTGTTGACAATCTTCATTCCACTCAAAATGATCTTGCTTTTTGAGCGTAGAGAAAAATTTGAAGCATTTTTCTGAAGATTTTGAAATAAATCTCCCTAAGGCCGCTATCCTTCCCGTTAGCCTCTGAACTTCCTTTTTACTGGTAAGGACATCAGGTATTTCTTCAATTGCTTTAATCTGGGAAGGGTTTACTTCAATTCCACGGTTAGAGACAAGAAACCTAAAAAATTACCAGAAGCAACTCCAAATGCACAATTTTCAGGATTGAGTTTCATATTGAATTTTCGCAAAATTTCAAAGGTAATAGTTAAATGGGAAATATGGTCATGGGAATGCTGGTTTTTGACGAGCATGTCGTCTATGTATACCTCCATTATTTTTCTCAAATGTTCTTGAAACATTTTGGTGACTAACCTTTGATAGGTTGCTCCAACATTTTTTAGACGAATGGCATTTTTACTTTGTAATAGTAAGTCCCCTGGCCTGTGATGAAAGAAGTCTTTTCCTCATCACCGGGGTCCATTTTAATTTGGTAGTACCCCGAATATGCATCTAAAAAACTTAAAAGTTCATGACCTGCAGTTGCATCAATCAATTTATCTATATGGGCTAAAGGAAAAGAATCTTTTGGGCAAGCTTTGTTTAGATCAGTGTAATCTACACAAACTCGCCACTTACCATTCTTCTTAGGTACGACCACCGTATTAGCTAACCAATCAGGATATTTTACCTCACGAATTGACCTGATTTTCAACAACTTTTGGACCTCATCTTGAACTACTTGATTTTTGAAAGATAATTGATTTCTTTTCTTTTGCTTAATTCGAGTGAAAGATGGGTCTTCGTTAAGCTTATGAGTCATCACATCTGGTGGAATACCTGTCATATCAGCATGGGACCAGTCAAAACAATCTATGTTAGCTTTTAAAAATTCAGTTAACATACCTCGCATGACGAGATTTAGATTGGCTCATACGTAAATTTTCTTCTCTGGCTATTGTTGAAATAACACCACAGCCTCGAATCTAAATCTGTTGTTTCAGTTGAAGTTTGGTTGCTGACACCTTCAACTATTTCCAGTAATTGCTATTTCTCTTTACTTGCGGTGCTCGTATCTGTTATTGCATTGATACTCTTGGCTATTTGTTGATCCCCTCGAATTTGACATACTCCCCAGGGTGATGGAAATCTAATGACTTGATTTAAGGTTGACGGAACATTATTCATATCATGGATCCATGGTCTCCCCATGATTATATTGTATGCTATTTCCAAATCAACTACATGAAACTTAGTTTCTTTAACAACACATGCAGCATAAGTTGTCAGAGTTACCTCTCCTTTTGTTACCACACTTGAATTGTCGAAGCCTGACAAAGCATGCGCCTTTGGTATCATTTTATCTTCAGCTTGCATCCGCGCATCACTCTTAATAGAATGATATTTACAGAGCTACCTGGATCAATCAAAACTCTTTTTAGATCAGTGTCATATATAATTAAAGATATTACCAGAGCGTCGTTATGAGGGTTAGTCACTCCTTCCATTTCTGCATCATCGAAGCTTATACTTTCATGTTCTAAGGTTTGCAGTACTCGCTTGCCGTGTGTGATTGTCATTTTGAAAGCTTTGTTTGAAGCCGTGTACATTACTCCATATATCTTCCCCTCTATTGATGACATTTACTACCCTCTTAGGTGAAGGTGGTTTCGGTGGCTCTTGCCTATTTTTCATGTAAGCTTGCTTTCCCTTTTCACTGCACTGCTCCGTGAAATATCCTTGCTTCAATAAATGATCCACCTCACTCTGTAGAAATCTGAATTCTGAGGTTTTATGTCCATGGTCGTTGTGAAATTCGCACTGTGGTCTGGGTTACGTCTGTTTGGGTTCGGCCGCATCTCTTTTGTCCACCGTGCCTTATCTCTCATACTTCTTAGAACAGCTACAAGCTCGGAATTAGTTACATTGAAACTATGACCAGCAAATCGTGCCATTAAATTTCTATCATCATCTCGTGACTCTTGATTGTTTCGATCGCTTCTGAACCTGGATGAAGATCCGGTTCCACTGTCTCTCGCCCTTTGATCATAATGTTGATTATTCTGTCTAGAACGTGGGTATTTTCCTGCATGTCCCATATATGGATCGTACCTGTTCTTACCTGTCCTTTTGTTGGCTTCAGATCTTTTGGACCCGCTTCTATCTTCTCGTTAAGGTTGAGATACGGTATCCTCTTCAATTCTGAGCTTCGTACTGTACCTGTTATAAACATCGTTCCAAGTAGTTGCGGGAAATTCACGGAGGCTTTCTTTAAGTCTTCTCGTGGCTTCTAAACTTTTGTCATTCAAATTACTGGCAAAAGCTATTGCATCCCAATTATCCGGTACACATGGCAACATCATTCTTTCACGTTGGAATCTATCAATGAAATCTCTGAGCAATTCAGTATTCCCTTGTTTGATTTTGAAGATATCCTCCATTCTCTTCTCCACCTTCTGAGCTCCTGAGTGTGCTTTTATGAAAGAATCCGCAAGCTCAGGAAAAGAATTTATAGAATTTTCAGGTAAAATAGAATACCGGGTTAATGCTCCCTTGGTGAGTGTCTCTCCATACTTTTTAACCAATACTGATTCAATTTCCTATTTGGTTAAACCGTTGCCTTTCACTTCTGTTGTAAATGCGGTTACATGGTCACGAGGGTCCGTTGAACCATCATATTTTGGGATGTTAGGCATTTTGAATTGGTAAAGGAGCAGAACTTGGTTTCCACGGTTGTTGTGAATATTTATCCACATCCACTCCTTTTATAACAGGTGAAACTCCAGGGGATTTGCTCGATTCGTTTGTTCTGCTCCTTGAATTGTTTCTGCAAGGTTAATACCAAATTTTGAAGATAATAATTACCTACATTACCTGGTTCTCCATATTGTGAGTCACTAGGAGTTGCTCCATTGCCAGAATCAACTAGAGTAGAGCGAGGGGTTTACAACGTGTTGTTGTTTGGTGTTGCTGGTGCAACAGCAATTGACTAACTAGGGCTCGCAAAGCTTTGTCAATCCGTGAGTCGATTATTTTCTTTAAAAGGTCATCTGTTGTTTCAGCTCCTCCGTCAACATGTTCGGACATATCATTTGGAGTTCCTTCACGAGATCCTCGTGGAGAAGTTTGAAGGTTAGCGTTGTTGAGTTTGACATCATTAATTTGATGGTTCAGATTTTCCTGGTTATTGTTGTCGTTGTTGTTCGACATACTCACAATAGGTTGAATGTTATTTTAGAAAGAACCGACTATCAGATTCCCCGTAATGGAATCAATTTGTTTAACCAAAAAATATTACTTGGTCAAAGCTTGAATTTTAGAGAGAAGAAATCGGGTTACTGATAATCAAAGAGACCGAAATAGAATTGGCTTTCAAAGAATAAGAATAAAGCAATAAGAAAGTTGTATTTCTCTATGATATCATGAAAGTTCTTTGTGTCTACAACAGATAAATTTCCTCCTTTTATAGTTGACAAGGATAACGGATTATTCTAAAGAATAAGAATAAAGTAGCAAGAACTTGTTATTTCAATATGATATCAAGAATGTTATGTGTTCCTACAAATGATAAATCTTCCTCCTTTTATAGTTGACAAGGAGTAACGGATTAATCTAAATAATAAAGGAGCATTTAATGAGACGTTACATAATCATTGCTATTAAATATTGAATAACTAACGTATCAGGTATTTAATAATGAATGTAGCTTTTTTTTGTCATGAGATTCTTGTCTTCAATCCTCTTTTTATCGTTAATATTGAATGACTTGAATAGACACGAGATTCGTATCTAAGATTCCCTCTCGTGTCTGTTTTCTTTTCCTCCACCGTACCTGTTGTCTTCCGTGCCTTTTAATCATTTATTGCTCTTTGACTGTTTGACCAATCCACGTATCATGTCACGTCATCTTTAATTCAAGTTCAATTTTTCCCCAATACAGCTACTTGCACAAAAGTGTACTACAAATTGGATGTTATACATAATAGTGCACTTGTGGCAATTATAACATATAAAATGCAGATTATAAAGGGAGGTAAGGTTCAGTGAAAAATTCCTTTCATATTTCATGGAATAAAAGAGTTACTACTTTGTCTACAATGTATTAAATATTTCTTAAAGTTTGAAGTTAGTAATAGAGAACGACTTATCGGTGTTATACTTTTTGGTGCCTTCAAAAAATTATTGGTAGGTTGCAAAGTTAAAACATATAATCTACATTTATGTAGTGGTTACAATATTTCTGATGAGGTCGTACAACTCACTTTAAATATGACATATGTTTTCAGACAAATGCTACAACCATGGTGAATATGTTTGAATAAATGAAACATATGGAAGAAACATACACCAGAAAAATCATCTATATGGAAGAATTAGATGAGATACGCTTTATGTGATTGTACTTTATAAAATCAAATTAAGTAAACAAAAGGATCGTATATATTTAATAAAATATTAATTATTCATATTTGTAGGTTTAAAGGATAAACAGTTATTTTGACCTCGACAAGAGTCACCATATGTCGATACACATTTTTACATTCAAAGAATTTTTTTACGTATGAATATTCATTTAAAATTTTATTTTAGTAATATTAATATTATTTTACAATGTATGTATTACATAACTCGGTATAAACGTGCAACGCACGTGCTGAGAAACTAGTAAAATTAAAAAGTAATTAATTCTTTTAATTTAAGTTAAATATATTAAAAATCATTCAACAAATATAAAAGCATTTACTCCTAAAAACACTATATATTAGAAAGCTATCCTAAAAATAAGAAGAAATATTTATACATTAAAATCTTAAGTATTAGTTTTAGTGATTATTTTGATATATATTATATTTTGTTAAGGGTATTTTTGGTAAGAAGAAAAGTTAAAATTGCTTCTGCTTCTGTTTTTGAAAAAAAATTATTTTTTTCTGCTTCTTAAAAATTGTTTTTGTTTCTTCCCAAAAAAATTTTTTTTTCCCCAAAAAACTTAGTCAAACACCTTAAGTTAAGAAAAAAATTCTTTTGAAAAAAAATACTTTTGGCCTTGAAAAGCTTGGCCAAAGAGGCTGTAAAAGTGATAATACTCCTTCTGAAATTCTATACTTAGAATCTAGGAATTCACCCGTTTGCTTTCTCCTTTTATTTCTTCCGTGGTATTCTCTCATATTTATCAGGTTAGTGCCATAAAGGCCTATATCAGATTCGAACAATGCCATGACATGCTCTTCTTAACTACTCCGATCCATCTCTTACTTAGCTATGTTACATAGCGCATGTTACTTAGGCTCTTTTAACTATTGATATAGCTCATCATACCATAGGCTTATTCAAGTTTAGGGATATGGATTCACATTGAACCGATGTTTCTCTTCCTAAACCATATAATTATATATAATAATATTATATTTATTTAAAGTTACTTAAATATATATGTATAAACTCAAAAGATTATTATAGTGCAATTATTATTCGATGCACATCTACAAATAAAATTGACGATTCAATTTTCACTCTGAACGATTTTATTTTCGGCATGGAGTATAGATATATATATGTTAAAATTACTAAAATTTCAAATAAAATATAATTTGAACCTTTAATTTTAAAAGTATATATAATGGGTCATGACACCCAGTGGCGGAGGCAGGATCTCTACGAAGGGGGGTTCAAAACTTAATATATAGAGATAACAAGCAGATTTTTGCCTTATATATACAGTGTAATTTTTCGGCGAAGGGTGAACACCCTTGCGCCACCCTAAATACGCCCCTGATGGCACCTCTTTAGAATAGTGCACCAATTTTCTTTAAATTCTAGATCCGCTTCTGCATCAATACCCTATCATGTGAGATTATACTGAGTTTGTTGTTGTTTTCACCGTATGTGTATCATATCCTCTTATAGTATGCATTTAGCTACTGATTATGGTACAATTCGCTAATCACATGTGGGATATTGATGGATTTCTCACATATACATTGGTGTTAGCACGCAGATTATGATCTAGGTGTTTAGCTTGAGACAACGAAAATATGTAATTTGGTTTTATCATATAATTTAAGACCAAGAGAGTACTTAACGAGGGATATAGATGTCATTTGGTGTAAACACTAGATATATACGAGTTTTAACTCTGCAGCCAATAACGTGATTTGTTGGAATTTGTCACATCCTATAGATGTGTGAATTCAAAACCCTAACAGGGAGCATTTAATTTGTATAGCAATGTAGGAGATATCTACACCACATTAATTGCTAGAACTGTTTTTCTGTATGTACCACAATGTTTTCGTGTTTAGAATAGTTTTTTCTTTTTGAATCGGCGTGACATGCCAATATTCTTCGTATCAGCTCAGCTGCCCCATTTAATTGGGACTAGCTTTATGTAATTTCAAATTTTTGTAATTTTAGTTCCATCTTGTACACTTAAAATTTTCCTTGTTCTTTACTGTTTTGATTGAAAGTAGAGGCTAAATTTATCCAAGAAAAGAAAGAAAAGAATCAATTAATTAGTCATAAAATTAGTAGGTCCATCGTCGTTGATAGAAAAGAAATTAATTAGAATTTGTGAAAATCGAGAGGACAGTGAAAAACTCAAATGCTTTGCTAAGAATAGGAATTGGTCCCTAGTGATTCAGTAAAAAGAAGTTGCAAGTTGCCCACTATAGGAATCAATCCAATATTGGTTGGTTTCATATGCAGAACAGCAAGCAAAAGAGAAGAGTCTCTTAAATGAGTGCCATATCTGAGTTTGTCACGAGCATATAGCTTACAGAACACACACACAGTGTCACAGCATTATTTGCCATTCAAGAAGGAAGAGAAGAAGGGGCTTTTGAGAGCATGATGTGCTTACCTGGAACGGGTGTCTATCTCGTTTTCAACTCGAACTATGTATGATTATGTCAAAAATTATTTGCTACCTTAGAGCAGGCGTCTACCTCGTTTTCTACTCAAATTATGTATGATTAAGTTAAAAATAATTATGTGCTACCTTAGGCCAGGCGTCTACCTCGTTTCCAACTCGAACTATGTGTACATAATGAAATTGTGTCGAGAAAATAAAATTAAGACCGAAAAATATCGTAACAATCGTAGTATTTGATTTTAAGTAATATGAGTATACAATCTCTATAAATCCTTTGATTCTTCTTTCCAATAGTAAATAAATTCAAGGGTCTTTGAGTTTGATCTTTCATATATTATTGTTGCCATGAACGATGATCTTGAATTCAACTCGCAAATTTTGATTTGAACTCGCGCGTACTCCTTGAATCTTGATTTGTTCTTCGTTCTTGAGATTAAACTTGAACTTGATTGCTTGAAGCTTGAAACTTATGGACGAATTTGCAGCATTTGATCACGAGCTCTTTCATGCTTCTAAATTATAACTTCTGGTGTCTTTTCTGAGTTAGTTGTGGGAGGGAAGAGTTTTGATAAAAACAAACTCTTTCCGATCGATCAGATTGAAGCGTGACATGGCCGCATTTGATTGGCCAAAACACATCACTTACTTGTGACATAATTTCATTGGCCTTTTAATTTGACTTGGCATGCCTTGTCATTTTGACGCGTGACACGATCCTATTGGCTCTTATGTTTGACTTGGCGCGCCACATCATTTGACACGTGGCACCAAACTGGGCCTCTAGGAAAGATGGTAGCTTGGACTTAATGAAATAGACTCATCACTTTAGCCAAAGTAAATGCGCTAGCCTAGTGGATTAAGATATTTATTTAATCTATATGTGTTGGCCTTATATATTTAATTCAATTATATTAGCCTATAATATTTATTTGGCCTAATATATATTGTATTTAAATATAATCCAAATTTTTAAATAAATTTAATTCTAATAAAATTTACATGCCTACACTATGTATGATTATGTTAAAAATTAACTGGTATAAATATAATAAGATCGTAATAATTCTGAATCAATTCTTATTAAGTTCTAAATCCGGCTATGTGTGTAAAATGAATTCAACAAGGTCGATAAAGGTTTGATTCCCTTTCCAGGGTCTAGGTATGGTTAGTTTTGCATTAAATTTCTGGGCTGTCCTATGCCTGTCCATCGCCCCTTCTCTGCCTCTCTCTGTGCTTCTTTCATTTAAGCGCAATGAATTTATTTATGTATGAGAGAGATAAAATTAAAGAGAGATTCCCTTTTCCTCTTCTCATTTATGATTCCCTCTTATTATTTGGTTGGTAGGACTGCAAGTATCACCATCATGGGCATTCTTTCTTCTTCTTCTTCTTTTTTTTGTGTCCTCCTACTAAATTTTTGAAGTGTTACTATTATGTAGTATAACAAGCTAAGTTTTCCCTTTTGTACCATTCTATCTTTTAAAGACAGTTATGCCCTTTTTACTACTCTTTTGTTTTTTTTCATTTGAGGGACTGGCTACATTTCTTAAGCAATCTATAGTTCAATAGGTTTAGGGGTCCATTTATGTCTGAAACCTGGCCATATCGAATCTCTAGAGTACAATGACTTAAATTTAGTTGAAACTAAGCATTCAGCACAGAGTTCCAATGTGAATATGATAGCTAATTATCTAGGAAGAGGCGTTGATAAGCAAAGTCTCTCAAGTCTGAATGATTTCAAATTTTACTTCGACAGTTCAACTACCAACCCAATTTGTTTTGTTTTAAGCATGTAGTTTCCATGCACTTCGTTAAAAGTAAAAAAGGTACGTAGTAATAAATGTACATTTCAATGTAAAAGAATGATAATGTGTATCCACTACTCCTTTTATGGGTTAGACTAGAGAGATTGGTTGTGTCAAAAGGTTATGAATCGATTTACAGGAAGCCTATGTCTTGATTTCGAATTAATGTTTGGATAAGAAAATTTTCTGCCATTCTCATCCCATTCTATGGACTCACAAAAATAACCTAGATGGTGCCACAATCCTCATCTCTCGACGTACAATAATCTGTTGAACTACTTCGACAAGTCTACAAATAAGATAATATTCGTACATCAGTTTTCACAACTCCTATATGCGTTCTATAGCAAGAAATGACATTCTTTTAAAATAAAACTACTCACCGTCCAATTTATGTGAACTTATTTCCTTTTTGGTCCGTTCCAAAAAGAACGAACCCTTTCTAAATTTGGCAATAATTTAGCTTAAAGTTACAACTCTACCTTAATGAGAAGCTTTTATAACCACACAAATACTCTGTGCCCCATTTAGACTTGTTTAGGACCACAAATTCTAAAAGTCATTATTTTTTTCTTAAACTCCGTGCCCAGTCAAGCAGGTTCACATAAATTGGAACGGAGGGAGTAATATATAATCGTTCATAAAGAGTTAGAATTTTGTGATTTCTCATCTGGTGTTCGGTATCCACATTGGAGACCGACTATATCCAGATTCGCGCCGGATAAGGCCCCATTCAGGACATAGCGCTCCCTACCAAAAAAAATTTCATACACATAGCTCGAACTCGAAACATCAGGTTAAGGGAAGAGCAGCTCCATTCACAGTACCACATCACTTGATGGTATAAAGAGTTGGTAAATAAGGAGAAGCGTCAAGAAATGTAAATTAAGTTGGAGTATTCGATATGGACTGAGAGAGAAAATCGAAGGAGATGGGTAAAAGGCAAGGGAAGTTGGGTTTTTTTGGGGGGCGGGGGGGGGGGGTGAGGGGTGTAGCAGAATAATGGAGTTAAATGCAGTGGCCCGTCCTTGTGCTTTGGTAGTCGAGGTTTTAAATGCAGTCTACAGAGAACCATTTAACCATTCTCTACTCTTCTCTTTGTGCCCATCCTTAAATTCCCCCCCAAACATTCCCAACCCTCTCCTCGCTCTTCTCACACTCCCCTTTCTTCATTATTCTTCCCCTTTCATCCTCTTTGCTTTTCTGCCTTATACTATTGTTCACACCTCTTTAGGGTTTTTACAACAGAACACAATACTAACTATTAGGTCTTAGTCCCAAGTAATAATATATTGGGGTCACTTAATTACATGAATTCTCTCCGTTCAAAGTTGTAGCTTATTATTAGGGTTAGGTCTCTTGTCGTTCCACTCTAAAACCTTTCATCTCTTTGTTCATCTGCCTTGTAGAAAAATCACACTGCTTTAGAGTTTTCTACCACAGAAGTGGTGCTTAAGTTAAATGCCTCTTTCTGGTAGATAATCACATACTTTTCCTATGAAACAGTAACTCAGGTATTGGCCTGGTTCACTCAGACAAACAAGATGAACCTATTTGAATATTGAATGGTGGAGTTTTGGTTTGATTGAGCCGTGCCAATATCTCAGTTTCTCTTTCACCATAGCCATGTCTGCATAATTTAAATTTTTGTCGGAGTAAAAGATAGTTTCTTCCTCCGAATGTTTTAAGTAAATACCATCTAGGTTTTGTTAAATCTTTTCCATGAGTTATTTTTTTAAAATTTATTTTCAGTTTCATGTCTCTTTAAAAAAAATTTACTATCTTTTTTTTTTGGTTTAAAATTAAGGTTGAAATTTGAACTGCTCTCTTTTTTTTCGCTTTCATATTCGGTAGTCTCTATCCTGATCTTTTCGTGTATGTCTGTCCCCGTTCGTGGTTTTTTTTTCCTCTCTTCAAATTTGTGTATATGAAACATCCAGACTTTTGTATTTGGCTAATAAAAAATTAGATGAATAAGTGGACATTGGTATCTATATGGTCCATTGTTTAATTGCATAATTAAGCTAATTCGATCTCTTTTTATTTCGTTACCTTTTGTTTTTCCTCTAAAATGATGGATCTGACCTCTAGTGCGAGAGCGAAGTACAAGATGATAATTGATTAACTTTTTTAGAGTTGTATATAATGACAACCATACTAATTGGACTTAAAGGGTGTTTGTATAAGCTGGTCAAATTAGTTTATAAGTACTTTTCGACTTATGTATATGCTTTGTTGGGATGATTAATAATAATATTTTTTCTTTACCAAAAAATTAAAATAAAGTGCTTATAAGCCAAATGGTTATAAGTTAAAAATAAGCCAAAAATCATAAGTTGGTCACCCCTAGATTATCAATTTTTAGCTTATAAGCATTTTAAGTTTGATCAAAATTTTTATTTTATCCGTAATATATTAGTTTTTAGAACAAAACTCCTATGTCGATGCTCACCGCCTCAAGTATTTTTCAACCTAAACCCCCCCTTCCCCGCCTCTTCATGTATGCAAATCTCATTAATTATTTGAGATAATCAAATTCTTTAATTCTTTTACATAGTTATATTTATGTGATTGTGTATTAATCTTTGAACTGTATGTAATAAATGAGGACATAACAAATTTTTGGTATATTGCTTTCTAAGTGTTGTAGTGATGAAGACAGTGTTTGTTTTTCTTCAAATATTTTATATTAAGGTTTATTTTTTATTGAGAAACTTTTATCAATTTATTAATTGTTATAGCCGACGATTATATGTTTATCATAAAATAAATTATATTTATCATAAAAATTATCTTATCTAAGCATAGTTATATTTAAAATAGAATGACAAATTGAATATTTTGTATATAAATCGATTTGGAATCTATTTTAAAGAAATTACGCTAAGTGTAAATAGTTCTAAGGTTTAAGTCATTTTAACAGGAAAAAGTTTATCAACTCTTTTTTATCAAGTACTGCAGTAACCAGTGGCGGAGCCAGGAATTATACAAAGGGGTATCGGGAAAAAAAAAAGTGTACTATGGGAATGGAACTTGCAACCTTCTATAATTTTTGATACCCCTTAACCATTGCACTAAGAGATTGTCTTGTTTTAATGGTTATCAACCCCTTGTCAATATTTAATTTTTTAAGAAAATACCTAAAATACCTATCTAAGCAGTGTTATTTTTCGGCGAATGACACCCCTTGGGTAAGGGTGGCTCCGCCACTAGCAGTAACTTATTTTCAATTTCAGCACTTGAATTCAAACACATAACTGTTTGTTTATTAAGTCAATTTCAGCACTTAAAAGTATTTTTCATATCCAAATGGGCTCTTATTGGATTCCTTTCCATATTATTTAAGCTGGAAATCATGAAATTATTTCTCAAATATCATCTAGAAACGATAAGAAGGATGATGTTGTATTTAAATAACTAATTTCTCTTTATATAGCTAATTTGTATTATGATATCTATTTAAATAGATTCATTTCTGTCCTTGGCTTAATAAGTTCAATCTTATGATGTATATGTCTCCTTAGTTGTATGCGAATCTTTCTTTAAAAAGGGAAAAACTTTTTAAAAAAAATGCGCTATTCATCTTACTTTGCGCATTTGGTTCTTTTTATATGAACAAAAAATAAACAACAATTGCTCGAAAGTTTGTGAATATTTCTCTAATTGTGTTATAAAAAGTTAGAAGTTGCAAAAAAAAAAAATTAGAAGTGAAAATTAAGTAATACTTCTCTATAATTTATATCATTATTCCTTCTCGGGCGTATTTGTTTATTCCATTTATAATGAGAATAATTAGGCACAAAAGTGTCATCGTTTAACCAATTTTAATATGTGTTTGTTGTTGAGCGCCTTGCTTAAGGAATTCTTCTATGCATAAAGAATGTGAGATAATGGAAATATAAATGCTTGGAACTTTCTTTTTTTATGGTGTGTACAAAGAAATCATAGCTTTGTTTTGTTGCAAGGTGCTCCTCGTCGCGTCATCTTTCTGGTCACAATCACAGTCGTTATTCCGATGACTAGGTTCCTTGTTTTCATTTTCATTAAATACTACTCCCTCCGTTTCAATTTATGTGATATGTGAATTCATTTGACTGGATACGGAGTTTAAAAAAAGAAAGAAAATTTTTGAATTTGTAGTGTAAAGTGAGGCACGTATAGTTTGTGTGACTATAAATCATTGCATAAAAGTAAATTGTTTCCAAATAAGGAAATAATTCATTCTTTTTGTTACTTACCACAAAGGAAATAAATTCATATAAATTGAAACGGAGGGAGTAATCCAAAATAAATTTTTGTTTTGTGTGATTTATCAAAGTTGGAAAAGAATGCAATGATCGAGATGCTCTCCTTAGCTTTTTCAGCAAACGATCCGTTGAAATAGCCAGTTTTATAACATGGAGAAATAAAGTTGTTTTCTCATATTCAACTTTCAACCAACATTTTTTAAAATTAAATTTCCCAGTTGCTGGGTTGTATTTCATAAGGATATAGGATTACAAAAGAGATATGTCCTTGCCCTTGAAAATACAACATAAGGATGATCGATTATCAAGGAAATTACCGCTATGTCCATTTAGAAGTAGATAATTACAAAAATTATTCAATTGATAAAATATTACTAATATTAGCCAAAATGGCCAATTAGCTATTTGTAGCAAAAAAATATCAAATTTTTTCTTTCTGTTGAATGAGTGCTATTAGAATAGATTGTGTATATCTTAAGGAGCTTGAATCTCAGTTTTGGGATGATTTGGTGAAGTTTTGAGGTGGTTTGAATTGAAAATTAGAAGTAAAAACTGAATATGAAAAAAAAATGATACGTGTATCAAACTGTGTATCGCATATGTATCATACTTGTATCGATTGTGTATCACATGTATATCCATGTATATCTGTGTGAGATACATGCGTGATACATGTGTCACAGAAGAATTTTTTGACAAATTTAACTATGAATTTTGATACAAAACCAATCCAAATCACCTCCAATCTTCCTCAAATTTGTTATATTGACATATCTATATGTTTCAATGAATTTCGACTATACCCATTAAAAAATTTCTTGATTGTTTCGATTTTGGAATATTGGCTAGAGGTTGGTAAGTTGAAACATATATGGGACGTTTTTGTAAGTTAAGGGGTAGGGAGAGACATACACATCCCTAACCCATTATAAAGCGAAAAATTAGCTCACAAAAAAATTTGCCTAATCGAGCTTGATTCTAATACTAGGCATCTGATTCTTGTCAAGATGGAAAGGGACATTGGCACCTTTAGGGAGTTGTTGGAATCTAATGAATTATGATTCTATAGAAAAAGTAGTTGCTAGCTTAGCTAGATAATCCGCCACTTGATTAGCCTTTCTATAGTAGTGAACAATGTTAACATTGGCTTCCTGAATCATTTGAGAGGTACACTCTATGATGTTGTTCAACTTATAGTTGCAGGTTCTATTTTCTTTAAGCATATTTGTCACAATAATTGAATCCAGTTCCAACATGAAGCCTATGTAGCCGTTTGGGACACACCAATTGTATCAAAACCAAGCAGCATGCGCTTCTATGTTAGTAACCTGAGTTGAAATTGATAAAGCCATAACTAAGTCTCCCTTGCCATCTCTGAGAATTCCTCCAATCCCAACTTTTCCATTTTCCTTGAGGAAGCTACTATCAGTATTTAATTTAAAGTAGTCATCCCCCGGCTTATTCCAGTTGAAAATAATAGCTTTAGGAATTGGATGAATATTTAGAACTATATCACAGTACTTCTTTCATGGCACTGAAATTTTGCAATTAGGGAAGGCTTTGGCGACTGCAGCTCCAATGATCCAAAGTACTTGTTACTCCATTATGAATAAGTTGAACTTCTTTTGATTGTCATATTTGCAAGAACATCTTTCTTTCCAAATTGTCCAACAAATAATAGCGGGGGTAATTTGAAGAATTAACTTATGAACTGTATTTCGCTCGTTAACCTGCCACCACTTAGTAATAGTAAATCTAACTGCATTTGATGATGTATAATTCTTAAGGAGGATCCTATTAGTTTCCAAATATAACTAGCTGCTTCTCCTTCTATGAAAACATGTTGGATAGTTTCATTTTCAGGATTAGCACAACAGTTATATTTGAAAACTATTTATATTCTAAAGTTGACTATCACATCATCGAAAGGTAGTTTTTTATACCATAATCTCCAAGTAAGAAATTTTTTTTAAAAGGGATAGAAGAATATTATACCTTACATAGAAGATGCCCCTTTGGTTTGTTTTTTCTGATAATTTGCATAGTAGTCTTATTGGAGTATCTTCCGTCTAGCAAAAGATCCCAGTAAATTGGTAATGAGTACTTCCCAATTTCAATCTCCTTTATGTGCTAAACTATAGAACTTGGTAAAATATTATGGAGTTTGTAATGTTCCATTCACCATTCTGGATGAATTCCTTGACAAGAATCTTAGGGCTTTTGTATTTACCAGGTGCCAAGTCGGCAAGAGGTCCATTACATGTCCAATTATCCTACCAAAAACACCAAAAAATAGAGTTACCTGCATTAAAATGCAAATCACATGTTGTCATGCAATCTTTCTAAGCTTTGTCAAATGTTTCGATGATTGAGAGTTGCTAGAAATCCATTACTTAGCGGCAAGGTGAGCTCTAATGCAATATTTGTGCTTGAGAAAGCTAGCCCATAGAGATGATATTATTCTGAATCTCTACCATCTTTTGATAGCTAGAACCTCACTGATATCTTCCATTTTCCTAATTCCTATACCTCCCTCGTCAATAGGAAAAAATAGGTTCTTTCACGATCTCCAATAGTACTTATTATGGTCACCATCAGTTTCCAGAAGGAATTTGCAAAGTATTTCTCAAGGAAATGAAAGGGGGATTTAAGTGGATTCATAGCACAGAGGGTATATATAGGAAGAGATTGGAGGACACCATTAATAAGGAGAAGCCTACCTCCATAAGAAAGCATCTTACCATGCCAACTATTGAGTCTTTTAATGACCTTGTGAACCAAATTGTCAAAGTAAGCAATTTTCTTTCTGCCCACATAAAGAGGACAACCAAGGTAATTAAAAGAAAAATCCTTATTCGTAAAGTCTGTGCAGTCTCTCATTCTATTAATTCAGAGGACACAAGTGTTAGGGGTAGTCAATTTTTTTTTATCTCTATTGACCAACTGACCTGAGCACATCTCGTAGGCCTTAATCACTTTCATAATCATCTTAATAGAGGTAATATTACCACTACTAAAGATATTAATATCATCATCATAGGCAAGATTGTTAATAATAGGCCCCCTACGAGGCATAGAGAAAGGAGAAAATTTGCTGTCATTATTCAGATTATTCAGAGACCTAGAAAGGACATCAACTGCAAGAATAAAGAGAGAGGGGATATGTGGTCACCTTGTTTCAAACCATATGAGGATGTAAAGAATCCGATTCTATTACCACTAATAATAATAGAGTAGCAAACTCTGGAAATAAACTTATTGATCAAGTCAATCCATATTTCCTAAGAACTGATGTAATACATGACAATCTGCAGTAGGCTTTAACCATATCTAATTTAATAATAATATTACCCCAAGTATTATTCTTAGAAATATTTTTAATAATTTCTTGAGCCAAAAGGATATTTTTCAATGATCAACCTATCCTTCACAAGTCTCATTAGTTTTTCACAAATAAGTTTTGAAAGCAAAGGATTCAGCCTTATAGAAAAAAATTTAGAAATAATTTTATTGGTAAAACTGAAAAGGCTGATAGGCCTGAATTCAAAAAAGAAATGGTCGGAGCATCAATCTTAATCATTAAAGCAATGCGAGTATGAGAATAGAAGTTGGTAAGTTTTTTTACCATAGAAGAACTCCCTGACAAAAGCAATGATATCATGTTTGATAATGTCCCAGAAATATTGAAAGAAAGTACCACTATAACTGTCCGGACCAGCTGTACTATCTGCACTTAAACTGAATACAACTTCCTTGATTTCATATTCATTAGGAATCGCAGATAATTTCACGATATCTTCATTAGAAATGCACTTTGGAATACAGTTCAAAAGCTCGGGGTTAAGGGTGGGTTTGGGAAGATTGAATAGAGAATCAAAGTATTTATCAATAGCATTAGCAATGTTGTTTTCTTCTTATATCCCCTTGCCCGCGTAATTTTTGATCTTATGAAGTTCTTCTCTTTTCTCTGAGAAGACTATGAAAGTACTTAGTATTATTATCTCCATCTTCGAACCATTTGGTTTGGGTCTTTCATTTGAGTAAAGATTCTTGCTTGCTCAACCAATGAATGTATTCAGCATAAATTTTGTTGGCCTATGTTATACTATTTTCAGTAGTGGAGTTGGTAACTATCTCATCTAGAAGTTAAACCTTGAGTTCCCATTTACTCACTTGATCATTGATGTCCCTTATATCCGCTCTAAACCCATCTCTTCTACTTATTGCATTTCAACCACCCATTTTGATATTTGTTCATATACATTCCCGACAACTTCTTTTGACCACTGAGTTAGCCTTTTGCTTAGCATCTTCAACTTTTGCTAGAGTCTCCACATCCAATTTCCTTCAGTATTGGTATCCCAGACATCTTTCACTACTTCTTTGAATCCCGGCTGATATATCCAGAAATTAAGAAATCTGAAATAGCTCACGTTGTTGCTAGGTGCCTATGATCAGAACCAGTTCTTGCTTGGTGCCTAACATATTGTTCTAAAATAATTGTGCCCAAGCATCATTGATGAAAATCCTATCAAGTCTCTTCCAAATCTTATTACTCGGTCTTCTATTATTGCACCAAGTAAATTTGGATCCCAAGTAGCAAAAACCAGTTACTTCACAATTCTCCATATAACTTGTGAAATGAAAACTTCTTTGAATTCAGTGGAGGTTTTCCTCCTAATTTCTCATCAGGTTCCATAGGTTCCATAATACTGTTGAAGTCTCCACCGACACACAAAGGTCCATTAATGGCATTATATGTGTCATCCAAACTCTCTGATAGCAATTTCCTCTCAGTAGACGTGCATTTAGCAGATACTACTGACATAAAAAACTTTTTATCCACCTTATCAATCTTTTAGTTTCAAAGTCATTTGTTATTCCTCGTTTGTGATTACAGTAGCTTGGCAATTTTGTCTCCAAAAAGACCAAATTTTCCCATTAGTATTAGCAAGGCAGTATTGAAATCCCAGAAATTTCATGTACCCCTCAATCTGCGCACTGCTTATGAATGGTTCAAAGTAGATATAAATTCTATTTTGTTGATGTCAATCAACTTCTTCAGTCTATGAATGGCCTTCTTGGATCTCACTCCCTTATATTCCACATGATTGTATTAATCATAAAATACCAGGATATTGATCAACTTTGACTCCTTCCTCAAGGAAGGATGTAATTTATCTTTGCTTGTTTTTCTAGTTTTTCTGCACCTGATTCTGTCTCTTCTAGTAGGTGAAATCTCTTGTTGGTTGGATAACTCCTTAAGATGAGTATCAATAGGATCATCTGGTTGCTTATCAAATAAAATATTACATTTTGTAGAAGAATTTGCAGATATATCTTCAAGCCCGTTTTCCCCTACTTTTGTAACATTTTGCTATTGTATTTCTTCCATCTTGTTGCATTCTAGCCGAACCACTAATTGTATTCTAGGGTAAGTTTTAATTGCATATGGTAGACTGCTTGACTCTGAGGTATGACTAAACACGTCCAAGTTGGTGTCGCCTAGCCCCCCTCCCCCCCCCCCCGGCCCCTATTGACACTCCCAGAGTCATGGATTCTCTCCCTTGTGCTTGAACCCATGATATCTATATTCTAAATCACAACAATTTTATCAGTGTTGTTTACCTTAACCAATTGTCCACTATCTATCTCCCTAAGACTCTCTTCAATAACGGTCTCTGAGGTGATCTTTTTAGAATCCAGTATATGATGTTGGAGTTCTAGTGCACTTATGCTGGAACTCCATCATATTATGTTGGAGTTCCAGCATACTTATCCTGGAACTTCAATATAATATCCTGGAGTTTAAGTATACTTATGATGGAACTACAGCATAATATACTGGCGTATTTTTCGGGGTTTGAACAGTGTTTTCGCTCAGATTTATCTTTACATAAAAGGTGGCTAAATTTTGATTACTTTTGAAACTGAGCTATTTTTAAACGACCAGTTATAAATCTGGCTACTTTTTAAATTTCACCCGTATTTCTGGACTTTACAAATGCTAGGCCCATTGTGAGTACTGTTACGGTCCAACATATCGTACATTTTTTGTGTAAAATCTAGATGTGTCAAATACATGGGTTAGGTTAATTTTGGACGGGCCAAAATGAGTTGAGTTAATAATTGGGCCCAAAAGTTACTTGGGCTAAGATGAATTGTGTCAAGATGGGTTAAAATTTGAGTCATAACCCAACGCGCCCAACTCTTATTAAACTTTAATTAATATGTGTTTTTTTATAAATTGTATAATTACTAAATATATTTTTTTTGCTTTTGTTTTTGTTGTATTTAAAATATTAAATAAAAAATAAAATTATTTGTAAGATATTTCGACAAACTTACTCATGGATCAATTTAGAATAAAAATTAAACCAATCCAACTTTAAACGAATTAGGTGAATTATTTGGGTTTGGGCCAAATTTGATAACTCTAGTAAAATCCTTAGAAAGCATATTTACGGGCGGAAGTGCACTATAGCTTCTTTTTTTCTTATTTTTTTTTTTTTTTTGTTGAAGGTTAAGTGCACAATAGCTGATTTCAGTGATACCATGTAAAATACAATCAATTTTAAAAATAATTTTAATGTGTAAATATCCAATGAAGGTAAGTTTTTACCTTATAAGAGGAATACACCATCACATGCAATTTGGATTCAGGTCTTGTCTGTATTTACAAATGGATTAAGCCACTATACTTTCATACTTACCGAAACCACCAATAAATATAAATTCCAGCATAATCGTGGGTCATTGATTATTTTGACTTGAATTTTCTTTAAATAATTTAATTAATTAATTAAATTTTTAAAAAGAATTTTGTTCAAAAAAATTAATCAATCAATCTTTGACAAATCCAAAACCGAAACTGAAGCCGAAGTCGAGCGACGACAACGGCAGCGCGAGGCTTGCCTTCTTCTTAGCACTTTAAAAGCTAAAAGATGAGCTTCTCTATATATACACCAAGACATTTTTTTCTTTCTACCAATGAGGGACAAAGTGCATTAGTGAACTCATTCAAAATTTTACTTCCCTTAATTTTTATTCCCATCATTTCCCATTCACCCTTCTTTTATTATTAAATAAAAATCCAAGCCCCTTGGTTATTTAGCATTGTTTTGAAGAATTTCAAGCTTTTTCAGGCTTAATAATACATTGCAGTTAGGGGTTATATGGACCGGTTTTGATGCGATTTTATTCAGAGGATTTTTGTATCTGTACTCGATTTTAGGATTACAATTGAACTTATACTCATTTTGTAAAATAATTTGCAAGCGTACCCACTTTACAATCAACTTCAGACTTATCGGGTTTAAAATTTAAAAAAATTAGGTGAAGTAAAAAAATTACACTTTAGATGCACATAAGACCAAATAATCAATCAATCGATGTTTGACAAATTCTAATCCTTCCAAAGCCGAGCGAGCGACGACGACGACAGCGTGAGGCTTGCCTTCTTCTTAGCTCTATAAGAGCTAAAAGATGAGCTTCTCTATATATACACCAAGACTTTCTTTCTTTCTACCAATGAGGGACAAATTGCATTAGTGAACTCATTTAAAATTTCACTTTCCTCCATTTCTTTTCCCATCATTTTCCATTCACCCTTCTTTTGTTATTAAACAAAAATCCAATAGCAAGTCCCTTGGTTATTTAGCATTGTTTTGACGAATTTCAAGCTTTTTCAGGCTTAATAATACATTGCAGTTAGGGGTTACATGGACCAGTTCTGATGCAATTTTTATTGGGGTTTTTGCATCTGTACTCGATTTTAGGATTACAATTGAACTTATACTCACTTTGTAAATAAATTTGCAAGTGTACCCACTTTACGATCAACTTCAGACTTATCGGGTTTGAAATTAAAAAATTAGGTGAAGTGAATAAATTACACTTTGGATGCACATAAGACCAAATAGGTCTGAAGTGCAACAAATGAATTCATACACTTAAGGCCAATAAGTCTGAAGTAAAAAATTATACTTCAGATGCACTTAAGTTCAAAAGGTATGAAGTGGCAACAAATATTTTCCTATATTAATGCCAATAAGTCTGAAGTGAAATATTATACTCAGATGTACTTAAGGCTAAATAGGTCTGAAGTGCAACCAATGATTTCATGCACTTAGGATCAATAAGTCTGAAGTGAAAAATTGCACTTCAAATGCACTTAAGGCCAAAATGTCTGAAGTGAAACAAATGTTTTCCTATACTTAAGGCCAATAACTAAAAGTGAAAAATTGCACTTCAAATATACTTAATACCAAATAGGCCTGAAGTGAAAAAATGGCACTTCAGATGCACTTAAGGCCAAATGGGTTTGAAGTGCAACTAATGGTTTCATCAACTTAAGGCCAATAAGTCTGAAGTGAAAAATTACACTTCAGATGCACTTAAGGTCAAAAAATCTAAAGTATAACAAACGTTTTCGTACACTAAGGCCACTAAGCCTGAAGTGATAAATGCACTTCCGATGAACTTAAGGCCAAAAAGTCTGAAGTGTAACCAATATTTTAATGTACTTAAGGCAAAAAATAGGCCTAAAGTGCAAATAGCCTAGGAAGAAATTTGTCCTTCGAATTTTAATAATTCAATATATAATGTAATACCTAAATCTACTCACGATGAGCTTAAATTTGAAACATAATCTCCAAATCATCAAGAACAAACCTCAATCATCAATTTGTCAAACCAAAAATAAATCTAACGAACCCATTTTGCAACTAAGAAAAAGAAAAAGAAAAAACCCTAAGCAATAGTAAAAAATAAAGCGCCACAACCACTCACTGCTGTAAAGTACCATAAACTACCTTAAATATGTTTAGAAACACCATATAAAATCATTGTTACCCGATGGAGAAGAAGAAGAAGAAAAATGCCTGAGGTTATTTAAACAGTGGGTACAAGTTAAAAAATTTTAAAAAAGGGTACAGGTTAAATGCGGGCAACTAAATAGGGCACCACGTATAAATTTATATTTTTTTCAAAACCAAACCAAACCAACTATATCGGTTTGGATTGGTTCAATTTTTTCGGATTTTCTTTGCTACATGAATATTATTTCAATCTTACTTTATTAAAGTTATAGATAAGTGAATATACATTTCGTAGAAATTAAAAAATGATTAACATATAATATATTAAAATATTCTTATAGAGACTATTTTTGTAACACATAATGGTTAGTGTTTTAGTCGTCTAACAATAATTTTTTATTGATGTACGCTTTCAAGATTAATTGAACTTAATAATTTAACATAAAAATCAACATGATACTTAATAATGATATGTCATATTTAATTTTAAATTATCAAAATACCATTTCAAATTCAAAAAAAAAAGATATAAGAAACTTGACATATGAATATGGAAGAACAAAAAGTGATTAACGCATTTCAATAACACTTGATAAGATATTACCCAATTTAAGGTAAACAAAAATGAATGAACATAGTTCTATTGAATATTACATCCCATGAGAGAATCTCAAATATTTCTAGATATTTTTTAAAAAAAATTCTATATAAAGTCTTAAAAATAAATATAAAAATTATATATTTATATATCGGTTCAAATTTTTTTACTCAATATCAAACTAAATCAAACCAAACCTAATCGGGGGTTTTATTCATTTGGCTGGATATTTCAGTTTGGTGCATTTTGTTGATTCGGTTTGAACACTCCTAATTGCATGTATGACATAACTAAACCATGTCGAATAAGTTAGCAGAATCGTTTGTTGGGTTTTAGTTAAAATTGAGGTGAATGGAAAATGAAGGAAAAAAATATAATTTTGATTTTCCCTTCTTTAATTTATAAAGGAACATAGTCCCATATTGGTGGAGGAAAGCTTTTTTGTTGAGTGTATTTACAAATTACACTTCTCCTAAAGAGTTGAGAAGAAGGTCAAATGATCTTATTGATTAATTAATTTTTTGGACCAAAGTTATTTTTTAAATAATAAAATAAAATTAATATTTTTAATCCAAATCAATTGTTTATGTAACTGTAATTTAAATTTCCTCTGGTTTGAATTTTTCGTTTTATTTTGCGTAATAGTTGTTTTACGTGAAAGGTCATCTTGAAGAGTTGCACCTTTTCGTTTGAACCCAACCTGTTGCCTATAAATACAGGTCATTCCCTCATATTTTCCTTATGAATTTCTGAAATCTTTTCTTTTCTTTTTGCGTTGTTTTCTTACAAAACATACAAAGTATGATTACTGTCGCCGAAACATTAGGGTTTGAAGTACTGCTACACTAATGTGTAATCCGTTCTATCCTAAGAGAAAATTATCTATAACCTCAAGTATTAGAAGAGAATTAAATTCCTTAAGAAAATACTGTGAATTTTGTGGGTTAGGGTTAATATCCGCTTCTTCTACATTTTTGTTTTATATTATTTTCTGTCTCCAGAATTGCTTACAAATACAAATTACTAACACCGTTTAATATTAATCAAATTTTCAAGTATTTCATCTCAAAGGCAAGTAATTGAGTGGCATTGTATTAGGCTTCGTCCCGCATGGTGTGCTAGATCATTTGTATTTCTAAATTCAAACGTTGCTTGTTTCACGAGATAATTAAATATTTAAATAACAAAGTAAATTAGAGTTTTAACATTTAAAATGATATATCGCTACTTATCTAGTAGATGATAACATATTCAGATACATATGACTTAAAATTATCGGAAAATCAACTACCGTTCTGGTTCATAAATTAGTATATATATATATATATATATATATATATATATATATATATATATATATATATATATATATATATATATATATATATATATATATATAAAGCGTATGGTGTTAACATTTCTTTTAGTCCTTTTTCCTTAAAAGATCGTAGTTCTCCCTCTGTTCCAATTTATTTGAACCTGTTTGATTGGCTATGGAGTTTAAGAAAAAAATGAAGATTTTTGGAATTTATGGTCCTAAATAAGTTTAAATAGGGCCCGGAGTATTTATGTGGTTGTAAAAGCTTCTCATTAAAGGTAAAGTTATAAGTTTAAGCTAAATTATTATCAAATTTAGAAATGATTCATTTTTTTTGGAATGAACCAAAAAGGAAATAGGTTCACATAAACTGAAACGGATGGAGTATATTGGATCTTATTGCTTTTCATTCTCACACAACGTGGATATTACTTCCCAGACTTCTCCAACAAATACTCCTTCACTGCTTTAAATTTCAAGCTGAAAGTCAGATACATTTTTATTATATTACCTAGCCAAAGCCGTCATCTCATGTTTCAAAGTCAAACGGTTATTCTTCCAAACACACAAGAGCCAAATATATAGGTGGACTAACTTCTGCCAACATTGGTGTCAAATTAAGAGGATACACTTTCAGGAGCTGGCGGTTTGTGTTAGGGATATAGTAGATATTCCCTAGATTTAATATCATATTTGATAACTTGAATATATTTTGTGAATGTCATTTGATATAAAATATATGGCATTTGATATTCTTTAATCATTATTATCAATTGTTTGATTATTTTGATAAGGTCCTTGATTAAATTTTGAGATTTGTCATCGTGATAAAGATCATGATAATGAGAGCAAAGTCTCAATTTAATCTAAATTTGTTCTTGATCGTAGGATTATTAATTTGGACATTAGTAATCCGGTTAGATCAATATTTATGTGATCGTCTTTATCGGATAAAGATTAGTTGATCTCATTAACTAAATCACATAGATAGATGATGCATATAGAGATATGATCATTGAACCGACTCATTGGATAATTCCTAATGGTTAGAATTACCATAACTGTCAATAGGATATTTTCTTGAAGAATGTGATGTAATCGTTTCCTTTGACTTGAGATCGTCATAGTAATTGACAAGTTATTTATTGTGCTTTGATACTAGACACCTATGGCCCTAGGGCGATAGTTGAAAGGATATTGGGTACGATTAAATACTTGTAGAATTAGTGATTGATCAAGACGGAATCTGTCAACTCTTGTAATGAGTTTAAGCTCCATGTTGTCATAAATTATAAACGACCAAACTAAGACCTTGGCCAGGGCAATTGAATGAAAGAAGAAATGAGTTTCTTAGGTCATTCAATGGTCGATTTTATTTGACGTGAACACATAGTTGATCGCCTATTAGGATTTGACGGTTGAACCATATCCTAGGGTAATCCAGAGCTATAAGGACAGAAGGAATTACTACATTATTCTTCTACTGGTCCTTGAGAGTAAATTGTATACTTCATGCTATCCGGTCGTTAAGGAGTGTTGCTAGACGCCACCCTTGATTAGTATATTGATATGATCAATTTACTACCGGTTTAGTATTGAACCTATGAGGTCGCACACTAACGAGTGTTCTGATCTTTGCTAAAGGATTAATTGACTTATTATTTGATAAGTAAATTAAAGAATTTAATTAGTCAAATAAATTTAGTTATTAGTCCAAATTAAATATTATTATATTCTTTGCTAGCACAAAGATTATAATTAATATTGTGAATAAATTGAAGTTTCTATTTGAAATAGAAATTAAATAATATCTTTTGGTTGAAATATATGTGATATATATAATTAATATTATTTTATATAATAGATGTATATAAAATATAATATTAATAAAGGCTTGTTAATAAATCTAATTTTGAATTGGATTATTAATTGAAGTTTTATCCTATTTGGAATGGGATTAAAATTTTCAATAGAAAAATATTATATTAATAAAAAAAGGAAAAAGTTTATGAATTGAATCCAATTGAGAATTGGATTCAAAGAAGGAAAATTTTTGGCAGTTCTCACGTTAATCACAAAGAAGGAAATTCGAATTTTCCATAAAATTTTTCCATGAGTTTATTTTTGGAATAAAATTTATCTTAGGAAAATTATTACCTCAACCAAATAAGAAAAGGGTTTGTAGGTGATGCATAAAGGGTGATGGAGAAAATTTGCAAAGTTTTTTTTAGTTTTTCAATTATTCTTGAGAAGAAAAACCTACTTTGTGAAAGTGAGAGTGCAATACAAAGCCAAGAGAGAAAATACAATTGCAAGAAAAGTATTTCTTGTTCTTCTAATTTGAGTTGAGATTTTTGAGAAAAATTTCAATACTATATTCTTCGTTCAATTTGTTCGGGGGTTTCATTGATCAAAGAGTTGATAGTAAGGATCGGTCTCGGTGTGGATACGCATAGAGTCTTCGCACTATCGAAGAAATTTCGAAAAAGAAACTCTCTTCACCAGGTACGTTTTCTATCCGATCTTTGACACGTAAATAAATTTTAAACATAGAAAATCAACCTAGGATTATTATTGTCTTCCGCTGCGTGTTACGAACACCTATACGCAATACTTCACTTTAATGAACTCTTTTCCCAACAAACCCATTCCAATAATTTTCAAAAGTACCAGCTTTATGCTATATTTGAGTTGCATAAATATTTTTAATTGCTCTCATTTGTTAAAAAACTTTGGCGTTTGAAGGACACAGTCATGTTTGTCTCTTTTCTTTGATATACTGTTAAGTTTATAATTTTGGATGTAGGTAACACTATAAGCAAAATCTTACATTAACAAAATACCGAACAATATATTAAAAGATAAGTCTTGGACTCTTAGTATTTAATGATGTGCTTTAAGATAGTGTAAGTCGAGCTCAAAACGGACAGTACTACTAGCAGATTGGATTGTTACAAATATACTTAATCATGAATTGTTGAAATTCATACTAATGCCTGCACCGATGCTCGTTGAATTGTCACCTGTTGGTCATTAAACTATCCTCATTAGTTAGAAGTTTAACGTTTTTCTTTAATCTTTTTCTCAAATAATATTATATATCTTTCACTAAAGTAGCATAGTAATTTAAATGAACTAGAATTCGGCAAAATTTGAACTTTATAATCTCCTAATAGTTGGATGTTATAATTGATTTTGTTATAAAATCTCCTATTTTAGGTGAATGTCCATAATTAGAGAGATTCTAGGGTTTACTCCTCCCTATAAATAAAGGGGTCTTCTACCATTGTAAATCATCCCTAAGTATCAATAAGAATACTCCTCTCTCTACTTTTCTCTCTATTGTTCTTGTTCTTGTATTATTGTTCTTGTTCTTATATTATTTCATAACACGTTATCAGCACGAGTCTCTAACCAATTAAAATTTTCGATTGTTTTAACTTTTGTTTGTGCAGGGTTTTGCTTCATAGCCTGGATTGTTGGCAGGTGGTGTGCGAGTATCTTGTTAATGATGTCGAGACCAATACTGCTTGTTTTTCTGTTGATTGTACTCATAATCACATCTCAGTTGGAATGGAAGCAACAATTGGTGAGTGATGTCGAACCGAGTCCTAGTATATCTCAGAAACAACAAAAGATTTCAAATAGGGAAGAAGCTGTTAAAGACAAGAATTTCTATACGGAAAAATAGAAGAGGTATATTTGATATCACAATATTTATTGGTATACCTTAAAGGTAAGTAATTTACTTTTCTATTTCAAATTCTTGGAATTCTATAATTTGATTTTATACACAAACATAGACGAAAAAGTTTGATTATAACTCTAATGGAGTTTGTAAGAAATTACACTCACATGAAGTGGTAAAATTTCTATGCCTTGCCATGATCAAATTCATGTATGATTGTGGGCAAAAGATTGAAAATCCGTCCCATTGAATTTGCTCCATTCCCTTTAGAGAATGTGGTAGCAGTATGTGATAAGTCTGAAAGAAGACAAAATTATTACCATGAAGGTATCAATGAATGTGGACGTGGCAAAGAATTAAAATTCCGTCCAATTGAATTTGCTCCATTCCCTTTAGAGAACGTGGTAGCAGTATGTGATAAGTCTGAAAGAAGACAAAATTATTACCGTGAAGGTATCAATGGATGTGGACGTGGCAATAGACGAAATTATAATCGTCATTATTGTGATAATGAGAATAATAAAGATTCTCAAAATAATATTTCACTTTATGAAAGTAATATTTGACATGAGATTGTGTAAAACACATGATTATGATCCATTCTCTGAAGTGAATGTGATAATTGTAATAGAGCCCGTAAGTATGAACACGCTCTTGATGTAATGTCTGACATTATGAAAAGAAAGTTCGTTGCCCTTGAAATTTCGGGCAAGAACTATATGACATGGGTGTTGGATGCTGAAATCCACTTAGATGCTATGGGTCCTGAAGACGCCATTAAAGACAGAAATAATGCATCCACCCAAGACTGTGCTAATGCCTTGATTTTCTTACGCCATCACCTTGATGAAGGTTTGAAACTGTGCTAAGGCCTTGATTTTCTTGCGCCATCACCTTGATGAAGGTTTGAAAATTGAATATATCACAGTCAAAGATCCACCTATCTTGTGGAATGGCTTAAAGGAGAGATATGACAACCTGAAGTTGGTCACTCTGCCACAAGCACGATATGATTGGGCTCATCTGAGGCTCCAAGACTTTAAGTCTGTTTCTGAATATAATTCTGCAATGTTCAGAATTACTTCTAAATTGAAACTCTGTGGAGATACTATAACTGATTATGTCCCTTTTCTGATTAAATTTTAAAGATAGATTGGCATAATTGTGAGTGGAAACGGTGCGATTAGACATCCATTATAATACATATGACGATGTTTAATATTAAAACAATTTAATCAATTTAAGATTACACATACAATGTTCTGTGGACTATTTTTGCTTGATTACAATGTAACGACTTACGTTAGTATTATCTATCACTGTTGTTCGTATACAAATTTGGGTTTTGTACAGACAATTATTATAACAACAGGATTTATTTTGCAATTCGTCTGCTTATGTGTTAAGAAGTAAGTCATTACAGTATATTTTAAAAACGAATTTAGCTTTGTAGCGTGCATCTGCTTAGGTTGGATTTTTTTTTTTTGTAATCATCACATATTTTCTGTGGTAGTATCTAAATGATGTGGATGTAATTAATATAACATTCTTTAGACAAATCAAAAAATCGACAATGATTAGTTTTATTATGAAACAAAAGGATTGAAGTTGTTTATTCTCATGTTCGTATATTTTCTTTTGTATGTCAAACCATGAGAAGTAAATTGATTGAAGGCTCCGGAAGAGCAACTGTAACTCTGCCCAAAGGCACGACGTTTATCTTAGAGAATGCAATATTCTCCTCCAAGTCTAAGAAGAACTTGTTGAGTTTTAATGATATCAATCAAAATGTTCTCCTCCAAGTCTAAAAGGAACTTGTTGAGCTTTAAAGATATCATTCAAAATGGATATCAGATTGAGACAATACATGAGAATAATCTTGAATACCTCATTTACTCATGAAAACGAGGCTGCCCACTTCGATTTGGGGTCACGCCATTTTGCATGCAGCAATGCTAGTTCGTCGGCTGCCCACTTCGGTTTGGAGTCACGCCATTTTGCATGCAGCAATGCTAATCCATCTCAGACCGACGAATTATCACAAATATTCCCCGTTGCAATGAGTTTTGGGTCATGAACCCAATATATCCCATTTAAGAATCTTTGGATGCGCAGTATATGTGCCTATAGCACCGCCATCCCGCACCAAAATGGTTCCGCAAAGAAGGTTAGGAATATATGTTGAGTTTGAATCGCCCTCCATTAATTCGCTACCTCGAAACGTTGACAGGAGATTTGCACGATTTGCAGACTGTCAATTTGATGAGACACTTTTCCCAAAATTAGGGGGAGAAGTTGGTGAAACCAAACGGGAAATTTTGTGAAAAAATGCATCATTATCTCATCTTGATCCACATACCTCTATTTGTGAAAGAGAGGTACAAAAGATTATCCATTTGCAAAGAATAGCAAATCAAATGCCTGACGCATTTACGGACTTGAAAAGGATAACGAAATCCCATATCCCCGCGGAAAATGTCCCAATCCGTATTGATGTCCCTGTTGAACAATCATCTAGTGTCATATCCAATGAGTCAAATGCACGCCTGAAGCGTGCAGACCATTAGGTTCCAAAGATCGAAATCCTAGAAAGAGGAAAGCGAATGATCAAAATGACAGTACGAAAGAATCTCATGAGAAAATTCATGATTTAACAAATTCTGAGATTCATGAAGAATTCATTGAGCCCGAGGCTCTGGAAAATACGGAACTATCCATAAATCCAATTAATATTGAGGCAAATATTAATCGAGTGGATATAGTGGTGGATAATGTCTTTGCTTATAATGTCGCATCTAGCATTATGCAAGAATGTGAGGATCTCGAACCTCAATCTGAAGAATGTCGAAAAAGACATGATTGGCCAAAGTGGCAAGAAGCAATTCAATCAGAATTGAATTCGCTGGCAAAACGTAAAGTTTTTGGCCCTATAGTTGAAACACCTAATGGTGTCAAGCCTGTTGGCTATATATATGGCATGAATGATCGTTGGTCACGTACCTATTGTACGCCAAAGTATTTTGGAAATATGACTATTAAAGGACAACGATAATGCAAGAAACATATCTTGCATATAAGTTTGACATGACCATAATGGTATAACTTTCTCTTTAAGAAAGATATTCACCACATGGATGTTGATGAATCTGTGGTAGTACAAAATTAATTGAGAGCTCTAGAAGAGCCAATTATTACTATGTTGGAGAAACACAATTGAGTATTGTGCTGTAGTAAGTCTCAAAGAAACTTATTCAGTTTCCAAAGTACACGCGAAAGCGATTGATTATATTGAGACTATAAATAAAGGAAGGATTTGATATCTCCTATTACTACAACTTGTAGCGGGGTAATTTGTATATGAAAAGCTACCCGCTTTGTTCTCCAGTTTGTACTACACAAACGAAATAATGCCACAATAAAGTGGATATCTATTGGTATAAAAACCCATGTCATAATAAACCTGAAGTTTATTGATAAGTGCACATGTCATGGTGTAAATTTGAAGTTTACCAATATTGATAATTTATTCAGTTGGCATCCGTGTTAGCCATCTCATTTTAAGTATGATGTGCAAATTCACATAGGTGAATATTAAAGAACTAGAAAGTTCTTTACGAATTCTCTTGTATCACTTGTTCTCATTAATGAACTGACCAACTAAAGAATTCGGGTTGAAGCCCATAAATTCTGGAAAAATATCAAAGGTGAATATGGGCCCATTCACCTGCCATGTATACCACATATGATGCATCTATGAAATGGTTACATGCGCAATTGTTATTAACCCGCAGCCTGGCCGGTGCTTGCGAGGTAAATTGCTCGGTAATCTAACTTCGAGCATAATTTCCAGATTCTCTACTCAAGATAGTTCATCTTGATAAGTTGGTTTATATCAAAGTTGGTTTAGCAAGATAATTATTGAGTGCTTCCACTTAATAGCTAAACTGTTTCTTATGAGAACAAAGTTATATATATCAGTTTGATATACGTTGTATACGAGAGTATATTCTCCCCTCACAAGTGGTTCAGGGTCAGGAACCAAATAATTTCATCTTATTATTAATGTGCTGTGTATATTGACATGATAATGCACAAAGATGATTTCTCAAAGTTGAGGAAACAAGTTAGCTTTTCTAACATGAGGGGGAGACATGATAAACACTTGAGAAGAGGTTACATGGGATGAATTATCATTTGTATATGTAAATCCCCAAATATCATGATATGAACCTGAAGTTCATAAAAGGGATAATTCAATTGCAACATATTGCAAAGCATGCTATACGCATTTGCTGACCCAAAGAAAGTAACTATATTCTCACTACAAATACTCATATTAAGTCCCAGAAGGACAAAGTCTTTGATACGCTTAAAGCGTATAGACAAATACTTGATTCCATGTGAAAGACATGTAGATTTGGACATGTAGTTCAAATACTTGAGAGTATAAAAGTCAAAGGTATGTATAATCAGTTTTCGATATCTTATTTGTTTAGCATGACGTGAAAACTTGATATGCATCTAAAGTCAATTATGTGACTTACATGACTTAACTTGAAAGATTTAAGTTGCTTGAAGCATATGCAATTCTTGGTCCTGAAGTACCACATCCTAAGTACAATTTGTGTACATATGTATCTTGCTATAACTATAAGCATGATGGCATCGAGAATACATCTATGGAGATATTGAAGAGTCATTCCACGACATTATATGAAGATGTTCAAGAATGATAATTTCAAGATGATGCACAAGATTGGAATGCAAATGCTCAAGGATATAAATTGATGTTCTTATTAGGGGGAGTTAATGTGCGTTGCACTCTTTTTCCGTTACAAGGTTTTGTCCCACTGGGTTTTCCTTGCAAGGTTTTTAACGAGGCAACCAATAGGCGCATATTCAAACATGTGTACTCTTTTTCCTTTTCTTTAATTTTTTCCCATTGGGTTTTGTTTTAGTTATGGTTTTAACGAGGCACATTATTGAATAGACATTCAAGGGGGAGTGTTATAAAATCTCCTATTTTAGGTGAATGTCCATAATTAGAGGGATTCTAGGGTTTACTCCTCCCTATAAATAAAGGGGTCTTCTACCATTGTAAATCATCCCTAAGTATCAATAAGAATACTCTTCTCTCTACTTTTCTCTCTATTGTTCTTGTTCTTGTATTATTGTTCTTGTTCTTATATTATTTCATAAAGATTCCTTGAAATTCAAGAGTAAAATGATTTATTTAAATAATTAACAGATCTATGTTGGATCTTAGTGTTCTAAAAGAGGAAGAAGCTGCATCAATTCAATTTCATCGTGAAAAATGGGACAAAATATGGTGTGAATGACGGCTAATATTAATGAGGCTGACCATGTGGCAACGATACGATATATGCATTTGTTAATCCATTTTCTTTTTAATCTCACCTATTCTATTTCTAGGTGCAATGGGTGTTGGTAAAGATGTTAAGAGTGGCATTAAAATACTCAAATTAGTTGGAACTTGAAAACCTAAAATAGAAACTAAATGGCGACATTTTGATGACACAATTCCCATTAAACATGGAAATGAATTTCAGGTCTTAACTAAGGCGCAACAGCACAATATTGATGGCTTTTGACTATCCATTTGATGACTCTTTGATCTCACCTTTATCTCTTCACCTGGTCATCCGCTTGAATCTGCTTCCTTTCCCTCTTCATCCCAAAAAAAAATGAAGAATTAAACTAATGGATTTATGCTATTATTTTTTTCATAAATTTTATTATTAAACCATTGTTTTTATATGTACTTTTAATTAAATTTATGATAACTTAAACATAGTGTATTACTTCGTAAAAAACTATGGTAACTCTTTCTAACCTAATAGTGTGCTTCACTTGTTGAAGACAATAATATACTACTCTTTTCGTTCTAATTTATGTAAACTTGTTTGAATGATACGAAGTTTAAAGAATTTGTGGTCCTAAACAAGTCAAAAGGGGGCCTAGAATATTTATGTGATTATAAAAAAATTTCATTAAGGGTAGAACTGTAAATTTAAGTTAAATTATTACCAAACATTAAAAATGATTCATTTTTTTAAAATGAACCAAAAGAAAAATATGTTTGCGGAAACTGAAACAAAGGGAGTAATGTTTTTCTCTCTCCCTCTTTCTCACACAAAATTAAGATTAAGAGAGTGATTTTCACCTAAAAGTAATTTACTTTTAAAGATATTTATGTTTAACTTCTCGTCAAAACTTGACCAGAGTAGTAAAAGTTATATCCTATAATAGTCCACGTCCAGCAGGGAGTTGAACGAAACTAAATTGATTTTTTTTCCTATTTGATGTTTGGTATTAATTGGGTTCGACTAGATCTGAATTCGCATTAGAAAAGTCCTACATTGGAGGAGGTAAAGCATTTACTAAAAAAGGCAATTCTACCTCCAAAGCTCAAACCTAAAATTTTTGGTTGAGAATGAAGGAGTATTTACCACCCACCACAATTCTTGTCGGTACATGATAGTACCTCTTAAAACAGCGCATTAAAGTGATTTTAAACCATTAGCGAAAGTCATTGACTTTGAAGATGAACAATGTCTACATCAACTTAATAATTATATGGTAACTCTTAAAACAGCACACTAAAGTGATTTTAAGCCATTAGCGAAAGTTTAAATAAAATAAGCGTAACTCGTGATGAAAAGACACTTTTTTTAATCCAACTTTAAACATTACTGGGTTAGTTTACACAAATCTAGAAACAGTCGAATATGTTGTCAGTAGAACACAGATAATATATTACTACACAGTATTGTATATGTACAGTCTAGCGGCTTCGTTTTGCCACAACAGTAGCATATGGTCCTCGCGCTGATCTCTGAACCAAAGGAAGATGATAATACTGTTTTTTTCATTTCTTATACTTATTTTATTAGTCTTCTCATTGTACAAAGTCATACTGGTCGTGATATCATGTGGATTCACCTCATCATTTTTGGATTTACGCTCAAGAAATGTTTTTAAATTTTTACACCCTTGTTGGTCAAGAATATCTTGATCACTTGGATATGCCTGAATATTCCTATGGTACACACCATTTAGATACAACAATGAAGAACATCCAATTGTAGCTTGAGCATTTATAAATTCATCTCTTTTAGGCAAGTAGTTATGGTCATTAATACATTATAATAATATTATTTTTATAATTTAGAACATCTTAATAGCTCAGCTGGTAAAAAAAATAAAAATTAGCTCAGTTGGTTGACTGCCTAAACTTTTACTTTATTGGTGAGGATTTCTCCACTTTGTACTTCCTCCCCTCCCCCCCAAAAAAAAAATTCCCTCTAAATTTTAAAAAAGAAATCTTTGTAACTTAGCTGTAAAGTGAACTAATATGAACATTTACTGGACAAGGGTCGGTGTTATTGAAAGGTTAGAGGTATGGAGACAGACTCTCGAGTCTAAAGGTTTTAAAATAAGCAGATCTAAGACAGAGTACCTGGAGTGCAAGTTTAGCGCCGAGTCGAGCGAAGTAGGCAGGGACGTGATGATTGGTTCTCAGGCCATCGCCAAGAGAGACAGTGTCCGATATCTTGGGTCTGTGATTCAGGGGAACGGAGAGATTGACGGGGACGTCACTCATCGTATAGGAGCGGAGTTGGTCAAAGTGGAGGCTTGCATCAGGAGTCCTGTGTGACAAGAAAGTTCCACACAAACTCAAGGGAAAATTCAATAGAGCCGTGATTAGATCTGCGATGTTGTATGGGGCGGAGTGCTGGCCCGTAAAGAACTCTCATGTTCAGAGAATGAAGGTTGCGGAGATGAGGATGCTTAGGTGGATGTGCGGTCTCACCAGGCTAGATAAGATTAAGAATGAAGTTATTCGAGAGAAGGTGGGGGTGGCACCGGTGGATGAGAAGATGCGAGAAGCGAGGCTGAGGTGGTTCGGGCATGTGTGGAGGAGAAGTCCCGATGCCCTGGTAAGGAGCTGCGAGCGGCTGGAGATTGTTGGCGGTCGGCAAGGCAGAGGAGGCCTAAGAAGTATTCGGGAGAGGTGATTAGGCACGACATGTCTAGAATGCAGGTTTCCGAGAACATGACCCTTGGTAGGAAAGTCTGGAGGTCTAGAATCAGGGTTGTAGGATAGGGGCTCCTAGAGTTTTTCGTACTCCTCATCTAGGGTTGGGTGTGGGTCAGCAGGGTTACCAATAAATGATTTGTGTTTTAGCTTATGTCACCCTATGGCTGTTAGTTATGGTAGTTACTGTATGATATTATTGCATGCGATTGTATTTATGTTTCATATGTTTAGATAATTATTTACGCTATTTACGCTATTTCTGCTGGAGTTACTAATGCTCTATTGTTTTTGTTTTTGTCTTTGCTTTTGTTATACTGCTGTTTTTCCTTTTATCCTATGAGCCGGGGGTCGATTGGAAACAGCCTCTCTGCCCTTTCGGGTAGGGGTAAGGCTTGTCTACATATTACCCTCCTCATACCCCACCTGGTGGGAGTATACTGGATAGTTGTTGTTGTTGTTGTACTGTTAGATACAATGTTATAGTATTCCTTGATTACATCGATATCCTTTGTAATTTAGTTACCTTATAAAGTGAATTAACATGAATATCCATTTTTGACCGCTTCTGTAAGACAAGTAACATATTAAATGTGTGAATATATTAGTAAAATAAATTGGAAAAAACTATGAAATAAAATATCCGAACAAAGCTTTTTAATATATATTTTCGGATCTTGTGTGAACACGAAATATTTTTGTATTGGGTAAATTTGGTTCCCTACGCCTGTATATTATCTACATACGTCCTCGATGAAGAAAGCGGCCTTATTATGGTCGACTCAAGTAAGGCCGGCCTCAGTCAGTAAACGGACCGAGTGAATGACTCGCTGCGACGTCACATCAAGCTCTGACACTCATATATCGAGGCCACCAACCCTTGTACTTTCTTTGTATTATTTCGAGAAAGCTCCCTTAGTATATAAATGGGACCTTCCCTTTGTAAAGGGATATGTTATTTCACTATTGATAATATATAACTCTCTCTCTATCTAATTCTTTCTCTCTCTCTCTCTCTCTCTCTCTCTCTCTCTCTCTCTCTCTCTCTCTCTCTCTCTTTTATGTAAAAAGACTACTATTTATCTTATTGCTCTTATATCTCGATTCATTTACATTATAATCACAGATCTTGATCATTTTACATTCTCTAGATCATATTACCCTTGATTCCGACATATCATTTTTGATTGTTTTAGAGCTATTCAAGTATTCGAATAACTTTTTAGCCAAACAATTTGGGGCCGTCTGTGGGGCTTTCGAGAATCAAAGCTGTAGTTTGTTTCTAGAGATCCTTCGAAAAAACTACTCTCTACAACCTAAAATGGCTGAGAGCAACGCAAGATTGAAAGCTATCTTGGAGGTTAGAACAGATATCATGGGTACTCTCAACGCGGCTGCTGAATGAGATGCCCTACATGCAACCCCAGTACCTTGATAGGCGTGGAAGCCCTACCTTCCTCGTCAGAAGACCTGGTGGTACCACGAGAAAGAGAAGCTTCAATATCTACAACTAAGGAAGCACCCCCGGAGATAAAAAGGTTACTACAAGAGTGGCTGACAAACACTCTAAGCAGTCTAGCTAAGAAGCCGCCTCAAAATGATAGATGCACCCCAGCAACGGATCATGTCGCAGCCGAGGATGAGCTCGAGGTCACGAGAACAAACAACGTACCCGTCGATATCCAAGCTAACGACGGTACACTCACGGCCATCCTCAAGAAGATGGAAGAAATGAAAAACGAGAATAGGTCGCTCCGCGACTAGATGAAGGAGCACCAAGAAAGGGTGGATAAAAATCCCAGTGCGCCTACGTTACTACCAAAGCGAGACATGGGAGGTTCGTTGAACAACCTACACGGAAGGAGCCGCGCCATACCCCATCCAAAAAACCTTCAAAATGCCCCCTACTTGAAATTATATGACGGGACCACCGATCCCGAAGACCACCTGATCCATTATGTCACAGTCGTCAAAGGCAACGATCTATCAAAAGAACAGGTACCATCTGTACTTTTGAAGAAGTTCGGCAAAACGCTGACAGGAGGAGCCCTAACATGTTACTCACAGCTACCGGCCAAAAGCATCTCCACATTTGAGGAGATGGCGGATAAATTTGGCACCGCCCATGCAGGGGCAAGGCGGAAGCACGGGTCAACGACATTTTGTTGTACGACAGACCCCAGGAAAAGGACTCAGGGAGTTCCTAGCCAGATTCAACAGGGTCAGAATAAGCCTACCAAACGTGTCCGAAGGCATGGCAGTTGAGGCTTTTCAGAACAGGCTCAACAGAGATGGATTGAGGGCGACCAAGAAACTACTCATCCGTCTTCTGAAATATCCCCCCACCACCTGGAATAAATACACAATGCCTATTGCCCCGAGGTACGTGGGGATGATGACGACCTTAACGGCCCAACCCGACGGTTGACGATGGTACACCCAGAAATCCGAAAAGACCAGCGCAACGAGGGAACGCGGGAGCAAATCCCACGCCTCAACAAGGAAAGACACCAACCATACATCAAGTCCTCGTATCCGCCACCGCCGAGGCATGCAGACGCCTTGAAATGACATGTCGCCCCACTAAGGAACGACAGAGGTATGCCCCTTCATTATCTGCACATAACTTTTGTGTATCTCCTTCAGAAGTAGTGTACGCACTGGAGAAGCTGGGCAACAAAGTACAATGGCCAGCAAATATGAAGTCCGACCCCGCCACCAGAAAGTCAAACGCCCTATGCGAGTTACACCAATAATGGGGGCACAGAACAGAGGACTGCATAGGTCTCCGTCAGGAGGTGGTCCGAATGCTAAACAAATGGGTTCTTGGAAGAACTGCTCAGCAACAAAGGAAAGCTCAACTTCGCACGCGGGCGGGAACAACACCGTGGACCACCAAGGCCGCTCTCACCAACACGCACCATCAACATGATCATTAGAGACGGCAATGATTCAGCGATCAATCCCTCAAATTCACCACCAGCGACAAGCTGAAGCGAACCATCGCTCACGAACAATATGATGACTTCGAAGATAGTATCACCTTCGATAAGTCTGATGCCGACGATTTGTGTTTTCCTCATTATGATGCCTTAGTTATTAATTTATGGAACATAGAATGTGTAGAAGCCTGAAGAACTTAAAAGCATACTTATCATCATCGCCCCTGCTGGTAAAAGCCAACCCTGGTGAACCATTGCTGATATATTTGGCCGTATCAGAGGTCGTAGTCAGCGCCGTCCTGGTGCGCGAAAATAAAGGTACGCAATCTCCTATTTATTATATTAGCAAAACTTTAGTGGACGCCGAAACCCGGTATCCCCACCTTGATAGATTAGCCTTAGCACTCGTAGTAGCTTCACGGAAGCTACGACCATATTTCCAGTGCCATCCCATAAGGGTAGTGACAACCTTCCCTCTTAGGAGCATCCTACACAAACCCGAACTCTCAGGGCAACTCGCCAGATGGGCCGTCGAGCTCAACGAGCATGATATTACGTACCTCCCAATAACCGCCATCAAGTTGCAAGTCTTAGCTGACTTTATCGCCGACTTCAGCGCGGAAGTCCTACCAAAAGCAGAACTCGAGGCACAATGCACTTCCTCCGAAAACGACCTATGGTTCCTTTATGCGGATGGCGCCGCCAATGCATCGGGATTAGGACTCGTTCTTGAGGTCCCCACGGGCGAAACAATTCGCCAGTCCATACGATGCCCGAAAATAACTAACAACGAGGTTGAGTACGACGCCATTATTGCAGGCATGAAACTAGACACCAAGCATAGGGCTCGCCGAATCCTCCTCCACTACGACTCCCAGCTCATGGTAATCCAGATCGCTGGGACTTATCAAATCAAAGAACAAAGGTTGCGAAAGTACCAATCAGAAATCCATAAACTGATAACTACATTTGACGAGTGCCGCTTCGAGCAAATTCTTGGAGCATGGAACATCGAAGCGGATGCCTGGCAAAGTTTGCTGCCGCCACCAAAAACATTAACAAAGAAAGTGTGGTCACAATGTTCCACTCAGCTATTGACCACACCGAGGTATTTTCCTTAAATCTGACCTGGTACTGGTGCAACCAGTTCATATCTTATATGCAGAACTTGATACTACCCCCCCCCCCCGATAAAAAATAGGCAAAAAAGCTTCGCATACAGGCCGCCCGGTACTGCATGGTCAACAACGACCTTTATAAAAGGACGTTCGGTGGTACCTTAACCAAGTGCTTAGGGCCACAACAAACAAGACCGGTACTCGAAGAAGTACACGAAGGACATTGCGGCGCCCACACTGGCAACCGCTCCCTTGTGAGGTGCATCATACACGCCAGATACTACTGGCCCTCCATGAAGAAAGAAGCAACTGAATACGTCCGCCGATGCGAGCAACGCCAAAAGTTTGCCCTAATGATACACCAACCAGGATACCCTCTATTTCGTCACTTTCCCCTGGCCATTCATCAAGTGGGGAATGTATATAATCGGCCCGCTACCCTCAGGACGAGGAAAGGTACGATTTTTACTTGTTTTAACTGACTATTTCTCTAAATGGGTGGAAGCAGGTGTGTACGCACAAATACGCGAATAAGAAGTCATCACCTTCATATAGAGGAACATCATATGTCGTTTTGGCATCCCCAAAAAAATCAACTACGACAACAGGCACCAGTTCATCGGTCAGTAAACAACCGGGTTCTTCGAAAAATGGCGCATCAAAAGGATACTGTCCACACCATATCACCCCGCTGCCAACGGTCAAGCGGAGTCTTCCAACAAAACAATTCTAAACATAGTAAAAAAGAAGCTCGAAGATGACAAGGGGCTATGGCAGGAACTGCTACCCGAAGTCTTGTGGGCGCACAGAACCACACCCAAGTCCAGCACCGGGGAAACCCCCTTACTCTCTGGTTTATGGAACCGACCTTGTCATACCTGTTGAAGTAGGCGAACCCAGACTAAGGTATTCACACACCACCGGCACAGAAAATGACATCAGCAGACTCCAAGATCTTGATGAAGCCGAAGAAAGAAGAAAAATGGCCCACATCAAGATCCCAGAAACAAGTCGAAAGGTATTACAACAAGAGGGCAAAAGTAAGGCCACTCAAAGTAGGGGATTACGTCCTCAAATCCAAGACGTTGGCCCAAAAGACCCAAATGAAGGGAAATTGGGCACAAACTGGGATGGACCCTACAAAATCACGGCGGAGGCCGGGAAAGGATCATTCCAGCTAGAGACAATGGAAGGAAAGACACTCCAGAACAACTGGAATGTTGCTCACCTCAAACATTTCCACTTCTAAAAGGGTGTCACCTGAGTCGTACTCTTTTTCCCTTACCCGAGTTTTGTCCCAATTGGGTTTTCTCGTGAAGGTTTTTAACGAGGAGACAAAGGGGTCACCTGGAGATGTTTGCAGAACAAATGTATCATGTCCGCCTATCCATGTACTCTCCGAGCCAGACAAGATACAAGGACTGGATTAGTGTCATCTCCAGATGTATAGAATGACTACGGCTATCTCCAGATGTATAGAATGGCTACGACCATCTCCAGATCTATAAAATGGCTACGGCCATCTCCAGATGTATAGAATGGCTACGACTATCTCCAAATGACTGAATAGGCTACGACCATCTCCAAATGAATAAAAGGGCTACGACCATCTCCAAATGAATGAAAAGGCTACGGCCATCTCCAAATGAATGAAAAGGCTACGGCCATCACCAAAGGAATGAAAAGGCTACAACCATCTCCAAATGAATAAAATGGCTACGACCATCTCCAAATGAATGAAAAGGCTACGGCCATCTCCATATGAATGAAAAGGCAACGGCCTTCTCCAAATGAATAAAAGGGCTACGACCATTATTTTATATGGCTATGGCCATCGTTTTCACAAGGCTACGACCATCATCATTTTATATGGCTAAGGCCATCAGGCTACGACCATCATTTTACATGGCAATGGCCATCGTTTTCACAAGGCTACGACCATCATTATTTTATATGGCTAAGGCCACTAGGCTACGGCCATCATTATTTTATATGGCTAAGGCCATCAGGCTACGACCATCATTTTACATAGCTATGGCCATCGTTTTCAAAAGACTACGACCATCATTATTTTTATATGGCTAAGGCCATCGGGCTACGGCCATCATTTAACATGACTATGGACATCGTTTTCACAAGGCTACGACCATCATTTTACATGGCTATGGCCATCGTTTTCACAAGGCTACAACCATCATAATTTTATATGGCTAAGGCCATCAGGCTACGACCATCATTTTACATGGCTATGGCCATCTTTTTCACAAGGCTACGGCCGTTATTTTACATGGCTAAGGCCATAAGGCTACGACCATTATTTTATATAGCTAAGATCATCAGGCAACAACCATTATTTTATATGGCTAAAGCCATCAGGCTACGACCATTATTCTATATGGCTAAGGCCATCACGTTTAAACGAATAAGGTCATCGAATAAGGCTAAGGCCATCATCGTTACACAGCTATGGCCGTCAAGTTCTACGCAGCTACGGTAAAAAAATACAACGACGTGCAAAAAAGTAGAAAATATTACTTACAACAAAAATTATGTGTTTTTATCAAAGGGGACAAACACCCATTATACAAAAATCAGTATGTACATGCATATTTACAAAGACCATAAAAGTCCACTACTTATCCCGCCCGGCCTGGGTTTCAGGTGGCCCGTCCTCATTTCCAGGAGGGTACGCCTTAGAAATCCAAGAGCTGGATTCAAAACGATTGACGTATGCAGAGATGCCCCCCTCCCGGGCCGGCGATTCAGGACTATAGCCAGCCGCTTCACTAGCGACTCTAACCAATTGGCGCTGGCTCTCAACTTCTGCTTCAAATGCTCGACCAGCCGCCAGGAATTCCTCAAGCATGACCAGCATGGCCTCCGCATACACCCACATCTCATGTGCTTCACGAGACGTATCGGCTTGTGCAAGAGCTATCTTGAGCTCCTCGACCTCGGCGTTCGTTCCATTGAGTTACTTCGTTAAAGCTGCAATCCGGGTGCGTAATTCTGCTGCCTCCTCCGCCACCACACGGCCAAGCTACAGCTCCTTGTCCTTGGCCTAAATGAGGATCTCCATCTCCACGGCCCGAGCAACAGCGACCATGAGCTGTTCATCAACCTTTTCCAGCTCGACCACTCTTTTCTTCAACTGCTCCTCGGACTCCAGGAGGCCCTCACGAACCACCCTAAAGTTAGGGTCCTGCTAATACATATCGGTCAAGCTCTAGTGCACCTCGCACGTCCTGTTATACTTATGCGCCAGCCTGTTGTATCTGGCCGTCTTCTCCTTCCGGCGCCGATCCCTCTCTACCTCTAGGACAAGAGTCTAGAAAACAAACTAAGTAAGTACAGGGAAAATCATACTCCACTAACAAAAAAAGAAAGGTCATCAAGCAAGGCAAAGGCATACCTATAAGGCTGCACCTACCACTCTTTAGGCCAAGACTTTATCGCAAAGATCCGCCAGAATCGCACGCTCGGCGCCATCACACAAGAGCGTCATACTGGTGCCTGCCTCCTCGCAATTCTCCAATAGATTATAGTGACTTGGAATCACTATGCGACGAGAAGACTGGCCGGCCACCATCTCCACCCGGTCCAAGGACCCACATCCTCTGCCCGCGTCTTCCGTGATGGCCCCCGGGTCCGTTGCATCCATGTCTTCGCTCCTTCTCTCTGTGGCCTCCCTCCTAAGAACGGCCCTCCCTGAGCGAATGGCCTCTGCCATAAAAATTGGCCTTGATTCAGGGCGGGATGGCTTGACCTTCCTCGTCTGGGTAGCCACGGCCTTGCCGGTAAGAATTCGACGTTGCCTCCTCTCCAATGTCTCCTCCTCTTCACGGTCCCCCTCCGTTGGATGAAGAGCAGGTTCAGAGGGAGTCGGTTCAGCAGTAGATGTCCCTACATGGACAGTCCCAATAACAGCCACCGACATCTCCATAGGTGTTGCCTCAGGTGCGACCCCCATCACAGCCTCAGGCACTATCTCTGGAGTCGTTTCTATTGTAACCTCCTGTCTTGAGGGAGGCAAAGTACTGACCCTAGACATTCCAACAAAGACCAGATCCTTCTCAGGATCAGATACCGTCCTAGAAGGACCGACCACAGTCTTTTTCTTTTTCTTTTTCTTCTTCTTCTTTTCTTCTGTGCCTTCTTAGAGGCATCTCGATCTGCCAAAACACGTATGAGACAGGCAAGAAAATTATGGGAGCCCCCAAACCATAACGAAAATTAGGTAGGGCCATTACCTGCCGGGCCATAGAGCCTATGGAACTCAGGCCAAGAACGACATTCTTCTGCAAACGGTATCAACGCTTGCACCCACGACCTAATGTCGTCAACCCTTTGAGGAGGGCAAGCTGTCACTGCATAAAAATTAAAGGAAACTTTCGACGGTGAAAACCAGCAAGCTGAGGTCGCCATAGTAAAGGCTATGCATAGTAATACTTACATGCATCGTTCCACACCTCTGGAAACCCTTCCGAGTTGGACACGAGATGCTCGGTACGGACGTAGAAAAATCTCGTCCAGAATTTGCGGTTGACCTTGTCGTCCACCTGTGACACAAAGCTCTTCTTGCCCCGGATCCTCAATTGCAGCATCGAACCTCTCATAAAAACGGCATTGAACATTTGAAGAAGGTGATGAACGGTCACCTCTTTCTCAGCCTTCGCCTCATAGATGGAAAATACCCTGCACACCTTCAAGGCGTACGGAGTAAGTTGGGTCGGGCATGCCTCGAACCAGCGACAGAGCTCTTCCACCAAAGGGTAAAGCGGGAGGCTGTATCCAATTCGGAAGGCGTACTTATAAAAAGCGCGGTAGCCGGTCTTATGCACATTGGCATGGTCTAGCCCCGCAGGGACCATGTCAACGTGATCAGGAATATTGTACAATTTCCTGAGAGAGGTCAAGTGGGACGACATCAACTCATTGTGCTCCCTAGAAGGGAGTTTGCACTTATTCTGAAAGTCACTCCTTTTGCTCATATCTAGTGGAAGCAAGTTAGCCCTTGATAGCGGGACAAAAACTTCCTCGGCCTCCTCATCTAAGGATGACGAAGCCCTAGTGGAAGCAACGTCCTTGGTTCTAGTATCATCATGCCGACGTTTAGCCATAGCGGAAGTTATAAGAAAAAGGTGTTTCTGGTCACAAGTTCGATTCCTGAGAACGAAAATTTCGGAGAAGAAAGAACAGCAAGCGCCAGAAAAAGATAGGGAAAATGTTCTGAGAAAAGGTTCGAAAGATGAATCTAGTTCAATTATCCCTCTATTTATAAGAGAAGGTATACATAAATAGAAAAGGCATGATTCGAAAACCGGCGCAGGAAACCCAAACGTCACGTCATAACCTGAACCACCTCGGGAGCGAAAGTAATGATCACGCGTGTGATCGATGACGTAATCTTAAAAAAGAACTCCAAAAAAGGGGTAATATGTCAACGGTTCAACCTCTTCACATATGATCACGCCTCTTACAAGGGTATCAACTGGAATGACCAAACTTCTATGTGCGTCGAGCATGTATATCCCTCTATTGGAGACGCCTCTTGGCCGCATCCCCAATAGACGGGGGGACTATCTGTATTGGGCAAATTTGGTTCCCTACGCCCGTATATTGTTTACATACGTCCTAGATGAAGAAAGCGGCCTTATTATGGTCGACTCAAGTAAGGCCGGCCTCAGTCAATAAACGGACCGAGTGACATGACTCGCGACGTCATATCAAGCTCTGCCACACGTATATCGAGGCCACCAACCCTTGTAGTTTCTTTGTATTATTTCGAGGAAGGTCCCTTAGAATATAAAGGGGACCTTCCCTTTGTAAACGGATATGTGTATTTCACTATTGAAAATGTACAACTCTCTCTCTCTTGTGTAAAAAGTCTACTATTTATCTTATTGCTCTTATATCTCGATTCATTTACATTATAATCATATATCTTGATCATTTTACATTATCTAGATCATATTACCCTTGATTCCGATTAACTCATATCATTTTTGATTGTTTTAGAGCTATTCAAATATTCGAATAACTTTTTAGCCAAACCGTCTTATACTTTTTTTTGGCTAACAAAAAAGAAGAACAAGAGTTAAAGGCAATATAAAATTTAGAAGTAACAACAGAAAGTTCATTGAAAAAAAAGGTCATAATTTTAAATTCTATTTATTGGATTCCTCTATTTTATTCTCTATGTAAAAGAAAGTTTTCTTTTATAAGTAAAAAATCACAAATGTTATGAAATAGAAGATTCTTACACTTCTATTTAAGATGAATGTCTTTAATGTATCTAATTAGAGAGATTTTAGAGTTCTATTAGTGGTAGCTAAATCTTCCTCTCCCCTATAAATAGAGGTGCCCCCTACCATTGTAAATCATCCCTTGAGACCCCTCTCAACTCAATAAGAAGAACTCTCTCTACTCTTCTCTCTATTGCTATTGTTCTTGTTCTGTTGTTCTTGTCTTTTGCTTTAGTTTATAACACGTTATCAGCACGAGACTCTACCGTCTCAAGTATCATTCTCGAAAATCCAAGGTATTTCCCTCTTCCTAATTTAATTTTCGATTGTCTTAACTTTTACTTGTGTAGGGTTTTTCTTCAAAGAAAGAATGAAGAAAGAAAAAGAAAAAAAAAAGGAGGAGGCAGAAAGAAACGAAAAGTTGAAAAGAAAAAGGAAAGAAAGAAAGGAAAGAAAGAAAGGAAAGGAAGAAAGGAAGAAAATATTGAAAATATATTTGGTATACCTTAAAGGTAAGTAATTTACTTTTTCTTTTCAAATTCTTGGAATTCTATAAATTTTATATACAAAGTTTGATTATAACTCTAATAGAGTTTGTGAGAAATTATAACCACACGAAGTGGTAAAATCTCTATGTCCTGCCATGATTAAATTCATGTATGATTGTGGACGTGACAAAGAATTCCGTCCAATTGAATTTGCTCCATTCCCTTTAGAGAATGTGGTAGCAGCTTGTGTAAAGCACATGATTTTGATCCATTCCCTGAAGTGAATGTGATAATTGTAATAGAGCCCGTAAGTATGAACACGCTCTTGATGTAATTGTGTCATATGAAAAGAAAGTTCGTTGCCCTCGAAATTTCGGGCAAGAACTATGGTGTTGGATGATGAAATCCACTTTGATGCTATGGGTCTCGAAGACGCCATTAAAAACAGAAATAGTGCATCCACCCAAAACTATACTAAGGCCTTGATTCTCTTGCGCCATCACCTTGATGAAGGTTTGAACCTATGCTAAGGCCTTGATTTTCTTGCGCCATTACCTTAAGGAAGGTTTGAAACTGTATGAAGGCCTTGATTTTCTTGCGCCATCACCTTGATGAAAGTTTGAAGATTGAATATCTCAACATCAAGGATTCACCCATCTTGTGGAAAGGCTTAAAGAAGATGACAACCTGAAGTTGGTCACTCTGCCACAAGCACGATACGATAAGAATCCAAAAGCAAATAGTTTATAAACTATATATTATCGTTGCGGTGAAAACGGGCACTGGTCTAAGTCTTGCCGTATACCAAGACACTTGGTTGACCTTTATCAAGCATCTCGAAAGAGAAAAGGCCCTGAAACAAATTTTGTCTATGACGACAATGAGGATATCACCCACCTGGATGTGGCAGACTTCTTTGAGCAACCCGATGGAAAGATAGACCACCTAATCGGTGACGGAACCGTGATGAAAGAAGATGGAGCTGTTTGATTCTACTTGTATTAGTCAATGAATAAATTAATAGTCATTAGCATTAGCTCGTATTAGTTAGTTCATGATGTGATGTTTGTAGTAGTTCATTAGAATGTTTTCAATATGCTCAAATATCAATAAAACCTTTATTTTCCAGTAGAGGTAATCGACTAGCCTGAAAAACTAGTCGGTTATCTCACGTTTCGCATAAAACTGCAAAACAATCGATTATCAATGATCAACAATCGATTGTCTTTAAAAATAGTGGCCTGGAATTCTTCAAAGATGATCAACAATCGATTGTCGTCGACTAACAATCGATTATCTTGAAACAGTGAGGTCCGGAAATTTTCAAAAATAGCCAACAATCGATTGTCTTTGTCTAACAATCGATTGTCTTGAAACAGTGAGGTCTGGAATTTTTCAAAAATCACCCACAATCGATTGTCCATATCTAACAATCGATTGTCGTTAGGCAGTGTAATCTGGAATTTTTCAAAAATCATCCACAATCGATTGTCTATGTGTAACAATCGATTGTCTATGTTCCAACAATCAATTGTGTGTGTTTAATAATCGATTGTCTCATGAAAAACGCTGAAATTTTCAAACTGCAAAGTAATTGATTATGGATAACATATCTGATTTTGTTAGCCAACTGTTAGTAGCAGATTTTGAAAATATTATGTGACACAAAAGAATTGAACTTGTTATTCTTATGTTCGTGTATTTCTTTTGTATGTTAAACTATGGGATAGCAAATATAGATATCTCACAAAGCGAACTTGGACCAACGTCCAATTGTAAAAGTATTTGCCTAGTTGATTCATGTACTACACATACAATACTCAAAGAAAAGAAGAGTAATTGTGTAAGGCAAACATTACTACAATCTATGGAAGTAGTAAATTGATTGAAGGCTCCGGAAGAGCAATTGTAACTCTGCCCAAAGGCATGACGTTAATCATAGAGAATGCAATGTTCTCCTCCAAGTCTAAGAAGGACTTGTTGAGTTTTAATGATATCAATCAAAGTGTTCTCCTCCAAGTCTAAAAGGAACTTGTTGAGTTTTAAAGATATCATTCAAAATGGATATCATATTGAGACAATAGATGAGAATAATCTTGAATTCTTCATGAAAACGAGGCTGCCCATTCCGGTTTGGGTTCACGCCATTTTGAATGCAACAATGATAGTTTGTCGGCTGCCCGCTTCGACTTGGGTTCACGCCATTTTGCATGCAACAATACTAGTTTGTCGGCTGCCCACTTCGGTTTGGGGTCATGCCATTTTGCATGAAGCAATGCTAGTTCGTCGGCTGCCCACTTCGTTTTGGGGTCACGCCATGTTGCATGCAGCAATGCTAGTTCGTCTCTGACTGACGAATTGACACAAATATTCCCCATTGCAATTGGTTTTGGGTCATGAACCCAATATATCCCATTTAAGAAGCTTTGGATGCGCAGTATATGTGCCTGTAGCACCGCCATCCCGCACCAAAATGGGTTTGCAAAGGAGGTTAGGAATATATGTTGAGTTTGACGCGTCCTCCATTATTCGCTACCTCGAAACATTGACAGGAGATTTGTTCACTGCACTATTTGCAGACTGTCAATTTGATGAGACACTTTTCCCAAAATTAGGGGGAGAAGTTGGTGAAACCAAACGGGAAATTTTGTGGAAAAATGCATCATTATCTCATCTTGATCCACATACCTCTATTTGAAAGAAAGAGGCACAAAAGATTATCCATTTGCAAAGAATAGCAAATCAAATGCCTGAAGCATTTATAGATTTGAAAAGGATAACAAAATCACATATCCTCGAAGTGAATGTGATTCACAAATACATATTCAATGTTGGAAGAATATGAACATGAAATTGGTATTGAATATACCACACTCACTCCTAGAAGGAGGCTTGAGATGATACCACCCTCACCCCTAGAAGGAGGTTTGAGATGATATATGGCATGAATGATCGTTGGTCGCGTACCTATTGTACGCCAAAGTATTTTGGAAATATGACCATTAAAGGACAACGATAATGCAAGAAACATATCTTGCATATAAGTTTGACATGACCATAATGGTATAACTTTCTCTTTAAGAAAGATATTCACCACACGGATGTTGATGAACCTGTGGTAGTACAAAGTTAATTGAGAGCTCTCGAAGAGCCAATTATTACTATGTTGGAGAAACACAATTGAGTATTGTGCTGTAGTAAGTCTCAAAGAAACTTATCCAGTTTCCAAAAGAACACGCGAAGGCGATTGATGATATTGAGACTATAAATAAAGGAAGGCTTTGATTCTCCTATTACTACAACTTGTCACGGGGTAATTTGTATATGAAAAGCTACCCGCTTTGTTCTCCAGTTTGTACTACACAAAAGAAAGAATGCCACAATAAAGTGGATATCTATTGGTATAAAACCCATGTCATAATAAACCCGAAGTTTATTGATAAGTGCACATGTCATGGTGTAAATTTGAAGTTTACCAATATTGATAATTTAGTCAGTTGACATTCGTGTTAGCCATCTCATTTGAAGTATGATGTGCAAATTCACATAGGTGAATATCAAAGAACTAGAAGTTCTTGTTCTCAGTAATGAACTGACAACCTAAAGAGTTCGGGTTGAAGCCCCTAAATTCTGGAAATATCAAAGGTGAATATGGGCCCATTCACCTGCCATGTATACCACATATGATGCATCTATGATATGGTTACATGCGCCATTGTTATTAACCCGCAGCCTGGCAGTGCTTGCGAGGTAAATCGCTCAGTAATCTAACTTCGAGCATAGTTTCCAGATTCTCTACTCAAGACAGTTCATCTTGATAAGTTGGTTTATATCAAAGTTGGTTTAGCAAGATAATTATTGAGTGCTTCCACTTAATAGCTAAACTGTTCCTTATGAGAACAAAGTTATATATATCAGTTTGATATAAATTGTATACGAGAGTATATTCTCCCCTCACAAGTGGTTCAAGGTCAGGAACCAAATAATTTCATCTTATTACTAAGGTGCTGTGTATATTGACATAATACACAAAGATGATTTCCCAAAGTTGAGGAAACATGTTAGCTTTACTGACATGAGGGGGAGACATGATAAACATTTGAGAAAGTGTTACATGGGATGAATTTTCATTTGTATATGTATATCCCCGAATATCATGATATGAACCTGTAGTTCATAAAAGGAAATGCAATTGCAACATATTGCAAAGCATGCTATACGCATTTGCTGACTCAAAGAAAGTAACTAAATGGAAGAGATACAATTCAAGAAGAATTGATTCCATATGAAAGACATGTAGTTTTGAACCTATAGTTCAAATGCTTGAAAGATAAAAGTCAAAGGTATGTATAGTCAGTTTTCGATATCTTATTTGTTTAGTATCACTAATGAAAGCTTGATATGCAGCTAAAGTTTATTATGTGACTTACATGACTTAACTTGAAAGATTTAAGTTGCTTAAAGCATATGCAATTCTTGGTCCTGAAGTACCGCATCATAAGTACAATTTGTGTACATATGAATCTTGCTATAACTATAAGCATGATGGCATTGAGAATGCATCTATGGAGATATTGAAGAGTTATTCCACGACAATATATGAAGATGTTCATATCTATCAAGAATGATGATTTCAAGGTACGGAATATTTATTCAAGTCAATATGGTTGATTTGTCAAATCTCTACCAAAGATCGTTTTGAAGATGATGCACAAGATTGGAATGCAAATGCTCAAGGATATAAATTGATGTACTCATTAGGGGGAGTCAATGCGCGTTGCACTCTTTTTCCCTTACAAGGTTTTTTCCCACTGGGTTTTCCTTGCAAGATTTTTAACGAGGCAACCAATAGGCGCATATTCAAACATGTGTACTCTTTTTCCTTACTTTAATTTTTCCCATTGGGTTTTGGTTTTAAGGTTTTATGAGGCACATCATTGAATAGACATTCAAGGGGGAGTGTTATGAAATAGAAGATTCTTACACTTCTATTTAAGATGAATGTCTTTAATGTATCTAATTAGAGAGATTTTAGAGTTCTATTAGTGGTAGCTAAATCTTCCTCTCCCCTATAAATAGAGGTGCCCCCTACCATTGTAAATCATCCCTTGAGACCCCTCTCAACTCAATAAGAAGAACTCTCTCTACTCTTCTCTCTATTGCTATTGTTCTTGTTCTGTTGTTCTTGTCTTTTGCTTTAGTTTATAACAACAAATTTCTTTTATCCATAGAAATAATAAAAATGAGTTGGTCTGATCTCATAAAAGGATAAGCTCACCACGAAATGGTGACCCCACTGGTTAAACAATGGAGGAGCGATACCTTCCTTTTCCTATGCCACCTTCGTAAGCACTAATAAAGCCCAGCCCCGCACTCAAAGTATAACTAGAAAACGGAATCTCCCTTCTCTCTCCTCCATCTTTTCCCTAAAACTATTTGTCGCCCCCCCCCCCCCCCCCCCTTCTCGTATTTAGCCATCAAATCAACTCAAAATCCATTCCATTCCATTCCATTCATCACTCAACTTATGGAAAGTACTTTCTATAGCTACTCAGTTGCTTGAATTTTTTAAATCCGTTCCAGAGAAGAGGAGTTTTTGCAATTGTGTGTATGCGTTTTTTGTTGTTGTTGTTGTTGAATGGCGATGGACGATAACGAGAGTTGCGGAAGCAGAGCGATGGAGCCGTCGTCGCCGAAACAAAATCGGCTACATAGGCAGAAGCTTGAAGTGTTTAACCAAGTGCTTAGTCGACTACAGGATTTGAATCTCGAAGAGGTTAAACTCCCTGGCTTTGAAGACCACCTTTGGCTTCACTTCAATCGCCTCCCTGTTCGGTTAACTTCATAAACCCTACCTTTTCGGTTACCTTGTGTTTTTGGCCATTTGTTTTAGTTTGTCAAATTTTGTACTGGTTTACTCAGTAATTGATCGAATTTCTCCCCTCTAAAAGTTAAGTTTTTTGGTACTGAATTTGGATGCCTGCAGATATGCATCGGATGTGAATGTGGAAAGAGCAGAAGATGTGCTCAAGCATAAGAGATTACTGGACCAAGCAGAGGATCCTGAGAATAGACCTGCCTTTGATGTCCGCCTTGTGCAGGTTATACAGCCATGTGCTTTTCCTACATTTTTATGCGTGTATGCCCGATCATTATCAACGCTCTTTATTCTTTGGTAACTCTGAAACTGAGCACGTAGAAATGACATTTGAACAAATTCTCCCTATGTATGACAAAGAGGAATCTCTACTTGATCTTACTTGAATAAGTTGGGGATTTGATTCAACACATAAGGTGTTTCCAAGAAGCACAGGGTCTATTATTTGGAAACTAGTAAATTAGCCAATAATCTCTTCAAAGCCATACTTTTTTCTTTTCATCCATCCCAAACTTCTCTTGCATTCTGTCCTAGGAGGAAACGGAGAACTCTCTTGGGAAATAATGTAGTAAGGTTAGCAGCTTATTAATATTTCCTAATAAATTAATGAAAGAATGTCCTTTGAATTAATTTGAATCTGCCGTGGCTCTTGTTTGTGTAGTTTATATAGTGGGCTTGACGATACATAAGAATCATGTAATTCACTTCATCCTTCTTGAATAATAGGGACAAATGTGTGGCTTAATGAGTGTGTCATTCACAAAAATGTAACATGTACATTTAAAAGTGTGAATTTAAAAAGATTTAGGCATAAAGACTTTTGTCTTCGCACATCCTCTCAGACTCTTTTCCTTGTTTTGTTTCTCACAGTTAAGATATAAGTGTTGAACTGTAGATATCTTGATTACACTATCTTGAACTGTAGATATCTTGATTACACTATCTAGGCCAAGTTCTTATTTGGTTAACCTTTAATATGTAAGGTGTTGAGAATTATCTTCATCTCTTGGCTAAGCTAGTCAATCTATGGCGTTCATTGAGTTAATTCAGTAATATATCATGTAATGCAAAATTAGTTTTAGGTAGCTCTTATGGAGTGGCTTGTATGCTTCTGGTCGAGAATTTTCTAAATTTCTTAGGAAGACAAGTTAAAGCTAGTAGATTGAGCCTCTGAATCTTTGAGGCATCCAATGGGTTGTGTCTCTATATCCATCTCCTTTTAGTGGGTGTGCATTAGATGAAGAGTTTAGATTTAGATCAAGAGACTTGAATGACTATGGAAGTCATGTCATTTCTAAGCTCTTTTTAACATTAAAGACTGAGAGACAAATTACAGTAGCACATTACAAAATCAGGCTTGCTACCAAATTCAGGAAGTGCGCTTTTCCCTAGATTGTGTGAGACGAGATGGAGGAAAGAGGAGATGTCCAGATGTATAAACCAGCAGAAGAAAAAAGGGGGTGATTGCCAACTTGAAGGTCATTAGCAAAGATTTGATCATAACTGCAACTTTAGAATGCGATGCATGGCCTAACTCAAGGTTTTTTTTTTTTTTTTTTTTTGTGATTTGAAATATTCACATGCAAGTTCTGACTTTAAGTTCATAATGTAGGTTCACCCCATGTACAACGCAGTTTCAACCAATACAGTTGATGTAAATTCTTCAGTTAAAGATGAAATTCCAAGGTATTCTCTTTAGTTCAAGCACTAAAGTTACCTATTGTTCAATATCACTTCTTTTTGTGTATCATTTTTGCACCTGTGGATTTTCTCTAGTGTGCTCCCTTAAGTAGTTTAATTTTTTTTGTGTTGCCGTCTTGTTTTCCCTCTCCAGCATTCATCCTCCTCCAACATTTGGTTCATCACCAAATCTTCAAGCCCTTGAAATTCATGATAATAAAGCTCATATAAATCATGGAGAAAGTGATATCAATTCTACTTCGCGGTCAACCAGGTAAAATTCTCCATAATGCTTGTGTTGGTAAATGAATAAGATTTATGATGCTAGTAGTTGGCATTGTAGCTTTTCATACTGAGTTTCTTTTGTCTTTGGAGAGGATTTCTAATTGACTTTTCTTTCCTAGCAATATTCTTATGTGCCAATTGATTTTGTGCAGGCCAATGCACGAGATTACTTTTTCAACAATTGACAAACCAAAAACGCTCACTCAGGTGCCTCATTCTTTTCAGAATCCTCCTCCCTTTTTGTTCATACATGCTTTCTTCTCATCTCTTATATTCTCATAATAAAACACAAACTGTAGTTTCATGAATTTACCGTATCCAAATCTAGTGCGAATTTAACAGGAAATAATGTTAAGATCCTTAAATCCTTAAAGTATCTATCATTGGACTCGCTTCTAATAACTAAAGATAGCCTCATTCTTGCTTAATGAGCAAGGGAATAATGACCTTTATCCAAATAATACAACTGATATTTTCATAAACTACTTCTCCAGCGTATAATATAGAATAAGCATCTTAATGAAGTTAAAAGTTCATAGAAGACTATGGTGAAGGGGAAACGGAGGATAATACGGAAAAGTTATTGTATGGGCCCATGGATTGATTGTATGATTAACTTCTGAACCTAATAAAGTAGGGAGGGTTTTATTCAGTTAACCTAACTATTAGAAATATTTGTAGTCATGACCATCAACTTTTCTGATACAATCTTGTTCCAAATTAATACTATAAGAAATCTCTTAATCTCTTAGGGAAATGGGCACGCCTATTTGTGAAATGCAGTTGGTATTTGTACTTTCTGTCGTCAGCATTGTATTGCCGTTACTGATATAGGGGAGTCTTTATTGTTAGATTTGTTCTGGTAATCAGGAGTCAGTAGTGGGAGTGCAGGAATATGCCACTTCAGTGTGTCAAAGATCTTGCTGAATGCTCCTTTTTTTGTATATATATTTTATAAATAAGTAGCTCTGCAGAAGTTCACAAAAAGATTCCAAAGGAAAAGATGAAAGGTGTTATTGGGCTACGATAACAGAGCTTCAAATGAGAAGGAAAATAGTGTAGTGGAAAGTCCCAGGATCAGTCCATGGAATCTAAAGATTTGGGTTGTGATTACATTGCTTATCAATCTGTGAGAAAATAAGAGAAAGAGAAGAAATGTATTGATGACTTGTTGATCTTATGGATGCAAGATACATTCTTATGAATAGGTTTAAACGCAAAACACATATATTATTTGTATGATGATATCTAATTGAAAAACTTAGCTCTTCTAATATTTTAATTCTAACATTCTAACGTCATCCTTTGAGACTCAAGGTTGAGACTTTGAAAGTATAGAAAAGTAAACGGTCTCCGAAATGCGGCTTGAACACTGTCGCTTGAACAGTTTCTGAAAACCTGCGGGAAGGTCATTGGAAAAGTTTAGTCACTTGAATTTTTTGAAAAAGTTGTTAGAAGTCGTCGAATATTGACCAGAAGAGTGATCTGAATACTGTTGGTATTGTGACAAAAAGTGGCAGTGCCACTATAGGTAAGAAGATGCTGTTGGAATAGTCATCTGAAAGGGACGGTTTAGCTAGAAACAGGTAGTGTCTCCCAAAATTTGAGTTGTTTTGTCTCACTGGAACAAACATCGGAAATAAATGCGACGGCGCAGAATATCTACCTAAAAGAGAAAATAATAATAAAATTATGAAGCAAATTTTAACTTGGGCGATATAAGACTGTCCACTAGTAAGGAGAAACTACATAAGCTTTTACGTGGAGGCTCTGATATAATATGAGAAAATAATAGAAGATAATAGATGTATCCGTAACTTTATACTTTGATAAATAACAAACACATTTATTTTGTGGTGTCAAACACAATTAACTTGTGATATTTTCTAGAGATGGGACAATAACAGGAGTACAAAGTTTGTACGATGAATAGCCCCCAGGGATTTGGTTTAGTGATAAGAGCACAACGCACGACGTATGGATTTGACCCACGTCAAGGGGTTCGAACCTTGCTGCAGACACAAGCCTAGTATTTAAGTGGAGAAGGATAGAGGAGTGGAATCATAGTCCACTGAGTTTCAAACCGTGCGCTACTGGCCCTCGAGGATTACTCAGTTATGAAAAAAGAGGTTTCTATGCTGAATTGTACAATACCTAACCTTTCTCAATGGTTTCTGTTTTCGGAATATGAAAATATCAAATTGAACCAAACGCCTGAAAGTAATTTACATTTTGCTTTAAATCATATAGATTCTCAAAAAAGAGATCTTTCTTTACCTGGCGCTGGAGGAAAACTGTTTATTACATGCATGCACATTGAAGACTTCAGCCCAAAGACAGATTTCTGTGTCTGTGAAAATGCGACGCCAGTTATTCCTACAAATTCAAATAGTCTCTGTTAAAATATTGTGACAGTCTACCTGGATTGAAATCTTTATTTTTTATTCACTCTCTGTCTCATGGATTTTAAGGTTATGTTGTCGGTTGAATTGTTCATATCTATGCAGTCCTGAAAGTTATATAACTTCATTAATCTGCAGCTGCAGATATCAGAGTTCTATTAAACATATCTATCTTATCATGTTAACTTTGTTCTTATCTTGTTCGATTATATTGACTCAATCCTGGATTTCCAGTTGACTAATATAATCTCTGAGATTGGTCTGAACATTGAAGAGGCCCATGTTTTTTCAACTACTGATGGTTTCTCCTTGGACGTCTTTGTGGTAGATGGATGGCCATATGAGGTACAATATTAATGTTTCTTTCAAGATGTAACAAAATGCTTGCTGACAATTAAAAGTTTCTCTTAGTTCTACAATTATAGTCTAGTTATATTGATCAACATACTTTTTATTCGCACCGACATAAGTTAAAAGATGAAAAGTTTTGCCTTTGCAAGTCTCAGTTAGTTCCTCTTTTCTTGTTAACATGTATAAGTTTTGAAACTATGCTCCTTATTCATCTAGTAGATTACAACAATAACAACAACTACCCAGTATAGTCCCACAGGGTGGGGTCCTGGGAGGGTAATATGTACGCAGGCCTTACCCTCACCCGAAAGGAGGGAGAGGCTGTTTCCAATCGACCCTCGGCTATATGATGACTATTGCATTATAATATAATTTATCATGACAGACAGTGTCAAGAAATGTTGGGACAAGCAAGTAATACATTTCCAGTGGAGTCTTCATCACTAGAATAACATTACCTCAAACTCTTCTAAGATGTCAAATAGGATACTCCATTGACGTATTAAAACGATCAAAGTTTTCCTCGGCATTTCATGCGCAACTTAGTATCATAAAATTACAAGTTGATCCCAAGAATCCACCTTTATCCTCTCTCTGATCATGTTACAAACTAAGCACATACTAAACCTGTAAAAATATTAAGAGTAGCTTTGCACGGCTAATTGCAGACTTTAATCACTGTGCCAGCCTTGCATAACAACAGGTGTACTCAGAAATCATGCATTACTCCTCCATGGAGATCAAAACAGTAGAATTTAGTGAACGCAACATATGATAATTTATGCAAGCGTTCAATTTACTTGCAATAGGCACACCTGTTCGAGGTTGGGTGAGGGAGGGAGAGAGAACAAAAATATACAAAATCATACATTTAACACAAGACTATTTTATGCTTGTTCCGCCCTTTCCCTAGTTATATGGCTCTATTTCAATTTTGGACTTCATGATATTTTTGGCACCATTTCATTCATGTACGACTTTCAAGAATTCACTCATTTAAACTAGTGATGTGATTATTTTCTATCAAACATTTAAACCAACTTTTCAACCGTTACTTAGTATTTTCTTGTATGTTAAATTAATATCTTATGCTCTGTCCCCAGAACAATGTCGTCATATAAAATGAGACAGAAAGAATGCACGACTTTATGGGTGTGTTTGCGTGCTTGAAGGAAAATGTTTTCCGGAAAATATTTTCCAATTTTCCCATATTTGGTTGGCTTAAAATGTTTTGGAAAACATTTTTCTGATGAACTAATTTTCCTTCAATTGGAGGAAAATGTTTTCCCTATCAAGAGAAAGGAAAACATTTTCCAAAACTCTTCTTCAACCTTCCCGACTCTACTCTCCATTCCCACCAACCGCCCCACCTATGTTGCGCGGACTCTCCGAAATGTCGCCGCACCTGTGTCGGATCCTTAAAAAATGCACTATTTTTGGAGGATCCGATGCGTATCCGGCCACATTTTCGGAGAGTTCGAGCAACATAGCCCCCACTCCCCCACCCCCACCCTAAATAGAAATATTATTAAGAGTACATATTTTTCATGCAATATATAGAGTACTTTATTTTTTATTTCAACAAAATGGGTATTTTTTTTCATGATGTTAAAAAGTATTTTCTTTCATTTCAACAAAAAATAATTTCTTTTCATGATGTAGAAAAAATATTTTCTTTCATTTCAACAAAATGATGTAGTAAAAAGTATTTGCTTTCATTTCAACAAAAAAAGTACTTTCTCTTCATGATGTAGAAAAAGTAATTTTTTTTTCCGTTTCAACAAGTAGTAAAAAATGTTTTCTTTATTTCACGAAAAAAGTACTTTCTCTGATGTAGAAAAGAATATTTTCTTTTATTTCAACAAAATCAGTATTTTCTTTTCATGATGTGAAAAAAGTATTTTTTTTTATTTTAACAAAATGAGTACTTTTCTCATGTTGTAGAAAAAAGAGTACTTTCTTTTTCAACTCAAAAAGAGTATTTTCTCTTTAGTTATGTAGTACAAATTTCAAATTTATGCATGAAAAAGTAAAGCAACACATTAGTCCCTTTGGGCTTTGAGTTTGTGTGAATTTTTAAAGAACAATTAAATTCTTGAAGAAAATAGAGTCCTGAAATCGTTGGATATTTGTGGTTGGGAGGGGGGAGGGGTAGGTGAGGGGGGTGCACATGAGACATGGGGATTTAGGGGAGGGGAGGGGATAAAGAAAGTAGCATAAAAACTTATTTTCCTAAAAAATATCTTCAATTCTCTAAACAAACATTGGAAAATATTTTCCGGAAAAAGTTTTTCATTTACCAACCAAATAAGGGAAAATAAGTGATAAAACACTCATTTTCCCAAAAAACATTTTCTAGGAAAACATTTTCCTTCATGCCAAACACACCCTATATCTGATAAGTTTTTCATTCAAGTCTCATCTTATTCAACTAAATATGGTTTCACTTAATAGGACATTTATGAGATGGTATTTGGTAAATTTAGGATGTAGTGTATTTTAAATATGAAAGTTAGCAAATTAAGCATCTTCCTATATTAACTAGATTCGTGAATTATATCTGTTCTTTTTCCTTTTGTGGTAATTTACTTTTGTACGTACTTATTTGGTTTGAATTTCTAGGAGACAGAGTTGCTTAAGAGTGAGGTGCAAAAGGAAATTACGAGGAGCAAGGTAGATATTCTTATGACTGCTAAATGTGGACAGAGTGGGGCTCAAAATTTTCTTCTGTTAATACTTGATATGCATTATGGTTGTTTTCTTTTGGGAAAAAGTAAGATACTGATTTTGCTGTTTTTCTTCATAAGTGCTATGCAACTTATGGAGAAACAACTAAAATATTTGGTTTCCGTTGAGTGTCATCACGTTAAGTTGAATTTGTTGCACTCACCTAAAATTGGTATATGTCCGTATAATTAATGGGATCAGAAAATGACCTTGTCGAACATGAAGTCTTGCCTTTGCTTGTCTGGTGTTCTGTGCCAGTAAGAGAACTTATCAATCTTGCCTTTTATCCCAGTCAAATTTATAGAAGAAATTTTTTTGTTCTACTAGAGTAATGCTATAAAAATACTCTGTTGCAAGATCATAGGTCTTTGGTGTAGTGGTAAGAGTGCAACGCGTGATGTGTGGGTTAGGCACATGGCACGAGTTTGAACCCTGCAGCAGACAAAAGCCCTGGTATTTAATTGGAGAAGGATAGAGGAGGATCGTTATCCACCCAGTTTTGAACCATGAGTCTTTGGTCCTCGGGGATTTCTCTAATATAAAAAAATACTGTCACTAGCTCTCCTTGAATTAATTCCAGATTTTCCAGCCACAGTAATAGCCTAAGTAAGAATTTATGTCAACTGAAATTATGGTTTGCCTATGTGTTGCAGGAGCAGATTTCTAAAAGTCATATGCAGATATCCTCCAACACTCTTCATCACATTGCATAATATAGATTCTAAACTTACATTTGAAAAAGGAAGGCCAAACACATAGTCAGCCCCCTGAACTTGGTATGATTTTTTGTTAAGACACCTCATCTTTTGGTCATAACTATTGAACACCTCACGTTGCTCAAATTTTGCTATTAAACAGCCTTGCTAATGTGGCAGATCGCGTGTATCTCAGTTAAAAGTGTGCCCATGTTGCCAGAAAACATGAAGTTTTTGCTGAAAAAGATTTTCCGGCCATCTTTTGGTGACAAATTTTTTCAACTATTTTTTCCTCTTTTCTGCGCCAATGCCATCACCTCCTCACTCGTAGATCCAGCTTCAACCAGCACCTCCTCCTATTCTTCTTCATAGATCCAGCCACCATCACAAACACCATCTCTCTTCCTCAGATCCAGCTACGATCACCGCCACCTTCTCCCCTTCTTGTTCTCAAATCCGATCACCATCACCTATTCCCTCTCTTTCTTTTAAAGGCCAGCCACCACCAGTCTACTCCTCGTTCTTTTGAAATCCGATGAGGCAACCATCTCTGATCTAACCACCAAAGATTTGGCCACCACCACAAATCCAGCCACCGTCATAGTTCCACCCACCACTGAAGTTAGATTCAAACTAGCCAGTGAGCAGATAGACACTACTACTTCATGGAAGCGTGTCTCTTGAACAGCTCACTGACATGGCAAACCATGTTTTGCACTTACGCTTGAGTGCGTGAATAACTTAATTTAGGCCTTTTCTTTTTATTGTCCTCAGTTTCACTTTCCTCCTCCGTCAATACTCTATGTGGGCCGCACACTTCTATCCTTAATCTTTTACCTAAACTCAATCGTAAACCACCACGATGAATTGGCAGAACACTGCAGCCATGGAAAACCACTATCACTAGTTCAGTTTTTGGGTGTATTCAAACCGTTTGCCATTCAAAATAGAGACAGACGAAACACTTTGCTTACAAAACAAACCATAAATAAGGTTTCTCTTTTCATTTCAATCTAAATTCATGGTGTTTCCTTTTCTACTGCTGTAGCCGTCTGCTTGTTTCTTCTTCTTACATAATCTATATCAAGGCTTAAGGTAGTTTAGGATTTTTCTTGGAACGCGTTGAATTGAACTTGGGTCATTTCTAAATGAACCTCGAGTAAGCCAAAATTCCCAGGTCAAAAAAAGAATGGATTAATTTGATTACTGCTCAATAGGCTTAAGGTGGTCCAGCACCCCACGCATAGCGGGAGCTTAGTGCTGGCTGCCGCTTTTACCCAATAGTCTTAAACTAAAAAAAGTTGAATTTCTGATTAGGAACTAGAGATTAACCATTGAGGTGGGGGGATGGTGTGGAAATTAGAAATATTACGAACGGAGTTGAAGAGGTGAAACTATGGCCTGGTAGACCGCTATTGATTTAGAAAGGGGGACGGTGGAGAAGACGATGAGGAAGAACCTGGGATGGGGGAGAAGGGGGTTCTAGTTTTGGACGAAGAAGCGGGGATGGGAAGGTCTGGATGATAAAAAAGAACAAGTGGGGGTTTTGGGATTTTCTCTTCTTTTTTTCCTCAATTGTAATTTTCCAAAAATCAAAATATGTAATGACAGGGTCGATCACTGATTGGTTCATTTGACATGTCAACATCGAGTAAGTTTCACGCTGATGGTCTTATGGACACAAGTGTTCAAGTGGCACCTTCTCCAAGTAGAGGTGTCTATCTGGTCACTGGCTAAGTTTGAGTATCTAAATTACGAAACGTGCCAAGTGGAAGGGGCTATCTACGTATTTAGCCTTACCATTTCCTTTCTCATGCCCTAGTTTTTGGTGTAAGCAATCTAGGGTTTCCCCTTGAGCATTGCTAATAGCCGGATTAGCTTCTCTCGTAGCTCCCTTATACCATATGATATAAGGAAGAAACAGAATGATCTGTAACATGTGAAAATTTGTTAGGTAGCTCATTTTCTTGCTTTTCAGTTTTTGAGTCTTTTATGTAGTGTCCTCGATATACTTGTGTTCCATTAATGAAAAGATAATGAACCTTCCTTAATTTGTATTGATCTTCATGTTGGCGTGTGCTAATAGCTGAAGTGCTCTAAAATGGCTTGAAACATTAGTTGGAGTTTTGAGGAAACTGTTTTCTTGGAATAAGTGAATGAAAGAAGAGGGCATTAAAAGATGGGCTAAAGTTGTATTTATTTTTTCCTTATCTTTTATCTGCATGAACCTGTTTAGAATCCATGATCTGGCTTATCTTTTGTAGGTTCTAATTCAGAAGCAAGTTTTCTGTCATTTATTTTTCAAGATTTTGATTATCATACTGGACATCAAGATGTTCTCAGTACTTTGATCTTCTGGGTATGTTTTCAGGAGCAAACACCATATATCCAGCTTGCAATCCACGAGCAAGGTCAAACATCTGAATCAGGTTCTGATAGCGTAAAAATACCTAATGATGGATCTGATGACTGGGAAATTGATATCCGCCTGCTGAAATTTGAAAACAAAGTTGCATCTGGGTCATTTGGAGATCTGTATGATCCGACAATGCACATCTTGCTTTCTAGTTGAGTTTATTTAGTCTGTAGATTTATACTGTGTATTTTGCAGGTATAAAGGCACATACTGTAGCCAGGAAGTGGCTATAAAAGTTCTCAAGCCAGAAAATTTGAATATGGATATGGTAAAAGAGTTCTCGCAGGAGGTCTTTATAATGAGGTGCATCGTTCGTACTATCATGGTTGGGAATCCCTTTCAGGATAACCTCACTGTTGTTTGCATGTATCAGATAGAATCCTATCCATCCTTTTAAAGACTCTGTTTGAAGGATTGCTTTTTCTGCTGCTACTAGAGATAGCTGTACTCTGTTGGAAAATTTGCTCTCTACCACTAGAGAATTTTCTTGTAATATTTTTATCCCTCTGCCTAATTCAATCTTGTTTCCTTTATACTGTGTTGAGTTACTAGGTATTTGTCCTATAAGTGGCATTAAGCTATTTATTTGTTCCTTGGTATCATTAAGCTATTTAGATTAGAAAAAAATGTGTCATAAATAATTCAATGGACTGAGCTTTCCCAAAAGCACTCAAAGTCTTGGAAGTAGCAACAAACTTTAGAAAATATGGATTTGTGCATGTGGATTTGAATTATCATTATTGATAATTATGTTCTTTCATCAGTGATAATTATGTTGTCTTTCCAGCGTCCTATTTCCTGTTTCTTTCATCAGTTTTTGTACTCCTACTGCTTGAGATTTTATCTGGTTTTTTTTTACCTCTTTTAGGAAAATTCGGCACAAACATGTTGTCCAATTTATAGGGGCATGCACACGACCACCGAACCTGTGCATCGTGACTGGTATATTTCAAGATTTTATGTATTTGAACTGAATTACTATGTTTGTTAGTAGTATGGAGAACCCAGACCCCACTTGTGGGATTATACTGGGCCGTTGTTGTTAATAGTCTGTTGATTAATGTTACATAGTGTTCACCAAAAGATACATTATTTGACTGCTTTATAAGGCATGCTTTATTTATTTTCTAAATTTTTAATCTTCTGCTCACACTTTTACACTTGAATGGCAGCTTATTTCCATTACTTTTAGGTGTCTACCCTGCTTCATGTAATTGACGATGTGCTTTTTACAATTTTATTGATCAGAGTTCATGTCCAGAGGAAGCATCTATACTTTTTTGCACAAGCAAAGAGGTGCATTTAAGCTTCCTACTCTCCTGAAGGTTGCAGTTGATGTTTCTAAGGGAATGAGTTATCTGCACCAGAATAACATAATTCATCGGGATTTGAAGACTGCCAATCTTCTGATGGATGAACATGGAGTAAGTCCGAGCTGGATCTCAACTCTCTTAAAAAGCTTGTCCAGTTGTCCTAAAGTTTTTTCTTTGGAGTCTAGGGTATTATTTCGTTATTACTTAGCTATCTTTGGGCCAGTATACCCATTCTCATGCAAAATTTATGTGCAATTCAAACCTGTAGGGAATCAAGGTCAATATGCAATTTGCCCGGCAAAATACAGGGGAAAACTGTGTGTCATATGATTAGGCCATGGGAGTCAAAGAGTATATAACAAACATGGACCCTTTTAGCAGGCTATTTCTATTCTGAAATGCCTGATTGGTGTGGATGAAAACCTCTAAAAACTATTTGATGTCAAATTAAAGATCAAAATTTGTATATTTGAATCTTTAGAAGAAATACCAAATAAAGATGAAGGGAAAGTTAAATTGCAAGGTCCACTTATTCATAGAGTCCTATAAAAATATTCAGTGAGTAATAGTAGCAGCATTAAAGCTTGATTGGTGGCAATTTAAGTTGATTCATATTGTGAAGGTTGTGAATCTGCGAATAGCACATTGATTAACCTTCTCATTAATGTCTACATCACCATTTTTTGCATTCCAAGGAAATCTATTGATGAACTTTGATTTTAAAAAAAACAGCAACACCTACAAATTGCTGCTGATAAGAGTTGCCTTTTGCGTAATTGCTTTGTTCACAGAATGTTCACGCTGACTTTAAGATCCATCCTCTACTGAACAGGTTGTTAAGGTTGGTGATTTTGGGGTTGCGAGAGTGCAGGTTCAAACTGGGGTGATGACTGCAGAAACTGGAACATATAGATGGATGGCTCCTGAGGTGCAGAGATCTTAATTTAATTTTATGCAGTACTTAATTACAACATCCTCAATTCAGTTGAAACTAATGATTCCAATTCTTTGGTTTTCTTGCTGACAAGATGCATGATTGCTCCACCAATTATGCTTTTATCCTCGTGCTTAGATTTGTTGCCACAATAAAATGAGTGTAATGGTCCCCTTCAAGCTGATAGGACTTTTACTTTGAAAAGCCTCAGGCTTCTTTGCTTCAAGCATGAAGAGCTTTTAATATGTTGCTCTCTGAATTTTGCATTTTATCCTTAGATTTCGTTTCCACACTCTGTGAAGTCTGGTTGTCATCTATAGGCAGTGCTTGGGTCTTATGTTCTTCTTTTATATGACGGTGGTGTCGGGGCCAGCTTGCCCGCACCTTGATTAATTCCAGCATATACCTGTTATCTCCCACTAGCACAGGTATCAGGTAACTCTATCTACCAAGGCTTAGACGGATGGGAAGAAATAACCTAATGTTTTACTTTGAAACGCCTCAGGCTTCTTTGCTTCAAGCATGAAGAGCTTTTAATATGTTGCTCTCTGAATTTTGCATTTTATCCTTAGATTTCGTTTCCACACTCTGTGAAGTCTGGTTGTCATCTATAGGCAGTGCTTGGGTCTTGTATTCTTCTTTTCTATGACGCTGGTGTCGGGGCCAGCTTGCCCGCACCTTGATTAATTCCAGCATATACCTGTTATCTCCCACTAGCACAGGTATCAAGTAACTCTATCTACCAAGGCTTAGACGGATGGGAAGAAATAACCTAATGTTTTACTTTGAAACGCCTCAGGCTTCTTTGCTTCAAGCATGAAGAGCTAATAACCTAATGTTTTCGTCTCCACCGGGATTTGAACTTAAGACCTCATGGTGTCTTTGGACTTGTGTTCATTTGCTGCACCCTGCTGCATCTTGGATGCTTTAAGCACAAGGCACTTTTGATAACCTTGTACCAGGGTTATTTTACTTAGGTTGCCATCGGTAATATGCATTGCAGGATTCCGTGTACGGTTTACCATGTAGATAGATTGGGTTTCTGCAATATTAAGCATTTAAATGTGAACTCTTGGTTTAATGGTTTTTGTTTCTCTTCCCTTTAATACTACAGTATTCTCTTGTGTCATCCCAGTCCAACATTCTATTCAGCAAAGAGTTTGGCCGAATTTTGTGCTTAACCATCCTGCAGCATCCAAGTTTCATGCTTAAATGGGTTTTATTCATTGAAGGTAATTGAACACAAACCATACGACCACAAGGCCGATGTTTTCAGCTTTGGTATAGTGCTGTGGGAACTTCTGACCAGAGAAGTAAGTCTCGCATTCTTTTTTTTTTTATGGGCAAGTTTTGCTTTGCATCTATTTATGTTCACATATTAGTTCTTTAATACCAAACTAACTTTCATGTCTTGCGACGGAGCAGATTCCATATGCGTACTTAACACCATTACAAGCAGCAATAGGTGTGGTGCAACAGGTAGCATACAGTTCATTGACGTCTCTAGTACTAGTAATATATTCCCCATTAACTAACACTCACATTTGGTTTCTCATGGTTATCAGGGTCTACGGCCAACAATTCCTAAGGACACTCATCCAAAGCTTGCTGAACTTCTTGAGAAATGCTGGCAGCAAGACCCAACTCAAAGACCTGATTTCTCGGAGATTTTGGATATACTGCAGCATCTAACTAGGGAGGTTGGGCATTTGCATAATATAAGCTTCATTTTCTTAATGCTTTTTCATTCCTTTGAACCTGGTCTTTCTATGCTTAAAAAACAGGTCGGAGGTGATGGAGAAGAAAAACAGAAGGACAAATCAATTGGTAGCTTTTTCTCAGCTCTTAGAAAGGGCCATCACTGAGATTTTGTTGAAGAGAGGAAGGTGCTTGGCCTTCTGCTTTTGTTTTGGTGTACCGATTCTCAGATGACCAGACTTGATCCAATTAGTTTTTGAAAATCATGGTTTTTATCCAATGTTGCTTGGCATTCATTTACTACCTAATTTAGTCGGGGGTGCAAGCTGGTGAGGAAAGCTTTAGCAACTCTGTACAGAATTCCTGTGAATTCGCAAATTCTGATTGCTAATCCTTTTTGTATGTTTCTTATTGAGAATTTCTATCTTGTCAACTTGTTCTAGGCACCATCATTGTTTCTGAATTGATGCTTTTGAAGCTAACCAAGATGTCTACCAATGCCGCCTCAGATTACAGGAAATGTAAAGAAAACTGGTAAAATATATAGCTTTTCATCCAAAGACGTTTTTGCACGTTCTATCGCACAGCATTTTCTTAGTGAATTTTGTATTCGATTGACTCGGAAAAGATCTCGATGTAAAATAGAGGTACCAACATGGGCAAATCGTCATTTGAGCTTTTGTAAATAGTAAAAAAAATGACCCTATTATGGAATAGAAGACATTTTTTTCAAGTATGAAAATAGTACCCCAAGATTTATATATAAAAATGATTACATCTACCCTGGCATACCTCGGAGGCAAAAGTCCAGACTGGCATGGCTGAAGCTGAAAGAATGAGGATAATTACAGGAAATCGTTTTACTGGACTGCCAAAATGAACAGTAGAAAGAATTTCACCGAGAAGATATTTTTTCTATGGTGTTAAAGGAGTGATTGTTGACTAGTAATCCCTTTGTTTCAGTTTAGATGACACATTTTGCTTGTCGAAAGTCAACTAACTAAACTTTGAAACTAAAGTATTGTTTGATTCAAAAGATGTTAAAACCTTTTTGAATAAATCAATTAAAGATGAAGGGGTAAATCATAGTCAAATTTAGTTAATTCCAGACCGAAAGATTTAATAATGACGATTACATATGGGATGAAGGAGATATCAATAAAATTGTTAAGATTTAACATTGCCTTCCTCATCAATCGATGAGGAAAGAGAATTACATTTGTTTTTCTTTTTCGGGATACAAGAATGGAGCTTTTTGTCTTATTTCTCTTCCGAGGGAATGGAGAAGCCCCCCCTTAATTGAAAGCCTTCCTTGGCTATATATAGTCGAAATTCCTTTACCCTTTGTGTGATTCGATGCGTTCTGGTCAATGGCGCTTTCTGGTCGTAACTTTAACTGTTACTCTTAACGATTCATCGGTTATCTCGGGGGAGAAATGGAGAGAACTCTATTGACTTTTACTACCCCATTGTTAAGACGGGTTAGTGGGAAACCTAGTTGTGGTGGTCAGATTTTGACCAATACATTCATTCCCTCCGTCTATCGGGGTCGTCCTTTGTAAAGTCGGGCTCGGCAGATGTATCATGTTTGTTACGAAGTCGAGAGAAATCTGACCCACAACTTTCCATTCCTTAGTCACATTCTGTGGGTTTTTTGGCGGAGTGGTAGTGTCCTTTCAATACTTGTGGACCGTTGCGATGGTTTCAGAATCGAAATGCCAGTTGGTACGGAAGCGTTGGTTCGTGGTTGCTACCATTATGACACACGTTTCTGGGAAACTAAAACGTTTCGTCCCCTATCTTATTCAAATGGCGACTCTTGGGTTTCGTTCTCGCGGAATTTATATCCCTTATTAATTGAGTGAACTTGTCATTTGATTGATTCACTTCATCTTTCGTTTGAGAGAGTTGTTCAGATATTGCTTTTTTAGCTTAACTTCTTGCTCACTGAAAGCCTTCATCTCTTCTTCTTATTATTTCTCTTGGCGCGTTTTCTGCTAAAATGGCTAGTGATTCTTCTCGCGATAATCTTCCAGCCGCTAATCCGGTACCAAAGAGAACTGTTCAGGTCACCGGAGAGGCAGATGCGGCGGAGGATGAGGAGTTTCAATCGGTGGTTTAGATCTTGCCTCGCCCTGGAAGGAGGTGACTGACTTTAGTTTTAGCAGTGGAGCGGATCCATAACCCGTCGCTTCCATTATGAGAGAAAGGGGGATAGTAGAACTGTTGGAACAGTAGGAAATCCCCCTATTATGTCGATATACGACCGGCGGAGGGGGAGGACACTTTGATCGTCCTGGATACTGCGTGTTCTACGCCTACCCCTTTATTGTAAGGTACACGCTTCCTTTTCCCATGTTGGTGGTATATTTTTGCCGTTACTATGAACTGTGCCCCGAATCCGCTTCAAGGTAAGCCCCACTCCACTGAATTGGAGAATTCTAGAACACGTATCAGAGAGTGCTCCAATGGCACAGCTTTCAACTTATTTGTACAAGTTGCTTCTTATGCTGCTCAAGTATGCGTAACTTACTGGTCGTGAGGTCACTTTGGGCCATATACTCAACATTTTTGCTCCTCAACTGATTCGTGATTCAATGATTCACGCTCGTTCTCGTGGGTCGAGGGGTCTGGTGGTGAAGATGGACGACAGGACCAACCGTCGTTTCTATGAGAATTACTTTTATGTGCGGACCGAGCATATTGTGGAAGACCCAATGGGATTCCCCGAGAGATGAAACTTCGCACGAAAGTTTGCGTCTATAATTAATGAAATGTTTGACCTCTTTCTATGAATACTAAACCATCTCGTCCTTTACAGCTGAGAGATTGCCCCCGCCGCCTGTCGAAGGGATTCGTGAATGGGTGGAGGCCATTCTTCCCCATACAGTGGAAGTTCGCACATGGTTGAACTTTCACGAGAGGTTTGGACGCAGGCCTCTTACAGGTGAGACGACACATTTATCTACTGTTGTCCTCTTTTTTTTTTGTTGTTTAGCCTCTTATGCATCGTTTGTCGTTGCCAGGGAGGGTACAGAGAGCAAGGACCCTCAACTAGCTTTTCGTAAGCCGGCCGCATCTGCTCGCCCTATCGTTGTACCCACTATACGACATTCATCGAAGGTTTCTTCGGTTGAATTTACGGCCTTGGTTTCTCCAACGAGGACCGTTTCCCAAGATGAGGTCCCGGCCAATTCCGTTCGTCCCATGAATGAGTCACAGTCGACCAAAGAGGAAGAGGGGCCGTCGAAGAGACGGAGAGTAGAGTTTGAGATGGCACCCCCAACAGTGATTCGCCTGGACTACTCTCCCCGGCGGTGAATGGATAAGGTGTTATTACAGCTCCCCCTACAAGGGCGGAACATACCGTTGAAGTTGTCAGCGCTCGTGATCAGCAATCAGAAACTCCGGCCGCCGTCTTGGCTCAATCAAAAGTCCGGCTGTTACTACTAACCAACATCTTGTCGTGGTAGAGAACCAGTCCTCTGGCACCACTGTTGTGACTTTAGACGTGCCCTCATCTTCTGCAATAGGTCGTGCTCCTCCTTCAGCAGCGAAAAAGGGAAAAGGCGTGGGGGTTGATACGTATGTATCTGAGTCAAACTTGGACCCCGATGATGTCAGGATGTTCGAGGAGGGCCTTACTCATTCAGTGATTACTACGGGGGCTCGGCCCGTGTTCTTCAAATACCTTCCGGCGTTAACCTCTTGGCGGAAGGGGAAGATCTGGTGCCGCAATTCAGCCTGTTATGCTCGATAGCTGAGAATGAGTCCCTTCGGGATGTTCTTGATGCTGAGTTGAGGGAGGAGGTGGTCTTCATGGGCTTGAGGATACGTTACATTTTGCTTTCGTTTTATGTTTTCGCCCTTTTCGAAAGTGCTAGTTTAACCCCGTCTTTATGGTTTCCAGAAGTATATGGAGGAAGTGGAAAGCATTCGCAGGGCCAACATCCATGCAAGGATTTTCTTGAAGATGCTGGAGAAATACTGTCGCTACTGCATCAGATGCCGCGAGATACATGAGCAGCTAAGGACGAATCCCTTAATCGGGCTCTTGGTAAGGAGTTGGAGAAAAGGGACCAGGAATTGATTCAGACAATCCGTAGCAAGAGCGAATTCGAGGAGTAGCTTCGCATTAAGGACGAGGAGCTCGAGTTGGATAAGGGGATCGCAGTGGAGTGTGAGCATTTGCATGGCAGTTTGAGGTCCATGCAGTCGGAGATGGACCAGAACTTGGTCAAGGTTGAGGCGATGAGCATGGAGTGGATGAGAAAATTGACTGCGATGGAGAGCAAAGTCACTGGTTTGGAGAACATCGAGAGAGCTTGGTCTGAGGCTTTGGCGAGGGCCACGGCCTTGGAGGACACCATCCGCGTACTCCAATCCGAACAAGAGTCGGAGAGAGAGACAGCTACCCTTAGGGAGGCGAGGCTCGAGGAGTGCATTGGAACGATTGATCAGGAGGCGTCGATTTTGGGAGATCGGGTCGGGGCCTTGGAGGCAGAAAATGCGCGATTATAGGCCTAGGTTGAGTCGTCTTCCGCTACCGTTCCTCTCCAAATACATGAGCGCTGGGTTTATGTTGAAGCCTAGCAGGACATATATAAGAGTTTGTGGGAAGCAGGCACCGCGGCTGAGGCTGCTTACGAAGAAGCGCGAGCGAAGGCTCGCATCAACTGTGGATACGATGGGGCGACGCCCGAAGCCAATGGGGTTGCGGATGATGATAATGGTGGACCTCGTGGAGACGATGATGATAGTGGCGATGATGACAGCAGTGATGATGCCGAATGAAGAATAATTTCCTTTGTTTTTATTTTTATTTTGTTTGTTGACTATCGTCTGTTCGTTTCTTCTTCTCCTTTTTTTATTGCTTGTCCTAGGCCATATGTATGTGGTGGTAGCCCGCACTGTGACATTCCACAAATAAAAGTTCTCTTCTTCGCTATTTTCCTTCTACTTCACTTTTTATTCCAACTTTTCATGGCATCGGTGCAAGATAGAGGCTCGTCCAATGAGTCCCGGATTTTCTTTTCTTCCGGTGGTCGTCAACCCTTAATATGTCATTTCGAACTTATCGAAATGTTAGCCTGTTGTCATTCGATTGAGGTCAAACTCTTCTTGTCTTTTTGGTAAAGGCCCTTGGCCTTAAAGGGTGTTGTTTCGAACTTATCGAAGTAACATTTTGTCAACATACGATTGAGATCGAACCTTTCCTTCTTGATGGCGAAGGCTCTTAGCCTTAAAGGGTTTTATTTTGAACTTATTGAAATCACAGTCTGTCGTCGTTCGATCGGGATCGAACCTTTCTTTTTTGATGGTGAAGGCCATTGGTCTTGAAGGGTGTTATTTCGAACTTATCGAAATAACGGCCCGTCTTCATTTGATCGAGGTCGAACCTTTATTTTTTGATGGCGAAGGCCCTTGGCCTTGAAGGGTGTTATTTCGAACTTATTGAAATAATAGTCTATCGTCGTTCGATCGAGTTCGAACCTTTCTTTTTTGATGGCGAAGGCCCTTGGCCTTGAAGAGTGTTATTTAAAACTAATCGAAATAGCGGCCCGTCGTCGTTCGATCGAGGTCGAACCTTTCTTTTTTGATGGCGAAGACCCTTGGCCTTGAAGGGTGTTATTTCGAACTTATCGAAATATCAGCCCGTTGTCGTTCGATTAAGGTCGAACCTTTCTTTTTTGATGGCGAAGGCGCTTGGCCTTGAAAGGTGTTATTTCGAACTTATTGAAATAACGGCCCGTCGTCGTTCGATCGAGGTCGAACCTTTCTTTTTTTATGGCGAAGGAGCTTGGCCTTGAAGGGTGTTATTTCGAACTTATCGAAATAACGACCCGTCGTTGTTCGATCGAGGTCGAACCTTTCTTTTTTGATGGCGAAGGCGCTTGGCCTTGAAGGGTGTTATTTCGAACTTATTGAAATAACGGCCGTCGTCGTTCGATCGAGGACGAACCTTTCTTTTTTGATGGTGAAGACCATTGGCCTTGAAGGGTGTTATTTCGAACTTATCGAAATAACGGCCTGTTGTCAGTCCCAGTTTCTGGAGAGTTGGGCATCTTCCACGGGATTCCTAATTTGTCTGGTATTGTTTGCATAAGATGGTACAACGTTGGTGGACACGAGGCGTCGACATTTCGCATAGGCTCGCGGTGTGCGCGCATTATAGTTTTCTTGTCTCACTTCGGCCGTTCAGCTCGGAGATACTGCCGGCAGGGAGGGTTTCGGCTGTATTGAAGTACTTTTTATTCTTCAATCTAGAAATCCTTGTGTGTGTTCGTCCACGCGGATCTTATGTGCTTGCCCTGACGAAGTGTGGGAAGTGAGGGTGAGATTTTCTTCACTTTCGTCCGGCAGTTCGGTGGGGGAGAGCTGGTTTTGAAGCAATATTTGCCTTGTCTAGAATATTTTCAACTGATGGGGCGAGGAATTCCAGGTTCGGTAAACCCACTCAGCTCTACTTCCCTTAACGCGTTGTTCCCCTGCCTCGCGTGAGTTAGATTCTCCCTCCGTATTTCTTTCGGTGAATGGTTGTGTTTCTCAGCTTTGATCTAGGAAAAACTAGGAGTTTTCACTAAGAAATCCCCACAGACGGCGTTAAATTGTTTGACTCAAAAGATGTTTAAACGTTTTTGAACAATCAATCAAAGATAAAGGGGTAAATCGTAGTCAAACTTAGTTAATTCCAGACCGAAAGATTTTAATAATGACGATTACATATGGGATGAAGGAGATACCAACAAAATTGTTAAGATTCAACATTGATCTTTCTCATCAATCGATGAGGAAAGAGAATTATATTCGTTTTTCATTTTGGGGTACAAGAATGGAGCTTTTTGTCTTATTTCTCTTCTGAGGGAATGGAGAAGTCCCCCTTAATTGAAAGCCTTCCTTGACTATATATAGTCGAAGTCCATTTAACCTTTGTGTGACTCGACGCATTCTGGTCAATTGCGCATCATGGTAGTAACTTTAAACGTTACTCTTTACGATTCGTCAGTTATCTCGGAGGAGAAATAAAGTGGACTCTATTGACTTTTACTACCCAATTGCTAAGGCTGGATAATGGGCAACCTGGCCTTGATGGTAAGATTTTGACCAATACAAGTATATTAGTTCAACTATATGAAAAGTACTAATGCATAATTTTTCTCATGTCAATATGAATAGAACATATATTTTAAAATGTTGGTCAAAATTCATAAAGTTTAACTCTTTGATAAGGGAAATGTGTCATCTGAATTGAAACGGAGGAAGTACGAGAAATTATATCAAGAGGAGCTGATTTCAACAAACTTTAGAACGTCCAGTTCAGTTGGATATGGTCATATGGACAACCAGAGAATGATGAAAAATAGGAAGCTGTTAATTAGCTAGAATGTCCAGTTCAGTACGGCTTCAACATTGTTTAGGATGGCAATGATCTTCTTTTACGATCAGCAACAATTTGAGAAAAGTTGAACACCTCTATCATTTTATTGATCCCTATAAAGAGGGACGAACTGATATTATAAAAGCAGAATACCTAATTAAGCCCTAAACTTTGCATCGTTTATTTGGTGCACGTTAAAACTATTCGTTGTACTAATTATCATCCCCTTGGACTTGGCTATTTGAAGCTCTGCCATGATTAGCTCACAATGTATAGACACCTCCCCATTGAATTGTGCCTCAAAAGTGAAAAGTTGTGTTGTTTATATATAAAAGGGACCAAAATAAATACTCCAGCACAAAGCTTTGGTAGGAAAAGAGCGCGAAAAACAGCATATGTTAGTTAGAACAGAAAATGACTAAAAATGTCCTTGAACTATTTGAAATAACTCAAAAATACCCTCTCTTTATTTTTTGTATCAAAAATATCCATGTCGTCTATGATGTTTAAAAAAAATTAATTCGTCCTCAAACAACTTTCAAACATTTTGCATCTAGTTACGTATAGTATACACCACGAAATCCCAAACTTCCACATCCTGAAATCTTGAAAAGTATATTCATAAGAAAACTGTAATCTGCATATATTTTTCTTTATAGAGAAGCAGAAAATCGTATTATCCTTTAGATGGAGGAAGTACTAAGGTTAAACTCCCCACGATTCGGATTCAAATCCATATATTAGCCGAATTGTTATAATAAGCACAAAATCCTGTGTACGCCAGTAGATGGCGGGAGATAATAGTATATGAATTATCGACGATTGTCGCACTTGCTGAGGAGTTGACGAGCTCGGACAGTTACTTGCAGGCGTGCAAGGGCGTGCATGCAATGGAGAGCTATTCTTGCCTGTCTTCTCACACATGCCCCACGTACAACTGCTTGAAGCCTCACAAGGCTTTTCAATGCCTTAAACGCCCGTCTCGCCTATAAATTTTCCATTGCCAGAATCAAGAACATGTATATATAGCAAATACTAATTAACGTCAAAAGGAAAATCAAGAAGATGGTTAAGTACAACTTACGAGATGACCCCTAAAGTGAGATTGGATAGTAATAGCAGCCATATCCTCTTTAGATAGAAAATAAGTGCGGCCATTGTGCTTTGTAGATTGCCCATTTGCACTGCTTGTTCTAGTTGTAATGGTGTTGTTATGAAGAACAATGATAGTTTTATGTGGAGGAGATGACCTGAATAGTTTCTTACGGACACTGCCAAACCAATTCTTCTTGGTCATCCTCGTGTTTGATAATGTTTGCTTCTTCTAGTTTAGGTTAGTTTCGATTTGGGTAGAGGTTATGAATGGATAGATTTTTATGTGTGTTATTCATTTTGGAAAATAAGGAAACGTGGCAACATGTTTGTTGGGAAATAAGAGAATGGGCAATGGGTCTACATAGAACGTGGCAAGATGAAATTTCTTTTGTGTAACTTTTAAGTATTTCAAAAGATCATTACAGGGGCCACTGATGTTAGGATGCCTAGGAACTTTTGGAGTACTTGGAATACCAAACCATATTAGATCAAAGTCAGAGGAAATTTAAAATTAAATGGTATAAGATTATTTTCCCTATTTGTATAAATTAACATGCATATAATAGCGAGTTGATTATTATGTTAAGTTACTAATTAATATTTACCGTATGCTTTTCATGTAATTATTTCATTTCCTAAATAAGCTGATTGTGTGAACATTTTCGTAATTCCTGATTGGCCATAAATTTTGGCTATGTTGAAAAAAAAAACGGAAACCATTGTTTTGCATGAAATATGATCAGGGTTTTTGAAAAAAAATTGCACAAAAATTTCAAGTACACAAAAACTGATTTAGGGGTGAACATTTTTTTTCCACCAAAAATTTTAACTTTTTTTCAAATAAAATGCATGTTCAAATACAACTTCAACTTTTAAAAATAATTTTTTAACATAATTTTAAAAATTCTTTTTTTTAAGTTCCAACCAAATCTACGTTGAAACGCTAGCTTAACACATTCTAACTTTAATCAATTTAAAAAGATCGAAAAAGGTCCAAATATGCCCGTGACTATTTGAAATAGGATAAATATGCCCGTTGTTAATAGTTTAGCCCAAATAATACTGCTCTATGGGCCGGCTCGGACTGGGACTGAACCGGGCCCGCGGTCCTAACGGGCTAAACGGGCCTGGCGGGTCGGTCCTAGTGTACCGGTCCTTAATGGTGCAAAAAGCCCGGGGCGGGCTGGGTCACATAAAATAGCCCACGAGCCTGGGACCACTAAGCCCGGGACCGGCTGGCGGGCCTGGGCCGGTCTTACCAGGCCTAATGGCTACTTTTAAAAAAAACAACGGTAAAAAAATTAAAAAGTAGCCGTTTGGACTGCAACTTTGACCGTATAAAAGTTTCAAAAATACTCATTTGGCCCCCAAATTTATTTTAACTACAAACTTTATATAATTACACTTTTTTCCAAATCTCAACTATAAATACCCCCTCATTCTTTCATTTTTACTCACCAATTCATCAATCTCTCTTCTATAATTGCTTATTTTATTGATGAAATTTCGTGGAAAATTGTGAATGGTGAATTGAAGTATTCAAGTCTTCAAGTCTTTAACGATTTTCAATTTTTAAGAAGTTATTCGGCAATTCGGTAAACTCGTTCCAACTCTTAAGTTTTAAGAATATATTTTTGTGTTTTTTAGTTTGCATAATTGTAATTAATATGGCATTTTCTTTGAAAAAAGTATTTGGTGGTAAGGAAAAATCTCAAACTGGTGAAAGTAGTCGTCAACCTAATACCCTTCCCCCAGCTCCTCGATTCAGACCTGTTACCCGTCCTCCTCCTCCTATTATTCTTGATAATGATCACCCTTATTTTTTAATTTTTCGATAGTGAATTTTGCCATAATGTTGCACCAGGTCAAAAGATTAGATGAAGAAGTTATGAATTCTCTTCATCCTAATGAAGCTATTTTAGAAAATAGAGAAGAAAATCAGGATGATGATGAAACCCAACCGGATTTAGATGATACACCTACAAGTCCTGTTAATAACCCAACTGATGCATCGCTCGATCCACCTGTAAAAACCCCTAATTTTAATAGACAACCTCCTAAACGCCTAGAAACATCATTAGTTTGGAATTTTTTTACTCAAGTAAGAGAACAAAATAAGGCTAAGTTTAAAACTTGTGGGAAATTATTGGCGCATAAATATACTGGAGACCGTAGCAGTACGGGTAGTTTGACTAGGCACGTAAAAACACACCCTAGAGATAAGCTACATATTTACAAATGAAAGCGCAGCTAGAGGGGACAATTGTAGATCTACGGTTAACCCTAGTACAAGTTCAAATTTAGTTCAACCAGGAATTAAGACTGTGACCGGAGGTATTTTATATTAAGATCCAAATAGAGATCGTGAAGAATTAGCAATTATGGTTACTGTTATGTGCGTACCCTATTCTTATCCTTCTAATCTTAATTGGGTGCATTATATTAGAAGAATCTTTAATCCTACTTATAAAGGTTGGCATCGCGCAACAGTTAAGAACGATATATATAAATATAAAGATGAATATGAACAATATTTGCGGTATCTATTTACTCATATAAGTAATCGGATTTCTATTACTGCTGATATTGGTAGAAGTGGTAATGATTGTGATTATCTAACTGTTACAAGTCATTGGAAAGAAGAGGAGTGGACAATGCAAAAACACATTATTGCTTATAGAATAATAATTCACGTCACACAGGTAAGTTTATTGCTTTAGAAATAAAATACTGGAAATTTCTATGGATAATGCTTCTAGTAACACTAGAGCCCGACTAGATGGTATTGTATGTACGAAAGTTTAGTAGTTGCATATGAATATAAAAATCCAATTAATGCAACGTTTAACTCTCGGGTAGGTGGTGAAGATGATGATGAAATGCTTACTACTCAAGATTTGAAGAATGTTAAAATTCTTTTAGGTTTTTTAGAGCATTTTTAAATTGCTACAAATGTATTTCTTGGGCAATATTATCATACTATTTCAAACTGTTTGGTTTATATTGCAACACTATGTGGTTTGTTTGTTGAATTTTTGAAGGGTGGGGAAATTTATAAGGCTGCTATAATTGCAATGAAAGAAAAGTTTAAAAAATATTTTTTCCCTATCCCTCTTATTTATGGTATTGCTGAAATGATAAATCCTACAATGAAATTAGGAGGGCCTCACTTTTGGTACTCAAGTATTTATAAGGCTTTAGATCTTTCAAATGAGGAATTTGCTACACTTGCAGATGCAAAATCCTCAATTAAAATTAATGCTCAAACAATTTATAATGCTTATCAAATTGCCTTAGATCATACTAGACTAAATATTCCAACCCCTAAATTCGTCTAGTTCACAATCATCTAAAAGAGTTGCGGGCTTAAAAGCCCTTAAATATTAGACGGAGTTCAAGGGTTCTCAAGGTGATAATTATGATGAAACTTCACATCTAAATGAGCTTCAAGTTTATTTGTCGCAGGGACTTGAAAAGGAGAATACATATGGCACTTTTGATCTTTTAGTCTAGTGGAAGGCAAGGGAAAAATATTTTCTGGTTCTTGCAATGATGGCTTGGAATATTTTAGCTCTTCAAGCTTCAATTATTGCATCAAAGAGCGTTTTTAGTCGAGCAAAACTTCAAATAGGTGATCATAAAGCATCTATGAGGGAGAGCTTGGAAAAATCAGTACTGTTCAGAGCTTAGATCCGCTCAGAAAGAAGAAACTTTGAAATTGCGGAATCACAACAGGAGATAAATGAAGCTTATGAAGAAATGATGGAGGAACTTGCGGAGGATGTTGCTTCGCCCGGAAGTGGTGATGAACAAGTTTCTTTTCCACCACTACCAACGCAACCTCCTCCGAACCTTGAAGGATTTATGAGATTTGTTAGAGGTATAATGTAGATTATGGCATAACTTGTACTTTGATACATCTTCTTTTAGCTTTATTTTTCCTTTTAATGGTGCCATTAGTACCTTGTTGTGCTCATTCCATTGGGAGGAAGAAGACTAAGAAAGATATGCCATTTTGGTAATAAAAATTGTAAGACATGCCCTTGAATATCTTTTTGCAATATTTTTTTTCCTTTAACTTGCAATTATTTATAAGACATAATATATATACATAACATACAATATATACTACAACAAAATATATAAGGTAATGTATATACATAACATACAATATATACTACAAGAAAATATATAAATTAATATATATACATAACATACAATATATACTACAAAAAAATATACAAGGTAATATATATACATAACATAACATATATGTAAAACAACAACAACAACTACCCAGTAATGTCCCACAAAGTGGGGTCTGGGGAGGGCAATATGTAGACGAGCCTTACCCCTACCCGAAAGGGTAGAGAGGCTGTTTCCAGTCGACCCTCGGCTCAGTGAAGGGGAGGAAAAACAAAAACAAAAACAAGAACAAAAACAAAAGAGCATTAGTAAGTCCAGCAGAAATAGCATAAATAATTATCTAAACATAAGCACCATAACATAACATATATGTATATACTACAAAACATTACAAGAAGTTATATTTGAAAAAATATATATATATACATAACATACTATATATATACATATATATATATATATATATATATATATATATATATATATATATATATATATATATATATATATAAGCACTTTAATAATTAGATTTTTACATATATATACTACATATATATATATTTTATATAGCCATGATTAGGACCGCTAAGCCACAAGCCCGACCCATTTAGACCGGGACCATATGGGGTTAGGCCCGTCACGGGCTGGTTTCACCCGTTGAGCCGACGAATCCCGGGACCGCCAGAGCCCAGGCCCGTTAAGCCTGACTCATTTGGCCCTTTTAGGCCCGGCCCAGAATACAATATTATTCCCAAATCGTCCAATCGTTGTGCAAATTTGCCCTTTTTAACGGAAATAGTATTTTTTTTACTTTTTTAATTAATTAAAATTAAAATATGTTTTTCCAGTTCATAGAAAAATATAGCTTTAAAAAACTGAAAAATAATTTCTAAAACAATTGTTTTTGTAAGAACTAAAAAAAATTAAAAAGCAATATTTTTGTAAAAACTATAAAAAAAATTCTTTTCATCAATTTTTAGTTTAAAGAAAATTCAATTTTTATTTGAGTTTTTACCTCTTTAGAAAATTAATTTTCAGTTTTTATTAAATTTTACAAAAATCATTGTTTTAGAAAATAATTTTTCAGTTTTTTTAAAGAAACTTTTTTTTCATTTTTTCAGTTTTTAGTAAAAATAAATTCAGTTTTTTTTAGTTTTTACAAAAATACTTCTTTAGAAAATTGCTTTTTAGATTTTATTTATTTTTTTACAAAAATATTGTTTTAGAAATAATTTTTAGTTTTTAAAAGCAATTGTTTTCTTTTTTTAAATTTTCAGTAAAACAAATCAGTTTCTTTTAAGTTTTTACAAAAATACTGCTTTAGAAATTGCTTTTTAGATTTTATTTCTGTTTTTATAAAAATATTATTTTATAAAATAATTTATCAGTTTTTTAAAAGCAATTTTTTTCGTTTTTTCAACTTTTAGTAAAAATAAATTCATTTTTTCAGTTTTTATAAAAATATTGCTTTAGAAAATTACTTTTTAGATTTTATTTGTGTTTTTACAAAATTATTGTTTTAGAAATATTTTTCAGTTCTTTTGTAAAAACTGGAAAATAATATTTCCGTTTTTTTTCTTCAGCTTTTACTAAAAAAAACTTTTAGAAAAATTGCTTTAGAAAAAAATATTTTGATTTTAATTAATTAAAAAAAGAAAAGAAAAAATGTTTTTTCCGTTAAAAAAGGGTAAATATACACAATTATTAGACGGTTTGGATATATTTGGATCAGACTACTAACGTATAATATATTTGTCCTATTTTAAATAATTTACGGACATATTTGCACCTTTTGCGTAAAAAGATTCTAACTTGTATAGTACTGGTTTGGGTCCAGATCCTTTACATTCAAACCAACGCTATTCCCTAGAAGTTGGCTGGTCAATTATTATGTGGTTTTTCTAGATCGCCCTGCATTGCTCTACCAATGTATTTTAATAATATTACCCTCACATTGTTCTCCGTTATGATTTTAATGTCAGTCAGAATGAGATTATTGAGTTTCCTTTGTGTGTTCTATTGGATGGCCCAAGCTATTTGTACCTACCATCTTATATATCTTTGCTTTCAAGCAGAGCAACTGCTTATCACTTATCCGAAGGACATACAACTGTACAAGTGCATAAAAAAATGTAGACGTTGGTTCAATTAATTAAATTTATATAAATGAAGGTTAATTTTAGCTAACAATAATATCTTAAAAATGGAATTTTCAAAAGTGCAATAAGTACCGCGTAAATATATTTTGACAATGTTGGCAGCATACAATTAATATTCTAGAAACTAAAGGCAATAATGTAGCATTCAATATCGATGAATAACAATAAATGACATTTAAGTAAATAGAATGTATGAGTCACCCAAGATGTTTGTATGCTTACAATAGAATCTGATTCTCTCTTTGAAGTCAAAGTGTTTTTATAAAATGAATATCACATGTCCCATATCACTACGTCTCTTTATATTTAGAGCGACTATGTTCCTAAAAACCTTAATAGTACAAATGCAGAGAATATCCACTAGAATATTCTCCTTTAAGTCCTATCTTAACACTCGCTGTTATAACTCTGTCAAAAGGTGCTCGACCTCAGCCTCGATGACATTTTTTCAACTTCGGTCTTGCTGAGCCTTTGCTGATAATCAGATTACTTCGATAGATGGTGCCCAGGAATGCTTTACTGATACCCTTTCGATTAAAGATGGATTTTGACCAGTACAATTTGTTGAAGACTTTAAGCCATTTTGCTTTAAAGTAGAAGAAGTGTGAATTGGAAATGGATGGAAATAAAATGGAGGGAAATTGAAAATTTGAAGAAGCGAACTTTTGTCTTGAACTTGTCCCTCATTGGTGAGGGACAACCATATTTGTGTGCTTATATATAGAATCAATTTTTAAAGCTCTTAAAAGGAGTTGAAGAGAATGAACCCTCGCGCCGTCGCCGTCGTCGCTCGGCTTCGGCTACGAATTTGTCAAATGATCGATAAGTTTATTTTTTTGGACAACATTTATTTAATTATTTAATAATTAATGAAATGCCAAATCAAGCCAGAACCCTGCTAAAAGTTCAGAGAACATAGCTGACCGCGACACTCAGGTTCAGAGAGCATCTCTGACCGCGATTCTGCCGCGATCGCGGTAAAACCACGGCAGGCTGCGTATTTCTGAAAAGTCAGCTTTTTCCAAATACCTCTTCTAATATTTGCATTTAAATTCTGAGGCAACGCTGCATCTTAAACACACGAAACACACTCCAGAACTTCTTTCTTTCTGAATATACTGCATCTTAATTTGCAGTCTCTCTCTCTCAAATTCGTAAGTGTAAGTTGCACCGTTCTTTGATTTTGTTGGTATCCTGCAGTTTGTATTGCCAGTGTTGCAGGAAGGTTTATTCCGTTTCATCATGGGAGGATTTAATCCATTGCCTTGGCAACGTGTGAGGGGGTTAAAATTTCTTAAGGACACATAAGAAAATTGTGGACCCGGAATATTTCTAATTCTCTACTATTTACATTTCTTTATTCTTCTAACAGTTTTCTGATTTTGTTTTAACACAATAAAGCTAACACAATTATATCAGTCCCTCTTTTCCAAAAAATAAAATAAAAAATCACTTTTTTTCCTCTTGAGTTTAAATTTGACTAATAACTCAACGATTAATCGAAAGACAGACTAATCCATCTTTGGAATTAGATATTCAATAACAAATACGAAACAGTAGTACAAGTTGCAATTTCTTACTTCATATCAAAATAAATTCTAGTCTAATGTTAATACTCTGAAAGCAAACATGACAACCATTTTGAGGGAGGGCATCAAGTCAGCAGATGAGCCAGCCTTTTCAGGCAATAAAATTTATTTCATCAGAATGAGGCCATTTACACATATTGCTTGCAATTATTATTATTTTTTTTTTTTGGTAATTCAGTAATCTTCTCAGATTCACCACATAGGATATCGCCTAAAAATTACTGTACAAGTATTTTCAAGTTGTTTATTTTATGACTTCCACCACACTTGTCCGTATTTTGATGTGCTGAAGGGAATTGACATCGTTACTATTCATAGTAATTAAGATGGTGTTATTAATGTTGTACATCAAGAGTCAGTCGGAAGACCATTCTCTGTCCAAGCAGCATATCCTCCAGCAATGTCAGTCACCCCACTAAATCCCTGCAAATTAATTGGTGCACACAATCAATTAGGGTACATATAATTTTAGGTCGACATTATTACAACTCAATTTTGTGTATAGATCTTAATTTTTATGTCGATTTAGGTATGGAGGTGCTGAGGCTCTAAGATTTTACTTCTTGTGCCAAATTAATAGGAGTATTTATTTTGGATTCTTTTCAAGCAGGATCCATTTATATTTGCAAATATATATTTGGCTATGCCTGGGCCACTGCATGGACAAACAGATTACTAATATTGCTAATTTTCTCTATATGTTAATCCAAAATTCTCTTTTAGAAATATTTTCTTTAGTTAAACCGCAGTATGTAAATGGGACTAGCTTACAGCAGCAAGAAGATCAGTCGCAGCCATAAATGATCTCTTCCCCAACTGGCACCCCTATACAATGCAAGGTCAAACCAAAGATATTAATAAGCAAAAGCAAATTGATAAATCATTAAGCCATGAAATTGAAGTTTATTAACATCATATAGCTTTGTGGACTTACAACTATAATTTCATCATCCTTCCCAAAATGTTCTAACACTTGTTCCGCGAAGTTGGGGTTCTTTATCATACCTGCACCAAAATACAGAAGTAATTAAACTGATTGGACATATATTCTTGATATAACGAAATATTTCAAAAGGATGAGTTCAATTAAAAGTTCATATATGTGGTACTCAAATCTTGAATATTAATGACCGAACCTGAGCCAATTCTAAACATGTAGGGAATATTTATGGCCCCAGGAGCATGCCCATCACTAAACTCTTCAGCAGTTCTGCATAAAAAAGGTTAAAGATTAAACCTTTCATTCTAAAATGATTGATGTATCCATAATAAAGCTCAAACTGTTAGGCAAATTCATTGAAGTGAAGTGCATAAATTGGCAGAGTAGTACGTACCTGACATCTAAATAACGATGGCCAGCTTGAAGTAATTCAAGTGCCACACGAACTGGAACTGAAGTAGGAACAGTTGAGACCTGAACTTTCTCTCCCACTGTTGCCATCCAACTGCACAATAATTATCAAATACCCACTACTCCATCAGTCATTTTGAAGTCAAAAATTAATCTTACTACGTATAAAACTGAGAATTAATTAATTAGAACCCACCTAAAGCCTGGAGTTCTATTGCTATTGCCAAAGTTACGTCTCTTTTGAGGCTGAAATTGAGACCTCGCCATTGGAGTCAATGTCACTGATGATACATTCCCATATGTCAAATTCTTGGGAATATGGCAGTCAACAAGTGAAAATGAGGTGGAGGGAAGGGAAAGAATTCTCATGATTGCTTCGAAATTCAATAGAATAAAATGTGTGAGATTTTCAAAAGATGATCAGCTCTTTCTTGAATTGTGCTTAATGCTGAGAATTGATATGGAGAGGGATATTTAAGGAAGAATCCAAGGGATGGAGTAGACTAGTGTAAGCAACATGGCCACATGGGTGTTTAAGTCTTTGAATAGATAGACACGTAAAGAAAAAATAGCATGGACTGGATTCAGAATTTGGGATAACTCCCAAGATTATTAGACTATGACTTGGATAACCTGTGGTTGGATAAGTTCCAAATGGACCTACCTTTTCCCATCTAACGCCTTACCCTTCTATTATCCACTCGCACACTTTTCAATGCCCTCTCGCCCCGTTACAAGTTTGTATGATCTTATATGACTATGGAGATTTTTATTTTTTCAACAACAACAACAACAACTACCCAGTATACTCTCACCAGGTGGGGTCTGGGAGATTTTTATTTTTTCGTTAATTAAAATTGTAGCTTAACAGTAGTTACCAGTTATGTTTATTTATAAATAGTTTATTATGAAAATTAGTTAATTCATAATTAATATTAGTCAATTAGCTATTTGTAACAAAATTAGGTCAATTTTTGCCTTTTTTAGTGAATGATATTAGAATAAATTAGTTACATCTTAAAGAATTCGAACCTCAGTTTTGAGATGATTTGATAAAGTTTTGATGTGGTTTGAATTGAAAATTTGAAGTAAAACTCGAACATGAAAAAAAATATGTGTATCACATATGTATCATATTTGTATCAATTATGTGTCACGTGTATATTCATAAATATATGTGTGTGAGATACATGCATGATACATGTTTGATGCATGTGTTGCCGAAGAACTTTTTTGAACTCAATTTAATCACAAATTTTGATACAAAATCAGTCCAAATCACCTCCAATCTTCCTCAAATTTTATATATTGAGTTATCTATATGTTTTCAATGAATTTTAACTATACCCATTGAAAAAAGTTCCTTTTTTGCTTAGACTTTTGGATTTTTTTTTTGTATTCATTACTTTATTTGCTATCTCATCCATAAAATTTCCTTTCCATCTTGCATCTAATATTGCTAATTTTGCTTTAAAATATGGAATGATATTTTTACATGTGATAATGAGATAAAGAATCTTATTAATTTTGTTTTTAAATTTTTATATGTGCTTGATTAGTTTTGGTAAATTTACGACTAATGACTAAGGTTGGTAAATTAAAACTTATATGTGACATTTGTGTAAGTTTTTCTATAATTAATAATTGAGGCTCAATGGTTTTAATCACAACGGCTTAAAAGGAGTGCAAAATTAAATGCGAACACCTAAAAATGAACAGGGGAATAATAGCTGAAGCTCAAATGTTTAATTAATTTGGATGAGCATCGTATATGACTCAATTAGAACTAAATTTTTTATTATAAGTTTTTATTTTTATAACTCAAACTTGATATCTCAGAGTGAAAAATTCCATGCATTTAATCACCTTCTTTGATGGTAATGAATATTGAGTGACATATAAGCTATTACATTACGTGTTGCAAGTCTCCATTTTAATTAAGAAAACAAATACAAAAATAAAAGCTTATAACAAATAAATCGAACATGATGATAAAACTTACTAGCGAAATAATTTCTATTGCAGTCGTAAGTTATTTGTTTAGCTCAAAGTTATCACATACTTTGCAAGCATAAAATAATAAAAATAAATCGAGGGCCAATCATAACATATCGTAATAATCGAGGGATCAAATGAAATACATAAAAGGCAAGTGTTAATCGTTAGAAAGAAATGTGTAGAGATATTTTATTGATAGTATTGGTTAGGTATGCCGCTTCATGGAGAGGTACAGAGCCTTACAATCATGTTCTCTCTTTTTTCGAGAATCGTGGTGATGAAGATGAAGCAACCCCCATTTCTAGGGTTCTTTCTCTTAGTATTTATAGTAGCGAACCGGATGAGCTGGCAACAAACATGGTCATGTCGGAGTTCTTTCTTTAAGACGATAGATAGGCCATGACCGTGCTGGTCGAACCGAATGATTAAACATTATTAGTAATTAATGACCGTACTATTAGTTACTCATGGATAAACTTAAAGTGGAGTCTGATTCGCCGATTATCGTAGGGTCGAATTCTGACCCATACAGTTAGTCCCTCCGCTTATCGAGGTCGGACCTTGGCTGAGCTCAATGAGCGGACTTCATCGACTGCAATTCCAGAAATTTAGAAAAGGATGTCAGATTCCTTTTGGCCGAGAACAAGGATGGTCGTAGCCGTTTTGTGTTTACGGCCTTGGGCAGAATCAAGTTAATGACTTTACTCGTATTTCGCTAGTGACCTTAGTTATTTATACACTGGAGGTAGCCGTAGCCTTTCATAAATTGGAGATGGCCGTAGCCTTTCATACGTTGGAGATGACCGTAGCCTTTCATACATTGAATATGGCCGTAACCTTTCATACATTGGAGATGACCGTAGCCTTTCATACATTGGAGATGGTCGAAGCCTTTGATACATTGGAGATGGCCGTAGCCTTTTATACTTTAGACAGGGCCGTGGTTATTTTGTCGGCGAACTTTAACTGTCACGACCCGGATTTTTCCCAACATCGGAGGTCATGATGACGTCTACTGTCGGAGCTAGGCAAGCCACTTATGCATACGTTTTCAACTTTTATTCAACAAGATAATAATAAATACCATAAATTTAAGCGGAAGTCTCAATTTAATAATACCCAAAAGAAATGTGGAAGAGTAAACATCATCCTCTACCCAAGATTTAGTGTCACGGTACTCACAGACTACTATGAAATACTACAAATAGGAGTCTAAAAGAAATTTTCACAAGATGTCTGTTTCGATACAATGAAAACAAACAGAAATGAAATAGAGGAGACTCATGACCCGCGCATACCAGCAAACTACCTAGAAGTCTCTGTACTGAAGGAACGCTCCCAATCTACTGTTGTGGTCCGTAAGCTGCTTCCATGTCGTGATCTGTACGAAAAACACAGAAGTGTAGCATTAGCACAATCGACCCCATGTACTGGTAAGGGCCTGGCCTAACCCTGGCGAAGTAGTGACGAGGCTAGACATGAACTACCACAATTAACCTGTGCAAATATAATATACCAGTGCAAGAAAAACAATAACAAAATAATACAAGGTAAAGTTGGGAGGGGACTTGTTATCGGGAGTAATAGATAAAAATGGAACATTAGAAACAACAACAGATCTATTCCGGGTTTCATGATACACATGTCTACAGTGCTCGGCGCGCCACACAATCCCCATAATGTATAACCTAAGCGGACGGCGCGCCACACGATCCCATAGTGTAGTATATAAGTGAACGGCGTGCCACACGATCCCATTTTTCTCCGTGCACAATGTCACCGGCATCTCAGGCCAATACCAATAATTAATATAAGTGGTGGTCGGCGTGCCACACGATCCCGTATTATAGTTCATAAGTGGACGGCGTGCCACACGATCCCATACTATAATTGATTAACTCTAATAATCTTTCCAAATGAGGTCCCATTAGGGAAGAACATCAATATAACAATTATACTCAACAAGGGTACTACTAACAACCTAAACATCCCGGCAAGGGAGGATTCAATAGTAACAGTCTACACGTCCCGACAAGGGAATCACTACTCAACAAAATTTCTTGATTCATTTCATTCTTGACCAACACTTTACATGGAATTTATCAATTTAACAAGACAGCTATAACATATCTTTCGAATAGGAAGCATTTAAGACTCACGGTCATGCTAGACACCGGTGTATAGATACTCGTCACCATGCCTATACACCGTACTCGATCATTTAGAAAATAATAATCAAATACTCTAATCATATTCCCTCAAGCCAAAGTTAGATCAAACACTTACCTCGAAAGCTCCAAACTCAACTCAAGCCTCTAGGATAGCTTTACCCCTCGAATTCACCACAAAACCGCTCGAATCTAGTCAAAAGCTACTTAAATGTATCAACAAATGCTAGTTAAAACAATTTGAATGCATAAGAATGAATTTTCCAAAGATTTGCCCAAAAATTCTCAAAATGCCCCTAGGCCCACGTGGTCAAAACCCGAGGTTCGAACCAAAATCCGGTTATTCATTCCCCCGCGAATTCAAATATATAGTTGGTTTTGAAATCGGACCTCCAATTGGGGTCCAACTCCCCAAATTTTGAAAGACTTAAGTTCCACCTAAAATCCCAAATTCTCAATTGTGAAAACCTTTGTTTGAAGTTGAAATCAAGTTAAAGATGTTAAGGAGTAAGGAAATAGAAATCACTTGCCAATCATTTTGGAGAAGAAAAGTTATTTGGAGAATCGCCCTTTAGGTTTTGGGTTTTTGAAAAGTGGAAAAATGGCTGAAACTTTCAGACTTTTATACCTTTCTGGGGACCAGGCGCGGACCGCACAAAAATGTGCTGCGGCTGTGCCGAGTGGGAGCAAAACTTGGGGTCTCTCTGAACCCTCCCAGCGCGGACCTCACGGTTTTGGTGCGCGGCCCCGCTGGTTAACCTTAATCCCCAGCCTTAGACTCAACAACGCAGACCACACAAAAAGGCATCGCTGCCGTGCGGCTCCAGCGTGGACCGCACAGAAATGACCGCGGCCACGCTGGTGTATGCAACACCTGTACCTATTTTTCTCTAAGCCTAATACCTCCCGGGCCTCACCCAAAAACTCACTCGAGCCCTCGAGGCTCTAAACCTAACACACACACTAACTCAATAATATCCTACGAACAAAGTCGTGTAACCAAATCGCTAAAATAACATCAAAATCAATGAATGAAACCTCAAATTTATCATTTTTCTTTCAAAGTTCATAGACTCCCAACTTTAGATATTTAGGCTCGAAACACGTCAAACGACGTCCAACTTCGACCAAATTACACAAAAATTTCTTAAATAATATATGATACTTGTACCGGGTGTCGGAACCAAAATAAGAGCCCGATACCTATATTTTCTAACTCATTTTCATTTAACTTTTCGTATCATTTTTCAGATAAACAATTTCTTTCAAAAATTCTGTACTCGGGCCTAGGACCTCGGATTTCAATTCTAGGATTACGCCCGGGTCCCATATTTTCATATATTTCCACATAATAATTTTCCGGCTTCGCGCCCGGACTGCGCACACAAATAAAAGCGACCAAATAAGAGGTTTTCAAGACCTTGGAAGCACAAAGAAAGGAAGTATTACGGTAATGACCCTTTGGGTCGTCACATCCTCCACCTCTAAACCGTTCGTCCTCAAACGGACAAAAGAAAGAAGTACTTGAGTCGGGGAATAGATGGGGATAACGGCTCCGCATATCAGACTCGAACTCCCAGGTCGATGCCTCAGGAGGCTTATCTCTCCACTGAACATGCACTAAAGGAAAAATCCTCGACCTCAACTGTCGAACTTGCCGGTCTAAAATAGCCACCAGCTCCTCCTTATATGACATATCCTTGTCCAATTGGACAGTGTTGAAATCTAATACGTGGGCGGGATCGTCGTGATAGTTCCGAAGCATGGATACATGAAAAAAACCAGATGCACGGCTGACAAGCTAGGCAGAAAGGCAAGTCTATAAGCCACCTTTTCCACGCGATCGAGAATCTCAAATGGGCCAATAAACCTAGGGCTAAGCTTGCCTTTCTTCCCGAATCTCATTACGCCCTTTATAGGCAATACACAGAGCACTACTCGCTCACCAACTATGAAAGCAACATCCTTGACCTTGCGATCTGCATAACTCTTCTGTCTAGACTGAGTTGACTGAAGTCTGTCCTAAATGATCTTGACCTTATCCAAGGCATCATGTACTAGATCTTACCCAATAATCGAGCCTCTCCCGGCTCAAACCATCCGACTGGGGACTGAAACCGCCTACCATACAACACCTCATACAGAGCAATCTGAATGCTGGACTGGTAAATTGTAGATTGGGAAGACTTAAACTTCTATAAATCTTCTACAATTATGTCGAAAATGCCAATTATGCTACATTTGAAATGGAAATTGGGATATTAAAATTCAATGTATCTAGTTTGTTGATATCTTGTAGATATATTGTAGATTATTTGTATTCTGATTGTAGATGTATTATTTTCTGTTTTCACAAATCCAAAACGACTAAAGCTTCTACAAAATCTTCTGCAAAAAACAGTCTACAATTTTTCTAATTTGACTACAATTTATCTACAAATTCTGGAAATATGTATTCTTCTTCTTATTCTTCTTCAAGTTTCAATCAAAAATTCAGCCAAAATCAAGTCTAAATCTTCACCAAAACCCCTCAAAATTGAGATATAAACTCCTAAACATATTCTGAATTATTTATAACAACACCCAATCAAAACAAATAATAATTTTTGAAAACTCAAATTTGAATTTAAAGCTTCAAAGGTTTTAAATTGGGGTCAACGGTGGAATTCAAAACAGAAATGTGAGGGGGGGGGGGGGGGTGACTACGGGTAAAGGTAAAACGTGGGGAGGAGGAAAGTGGGAAGACACGATCCTATAATTATGGCTAATATAAAATGCACCCTTAATTATATCCCTGATTTGAATTATAGTATATAAATAGTAATTTGGTATACTTAAATGTAATTAATTCAACCTTAAACATTAAGGTAATAAGGCTTTATATGTGGTATAGGAAGGTAAAAATCCCTTTTGAATTTCTCCCAAAAACGAAAGATAGGATAACACTAATAAAACTTTGGTCTGGACTTGGTGGGGTGCGCCAGGCCCGTGCGGTCTTGTTAAATAGGGGCATTTGCATCTATACCCGTTTTTGTATCACATTTTAACTTGTGTCCACTTTGCAAAAAAAATTATAAGCATACCCGTTTTTTCACATAACTTCAGCCAACGGAGTTGAAGTTTTTTATTTGTGCTAGAAAACTTAAGCTGAAGTTTTTATCTTTGTAACCGGAAAACTTAAGCTCTAGAATAAAAACTTAAGTTCGGGAGCTGAAGTTTTTGTGTTGTAACTGAGATAAAGTTTCTATGTTGTAATTTTTTTTTGTAACCGGGAAGCTGAAGTTTCTATGTTATAATTTTTTTTAGTAACCGGGATTGTGTTGTAACTAGAAAACTTCAGCTCTAGAGCTGAAGTTTTTTAGCTCTTGCTGAAGTTTCTATGTTATAAGGGGAGGAAAAAGAGAAGCTGAAGTTTTTAAAAACTGGGTACAGATGCAAACAGAAAGACAAAACGACTATAGGTTAAAATGATTATCCTATTCAATTTTTACTGTTAAATATTACGAAAATATTATTGGGTATGTATTTATTATGTATGTAAGTTGGAAGATTCTTCGCTGTGGTATTTAACACTAGCAATTTGGATGCCTATTTAATCCCACATTTATAGGTTAAAGGAACTGCATTGACATTTAACTCAATTTTCATACAACTGAAATTCAATTAATTTTGCCATAATATTCAACGCGTCTCGCCACTTATCTAACTGGACCACAACTAGCACACAGCATCTAGAAGAACCATGTGTACTTATAACCAAATATAAAACAACAGGAAGAGAACTTTGGGTTGGACTTGGTGGGGTGTGCCAGGCCCATGCAGTAGTGCAACGCATGGGCGACACGCAAGAACCCAAATAGCAAGCTACTTCAACAAATTTTCCTCTTAAAAAATTAAATTAATATCGTGTAAGCTAATAATTTACATATCAAATATTAAATTAATAAAAACAGATACTACAGTTGATCTTAGCCAAGAGGCCGAGAAAGGTATGCTTTATCGATTTTGAGCAGCGGGCTTTTATTACAAGCCCTGGCATTGATAACCTACTTTGGTCAGCGATGTGGAAGAGCAGTGTGGACAGATTGAGCTCCTAGAAGAATAGAAACTTAAGCTTCTGCTTTTGTACCATGACCGTTGTAAGTAAATATATGAGATGCACTTGATGAAAATATTAACTTGTAAAATACATGTACAAAAAACTTAAAACTTGAAACAGGAAATTGATATATATTAAGACATGAGTATTGAGTAAATAATTGTACTTGTACTTAATATTGAATTCCTTCAAGTTGAGTCGGAAATGGGTCATCTGCATTCCATCCTAATATCCCTACTTAGGCAATTTTCAACATAGTGCTCCATTATATCAAAACTACATAAAATGGAAAGTTGCATTTGAAAGTTAATTGATAAGATCGAAGAATGGTGTGAGTGACTTGAATTAGAATAGTCACGCACGTCTATATACTTGGATAATTAAGCAATGTAATCAATGGTGGAACTACTTAGGACCGAAGATGAGAGTCAAATACCTTTAACCAAAAAGTTATATTGTGTATATAGACAAAAACTACTTATTATGTATATGTAATATATTTTGACCATCCTTGTCATAGTTGAGACTAAAGGTGTTTATTGGGCGGGCTGAGACGGATTGGACACAAAATGGCCAGCCCGTTAGGGTTACGGGCGGGTTTTTAGCGGGCTGGTGGCGGGCTAGGATTTTTCAGGTACTATAGGGCCTGTACGGCTTCGGGCCTTGCGGGTTTGGGTGGGTCGGGATTTCATTATTTTCTTTTAATTATCTTGTATTTTCTTTTTCAATATTATTGATAGCTAGGTACTATGATGAGGTGCACGGTGGCTTTGGCTTTGGGGCCAGGAACGGAGGAGGCACTTCGCTGCTTGATTTCGCCAGCGCTTCCGAGCTACTGATTGCGAACTCGACATTCCGGAAGAGGGAGGAGCATTTGGTCACCTTCAAGAGTTCGGCGGCGAGGACTCAGATTGATTACATCCTCATCAGAAGGAGCGATAGGGGTTTGTGCAAGGACTGCAAGGTTATTCCGGGAGAGTCTCTTTCAACTCTTCATAGACTTCTTGTGATGGATGTCGATCTCTGGGTGAAGAAGAAGAGGAGGGGCGCCCGGGGTCACCCGCGGATTAGATGGGGAACTTTGTCTAAGGAGAAAGCACAGGAGTTGGAAAGGAGGTTAGTGGAGGGCGGAGCTTGGAGAAGTTATGGGGAAGCGGACGCTATGTGGACAGTGACGGCGAACTTGGTTAGTGGGGTAGCACGGGACGTGCTCGGGGTAGCTAAGGGATATTCAGGCAGACATCAAGGTGATTGGTGGTGGAACGAGGTAGTCAAAGGAAAAGTGGAGGTGAAGAAGGCGGCGTTCGCTAGGTTGGCAGGGAGCACAAGCGAGGAGGAGCGGAGAGCGAACAGGTTGATCTACAGGGAGGCGAGAAGAGAAGCTAAGATGGCAGTCACGGAAGCTAAAAACGCGGCGTTCGGTCGCATGTATGAGGAACTAGGGGAGAGAGGTGGGGATAAGAAGTTATTCCCGTTGGCTAAAGCAAGGGAAAGGAAGGCACGTGATCTAGACCAAGTCAGGTGTATCAAGGACGAGGATGGTAGAGTTCTGATGGGGGAATCGCAAATCAAACAGAGGTGGCAGGCGTACTTTCGGGACCTCCTTAACGAGGAGGGGGATCGGAGCATAGAGCTAGGGGAGTTGGGGCATTCAGAGCGTCATAGAGACCTTGGGTACTGCAGGCGCGTTAGGGTAGAGGAGGTCTTAGGGGCGTTGCGTAGGATGAGTAGGGGTCGAGCGACCGGGCCTGACGAGATCCCGGTGGAGTTCTGGAAGTGCATGGGTAAATCTGGAGGGGAGTGGCTCTCTAGGCTGTTCAATGCGATCTTCAAGACTAAAAGGATGCCGGATGAGTGGAGGTGGAGTACAGTGGTGCCCTTGTACAAGAACAAAGGGGACATCCAGTGCTGCTCCAACTATAGGGGTATCAAATTAATAAGCCACACGATGAAGGTTTGGGAGAGGGTGATTGAGGCGCGGGTGAGGGAGGCGACAACTATATCTGGGAACCAGTTCAGTTTCATGCCGGGCCGCTCCACCACAGAGGCTATTCACCTAGTCAGGCGGCTGGCGGAACAATTCAGGGATAAGAAGAAGGACCTTCATATGGTGCTTATCGACTTGGAGAAGGCGTATGACAAGGTCCCGAGGGAGGTGCTATGGAGGTGCTTGGAGGCGAAGAGTGTGTCAGAAGCCTATATCAGAGTAATCAAGGATATGTACAATGGAGCTAAGACTAGGGTTAGGACGGTGGGTGGCGAATCAGACCATTTTCCTGTGGAATGGGGCTCCATCAAGGATCGGCGCTGAGCCCCCTGTTGTTCGCCTTAGTGATAGATGCTCTAACCCGACATATCCAAGGGGATGTGCCTTGGTGTATGCTCTTTGCTGATGATATAATATTGATAGACGAGACGAGGGCCGGTGTTAGTGAAAGGTTAGAGGTATGGAGACAGACCCTCAAGTCTAAGGGTTTCAAAATAAGCAGATCTAAGACAGAATATCTGGAGTGCAAGTTTGGCGACGAGCCGAGTGGGGTAGGCAGGGAAGTGATGCTTGGTTCTCAGGCCATCGCCAAGAGGGACAGTGTCCGATATCTTGGGTCTGTGATTCAGGGGGACGGAGAGATTGACGGGGACGTCACCCATCGGATAGGAGCGGGGTGGTCAAAGTGGAGGCTTGCTTCAGGGGTCCTGTGCGACAAGAAAATTCCACAAAAACTCAAGGGGAAATTCTACAGAGCCGTGGTTAGACCTGCGATGTTGTATGGGGCGGAGTGCTGGCCCGTGAAGAACTCTCATGTTCAGAGAATGAAGGCTGCGGAGATGAGGATGCTTAGGTGGATGTGTGGGCACACCAGGCTGGATAAGATTAAGAATAAAGTTATTCGTCAGAAGGTAGGGGTGGCCCCGGTGGACGAGCAGATGCGGGAAGCGAGGCTGAGGTGGTTCGGGCATGTACGGAGGAGGGGTCCCGATGCCCCGGTGAGGAGCTGCGAGCGGCTGGAGATTGTTGGTGGTCGGCGAGGGAGAGGGAGGCCTAAGAAGCATTGGGAAGAGGTGATTAGGCAGGACATGACTAGTATGCAGGTAACCGAGGACATGACCCTTGATAGGGGAGTCTGGAGGTCTAGAATCAGGGTTGGAGGCTAAGGGCTCTTAGAGTTCTTCGTACGCCTCTCTCGGGGCTGGGTGTGGGATAGTAGGGTTACCCATAGATGATTAGTGTTTTAGCTTATGTCCCCTTATGGTTGTTAGTATGGTAGTTACTGCTTGTTATTATTGCATGCGACTGTATTTATGTTTCCTATGTTTTCATAATTATTTACATTATTTCTGCGGGATTACTTATGCTTTATTATTTTGTTTTGTCTTGCTTTTGTTTCTAATTTTATCTTTGTTTTGATGCAGCTTTCCATTTTAGCCTATGCGCCGTGGGTCGATTGGAAACAGCCTCTCTGCCCTTTCGGGTAGGGGTAAGGCTCGTTTACATATTACCCTCCCCAGACCCCGTCTGGTGGGAATATACTGGGTAGTTGTTGTTGTTGATAGCTAGGTACTTAAGTGTTTTCAAACTTTTAAGGGTAAAAATTAATGTTTAGAATTGAACTTTTAAGGGTTAGAATTAAAAGAACAAACTAAAAGTCTAAAATTTGCAAACTAAAAGTCTAAAACATAAAACATATTAACATTAATGCATAAGTCCAAATAAAAAATATTGAATAAAAGTATAAGATATTATGCAATATAAAAAATTCACAATATTTAAGTAACTTTGATATTTTTATTGAATAATATATAGTACTTCTAATTAATTTGCAAGTTCTTTTTTTATTTTTAAATATTTGAACTTGCAAATTAAAAGCTTACAACACTTGTTAAAAAAAAGTAATAGTAAATTAAATATTTTGCATCATCTTTGTAAGCTCTTCCATGTCAATGTGAGGTGCTTGGTTTCCGGTATTATAATCGGTACCATAAACTATTATATCTCCAATTTCTTGGTCTTCTTCTTCATCTACCTCGTCGCGCTCTTGATTTCGTCGTTCTGATCTAATCCAATCTCTGAAGCACACTAGAACTTCCAAAGCGTTGCTGCCCAATGAATGACGGGTATCCCCTAGCTGTTGTCTTGCTTGGCTAAATGCGCTCTCTGATATGACTGTTGAAATAGGCACATTTAGAACGTCTGAGCCATGGGCGAAAGAACATGAAACCGATTTGCGTTGCTCCTCCACCAACTCAGAGGTAAAAAATCCTTTGTGAGGGGCTCCGGTGACTTTTGCACGTAAAATTGGAGTTCATCAATATTTCGGCTACTGGTTTGTTGATGCTCTCCTAGTGTAGACCAAATCAAATAATCTTGAACATTATCATCATCTTCCAAATTTGTTCCAGATGTTGAAGTATTACTTGAAGGAATATTTGCATCTACAACCGAAGAAGCATCAACAATGTTAGCATAATAATTACACAAAACTTGTAAATGTTTGTGCAGATCAGAAATACAAGTCTCACTATCAGGAGTTTCAGTTGGTCCAATATCCATATAAGTACATAAAGCACTGATTAATTGGTGACACTTTATCATTTTGATAGTAGGATTTAAAATAGCACCAATTAGGTAAATATGGGGAATTGGGAAGAAATATTTTTAAACTTATCTAGCATAGTTTCAACAACATTAGGATATCCCTCTTTTGCCTTCAACTTATGTAGAAAAAGAGAAATTTCAGCAATGTGAACTAAACCATTTACAATAGTAGGATAATAAGCTCCAGAAAACTCAAGTGAAGCCACATAAGTTTTTTTGTAAAAATTGTACAACATCATGAATGACATCCCAATTTTTAGATGTTAACAGACGGTTAGGATCGGTACAATGAGAATTAGCAACTTCAGTTATAGTCATTCTATATTAATAAAAAATATCTTAGGAACAAATACGTATAACTCCACCTAGTAACTATTTCTTCAGGCATGAGTGTTGGTTTTAGTCCATAATGTACACATTTTTCCTTAAATGCATTTAATCTAGCACTTCTATTATTTCCTTGAATTACACCAATATCTCTTTTAACTAAAGTGATGTCATTGTGAAAGAAGTCAAGACCACTCTTCACAATCAAGTTATAACTATGACATGCACATCTAATATGAAATATTTCACGATGTGGTGCGCGTAGATGAAATTTTATTAATGTAATAGTGAAGTGTTGTTAGAAGCATTATCAAATGACATACACAAAACTTTTTCAGAAAGATTATAAAATAAAGCAGCTTCATGGATAGTAGCACTTATAAATGCACCGGTATGACGTTGATCTTCATCATATTTAAAAGCAATAATACGTTTTTGCATACAAAAATTATCATCTATCCAATGGCATGTAACAGTTAAATAATCATTTTCATTTACAACATGACCAATATCAGAAGTAAGAGAAACTTTACAAGAAAGACTAGCAAACAAATAACGTATATATGTCTGATATTGTCCATAAAGCCTAAAGATATCAGATCTACAAGTACTTCTAGGAATACCTTTAAATATAGGGTTATAAATTCTTTGAATTTAAGTAACAAGATATGCTGAAGAAGCAAAACTAAATAGTAAACAACCTAAAACAATCATTTTAGCTAATTCTTCTCGACCTTTTTTAATATCGTATTTACCCATTAACCCCCAGTGATCGGATTAAATTTTTGTTGCCCAGCTTCATCGCCTACTCCCCAATCAATAGGATGAATTTCTTCCATGTACCTACGAAGTAGACCTATTCCCCCATTCTTATCGGGCTCGTGTTTATAAACTTCATTACATATTTTAGATTTCACGCAATTTTTCTCATTTTCTAGTCTATCAAAAAAATTGCAACACTTACTTCTTAATCTTCTATTCTTCTTAATAGGCAAAGGAGGTTTACTTGCACTTCCTCCCCTAATATTTTGACTAGCATTACCGGGTGTAGGTGGTGGTGTTTCAAGATTATCGGGTGATTGAATATCATCTAAAATATCATCTACATTATCATCTATACCAAAATTTTCTTGAAGTAGCTCATAATCTACATTTACGTTTTCGGGTGAACTTTCAGAACGCATGTGTTGCACTACTAGAAGAACCACCTCTTACTCTTTTGAAATTTTTCTTACTACCACCTTTACTAGTGCAAGCTTTTTTGGCCGCTCTAAGTAAATTCATTATCTAATTTAAAATAAAAAATTCAAATAATAATTCTAAATAATAAAGAGAAAGGGATGAAATGAGTGTACCGGAATTCTGAATACCACACTAAATTTGATATAGAAACGAGAAAGTAGAAACTCAAACTTCAAATATTCAATTGATATTTGATAACTTGATAATTGATGTCACACTTCACCTGAATAATTGAATTAGAAATTTATGATAATAATACTTTTGTAATGGAAGTATGAAACTTGTAAGTTGAAACTTCAAAGCTTGAAATAATGAGCAATTGAGAATATTATCAAGAGAGAATTGAGAGATGATTAGAGAGTCTGAGAGATAATTATGAGGAATAATGAAGAATGAATGGGGTATTTATAATTTTTTAAAAGGATTCAATTGCAATTTACAAATTATAAAAGGAAGGGGGGGGGGGGGGGGCTAAAATATAAATGAAATAGCAAATTTTAGCTGTTTTTGACAGATTTAGCCGTTGGTCAACGATCATTTTTGAAATTTGACCGTTGGCAATGGTCAGAATTAATTTTTTTTTAAAAATCAGGCGGATTTGGGGGCTGAGGCCCGTTAAGCCCTTAACGATTGTGGCGAGTTCGGGTACATGTTTGGCGAAAACTTAACGTTACTAGCCCGCTTCCCATCCAACCCGTCCTAACTCGCACACATGTGCGTAGTAACAAGCTGGACCAGGTTGACCTGGATTGTTAGCGGGTCAGCCCGGCCCGATTAACACCTTTAGTTGAGACAAATAGCCGACCAACTATTGTTGTTCAGTTTGACGTAAATGACTCGGGTTACGTTGGTGTAGAACTTTTTTCTAAAGAAAACGTCCAAACCCGCCCCCTTCTCCTTACGCCTACATTTGTACTATTGCTACTTATTTCCTTTCACCTTTACTTTTTCACTAATTCTAATATATAAATAAATGCAATTTATTGAATCGAAATAGTGAAATGAAATTTAGTGTCAATTAAATTCTCTTAATCATTGATCACGTCCGACTATGCCTCATAAAAGGACTAAGCGGTCGTTGCAAATATAATTCGATTTACAAATCTGGAATCGAATCTCATAGAGAACTAAGACTTAGCTACAACTGTTCAATATTGCTAAGAAATACAAGTACAAAAAACTCCTAATTATAGAGATTATAATATTTATTTCTTACTAATTAACTAATAAATCTAAAAAGTAATAACACTATCAACTGACAATAATAAAATTTGAGACAAAACTAAGGATGTCTAGAGTTATGATTTCCCCAATTATCACAATATTTCATGCTATGCCTTCTACAATTTCGCACGCACCTCCAGTTAAGTTTGTATAAGTTTGAGCTATAACAGCAACATCAGAGAGAGTAATCTGGGATGGATATACCTTAACTTGAATTTCAAGCCTATGTCTTTCGCTTGCCTAAGGTTAAGGTAAGAAAAAGAGAGAGCTACTGTAATTATTCTATATCGATCATGAGCGCTCTGAGTGTTATAATTCTCTCCGAGTAACTACCAATATTTACTAGACATGTTCTTCCGAACTAAGCTAGCTGACACTAAGTACAGCTCACTCGGATTGAATCAAGGTTTCGTTATTCCTAATCCCACCTTTAAACCATCCTTATTGACCCTTCATACATTATGAGTGATATTGTTCAACAGCTACCTAAATATGCATTATCTTTCGAGTAATACATACTAGATATGCACAGTCAATTGATGGTCATTTAATCAATAAAAATATATAGTTGAACAAGTAGAGAAATTCAACGACTCAATTATATAAAAATATAAGAAGAATTTACCCTACAAAACGTTCCATCAAAACCATAGATAACAAATTAGCTATTCATAATAATATGCAAAACTAAAATTCTAAAATTCATAACCAAAAATGAATATAGGAAGAAGGAAGTGAAAAACTCGAAGAAGAATCCTCCGCCTTGCTCCTAGTGTGTTCTTGCCTCCTTACATCGAATCTCCAACCTCTCCACAAAATTGGTGTTTGATGACAATTTATATGTGTAGGAAAAAGACCCAAACGAAATAAATAAATCCAAACTCAAATAGGAGATAAAATCGACTTTAAAAATCCGGAACAGCCTCACTACAAACTGTGCCTCGTGAGCTCTATAGCACGCTCCACCTCGCTTTAACCCGTGCGTTGCCAGCTTCCATCGCGACCTAAATTGCTCGCGTCGCATGCTCTGTAGCAAGCTAGATTGCTCGCGTCGCCCATAATTGAGTTCGATTTCTTGCTACCTAACTTTTCAAACTCATTTCTCACTCTTGTTTCTGTTTCTCTTTTCAAATGTCTCTTCAAATCTTTTTTTATTTTATAATATTAACCTTTCAATCGTTGTCCAGTCTATATATTTATATAAAGGCGTGAAAAAGAAAGCTGACATGGCATCTCTAAGCTAGAATTACTATTTATTTTTTCTCTCATTTATTTGGCATTTTTTCTCATATTTTTCCTTAGTTATTAATTTCTTTTTCTCTAAAAAATGTGACCTTACATATTCTTTCTTTTTCTTTAAAAGATGTGACCTTACATACTCTTTTCCATATGTTCTGCTTACTATAAGTTTCTAATTAAAAATAGTATAAGTTGACTTTTTTGTTTTAATTTATTAATACAGATGAAGCATAAGATAAAAAGATGCATCGCAATGAGAATGATTGATAGTAATGAGGCAAGTCATGAAGGGATAAACTTAACACAACTCTGAGTGTATTTGCTTTTCCTTTTTCCTTTTGGTGTTTGGTCATCTCATATTGGTTTAAATTGGTCGTTTTTTATGTAATAAAAAGAAGAAACTGTATTTTCTGGATCTGATGTGGTGCAGAGAGCAGTAGTATAATAAACTCATTTGTAATGTTTCTTGGATTTTAAATATTCCATGAATGGGTTATTTTTCCTCTAGTGATAAGTAAATAGAGACTATTCAAATGCTATTAAATCATTCAAACTTAGGTTAAGTAATTTATATGTATGTGATGAATAAAATATACGGATAACAGGCATACACATAAGTTTATATTAAAAAGAAGAAGACACTTGATGAAAAATCGGTAGCAGGAAGTATCTCCAAAAAGCATCACCAGTTAAGTACTCTCTTTCCGAGTACATGAATAACTTTTTGCATTTTGTTGTTGTGTTGTTGGGACTATCTCTTTTTATTTAATCCTTTAATTTGTGTATAACAAAAAATAGGTGCAATTTTTGTTGATTTTTGGTTTGAAAATATCTATGCTTGAAGTTATAGGTATGTGAGCATATTATTTATACATAGGAAACTTGTATATATTTATGTAGTTATTTCATATGCGTACTTTTCAATGTTTATTGATACTTTAAATGATATATATATATATATATATATATATATATATATATATATCTTGCTTCGTGTATTAATTTGATATAACTAAATTCATACAATCTACTTTTAGATATTTACAAAATTTTAACTTATTTATTTTAAATACAAGGTATGTGGAATGTACTCTCTGTATGATGTCAGATGACCCAAGTTCAAGGGGGGAAACGCCCCGTGATCTCGTCGTCCCTCTCCCCTTGTAACACTTAAATTTTGCCTTTTTAAGACCAGGATCCCCTACTATATATAGGGATTCGAGCTCTGTAAAAGGGGACTGACTTAATATTTAAGTTTTCGATTTCTCTCTCTACTGCTATCTCATCTATTGCTATTGTCGTTAATCCGTTCATAAAACATATTCTAGGATTTTTATTCTCGATTATGATTTACCCCTTCATCTCTTTTGATTGATTTGCTTAAAAGGATATTTTATAACTTTTGAGTCAAATAATTTGGTGCCGTCTGTGGGGATTTCGATAATCGAAAATCATAGTTCATATCTAGAATATCAAGAACAACAACCACTGCTTTCATACTTCACAGAAACCAGCAACGGCCGGAAAAGAAGCAAGGTCAAAGATGATAACAGATGTCTCAACCAACCTCGTAGACTCTTGTGAGCATGTAATTTTTGCCTCACAAGAACTACTTTAAAAGAAATCAAAAATAAAATAATTTTCCTTTGTATGCAATTTTGAGAATTTTCGTGGCATTTTATTAATTATTTGTAGTTTTGTATGCATATGTTTATTTTCTTAATTAATAAAAAAAATACAAATAATATATATATATATATATATATATATATATATATATATATATATATATATATATATATATGGATATATATACACATGTGTGTGTGCGCGCGCACGCGCGTATGTGTGTGCGCGCGCGCGTATGTGTGCGCATGTGCATTTAGGAATTAAGTTTTTGCATTTTTAGAATTATTTAATCATTGACTTATATAAAATGAAAAAATATAAAATGCGTCTGGGATTTAATTTTATAATTGTTAGGGTTAAGTCGTATATCATTTGGCAATAATTGAAAAACTATGAAAAAATATGCATTTTTGTACTTTTGATTTTAACTGTATAATTTTTAATCTCATATTGTTTAAGTTAATTTGGGTTTTAGGATTTAATTAAGGATTTTTAGGTTTTACTTTTGAAAAATTAGTTTAAAAAAGAAAATGAAAACAAAATGGAAAAATAAAAAGAAACTCGAACCAGGCCAAAGCTCCACAAGCCCGAACCAAAATAACCCTCTTACAGCCCCATTCAAACACCCTTTCTACCCGGCCCTGGCGGCCCTCTCACAGAGTTATGAAATGACGTCGAGTTGGAGCAAAACTACATTGTTTTAAAGACCAAAGGATCACAGTCGTTCATCCAGATCAATCCAATGGCTCAGAACCTCGCTCATCATCCGCATCCGACGCGGACTCGTTCATGTCAAAGACCAACCCGGTATCAATCATAATGGAACGACGTCGGTCCACTTAAATGAATGATCCAGGGCGTTGATCTTGTTTGATCAAACGGCCAGGACCAACTTTCCCTCCCCGTATATAAGTTTGTAACATACCCTGCCCCCCTAAAGCCAAACCCCCTAGCCCTCCTTGTCCCAGATCTTCAGAGACCCCAAACATCCCACCGAAACCCTAGCCGCCAACCCACACCCTCACTATGAATCCGGCGGCAACCACGCCGATGACCACCAAAATAACACACCTGAACCACCTAACCACCCTCTTTCCAAATCCATGTCCCTTGTCCCTCGAATCATCACCGGCGTCTTTAAATCTTAGATCGAAGTAGGACCAAAAACCCTAGGTCATCTGTTTGACCCCAAAGTTACACCCCTGAACAACCAGACTCCCCTCATCCCAAATCCCATGGTAGTTGTACTAGAATCATAGCAGAGCTCGTCGAATTTCAAATCGACTGAGGGAACCCTGAAGGAACCAAGGCTTGGAATTGGTCCGAGGTGGGGAATTTGAGGTTTCAACCGACTTTAGTCGAGTGTTCTCACTCGAGAACACTCGATTAAAGTCCGTTTTGGCCTCAAAATTTCAAGTCAAAGTTTCAACTAAAGCGGGTTAGAATGGCTTGAAACTCTGAGGTATTTTCTGCTTCTTTATTTTTTCTTTTGTTATTGTTAATGTTTGTTTGATTAATTTTGTTGTATTTCATCATTTCTGTTAATTACTTCTTCCTCCTCTTTCGGACCTTTTTCTGGTCCAATTTCTCATCACTGGTTGTTAGTATATCTCATTGACTTTTGAATCGATTGAATATGTTTTTTTTGTTACTTTGATTTTAAAGTCATTTAGGACCTTATTGAGATCACTCGAATTCCTGTACCCCCCCCCCCCCCCAGTTAGCATTGTTGAACTATCTGGTCCAACTCACATTTGTCTGTTTAGTTTTACTCTGGATTTTCTTCTTCTTTGTTTTGTTGACAAGAGGCATCGTCATTCAGGCAGATTCAGTGATGCCTCGTCTGGAGTTCGTATGGTAGAGGCCATACTCCTTGGCCTTTTCATTCAGCACTTCAAGTTTCTCACGGTACTTCAGGTGGCCTTGGTTATGCAGTATTCCGATCAACAGTCCTACAGTGCACCACCAGCTCTTATCAGTGCACCATTGCTCCAGAGATTTCGGGGTGGTCATTCAGGTCGTCAAGGTCAGCAGTCTCAGCAGCCGAGGGCTTTTTATACTAATGGTGATATGGGACATATTGGTATATTTTGCCCTCGAGTATCGAGTAGCACTCAACATCAAGGTTCATATGCCAAGGTTCAAGCATTGAGTGTTCCATAGCGCTTTCAACCAGCTAAAGCTAGATGTAGAGGTGCTAGAGGTAGATGTAGAGGTATTAGAGGTGGAGGTCAGGCCACTAGAGGTGGAGGTCAGGCCACTAAAGGTGGAGGCCATTCAGTAGCGGGCCGTCCCAGAGATGTAGTTCATAGTGGTTGGGCCTAGCCCCAATGTTATGCTCTTCCAGACAGGCCCAAGGTTGAGTCTTCCGATGCAGTTATCACATGTACAGTTCTGGTTTGTAGTAGAGATGCTTCGGTTCTATTTGATCCATGATCTACGTACTCTTATGTGTCATCTTATTTTGCACTGTATCTTGTCATGCCTAGTGATTCTTTGAGTCTCTTGTATATGTGTCTATATCGGTGGATGATTCTGTTGTGGTAGATCATGTCTATCGTTCATATATAGTTGTGATTGGGGGTCTTGAGACCCGTGTAGATTTGTTACTTTTGGATATGGTTGATTTTGATGTCATATTGGGGATGGACCAATTATCACCTCACCACGCTATCTTAGACTGTCATGCCAAAATTGTAACCTTAGCCTTGTCGGGGTTGTCGGGGTTGCCTCGTTTGTTATGTTGTTTTGGAATTACTAAGAGATTAAAGATGAAAATGCTTAAATAATGGGACTAATTGGCTTGCGTAGCTTTCACTAGTAAGCACCATCACGACTCCCGATGGTGAAAAATTCAGGTCGTGACATATATTCATGAGTACAATAGCAAAACTCGGCATGAAACAGGGGAATCCAGCTAAGCAACATTTGTATTTGTCAATACAATAACATAAATTGCGTAAAAATGATCTTTTCAGCTATTTAAAACGGCAAGTGAATCAATAAACGCGATAGACTCCTAACATAGGTCAACTAACTTAATTATAACATGCATAATCTGTATTTCACGTTAATGAAAAAGATCACAAAACATAGCAATCTCTAGATTTTCAATCCCTCCTTTTTCTGTTGCTATCGTTCTCTAAATTTCAAGCATGTAGTCTTTTTTTATAAATACATATATTTGGAATACATAACATATTCATAATTATAACAGTGAAACCATTGTAAATACATCTAAAAACAAACAGTAAAATCACTGTGATGGCTATTTATCAATAAAATGCAGATGAATAAATGTATCTGAAATACATAACACATTATAAGTACAAAAGTGAAATTCATCTAAATACATCAAAATATATCTAAATACATCTAAAAACAAATAGTGAAAGTGTTGATTCTTTCGAATTTCTCAAATTGGGCTTGTTTCGATGTGTCATTGCGTATTTTTATTCTCTTTTTCGCAACTGTATTTGCTGTTGAACCTGCAAATACATGTTCAACTTGAGTGATTTGCAAATCGAAATGTAGCCCTTCGAAATTGAATGCTTTGATCGGTATACTTCGATAACACTCTTGTAAGCAGTTGAATCAACCACTGGAGTAGAAAATCTGAGTTTTCTGTAAAAGGATAACAATTGTGATTATTTCTACCAAAAAAAAAAGTAAAGATATACATAACAATACATGTGCCAGCGAAAAACAAACAAGTTTAACACTTACCACAATTTTTTGGGCAAACAATTTTGAAAATTGAGAGAGAGATAGGGATGAATCAGTTGATAATGGAGGTTGTATTCATGGGAAAGATACTGGGTTGAGAGAGAGATAATGGAGAGAGAACGTGAGTTTATATGGAATAACGGTGTTGTTGGGAGAGATTGAATAGAAAGTATGAGAGAGAAAAATATTTCAGAGCATATTTAATGACTTAACAATAGGAAGTGATCATAAATAAATAATTTGCTTTAAAACCTAAAAGGTAGCTATAGAATATAATTTTATAAAAAGATATTTATTCATAATAAATAAGATGTAAGAGTTTGCTATAGGAGTTAAAATTTTCTATTTTTTTTCTAGCTTTAGCACATTAGTTCCTCAATTCTTTTGTGTTAAATTCAACTCAAATATTGTCCAAGCCTGCTAATATTGAGTAAGCGAGCAAGAGCAGAAGAGTTGGTCCAAAAGCTGAAGTGGCCCAATTTCAGTAACGAGCACATTTTCCGCACGCTTAATTAACGACCAACCACCGCCAACGGACAAACTAGTCAAACCACCATTACTCACGGCGGGTGACACCCAATTGTGAGCTGATGGCCAGTCTCATCGGCGCATCGTCTTCCCCTTATCCAACCCAGACCTCTCATCTCCCCCCATCTCGCTCTAATTGTATATCTTCTCTCATTCAACTCAAGGTACAGCACTCTTCATTTCTTCAAGATTCAATTTTTTTGCCAATATTAACATTTTTGTTGCTTCGTTTCTTAAAGAGAGATTCAGCTCGGCGATTGTTGTTGCTTCGAGTGAGCTGCTCATCGAGAAAGGTCGAAGATGCAGAGACAGAGTCAGAACCTAAGGTGGTGTTATCAAATACTTCTGCTGACACAAGCATTTCAGCATACAATTGGTGTGCAGCACTTGGAGGTGTTGGGTTTCTCGAAACTTCTTACTTGACATACCTCAAACTCACCAACTCCGAAGCATTTTGTCCTGTTGGTGATGGTAGCAGCTGCCGCAACATCCTTAACAGCAGCTACTCAGCTCTATTTGGTTATATTCTTTGCTATTTTTAGAAACTTTCTGCTTTAGAAGTATCTTTGTAACCTTCTATACGTATCCAAAGTTTTGTTAAAAGAAACAAACTTTTATAGTAATCTATATATGTCTTAAAGTTTTGTTAGAATAAACAAATTTTAGTCAGGCAATATAAACACTGCAGGACAAGTAAAATTGGTGTGAACCTGAAAGGTGGTTGGATACAGTTTTTTTTCCGCATTTGGTTAAGTCTTCACCAGACAAACAATACTAGGTCCCAACCACAAACAAGTTGGGGTCGGCACAGAATGTAAAAAACTTCACGCTTCTCTTTGATGATTAGCCTCTTGTTTGATTCTCTATATGAATTATTTGCTAACCAGAAAGAACAATTTTTACTCCCTATTTCCCCAACTGAAAATGTCTTATTTTGACTAAAGATTAGAAGGAACTCTTTTTAGTATTTATTGAAGACCATGTAGCGCAACAGGATCCCCTTACCATTTGGAGATAAAATTGTTTGTGAGAGAATAAAAGGAGGAATACAACTTTTTGTGTGGTATTATATCTCTGAAAACCTAATAAATTGACGGACTAAGAAGTGAAAGGTGAATTCCATTTACAGATGGAGATAGTAAAGTTTCAATATTGTTGGCATTCGTCATAAAATGACTATGTTCTATTTTGATCTGAAAGACATAGATCGAACAATCATCAAATTGAAAGCAGTATGTAACTTAAATCGCAGGTAATATGTTTTGGAAAGAGATTCAGTTTTCATCCTTTTGCATTTGCCAGGTGTTCCTCTTCCATTGATTGGTATGATTGCTTATGGAGTAGTTGCAGTACTTGGGATACAATTGGGCCAGAAAAGGATGCCACTTGGAATTGGTGAAGCTTATGGGCGTTTGCTTTTACTTGGAACAAGTACTTCCATGGCAGCGGCCAGTGCATACTTCTTATACATCCTAAGCACACAATTCTCTGGAGAATTTTGCCTGTACTGTTTAGCTTCTGCCTTACTGTCGTTTGGTTTGTTCATCAGCAGTATAATGGTAAGTTCCGCCACAGATAATATTGTTTGTTTAGCTTCTATGCTATATGCAGTGCTAATGACAAAGGTGTGGCTTTCGATTACAGGGTCTGGGGTCTCAAGAGGTGCAAAAAGAGGTTGGTTTACAGTTACTTATAGTTCTCTTGGTGGTTTCCACCCTAAACAATTCATACAGTGCCTCTCAGCCGACAAATACCAGGTAAATAATCCGTACGCCTTTACACCTTATCGGTTAATATTAGCCAAAGTGTCTTTGGATTTAAAGGACAATAGGCAGGAGTTCCTCCATTATATAAGGAAGGTTTGAGGAAAAAAATAGGAGCTTTTCTGTTTTATACTTCCTTGTGTATTCTTCCCAGAGTCGGTGTTGGATTGCTCGGAGCTATAAATTCTAACTTTAACCTCTTCATGACAAGTCAGATTCTCCTTGGTTAACTACGGAGGCTGTAATCTCCTTATGATCGTAGACGATTCTCATCACTTGAGCTAGCTTTAGGTTGAATTAGGCTCAACATACGTTTCTCAACCTAAGTTGCTCGGACTCGAGTGCGGGTATCCGAGTATCGGATTTGGCAAAATCTAAATTTTAATATTCGGGGGGTGCGGATCCTGATATACATGTGCGGTAATTCGGCTAAGAAAATTCAAAATAATGAAAAATAGAGCTATAAAAAGATTATAAATTTTAGGAGATATTATGTGAAATACTTACATGACTATTATAGAATTCAATCTTTCATTCTCCAAAATATGAGACAAAAATACTACAATATTGAAGGTATGCCATTTTCCATAACTTAAACCTATTTTATTTTTGATTTTGAGAAATCAAAATCTCAATTTTTCTCCCAAATTTGTTGATGGACTCGGTCAAAGTGTCCAAAGTCAGTTGGCCGAATCCGGGATGTATCTCACTCCCGCTCCCGTCCCCGTCTCTTATCTGAACGGGACGGCACCAAAATCGAAGAGTCCGCACAACTTAGTTCTCAACTATTTCTTTTTGGTAAGTAGGCAATATCTTGTCATAGTTCCTTCTGATTTTCGATGAAGTAGGTTTGCAACATTATGGACACTTATTGGGTTGAAATTGCTTAGAATTTAGAAGTCGACGTTTGCTTGGCATAGATTACATCATTACACAGATAATACAAACCTTATCTTCATGCATTATTTGAGCTATAATTTTAAGCAAGTAGAGAAGCTTGTTCAGTTTGTAGCTTTATCAGTAGCAAGATATCTTGGTCATTTTAAGATAGAAAAGCTTTTGATGTATAGTCACACTTAAAACTCTAGTTTGTCTGAAATCTATGAGTTGGTGAAAAGATCGTGCACATTATTCAAGAGAACAATTACTCAAATCCCTTTTCCCATCTTTTGCAGTTCTGCTATGACTGAACTGGAATATTTCACAACTGAGATAACATCACCGTCGACACCTTTTGCTATTTCCCTGGCGAAGCACCTGCGTTCAATTGGAGCAAAAATGTATGGGGCTTTCTGGTGTTCTCACTGCCAGGAACAAAAAGAGGTCTCCTTCTTTTTGCAGTTGTGCTTTCTTAAAATTGCATTGATGGGCATAGAAACCATATCATCCTCTGCTTGTATTTATATAGAGTATGAAAATGATTGTTTTTCTAATTGATGAATTATTTCCATTTTGGTTGCCTCAATGGCATAATAACATCGTTGCATTAGGCAAAAAAAGAGAGCATGATTCTTAGAGATGTGACCAGAAGAAAACACGGATAAGACTTTGGTTAAGAGTCAAAGGAAAACATGACATGGGTAGGAAAGAGTATGAATGCCCATCAAATTACTTGGATGGAATGTTGACGTCTCCCATAAATTTGTAACAAGAGCATGACTAAAGGGGAAAAAAGAGGGAGCCTTATCTTTATTTCTTTCATATCTGTTATGTGTATTTGCTGGTGCTGGAATTTGGGCTGAGAGCTACAATGTATTTATTTTTAGAGCTCAGAAGCAGATTCCCAGAGTTGTGACCAAAACTGTTTTTGTGTATGGCATCTAATCTTTAAAAAAGTTAAAAAGTGCCTTAAAGATCCCACTGAAATATGGAAACAAAGTATTTTTGACAAAATAATTCAGTGTCTTTGCTTCTTTACTCTTCTCATCAGAAGCTTCCTCCTCAACCTTGCTGTTGCTCTAGAAACTCTGATTTGCATCATGCACTTAATAGCATGTATAACAGATGTTTGTACTCTGTACTAAATTAGTTTATTTCTGGTGTCACTGCAACAAAGATGTTTGGACGAGAAGCATCAAAGCTACTAGACTATGTGGAATGCTTTCCTGATGGAGTCAAGAAAGGAATTTATATGGCCAATGCATGTCAAGAAGCAAAACTAGAAGGGTTCCCTACATGGGTTATCAATGGGGAGGTGAGCAAGAGCATCCTTTCTGCTGGAAAATCTTTTATAACCTATATAAAGGCATCACTCATTCGCACGCTGGATGCTGTTCGAACTCTAGCTTTTCTTTACTTGCAGGACCTTTATAGTTACTAAATATTGTGGCAGGTGCTGAGCGGAGAGAAGAAGCTTTCGGAGCTGGCTGAACTGTCTGGTTTCACCATGAAAGAACTCACTGAGGCTAAATGACCTTCCTTGACTAACACAACCGCATATTCTTAGGGTATCAAAATCTATGAAGTCAATTTATTATTGACCGCTGGTATTTATTTTGTTTCATATTGTAATTATCTTAGTAGTATTGTACTCTGAATAGATGGCGTGATAAATGAAGAATCCGAGTGGATTGTCTTCTGAGTATATATATCAACTCTATTACCCGCAAGTATTTGAATTTGTGGTCATGTTTTCTGCCGAAGTTGTTCGTGTCCAACTTACCCCTGAAATTGTAGCTATCTTGTTAAACTGGTAACTTTTGAATTTCTTTTTTGTGATAACGGTGATATTGTGTGCGCACCTCTTGACTAGTTCACCGGTACCTACTACCTCCCGCTAACACATGTAGTGTGTAACTCTACCCACCAAAAAACATTGAAAATTATTTACAACATTCTTTATCTTACAAATTGAACAGTGTATATAACTTAAAAGTTTTATTACTCCATATATTACAAGAGTAGCAAACTTTCCCAACTTAGGAAATTTTTCTCCAAACTTATCATTAATATTCATTACTACTATTTTGTTATCAAGAACGTCAACAGGGACCTACTTTTATTTGTTGAGATGAAAGAATACATGGCTTCCAAACCTAAGCATAAATGATTGTATACATTGTATATTTATTGTATTTTTCTTGTATACATTGTACATGTGGGAGTTGGGCTGTGATGATTGTTGATTGGGCTATAACTATCTGAGCCCGTTTTATTTTACTCTTGGGCCGTGTCTGACCTGACCCAAGTGTGGCTGTATATATATCGCATGTACAGATATTATTTAGTTAGTGGATTCATTTTCTCTTCTGGCTTTCTCCAGAAGCTTCCTTCTCTGTTCATCATCTCTCTTCATTCTCGTTCATTTTTAGCGCTAAATTCATATGTTTACATTATTCTAAAGTAATATTCAAATCCATCAAGAAGTCAATTTTGTTTCCCTTTTTGGGTAAAATTTTATTTAAATATAATTATTTCTTATTTTAAAATCTCAATAATCGTGTGAGAACCAAATAGAACACTTAATCTGGGACGAAAAGATAGTACTTATGTGTTACCAGCAACTTGTACGCAATTGAATGTTGAGTTTAAAACTGAAGTCAATGAGTTTAGCATAACTGAATGTCGAATTGAGAATCTAGTCACAAAACATAATAAAAATTAATTTGAAAAATGTAAACATTTCCGAACTAGCTACCGCATCTCATCTAATTTAATATACTTATTTGACTTGAATATTTTGTAGTGATAAGAGGAACAGAACATAATATTAAAATGATTGTGAAAAAATAGGTTGATAGAAAGAACTTTATACCAAAGTGTAAATTTTGGATATTTTAATGAATTTTAATTCTTGATAATTAATAAAAAGTAATATACAAAAATTGAGGTCAAATATTGTGGAACTAGATATAGATGCCCGTGCTAAGCACGGGCCCAACTCACAATCTACATGTTTGAGCTCATGTGAGAGTGATATAGTTAAGCCTAATAGTTTGAAGAAAAAATAATGACTTTATAACAACGGTTGAAAATATGGTCATATTGAAATAGCAAAGGCAATTGATCTAAAACAAAAAGGAAACATACACTAATTTAATCAACTGATTCAACAATAAGGATGGAATCATGGAAACCATCCTCTACGTGATCTTGCTTAACTCCAAATCTAAATCGAGAGTATACAATCCAGAATACCAAAATATGACAACAATTGATTTTGAAGATTCTTCTCCAATTACACCCCCCCCCCCCCCCCACACACACACACAATTGAAGGTTGGATGTTGGAGATGGTTACATCTTTAAGTGCAATAAACGGGTATGCTAATGTAGTTGATTCAATGAAAAGGTTGATAATGTAACACAACTTATCTGAGATATTTCAACTCTTGAAAACAGTTAATAGACATATAATACAGGTGTAAAATCCTGCAATAACATTCATCCATATGGAGTCGCGGCTCAATCTACACAACATTAGAAGGTGAAACAATAAGTGTCACGATTATTGGCACTCTTGATGAATAAGGTGAAACATTCATCCTTGTACCCTCTCCATACTTGTTGTGCGTGAAACTGACGACTCAGTGAACACGTCTTCTCCAAGAATGAAACTCTATAAGTTTGGCAAGTCAGAATAAGAAAAATAAAGGAGATAGAGCATTACCTCCGTCTTGGAGGCACAAAATGTCCACTTCAACATATGATCCCTTGCATTATCCCGGGATAGGTGAAGACAGAGCTGCAACACCTGATGAAAGAATCATCTTTCAGGCTGCTCTGTAGCTACTTGTTTGTGCCCTTTCTTGTGATATGTAAATGTCTGTATCCTATTGCACCATTCATTAACTTCATGCATTTTGATCCTTCTTTTTCTCTCCAACAACTCAGAACGTCTTCACTATTCCCTCCTTCCCTCCCTAGAATGGATCAATGGATATCCCTTTCTCATATTTGAGTTATACATTCTGTATGCCTGAAACTATACAGTTGAACAGAATCAAGCTTGAACTGGAAAAAGTAATGCTCAATGCCTCAAACCATAGAGAACTTAAAACTCAAATTTAGAAATTTGACTATTAGACCGGTGAAGCCCACAGAGAAGGATAAACTAAGGATGAGACTACTGAAAACTGATCTATCTAAGATTTGGTGCAGGTTCTAGCTTCTGAAAAGGTGAATCAGTATAAATGAATAAGGAGACACGTATTATAATGCATAATATATCTGTCTTTATGACAATGAATCATTTGTTTCCACATTTATCTCGATATTAAGTTTCCTCAAGTTCCCAAACAGAAACTCACTCTAGTAAAATCGCCTATATAGTACCAACGTTCAAGAAAATTAATTTTGGATGTAAAAGAAATTGAATTTATGAGTTTTAAATGAGGAAGGTTTATAAGTTATATAAGGAGCATCAATTGTCCATATCTCAAATCTCCTTCAGATTTATATGCAGTGTTTCAGTTGTAAAATGCCTCCTTGGTTGAGTTTTTTATAAACTTTCTTGACAAATACACGCGCGCGCATATATATATATATAGTCCTTGGAGTGAACAAACATGGGCAGAACACCTTGTAGTGTATTAGCGCTAATGGAAGAGTACTTTTGTTTAGTTCTTTCAGTCCCTCTACAAAACTTCTCTCATTACTCATAGAGATGGAATGCCTGAAAAATGCTGTCTAATACAAACGAATATTCCAATAAAAATATAATATTCTATATGTTTGCAAGGAAGTCTGAAACATGAAATAGGATGCAGGGAATAGTAAAATCATGGTGCACAAGTTACAAAATTTCAGTATGAATCAAACATATTTACAGGAAAACCACTATGAGTTATAACACCAAACAGAAATAAAGAATATTATCAACGTACCTATTTACATGTCCAACTCCGTATTGTCAATATTTTTTCTTCTCTGTTTCTTCTTCTTTTAGGTTGATGTATTAAAATTGCCAATGCTTAAAAAAAGCTCTTCCATTATCACTTGCCATCCACGAGCAAGAGATGTCAGTGAGGATTCCTGAAAACAAATATCAAACCATCTTATGAATGAAGTAAAAGGATAATTTCTCGATTCAGCTTTTAGTATATCATATTGATTCCCTGATTAACCGGCACTTGCAAGGAAGAGAGTTATTTACAACATTTTACTACAATCAATTATCTCAACTTTTAGACACATATTTTTCATTTTGTTTCCCTCCTACTTTCTATATAAGAATAGTCCTTTTCTTCTCTCCCATTTTTATGGGAGGAGAGGGGCAAAAGTATTGCAGCATAGTTCAATATTGAGATGAACATTGGATCCAAGAAATGCAGCGGACTTTAAACTAGCAGCAATGACAAAGGATTTCAAGTCCAGGTAACTTCGATAAAGATGGAAAACCAAAGCAGAATGATATTAAGGAGGTGAAGCACAAGATAAACCAGCAAGCATAATATCTAAATTTTCCCTATTTTCTGATGAACTTGCAGCCAAAGATGTAGTAAAGTATATCTCAAATCAAGAAGGAATTGTTCTCTTCTAAAGCAGCACACACTATGAAGATCAACTGTAAAAAGAATCAATCAATAAAAGTATTTTGAAATCATTTAAGTTGTAACTCTGTTGAAGTACGTCTAAGGTCATTATTTTCCTTCTAGGGGTTGACTATGATGGTGTTTGGATGGTTAAGCACTTTTTTTTTGGGAGGGAGTGTTTGGATAAAAAAAAACTACTTAAAAGCAAAAAAATGCTTAAAAAAGCTAAAAGCAAAAAGGTGGTTTTCCCCAACTTTTTTTATTCTTGGCTTAAAAGCCATTTTCGTTTAACCAGCGAAATTACCCTCATGTCCCTTATAAGTTTGTATAACACCAAAATTACCCTCTTCTTTCCTCTTCATCTTCATTTTTATAATATCAAAGTTTTATATTTTTATCTTTTTAATAAGAAAAAGTGCTTACTACCACTTGTTTGCCAAACACTTCAACAGTTTTTTTTAAGCTTCAGCACTTTTATCTAAACATGTAACTACTTATTTATATAACAAGCTCCAGCACTTAAAAGCTGCTTTTAAGTACTTATACTTAAAAGCAATTTTTTTAAGCCAATCCAAATGGGCTCTATATCTTGTTGCTTTTGTTGAAAATACAGTAATTTTGAAAAAAAACAATTGACATTCTCTTAATGGCCTCTAAGAAACCATTTTGCAATCCACAGTTCTATAATTCTACCTCATAGTTAACATAATGTTTCATTAACTGATGTAGTAACAGGGTATCTGGCACCGATGTTTTCAATGCCTTTTATAGCCACATACTCCCTTTGGCACAACTACAGTATATACCTTCTCCGTGAATGTTTCTATTGCTCCATATGGATACCATGCACCATTAGATATTGGAAAAAAAAAAGGAATATTTAATCATCAAGTTTCTTCAGCGGGTTTTGGTTAATAAAATAAATTTGTATTATCTAGTGATCCCTTTCTCTTATTTTTTTCTCCTTTTTTATCTTCTTAATCCTCTTAATCTCTAACTTATCAAAAGATCCTCTTAGTCTCTATGCATCAACTGGCTGTTACAGTGCACATCCACAAATTTGTTATATATATATATATATATCATTTTTAACAGCCTAACAAACACAAGCAGACGCCTTATGAAATCTATCAACTTGGTGCTACAAATTAAAAGACATGTCGTTCATGTACAATTCATCTGAATTGAAGACTCAAATCAAAGTAATTGCAGTAACAATAGTTATTGAATGAAAATGGCTCTTTAAAAATTTTTGTTCCTCCAAAGAAATGCACCAACCACATAAGTTAGACAATAAATATTAAAAGCGGCATAATTACCTCCTTAAAGACAATACATTATTTCCGTCCAAGGAATAGTAACATTTCAAGCCTTCTTACAATTTTTTTAGCCATAAGCTCCTTTTTCGCTTCATGGTCTCGATTAGAACCACCGTTTGTATTGCTGTTCTAAATTCTCCTTCAATTTCATACAAATTTTCCCTGTAACCATGCAACATAGAAGTATCTATTTTAAATCTCGATGTTAAATCGTTAACATTAAAAGAAAATTAACCGTTCAAAAAATAACCAAAACCCAATACAGTTTTACCCAAATCAAGAAATGCAGATGAAACCCGTGGAATCTAATTAATTAGAAAAAAATTAATAAGAATAAGATGAGGAGATAAAACAAAAAATAAAGGAATTATATATGGAGAAGATGCTGACAAATCTCATACCAACTTATCAATCAGCAAAATCAGAGAGACGGAGGGAGAAACAGTGACAGGGTAAGTAAACCAAGACAGAAAAAGAGAGGCAAAAATTCATACCAAGATGAACATAGAAGAGAAGCAGAGAAACACTGTAGGAAAACAATTCAAAAGTACAACAGCTTTTAAATGTAATAAGGAAAGAGATTTTGTTTAGTTGATAAATGAAGAAATGGAGTTAGTTTGGAAGGTTTAATATATGTAGCTATATGGAGAGAGACTTTTGTAATTCTTCAACTTTTATTACACAAGGGATCGCTTTGGTACACACTTGGGCTCACACTTTTTGTACATTCTACAAATGAGGAGGTCTTCCCCTATTTATAAGCATCAACCTCCATGTTCTACGACATTCTAGAATATTCCATATAAGTATCCTAAACAATATTCATATCTACCTATTCTCATATGTTCTAGAATATTCCACTACTCTAGAATATTCTCACATTCTCTACTATACATAAAAGAGTTTCTATCATCTTCTAGAATGTTCCAGAGAACTCCATAATGTTCTCGAACCTTCTAGAACATTCTAGCTCATTCTATACTATTTTAGAATAGTCTAGAATATTCTAGTAATATCTAGCTTTGGTTTAATTTATTGTTCACATTTAGGGGTGTACAAAGAAAACCGATAAACCGCACCAACCCGATAATCCGAGTCAAACCGGAAAAAAAACCCGACTATGGTTTGGTTTGACTTGGTTTGGTGTCGGAAAAAAAAACCCGACCATAATTGGTTTGGTTTGGTTTTAACTAAAGAAAGTCAAACCGAAACCAAACCAACCCGACATTACATATATAGCAATTTTAGATATATTTAATATATAAGTATACTTATTGTAATGTAATTTATAAATATTTCTTAAAATATTTTATAATTTTATCTTTTAAGGTATTATTTCAAAGTTTGATTTAGAACTTTTGAATGCTCCGATAAGTTTTATAGCCATTAATATTAGTAAATTAAATAATGTTAGCAATCAATACTAATGCTAACAAAAGACATTCAATTTAATATTACGGACGGGAATGTATTAAATGTCTATTTTTTATTTTGCAATAATTTAGATAAAAATACATAACCTATTTTTATTTTTCTTTAGCTTTTAGGCATATAATTAATACTCCCTCATTAGTCTATCTAGTTTAGCATGAATTAGTACTTTTAGATTATATTTATTTTTATTATGACTTTTTAATTAGCAATATTTATAGTACATAATTTTATTATTTTTTATTGTTGAATATTTTAGGATAATGTCATGAATCAAGATATATCTTATATTTTGCATTCTTTTCTTGAAAAATACTTTATATAGTTGTATCTTACTAGGATTAAAGAAATATTTTGAGCATACATTATATATTTTGTTCTATGAAGATTTTACCGGAAAAAAATTCGAAAAAAACCCGAATAACCCGAAAAAACCCGAGAAAAACCGATATTTAAAAACCCGAATTTATTGGTTTGGTTTGGTCTTTAGATTTAATAACCCGACACAATTGGTTTGGTTTGGTAATTGTAAAATCCGAACCAACTCGGTCTATGTACACCCCTATTCACATTGCCTCCCTTAAACCAAAGCCTCGTATGTGGTTATTCCTAATAACTTTTTCATCTTCAGAAAAGTCTCCATCTTCAATGCCTTGGTGAAAATATCTGCCACCTGTTCACCAGTTCTGCAGTAGCCAATTCGGATCTCATTTTCTCGTACCATTTCTCGAATGAAATGATATTTGATATCAATGTGTTTGCTGCGACCATGAAATACTGGATTCTTCGCCAACTCGATTGCTGATTGGTTGTCACATAATATCGTGGTTGGACCATCATGTTTGTGTTGAAGAAACCTGAGCATTCTTCTCAACCATACCGCCTGTGTAGCAGCATTTGATGCAGCAATGTACTCGGCTTCAGCAGTGGATAATGCTATCACTAGTTGTTTCTTTGAACTCCAAGAAAACACACCCGAACCAGTGAAGAATGCATAGCCTGAAGTACTTTTTCTCTCGATCGTATCACCAGCCCAATCACTGTCAGTGTATCCAAGAAGTTCAAGTGACTCACCTCTAGAATAGCAGATTCCATCTCCTTGAGTTCCTTTAATGTATCTCAAAATTCTCTTAGCCGCTTGTAAGTGTGATTGGTGTGGCTTTTCCATGAATCGGCTTATTACGCCAACACTGTAAGCAATATCGGGTCTTGTTGAGGTCAAGTACCTCAAGCTTCCAACCAAGCTCTTAAAGTAGGATGGATTCCCAAGATCACATGTTCCATCCTTCGTCAGCCTCAATCTTTCTTCAGCTGGGGTCGCAATCGGATTCGCACCATCCATCTTAAATTTCTTCAAAATGTCTCCAGCATACTTTCTTTGAGATATGAAGATTCCCTTATCTGATTGAGAAACTTCAATCCCAAGAAAATATGACATAAGACCCAAATCAGTCATCTCAAACTGATGGATCATAGCCTCCCTGAAATCCGCCATCATCTTCTCATTATTTCCTGTGAAGATCAAATCATCCACATACAAACAGCAATCATAACATCGCCAGTATTGGAAGTCTTCACATATAGTGTGTGCTCATAAGCACATCTTTGAAAACCGCTTTCAACGAAAAAGGTGTCGATGCGTGTGTACCACGCTCTTGGAGCCTGCTTCAAACCATATAGAGCTCTCTTTAACTTGTAGACCTTGTTTTCATTACCCCTTTTAACAAAGCCAGGGGGCTGCTCCACATAGACCTCTTCTTCAAGAACACCATTTAGGAAGGCTGACTTAACGTCCATTTGATAAATTCTCTAGTTATTTTGAGCAGCTAGAGAAATTATCAAACGAATTGTGTCTAGTTTAGCAACAGGAGCAAATACCTCGAAATAGTCAATTCCAAGTTTAACCGTGGATTTAAAAGACTCGTCCAAATCAGCAAATATCTCCTTCTTACCGCACATATGATTACTACATCTGGAGTCAACGTACCAGACATCATTGTTAGTTTCTTCACTAACAGCAGCCATAGATGCGGAGTATAAAATGGTTTCACTTTTATCCCCTTCATCCTCAGCTACTCGAGCATGAACTTGTTTATTTTCAGTTCTTTTACTCCAACAATCTTTAGCATAATGACCCAATTTACCGCAGATATAGCATTTAAGGGGAGGTTTTTGCTGACCTGGATTGTTGTAATTTCCTCTTGGCTGGAAATGATGATTACCTCTTCCACGGCCACGATAGTTGCCGGTGCCTCCACGACCTCTGCCTCGGAAACCATGTCCTCTAGTTTCCGCCACATTAGAAGATTCTCCTCTCTCTTTAACTTTAGTATGTGCCTGCTATGCCTTCTCTGCCGGATCTTTCTCCAATGACTCTTCTAATTTCCCATTAATTCTATTCTCATGAAGAATTAATGAGCCCAGAAGTTCCTCGTATTTAAAGTTGAAAGATACTTGGTCTCTTGAATTACTGCCACAATATGATCAAACTTCATAGGTAAAGTATTAAGTACCTTTTCAACGAATGTCTCATCGTTGAGGGTATGACCATTGAGCTCCATCTCATTCTTGATCTCCGTCAGCCTCGAAAAGTATCCCTCAACTGTCTCTGACTTCTCCATCGTGGCAAGCTCGAACTTCCTTTTTAGCGCCATCAAATTATTCTTTTGGACCTTATCAACTCCACGATATGCTTTGGCTAAAATATCCCAAGCCTGTTTTGTTGTTTAGGCTGTGGAAATTTTACCAAACACAGACATATCGATGGCCTGGTGTATTTGGGACAAGGCCATACTATCACGCATTATTTCATTCTCTTCGGCACCTTCCTCCAGTTCTTCTCGCGTATATTTTAACAAATTATACGCCTTCAGATGTGTCTCCATCTGAATCCTCCAAAAGTTGTAATTTTGTTTCCCCGTCAACTTGGGAACCATGCACACGATATTCTTTCCTGCCATAGTTAATGAATCACCCTCCTAACGAACCAATGGCTCTGATACCAGATGTAGGAAAACAATTTAAAGGTAGAAGACCTTTAAATGTAAGAAGGAAAGAGATTTTGTTTAGTTGATAAATGAAGAAATGGAGGTAGTTTGGAAGGTTTAATATATGTAGCTATATGGAGAGAGACTTTTGTAATTCTTCAACTTTTATTACACAAGGGATCACTTTGGTACACACTTGGGCTCACACTTTTTGTACATTCTACAAATGAGGAGGTCTTCCCCTATTTATAGGCGTCAACCTCCATGTTCTACGACATTCTAAAATATTCCACATAAGTATCATAAACAATATTCATATCTACCTATTCTCATATGTTCTAGAATATTCCACTACTCTAGAATATTCTCACATTCTCTACTATACATAAAAGAGTTTCTATCATCTTCTAGAATATTCCAGAGAACTCCATAATGTTCTCGAACCTTCTAGAATATTCTAGCTCATTCTATACTGTTTTAGAATAGTCTAGAATATTCTAGTAATATCTAGCTTTGGTTTAATTTATTGTTCACAGACACGCCCAAGGTTTTGAGGGACTGCAAGGAAATAACTTGATACGTAGTGGCTAATGCAGACAAACGTATGAAAAATTTCTGAAGTTATATTTACCATTTTACAGATTTACGACAAGAACAATAAATTGAGAGCTAATCTGCTATTATCCAAAACATGCAAAAATGATAATAATCTAAAATTAGCATTTATTCCCAAATCAACCAAAAAAATGCAGAGCATAAAAGGAGAAAAACAGAGGAAATAAAAAAGAAAAGGAGGAAAACATACATCCACAATGCTAGCAAGAGTCTTGGGAGTGAAGAGGAAAGACGATTCTTGTAGTAATAGTAATAAGAAAATACAACAACATTTCACCTTTGATACAGAAGGAAGATAGACGGCATTAACTATTATGCCTTGACAAAGAACGGATTTAAGGTCTACTAAGATATTTCTATTGTATACCGTGAAGGTAGCATATATCCAATTGAATAGTTGAGATGCTCGCGAGCTGGTTCGAACATTACTGTTATAAAAACATCTTTATCTTTGTTATTACAAAGTAACACGTCCTAATTCTGAAGGTATTTCTTGTGGGCGCATTTCTGACTGAAGCTGCACCTTGCTTAGACTTCAATGAGGAAAACCAACTTCTAATGAGGTTTTAATCTGATAGAAGTAGCAGAACTACCTTTTAATAACCATCTAGCACCCCTGACAAGTTCCTCCTTGACCATGAATAGAACAGCAGCAGCAAGAACACTTTGTACAATTTTTGTTCCCATCCCATTGCAGAATCAATGAAAGCCTTCATAGCGTACAGCGTCAAGTGTGCCTTTATAGTGATGTCTTTTATCCCCACCAACATCCTGCTTTGCCTGAAGTCTCGACTTGATAACCAGAAGAGGATACGTTACAACCGTAGCTCCAAGTTTTGCTACAGCTCCGAGTAGAAATATCTCCAAAGCAGTGACATCATTGGCACCTTTGTTGCTAGAGGCATGTCGTTTCCTGATCTTCTTCAGCAAGGTTTCATATAGCATAAATTATATGGAAGGATTGTTTACCATAAATAATGTTGGAAAAACACCATTCCAGAAACCCCAAACTCCAGCTTCACCGTGGACTTCTTGAATAGTGTGGCTTGTCCCATAGGGAGGAGGTTCAACCACAGCAGAGATTGCATCCTGTGATGTTACAGGTTTGGTGTGGTTATCTTTATCTTTTCTTGTATGAGTCTGCATGCGAGTAACAACTACCCATATGGGATTAGTCAGCAGCACGTTAACGCACCCAGATAAAGCAGCCACCAGTAATGAAGAGAACATTCCCACTGATCCATCACCAATTCCTTTTTTCTTACGTTCAAGTGCCTCAGTTTCTGCTCTATTCCTGAATATTTGGTAGAAACAATAATAAACACCCTGCGACGCAGCGGTACCAATTAACGACGGAGCTAACCCACGATATAGTCCATCCCATCCTTCTTGCTTTACAACCTGCAGATCAAGTAATCACAGGAAAAAAAATTAAAGCAAATAAAGTTAAAAACTGAAAAATGAAAAGCACATACCTGGAAAAATTGTTCGATAGTTCCAACCGTTTGCTTCATTTTCTTAGAATTTCTGTCTGTTTGCTGGCGAGTATTTACCTGACATCGGACAAGTCAAACAAGAAAAAAGCTGTACTAATTCTATTTTTGTAGATTAAAAATAAGAAGAAATATAATACAGAGTAGTAATATTGTTTGGAGAGGATAGGTGATGAGCTCAGCCATGATGCCGCCGCCGGCACCGGCGATGCCATCAAAGCATCAGACATAGCTTCCTACTTTGATTTCCAGTAAAATTGGAAAAGTCCAACAACAACAAAATAAAGGTTGAGCCGAAGAGAGTGGAAGAAAAAACGTGTAAGTAATGGAATATCTTTGATTTTGGAAGTAGCGGAAAATGGTAATTGGAATGTGAAATAACATGCGAATGGAGATTGGAGTGGACTAATCGCTATCAGTGTGATGAGTTCGGTTTTGTTTTGTTTCTGTTCCGTTCCAGAGAAAAAGGGTCACAATTGTCACGTTGGTGCTCGGTGTCATTGGCAATCTTTGATATTGTTGTGGTTGTATAATTAAGAGTGTGTGAATTGTTAAATATGATTAGACTTGCACTTACACCTTTGTATCTGAGTTGATTGTTTCTTTTTATTGCAAGCAATGCATATTTTGAATTATTAGAAATATTACATCTTAATTATGTTTCCAAAACAGATATGCTTACTGAAACTTACAATTGAGTTCGTGCGGCAAATCTTCTCGTGGGATTTCTTATCAACAACATTCTAAAGCTAAGAGGGGTTCCTGAAAAATTGTACACGTATTCGGTGATGGTATGGCTTTTGAATCTATTTACCTTTACCATTGGTACTCGCGGGAATTGTGAGCTTATCGTCTGCGCCATAATCCTTTGTATTATTATATGTCTAATGAAAGGTAAAATTTTCCAGTACCTTTTTATTTCTGATGAAGTAAGTTTCCAGTACCTTTTGTTTACTCCTAATATGGATATGTTGAGAATTAGTCCCCTATTTTTCTTTTCCATTGTTAGTTTACTCCTTTACTGTTACTTTCTCTCATGTTCTCTCTTTCATAATGGTCCCTGTCTCCTTCTTAGCCTGCTATAATTATCATGGGCCAATGTAAACGACGGCGAAGAGGAGACATATGGGAGGGGAAGTTTTAGACTACAAGCATCCTGATTTAGGTGATAACACTGGTAGAAAAGAAGGTGTTGTCATCAAATACCGGTCAAGATTGAGTCTTTTTCATCTCCCACTCCACCCTAGCATTAGTTGTATAATGCCCCAACTGACACTGAATGAGGTTTTAGCGAGCAGCCAATGTAAGCTGGATACTTATTTTTTTACCTTTAGAACTTATTTTATCTGATAAAGAGATGAAACAAGACTTGTCCTGAATCTGCCAGGGTTTCTTTTCATAGCTCTTATACAATTTGAAAAGCCTCTAGTTTGAAAGAAAAGTAGAAACCAAGAATGTTAACTCTGGAAATTTGTAGGGTTAAACAGATAACTCTTTTTAATGAGGGTCTTTTCAAGAATCCTCCGATAATTCGGGTAATTGTATTCTCATATGGGTTAGTGCCACTTGAATTGTGGCTTCATATTGTTTTTTTATAAGTGAAAATCTTCACGCTCTATTGACTTCGGTAGTATTTCGTGATCAGGTCGTTTAGTACAAGCTGCATTTTGGTATGAGCTTGTCGTCCACATGAGGATCTATCCAATAATTTATGCTCTTCCGATCATTTTAGTTCTTGATCCTCTGTTCTTCTAGTATAGTACAAAACGTGCTCTTATGAGTTGGAGTTCTAGAAAAAGCAAGTCACCTCAGACTTCCAGCTGTAAAAAGCTTATGGATCCTTATTGTATATGGAACTTTTTGATGAGCCTTTTTACCTGGAGGAGGATAATATTTGGGCTTATTTCTGGCGCTATGTTCTTTCTCCTTACCGATTTTTTCTTCTATTTATATGGATGGGAGTTCTTGCATGAAGCACTTCTCTATCATCTCACACGTACTGACTCAAGCCATAATTTTTCGATCTATTTCTATCACATATATCTGCACTATGAAAATGAGTTTTCAAGCTTGGAGAAGCTCGTCTCTTTTCTGCCTCAGATTATGGTGCAGCTAGTTCTTGTTTTTCGCTTTGCACAGGATTTTTCATTTTGTTTCTTTGTGCAGACTGTGGCGTTTGTAGCATTTAACAAGGTTTATCAGCAATCCTTGAATCTCTTTGGGTTGAGAATCAGCTAATAATAGCTTCACTTTCCATTAGCAAATATAATGTTCTTTTTTCTGCAGGTTATGACAGCTCAATTTACAATTGTCTACGGCATTTTTTTTGTACGCGGGATGGTTGAAATTTTCTTGGTTACATTTTACTTCTCATTTAGTTTTGATTTCATTTCCATCCCTTGCTAGAGTTAGTTAGGCAGCTAGAGGAGTGACGTCACATCCTTTTCATGTGCGTTACTTGCCTGTATATCTTTGTAAAACCAATATGATTGGTATGAATAAAGATATCTCTTTTGGCTGTTCTGTGTCATTGTTTTTTCATTTCTTGTTGCCTCGTTTTCTAGTGAGGTTCCTTGTAGCTCATTGAATTATTGGATTTCCATGTGATAAGAGATGAAGATCCTAGAGTTGTTGAAGTGTCCATGTGAAATACTGTATGTTGACGCCGCCAAATGCTACTATTGGGATAGCATGAGCAATGGCGTTGAATGAGGTTGATAAATGACTATCAGCATCTTTTTCTGTGGATGATTCATGCTATACAAATTTACAACATAATTTGAATATGTGGCTACTACGATTACTATTTCCATGGATATTACTACCATGGTGGTCGGCAGTTGTTAGGGGTGGGCGTTCGGATTGAAATTTCGGTTTGAATTTTAAATTTTCGGATTGACGAAATAAAAATCCAAATAAGTTCGGATTGGATCGGATTTTTTAAGTTTGGTTTCGGATTAATCAATTTGAATATTTAAAATTTTCATTTTAAACTACCTAAAAAGTCTCACCACAATCATCCAATTGAAATATTAAAACAACAAAATTATATACATACAAAATAAAAAACAAATTCAACAAAAATGTTAAACTATTGACATATGAATAATAAATTAAATATAAAGTATAAAAATTTCGAATTTTATGATATCCATAAATTTGAAATATCAAATCCATTAGGTCATCCAGTCATGCTAAATAATGACAACATTAACTTGTTTGGCAGCTAACTGTGCCTCAAGAAGGAAAAGTATTTACACTGAGAATTGTAGGGCTCTTTACCCAGAAGGGAGGCCATTTCAAAAATTCTCAACGGCCAAGGTAGAACCCAGGCCGAAGAGGGGGTTTGGAAATAGTTTTCAACCAGCAATAGACGCGCCTCGGTTAGAACCTCACTAGCTGCGTCATTGCCCCAAGCGCAAAGATAAATATCTCTACTTCTGCCATCCTTTTTTATAGTCCTCTTTCCTTGAATATTGTCTTAATATCTTCGATATGGGAGAGAAGTAAAATAACTGACTCACGCGTACCATACGGCAATCACATAAGAAAAGGTCTAGTAACTCATATGACTATTGTGAAAAAAGAAATTACTGGAAGTAGAAAAAGAAAAAGATAATAAATTACTGTATCCCTATTTATTTCTGAAACTCTAGAGTTAGAAATAATAGTCCCTTTCTATGTTGCATAGGCAAAGGCATAGCAACTCGAGCTCGATAAAACTTGGACACGACATGAAAATATTCACAACAAATTAATAGACATGTCACTGTTATGAACTTATGTTACAAAGAAACGAACATATTGTATGTGGATGCATGTCACAAATTTAAATATAAAATAACAAAACTTGATAAACTTGTCTCTGTTTAAACGAAAAGGATACAAACCATCACCGATAGGAGATCAAATGTTATCATTTTTTGGGGTCATCATACGTAGTTAGGAAAAATACTTACTCATATCGGATGTTTACGCCAAACTATATTAATTCATTATGGTTAATTAATTTAATTAGATGAGAATGCATATAATTTACCATGGTTAAATAATTAAAGACCATATGCAAAACACATATCATGTATTTATTGGTTTGGTGTAAACAACCGGTGCGAATAAGTTTTTACCTTAGTTAGCGTTATTGATCTGTATTTGTAAAATAATTTTAGATACAAAAATAATATAAATAGAAATGTAAAAGAAACAGAAATTAATCTAAGCCAACTAAATTCACAGTTTGTCGAAAAACTTAATCTCCCCCTAATACTTTAAACCCATTGTTCCAGCGAACACAAATGGGGGTAGCAATCACACTTACTTTATTTGTTTTGTAAGAAAACAATGCAAAAAAAAAAAGAAAAAAAAAAAAAAAGAGAGAGAGAGAGATATTTCCGTAGGAAAATCCATAGGAAATAACATGTATTTATAGCCAAAAAAAGTTAGGGATTACCAAAGAGTTGCAACTCTTTATTTTAAGACTGCAACTCAAAGTGGCTGTTTAAATTACCGTTGCAGAAACAACTAATTTGGATTAAAATAATAAAGGGTTATCTTAATATTAAAAAAATAATCTAAAAAATTAATTAATCAGTTATCTGATGACGGCACAAGGCTTGTCTTCTTCTCAACTCTTTAAGAGATAGAATTGAGCAATTATATATGTAACCATCAAAACTTTTTTTCTCCTCCAATATGTGACAATATCTCTTTATCAAAGAAAGAAATTCAAAATTTTTATTTTTTCCTCAATATTCCATTTACTCTATTTTAAGCTATTACAAGCTTAAACCCAACAGTTAAGTAAAAGTTATAGGAGGCAGTATATAACACTAAGCTAGCAGTGGTATCACGAGAATTAAAACCTATCTGCCATCATATTTGCCTTCCTATAAGTATGCTACATCATAGGCGAAGTTACAATTTGAACTTTGTGGGTTCGAAATTAAAATTATTTTAAGTTATTGAATTTTTAATTAATAATTTTTACATATTTATTGAATTTTTTAATACAAATACAAAATTTAAACAAAATTTTATTGGGTTACAACATTGTGGCTCTGCCCTAGTTACATGATAGGATCACCCAACAGCTAGAGCATTGAGCTGCAATCCTTTATTAGAGTAATAAAATGTGTGTTATTGTCAATTGTTAATATTAATAAATCACGAACATACTCAAAATATATGCATACATAGTGGGAGATGTAAATAATTACTCAGCCTAATTAACCGTAGGGATTTTATTCCCAACAATTTACGAAATAAACTAAACCAGACTTAAGCTTGAATTCATTAAGAGAGATTTGTTTCAGGAAATTTTCTTCTCCTTTTTGGTTTCTCTTTTCTCTTTTCTTAAAGGAAAATTTGATACTTGTTTGGTTTAATAAACCGAAACTATTATCCGCAACTTTAATTGTGAATTTCCTTTTCTCTGTCTTAATTTGGCTTATCTTTTTAAAAGATTTGTATTAATATATACCCCACTAAATGCGTATGCCAAGAGCTGCACAAACTTGGTTGAGATATATTATTTAAAACATTAAAAAATTAAAAGTACCAAAATTGACTAGTTATTCTAACTCTCCATTTGATGACTTGTTCAATATAATTTTGGTTACATTCCAGATGGCGAAAATGTTCCATTAAAAATTTGGCATTTCATAATTTTCCCTTTCTTATGTTGTAAATTTAAAAGCTTTTATATCCTTAGAGCTTTCTGCAGTTTTCTTTAACTATCCATTAGAATAACATAATTTAGAAAATGTAGGTCAAGGGACCAATTAGTCTAACGAGGCACAACAGGGAAATTAGTGCTTACTTTTAAAAATTACGTCTCTTTTTCTGCATACCCTTTAACTTTTCTGTCTTTTCTTTTTCTTCTGGTTGACCAAACAACTGAATTGAAATTAGACATGTTGAATAAAGGATGCAAAAGGTATATTTTCTCAAAGTAATAAACATGCAATATGCACCTTACTTTTTATTACTTCTAGTGTCTAATAAATAAATGAATAATGAGAATATGTGCTAAATTTGTTCGAAGTAATGCTTATCCTTCTTTTGAATTATTCAACCAAAATAGCTTACCAATTCAGACAAATCGTTGGCTTCAATATGCTTTGAATAAATCAGCCTGCTGGCAGCCTAGCATGGATCGTTTCTCTAATGCAATTTGCAGCATCGTTATCTCTAAAGAGGCTCTTTTATACTGTTTTCATGGAATAAATTTTAAACGCTAATGATATTTAAAAATTTTAAGACAAATACAGAAACTATTGAGTTCGTTCGAACCCGTATTCCACACTTTAATTTGGCTCCCCCCTAACGGTTGAGTTGTGATATAGGACTGATTAATGAATAATGATCAGTGAAGAATTCGCGTGAGCGTCCCGAACAACATGTGGAATATATTAGGAGATATTGTAAATATCTTTTGTGTATCTTTTTATTATTGGTAGAATATTCTCTCATTAATTGTACAATCCTATAGTTGGTAGGTTTTGATTTTCCTTCATTATTGTACAATCATATAGTTGGTAGGTTTTGATTTCCCTATACTCTATATTAAAGGTGTCAACCGGGCCGGGTTGACCCGGGACCGGCACGGACCGGCCCGGTCAAACCCGGCCCAGACCGGACCGGTTTATAGCGGGGGGGGGGGAGGGGGGGCTGGGTTAGGGGGAGGAAAGGGGTTAGGACGTTAGGCGATTCCGTCCAATTGACCCGGACCGGACCGGCCCGGGAAGGAAAATTCCGGGCGAACCGGTCAACCCGGACCGGTCCCAACGGTAAAAATTTTTTTTTAAAAAAAAAAAAAAATTTCTGAAAACGTGGGGCCCACCAGACCGTTGGCAACGGTCCAGCACCGTTGCCCAACGGGACTTTTTGCATTTTTGGCCAATTTTGAGTTTTTTTTTGTTTTTTTTAAATTACATTATTAACCCTTCTTAAAATCTATAAATACCCTCCCCTCTTCTTCATTTCCTCACTCAAAATTATCTATCTCTCTCTCAATTCTCAAATTAGCAAATATCAATCACTCTCTTCTCTTCAATTTTCAAGAATTCATATTCTACTTTCATAATTTTATTGTCTTTATTTTCCCGAATTTAATTTATCGTAATTTCTTATTTGGAAATCGGCATTCGAAGCTTGATTCTTGAAGTTCAAGTGTTCAACATTGAAATACTTGCTTGACGTTTGTTCGTGGTAACACCGGATTTGCGTAATCAAGTGCTCAATTTATTGTCGAATTCGGTGCACTCTCTCCAACTCTTTCTCTTATTTAATATTTTAATTGCATGTTTGATTTTAGCTTATATATTAATTTTTCCAATATGTTGAATGCTGCTAAAAGAGCGTGTAGAAAAGTTACTGGTAGGAGTGGAAGTGGAAGTAGTAAAAAAAGTCCTATAGCTTCTGGTAGTAATAGTAATAATGAACCAATAACACATGTTTCTGAATCATCGCCTAATTTGCAAGATGTAAATATTGATTATGAACAATTACACCAAGATTTCGGAATAGAAGATAACGAAATTGGAATAGAAGATGAGATACCACCTACACCTACTAGTGGAAATGTTGGTAGTATTGGAGTTGGAGTTGCTAGTGCAACAAGGGGTAGAAGACCACCAGTCGCTAAAACTTCTAAATCTAATCGTAGAAAAAGAAGTCCTGTTTGACAATTTTTTGATGAGATAGAAGATAGTGATAGAGTTAAGTGTAGACTTTGTAATGAAACGTTTAAACATTTGACCGGAGGTAATTTAGGGGGGACTGGCACACTTATTAGACATATGCAAAATTATCATCCTATAGAATGGGGAAATAATGGGGATGGAAGTGCAACAACACTTAACCCTACTACTGCAGGTCTCCTAAAATATGATAAAATGAGGGATCGAGAGGAATTAGCGAAAATGATTGCTTTGGGTTGTCTACCTTTTTCATTTGCTTCTTCCTCTTATCTTGTTACGTATATTCAAAGGATATACAATCCTATGTTTAAAGGTATCCCTAGAAGTACCTGTAGATCAGATATCTTTAGACTTCACAGCCAATATCAAACATACATACGTTATTTGTTTAGTCACCTTCCTTCTAGAGTATGTCTAACTTCTGATATTGGCCATGCTGTAAATGGAAATGATTATTTAACAATTACATGTCATTGGATAGATGACAATACTTGTATGCAAAAACGTATTATTGCTTTTAAATATGATGAAGATCAGAGTCATACTGCTGCATTTATTAGTAGTACAATTGTTGAAGTTGTCGAATTTTATAATCTAAACCAAAAAGTTTTGTGTATGTCTTTTGATAATGCTTCAAACAACAATGCTGCAGTTTCAATTTTAAAAATGAATTTACATCCACCTCTTGATGATATTTTTCATGTTAGATGTGCATGTCATGTTTACAATTTAATTGTTAAAAGTTGGCTCGATTTATTTTTACATGAGATTACTCTAGTTAGAAGAGCAGTTGGAGTAATTCAGGGAAATAATAGACAATCTAGAATAAGAGAATTTAAGAACAAGTGTATGCAATATAACCTTACACCTAGATTCATGCCCGACGAAGTAGTTACTAGATGGAATTATACGTATATATTTTTAAAATGTTGCTACAAATATAGATTTCCAATAACAGAAGTTGCTAATGCACATTGTACTGATCCTAGGCGTATGTTAACAACTGATACCTGGGAGGTCATTAGTGATGTGATTAAATTTTTACATAAATTTTATACTGCTACTGTTGTGTTTTCTGGGGCATATTACCCAACTATTACTTTGGCTTTAGTACATATAGCTGAAATTTCTTTGCTACTATATGAATTTAAGAAGAAAGATAGATATACGGATGCTGTTGCAAGTATGCAAGCAAAATTCAAAAAATATTTCTTTCCAATTTCTCCTGTTTACTTAATTGGTGCAGTTTTAAATCCTTCAATTAAAATGTCTGATTGTCAACAATTAATGAATGCTTTATACACTTATATGGAGATTGGGCCCACTGAAAGCCCAAATTTGTATGAATCTATGAACCAACTAAATGAACATTTATAATATCTATATACTTATTATGCAACTCAATGTGATAATGCTCGTGCTTCAACTGCTGCAAATCCCACTATGCAATGTAGCACTTCTAATGTAGTCGAAGATGATGATAAAGGCATTGATAGTTTTAATATTTTTTCAACTTTTTCTAACACTCAAAGTAGTAGCAGGAATATAGATGAACTTCAATTTTACTTGCAGAAGCAAAAGGAGCCTCGCACCAAGGAATTTTCACCGTTAGGCTGGTGGCATGAAAATTCAAAGCAATTTCCCGTTCTTTTCGCTATGGCGCGGGATGTCCTGAATGTCCCAATTTCCACTGTTGCATCCGAGAGTGCATTTAGCCAAGCAAGACAACAACTTGGAGACACACGGCACTCATTGGGAAGCAATGCTTTGGAAGTCTTAGTGTGTCTAAGAGATTGGATAAGATCTGAACGAAGAAATCAAGGAAAGGAAGATCTTGATAGCCCGGAAGACGAAGAACTTGGAGATATATTAACGCACGAAAACCCATCCGAATTTAACTCTCCAGAAGAAGGTCATTCGGTTCATATTAATTTTGAAGAACTTTCTATTGCAATGCAAACCATTTGATGTAAATTGTAAACTAATTATGATACATTTTAGTTTTGAAATTTTGAATTTAAGAAATAAAGTAGCACTTGCAATAAGTGCAATTTTTTCGCCATCTTTTGTTGTGTTCATTCAATTATTACAAAGTATTAATATAACTTAATATTTATACTATACGTAATTTCAAAAAAAAAAAAACCGGCCCGGCCCGGCCCGACCCGGATCAACCCAGCCCGTTAAGAACCCACCTCTAATTGAACCCGGACCGGACCGGCCCGGACCCGGACGGGTCAGAAAAATTGGACCCGGACCCGGCCCGGCCCACCCGTTGGTCACCCATACTCTATATATACCGTTGTAAGCAATATATTTTAATGAGAAGCCTCAAACCAATGAACTTCTTCCAAAACTATCTACATGGTATCAGACGCCAGTGGCTTATCGCCAAACAAATCCTAACTACATACTATCCGCCGCCGCCGTAGCTGCTCTCATCGGAGCCCGTCGCCGCCTTTAACGAGGTTCGGCCAACTTTGCCTACTCCTATGACACAACCAATATTTTATTTCACTCCAAAAATACAAGTGAAATAATACTAAATAGAGATGATACAAATGCCTTAAACAGATGAGAATGCAAATGAGAGGTGTGTTTAAATCCTAAACATTAGGCCTCCTTTTATAGGAAAAAATTCCCAAAACAAAAGTTAGCCCACTGGTATGAGACTAACAATTTTGCCAAATTTAACACCAATGACACCTATGAGAAGAGTGCAAAATTAAAATTATCACTACGAGAATTGAGAAAATATTGATCTTTTTTATGTTGCGTTTCTTAATTAATATCTCATGATTATCTATAATTATTTAGAACGTTTAAATGTTATGGATATCTACATATAATTCAAATAACTCAGATATTCAACATGGTTAATATCAAATATCAAAATGGAGTAAAAAAGCTAATTTTAAAAAAAATATTTTTAGATAGCCAACTAAAAAGTTTTGAATTAAGAATAATATTTTCAATTACATTGTTATAAAATAATTATTATTGAAAAATAATATTTTAGAAACTGAAATTTTAAGAAAGAAATATTTTTAAGAGATATCAACACACCAAATAAGAGTTCAAGTAGTAGTAAAGGAGTTAAGTCTTATCAAAAGAGTCACTCGTTGTTTCAACATTCGATTGTTTTGCCATAAATATGAGTTGTTACTTTGCTTCCTAACTATTTTTAGGATCTAATGACACCGACAAGAATGGTATCGAAAAAGAAAATAGAATAAATGTTTAACTTTTTCGTGTAGCTAATATTCAATGATTATCTATATTTACTGAGAAAGTGTAAAATTTAAAATTATTTACATACAATCCAAATAACTTAAAATATTTGACATAATTAGTATTCGCGCATTCCTACGGGTACAACTACTAGTTGGAAATGAAAAGTTTAAAGTTGAATTGTTTTTAAATTTAAAAATAAGTTATTTGTTATATTAAACTAATAAAGAAAATATATCATTTAGATTGAAACGGAAGAAATATTAATTTTTCTCCTGATATGATAAGTCTAACCAAACTTGGCTAGCTGGCTGCTGGCACGTAAAACGTTCCCTGGCTATTTTATTTTTGGTTTTTCAAGGTTATGTAGGTAGGGGCGTGCATTCGATTTATCGATTTGATTTTGACCCTTATCGATAATTATTTATCGATTATCGATTTGAACATATGCTTATCGTTATCGTTTCAATAAGGTTTCGATTTTTTTGATTTTGATTTATCGATTTTTGGGGCTTATCGATTCAGTTATCGATTACACCAATAAGAAATTTTTCGGGATTCCACAAAAAGTATGGACAAAAAGAAGCTAAAATAAGAAGAGCATCGTTTATAACTTAAAATATTGTGTCAACAAGCACATGAAACGAAATTAAAGTAAGGGATCAAATGTATGCCACCAACACTGCAACGGTATAAAAAAAATAAAATATATCATCACGGCTAATTTTATTTTCCATTAATTTGAACTTTATTCCCTTGAGCTTTAAATATGACCATTCCTTATATGTGGTAGAGGAAATAGTAGCGCTAGGGACTTAGGGTAGAGGACATGGTATTATAAAATAAGGGTAAAAAAATTGAAATTTTTTTTTTAAAAAATAATTGATAAAATTAGAAAATAGTGTATGTTATCGGTTTATTGGGAAAAGGACAGAATCGAAATCGAAATCGATAACTCGATAAGGAAAATTTTGAAATCGAAATCGAAATTGATAAATCGATAACGATATCGATAAATCGATAACAAATAATCGATTCAATTTATCGATAAACCGATTCGAATACACACCCCTATATGTAGGTAGTAAAATAAAAAAGAAAAAGAACAAAAAAATATTCAAAGTGTTATGAAATAATATAAAAGACAAGAACAATAATGCAAGAACAAGAGCAATAGAGAGAAGAGTAGAGAGAGTTCTTCTTATTGATACTTAGAGAATGTTAGGAGTGTCTTACAATGGTAGAAGACCCCTTTATTTATAGGGAGGGGGATGATTTATCTACCAAGAATAGAACTCTAGAATCTCTCTAATTATAGACATTCACCTTAAATAGGAGATTTCATAACACTCCCCCTTGAATGTCTATTCAACAATGTGCCTCGTTAAAACCTTAAAACCAAAACCCAATGGGAAAAATTAAAGAAAGGAAAAAGAGTACACATGTTTGAATATGCGCCTTTTGGTTGCCTCATTAAAAACCTTGCAAGAAAAACCCGGTGGGACAAAACCTTGTAAGGGAAAAAGAGTGCAACGCGCATTAACTCCCCCTAATGAGTACATCAATTTATATCCTTGAGCATTTGCATTCCAATCTTGTGCATCATCTTCAAAACGATCTTTGGTAGACGTTTGACAAATCAACCATATTGACTTGAATAAATATTCCGTACCTTGAAATCATCATTCTTGATAGATATGAACATCTTCATATAATGTCGTGGAATAACTCTTCAATATCTCCATAGATGCATTCTCAATGCCACCATGCTTATAGTTATAGCAAGATACATATGTACACAAATTGTACTTAGGATGTGGTACTTCAGGACCAAGAATTGCATATGCTTCAAGCAACTTAAATCTTTCAAGTTAAGTCATATAAGCCATATAATAGACTTTAGATGCATATCAAGTTTTCCATGTCATGCTAGACAAATAAGATATCGAAAACTGACTATACATACCTTTGACTTTTATACTTTCAAGCATTTGAACTATAGGTTCAAAACTACATGTCTTTCATATGGAATCAATTCTTCTTGAATTGTATCTCTTCCATTTAGTTACTTTCTTTGGGTCAGCAAATGCGTATAGCATGCTTTGCAATATGTTGCAATTGAATTATCCCTTTTATGAACTTCAGGTTCATATCATGATATTCGGGGATATACATATACAAATGATAATTTATCCCATGTAACCTTTTCTCAAGCGTTTATCATGTCTCCCCCCTCATGTTAGTAAAGCTAACTTGTTTCCTCAACTTTGGGAAATCATCTTTGTGCATTATCATGTCAATATACACAACACATTAATAATAAGATGAAATTATTTGGTTCCTGACCTTGAACCACTTGTGAGGGGAGAATATAATCTCGTATACAACTTATATCAAACTGATATATATAACTTTGTTCTCATAAGAAACAGTTTAGCTATTAAGTGGAAGCACTCAATAATTATCTTGCTAAACCAACTTTGATATAAACCAACTTATCAAGATGAACTATCTTGAGTAGAAAATCTGGAAATTATGCTCGAAGTTAGATTACTGAGCGATTTACCTCGCAAGCACCGGCCAGGCTGCGGGTCAATAACAATTGCGCATGTAACCATGTCATAGATGCATCATATGTGGTATACATGGCAGGTGAATGGGCCCATATTCACCTTTGATATTTCCAGAATTTATGGGCTTCAACCCAAACTCTTTAGTTGGTCAGTTCATTAATGAGAACAAGTGAGACAAGAGAATTCGTAAATGTTGGAAACACGTTTCAAATGCAATATACTAAACGTGTGTTCTTTTGTAGGTTTTGATGAATGTCAAACAAAGCAAAAAGCGATATATAGCAGTACTCAAGGACAAGCACAAAATGGATGCATTACAAGAAGCTCAAGACAAAGTCTAGAAATGTTATAATTGAGTCAATATTAATTGTGATCTTGATTCCTCAACTTGGCTCATAACATGGCTTCTCTACTAAAATTATTTTTCCAAAATCATGCATATTTAAATTAAGTGTCAAATGATTTTAAACTATGCATATTTACATTTGTTAAAATGTTTTCCAAGCATGCCTCAAAAATCTGGGCTAAGATAATCGATTATGTACTTATGATAATCGAGTATCTCTAAGCCAAGACTGCATGACAATCGATTGTGAATTAATGATAATCGATTGTGAGTAAGTCAGTTAACATCAGGTTTTTGCAAACTGCATAACAATCGATTGTGTACTTATGATAATCGATTGTTAACTGAGGCAAAGTTTTCAAAACTCATAAAAATCGATTATGAACTAATGGTAATCGATTAGAATGAGAAAAATGTCTCCCAGTGATTTTAAATAAAATGATAATCGATTGTGGCTTTTGATAATCGATTATATCTGAGACAGAGAGTTTTGAAATTAATTAATAATCGATTATTCCATTTGATAATCGATTGTTGAAGCTGACCGTTGTCATATATTTTCAATTACCGTCAGGTAATCGATTGTTGATATTTAACAATCGATGTTTTGCGTAAAATCTGGAAAAGATTTTCTGAACGTTGTTAAAATAATCGATTGTTGATTTCCGGACAATCGATGTTTTATGCCAAAAATTGGAAAGGATTTCTTAACGTTATAAATAATCGATTATTGATTTGAAGTAATCGATTGTTGGCGTAAAATCTGGGATTGAATTTTTGATCTGATAGGCAAACAATCGATTGTTTAGTCTTGACAATCGATTGTCACTGAGTAATTTGAGCAATCCTTAATTGGCAATTAGACAACGGTAAGACTGAGTTCTTCACCTATAAATACAGCTTCAACTCAGTGTTTTCACAACAACAACATATACACTTTGAGTATTTTCATTGCTAAAAGCTTTCTTACATTGATCATCATTTTCCATTCATCCATAAAGCTTTTTGAAGAGCCATTCTATTGAGCTAAGTTGTTGTGATCTTGAGCGTACTATTTCTACTCATATCTACTCATTAAGGAGTGCTTTGTAAAGTGAGTGTGTTTTGTGTTTGTAAGAGAATTGCGATTCTCGTTTGTTGAGGAACTTGTGATTCCTCGGTTGAAGTCTTTGGGATTGTTATCCCCGAGCAGTTGAAGTCTTTGGGATTGTTATCCCCGAGCAGTTGAAGTCTTTAGGATTGTTATCCCCGAGCAGTTGAAGTCTTTGGGATTGTTATCCCCGAGCAGTTGAAGTCTTTGGGATTGTTATCCCCGAGCAGTTGAAGTCTTTGGGATTGTTATCCCCGAGCAATTGAAGTCTTTGGGATTGGTATCCCCGAGCAATTGAAGTCTTTGGGATTGTGATCCCCGAGCACCTGGGTGAGGCTTGTGTCCTCAGCTGTAACGGTTTGTTAAGCACCCGTAAGCTTGACAAGTTTAGTGGAAATCTCGAGAGAGTCTCTCGGGGACTGGACTAACCACGTTTGTGGCCAACCAGGATACATCATTGTGTAAGTTTATTCTACTGCACTTGTTTTAATTTCTGCAAAGTTTTTAAATTCCGCACTAAAACGCTTAATATTTTTAAAACGCTATTCACCCCCCCCCTCTAGCGTAAAGCGTATTGTCCAACAATTGGTATCAGAGCCATACTCTCTGAAAGACTTAACCGTTTGAGAGAATCTTTCCATGGCTTCTACTCTAGACTCTTTTGCAGGTATTGATGAAGGACAGTGCCCCACAAGACCTCCTTTGTTTAACGGGACTAATTATTCATATTGGAAAGAAAGGATGCAGATATTCGTCAGATCAAACAGCCCTTACTTGTGGAAGGTGTACACCAAAGGAAATGAGGTTCCTGTCAAAAAGGTGGAAGAAGAATGGGTGCCAAAATCAGAAGAGGAATTCAACGCCGAGGATAATCGAATGGTCCAAAATAATTTTAAAGCTATTAATTTATTACTTTGTGCTGTTAATGCTAATGATTACAGGAAAATCTCCTGCTGCAAAACAGCAAAAGAAATGTGGGACAAGCTTGAGGTCACTTACGAAGGGACTGACCAGGTAAGAGAAGCTAAAATTGACTTTTTAACTCATGCTTACGAATTGTTCCATATGAAGGAAGGCGAAAAGGTAGACGAGATGTTTGAGCGGTTCTCATCAATAGTGAATGATCTCCACGCGCTCAAGAAGACGTTCACAGACAAAGAACTAGTTCGAAAAATCCTTAGGAGTCTAACACCGGCATGGCGATCAAAGGCCGATGCGATTCAAGAGTCAATTGGAATCACGAACGTCACCATAGACGCTCTTAGAGGTAATCTTAAGACTTATGAATCCACTATTCTTAACCCTGTTATTGATGAACAAAGAAGGCAAAAGATTGCTCTAAAGGCGAGCACAAGTCAATCACCAATTGAAGAGGATGGAGATAGCGAATTCGGACTCATCATCAAAAAGTTCCAAAAATTCATGCGAAAAGAATATGACCGCAAAGGGAAAAAGCAAGGTGAGCAAGTTAAATGTTATGAATGTGGTGAAACTGGGCATATCAAAACAAACTGCCCAAATCTTAAAAAGGAGAAGAAACTCTTCAAGAAGCAACGAGCATACATATCTTGGGGAGGAGATTCCGGAGACGAATCCAGTGAAGAAGAAAATGAAGAAGCGGCAAATCTCTGCCTCATGACACAGGAAGAAAATCAAAGTGAGGTAAGTCAAATCTCTTCTCAAAATTTTTATACTCTTGATGACATGAGAAATGCCTTTGATGAACTGTATGCTGAATTTCTCAAAGTTACAAAAACCGTCACTAGTTTAAGAGAAAGTGCTTCTCTAAAAGAACAAGATTTTCAAAAACAGTTTTCATTAAAAGAAAAAGAATTAGAAAAATTGGTTTTGGAAAATGAGAAGCTACTAGATCAAAACAAGTTTTATGGGAAAAGAAGTTCTGACAAGCCCGAGAGTTCTACAAAAAATTGTGCTTCTTGTGTAGACCTTAAGAATGAAGTAGGTAGATTAAAAGGCACACTAGATAAATTCAACTCCTCTCATAAAAACTTGAATGTGGTGCTTGATAACTTGAAATCAACCAAGCATGGAATAGGCTTCATAAATGAAGAAGAGGTTGATGCAAAAACCCAACCACCTAGAGCTCAATCTAGGATTAATAACAAAAATGCCTTTCCTAAAACAAACATGCATGCTAGACAAAATATTAGGAGACCTAGACATGACCTTCCGCCTAGCAATCGTCACCATAGACATGATGCATATTTTAGGCACAACAGTGATCATGCTAGAAGATCCCGAAATGTTCAACCTAGAAATGATTATGGTGCTCAAATTAGGAGAAATGAAAATAGAGTAAACAATGTGCATTATTCTAGCTACTATGAGCCTAGACGCATGCATAATCCAAATGTGACATGTCATTATTGTAGACGAATTGGTCATATTGCTCCCGCATGCTTTACTAGACATAGACATGCTACTCAAACATATCATTATAGTATGCATAACCCTCAAGGACCCAAAATGGCATGGGTAGCAAAAGAGCATTGATTTGTTTTGCAGGTGTGCTTGAAGGAATCAAGTGTAGTGGATACTCCAAACACTTGACGGGAGACGAATTCAAAATTCCTTCAATTAAAGCACAAAGAAGGAGGAAGAGACGGAAAAGTCGATTTAGGCATTTTTTTCAAAATCGGAAGTATTTTCGAAAAATTTAAAAGACAAAATACAAGGAAGACAAAGGCAAAATTGTGGAAGAAGCTTCTTAAATTGAAGAATGAGCCAAAAGACCAAAATGAACGGAGGATGTTCAAAATCAGGTAATTGGCAAAGTCGAAGGGAAGGTAAGTACCCTAAACCCTCTTAAGAACATCCTAGGATAAAATTCTTAAGAGTTCACATTTTTTCACCCGACTACACTAGTTTCAAAGTTATTATTTCATTTATAGATTACTGACTTGAGCGTCGGAGATGTTTAATTCTATTTTGCAGGTATCCCCCAAAAGGTAAGAGGAAAGTATAAATTGTCTTGATACAAGAAAAATCGATCATAATCGATTATTTATGCTTCCAATCGATTATCAGTATCAATAATCGATTATTTGTTGATTCAATTCTTTTTGTCATGAAATCTTGTTGAATGTTTACATTGCTTGATAGAATTAAGTCTCATCATTTTAGCATCCCCCTTCCAAACAATCGATTATTTGTTCTGCCAATCGATTATTTGCCAAAATCCAAACTCTCTGTGAGTGAAATAATCGATTACTATATATTGACAATCGATTATCTGTTTTAAACTTATGTTACCGTTTTGGCTCTACAATCGATTCCTGTCAGGTCATAAATATGAAAATCAATCGACTATCATTTTCAAATTTTTTACCGTTCTGGCGTGTAATCGATGTGTCAGATCATTTTCATTAATGACAATCGATTATTCTATTCAAACAATCGATTATTGAACGGTCAATGAATTTATTTTTTACCGTTTCAGACTTCAAAGCTCTTCAAATCTCTTCAAATCTTTTCAAATAAGTGTAAGATTCATTCCTTCTCTATATATAGGCTGCACATATGCTCTTGTATACTCACTCAAGCCTCCCAAGCATCAAATTATCTTGTTGTCTTTGAAAAATCCTAGCACATCTTTTTCAAAAATGTCAAGCCGCAACTCCAAACGTGCTCGTTCCAAACAAGGTGCTTCTTCTTCTCGCCATCCATATCAAGATGGATCGGTTCTATTCTTTGAATCCGATGAAGAGCTCACCCGTTTCTTAACCAAATTTGAGAAACGCCTTATTCTCCCTCCTCGCTTTTCAACAAACGCTCTTGTTGCACCATTCATTCCAGCCGCGAATATGCTAAGAGAGTGCCAACTTTTCAATTTCCTACTCCTTACTCACCCCTACTACAACATTACGTTGGTTGAAGCTTTTTACTCCAACCTTCACAAAGATGATGAGGGTGAACTCGTTACCAATGTTAACGGCATTTCCATTCTAATTTCTGAAGATAACCTCCACCTCATTGCCGGCATTCCGCATGATGGTGAAGACATCTACCAGTACATAAATGATGCCGGGGACATGATTGATGAAGCTAATCTCTTCCGCCAAGCCGGAGTCACCTATGATGAGTCTTCTTCCCGTCGTCCCACCATAAAGGGTATGGACCCGAATTATCGTTTCATTCTCTATTTCATCACTCGTGTTCTCAAACCCCGTAAACTAAATCACACCACCATTTCCCAAGAGGATGCCAAATTTCTTCATGCCATTATCACCGGTGTTAAAATCAATTGGTGCAAGCTTATTCAATCTCATATGTTCAATGCCACCAGAGATGACATACCTCTCCCCTATGCCCTCTTAATAATGAAATTTCTTGAAGCTTCCGGGGTCAATATTGCTAATGGTCCTCTCAAAAAGAGCACCAAAATCTGGGAAATTTCGGAGTCTTCCTTTCATCATGATGGTGATCATGCTCCCGCTCCTCCTCAAAATCGACAAGCCCGTCGTGCTCATCCTCCTCAGGAGCCTACCCTCCGGACTATCTCTGACCAAATTACTCAATTAACCCGTGAGGTCCATGGTTACTTTGATCACGTGCATTATGCCTATGCTCAGGTGGTGCCATATCAAGCGCCTCCCAATGATGATGAAGGGGATGGGGGTGATGAATGATGAAATTGTTGTTTTTGATGATGTGAAATTGTTGTTTCTGATTTGTCTTTCCTTGGTTGGTTAGTTGTTGTTCGTTTTATTGTGTTTGGCTCCACCCATGTAATGTTATTTTCCAATAAATAAACTTTTGTTTATTTCATATGTTTTTTTTTTTTTTTTTTTTTTTTTTTTTTGCATATTCTTCCCTTGTATATATTTTTGCTAATGGCAAAAGGGGGAAGAAACGGGATATCAAGAAGTATGCTATATCACTCTCAACTTCATTCATGCTTAAAGTGAGGGGGAACATGAAATGAGGGGGAACATCAAATTGCATACTTTACACTTGTCTTGGATTATCAAAATAATTATTGCATATATCCCGCTTATGTTTGCCATTATCAAAAAGGGGGAAATTGTTGGAAACACGTTTCAAATGCAATATACTAAACGTGTGTTCTTTTGTAGGTTTTGATGAATGTCAAACAAAGCAAAAAGCGATATATAGCAGTACTCAAGGACAAGCACAAAATGGATGCATTACAAGAAGCTCAAGACAAAGTCTAGAAATGTTATAATTGAGTCAATATTAATTGTGATCTTGATTCCTCAACTTGGCTCATAACATGGCTTCTCTACTAAAATTATTTTTCCAAAATCATGCATATTTAAATTAAGTGTCAAATGATTTTAAACTATGCATATTTACATTTGTTAAAATGTTTTCCAAGCATGCCTCAAAAATCTGGGCTAAGATAATCGATTATGTACTTATGATAATCGAGTATCTCTAAGCCAAGACTGCATGACAATCGATTGTGAATTAATGATAATCGATTGTGAGTAAGTCAGTTAACATCAGGTTTTTGCAAACTGCATAACAATCGATTGTGTACTTATGATAATCGATTGTTAACTGAGGCAAAGTTTTCAAAACTCATAAAAATCGATTATGAACTAATGGTAATCGATTAGAATGAGAAAAATGTCTCCCAGTGATTTTAAATAAAATGATAATCGATTGTGGCTTTTGATAATCGATTATATCTGAGACAGAGAGTTTTGAAATTAATTAATAATCGATTATTCCATTTGATAATCGATTGTTGAAGCTGACCGTTGTCATATATTTTCAATTACCGTCAGGTAATCGATTGTTGATATTTAACAATCGATGTTTTGCGTAAAATCTGGAAAAGATTTTCTGAACGTTGTTAAAATAATCGATTGTTGATTTCCGGACAATCGATGTTTTATGCCAAAAATTGGAAAGGATTTCTTAACGTTATAAATAATCGATTATTAATTTGAAGTAATCGATTGTTGGCATAAAATCTGGGATTGAATTTTTGATCTGATAGGCAAACAATCGATTGTTTAGTATTGACAATCGATTGTCACTGAGTAATTTGAGCAATCCTTAATTGGCAATTAGACAACGGTAAGACTGAGTTCTTCACCTATAAATACAGCTTCAACTCAGTGTTTTCACAACAACAACATATACACTTTGAGTATTTTCATTGCTAAAAGCTTTCTTACATTGATCATCATTTTCCATTCATCCATAAAGCTTTTTGAAGAGCCATTCTATTGAGCTAAGTTGTTGTGATCTTGAGCGTACTATTTCTACTCATATCTACTCATTAAGGAGTGCTTTGTAAAGTGAGTGTGTTTTGTGTTTGTAAGAGAATTGCGATTCTCGTTTGTTGAGGAACTTGTGATTCCTCGGTTGAAGTCTTTGGGATTGTTATCCCCGAGCAGTTGAAGTCTTTGGGATTGTTATCCCCGAGCAGTTGAAGTCTTTGGGATTGTTATCCCCGAGCAGTTGAAGTCTTTGGGATTGTTATCCCCGAGCAGTTGAAGTCTTTGGGATTGTTATCCCCGAGCAGTTGAAGTCTTTGGGATTGTTATCCCCGAGCAATTGAAGTCTTTGGGATTGGTATCCCCGAGCATTTGAAGTCTTTGGGATTGTGATCCCCGAGCACCTGGGTGAGGCTTGTGTCCTCAGCTGTAACGGTTTGTTAAGCACCCGTAAGCTTGACAAGTTTAGTGGAAATCTCGAGAGAGTCTCTCGGGGACTGGACTAACCATGTTTGTGGCCAACCAGGATACATCATTGTGTAAGTTTATTCTACTGCACTTGTTTTAATTTCTGCAAAGTTTTTAAATTCCGCACTAAAACGCTTAATATTTTTAAAACGCTATTCACCCCCCCCCCTCTAGCGTAAAGCGTATTGTCCAACAGTAAAGAACTTTCTAGTTCTTTGATATTCACCTATGTGAATTTGCACATCATACTTAAAATGAGATGGCTAACACGAATGCCAACTGAATAAATTATCAATATGGTAAACTTCAAATTTACACCATGACATGTGCACTTATCAATAAACTTCAGGTTTATTATGACATGGGTTTTATACCAATAGATATCCACTTTATTGTGGCATTCTTTCGTTTGTGTAGTACAAACTGGAGAACAAAGCGGGTAGCTTTTCATATACAAATTACCCCGCTTCAAGTTGTAGTAGTAGGAGATATCAAAGCCTTCCTTTATTTATAGTCTCAATATAATCAATCGCTTTCGCGTGTTCTTTAAAAACTGAATAAGTTTCTTTGAGACTTACTACAGAACAATACTCAATTGTGTTTCTCCAACATAGTAATAATTGGCTCTTCTAGAGCTCTCAATTAATTTTGTACTACCACAGATTCATCAACATCCATGTGGTGAATATCTTTCTTAAAGAGAAAGTTATACCATTATGGTCATGTCAAACTTATATGCAAGATATGTTTCTTGCATTATCGTTGTCCTTTAATAGTCATATTTCCAAAATACTTTGGCGTACAATAGGTACGTGACCAACGATCATTCATGCCATATATCATCTCAAACCTCCTTCTAAGGGTGAGTGTGGTATATTTAATACCAATTTCATGTTCATATTCTTCCAATAATGAATATGTATTCGTGAATCAAATGTTGTCACATTCACTTCGAGGATATGTGATTTTGTTATCCTTTTCAAATCTATAAATGCGTCAGGCATTTGATTTGCTATTCTTTGCAAATGGATAATCTTTTGTGCCTCTTTCTCACAAATAGAGGTGTGTGGATCAAGATGAGATAATGATGCATTTTTCCACAAAATTTCCCGTTTGGTTTCACCAACTTCTCCCCCTAATTTTGGGAAAAGTGTCTCATCAAATTGACAGTCTGCAAATCATGCAGTGAACAAATCTCCTGTCAATGTTTCGAGGTAGCGAATAATGGAGGGCGATTCAACCTCAACATATATTCCTAACCTTCTTTGCAGACCAATTTTGGTGCGGGATGGCGGTGCTAAAGGCACATATACTGCGCATCCAAAAATTCGTAAATGGGATATATTGGGTCCATGACCCAAAACCAATTGCAACGGGGAATATTTGTGTCAATTCGTCAGTCAGAGACGAACTAGCATTGCTGTATGTAAAATGGCATGTCCCCAAACCGAAGTGGGCAGCCGACAAACTAAAATGCTGCATGCAAAATGGCATGAACCCAAACCAAAGTGGGCAGCCGACGAACTAGCATTGCTGCATGCAAAATGGCGTGAACCCAAACCGAAATGGGCAGCCTCGTTTTCATGAAGAATTCAAGATTATTCTCATCTATTGTCTCAATATGATATCCATTTTGAATGATATCTTTAAAACTCAACAAGTTCCTTTTAGACTTGGAGGAGAACATTGCGATTGATATCATTAAAACTCAACAAGTTCTTCTTAGACTTGGAGGAGAATATTGCATTCTCTAAGATAAACGTCATGCCTTTGGGCAGAGTTACAGTTGCTCTTCCGGAGCCTTCAATCAATTTAATTCCCATGGTTTGATATACAAAAGAAATACACGAACATAAGAATAAACAAGTTCAATTCGTTTGTGTCACATAATATTTTCAAAATCTACTGATGTCATTGACTAAAATAAATCAGATAGTCGATTATATGTTTTCCATAATCGATTACTATGCAGTTTGAAAATTTCAGTTTAAGCATTTTCTTCAAACAATCGATTGTTAAACACAAACAATCGATTGTTGAACATTGACAATCGATTGTTAAACACACACAATCGATTAGAACATTGACAATCGATTGTTAAACACACACAATTGATTATTTGCTATTTTGAAAAACTTCAGATCACACTGTCTTAAGACAATCGATTGTTAAATATAGACAATCGATTGTTGGCTTATTTTGAAAAATTCCAGAGCACACTGTCTTAAGACAATCGATTGTTATGCATAGACAATCGATTGTTGGCTATTTTGAAAAATTCCAGAGCACACTGTCTTAAGACAATCGATTGTTATGCATAGACAATCGATTGTTGACTATTTTGAAAAATTTCAGATTACACTGTCTTAACGACAATCGATTGTTAGACATAGACAATCGATTGTGGATGATTTTTGAAAAATTCCAGATTACACTGTTTTAAAGACAATCGATTGTTAAACATAGACAATCGATTGTTGACTGTTTTTGAAAAATTCCAGAACACACTGTTTTAAAGACAATCGATTGTTAATCATCGACAATCGATTGTTGACTGTTTTTGTAAAATTCCAGATCACACTGTTTTAAAGACAATCGATTGTTGATCATTGGCAATCGATTGTTTTGCAGTTTTTATGCGAAATATGAGATAACCGACTAGTTTTTCAGGTTAGTCGATTACCTCTACTGGAAAGTAAAAATATTATTGATATTTGAGCATATTGATACATTCTAAAGAACTAATACTAACATTATATCATGAACTAACTAATACGAGCTAATACTAATGGCTATTAGTTTATTCATTCACTAATACAAACAAGTAGAATAAAATCAAATAGCTCCATCTTCTTTCATCACGGATCCATCACCGATTAGGTGGTCTATCTTCCCCTCGGGTTGCTCAAAGAAGTCTGCCACATCCAAGTGGGTGATGTCAAAGTTGTCGTCAAAGACAAAATTCGTTTCAGGGCGTTTACTCTTTCGAGATGCTTGATAAAGGTCAACCAAATGTCATGGTATACGGCAAGCCTTTGACCAGTGCCCGTTTCCACCGCAACGATAATATATAGTTTATAAACTATTTGCTTTTGGATTCTTATCGTATCGTGCTTGTGGCAGAGTGACCAACTTCAGGTTGTCATATCTCTTCTTTAAGCCATTCCACAAGATAGGTGGATCTTTGACGGTGAGATATTCAATCTTCAAACCTTCATCAAGGTGATGGCGCAAGAAAATCAAGGCCTTAGCATAGTTTCAAACCTTCATCAAGGTGATGGCGCAAGAAAATCAAGGCCTTAGCATAGTTTCAAACCTTCATCAAGGTGATGGCGCAAGAAAATCAAGGCCTTAGCATAGTTTTGGGTGGATGCATTTTTCTGTCTTTAATGGCGTCTCCAAGACCCATAGCATCTAAGTGGATTTCAACATCCAACACCCATGTCATATAGTTCTTGCCCGAAATTTCAAGGGCAACGAACTTTCTTTTCATAATGTCAGACATAAAACAAATTTACATCAAGAGCGTGTTTATACTTACGGGCTCTATTACAATTATCACATTCACTTCAGGGAATGGATCAAAATCATGTGCTTTACACAATCTCATGTCAAATATTACTTTCATAAAGTGAAAGATTATTTTGAGAATCCTTATTGTTCTCATTACCACAATAATTGACGATTATAACTTCGTCTATTGCCATGTCCACATCTATTGATACCTTTACGGTAATTAGTCTTCTTTCAGACTTATCACATACTGCTACCACATTCTCTAAAGGGAATGGAGCAAATTCAATTGGACGGAATTCTTTGCCACGTCCACATTCATTGATACCTTCATGGTAATATTTTAGTCTTCTTTCAGACTTATCATATACTGCTTCCACATTCTCTAAAGGGAATGGAGCAAATTCAATGGGACGGATTTTTAATTCTTTGCCCACAATCATACATGAATTTAATCATGGCAGGGCATAGAGATTTAACCACTTCATGTGGTTATAATTTCTTACAAACTCCATTAGAGTTATAATCAAACTTTGTTTGTATATTAAATCAAATCGTAGAATTTCAAGAATTTGAAAGGGAAAAGTAAATTACTTACCTTTAAGGTATACCAATTATATTTTCAATGTTTTCTTCCTTTTCTCCACTGATGCAGACGACGGCGGCTCCGATGCGGAGAAATTGACGGCGGCTTAATCTTCTTAAAGAGCTTCTTGAGACGGTAGAGTCTTGTGCTGATAACGTGTTATGAAATAATATAAAAGACAAGAACAATAATGCAAGAACAAGAGCAATAGAGAGAAGAGTAGAGAGAGTTCTTCTTATTGATACTTAAAGAATGTTAGGAGTGTCTTACAATGGTAGAAGACCCCTTTATTTATAGGGAGGAGAATGATTTATCTACCAAGAATAGAACTCTAGAATCTCTCTAATTATAGATATTCGCCTTAAATAGGAGATTTCATAACACAAAGAAATAATATATAGGGTCCAGATCTGCAGTGAAATTAAAGATAAAGACCCATATAATTGATCCATGATCCAAAAGAAAGGGTCCCACGAGGGATCCAGTAGATCACGGGGGAGTGTCTGAGTAATAACACAAAGGAAACAAATTCGGTCCCACCTTCAAAACCGAAGATCCTTACGAATATTCCCTTAATATTCCTCTCCTCCCACCCCTCCAAAATGGATAACATTTCTCTTTACCTTCCCTTAAAAGCCACCGCCCATCTTCTTCTTCCTCGTCATCACTATATAAAGCCTTCATTTTTTCCTCCAACTTCCTCCTCATCTTGACGTTGCGTTTTGCAAGTTATCCGAAATTCGATAACCATGTTTTCAGAAGTTGAACAAGAACAGCTTATTGAGAAACTTGAAATCTTCAAAATCCAAGGCAGAGATAAACGTGGCCGGAAAACCTTGCGCATCATCGGCAAATTCTTTCCTGGTACATAAATTTTATAGATCTTTTATATTTCATTTTTCTGATTTTTCCTGTTGAATTTTTGGCCTAAAATATCGTTTTTGTTTTTATTTTGGGGCTAATCAGCTAGGAATCTGAGCGTTGAAGTGGTGAAGAAGTATTTAGCGGAGAAGATCTTTCCAGAACTTGAGAAACGGCCGTTTGCCGTGGTGTATGTTCACACCGATGTGGAAAAAAGCGAGAACTTTCCTGGAGTATCAGCTTTACGATCCTTCTACGATGCGATTCCGGTGAAAGTCCGAGATAATCTGGAGGCTGTTTATTTTCTTCACCCTGGCCTTCAAGCTAGGCTCTTCCTTGCCACTTTTGGTCGCTTCATCTTCAGCGGAGGGTAAGATTGTCAATTCATGTGGAATAGGCGCATCTTAGTTTTTTAATTTAGAAAGAATTCAATTTTTGGTTACTTAAAGAATGGATATGGTCCGGGTTTTGATTGGGTGTTTGTGCAGGTTGTATGGGAAATTGAGGTATGTGAACAGGGTGGATTATCTGTGGGAACATGTAAGGAGGAATGAGATTGAGATGCCAGAATTCGTGCTTGATCATGATGAAGATCTTGAGTACCGTCCGATGATGGATTATGGTTTGGAAAGTGATCATGCGAGGGTCTATGGTGCGCCCGCAGTGGACTCTCCTGTGTCCATGTACTCCATGAGATGCATCTCATAGGCGAATCGGACGGCCTTTGCACTCTTTTTGTTCCATAGATTAAATATGTAGAAACCTTTTGTTTTTTATTCTTTCCAACCACTTTAGGAGCCTTTGTTTTGTCTGTATATACAATTAGGTATAGGTTAGTAGCTAGCAAGACCTTTGGCTTTTGTTTTTTCCCTTGCTATATAGAGAAAAGAAGGATGACAGAGTCATCAGCTAAGAAAATATTGATGATTTCCAAGATGAAAATCCTGCTGCATATTTTCTGCTTTGTAATTCAAATCTGGGATGTTCTTTTTTCTTATCCAAGACGTATATCCTTAATGGAGAATTAAAATTTTTGATGTAGCTGATTAAGAAAATAAAATTACAACATTGTAAACGCACAAGGGCCAAAAGACAGACATTAATTAATTCAAGCGTATCTAGTGCTGCACCTCTTTCCATGATTAGCAGATCAAATGTCTGGTTCGGAAAGCCATATTTCTGGGTAGATCGGTGCATCGTGCAATATAAACACGTAATATATGCTCAAATTGATCATTTTGTGAAGATGTGCAAGTCAGGAAAGGTATGGAAACATATGTATAGTTTCGAATGTAAACAGAAGATATGTATATTTTTTAAAGAAAATTATGATACGGCCTTAATCGAAATGATATATGCCTCTCCTATATATTCACATATTATTGAGAATTCTGATTATGTCAAAAAGGTGTTGTAATTAGTTCATCTTCCGCTAGATTCGATTTGAAAAATAAACTGATGTATGTTTCAAATTGTGTAGTTGGAAAATTTGATATAGTTGTGAACCTACTGTTTCGGAATGGAGCTGCGGATTTCCAAGGCGTACAAATAGCATTGGAGTGACAATTTGTGAAAGTTTAGATTCTCATTCTTCTTAGTTATCTAGGTTAGTGTTCTGGTTTGTTTCTTTTATGTATTATGCTAATTTTTAGTTAGAATTCCAGTATTCTACTGTTGTGCTTTAGTTTCACTTAAAAGTTTACATCTCCATAAGAATTTGTTGTTCTTCATTGGCTTCTCCTTTCTTATTTTTAGCTTCCGAATCACATCATTGTGTATTTTAACAGTATGTTATTGGGATTTCTAACGGAATACCCATTTTTTTCCTCTATCGGTGATGATCAAGAAGAAAAAGACAAGAATTTAGAGACAGTATGTTAATTCTTCTTTTTTTGTGGTCTGTGATGTGGAATTCACTGTCCTCATTTTTGTTTTCGACAGGTCTGGTTCCTTCAATTATGAGAGCAGATGCAGAGGAGCTAAACCAAAACCTTGTTTTATAGATCAGTTAGGCCGGAACCTTTTTCCCTGCTTTAACTTTCTTTTGGGTATGGGAGGCCAATGGTCAAAATTGCAAATGGGAAGAGCAGACACATAACATGTTGAGAAAATACACGTCTATACTTTAACTCAATGCTCCAGGCCCTTAATCTCACTTCATATACTTTACTCTATTTGACCTTAGAGCTTGCTAATTATGAGAACAATTAAAACGCAGTAAATACTCAATTACACTAGAATGAGTTTTGTCTAGACAATTGCATAAGTAGTGCTCTAAACAGACAAAATATTTCACTTTTCAAGATTCAATCTAACAAATAAAATGGATCACGGAGTAGAATTTAACCATAACATTGGAGATGGAATCTTAGTTGATCCAGCTAGGTGGTGGCCAGAAAAAATCAGTGTAACGAGGGAAACATGCCATTGGCCCAAAATCCCCCAAGTGAGTAGCCTTTTTCATGTTTTAACGCATCCCAAAAATCATGAAAATCTCCATTCTCAGCTCTCCTGAATTGATCTGTGAAGAAAATCATATTTCCTCTACACCCTGGAAAATCTTTAGCAGACACAGAGTAAGACCAAAAAGGATTCATCATCTCCTAAAAATATGACTTGGTCATCCAAGCTTGCAACCTTCCTCCAACGATGCTCCTCCTCATCAAGTTTATACACTCTGAATCTAACTGCCATGTCATAAACTGCTTCCTTTGTAGCATCAGATGTACAATATTGTTCGTATTTTGTTTGCACCGAGGATTTGTCCAAGTATCTGTCCACTAGTAATAGATCTGTATCCCTTGATGACCTCAACAAGAATGACTTGTGGTTAGCAAAAAACTCATCCATGTTTGGGAGAAACAGAGGAATTGTAACTAGGCTCACGTTCAAAGAAGAATCAACTATAACCCCATGGCCGTATTGGTCAATAGCGCACCATCTGTCCTTGTACTTCACCACGTCGTGATAAACAGGCTTGTCCAGATTGTGATTTGTAAGAGGACGGTCCATCAATTCATTTAATACTACATTCACGCTTGGTTCACGAGTGAATAAACACAATTTCCCGCTCTTGGTAAGAATTGCAATCGCTTTTCCATTTCGTCCATTGCAGGTTCGGCCGCCAGCAGGAAGACAAACAACTTTATTGGAACCATAATCATTATTGGGCCAAAAGAGGGTAGATTTATGCAGTACAGAGACACGGAATTTGTTCAAATGAATCTCTTTAGGGAAATTTGATGGCGTTGAGGATACATGATTAGGAGTTCCAGTGATTGGGTTCAAGAGGCGAAGACGTTCGCTTTGACCGTCTTCGTCAAAGTGTTCCTCAACGGCTATCAAATAGCTGACGGGTGGTGATGATGAAGATGAAGGTGAAGATAAAGGTGGAAGTTGCTGAAGTTCAAGTCGGTAAACCAATCTTCTGATGTACTTTATATGAGGTTTCTTAGTGGGTTCAGTCGTGATTGCTGCAGATCCACTCGAGGGAGGTGGAACTGTGGATCTCCAAGAGGTACAAACAGCACGAAAATTACCAACTTGAAATGAGTATTTGAGGCATTTGCAGATCTTGACAAGTAACTCATCAGGAAGGTCGGCCCATTTGGGCCATGAATACAAGTTCGTCTTGGTTCTTCTCTCAGGTTAAAGTTTGTGATATGGCAAGAAATGAGCTTGAAGATTTGCTTAAAAATGGAGTTGCATCAGAAAACTGAGTGTCTGGGTGATGGTATGTGATTTTAATCTTACAGTTCATGACAGTACAAAAGCGGCTGCTAGCTATAAATTACTACGTAGTTGAGATTTAATGGAATAGTGACATGCAACTTTTGAAGCATGCTGCTCAACTTACTACTTATGTGAAAGTCCTTTCACTCTCTTTTAAACATTAACTTGCCTGATTTCCTTATACAGGGAACTTAATAATAACACCACCTAATCTCAATTTTCAAGAACTCTTACTCCTCAAAATTTATGTGGCGGAGTTCGAGTTACCTGAGCTAAACAAGTTTTTCTTTAATTATGATATTTTATATTTTTTTTAAGATATTTTAAAATTTTAATTATTACTATGACTTATAGTATTTTTATAAATTTTGTATCAAAAAAATTAAAAAAATGCTATATTCGAATTTACTTTAGATTTAAAAGGTTTGATTTTGGGACATAAAGGAGTAGATAGAGAACAAGGGGTTCCTTACTTCTTACATCCTCTGAAGACCAATGGGTGACATTATTTTGTTTTTGGAGTATGGAAATTGCCAAACATTATCCGTCTCCACAAAATTGGCTTCATTGTCAATTACTATAACTCAAATAAGAAAACATCTTATGACGTAACAAATACACCACATATCTCATTGACCGAAAATAAAGTTCATGTGATATAGATTGGACTTCCTAAAATTAGCATAAATTAAAATGTCAAGAAAATCTTTTTATTGTTATGAAATAATATAAGAACAAGAACAATAATACAAGAACAAGAACAATAGAGAGAAAAGTAGAGAGAGGAGTATTCTTATTGATACTTTGGGATGATTTACAATGGGAGAAAACCCCTTTATTTATAGGGAGGTGGTGACTTAGCCACCAAGTAGTAAACCCTAGGATCTCTCTAAATATGGACATTCACCTTAAATAGAATATTTTATAACACTCCCCCTTGAATGTCTATTCAATATTGTGCCTCGTTAAAACCTTAACTAAAACAAAACCCAATGGGAAAAAATTATAGAAAAGGAAAAGAGTACACATGTTTGAATATGCGCCTATTGGTTGCCTCGTTAAAAACCTTGCAAGGAAAACCCATTGGGACAAAACCTTGTAAGGGAAATAGAGTGCAACGCGCATTAACTCCCCCTGAAAAGAGCATCAATTCACATCCTTGAGCATTTGCATTCCAATCTCGTGCACCATCTTCAAAACGATCTTTTGTAGAGATTTGATAAATAAATCGGCCATATTGATTTGAATAAATATTCCGCACCTTGAAATTATCATTCTTGATAGATATGAACATCTTCATATAATATCGTGGAATGACTCTTCAATATCTCCATAGAGGTATTCTCGATGCCATCATGCTTATAGTTATAGCAAGATACATATGTACACAAGTTGCACTTAGGATGTGGTACTTCAGGACCAAGAATTGTATATGCTTCAAGCAACTTCAATTATTGACTTTATACTTTCAAGTATTTGAACTACATGTCCAAAACTACATGTCTTTCATATGGAATCAATTCTGCTTGAATTGTATCTCTTCCATTTAGCCAATATTTTTGTTTGTATTCGACAAACATAAGATCCTCATCGATATTTAGCGGTATCATAGATGTCGTCGACGAACATTTTATGTCGGTTCCAGTAAATTTTCATAAAGACATAACATGGAGATCTCTTTATTCATATATTCAGGTACCTGAATCTCTCATGAGATTTTATGAAGTGTTATGTCATGTGATCTTCTAGATCACTTGCTTTCCCATTATGATCACTTTGATTATTTGCTCATCTTCTTGATTAAGAAGTTATTTTGAAATCGATTTGTCTATACGCTTTAAGCGTATCAAAGACTTTGTCCTTCTGGGACTTAATATGAGCATTTGCAGTGAGAATATAGTTACTTTCTTTGGGTCAGCAAATGCGTATAACATGTTTTGCAATATGTTGCAATTGAATTATCCTTTTATGAACTTCAGGTTCATATTATGATATTCGAGGATCTATATATACAAATGATAATTCATCCTATGTAACCTTTTCTCAAGTGTTTATCATGTCTCCCCCTCATGTTAGAAAAGCTAACTTGTTTCCTCAACTTTGAGAGTCCATCTTTGTGCATTATGGTGTTAATGAAAATATACACCGCACATCAATAATAATAAGATGAAATTATTTGGTTCCTGACCCTGAACCACTTGTGAGGGGAGAATATAATATACTCTCGTATACAACGTATATCAAACTAATATATATAACTTTGTTCTCATAAGAAACAATTTAGCTATTAAGTGGAGGCACTCAATAATTATCTTGCTAAACCAACTATGATATAAACCAACTTATCAAGATGAACTATCTTGAATAGAAAATCTGGAAATTATGCTCGAAGTTATATTACTGAGCAATTTACCTCGCAAGCACCGGCCAGGCTGCGGGTTAATAAAAATCGCACATGTAACCATATCATAGATGCATCATATGTGGTATACATGGCAGGTGAATGGGCCCATATTCACCTTTGATATTTCCAGAATTTATGGGATTCAACCCGAACTCTTTAGTTGGTCAATTAATTAATGAGAACAAGTAATACAAGAGAATTCGTAAAGAACTTTCTAGTTCTTTAATATTTACCCATGTGAATTCTCTATTACTGCACATCATACTTAAAATGATATGGCTAACCCGAATGCCAACTGAATAAATTATCAATATTGATAAACTTCAAATTTGCACCATGACATGTGCAATTATCAATAAACTTCAAGTTTATTATGATATGGGTTTTTATATCAATAAACGTCCACTTTATTGTGGTATTCTTGCGTAGTACAAACTGGAGAATAAAGCGGGTAGTTTTTCACATACAGATTATCCCGCTACAAGTTGTAGTAATAGAAGATATCAAATCTTTCCTTTATTTATAGTCTCAATATAATCAATCGCTTTCGCATATACTTTGGAAACTGAATAAGTTTCTTTGAGACTTACTACAACACAATACCTTATTGGTAATCAATTGTGTTTCTCCAACATAGTAATAATTGGCTCTTCTAGAGCTCTCAATTAATTTTCTACTACCACAAATTCATCAACATCCATGTGGTGAATATCTTTTTTAAAGAGAAAGTTATACCATTATGGTCATGTCAAAATTATATGCAAGATATGTTTCTTGCATTATTATTGTCCTTTGATAATCACATTGACAAATTATTTTGGCGTACAATAGGTACGTGACCAATGACTATTCATGCCATAACAATGACATTATTTTCATATATCATCTCAAACCTCCTTCTAGGGGTGAGTGTGGTATATTCAATACCAATTTCATGTTCATATTCTTTCAATAATGAATATGTATTCGTGAATCAGATGTTGTCACATTCACTGCGGGGATATGTGATTTTGTTATCCTTTTCAAATCTGTAAATGCGTCTGGCATTCGATTTGCTATTCTTTGCAAATGGATAATATTTTACACCTCTTTTTCACAAATAGAGGTATGTGGATCAAGATGAGATAATGATGCATTTTTCCACAAAATTTTCCGTTTGGTTTCACCAACTTCTCCCCCTAATTTTGGGAAAAGTGTCTCATCGAATTGACAGTCTGCAAATCGTGCAGTGAACAAATCCCCTGTCAATGTTTCGAGGTAGCGAATATATGCAGGGCGATTCAAACTCAACATATATTCCTAACCTTCTTTGCAGACCCATTTTGGTGCAATATGGCGGTGCTACAGGCACATATACTGCACATCCAAAAATTCTTAAGTGGGATATATTAGGTTCATGACCCAAAACTCATTGCAACCGGGAATATTTGTGATAATTCATCGTTCTGAGACGAACTAGCATTGCTGCATGCAAAATGGCGTGACCCCAAACCGAAGTGGGCAGCCTCGTTTTCATGAGTAAATGAGGAATTCAAGATTATTCTCATCTATTGTCTCAATATGATATCCATTTTGAATGATATCTTTAAAACTCAATAAGTTCCTTTTAGACTTGGAGGAGAACATTGCATTCTCTAAAATGTTGTTCCTTTAGGCAGAGTTATAGTTGCTCTTCCGGAGCCTTTAATCAATTTACTACTACCAGAAATTGTAGTAACATCTGCCTTACACATACTTAAATGAGAGTAATATTTCTTCTCTTTGAATATCGTATGTGTGGTAGATGAATCAATTAATCAAAAGAGATATACGAACATGAGAATAAACAAATTTAATCCGTTGCTTCATAATTAAACAATATTTTCAAAATCTGCTGAGGTTAGTCGATTAACTTAGTTAATAGTCGACTAACTTGGGAAGCAGTTATTAGGTTAGTCGACTAACTAAATCAGATAGTCGACTATCTTTCCTTGCGGAAAAGTCCAGTTTTAATGCGAAATATTAGTTAGTCGACTAACTAAGTTGATAGTCGACTAACTTAGTAAACAGTCATCAGGTTAGTGAGGTGATGACTTAGCCACCAAATAGTAAACCCTAGAATCTCTCTAAATATGAGCATTCACCTTAAATAGAATATTTTATAACATTTATACGTTATTTACACAGAAAAGGATTATACACTATAAAATGAAAAGCTAGAAAAGATCAGTAGACTGTACGCATGAGGTTTCTTTTGTTTCTGCAAAAGATATCCTCTTTTTCCTATGTTTCTGCAAACGATATGCTCTTTTTTCCTACAACGCTAAGAAAACGTTGATTTGATTATTTTTATAGAATATTGACTGAATAAATGTTACTCCATAAAAAGCCATACATTAAATGATCAGAGTACTTTTTTTAAAAGTCTTTACTTTCCCTTATGTATGGGTCAAAATCTAACCCCACGATAATTAACAAGGCTAATTTCATTTTTAGATTAATTCGTGATTAATAAGTCATATGACCATTTAAAGCCAATGGTACTAAATCCTTATTGGATTCGACCAAAAAGGCGGCGGCCTACTCACCATCATGAGGGCGAATCCATAACGTGTTCACGACCACTTATTGACAGCCCATGAAACTCACAGCTATAAATACCAAGAGAGGGAACCCTAAAAAAGGGGGCTTCTTCTTTGCCATTATAAGAGAGAGGAAATATACAATGAAACCCATATTATGGGAAGGGGAACACCATTGTAAGGCTCTTAACCTCTCCAAGGAGAGGCAAACCAACTCAATATTATCAATGAAAGCTTTTAATGTTTCTTCCCCTAATTCTGAGTGTTTATTTTTGCTTCTTTCATTTTGTCCAATGGATTATTACAGTTTGCTATGACTTTCCCTTGATTTATCTGTATTGTTTCACACTCATAAAGTATATGATAACTTTTAAGCAAACAATTTAGCGTCGTCTGTGGGGATTTCGTAGCAAAATCGGGTAGTTCTGCCCTGGACCAAAAGGAAAGAAACGCCAAAAAGAACAACTCAGCTCAAACAAGCCAAAGCGGCATATCGGATAGTGCAAGCAAGAAGAAGAAGAAGCTCCCCGCCATGAGGGAGGATCTCTGTAAGGTATCTCTCGCATCCCTAATACGAGCTCCAACCGGAAATCGGCATGGAGATATCTCGAACCGAGAATCACCTCATGCCAGCCTACATACACCGATTGGGAAGATAGCATGTAAGCTACTTAAGAGCTCGAATCAAAATCGAGCTTCAGCTCTCAAACACCGACATAACAAGACTCAGGCTATGTGCCTTCACCATCGAATACAGGCTATGTGCCTTCTCAAGTACATTCAACTACGGTTGAACCAAGACTCAAGCTATGCGCCTTCTCCAGTAAGTTCAACTACGGTTGAACCAAGACTCAGGCTATGCGCCTTAGCCATCAAAATCGACAAAGTTCAACGACAGTTAAACTGGGACTCACGCTAGGCGCCTTCGTCATCAAATGTATCAAAGTTCAACCACGGTTGAACCGGGACTCAGGCTATGCGCCTTCACCATCGAGTCAAGGCTATGCGCCTTCCCCAGTAAGTTCAACTACGGATGAATCAAGACCCAGGCGATCCGCCTTAAACAACAAAATCGACAAAGTTCAACGACCGTTGAACTAGGACTCAGGCTACGCGCCTTCGTCATAAAATGTATCAAAGTTCAATTACGGTTGAATCAGGACTCAGGCTATGCTCCTTTACCATCGATCAAGGCTTTGCGCCTTCCCCAGTAAGTTCTACTACGTTTGAACCAAGACTCAGGCTATACGCCTTCGCCGTCAAAATCGACAAAGTTCAACGATAGTTGAACTGGGACTCGTGCTACGCGCCTTTGTCATCAAATATACCAAAGTTCAACTACGATTGAACCGGGACTCAGGCTATGCGCCTTCACCATCGAATCAAGGCTATGCGCCTTCTCCAGTAAGTTCAACTATGGTTGAACCAAGACTCAGGCGAAGCACCTTCGCCATCAAAATCGACAAAGTTCAACGACAGTTGAAGTGGGACTCATGCTACGCACCTTCGTCATAAAATATATAAGAGTTCAACTACGGTTGAACTGCGACAGAGGCCATACACCTTCACTATCAAATCAAGGCTATGCATCTTACCCATTAAGTTCAACTACGATTGGACCAAGACTCAGGCTATGAGCCTTCGCCATCAAAATCGACAAAGTTCAATGACAGTTTAACTGGGACTCAAGCTACAATCTTCGTCATAGTATCAAAGTTCAACAATGATTGAACCGTGACTCAGGCTATGTGCCTTCACCATCGAATCAAGGCTATGCGCCTTCTCCAGTAAGTTCAACTACGGTTGAACCACGACTCAAGCTATGCGCCTTCCCCATCAAAATCAACAAAGTTCAATGACAGTTAAACTGGGACTCATGCTACATGCCTTCGTCATCAAATGTACCAAAGTTCAACTATGGTTGAACTGGGACTCAGACTATGAGCCTTCACCATCGAATCAAGGCTATGCGCCTTCTCTAGTAAGTTTAGCTACCGTTAAACCAAGACTTAGGCTAAGCGCCTTCGCCATCAAAGTCGACAAAGTTCAATGACAGTTGAACTGGGACTCAGGCTACGCGCCTGCGTCGTCAAACGTATCAAAGTTCAACTATGGTTGAACCGGGACTCAGGCTATATGCCTTTACCATCGAATCAAGGCTATGCACCTTCCCCAGTAAGTTCAACTACGGTTGAACCAAAACTCAGGATTTGTGCCTTCGCCATCAAAATCGACAAAGTTCAACGACAGTTGAACTGGGACTCAAGCTACGCGCCTTCGTCATCAAATGTATCAAAGTTCAACTACGGTTGAACCGGGACTGAGGCTATGAGCCTTCACCATTGAATCAAGGCTATGCGCCTTCTCCACTAAGTTCAGCTACGGTTGAACCAAGACTCAGGCTATGCGCATTCGCCATCAAAATCGACAAAGTTCAACGACAGTTGAACTGGGTCTCAGGCTACGCGCATTCGTCATCAAATGTATCAAAGTTCAACTACGGTTTAACCGGGACTCAGGTTATGAGCCATTACCATCGAATCAAGGCTATGCGACTTACCTAGTAAGTTCAACTACGGTTGAACCAAGACTCAGGCAATGTTCCTTCGCCATCAAAATCGACAAAGTTCAACGACAGTTGAACTGGGACTTAGGCACTGCGCCTTCGTTATCAAATGTATCAAAGTTCAACTACGGTTGAATGGGGATTCAGGCTATGCGCCTTTACCATCGAATCAAGGCTATGCGCCTTCCCCAACAAGTTCCACTATGGTTGAACCAAGACTCAGGTTATGCACCTTAAACAACAAAATCGACAAAGTTCAACGATAGTTGAATTGGGACTCAGGTTAGGCGCCTTCGTCATCAAATTTATCAAAGTTCAACTATGGTTGAACCGGGACTCAGGCTATGCGCCTTCACCATGGAATCAAGGCTATGCGCCTTCACCATGGAATCAAGGCTATGCGCCTTCCACAGTAAGTTCAACTACGGTTGAATAAAGACTCAGGCTATGCGCCTTCGCCATCAAAATCGACAAAGATCGACGATAGTTGAATGGGACTCAGGCTACGCGCCTTCGTTATTAAATGTATCAAAGTTCATCTACGGTTGAACCGGGACTCAGGCTATGCGCCTTCACCATCAATTCAAATGTGCCTTCTTTAGTAAGTTCAACTATGGTTGAACCAAGACTCAGGCTATGCACCTTCTCTAATAAATTCAACTACGATGGAACCAAGACTCAGGCTATGCGCCTTCACCATCAAAATCGACAAAATTCAACAACAGTTGAACTGGAACTCAGGCTATGCGCCTTTGCCATTAAATCTAACAAGTTCAACCCCGTTCAAACTAGAATGATAGATGCCTCCGTCCTCAAATCTAACAAGCTCAACCACAGTTGAACCAGGACCCAGGCCAAGCGCCTTCATCATAGAACTCAGAAAAACCCGACCTCTGATAAATCGAGGCGCAGACTAGGCTCCCTCTCCAGTCAAGTAAGTACTCCCAACTCGAACTAAGATTCGGGCCATGTAAAGTTCGGCCTCGATCAAACTACAAATGCACGCTTTTTATCATCATGGCCGGTTGTTCGACCTCACCCGAACTGGGACTAAGGCTATGTGCCACTATCGCCAAGTAATGACTCCGACCCGCTCACACCGAGTATAAGAAAAATGTCGTCAACAATTAGAAATAAACATGCCTACCAGGGTCAAACTCGAAGTAAATCACCCCTTCAAACATGTGCAAAGAAAAGTTTAAGGGGGAAGAAGGGAAGGAACAAAAATAAGTAAGAAGCAAATAACGGAAAAGGAAGTTCATTTATTTACAAAGATAATTGCGAGTCAGCCCCGCTTACACCAGGTTAAGGCCGATCAATACAAAGAAAAAGAAAAATAAAAACAAGAAGCACCTAAACGCCAAGCGGCGAATAAAACAAAAAAAAACAACAAACACTTTTATTCGGCGCCGTCCGCGCCACCACACACACCATCATCAACCTTTGGTGTCGCCGCCTCAAAACCACAATCGGTACGGGCCTCACGAGCCTTTTGACGCGCTTCCTCAGAAGCAGCTTTGGTTACGATGCCGGCCTCCCACTAATTCTTATACACATCACGTTGGGCCTCAGCAAAGACCCAAAGCTCACGAGCCTGGCTGGAAGCGGAGGCTTGGTCCCGCAGCCGCCGATTCTCTCTTTTTAAGGCCGCGACCTGATCCGCCATAACTTGGGCCTCTTGCTCAAGAAAGCTGATCCGCTCCTCGAGCCCTGCTTTCTTCGAGACAGTCGTAGCCCTCTCCAACCCATGCTGAGATTCATGCACACGGATTGCCTCCTCCAACCCTGCGACTCTCGACGAGGCAACACTCGCCCGAAGTCTTAGAGCTGCAACATCACTCTCTAAAACGGCCACTTTCCCACTCCAGGCCGCAGCAACCTCCGCCTCCTTATCCGGGCCCCGACGTTCGTTCTCAGCCGCAACCCCCCTTTTCGCCTCGAGTTTCTCGTCCTTCTGACGAAGTTGCTCCTCAAGGGCGAGCGTTTTGCCAAGTAATTACTACAATTGAAGCTCCCGCCTTGCCATCTCCTCGACCAAATCCCGGTTGTGAGGATTAGATCTCAAGCGCTCACGCAACCCTCGGCACCGATCTCGATAGCGGCGGTACTTATCCAGCACACGCAGAAATATCCCCCGAGGAACGTTGGCTCGACGGATGCCCTCCACCTCCAACAAATAAGACTGCAAAGCAAAAACAACAAAAGCAAGATAAAGAATAAGCCCTCCACCTCCAACAAATAAGACTGCAAAGCAAAAACAACAAAAGCAAGATAAAGAATAAGCTAAGGCAAGAAAAAATGGACCAAGGTCATAATACGTACCCTCAGGCCCATCACGACCACTTCACTCATCAACCCGATATCCGTGACGTGCCTCAACGATGCGTTCTCGGCCTCTAAGCATAACACCTCAAACAGCGGCACCAAGCTATTCCCTTGGAGCAATAAGTTCATCTCCGTGGGAACCTCAATGAAGCGAGATCGCCCCACTGCACGCACTGTTGAATTGGTGAAGCCATCTCGGAACATACAAATGTCATCAGGGTCCAAGTTAGATTCGGACCCGTACTCATCCACATCATCCCCTCCACCTTCCACCGTCGAAAGGGCGTTTGATTCACCAATAAAAGCAGCCGCTGAGGAACTACCTCCCGTCTCGGCGATTGGAACCACCAACTGAGTCGCCAAAGCGATGGTATCATCATGGCCTAAGCCAGCCGGGGAAACCCCTACTACTTGTTCGCCCTCAAGGGCAGGCGCCACAGCCACACTCCTCTCCGAGTCCGCTAGGGCGGGAGTCCAAACTAATTAACACAGGTGGAGCCGGCGTGAACACGATCCTCCGTCTCACCAATGGCCTTTCCTCCTCCTCCTCATCAGGTAAGGGGGATTCCGCCCTGGGGTGCACGACCCCTAATGGCCCCTCATCCCGAAGTGCAACTCGTGCTGGAGAAGGAGCCGCTGAAGATTCAACTAATGCCGCCCTCGATACTGTGCGACACCGCTGCTGCAGTGAGTTGAGCAATTGCACCCGGCCGGCAAAAGACCAACTGAGGGACCCTGACGCATCGTTCCCTCCCTGATCAAGAAAAAGCAAAGCTTATCAGCAGGGTTGAAATAAAGAGGGAAAGAAGTCAACTTTTTTTACCTGTCGCATGACTGCGGCCGTGCCTTTCCAAGAAAGGCGCCCACGTATGTATTCCCACCATGTGGGGGAGTATGGCCTCTACCCACTCACATATCCCGTCTAGCGGAGCTTGAGGTAACCTTTCAGCTATAAAGTTAACACAAATTAACGTTTACGGGCGCAAGACGTAAAGACATGCAGAAGAGAGAATTCAACGATTAAGAAATTTACGTGCATGGTTCTAAGCCTCTGGGAATCCAGGTAAGGACGACACTAAATGATTAGTTTTTATATAGAAGAAATGCTCAAAAGGGCGAAGCCCGACCTCGTCATCCAGTTCAATGGTAAGGCCCATTGAACCACGCGGACGTGCTCGAATCATGGTACTTCGGATCCTCTAGGGAGCGTAAAGACTGAGCACGTGCTGCAGCGTAACCTCCCTACTGGCCAGTTTTGCATACTTGATGAACATCGCTAGCAATTTATAAAGAGAAGGAGCAAACTGACCTGGGCACACCGCGTAATAGCGGCAAAAATCAACTACCAGCATGGGGAGTGGAAGCTTAAATCCAAACCTGAAGGGATAGTCAAAGAAGATGCAGTATCCCCTACGGTCGGTATGTACCCTCTCTTCGCTCCGAGCGAGAACGATGTCGGCATAACTGGGGATTCCCCACTATTCCAAAAGTTGGGCCATCCAAACCACCCCCATTAATGAGGCTTCATACACCTGATTCTCTCCACCATCGTCGGTGAAGTCAATCATCAGGCCTCCGGGCAGAAAAAATATCTCATCAATCGACGGAGTTTCGTCGATCTCTACCGGTCCTGCACCTCCCATTACCGGAGATGGTCCCTTAACCACCGGAAAATTTGCCGGGAGAACATTTTGAGAAGAATTACCTGTCATCATTGATTCACTGACAAGAACAAGGTAGTATTTGGTGGGCAAGATGGGAGTTGCAACAATCGAAGAACAAAGAGGAAGATGGAATAGCAAGAAGAAGAGTTTCTTCAAAATCTCTCTAAGACCAACAATGTGAATGTGAGAAATAAATGTCTCAACCCTTTATTTATTAGCATACAAGTTACTTTCACGAACCCCAATAGCCATCATTAACTACATGACCAACCACAAAACGGTTCATTTTTACACGTGCGTCATTATGACAGGCTCCACGAAGCGACTTTTCAGTTACCAACCGGCGCCTCGCCGTCAAAACGGTCATAAAGACATGTGCACGCTGAGGGGATGTTCCATATGCCCTGGAAATTTCGGACGGCGCCAAAAGCGTGCCAAGCGAATTCTCGCTCTCCTCGGCCGTACAACATATTACCAGTCTCCAAGCGGACGTAAGCTTCAAAGCACAATAAAGCATATATTCACTCAAATTAATATAAAGGATAAATGCCTTCGCCAAAGAGGAGAGTTCGACCTCGATCGAACAACGACCCAACATAAATAACAAAACACTAACACTCTACAAGGCCGTCGACAGTATTAAGGCTAAGGCAATCTAAATTGTGCAAACGGCTAAGGCCGTCGACAGTATTAAGGCTAAAGCCATATCCATTGTGTAAACGGCTAAGGCCGTCGACAGTATTAAGGTAGGGCCATCTCCAGTATATAAATGGCTAAGGCCATCGACAATATTAAGGTTAAGAATCATCGCCAAAGAGAATTCGGCCTCGACCGAAGCAATAGTTGACCCCCCTCCCGAATTTTTTGAACTACAGTCAAGGAAGTCTGCTCATTGAGCTCGGCCACAGAACGACCTCAATAAGCTAATGGACTAACTGTATGGGTCAGAATCTGACCCCACGATAATTAACGAGGCTAATCCCATTTTTTAATTAATTCATGATTAATAAGTCGTATGACCATTTAAAGCCAATGGTACTAAACCCTTATCGGATTTGACCAATAAGGCGACGACCCACTTACCATCATGAGGGCGAATCCACAACGTGGTCATGGCCACTTATTGACGGCTCATGAAACTTACAGCTGTAAATACCAAGAGAGGAAACTCTAAAAAGGGGGGCTTCTTCTTCGCCACTATTCATAAGAGAGAGGAAAGATAGAGTGAAACCCATATTATGGGAAGGGGAATACCATTGTAAGGCTCTGAACTTCTCTATGGAGAGACAGATCAACTCAATATTATCAATGAAAGCTTTTAATGTTTCTTCCCCTAATTCTGAGTGCTTATTTTTTGCTTCTTTCATTTGGTCCAATGAATTATTACAGTTTGTTATGATTTTCCCTTGATTTATCTGTATTATTTCATACTCATAAAGTATATGATAACTTTTGAGCAAACACCTTAATTTCTTCATCGATCAATTAGTTGTCACTTTTATGATTTTGAATGAAATTGGAGACATCCATGGACTAACCTGAATTCATTTCCGATAAATATACAAATACAGTAATCTTACAAGATATAACTAATGAAACAAATAATACGGTAGTACAACAACAATGTGAATTTCAAAATGGAATTTGGAAAGTATAGTGTTTAAGTAAACCCGTGATGTGAGTTGATATAGAGGATGTTTCATTAGTTCATTGTATTTTAGAGGGTGTTTGGATTTACTTATATTAAATGTTTATTGGCTTTTAAGTACTTTTTTTAGTTTGTATGATATTTGACAATAATAAAAAATACTTAATTTTAAACATAAAAAGTATAAAAATAAACCTAAAACCAAAAATTAACTATTACAAATTTATGATTTTTAACTTTAAACTTAAAATCTAGTTTTTATAAGCTAATTCAAACACCCTCTTGCCCTATTTTGCTCGCACGGACAGAGGGCCACTCAATTCTGTTTTTTTCCTTTTGAAGTTTTCAAAACGCAAAAATTAGGAAAGGAAAACCTCCCTAATCAGAATTCCCAATCTGGAACACAACGTCACAATCCCAGTTCCAAGTTTTTATCGGCTCACTATCACTATCTCCTTACCACCGGTGCCGGAATCTAATGCTATCCTGTAAGTTCCCCGGCGATCTCATACTTTAAATCTCCTTTGTTCCTTTTCATTTTGTTGATAAATAAATGCTTTCTGTACTCCTGTTTCAAGGTTTTTGATGCTCGTATGTTTTCTTTAGCAGAAAATTAAGTGAAATTGATTTAAGTGCTGATGGTATTTCTTTGCTGGAGTCGTCCATCTCCTGAAGAGCAGAAGACATGTATCAACAAGTAATGAATGCCCAGAATTTGTTGTTATTCATTTCCCTTTCTATTGCTTTAATTGTAGACATTATTGTTGAGCATTTTCTCTGTAACAGGTCTGGTTCCTTCAACTATGATAATAAATTCAGAGGAGCTACAGAAAAACCTGCTATTCAACTTAAGCAAGACAAAGAGCTTGCAAAAGATGGTTTCTCTGTTAATTATGCACGCGTTTTAGTGGGTTCAGGCGTCGAGACTTTTGAGAAGGGAAAGAATGCTCTTCAAAGTTGGAGGTATGCAATTATGAATTACGTGTCTTTATGTGCATGAAAACAAATGCGATCAATGCTCCTCGAAAAAAAATTCTGATTATGTAACCGCAACAACTATGCAGGCATTTTGGGTTGAATTGGGCATTTGTTGATCCAAAAGCTCCAATTCAAAGTGGGACAAAGTTCTGTGTTTGTGTGAAGGAGTTTTTCCCGTGGCTTATGATGCCTTTACAGGTGGTTTATGTCAATGAGAACAAGAACTTGAAAAAGGGGGTAGCCTCATTTAGTTTTGGCAGCGGAACACTGCAAGGACATTTGCTGGTCAGTTTGCTCTCCTATTTGCAATTGTCTGCTGTTGAAATATACCTTTCGTCTGTTTTGGTCTTTTGGCTATGATATATCTAGATTCGTGTCACTCTGAATCTGGATAATCTCTTTAGCTATAGTTGCAAAACAAACATTAACAATTTGAGATTCTGTTCAATAACATGCCGCTAAGCCAGCCATTGCGAAAGGTTAACATGGAGCAGCATAGTGTCTATCATACTGCCATGTTTATTAGAAACGATAATATTCTATTTGAAGATTTATGTTTAGCATCACATCTTAATATCATTCTCCTTTATATTGTGGTAACTTTACAATATACGCTGTTCGTGATACCTCTTATTTGAGCAGGCTGGTGAAGAACGTTTTTCAATAGCATTGGACGAGAACAACCAAGTTTGGTATGAAATACTCTCCTTCTCAAAGCCTGCACATTTGCTGTCACTTTTTGGATACCCTTACGTACTACTTAGGCAAAAGTACTTTGCTCATCATTCCGGTAGTGCAGTGAGGAAACATCTATCAGCTTAAAATATGTATAGTGCACTGAGGAAACATCTGTTAGCTTATAAAATGGGGGACTGTAGCTTCTAGTTCCCCGTTGTAGACAAGAAAGCTCTAGTTGTAAAAGATTCCCTTCCATAATTGTATTGGTTTTCGATCTCATGTTTTATGCATGGCATGCACCACCTTGCGTAGAAAATCTACGCATAAGGACCTTGTAATGAGTACCGTTTCAGGCTAAGTTCATTCGATTCCGTGTGTATTTCTTTACTGTTTCCATCTTCCTTGAGTTTGAGGAAAATCTATGCATAAGGACCTTACATGGAAAAAAGTAAAGGAAATCTTCACAAAAAAGATTAGGGGGAAAACTTATTTATTTGTGAAAGTAAGCCTGAAAGTGTTGAACCACTGCTGTTAGCTCCCATCGTTGGTGGAAGGTTGAGACAAATTCAGAGAAGTCACTGAAACTCTTTTGTTCTAAGAAATCACTCTTTTGTTCTAAGAAATCTTATTTGCTTGGAACGTGTGTGTGTGTGTGTGGGGGGGGGGGGGGGGAGGAGTTACATGGAAAAAAGTAAAGGAAACTTATTTATTTGTGAAAGTAAAGCCTGAAAGTGTTGAACCACTGCTGCTAGCTCCCATCTTTGGTGGAAGGTTGAGACAAATTCAGAGAAATCATTGGAACTCTTTTGTTCTAAGAAATCTTATTTTCTTGAAACGTATTGGTGTAATAATTTTTAGGTAAAAAGTGGTAAAATAAATGTTAATTTAGTGAGCTGTATACCTAATTGATAGCTGAGCCTAGAGGGAGAAAAAGGCAGGACTGAGTGGAGAGACCGCTTCGCCCAAACTGATCGTGGGGGCCATACTTCTGTGTCTGAGGTATGGAGGAAGAAGCAGTATGATGTGATTAGGTTCTTGCTTAGGGTAAAGTGCTGAGTGTCACAACTCCCGCCCATTGTACATGTTACCAGACTACAAAGCATCCAAACAAGGCTTTGTGATCTGCCTTGTTGGTTGTAGAGATTATGGAAGGGAGAGACTTGTTCCCGAGGGTATTGTTTATGAAAAAACCACCAACCAGGGCATCACCCAATTGAAGTTATAAAGCGGAGCGAGCTCTCTATTCTTGATCGGATCTGGAACTTTGCTGTTAAAAGATAAAAGGGTGTGCGAGGAAAGGGACATCAGAAGCACAAAGCATGTCCTTGAAGAGGACAACCAGAAATACTAACCAAACTCTGTCGACCGCTACTGTTGATCAGCTTCGCATTTTTGAGCAATTGTCATTGCTTAATTTTGCCTTCTCTGTTGCTCCCTTTCCAGTCCTTTTTTGCACAAGTCCTGCTGTTTACTTTGCTGGATAGTAAACAGCAAATTCCAATCCTTGATAGTTTGATACACACTACAACTGGTCTATCAAGTAATTGTTTCGTTATAAAATGCATGTACACACGTTCCGTAAGTTCTAAAAATTCCATGTCTCGAAAATAACATTCTTAATGTTAAATGCTCCACTAATTTAAAATTTGATCATGCAACTTACAGTCTGTGAAAGTTAAAGTCCAAAACCTCACAACCTAACTATATATGTTACCGATTTTGGCACATAATGTACTGCACAAACTTTACTATAGTTGAACAGTAGAACAAAAATATGATGCTTAGCCTTGGTGAGTTTCTGTAACCTTATGTTTTGTTCTTCACATTGTTTGTATCTATGTTTAACTTCTCTTTGAGTTAGCGTTTTGAATTGTGTGTATATAGCAAGATCATACGTTGTTGCCAATGAAAGGCGAAATCCAGGACATTAAGGCAATGTGTGGAGTCTCCCTAAATCCATTATTTAAATCTGATAATGAGTTTAGATATATTCCTAATATATATATTTTTAAAAACTCTTTATATATACGTATATCTCGGGTCAAAATTTGTACGAAATAATTTGGTTTTGCTTATGTTTATATATGTACATTTAATAAATCTTTCCAACGAGGTGGTGCAGCACGATGCCGCTTCCCTTAAGGTGGCTCCGCCCCCGATAGCGAGGACTAGTTTTTTGTTCCTTCCTTAAAAGTTGAAACGCATTTAAACTTTTTTTAAGCGGTATGCTTTGTATTCTTTTAAAATATAAAAAATAGATATTATATTAATGCAGCGAATAAATAAGTAAAGCAAAGTTGCCCATAAGGACTAGATTTCTCTCAAACATGATCATATTTAAGAAGTCACGGGTTATATGGATAGTCATATTATTTGCCGGTTAATTCATTTTTTTTCCGTATTAAATGTAAGGCAGGTCAGATAATTTAATCATTTTTGCATTACTCGTTTTCAATCCCATGTCCGACCTGACTTGCCCGTTTAACACTCCTAGGCATGACTTTCGGTATTTATGGGTTATAAACAAAAACGTCATAAAGCGCATTTAAAAAAAAAATACCCAAAACGGCACTAGTCATTTTTCTCATTTGGTTTAAGCGTAATCTTATAAAAATAGTTTAAAGAAAGCATTTTTTAATTGAAAAATATGGTGTTCGAGATACTCCTAGTTTATATCACGGGCACCTCAGACCATTGATTACCTGTTATCATCTGTCAATATAGGTCTCAAATAACTCTATCCAGCCGAAGCTTAGGCAAAAGGAAACAAAAGAAGATTTGATATTCCCATAGAGAGAACTAACATTAATGTCATAAAACAGGAAAAAACATGGTGAAGATTTCTGACTAATTCGGAGCAAATAGAGTTGGTTGTAATTAATCACGACTCAGCAACTTCCTGCAAAGGAACACACTCATCTTAATTCTGTGCTCAGAAACTTGAGGAATTAATGGCGGATAGTACATTCCTCATCCAGGACAGTTTGTGGTATGTCTCCCTGCTAACATCACTGGCCAACTGCTTAACAAGTGAAACAAGTACTCCTTCACTCAAAGGGAGAGGATTCATCGACAAGATTCCAGGTAAATCAACCTAAGGCATATATATATATATATATATATATATATATATATATTAATGATTAAGATCAAATAGAAATTAGAAAGTGTCTCAAGGATTGCTAATTGCTGTCACAAATTAAACCAACAAACAAGAAAACCAAAAAAGTGAAGAAAGCAATACCTGAGAGCATAACCACGGTACAATATTAGACACATCACTTCTTTGCAAGGCTGCAGTGAATGCTTCCTCGTACTTGTGCTCCATTAAAGATCTAGATAACTCTTTGGTCGGATCCAGAGAAGCCTCAAGCTATTATAGACCACAAAAGCTTGAATCAGAATATAATGATAACAAATGAATGATCCATTACTGGTGTGACTGTTAGGTTTGGTGAATGGGTGTGAATGAGAAATGGAGGAGGTCATCTCATCTCACCCTCTCATTGTCTATAAATTTAGAGGTTTAGCCTCATTTTTTATACAAATAAAATTTGAAAACTTCTCCCCTTTTTTACTTCATTGCAGCATGGTTTTTCCAAATAAATAAATTGTCGAGTGTGATTTGCTTCGTTTGTTGAGTTCACTAAAGTTATGTAATTTCGATTGCTAGTATTACAAAATAGTTTCACGTTCACTCCTAGGAGGAAGTAATCAACCTTGAGCAACAGTGAGGGGATTAAATTCTTTGAGAACACACAAGCAACTTGTGGGCTTGAAAATAATTTTACGTTTGTTTTACTTATCTGGTTTTCTAGTTTCGAACACAGATTATTAACCGTGACTAACCAATGGATTCGTTGGTTTGAAATTTGATCCAGAAAATGCAAGATGAAGCTACTTCCTTTTCACATCAGCTAGCTCTTTGCCTAATGTTTGAGTCAACCATGATGCAGAAGTTATTGCATCCTGAAAATTAAGTCAATTCAGCATTTATTTTCTTTTTCCAATAAGAAACTCAAATGAGCATACAATTCCAAAAGGAAAATAAAAGAATCAGGACTGAGCAACTCCTGTAAATCCAAAGTTGAAACGAAAACAAATTAACCATTTTGTCTCAATTAGGCAATATAAATAGACGACTGTACATAGATTTTTGCAGAATGAAATTAGGGAATGAGATTTGAAAACTCACTAGAGCATCTGAACGAGCTTGATTAAGCCAAGATGGTGGTGGCCAGAAAATGTCTGCATATTCAAGGCATGATAACAGTGAGCCAAGCTTACTGTTAGACCCTTGACAAAGCTGATCGGCAAGCGGCGCGGCAGTGGCGAGGATTTTGGCATGATGGCCTTGCCATTGGCCTTATGCGCGGGGAAAACTAACATGCACGACAATGCGGGTGTTGTCGATGGCAACAAATTGTTGTAAGGGCAAGTGTGACGGACTACGCTTCTATTTGAGGGATTTGGTGTGACGGACTACATCAAAAATATAAGGGGCTGAGTACAAGCAATGGCCAAGACCTTAGCTGAACTAGGCGGGCTGGACAGATGCTTGACAAGGCAAAATGGGAAAGGCCTCGCCGCTAAATTGGGGCAGCTTAGTGCCAAGGCAGTGGCATTGGCGACGTGATGTTGCCATGACATAGGTGAGCGGACTGGCACCTAAGTTAATTGTGGGTAAACGACTTAGCAACGGGAATGGCATCAATGCTTGGTGACTTGATGCTAAAATCAGATTGACATGGTAGGCAAGCGAATGTGCAACAGAAAGGCAACGTGCGGGCAGATTTGGAATGAGTTCGAGTTGCGGCAAACAGGCCAAGTTTGTGGGCAAGAGTAAGGCAAATTGGAGCACAATGCACCTTGATACAATGGCATTGATGCCTGGTCCAAGCCAAGGCACGAAATTGGGGCAACAACAAGGGAATGGACCAAGTCAAAGGCGGTTACTGGCACATGCTGTGCACACGGGCAGCGGTTGAGTTTTGTCCAAGAGTTGCTGATTTTATGGCTAAGTATTTGCACGTTTTTGGGGCATGTTTTATCATGTTCCCACGTTTTAGATCATTGGGATCATGTCCTATCAGTTGGGGTATGTCAACTGAACATAAGAACTAACTTTGGGCTAACTACACTATATATATGTGTGTTAGTAGCCTTAAAACCAGGCTTAGTACCTAGGAAGGGAAATAGTCTATCAAATAGGCATAGGGTTGTCTATTTTATGGCTTGAACATGGCATAGTATGTGCCAATGCCTTGCCAAGTGAGTGGCAGCACGAGCGGCCTTAGGCGGGGGCCTTTTATAAGGCAAAATCGTGCAACTGTCAGCTTTTTGTGAGTGGGTGCGGCCAAGGGTGGCCGCACCTTGCCGAACTCTGGAAATTTCCTTTGTAATTGATTTTATAAAAGGTTGGGAAAAGGGTTTTCCGTAAATCTGCTTGTCTCCTTCTTATTTCTGTTGCTTTAAATTGATTCTAAGTGCAAACCTCGAAAGCGAAAGAAAACTGGGCAAGGGTGAAGTCAAGTTGGGACTTGGATGCCGCACGGACGGGCAGAATTTTCGGCGGACTGAAAATTCCCCCGTGACAATTGGTATCAGAGCGGGCCAGATTTCGTGACGAGGTCGAGATGGACATGAACAACGCTGCTAGATAAGGGGTCAATTTGCTTGTTCGTGGAGGGACTGTCTTGGCTTATAAAATTCAGAAAAGGCAAGGAATGGGTAATGCAGAAAATTTCGAGTTGTGGGCACCAAAAGTCAGCGTGGGTTCTTTCAAATCAATCAGTTGGCGTGCTGATTTTGCCGTGGGATTGACGAACCAAGAAATGCTTTGAGAAAATGGAAACGTTGCACTTGAGGGAAAGGACAACGTGATTCTCAAAAGGGTGCTGAACTTGTGAGGTCTAGGCAAAAACGGACAACATATGTTGGGATCCATTCGACAAGGGCGTTGAATTCAACTGGTTGGGGTGGTTTGTTAGACCCTTGACAAAGCCGATCGGCAAGCGGCGCGGCACTGGCGAGAATTTTGGCATGATGGCCTTGCCATTGGCCTTATGCGCGGGGAAAATCAACATGCACGACAATGCGGGTGTTGTCGATGGCAACAAACTGTTGCAAGGGCAAATGTGACGGACTATGCTTCTATTTGAGGGCTTTGGTGTGACGGACTACATCAAAAATATAAGGGGATGCGTACAAGCAATGGCCAATACCTTAACGGAACTAGGTGGGCGGGACGGATGCTTGACAAGGCAAAACGGGAAAGACCTCGGTGCTAAATTGGGGCAGCTTAGTGCCAAGGCGGTGGCATTGGCGACGTGATGTTGCCATGACTTAGGTGAGCGGGCTGGCACCTAAATTAATTGTGGGAAAATGACTTAGCAACGGGAATAGCATCAAGGCTTGGTGACTTGATGCTAAAATCAGATGGGCAAAGGCAAGCGAATGTGCAACGAAAAGGCAACGTGCGGGCAGATTTGGCATGAGTTCGAGTTGCGGCAAACGGCCAAGTTCGTGGGCAAGGGTAAGGCAAATTGGAGCACAATGCACCTTGATACAATGGCATTGATGCCTGGTCCAAGCCAAGGCATGAAATTGGGGCAACAACAAGGGAATGGACCAAGTCAAAGGCGGTTACCGGCACATGCTGTGCACATGGGCAGCGGTTGAGTTTTGTCCAAGAGTTGCTGATTTTATGGCTAAGTGTTTGCACGTTTTTGGGGCATGTTTTATCATGTTCCCACGTTTTAGATCATGGGAGATCATGTCCTATCAGTTGGGGGATGTCAACTGAACATAGGAACTAACTTTGGGCTAACTACACTATATATATGTGTGCTAGTAGCCTTAAAAACGGGCTGAGTACCTAGGGAGGGAAATTGTCTATCAAATAGGCATAGGGTTGTCATTTGTGGCTTGAGGATGGTAAATTGTGTGCCAATGCCTTGCTATATGAGTGGCAGCACAAGCCGCCTTAGGGGGGGCCTTTTATAAGGCAGAATCCTGCAACTATCGGCGTTTTGTGAGTGGGTGCGGCCAAGGGTAGCAACATCTTGCCGAACTCGGAAATTTCCTTTGTAATTGATTTTATAAAAGGTTGGGAAAAGGATTTCCCGTAAATCTGCTTCTCTCCTTCTTATTTATGTTGCTTTAAATTGATTCTAAGTGCAAACCTCGAAAGCGAAAGAAAATCGGGCAAGGCTGAAGTCAAGTTGGAACTTGGCTGCCGCACGGACGGACAGAATTTTCGGGGGACTGAAAACGCCCCGTGACACTTGCCATCTTCTACGGTAAAGACACCCGTATTATGATGTAATCCTTCATATCTACGTACCAGTTCCTCACTAAGATCACCTGTTTCCCAGCCAAACCCAAACACAGCCTCACAACTGGACCAAAGTCGTAAAACTTGTCCATACATGTACCTATGTTTGCAAAGTATATACAGTTTCCTCTGCAGTAATCACCAAAATCATGTGAAGAAACAGAGAAGCAACAGTCATCACCAGCAAAGAAAATTCGATCACCCAACGTACTCACTGCAATCCACACATGTTTTTCTTCGTCCAGACGGTACCTAATTGATTGATATGGTTTTAGATGATAAGGCGGACCATCCCGTTATGCATCAATAATTGGCTTCCTTTCCCAAAAACTTATACCTAACGTAATAAAAAGGTTTTTTTTTAAAGAAAGAATGAGATTGTCTAACACAAAATATACTCACAGTTTCAAAAGGTAAAAAATATCTCTCTCGTCCCTGTGTGGGGTCGAATTCGACCCTCGATGTCTCTACATTAATGGTTATGACCAGCGGACGTACATCGAGTTAGGCGTGATGACAAGAACAACGTCGTTTAGATTCAGCGTCCCAACTAATTCTATTAAAAAAAACGATCAATTTTGGTCGCTAATTTGGTAGCTATATAAGTATTGACAGTTGGACCAAATTAGCGACTAAAGTTGATCGCTATTTTTGACCGTTTGACCAAAAAAGCGACCAAATTTGGTCGCTATATTTCAAATAAATAAATGAAATATTTTTTTTTTCAGTTTTCATTATATATATATTACATACTACTAAAGCGACTAAAGTTGGTCGCCTTTTGGTCAAACAGTCAAAAATAGCGACCAACTATAGTCGCTAACTTGGTCAAACAATCAATATTAGCTATATATATACATATATATATATATATATATATTAAAATCCTAATACACTTATTTTTAGTGCATCGTATAGCGTAAGTACATATTTTATATATATATATATATATATATATATATATATATATATATATATATATATATATATATAATATATCTACTTACGCTATACTATGCACTAAGTATAAGTGTATTATGTAATATCGTAAACATACAACTTATATATACGGTATATTATATATATAAGATGGATTCGATACGGTATTACCTAATACACTTATATTTAGTGCATAAGATAGCGTAGATACATGTATATTATATATATATATATATATATATATATATATATATATATAAATATATATATATATATATATATAAAAGCTGTGTTCGATACGTTATTACCTAATGCACTTATACTTAGTGCATAGTATAGAGTAAGTATATATATTATATATATAAGTTGTATTCGATACGGTATTACCTAATACACTTATACTTAGTGCATAGAATAAGTATAAGTACATATATTATATATATAAGTTGTATTCGATACTGTATTACCTAATACACTTATACTTAATGCATAGTATAGCGTAAGTACATATATTATATATATATATATACATATATATATATATATATATATATATATATATATATATATATATATATATATATATATATATATATATATATATATATATATATATATACATATATAAAAGCTGTATTCGATACGGTATTACCTGATATACACTTATACTTAGTGCATAGTATAGCGTAAGTACTTATATTATATATATAGACACACACGCCCGCTTCGTAGTACTATTCATGCCTTGTATTACAAAAGTATTTACTACTTACATTTATATTATTTACGTAGTAAATACAAAAGTAATTTTTAATTTTGACCATATAGAGACCAACTTTGGTCACTAACTTTAAATTAATTTAATTTAGCGACCAAAGTTGGTCACTAACTGTACATGAATTTAATTTGGAGACCAAATTTGGTTACTAAAATTAAATCAGATTTATTTGTATTTTATATAATATTTAATAAAAATAAAAATTATTAAACGTTGGAACTGGGTCCCACATTGGCGACCAACGTTGGTCTCTAGTTCACTAAGCGACCAACTTTGATCGCTAAACTTTGAATTATATTTATTTATATTTCATAATTTTTTTAAATAAATAAATATTTTTAAAAATATTATATCTGGGTCCTGCTTTAGTGACCAAACTTGGTCGCTAACTTCTTATCCTTCAGTTAGCGACCAACTTTGGTCGCACGTTTTAAAATATATATATTTATATTTTATATATTTTATAAAATAATAGTAAAATTATTAAAAAAAACTTTTGTGGGTCCCACTATTGCGACCAATGTTGGTCGCTAAACTCAGAATATCTTTGACCAAGCTAGTCTGACTAGTCCAGTGAACAGTTTGACTAACTTTGCATCCAAATAGCAACCAAATTCGGTCGCTAAATTATTTCAAATATTTTTTTTATTATTTTCGTTAGTTTGGCGACCAACTTTGGTCGCTTTTTTTGACAGATCAAATTTGGTCGCTTTTTTTGACAGACCAAATTTAGTCGCCATTTTTTGGTCGCTTTTTAAACGAATTCTTGTAGATCTCAAAATCGGATTTCCCCTTCCAAAATCTTATTTTCATTTCCAAATTTCCCCAAACTCTCTCTACTTCCCTTCTCTATTTCCCTCACACAAATCAATCCCCCCACCCAGCGCCACCATCATGACCTCGTGCCACCACCGCCAGAACCGCCGCTGTTGAAGTCCTTCCTCTCCGATTCGCTGATGTTTAAATCGTTGTGCCACCACCGCCGCTGCCACTGTCCGCCGGAGTACCATTTGAATAGATTTTTAATTCTATTTTTCATCTACCAAGGTTAGTAATATACCTTATTAGCTTTTTAATTTATAATTTTTGCTATACAATTTTATGTGATTGGTTAGTGTTTTTGTCTATTTAGTATTAGGGTTTTGTATAAATTATGAACTTAAAGTAGAAATTAGGAACTACCTTAAATTATGAATTTATGGTTCTTAAGAGAACTCAAATTAATGTATTAAACTTTTTGGATATGAATTGAACTTTTAGTTAATGAATTGAACTTTTAGGATATGAATTAACTAATTTAATTTGTTCTTGCTTTATTTAAATAGATGGAACATCGTCCTTGGATGTACAATAGGAATTATCCTAATCGTCGGGGATTGCGGGAGGATTTTGTAGAAGGGGTTGATGACTTTATTAGACATGTAATGTCACTTCCGCGGTACATAAAAGAAGGAGTAATTAGGTGCCCTTGTGTCAAGTGCGACTGTACGAAGTTTGGAAAATCGGAGGATGTTAAGGTTCATCTTTATAGGAAGGGGTTTATCGCGAATTACTTTGTGTGGACTAATCATGGAGAGATAGATGGTAGCCATGGGATATTTCATAACTTGGTTGTTGGTGAAAGTAGTAGATCGAGGGAGAATAGAAATAGTGATTCCAAAATGCATGATATGGTTGCGAATGCTTTTGGAATGCACTTCGTGGGTGAGCCCAACGAAAATGTTGAACAAACTTCTAATGATGAAGCAAGACATTTTTATGAACAGTTAGAGGAAACTAGTCGTCCACTACGTAAAGGACGTCCTCACTCTGAGTTGTCTATTGCAGTTAGATTACTAAGCATCAAATCTGATTGGAATATTTCTCAAGCATTCATGGATTCTTTCATTGACCTTATGCGTGAACTAGTTGACGAGGAAATCGAATTACCTGGTGATTTCTATAAGGCAAAGAGATTAGTTTCTAAGTTAGGACTTTTGTCAATGAGAATTGATTGTTGTGAAGATGGTTGCATGTTATATTATAAAGATGATGCAAATTTAAGCTGTTGTAAATTTTGCGGAAAGCCTCGTTTCAAGAGGATTTCCAGCGGGAAGATGGTTGCTATCAAGGCGATGCATTATTTACCTCTTACACCTAGGCTAAAGAGGTTATATGCTTCGATGAGTTTTGCTCCTCATATGAGATGACACTTTGAAAATAGAAGACCACCTGGTGTTATGTGCCATCATTCAGATGGAGAAGCTTGGAAGCACTTTGATAGGACATATCCATATATGTCTAGTGAACCAAGGAACATTCGGTTAGGTCTGTGTGCGGATGGCTTCACGCCTTTTTCTGTATTTGCGACACCGTATTCATATTGGCCTGTCTTTCTTACACCTTATAATCTACCACCCGAGTTGTGCATGACAAGTCCATATATATTCTTAAATTATATTATCTCTGGTCCACGTAATCCGAAAAGTTTGATAGATGTATATTTGCAACCTTTGATTGATGAGCTAAAACAATTGTGGTACGATGGTGTTGAAACATATGACATATCAACCAAGCAGAATTTTAATTTGCGTGCTAATTTAATATGGACAATTAATGATTTTCCTGCGTATGGAATGTTGTCTGGGTGGATGATTGCTGGGAAGATACCTTTTCTTTACTGCATGAAAAATAGTAAAGTGTTCACTTTGAAACATGGCCGAAAGCAATCATGGTTTGATTGTCATCGTCAATTCTTGCCTGAGGGACATGAGTTTAGAAGGATGAAAAATGATTACCAAAAGAATAAACTGGAATATGATTATCCACCTCAGATACGTTCAGGTGAGGAAATTTGGGAGAGGGTCCAGAACTATAGTAAAGTTACTGAAGTTTCACCGCACAGATTCCCCGAATACGGTGTTACTCATAATTGGACCAAACATAGTGTATTTTGGGAGTTGCCTTATTGGAAGGATAATCTTCTCCGTCAAAACTTTGATTTCATGCATATTGAGAAGAACTATTTTGACAATTTGTTCAACACAGTGATGGATGTAAAGGATAACCCGAAGGCTAGACTGGACTTACAAGAATATTGCAGGCGACCTGAATTACACTTGCAGATAGCAAACAATGGTAAGTTATTCAAGCCCAAAGCAAGTTACACATTCACTTTGGAGGAAAGGCGACAAATTTGTGATTGGGTAAAGAAATTGAAGATGCCTGAGGGTTATGCATCGAATTTTGAGAAAAAAGTTGATATGGAGGTAGGGAAGTTGAGCCATTTGAAAAGTCATGACTGTCATGTTTTCATGGAGACCCTAGTGCCTATTGCGTTTTCTAGTTTGCCTGAAAGAATCTGGAAACGCATCACTAAAATTAGTTTGTTTTTCAAAGACTTGTGTTCTTCCACACTAAGGGAAGAAAACCTACGCCAAATAGATCAGAACATTCATGTAACTTCGGGTGAGATGAAAAAGATATTTCTATGTGGGTTTTTCTATGTGATGGAATACCTCCCAATCCACCTTGTACACGAGGCACGACTTGGAGGCCCTGTTCAATGCAGATGGATGTATCCCTTTGAGAGGTAATACTATAGTCCATATATAATTTTCTGTTTTATTTGAATGTTCTTGGCTAACTCGAAATTATGCAGGACAATTGGCAAATGCAAACAATTTGTTAAGCAGAGGAATGGAATTGAAGGATCTATATGCGAAGCTTATCTTGCAAAGGAAACTTCTTATTTTTGTTCTTATTATTTTGAGAGCAACGTGCCTTGTGCTAGAAATGGGCTCAACAGGCACACGGTCGACCTTAATAATGATCCATTATATCCGCCTATGTCCATATTCGATCAACCAGGCCGATGTTCTAAGGTTGGTAGAAAGAAAAGTTTGAGTGATATGGAGTTCAAGTCAGCTACACTTCATGTGTTGCTAATTGTCCCGAAGTAGTACCATTTTTCAAGTAAATATTGATTTAATAGTTATCAAAATAAAAAATTTACTATGATTACATCTCAATGCAACTACTAAAAATATTTGATGTGTCACAGTCACTTCGTGGGTAAATTTGGCCAAGATGCTGTATTTACGGCATTTCCTAGGTGATTCAAACAATTTGTAAGTATATCCTTAGAATATTCTAACACTATGTAGGTAAATAATGTTTGAAAGTTATGCTAACTTATGAATTTTGTTAACAATATGTAGGTAAATGATCCAAATAATGGTGTCAATTAATTTTTGAAAGATATATCTTGGGGACCTGGGGTTGAGGTCACAACATATTCCAAGTACGTTGTGAAGGGTTATAAATTTCATACAGAGGGTTGCTCTAAAAATAAAAAAAGCAACAACAGTGGGTTGTGGGTTCAAGGTGGTGATGGCAACCAAGTTGGGGATATTGATTATTATGGTGTGCTCAAAGAAATAATAGAACTAGAATATTCAGGTAGACCATTTAAGAAAATTATTCTCTTTAGATGCAAGTGGTTTGAACCAAATCCAACAAGAGGTACGAGAGTTCACAATCAATACAACATAATAGAGGTTAATCATACGAGGGAGTATGATCGATACGATCCTTTCATAATTGCACATAATTTTAGGCAAGTATATTATGCTCCTTATCCATTTCGGCGGAATAAGGCCGATTGGTGGGTTGTAATCAAAACTAAGGTTATAGGTAGGGTCGAAGTCGAGAATGTGTTGGATGTTGCATATCAAAATGATATCTCCAGTGTTCACGAAATAGTGGACGAACTTTTAGAAAATGATTAGGAACATACTGAACACGTATTGGAAGAAGTTGATATAAATGAAGTAATAATTATATAAAACAAGGAAGAAGAATCAACTGATGAAGCTCAAACTAGTGAGGAAGAAGAACTCTCTGACGAGGAAGAAGAATTCTCTGACGAGGAAGAATACGTCGATGAGCTTTAAAAAGTTGGTTTCTTCAATACCTCTCGTTTATGGATAGTTTCCTTATATGTTTCAATCTAAATTATGTATTATCTTATGCAGATGATATGCAAAGGTCGAGGTATCAATGAAGGTAGTGGTTCTCGGGGAAAAGAAAAGGCTAGGAAGCAAAAGATGAGGGTAGAAGATAGTACTTATCAATCTTTTCCATACTGTTCTGATTTGCCTGTCACTATGGCACAACCTCTACCCCATGGCTATACTGAGCTGCCACAACATCACCAGCCCTACACCTTTGCACAGACCCCGTGTGATTCTTCACAGGGCCATCGGACTGTGCATCCGACATACAGTCCACCTGCCTCACAGCCATATGCATCCCACCCAGCAGCATCAATGGATCACATCGATCCATTTCACAGCCACAGGGATCAAATCCATCAGTCTCACAGCCAGTTGGGTCACAACCACTCGCGTCACAACAGTCAGTATCACAACCACTTGTGATCCGTGCAGCTATGTCGCAGTCACAAGGATCACATTTATCGTCATCAGCGACTCCACCTATTGGAGGCCTTCGCTTGCGGGATAGTAGCTCTGACCCCCTACTCCGTCCACACATGCCTTTGATACACATGTTTCGGATGATGATGATGCTGATACTGCTGTTGCTGCTGGTGAGGAAGTGAATTATGATCAATATGGCAGGATTATCATAGTCCCTGAGGTTGATGGGTAAGAGTTATTTGTTATTTTTATGTTTATTATTTGTACAGTCTTTACTAAGATATTACTTTATTTTATTTATTACATTGCAGGTTCCTCCCGAGTAATATTACGATGAGGATAATCACCAAAGCAACTAGAAAGCTTTATGATTCCCCTTATGCGTCTTGGCATGAATTCCCATTCTCACGGAAGGAGGCAATTTTCAATGAATTTAAGGTAATGTTCTTTTAAGCAGTACAATTATTTATATTTCGGATATTTCCATATAATATTTAACTTTTTAAATACACAGCAAGTGTGTATGAGAACGCCAATATAGCGCGGACGTGCCTGCAAATTTTAATCTCAAAGCTCGCAAGCGGTTGTCGCATGATTTCTCCATAGCTAGACAGCTGAACCAGAAGCCTGGTTGGTTGCTTCAGGAGTATTGGGATGATTTGCAAAGGCAATGGCTTACTACAGAGTTCTTACAGAAGAGCGAAAAGGGGAAGGAAGCTCGGGCATCTGAGAAGGGAGGATCGTTGCACACCAGAGGTGCGGTCAGCCAGGGGACAATAAAAAGAATAACGGTACGTAATTTTCCTAATATATTTTAATTTTCAAAGTATATATATTTTATTTATTAATTAAAATTTATGAGTTTCAAGAAAAGAAGTTGGGCCGTCCGGTGAACCAAGATGAGCTATTCAAGGAGATTCATATTATGAAGAAGAAGAAAGAGACGGATGACGAAAGGTGGGTCGAGGGACGTACCTCGAATGTACATGTAAGTTTTCACTTTTCATTAAATATTTTTATTTATTTTTATATAAATTTTGAAATACTAATTCAATTTACTTTTTCTTATAGGATCGCTTCAGAGTTGAAGCTGATGAATTCATACGCAGCCAGCCACCTAGTGAGTCGGGCGAGCCATTCGAACTTTCGGCTGAGGATATTGAAAGACTATGGACGCGGGCTGCAGGTGGTCCAAAATGCGGGAATGTATACGTCCTTCCTACCAAGACATTCCATGCTATAGGTGTGGAATGCAAGGAATAGGGACTTCCTCGCAAGCCGAGCAACTTGATGGGGAGAGCCTCTCCTCTATGCGGGAGACCGTGTCAAAGCTCACATCCAAGCTAGAAGAGTCCAAGAAAAGAGAAAAGCTTAGAGATGCCCAGTATGTTGGCGTGGTCACTCAGTGCTACAACATGCAAGAGCAGGTAAAAAATCTCCTAGCTGGATCTTTTTCGATTCCTCGGTCTCATCCATCATCGCCAGAGGCTGCCCGTCCTCGTACTTGTTTGTCCCGTCCTCCAAGTGGCCGTTCCTCTCATTCTCCCCGTGATCATTCTTCCCGTTATCGACAAGTATACCCTTCTCAATACCGTGATGATGATGATGAAAGTTCATCAGACGGTGATTATATTGATGTATGAATAATAGACATTTTTAACTAGATAATACAATTTGGGTAGTAATAAGAGTTAACATAATAGCTTGGTAGTTTGAATGTTTCCATTGGTAGTTCTATTGAAATTAAAACTTTCTTGGTTTTAATGTAGCTTTTAATGTTATTTTTGTGTTGTTGTTGGGTTATTGTTTGGTATTATTATTGTAATCGTTGTTTGAATTGTTGTTATTGCTTGTTTGGATTTTGGTATGACTGGCAGGTGGTGTAGCTGCCAAAAAAGGCAGTTTCTGCCAAAATAATACACAGAAAAGCGACCAAAGTTGGTCTCTATTTGGTCGCTTTTCAAGTTAACAAAACATTATGGGTCGCTATTTTCCCAGATTTCTTAAAAAAGTGATCAATGTTGGTCGCTATCTTATTAAAAAAAATCTGCTAATCTAGAGACCAAATTTGGTCGCTATTTTTTAAAAATTAAATTAAATTCATGTAACTAGGGACCAAAGATGGTCGCTAAACTAATAAAATAAATAAATAATTGAATAAAATAGCGACCAATAATGGTCTCTAGTTTCCATATTTTAAACTATAGTTTTTGGATTAGAGACCAAAGTTGGTCGCTTTTTAACGATTAATAATAAACAAAAAATATTTTTTTATTTAGAGACCAACTTTGGTCGCTAAATTTATATTATTAAATTAATATAGTTGTTTAAACAAAAAATATAATTTGGTCAAAGCTTGAATTTTAAAGATAAGAAATCGGTTATTGATAATCAAAGAGACCGAAATAGAATTGGCTTTCAAAGAATAAGAATAAAGCAATAAGAAAGTTGTATCTCTCTATGATATCAAGAAAGTTCTGTGTGTCTACAACTGATAAAATTTCCTCCTTTTATAGTTGACAAGGAGTAACAGATTATTCTAAATAATAAAGAGCATTTAATGAGACGTTACTTAATCATTGCTATTAAATACTGAATAACTAACGTATCAGGTATTTAATAATGGATGTAAACTACTTTTTGTCATCAGATTCGTGTCTTTAATGCCCCTTTTATCCGTTGATATTGAATGCCTTGGATAGACACGAGAATCGTATCTAAGATTCCCTCTCGTGTTTGTTTTCTTTTCTTCCACCGTGCCTGTTGTCTTCCGTGTCTTTTAATCATTTATTGTTATTTGACTGTTTGACCAATCCAAGTGTCATGCCACGTCATCTTTTGTAAAATCTCAATTTTCCCAATATAGATAGTCCTCCCACTTCTCATTTCTTTATCAATTAAATAATTGAGAAGTTGATCCTGAAAAAGAATTTTTGCCACAATTAATGCTTGCGTCAGTATCGACGTCTCATCTGTCTTTCTCATTTAATGCTCTGTACACTTGTCACCTTTTGGTTGGATATGCAGTTTTGTTCTCATTTTTCTAGGCATGTTCAACTTCCTCTGTCTACGAAGTGATGATTATCTTTATTATAGGCTTTCCATCATTACTTCCCTTAATTTTGACGGTTGTTCCTATATAAAATTTTAATTCATCCTTTCTTTGTCTTCTTCTTCATCAACTTCCATCTAGCATTCGAATTTCCTTTCTTTCTTCTACTTTCCTCAAAACTATCCTGCAATGGCATCTCCAAACCCTAACCCCAGAAAGGTTTTGATTCTTGATCAATTCCCTAACGCACCTGATCCTATCCGACATTCAAGAGGCAGGGGAGAAGATACCGAAGTACGGGATCTACACGTGGAGGCTCAACTAGTTTGGAATTAAAGGTTCCTCTTCTAAAACTCCATCTTCAAAAGATAAAGAAATTTCGGAGCCTTCTCTAGAGCCCACAGTTGAAGAAATTATACCAAATGATTTGTCTTTTGCAAGTGACAGAGCGTCCCTTCAAAAACAAATTACAAAATTGGAAAATATTGATGCTTACCCCTCTCTTATAAATGAACTTAATATTCCCACCGTTAGGAAAGATTGCTACTGGAAAGAGGGCGTTGTTTGTTTATCGATTTCTTTCATAATCTAAAGAACTTCATCTTTTAGAAATGGGTATTCCTATGTTTATACCTACCCCTTCACTTTGGGGTTTAAAGCTGCTGTAGACCCAGTTATTATCGATTTTTCCAGATTTTTCAATATTTGCTTAGCCCAGATTGGACCTTTAGTTTGGAGGGCTGTAGCTTGTTTAAGGTTTTTGTCTAATAAGGCAAAAGTTAATTTCACCTTCCCCCATCTCATCCACTTATACCACCCTAGTCTTCTATGCCATGGGGTTTTTACTCTAACTTCAAGGAGCAAAAGAGTTTTAGTAAATGCCGATGACGATAAAGATCGTGGGTGGTATCTGCATTATATTGGTGTTCGCATAGTGGACTTATTGGGGGAATCAAACATTCCCTTCCCCGAGATGTGGACTTTTGCACGTAAGTTTTTGTTTTACTTTTCTCGTGCCTATTTTACGAGATTTTGATTTTCTCTTTAAATTTATCCCCTTTTTGGTTTTTTGTAGCAACCATGGGAGATGTGGAACCCGTTTCCAATTTTCGTGGTTGGATAGACTCAATTTTGAAAATTGTACCTAAGGAAGATAGGACTTGGAAATCTATCTCTTCCTTACACGGGTGGACAGTAAAAACACACGGTACATATTTATTTTCATGTATACTTTCTAAATACGTATACTAAATTTTGATGATGAACTCAAATCCTTCTTCTTTTCAGGATTTGGAATAAAAGGGATGACAGCAGAGGTTGCTATAGCCATGCGTACAACTATCAACTCTGCCCTTGGTTTGCATAAGGCTAAAACACTTTTAGCCAAGAGAAAAGCTTTGGTAATGGAAGCTGAAAATGAAGAAGAAGATAATACCTCTTTGGTATCTAGGCCAAGAGCTAGGAGACGTGTTGTTTTGGATGAAGAAATTGAAGATTCTCCTGCTCGTACTTCTGCTGCAATCACTTCTTCTATAATTACTTCCATACCGAACCTGTTTTAATCCAATCCGATGAGGAATTCGTGCCAAAAGCCACGAGTATACCAACTCAACCTCCCTTGGATAGTAGTTTCTGGAGTGGCGAGCTCGGACATGTTTTTGATAAAGCTCATCTCTCTTCAATCGTTCCTTCTCCTTCCATTCCTTTGTCAATTGTAAGTACTTCATCATCAATAATTGCTTCATTACCTTCACCAGTTGTGAATACTTCCATTCCCGTTACTAAATCAATTTCTATAGCTTCTCCTTCCCTTTCTGCTTCAACTTCAACGACCCCTATAGTATTTACTTTTTCTACTACGCCTCCTACTGTTGTTCCCTCTTCATCTGCTCTTCCAGTAGAGGGTAGCTCTAGTAGTAGAAGCTTGGCTATGAGAAGTATTACTCTTGAAGTTCCTTCTACTCGAAGCCTTTTAAGAAAATCTGGAGGTGCAGATACGTGGCTCGAGCCTCTTATTGGGGAAATTTAGAAAAATAAAATGCAAAGCCATAGCTGCTACACCTTGATGAATGATATAGTTCATTCAACTTTAAAGGTATTTTTCTTGACCTTGAAAAATAGTTTCCCCCTTGTTTATTTTGAGTCCTGACTTTCATGTTTCATAATTGTAGGCAAATCTCATTGGGACTAAGCTAATGGGGCGAATTTCTTCATTGGAGAAAAAGGACCGTGAGTCTACAAAGGCTATCTCTGAAGCTAGGAAAATAGCTAAGGATGCATTACTTGAAGCAACGAATTGGAAGGACCAATATGAGAGTGATCAAGGGATTATAGAAGAGCTACAGGAAAACAAAGTTCTTTTAGAGCAACAGAATCATAGCTTATCTTCAGAGTTAGGAGTTTCTAATGCTTCATGGGGTCAACTTAAAAAGGATAACGAAATTTTGGAAGGTTCTTTATCTAAAGCTAATGACAAAGTTAATGAGTTCAAGGATGGAGAAAAAAGGAGGAATATGCAAAGGAATTAACAGAGAACTTGTCTCGTGCTCAAATGATTTAAGGATTTCCTCCGATACTATTCGTATGTTGGAGAGTTCTCGTGTCAACCTTTAATCTTCCCTGGATTTCCACTTAGCTGAACATGAAATAATGAAGAATACTTTTGCTACGCGGGGAAGATATCATGAAAACCTGGAGAAGGATTATAATTCCTTGGTTGAGAATTTCAATTATAAGGTTAACTGGGCCTTCTTGAAATCCCATCCTGATGCTTTAATGGAAGCTTCTCAGGAAAAATTTGACTTGCAATCTGAGTTAGCCAAAGTTTTAGACATGATTGAGAAGAATGAGCAACCAATCGAAACTCCTTCTCCTGAACAGGTAATTGACATCTCTTCTCCAATAGTGGAAACTCCCGGGGTTGAAGAGCCTTTGAGCTTAGAGTCAACAACAGAAATTAATGAAGTTACAATTTCAGTGACCGAGGGTAATTTACCTACAACACAACCTTTAGGAATGGAAATCCCCGTGTCTACTGCTTCTCTCGAAAATGTTAATACTTCAATTTCAGTTGAGACTTCCTCGATTGCTGCTTCTTCAGTTCTTGCCGATCCTAATGAAGTGGCGACTTCTACCATTCCAATCTTCTCAGTGAACAATGAGAATGTTTAACCTTACCTCTTTTATTTGGTTTCTGATGATGTAATTAATGAAGTCCCCAGTTTCTATAATGGGGCATCTGTTTTAGAAAAACAATTGTATTGTAGTAGCTAAGTTTTTCCCTTAGCTTTTTATATTAAGAAGTTTGTTTAATACTTCTTCATTTTATCCTTGTCTACTTACTACTTTAATTTTTGCAGAATAATTTTATTTTTACCTTATTTTTGCCTATTTTTCTTTTTAGGACTTAGAGAATAAGTTAGCATTTTTATTCTTTTTCAGAAAATGCTTTCATAATTCTTCTCATGTGTTTTTATCATGAGGAAAAATAAAAGAGGGCCCTTTTATTTATCGACACTTAATGAAGAAGACGTCTCAACTTCATAATGGTGTTATCATACGATGAAAGAGATAGGAACATACATGTTTCACATAAAACAACTTTTGTAAAGTTTTTATTCATGAACTTTGATAAGTTTCTTGAGTATTACATGTATTGAAGTACATCTATAACTTTCTCACAATTGTTTTATTTTAAGAGTTTTACCAAATATACAAAGTTTTTTCATAACCTGTTCTGATACATAATCATATCCCTGCCCTGACATACTTAGGAAGAGTTTGAGAAGTGACTTTATTGTTCTAAGAAAGAAAGAACACTATAATGAGTGTCTTTTATATTGATACTTGAATTTTTGCAACTTGAATCAATTTGAAAATCTTGAATTTTTCTCTCTCGTATCTATTTCTGCACATACTCGTATGTATATAGTGCAGTCCCCCAAGTGTTTGAGCGCTGAAATATGAAGCCTCGAACACTTGTATATTTGCTCCCAATCTTTGGTCCTTTTCCTGGAACATAAAAACCTACGGGACTCGGAGGTGCGATTATAGATGAAGACTGCCTAACTCGTGTGTTTTTCCATCAGATTAATGTAACCCTGGGCTAGGAATTTAAGAGTATTCCAATTTGCCGTGCAGGCCGTGACTCATCATTTGGCACGAGTTAGGGTTTTTGCCTAGCATCCAAAATCGTTAGTATAATTTTAACAATTCAAAGAAAAAATTCTAACATCGCGATATCTGAGCGTGGGTACTTTCTTTAGAAGTAATACCTCTTTAAATGAATGGCATCCAATGTGAAGGTAAAACCTTGCCCTCCATTGTCTCTAGCTCGTATGCTCCTTTCCCCGCAATTTCACGAATTCGATAAGGTCCTTCCCATGGTGGACTTAGCTTTCCTGAATTAACTGACTTTGTAGATTGGAAAACCTTTTTAACACGAAGTCCCCAACTTTAAAAAACCTGAGGCGTGCTTTCCTATTGCAATATCGTTCAATTACTTGTTTTTGAGCTGCCATCCTTATCAACGCTGCTTCTATTCTCCCTTCAAGTAAATCAAGATTTACTCGTAACTCTTCATTGTTCGAGTTTTCTTCTACTTGAAGACGTCGTGTACTAGGTTCACCTATCTCAACTGGTATCAAAGCTTCTGCACCATGGTGTCTCTCCTGTACTTGTTTTTTCCGTCATTCGATATGCCCATAATACCGCTGGTAATACTTCAGACCAATTGCCTTTTGATTCTTGTAACCTTTTCTTTAGGTTGTTGATAATTACCTTGTTTGTAGACTCTGCTTGCCCATTACCTACTGGATGATATGGTGCCGACGTAATTCTTTTGATTTGCCAACTTTGAAAGAATTATGTGATTTGAGCTCCTATAAATTGTGGTCCATTATCACAAACTATCTCCTTTGGAACACCAAAGTGGAAAATTACATTTCTCCAAATGAAGTCCTTAGCTTCTTTTTCTTGTACCTGTTTAAACGCTCCTGCGTCTACCCATTTAGTGAAATTATCAGTAAGTACGAGTAGAAACTTTACCTGACCTTTTTCTTGAGGTAATGGTCATACGATGTCCATTCCTCATTTCATGAAGGGCCACAAAGCTATGACAGGATGTAATAATTCTACTGGTCTATGCATGTTATTTGCATACCTTTGACATTTATCACATTTAGACATGAAATCAATTGCTTCTTCTTCCATTTTAGGCTAGTAATATCCTGCTCGAATCAATGTTTTAACCAGTGATCTACCACATGCGTGATTTCCCCAATGGCCCTCATGTTCTTCTCTCATCACATATTCTGTTTGAGAAGGCTCGAGACACCTGGCTAATGGTCTACCAAACATTTTACGGTAAAGGTTTCCTTGATACAAGCAGTAACAAGCGGCTTTCTTTCTTAATGCATGAGCCTTCACCTTGTCTTCAGGTACAATTCCGTGCTGTAAAAAAGACATGATTTCGTTTCTCCAATCCCAAGTTAAGTGATTAAAATTTACCTTATTTTTATCAGGGTCAAGAACAGAATGGAACAAATGTATAATTGAGGCATTCACATATTTTGCTATATCTGCTGCATATGCGATGTTGGCTAAGGCGTCTGCTTCCTAATTCTCTTCTCTTGGGATTTGCATCACTTTCCAAGTTTGGAACTATCTTATTAACTCCCGTACCCTTCCGAGGTATTCTTGCATTTGAGTCTCTCTAACTGCGTAAGTCCCCGGTATTTGATTGACTATGAGCTGTGAATCACGTTTGATTATAATTTGCATGATACCAAGTTCTAATGCTAGCTCCAAACCTGCAATCACAGCTTCATACTCTGCTTCATTATTAGTTACATGGTGACATTTTATACCTTGTCTAATTGTTTCACCCGTAGGTGGTATAAGAACAATTCCTAATCCTGCCGCCTTTACATTAGATGAACCATCGGTAAATAATATCCAAGTACCCGGATTAGCGCCATTAAAAACTTGTAATTCTTTTTCTGCTTCTAGATGTATGCTTTGACTAAAATCACCTATGAAATCAGCGAGTACTTAAGATTGATAGCAGCTCGAGGTTGGTAAAATATGTCGTACTCACTTAGTTCTATAGCCCATTTTGCTAATATTCTTGATAGTTCATGTTTATGCAATATATTTCTTGAAGGAAAAGCAGTAACAACAATAATATGATGACATTGAAAATAAGGTCGTAGTTTTCTAGATGCCATGATGAGAGCTAATGCTTATTTTTCTAGTTGTTGATACCTTGTCTCTGCATCTAATAAAGTTTTACTTACATAATAAATCGGAGATTGCTTACCTTGGTCTTTTCGTACTAAAACGGCACTTACCGCTACCTCTGATACTGCTAGATAGATGAGTATCTTTTCACCTTCTTTAGGTTTATCCAGTAAAGGAGGATTTGATAAATAAGCTTTCAAGTCCCTAAGTGCTCGTTCACAATCCTCATTCCACTCGAAATGGTCTTGTTTTTTGAGCATAGAGAAAAATTTGAAGCATTTTTCTGATGATTTTGAAATAAACCTCCCTAAGGCCGCTATCCTTCCTGTTAACCTCTGAACTTCCTTTTTACTAGTAAGGACATCAGGTATTTCTTGAATTGATTTAATCTGGTAAGGATTCACTTCAATTCCACGGTTAGAGACAAGAAAGCCTAAAAATTTACCAGATGCAACTCCAAATGCACATTTTTTAGGATTGAGTTTCATATTAAATTTTTGCAAAATTGCAAAGGTAACAGTTAAATGAGAAATATGGTCATGGGAATGCTGGGTTTTGACAAGCATGTCGTCTATATATACCACCATTGTTTTTCCCAAATGTTCTTGAAACATTTTGGTAACTAACCTTTGATAGGTTGCTCCAGCATTTTTTAGACCGAAGGGCATTACTTTGTAACAGTAAGTCCCCCGATTTATGATGAAAGAAGTTTTTTCTTCATCACTGGGGTACATTTTAATTTTATTGTACCCCGAATATGCATCTAAAAAACATAAAAGTTCATGACCTGCAGTTGCATCAATTGATCTATATGGGGTAAAGGAAAAGAGTCTTTTGGGCAAGCTTTATTTAGATAAGTGTAATCTATACAAACTCGCCACTTACCATTCTTTTTAGGTACGACCACCGTGTTAGCTAACCAATCAAGATATTTTACCTCACGAATGGACCTGATTTTCAACAACTTTTGGACCTCATCTTGAATTACTTGATTTTTGAAAGTTCCTTGCTTTCTTTTCTTTTGCTTAATTGGAGTGAAAGATGGTTCTTCGTTAAGCTTATGAGTCATCACATCCGGTAGAATACCTGTCATATCAGCGTGGGACCAGGCAAAACAATCTAAGTTAGCTTTTAAAAATTCAATTAACTTAGCTAATATGCTAGGATTTAGATTGGCTCCTACGTAAACTTTTTTCTCTGGCCATTGTACAAATAACACCACAGCTTTGAGTTCTTCTATTTTCCTGTTAATATTCTCGTTTTCTTCAGGTTTTTGAATTACATCGTGCCTCGAATCAAAGTTTGTTGTTTCAGTTGAAGTTTGTTGCTGATACCTTCAACTGTTTTCGATAATTACTATTTCTCTTTACTTGCGGTGCTCGTATTTGTTATTGTGTTGATACTCTTGGCTATTTGTTGATCCCCTCGAATTTGACATATTCCCCAATGTGATGGAAATTTAATGACTTGATGTAAGGTTGATTGAATAACATCCATATCATGGATCCAAGGTTTCCCCATGATTACATTGTATACTATTTCCAAATCCACTACCTGAAACTTAGTTTCTTTAACAACACCTGCAGTGTAAGTTGTCAGAGTTACCTCACCTTTTGTTACCACGCTTGAATTGTCGAAGCCTGACAAAGCATGCGCTTTTGGTATCATCTTGTCTTCAGCTTGCATTTCTCGCAGTACTCTTAGTGGAATAATATTTACAGAGCTACCTGGATCAATCAAAAATCTCTTTACATCAGTGTCATATATAATTAAAGATATTACCAGAGCATCGTTATGCGGTGTAGTCACTCCTTCCGTATCTGCATCGTCGAAGCATATACTTTCATGTTCTAAGGTTTGCTGTACTCGCTTACCGTGTGTGATCGTCATTTTGGAAATTTTGTTCGAAGCCGTATATGTTACTCCATAAATGTCTTCTCCTCCGCTGATGACATTTACTATCCTCTTAGGTGAAGGTGTTTTGGTGGCTCCTGCCTATTTTTCATGTAGGCTTGCTTTCCCTTTTCACTAAACAGCTCCGTGAGGTAGCCTTGCTTCAACAAATGATCTACTTCACTTTGTAAAAATCTGCATTCTGAAGTTTTATGCCCATGGTCGTTGTGAAATTCGCACCAATGGTCTGGGTTACGTATTTTTGGATTCGACCGCATCTCTTTTGGCCACCGTACCTTATCTCACATACTTCTTAGAAAAACTACGAGGTGGGAATTAGTTACATTGAAACTATGACCAGCAAATCGTGCCATTACATTTCTATCATTATCCCGTGACTCTTGGTTGTTATGATCATCTTTGAACCTGGATGAAGATCTGGTTCTCCTATCTCTCGATCTTTGATCATATTGTTGATTGTTTTGCCTAGAACGTGAGTCTTTTCTTGCAGGTCCCATATATGGTTCGTACCTGTTTTTACCTGTCCTTTTGTCGGTTTCAGACCTTCTTGACCCGCTTCTATCTTCTCGTTGAGGTTGAGATACGGTATCTTCTTCAATTCTGAGCTTCGTACAGTACATGTTATAAACATCGTTCTAAGTAGTTGCGGGAAATTCACGAAGGCTTTCCTTAGGTCTTCTCGTAGCTTCTGATCTTTTGTCATTCAAATTACTGGCAAAAGCTATTGTAGCCCAATTATCTGGTACACGGAGCAACATCATTCTTTCACGTTGGAATCTATCAACGAAATCTCTGAGCAATTCAGTGTTCCCTTGTTTTATTTTGAAGATATCCTCCATTCTCTTCTCCACCTTTTGAGCTCTCGAGTGTGCTTTTATGAAAGAATCTGCAAGCTCAGCAAAAGAATTTATTGAATTTTCAGGTAAAAGAGAATACCAGGTTAATTCTCCCTTGGTGAGTGTTTCTCCAAACTTTTTAACCAACACTGATTCAATTTCTTGTTTGGTCAAATCGTTGCCATTCACTCCCGTTGTAAATGCAGTTACGTGATCTTGAGGGTTTGTTGTACCATCATATTTTCGGATATCAGGCATTTTGAATTTCTTTAGTATTGGTAAAGGATCAACACTTGGTTTCCACGGTTGTTGAGAATATTTACCACATCTACTCCTTTTATCACAGGTGGAACTCCAAGGATTTGCTCGATACGCTCGTTCTGATCCTTGAGTTGTTTCTGAAAGGTTAGTACTAAATTTTGAAGATGAGAATTACCTGTATTACCTGGTTCTACGTCTTGTGAGTCACTAGGTATTGCTCCATTGCCAGAATCAACTAGACCAGAGCGAGGGTTTTCCAACGTGTTGTTGTTTGGTGTTTCTGGTGCAGCAGGCAATTGATCAACTAGGGCTCGTAAGGCTTTGTTAATATGTGAGTCGAATATTTTCTTTAACAGTTCATCTCTTGTTTCAACTCCTCCATAATCATGTTCAGACATATCGTTTGGAGTTCCTTCACGAGATCCACGTGGAGACTTGAAGGTTAGCGTTATTAAGTTCCTCTTCCCCATCAATTTGATGGTTCAGATTTGCCTGATCGTTATCGTTGTTCGATATATTAACAATAGGTTGAATGTTTAATTAGAAAGAACGGATTTATCAGATTCCCGGTAACAGAACCAATTTGTTTAACCAAAAAATATAATTTGGTCAAAGCTTGAATTTTAAAGAGAAGAAATCAGGTTACTGATAATCAAAGAGACCGAAATAGAATTGGCTTTCAAAGAATAAGAATAAAGCAATAAGAAAGTTGTATTTCTCTATGATATCAAGAAAGTTCTGTGTGTCTACAACTGATAAAATTTCCTCCTTTTATAATTGACAAGGATAACGTGTTATTCTAAATAATAAAGAGCATTTAATGAGACATTACATAATCATTGCTATTAAATACTGAATAACTATCGTATCAGGTATTTAATAAGGAATGTAGACTACTTTTTGTCATCAGATTCGTGTCTTTAATGCCCTTTTTATCCGTTGATATTGAATGCCTTGGATAGACACGAGAATCGTATCTAAGATTCCCTTTCGTGTCTGTTTTCTTTTCTTCCACTGTGCATGTTGTCTTCCGTGTCTTTTAATCATTTATTGCTCTTTGACTGTTTGACCAATTCACGTATCATGTCACGTCATCTTTAGTAAAAACTCAATTTTTCCCAATGCAATAGCGACCAAAGTTGGTCTCTATCGTCAACATTCGGAAAAATGGGTCCATTTAGAGTAGATACAAAAGTTGGTTGCTAATTAGCAACCAAATTTGGTCCCTAAATAAAAGGGACCATCAATATAGCTACCAGACCACTGTGGTCGCTTTTTGGTCACTTTTAAGCCAAAAAGCGACCAACTTTGATCTCTTTTTGAGGTCGCTTTTTTCCGAATTTCTCGTAGTGATCACTACTAGAAATCCTGGAAATGGACCACAAAAAGAGACCAAACTTTGTCCATTTTAGGCCGAATAGAGACCAAAAAGCGACCAAAATGGCCTGGTAGCTATATTGATGGTCTCTTTTATTTAGGGACCAAAGTTGGTCTCTAATTAGAGACCAACTTTGGTCTCTAAGCTAAATGGACCAAATATTTCGGATATTGACTATAGAGACCAACTTTGGTCTCTTTATTAATTTAATAACATAAATTTAGCGACCAAAATTGGTCTCTAATGTAAAATACATTTTTTAAAATTTATTATAAATAATAAAAAAGCGACCAACTTTGGTCTCTAATACAAATATTATATTTTAAAATCTGGTAAATAGAGACCAAAGTTGGTCGCTTATTTATTTATTTATTTACTTATTTTATTATTAAAATAAGCGGCCAAGTTGGTCTCTAAATGTAAAATATATATTTTTAATTTATTATTAATAAAAAAAAAGCGACCAACTTTGGTCTCTAATACAAATATTATATTTTAAAATCTGGTAAATAGAGACCAAGGTTGGTCGCCTTTTTATTAATAATTTTATTTTTTTAAAAAAATAAGTGACCAAAGTTGGTCGCTTAATTCAAGAATTTAATTTATTTATTTTAAATAAAAGCGATCAAATTGGTCGTTATTTTTCCAAAATTTAGATTTTTGAATACATCAACTTTTATTGAGATCAAAGAAAATATTATTCGGCCATTTTATCAAATTACATTAAGAAAAATATAACAACAACCGGATTATTTTTCAATTAACCTAATTTCAGCTTCTGTAAAAAATTAAAATAAAAATTTCTGATAGTTAAACTAAGATTCTAAAGTTTCAGGTTTATCAAAAAAAAAATACAAAAACTGAAAGAAGAATTTCGGATAACATTTTCTTCGTAATAAACTCCCCTTCATTAATTGCATAAGGTTATTAATAATTTATTATGACAAAAATATATATAATAAATACTCATCATTTAATGCTAAAAATTGACTTCGTACTTTTTTTCACATTCATTTGAAAATGATAAATTGCAAAGTTGTGATTTGTGAAAAAGAATTGATATTATCACTTGATTGTAGGAGAGGTAGATGTGGATGAGTGTATTTTGCATATTTGTTGTAGTTATTGTGGAATTTTTTGTTTTTGGTTTTCGGATTGGTAATGAGGACCGTTGGATTTTGATATAATCTACGGTGCAAGATTCAATAGAAGTGATCCATATGATTTTGAATGGACTAATGGGAAGGGAGGGTTAGTTCGAGTTTTGGTAAAAGAACAATTTTCCCGCCTAGAAAGGAAAAAGCTTTTTCTTTTACAGAATTAGAGACCAACTTTGGTCTCTAATATGGGACCCAGTTGAAAATTTTTAATAATTATATTATTATTTAAAAAATTATAAAATAATAAATAAATATGACTCAAAATTAGAGACCAACTTTGGTCACAAATATGGGACCCATTTAAAAATTATATTATTATTTTAAATATTATATAAAATATAAATAAATGTAATTTAAATTTAGCGACCAACTTTGGTCGCTAATTTAAATTTATGTATAATTAGCGATCAAAGTTGGTCTCTTTTTCAGGTCAACAATTGTCAAAATTAAAAATTACTTTTGTATTTACGATGTAAATAATATAAATGTAAGACGTTAACACTTTTGCAATAAAATTACTTTTGCTTTGTTCTCAGTGCATAGTATAGCGTAAGTATATATTATATATATATATATATATATTCACTTACGCTTTACCATGCACCAAGTATAAGTGTAATAGGTAATACTGTATCGAATATAGCTTTTTTATATATATATTATATATGTAAGCTATATTCGATACAGTATTACCTATTACACTTAAATTCAGTGCATAGTAAAGCGTAAGTGTATGTGTGTGTGTGTGTGTGTATATATATATATATACACACATATATATATATATACATATATATATACATATATATATATATATATACATATATATATACATATATATATATATATATATATATATATATATATATATATATATATATATATATATATATATATATATATATATATATATATATATATATATAAGCTATATTCAATACAGTATTACCTATTATACTTATACTTAGTGCATAATAAAGCATAAATATATACAAGCTATATTCGATACAGTATTACCTAATACATTAAACTAGTACATAGTAAGTTCGTTTTCTCTATTGACAATCTTGAATTTAATAGAATATATATAAGCTTATATAAGTGTAAGTTTGTTTTCTCTATAGAATTTAAACTCTTATATATATAATTTTAAAGTAATTTAATTGTTTAAAGCTTTCAATTCTCATATATATATATATATATATATATATATATATATATATATATATATATATATATATATATATATGCTATTAAACGGATCTCATATTAGAGAACAAAGATGATCTCTACCTAATAAAGTTGACCTGAAAAGAGACCAACTTTAGTCTCTAATTGTACATAAATATTAATTAGAGACCTATTTTGGCCGTTAAGTTTAAATCAGATTTATTTATACTTTACATAATATTTAAAATAATAATATAATTATCAAACGGATCCCATAATTGCGACCAAAGTTGGTCTCTAAATTTATTTATATTTTTTTAAATTTTTTATATAATAATATAATTATTAAAATTTTATTATTGGATCTCATATTAGGGACCAAAGCTGGTCTCTATCTGCCTAACCCTTAATTAGCGACCAACACTGGTCGCTAATTTTGAATTATATTTATTTATATTTTATATATTTTTTAAATAATTATATAATTATTAAAAATTTTAACTAGGTCCCATATTAGCGACCAAAGTTGGTCTCCATCTGCTTACGCTTTAATTAGTGACCAACTTTGGTCCCTAATTTAAATTATATTTATTTATATTTTATTATTATTTTAAATAAAATTATAATTACTAAAATTTAATAAATGGGTCCCACAATTGCGACCAACTTAGGTCTCTAATGTTAAATTATATTTATTTATATTATATAATTTTTTTAAATAATATTATAATTATTAAAATTTAATAAGTGGGTCCCCCAATAGCGACCAACATTGGTCGCTAATCTCAATATTTTTTTGACCAATCAAGTCTGACTAGTCCGGTCAATATTTTGATGAAATTATAGATCAAATAGAGACCAACCTTGGTCGCTAATGTATTTAAAATTATTATTTTATTATTTTCTCTAATTTATATATATATCTACACATTTAGATGATTTTTGCGTGTAGGATTAGGTTTGACAATTGAATTAATACTGAGTGATGGTGAACATTGTGCTCTTGTGTAAGTTTCTCTTTCTTGACCTAGAACATATGTGTTTGAGGTGTGGAACAATCTGCTCTTCCATGACAGGCATTGCCATACTGAGGCCCTGTGTACATGATGCTCTATTAATTAGGGCTGACAGCTATTTTTTTGCACTGTAAATGCATGGGTGACCTATTTACTTCTATTAATTGTTAGTATTGGTCCATCGAAGTAGTTGTCAATTCATAATCACTTTATTTCACACCTCTTATGTGTAATTAAACATATACTGATTGACCATGCTCACTTGGTCAGGAAAATATTTACTTGGTTTAATTGATTGCATTGGAGTTAAAGTATGCACAAATTTCAATTTATTCAAGTTTGTTGAAGTGTAAAAGGTTGCACGTTTACAGTGGTTTCATGTGAAAAATTTGATTTTTGGAAGATGGATTTGCCCATGTATTTGAAGCCTTAACACCTGAAGGAAATATGTTTTATATATATTGTTGGCAATATTCTGCCATTTAATTACAGTTGAGTATACATTCATATGCTTTATATACATTTATGCTTTTTGTATAGGCTGTTCAAAAGGGTTGAGACCCGACACCAAGTGAGTTATATTTGTATATCCATACACATGGGCATGATGGAAAGTCTCTTCTTGATGAAAAAGCTCGAATCGTGCATGTAAGTCCAATATTGAATAATCTTATTTTCTACAATATAAAAAGAGTGAAAAGTATCCTCTCTGTTGGTTAATTAAATACTCAACATTCTTGACAGGAAAGGTATAAGGAAATATTACAGGAACAAACACAAACTCAATCTGATATTGATCAATGGAAAGCGTATTACGAACCCGCGGGAGGGGAAAAGAAAAGAAAAGTATATGGTCTTGGATCTCAACCAAAATGCTACTATGGACCGAATCTTCATGACTCTTCTGGATCAGATGCTTCATCATCAACACCACCTTCGAGTGCTCAATCAACATCGAACCTGGATGAGTTAGTGACGCGTTTGATCTCTGCACTAACAGAGCATATAGTTCCCGTGCTAACTAATCATATGCTTCCAGTATTGACTGAGCGGGTGCGTGAAATGATTTCATCACCCTCACCGACTTCTACTGACCCCCATCAGATGTGGTACCAACAGTTCATGCTCCTACTACTGCTAATGTTCATGGATTTCGCCATCGGCTTCAGTTGATGAGCTTAATCCCTAAGCCTTGTATTTGGAAGCTTTTTGTTTTGATCTTTATTGTTGGTGTTATGGATAATTTGCACCTTTTTGGTTTGAACTTTAATATTGGTGTTAGGGATAATTCGAACTTGATTGTATTAGCTATATGCATTTTGATAATTCGAACAATGGGCATTTTAATTTGATATGAATTTTGATAATTTGTATGAATTTTAGTTATTATTAAGGACATCTAATAAATATTGCGACAGCTACTTTTTGTAATATAAATAAATATATGAAATAACATTGCGACAGATTGCGACGAACTATTTTGGTCACCCAATGCAAAGAAAATATCGGCGACGGATTAGCGACCGACTTTCAGTCGCAAATGTATGCCAGCAACAAAATGTATTGTGAATTTAGCGACACAATTTTCTAATATAGCGATGGAATTTTTGTCGCTAACTTTAGCAAAGGACATTGTCTGTCGTCGGAACAACGCTAATTTTGCGACGGATTCCAATTTTCCGTCGCAGAGAGCTTAACAACGAGCAAATCAGCAACACCTGGTAATCCGTTGCTAATCTTGCTTAGCGACGGAAAAGGCTCTTTAGCGACAGATTTTGGTCGTCGCTAAATGCTTTTTTTTGTAGTGTTTTCTCTCTCTATCTTTCCATCTCTGAGCAAGTGTTCTTAAAATATCTTCAGATCTACTAAGATAAATATTATTTCCGTCTCTAGGTCATATTATATTTGATTACGATTTACCATTATTTATTTTGATAGTTTTTCGCTTGCAAAGTATATTGATAACCTTTGAGCCAAACAATTTGGCGCCATCTGTGGGGATTTCGAGAATCAAAATAATAGTTTTGCACCTAGAGAACAACCAATCACTATCCCACTACACCACACAGAAACAAAGATAGCAGGAAACAATGCAAGAATGAAAGAAATAACATGCATTACAACCAACCTCATGGGCCCTCTCAATGAGGCCGGTGAGGAGGGTATCGTGAACACAACCCCTAGCTTCACACCGGGTGAAGAGATCTCACCCTCACCATCTGAGGATCTGACTATGTTACACGAAAAAGGGGCATCAAGGTTTGTGATAAAGGAAACGCCACCTCCACTTGTCAAGAGGCTACTGGAGGAGTGGTTGATGAACACCCTCGTTAGCTTGCTCGAAAAGCCACCCCAAAGTAATATGAGAAACTCATCAGTAACAGATATCGCCATTACCATCGATGAACCCGCTGTTGCATGAGCAAATAACGCCCACATTGAAGCCACCGCCAGCGAAAGCACACTTGCAGTCGTTCTCAACAAAATGGAAGAAATGGAAAATGAAAATAGGGCACTCCTTGACCAAATGAAGGAACATCAGGAAAGATTGGACAAGATCTCCGGTGCTCCCAAGTTGCTGCCCAAGTGCGACGTGGGAAGGTTCGTCGAACAACCATACACCGAAGAAGCAGCCCCTCACCCATCCAAAAAACCTTCAAGATGCCACCTTACTTGAGGATATATGACGGGACCACAGATCCTTAAGATCATCTGATCCATTATGTCACTACTGTGAAGGGCAACGATTAATCGAAAGAACAAGTACCATCCGTGTTGCTAAAGAAGTTTGGCGATAGGTGAACATGAGGGGATCTAACATGGTACTATCAGCTACAAGCCAGAACGGTATCAACGTTCGAGGAAATGGCGGATAAGTTTGTCACCGCCCATGCAGGAGCAAAGAAAGCAGAAGCCAGAGTTATCGACATTTTCGCCGTTCGGCAAACCGCATGAGAATGGCTCAGGGACTTCCTAGCAAAGTTCAACAGAGTAAGGATGAGCCTACCATATGTATCGGAAGGTATGGCGGTTGCAGCTTTCCAAAACGGGTTGAACAGAGACGGTTCGAGGGCGGCTAGAAAGCTACTAATCCGTCTCATAAAGTATCCCCCTACCACATGGGAAGAAATCCACAACGCCTACTGTGCTGAGGTACGAGCGCACGAGGACGACCTCAATGTGCTGACCCAATGGTTAACGACGATACATTCAGAAACCATGAGGGATCGACAAAACGAGGGGCAGCGGGAGCGAATCCCACGTCTCAATAGAGAAAGACACCAACCCTACGTCAGATCTTCCCATCCACCGCCACCAAGGCACACGAATGCACTACAACGACATGTCGCTCCACTCCAAAACGAAAGAAGTATGCCTCATTTATTATCTGCCCATCACTTTTGTGTGTCTCCTTCAAAATTAATGTACGCACTCGATAAACTAGGAACCAAGGTGCAGTGGCCGCAGAAGATAAAATCAGACCCCACCACAAGGAAATCAAACGCCCTGTGTGAGTTCCATCAGGAACAAGGACACAAAATCGAGGATTGCATAGGATTACGACATGAGGTGGTAAGGATGCTGAATTAGGGATACCTGAGAGAAATACTTAGCGACCAAGGGAAAACCAACTTCACACGTGGGCGGGAACAACCCAGGGGCCGCCGAAACCACCTTCCCCAGCACGTACCATAAACATGATCGTCGGAGGTGGCGACGACTCAACAATCAATCATGTCAAGTTCACCACCACGCACAAATTAAATCGAACAATCGCCCATGAACGGTGTGATGACTTCAAAGATAGTATCACCTTCGATAAGTCTGATACCGACAGTTTGTCTTTCCCCCATTATGATGCTTTGGTTATTACTTTACTCATCGTCATTACTGATGATAAAAGCATCATGGTCGACGATGGAAGTGGTGCCTCTATTATCCATCCAAGGGTCCTCGTGCAAATGGGACTCAAAGGTAGGATAATACCATGTTGCATAACATTAACAGGTTTTAATAATGCAGTGGAATGGACTTCCTACGATATATCATTGCCCGTTTTAGCAGGAGGAGTCACGATGGAAATAAATTTCCACGTGATGAACCAGGAGACAGCTTACAACGTCATCATAGGGAGTTCTTGCATACATGCCATGCGAGTGGTCCCTTTGAGTTTCTACCAAGTGATCAAATTCACAACCCCGTGGGGGGGGGGTATTTAGCATCCTAGGCGAAGAGCGTACCGCACAGGAATTCTACAAAATTGCCCAAGATTGTGCCCACACCAAACAGCTGCAAGGACCTAGTGTAGAGGCATAACAATCAACTATGTTGGGGACTAAGGTCATCCCGACAATGGACGCCATCAGAGACCCCGACTTGGTAGAGGCCTGTAAAGCGACAGTCGAGGACCTCGACCCAGTCCAACTGGACGGTGCCGACCTTAAAAAGAAAGCCTACATCAGGCATGACCTCAACAACCCAAGTAAGTACCATGAATTCTTAACTAACCATGCAGATTTATTTGCTTTTTTCCACTCAAATATGCCAGGAATCCCAAAGGATATCGCCACTCACAAGCTAAACGTCGACCCATTACATCCGCCCATGCGGCAGATGAGAAGGATATTCAACGCCGCAATCAATGAAGCGGTCAATGAAGAAGTAGACAAGTTACTGGCCAATGGCTCCATCAGAGAAGCAAAGTACCCCCAATGGGTCGCCAATGTCGTCATGGTCAAAATGAAAATTGGGAAGTGGAGAATGTGCGTGGATTTCACCGACCTGAACAAGGCATGCCCAAAGGATTCATTCCTACTGCCCCACATCGACCAGCTGATCGACGCCACCGCAGGATATGAACTGTTGAGCTTCTTAGACGCCTACTACGGCTACAATCTAATCATGATGGTCGAGGAAGATCAAGAGAAAATGACTTTCATCACCCACCAAGGGACGTATTGCTACAAGGTAATGCCCTTCGGGCTAAAATACGCAGGGGCTACATACTAGAGGCTAGTCACCAAAATGTTCAAAGAGCAGCTTGGCAAGACCATGGAAGTCTATATCAATGATATACTTGTAAAGTCGACAAAGAAAGATGACCACATCGACCATCTGAAGAAAGCCTTTGAGATTCTAAGAAGGTACGGGATGAAGCTGAACACGGAAAAATATGCCTTCGGCGTGGCCTCAAGGAAGGTCTTAGGTTTTATCGTATCACAACGAGGTATCGAGGTCAACCCGGATCAGATCAAGGCAATAAATGCAATACATGAAAATTTGAACAATAAAAAATAGGTGCAAAAGCTGACAGGGCGAGTAGCCGCCCTATCCAGGTTCATCTCAAGGTCCTCCGACAGATGTCACAAATTTTCCAACGTATTGAGAAAGGATTACGGGTTACCGTGGAATGAGAAATGCATTGAAGCCTTGAGAAAACTAAAAGCATACCTATCTTTGATACCACTGCTGGTCAAAGCAAACCCTGGCGAACCCCTATTGGTGTATCTGGCCATATCCGAAGTCACCGTCAGCCCATTCTTGGTTCACAAAAATGAAGGTACGCAATCTCCCATTTATTACAATAGCAAAACCTTAGTGGACACCGAAACACGGTATCCACACCTTGAGAAGTTAGCTCTGGCACTGGTCGTAGCTTCACGAAAGCTCCGACCCTATTTTTAGTGCCACCCCATAAAAGTAGTAACGACCTTCCCCTTAAGAAGCGTCCTAAACAAACCTGAATTATTAGGCATGCTCGCTAGATGGGCCATAGAGTTGAGCGAGCACGATATCTCCATCACCCAAGTACCGCCATCAGGTCGCAAGTACTTGCTGACTTCGTAGCCTATTTTAGGGCAGAAATACTTCCAGGGCGGAGCTAGAGGCACGTCATGCCTCCTCCAATACCGATCTATAGATTCTCTACACTGACAGTGCCGCTAATGCCTCGGGATCGGGACTAGGACTCGTTCTTGAAGTCCATACGGGCGAAACAATTCGCCAGTCTGTAAGATGCCTCGAGATGACTAACAACGAGGCCGAATACGAAGTTGTGATTGCAGATATGAAATTATCCATCAAATACAAAGCTTGGCAGATTATTCTCCATTGCGACTTCCAACTCGTAGTGAACCAAGTCACTGAGACTTACCATATCAAGGAGCAGAGGCTACAAAAGTACCAATCAAAAATCTACAAATTAATGACTGAGTTCGACGAGTACCACTTCGAGCAAATTCCGAGGGCACAAAACATCGAAGCAGACACCTTAGTAAAGCTGGCCGCGGCCACTAAAAACATCAACAAGGAAAGCATGGTCACCCTCCTCCATTCAGCCATTGATCACACTGAGGTACTCTCTTTAAAACTAACTTGGGACTGGCGCAACAAGTTTTTATCCTATCTGCAGGACGGGACACTCTCACTTGATAAAAAGGAAGTAAAGAAGCTCTATGTACAAGCCGCTCGGTACTGCCTGGTAAACTACGATCCCTACAAGACGCCATTTTTTGGATCCCTAGCCAAGTGCATACGGCCGCACCAACCAGGCAAGTGCTCGAAGAGGTACACGAGGGTCATTGTGGTGCCCACACAGGTAATTGCGCCCTTGTTTGCTGCATCATCCGAGCCAGTTATTATTGGTCCACTACAAAAATAAGAGGCGGCGGAATACGTTCGCCGATGCGAACAATGCCAAAAGTATGCACCCATGATACTCCAACTGGGAGAACCTCTATACTCAGTCACCTCGCCATGGACCTTCATCAAATGGGAGATGGACATAGTCGACCCTCTACCAGCGGGACGAGAAAATGTACGATTCCTGTTAGTTTTAACTTACTATTTCTCCAAGTGGGTTGAAACAAGTTCGTATGCACAGATACACGAATAGGAAGTCATCACCTTCATATGGAAAAACATCATATGTCGTTTCGGCTGTTAGAAAATACGCTTAACGCTAGAGGGGGGTGAATAGTGTTATAATAAAAATTAGCGTAAACTTGCAGAATTTAAAAATTGCAGGAAAGAAATAAGTGCGATAAGTAAATAAATAAGAACGAACGCACCGATGTATCCTGGTTCACCACAACCCGTGGCTAGTGCAGTCCCCGAGAGACTCTCTCGAGATTTCCACTAACACTGTTAAGCTTACGGGTGCTCAACAAACCTTTACAAACTGAGGACACAAGCCTCAACAACCTTTGCTCGAAGATACAACACTCCAAGACTTCAACCAAAGGAAACACAAGTTCCTTCTTACAATACAAGGGACTAACACTTCCCTTCAAGTGTATAAAACACTTAGCACTCACTTAAACAAGACTCTCTTAATAGAGTAGATATGAGTAAACAGATACGCTCAAGAACGCAACAAGTTTCGTCAAGAATTTTGGCTCTCAAAACTTATGTAATGAATAGAAAGTGATGAACAATAGAGTATGCAAGCAATAACAATAATATGATCAGTTGTTGTGTTTAGAAGACTAATTTGAAGCTGTATTAATAGTTGCAAAACCATGCATTACCGTTGCCTAATTGCCAATTAAGAATTGCTGATTTTACTCAGTGACAATCGATTGTCAAAATGCCACAATCAATTATTTGCCAATCGTTCCAAAAATCATTCCCAGATTTTACGCTTAACAATCGATTATCTAAGATCAACAATCGATTACTGGCGACGCTCAAAAAATCATTTCTAGATTTTACTTAAAACAATCGATTGTCAGAAATCTACAATCGATTACTTGGCAACGTTCAAAAAATCATTTCCAGATTTTACTTAAAACAATCGATTGTCAGAAATCTACAATCGATTACTTGGCAACGTTCAAAAAAGCTTTTTCAGATTTTATTTAAAACAATCGATTATTAGAAATCTATAATCGATTACCTGACGGTTTTTGAAAATATTTTGGCAACGGTCAATTACACAATCGATTATGCTATGAGAACAATCGATTATATATCAGTCTTTGAAAAATCAATTAGACACTGCCTTAATGCACTCGATTGTCAAAGGTACACAATCGATTATTTTATGACTTTGAAAATGTCTGATAGACACTGCCTCAACACAATCGATTGTCATAAGTTCACAATCGATTATTTTGTAGCTTTGAAAAACTTTGATGTACACTGCCTCAACACAATCGATTGTCATAAGGTTCACAATCGATTGTCATGCAGATTTGAAAAATCTGATGCACACTGCCTTAACACAATCGATTGTCATAAGTTCACAATCGATTGTCATGCAGCTGACTTAACATAATCGATTATCATAAGTACATAATCGATTATCTTAGTCCAGATTTTAGAGGCATGTTTAAAAATCATTTTGACCAAAGTAAATATGCATGATTTAAAATCATTTTGCTTTAAATTAAATATGCATGATTTGATAAAAATGTTTTTACGAGAGAAGCCAAGTCTTGAGTATCGGATCAAGATCACAATTAAAGAACGACTCATGTATAACTTTATATCTTTGCTTGATCTTGGTCTTGTGCTTGAATCTCGTTATATATCAATTGCGCGCTTGTGATTGGACCTCGTCATATGTCCATTGCGCATAGTTTGTCATTCACAAAACCTACAAATATGAACACACGTTTTAGTATAGTGCCTTGAGAACGTGTTTCAACAATTTCCCCCTTTTTGATAATGGCAAACTTTAGTCGGGATATGCATAATTGATAATTCATAATGACGATTCAAGACAAGTAAAGATATGCAACAATATGCAACAAGTCTCTAGATATGCAATTAGTTCCCCCTCAACATATGAATTCCCCCTCAATTTATGCCAGTAAAAAATTAGTGCATATCACCTTATTCATATCACCTTATTCTTCCCCCTTTTGACATTAGCAAAAATGGAAAAGGTGAGTAACTTGTTTATTGATTAAACAAAAGTTGCATAAGAAGACATAATAAAGCAAATAATACCAACATAATCGATTATTGATACTTGATAATCGATTATATACTAACGAGAAATCGGTTATCCTTAGGATAAATTGATTATTCTGCATCAATCTTTATAATTCCCCCTGCCTTTAGGGCGATACCTACAAAAATTCGTTAGACGTCTCCGACGCTCAAGTTAGAAATCATGAGAAAGGGAAAATGCAATGCATGACTTAGATCAACGTGGAGTCAAGAATCCCGAGTTCACTACGAATTCTGAAGAAGGACTCTTTCTCTAAGGGTTTTGTAAAGATGTCGGCCAATTGATCTTTGTTTCAACAAATTCAATTTCGACATCACCCTTGAGAACGTGATCTCTTATAAAATGATGCCTAATTTCAATGTGTTTTGTTCTTGAATGAAGAACGGGGTTCTTCGTCAAGCATATGGCGCTAGTATTATCACATCTAAGAGGGATATGATCAAGACTTAGGCCATAGTCCAAGAGTTGTTGTTTCATCCAAAGGATTTGAGCGCAACAACTCCCCGCGGCTACATATTCAGCCTCGGTTGTGGACAACGCAACACTTACTTGTTTCTTGCTAAACCAAGAAACGAGAGAGCTACCGTAGACCCACATTTCCAGCAAAATCGGAATAGCCAACAAGTTGGCATGAAGAACCTTTGGGGTACCGTAGACCCACATTTACAGTACCAACAAGATACTTCAATATCCGTTTCACCGTAGTTAGGTGAGACTCCTTCGGACACGATTGATAACGAGCGCATAAGCACACGCTAAACATGATGTCAGGTCTACTAGCAGTAAGATAAAGGAGAGATCCAATCATACCTCGATACTTTTTGGTGTCGACTTCCTTACCTTTCTCATCTTTGTCTAGATGATCGGATGTGCTCATGGGAGTGGCCATTGCTTTTGCGTTGGTCATTTCAAATCGTTTCAGCGATTCTTTGCAATATTAAGCTTGACAAATGAAAGTTCCTTCTTTCATTTGCTTTACTTGCAGCCCCAAAAAGAATGTTAGCTCACCCATCATAGACATCTCAAATTCGCTTGTCATTAAATCGGAAAATTCCTTGCACAAAACATTGTTAGTAGCACCAAATATAATATCATCCACATGGATTTGAACTAATAAATAAAAGAGTGGTGTCAACTTTCTCCCTAATGAAATCATTTTCCAAAAGAAATTTACTCAATCTTTCATACCAAGCTCGGGGAGCTTGTTTAAGACCATAAAGAGCCTTTTTAAGTTTGAAAACATGATTTGGAGATTTAAAATCTTCAAAACCCGGGGGTTGTTCAACATAAACTTCTTCTTGAATAACACCATTTAGAAAAGCACTTTTTACATCCATTTGATACAAATTGAAATTCATAGAAGATGCAAAGGCAAGTAATAAACGAATAGCTTCTAACCTTGCTACGGGAGCATATGTTGCTTCATAGTCAATACCCTCTTCTTGATTGTAGCCTTTTGCTACAAGCCTAGCTTTGTTTCTAGTGATTACACCATTTTCATCTAATTTGTTTCGAAAAACCCATTTCGTACCAATTATGGTATGATTTTCGGGTCTTGGCACCAAATCCCAAACGTCATTCCGTTTGAATTGGTTAAGCTCCTCTTGCATTGCCAAGGTCCAAAATTCATCCCCAATTGCTTCGGAGATGGTTGTGGGTTCAATTTGAGAAAAAAAAGCAGTATGTCCTAAGGTGTTCTTAAGAGAGTTTCGAGTACTTACCTTTTCTCCAACGTCGCCAATTACCTGTTCGAGAGGGTGATCTTTGATTGTCCTCCATTCGTTAGGCATTTTCTTTTCTTTCTCCAATTGTGGCGCTTCCTCCGATAATTGTTCCTAGATTTCATCTTGAATTTCCTTAGAAGTTTCCTCTTGTACTTTGTCTTGAGGACTTATTGAGTTTAAGATACCTGCAGGATCAGAACCAGAATCCTTTCTCGCCAAGCGAGCATTTTTTTTCCACAAAACACAATATGAGGGGATTCCTCCACAGTTCCGGTTCTATTATTGAATACCCTATATGCTTTGCTACGTGAGGAATAACCAATAAAAATTCCTTCATTGGATTTGGCATCAAATTTTCCCAATTGATCTTTTCCATTGTTATGAATAAAGCATTTACAACCGAATACTCTAAAATGGGAGATATTTGGTTTCCTTCCCTTGTAGAGTTCATAAGGGGTTTTCATGAGTATTGGCCTTATGACTACTCTATTCAAAACGTAGCATGCGGTACTCACGGCATCCGCCCAAAAATGTTTGAGAATCTTAGCCTCATCGAGCATGGTTCTAGCCATCTCTTCGAGACACCTATTTTTCCTTTCCACCACCCCATTTAGTTGTGGTGTTCATGGAGCGGAGAAGGTGTGCTCGATACCGAGTTCGTCACAAAAGTCCGCAAAGAGATTGTGATCAAACTCTCCCCCATGATCACTTCTTATTGAAGTGACGGTTGTGTCCTTTTCGTTTTGAACACGTTTAAGAAAATATTTGAAATTATGAAAAGCTTCACTTTTATGAGCAAGAAATAGAGTCCATGTAAATCTAGAATAATCATCAACAATAACAAAAACATAATGATTTCTACCAAGACTTCCAATGCGAGATGGTCCAAATAAGTCCATGTGAAGTAATTGCAAAGGTCTAGTAGTTGAAACAATATTTTTCGATTTAAAAGATGCTTTTGTTTGCTTCCCTGTTTGACAAGAATCACAAATAGAGTCTTTTTCAAATTTCAAGTTTGGAAGACCAATAACTAAATTTTGTGAAACCAATTTGTTCAAAAGATGCATGTTGATGTGAGCTACTCTACGGTGCCATAACCACGTATCATCTTCTTTGCTCATAAGACAATCTACATATTCAGATGAAGAATTTTCGAGATCAACCATATAGATATTATCCATTCTAAATCCACAAAGAATAATTTTAAAATCGCTACGGCGAAAAACTAAGCATTCATTTGAATCAAATAAAACAAGATTTCCCTTGTCACATAATTGACTTATGCTCAAGAGATTATGTTTTAGACCCTTAACTAGCAATATATGCTTACTGGAAGAGGAGTCATCCTTACCGACCGATCCAATGCCGATAATTTTTCCTTTGTTGTTATCACCAAAAATAACGCTTCCTCCTTCCTTGTGTTCTAGTTGAAGGAACTTGGATTCGTCTACAGTCATGTGCTTGGAGCATCCACTGTCAAGGTACCAAAGTACACTTGACCCCTTCAAACACACCTACAAAACAGATTAATGAGTTTTAGGTACCCATGCCATTTTGAGTCCTTGGGGGTTAGGCAAATCATAGTGATGTGATTGAGTGTTATGTCTATGTCGTGTAAAAAAAGCAGGAGCAATATGTCCAATTCGTCTACAATAATGACAAACAACATTAGGATTATGCATTCGTCTAGGTTGATAGTAATTGGACGGACGAAATTCATTCACTCTATTCTTGACAATATGACTATTGCGCAATTCATGAAAATCATTTCTCCTACTATTTGTTCTAGGATATACAGCATTTCTAGGATAGTTGTTTCTAGGTTGAAAGCCATTTCTAGGTGTTCTACAAGGTTCAAAATTCCTTCTAGTGTTTGGCCTAGAGTATGCATTATTTCTAGAATGATTATTTCTAGGTTGCGATTGTTGAAAGCCCTTTCTAGGTTTGTTATATCTAGGATGAGCGTTTGTTTTATTAATCCTAGGTTGAGCCTTAGGTTGTTGGGGGTTGGCTTCAACCTTTTCTTTAGGCTCATTCTCAAAGCCTATGCCATGCTTGGTCGACTCCAAATTAACAAGAACTTCATTCAAATTTTTATGAGAAGAATTAAACTTATCTAGGGTGCCCTTAAGTCTTTCTACCTCATTTTTGAGATGCATGCAAGAAGTACAATTTTTACTAGAGCTCTCGGGTTTGTCGGCGCTTCTCTTGCTGAAAAATTTGTTTTCTTCTTTCAACTTCTCATTTTCCAAAATCAGTTTTTCCAAATCTTTTTCTTTCAAAGAGAGTTGTTTTTCAAAATCTTTTTCTTTTAAAGAAGCATTTTCTTTTATGCTTTTAACAGTTTTGGAAGCTTTAATAAATTCACTATACAACTCATCAAAAGCATTTTGCATTTCCTCAAGAGAATAGAAGTTTTTGGAAGAAATTTGACATACCTCTTCTTGATTGTTTTCGTGAGCCATGAGACAAAGATTTGCGGCTTCGTCTTCTTCTTCCTCACTCGACTCGTCACCGGAGTCGCCTCCCAAGATATATATGCTCGTTGTTTCTTGAAGGGTTTCTTCTCCTTTTTGGCATTTGGGCAATTTGATTTAATGTGCCCGGTTTCTCCGCACTCATAGCACTTTATTTGATCTCCTTGCTTTTTGCCCTTTCGTTCATACTCTTTTCGCATGAACTTTTGAAATCTCTTAATAACGAGTCCGAACTCGTTGTCTCCGTCCTCATCATTTTGAGGTTGGCTTGTGCTTGCCTTGAGAGCGATCTTTTATTTCCTTTGATCATCAACAAGAGGGTTAAGTATAGTAGATTCATAAGTTTTAAGATTACCTCTTAATCCGTCGATGGTGACATTTAAAACGCCAATAGATTCTTGAATCGCATCGGCCTTGGATCGCCATGCCGAAGTGAGACTTCGGAGAATTTTTCGGACAAGTTCCTTATCCGTGAAGGTCTTCTTAAGAGCATGTAAATCATTAATGATTTTTGAAAATCGTTCGAACATCTCATCGACCTTTTCGCCTTCCTTCATGTGAAACAATTTATATGCATGGGTTAGGAAATCAATTTTAGCTTCCCTTACCTGGTCCGTACCTTCGTACGTAATTTCCAGCTTGTCCCACTTTTGCTTCACCGTTGTGCAACATGATATTTTCCTGTAATCATCAGCATTTACAGCACAATATAATAAATTAATGGCTTTAGCGTTGTTTTGCACCTTTCGGATATCATCCGCATCGTATTCATCTTCGGACTTTGGAACATCTTTATTTTCAACCTTTTTGGTTGGAATTTGTTCTCCCTTCATTATAACCTTCCAAAGATGAAAACTATTTGATTGAACAAATATTCTCATCCTCTCCTTCCAGTACGTATAGTTTGTACCGTCGAATAGTGGTGGTCGGGTGGAGCATTGTCCTTCACCTATTCCTGCAAAAGAATCACGAGTAGAAGCCATGGATTGTTTCTCTCAAACGGTTAAGTATTCAGAGAGTTGGGCTCTGATACCAATTGTTAGAAAATACGCTTAACGCTAGAGGGGGGTGAATAGCGTTATAATAAAAATTAGCGTAAACTTGCGGAATTTAAAAATTGCTGGAAAGAAATAAGTGCGATAAGTAAATAAATAAGAACGAACGCACCGATGTATCCTGGTTCACCACAACCCGTGGCTAGTCCAGTCCCCGAGAGACTCTCTCGAGATTTCCACTAACACTGTTAAGCTTACGGGTGCTCAACAAACCTTTACAAACTGAGGACACAAGCCTCAACAACCTTTGCTCGAAGATACAACACTCCAAGACTTCAACCAAAGGAAACACAAGTTCCTTCTTACAATACAAGGGACTAACACTTCCCTTCAAGTGTATAAAACACTTAGCACTCACTTAAACAAGACTCTCTTAATAGAGTAGATATGAGTAAACAGATACGCTCAAGAACGCAACAAGTTTCGTCAAGAATTTTGGCTCTCAAAACTTATGTAATGAATAGAAAGTGATGAACAATAGAGTATGCAAGCAATAACAATAATATGATCAGTTGTTGTGTTTAGAAGACTGATTTGAAGCTGTATTAATAGTTGCAAAACCATGCATTACCGTTGCCTAATTGCCAATTAAGAATTGCTGATTTTACTCAGTGACAATCGATTGTCAAAATGCCACAATCAATTGTTTGCCAATCGTTCCAAAAATCATTCCCAGATTTTACGCTTAACAATCGATTATCTAAGATCAATAATCGATTACTGGCGACGTTCAAAAAATCATTTCTAGATTTTACTTAAAACAATCGATTGTCAGAAATCTACAATCGATTACTTGGCAACGTTCAAAAAATCATTTCCAGATTTTACTTAAAACAATCGATTGTCAGAAATCTACAATCGATTACTTGGCAACGTTCAAAAAAGCTTTTTCAGATTTTATTTAAAACAATCGATTATTAGAAATCTATAATCGATTACCTGACGGTTTTTGAAAATATTTTGGCAACGGTCAATTACACAATCGATTATGCTATGAGAACAATCGATTATATATCAGTCTTTGAAAAATCAATTAGACACTGCCTTAATGCACTCGATTGTCAAAGGTACACAATCGATTATTTTATGACTTTGAAAATGTCTGATAGACACTGCCTCAACACAATCGATTGTCATAAGTTCACAATCGATTATTTTGTAGCTTTGAAAAACTTTGATGTACACTGCCTCAACACAATCGATTGTCATAAGGTTCACAATCGATTGTCATGCAGATTTGAAAAATCTGATGCACACTGCCTTAACACAATCGATTGTCATAAGTTCACAATCGATTGTCATGCAGCTGACTTAACATAATCGATTATCATAAGTACATAATCGATTATCTTAGTCCAGATTTTAGAGGCATGTTTAAAAATCATTTTGACTAAAGTAAATATGCATGATTTAAAATCATTTTGCTTTAAATTAAATATGCATGATTTGATAAAAATATTTTTACGAGAGAAGCCAAGTCTTGAGTCAAGTTATCGGATCAAGATCACAATTAAAGAACGACTCATGTATAACTTTATATCTTTGCTTGATCTTGGTCTTGTGCTTGAATCTCGTTATATATCAGTTGCGCGCTTGTGCTTGGACCTCGTCATATGTCCATTGCGCATAGTTTGTCATTCATCAAAACCTACAAATATGAGCACACGTTTTAGTATAGTGCCTTGAGAACGTGTTTCAACATCGGCATCCCCAAAGAAATCATCTGCGACAAAGGTCCACAATTCAATGGAAAAAAGACGACAGAATTCTTCGAGAAATGGCACATCAAGCGAATACTCTCCACACTATATCACCCCGCCGCCAACGGCCAAGAAGAATCCTCCAATAAAATAATACTTAACATACTGAAAAAGAAACTCGAAGAAGCCGAAGGGCTCTGGTCCGAGCTACTATCAAAAGTGTTATGGGCACAACGGACCATGCCTAAATCCAACACGGGAGAAACACCGTACTCACTGGTCTACGGAACTGACCTGGTCATACCTGTCGAAATTGGAGAACCAAGCCTAAGGTATTCACACACAAGCGAAGCAGAGAAAGACACAAACTTCAAGACCTCGACGAGGCCGAGGAAAGAAGGTATATGGCCCACATAAGAATGGCAGCCAAAAACAACAGGCCGAAAGGTACTATAACAAGAAAGCCAAAATAAGGCCGCTCAAAGTAGGAGACTACGTCCTCAAAGCCAAAACATTGGCATCAAAGAATCATGGCAAAGGAAAACTGGGCACCAATTGGGACGGACCATACAAAATCACAGCGGCAGCAAGTAAAGGAGCATTCCAGTTACAAACAATGGAGGGAAAAACACTCCAAAACAACTAGACATCGCCCACCTCAAGTACTTCCATTTCTATAAGGTATCTCCCGAGTGGTACTCTTATTCCGTTACCCGAGTTTTGTACCAATTGGGTTTTCTCGGGAAGGTTTTTAACGAGGAGGCGGAGGAGACACTTGAAAGTATCATTGGCCAAGTTTATCATACCAGCCGCTAGATATGCTCTCAAGGACGATATAATAAAGGGACTGCACTAGCACAATCTCCATTGTGTAAACGGCTACGGCCACAATATCCATTGTATAAACGGCTACGACCACGATCTCCATTTTATAAACAGCTACGGCCACAATATCTATTGCATAAACAGCTACGGCCACGTTCTCCATTGTACAAACAGCTACGACCATGATCTCCATTGTATAAACAGCTACGACCACGATCTCCATTGTTTAAACGGTTACGGCCATGATGTCCATTGTATAAACGGCTACGGACACGATCTCCATTGTATAAACGGCTACGACCATCACCATAAAGCATCGACAAAGTTTGACCATGGTCAATAATAATTCGACACCAGTCAAACATTATTACAGGTTAAGGCCAAGTGCCTTCGTCATCCAATTTAACAAGTTCAACTCCAGATGAACTGAGACTCAAGCTAAGCGCCTTCGAGAGCAAAGTCAATGAAGTTTGACCTCGCTTGGACTATAAGGACAAGTGCCGTCGCGGTCCAATTGAACAATTTCTACTCAAGTTGAACTGAGACTCAGGCTAAGCGCCTTCGAGAGAAAACTCAACGAAGTTCGACCTTGCTCAGACTATAAGGCCAAGTGCCTTCGCCATCCAGTTTAACAAGTCCAACTCCAGTTGAATTGGGACTCAGGCTAAGCTCAACGAAGCTCGATCTCACTCGGACTATAAGACCAAGCACCTTTGCATCAAATTTAACAAGTTTAACTCCAGTTGAACTGGGACTCAGGCTAAGCGCCTTCGACATTAAACTCAAAGAGTTCGACCTCGCTTGAACTACAAGCTAAGGCCATAATGCTTCGACAAAGCTCGACCGCAACCAGTAAATTATTTTGTGCCAGTCGAGCACCATTCACGGCTAAGGCCATCACCATCAGAACGTCGACTTAGCTCGACTACGACAAGCAAATAACTCAACGACTGTTGAAGTTACATTAAGCATCGACTTAGTTCAATTACGACAAATGACACATGAATAACAGTTGAGATAATATCACAATCGGCCAAGGCCACCGCCATCTAGCATCGACCTAGCTCGAACACAATAGATAAGCGCTCTGACGATAGTCGAAGCTATACCCCAATGGTGGATAATACTTAGACAACGTTCAGAAACACAACAAAAGTTTTACGAGTAAATGAGTGCTTGCTCGGTGAAAATAAGGTGCTAAAAAAATAAAGGAGAGGAATATAGGCAAAAGCCTGATTTTTACAATTACCAAAAAATACATTTACATCTGACATTGTAAAAGGGTCCCTATTACATCCAAAAAATAAACAAAGTATATACAAGTTCTAAGGAGCTTCGCCATCCTTGCTGTTGCCCCCCGTTTGTTCGCCATTCTGGTTGTCGCCCCCGATCGTTCACCATTTTGGCTGTCGCCCTCAGCTTGTCCGCCATCCTGGCCGTCATCACCCCCCGGGAATATAAGCTGCGGTATACAAGGAGTCGGACTCAAGCCGGCTGACGTCCTCGGAGGTATAACCCTCATGATCAAGGGAGTCAGAACTGTACCATAAGTAGCACGGGCGGCATGAGCCGCGTGCCACTGCCTTTGAACCTCCTCCTCAGTAGCGCGGCCCGCAACAAGATATTTTTTAAGTACATTTAGTCGGGCCTCCGCGTACACCCACATCTCGTGAGCATCCCGGCGTGTGTCCCTAGGCCTCGATAAGGCAGCCATCTTAAGAGCTTCAATCTCCACCGTCGTGACCTCAAGTTCGACGGTCAAGTCCGCAACTCTACGATGCAGGTCACAAACCTCCGCCACTACCCCATGGCTGAGCTCCAATTTTTCTTCCCTCGACTTGAGGAGTGACTCCAGTTCACTATTCCGAGTCATCGCCATCATCAACTCCTCGTCATCCATCTCCAGTTCGGCCGCTCTACGCTTTAACTTTTTCTCTGACTGCTTAAGACCCTCACGGAACACCCAAAATTTGGGGTCCTACTTGAGAAAATCCACAACCGCCCGATGCTTGGCGCGACACTTCTTGTATTTTTTGCCATTTTGTTAAAAATGGTCGCTTTCCATTGCGCACGTCGCCTACGCTCTATCTCCAAGATAAGAGTCTAATAAAAGGGGGAAAAAAAAAAATAAAGAGACGGCTCAATACACATCAAAACTATACTCACGACACATAAGGAAAATGGAAAGTTGGCTATAAGGCCGTACCAGCTACCCTCCGAGATAGCTCCCCATCATTGATGCCTCTCAACACCTACTCGGGGGCCGCACACAATAGGGTCATGTCTGTTGCCGCCTGCTCGCTATGTTGTAATAAATTATAGCCCCCTGGGATCATATTCGGCGATTAGATTTACCCGCCGTCATCTCCACACGGGCCAGACCCCTCGCTACCTCGTCCACATTTTCGTGGGCAGTCTTAGGGGCCTCACCCCCAACATCGCTGCCCAGTTCACTAGCAACAGACATCGAACCACCATCCATGATATATGATGGGTTTGCCTTGGCAGCTGCATTCACCTGAGGGGATGACCTCCCCTTACGAATAGCATCAGCCATGAAAATGGGCCTAGACGCTAGGCGGTGCGTGCTAACTCTCTCATCATCATTCACCACCGCCTTGCCCGTTATCAACCTCTGCCTTTTTCTCTCTGGCGGCTCCTCACCTTCAGAAACCTCCTCCATGGAAAGGTCTCTTCACTTGCAGTCTCCGCCACAGGCGCAGCCTCCTACGGAAAAGCAATGGAAATGCTTTCACGGACCGACTCGCAAACTAGGTCTCCACTTTCGGAGGCGATATCCAACCTAGTTGAGGTTAAACCAACCATTCTTTTCTTGGGGACGCTTGGACCTATCAACGCAAGCAAGCCATTTATTAATTCATTCGTTAAAGCCTAAAGGGATTTTCAAACCAATGACAAAAAATTACCAGAGGCCCCGTAGGGCCATATTTTGTAGAAATGCGGACCAAGTACGTCACTCCTCCACGTAAGGCAACAATCTGGCCACCCATTGTCTAATGGTGTTGATAAATCGGGGCGGAGAGGCCCTCTCTACAAAGAAAGAAAAATCACAGTGGTCAAATAGTCATGGCCGTCAAGGCCACATACAAACGAGAAATTCGACAAATAGAGGTACTTACGTTCTGAATTCTACCTCTCTGGGAACCCGATAGGGTTGGACACCAGATTCTCTTTTTTGATGAAATAGTATCTGCGCCAAAAGCCACAACTAGCCTTGTCATGACCACCAACCCTTTCGAGCCATGGCTCTTCAATTGCACCATGGTACCCCTCACGTAACCAGTGTTAAAAAAATGTAAAAGATGATTAACAGTGTCTTCGCACCCAGCCCCCGTCGCGTATATAGTCAAAATCCTACATACCTTTAAGGTATAGGGGGTGAGCTGGGCTGGGCATACATTGTAATACCGGCAAAACTCCTCCACCAAGGGATAGATGGGGAAACTATAACCAATCAAGAGTACGTACTCATAAAATGTGCAATATCTTGGCTTGTGGACATTTGCATAGTCTGTTCCTGCTGGAACCATTTCTACATGAGTCGGTATGTTGTGCGCCGCACGAAAGTTGTTTATGTGACTTTGCGTCAGTTCACTGTGTTCTCAGGGAAGAGCGAGTCAAGTCCATTTAATGTCACCTCGAACAAGAAGCTCTTTTGGCAACATATTATCTGCAGTGAGGGAACGAGGACCTTTTCCGCTTCCTTCTCTTTGCCGCCGGAGGAAGGCAGTACCCTAGATGGAACGATGTCTTTAGCCTTTTTATCTTGACGATGCCTCACCATAATTCCCATTCAAGAAACAGAGAAGTCTTAAATCAAAAGACGGTTAATTGGGAAGGAAAACGAAGGAAGAAGCTAGAAAACGTTTCCAAAGAAATAAAAAAGATAAGTCAGGTTAAACCCTTCTCCTATTTATAGGGTTGGGTGATGCAGAACTCAAAGGGGCACAATTTGAAACGGGCGCGGGAAATCGAGCGCCACATCACCCTCTGAATCGTCTCGAGAACAAGTGTAATGATGATGCATGCGGGCGATGACGTCATTCTGAATAGGAAGTCGCGCGTCAGCATCCCAACAATCTCATATGTTTAATGTCATTCACACCACCGTCAAGTAAGGTCAAATTCCCACAAACGAGGTTTGCAGTTCCGTCCCCTGGGGAAGCCTCCCAATGCGTCACCCAACGGACGGAGGGACTATCTCTATGCGGTCGAATTCGACACTCGACGTCTCTGCACTAATGGGTACGACCAACGAACATACATCGAGTTAGGCGTGAGGACAAGAACGACGCCATTTAGAGGGATATCACCTACTTTTGTGTTATTTTTATTATTTCGAGGAGGGCCTCCTACTATATAAAGGAGACCCTAACATTGTAAAGGGAGGATGATTCTCTGAGAATACAACTCTCTTTTTCTCTCTCTATTTCTTTCTCTATCTCTCCATCTTTAAGCAAATGTTCTTCAAATATCTTCAGATCTATTAGGATCAATATTATTTCCCTCTCTAGATCATATTATATTCAATTACGATTTACCTTGTTTAGTTTGATTGTTTTTCGCTTGCAAAGTATATTGATAACGTTTGAGCCAAACAGTCCCAAGATTTTATGAGGGAAATTTCACAGAACAACTGGGCTCCATACTTTTTAATTTTATAGCATATATTTCAATATATAACCAACTAGCCCAAAAATAATAGGCTAAGATTCAACATCCAACTCCAACAGGTTTTCAAATTTACTGTATTTAATTTTTAAAAAAGATTCCTCAAGCTTTTAAATTAATTTTTGAATAAGTAAACGTGACTCAAATATTAATTCAATAAACCAAATTTATTAGGATGGTGAAAATTATAGTTTTAACAAGCTTAAATATGTGGGTTTAAATTCCGAATTTAATTTAATGAGAAATTTAGAGTATTTATTATTTAGACTTGTTAGAAATAGTATAAGGAGGTTGTATGTAAAATTTGAAGTCATTTAATGGAGATTTGGACTGATTTTGAACAAGAATCAATTGAAAATCATGAAAGAAGTTCGTCTACAATTTTTATATAATTATGTATAAAAGTGTATAATAGTGTATAAGGTATGTTTCTATACTCATATACACTATTATACAAGATTTTACATAATTATACAAAAAACTGACTTCGTCTTTTTCCTTGCGTCTTTCTAATATTTAACCCAAATCTTGCTCAAATCTACTCCAAATCACTTCAAATTTAAACTTTTAACTCCTTTTGATATTTTCAATCAATTAGAACAACACCCAAATAACTAATAAATTTAATTTATTATTATTGGACCACTAGTAAGTGTAGAAATCAATCTCTCGTCTTTACTTATTCGAGATTAGACGGGATACTTACTGGGTACACGCTATTTTTATACTCATGCTACACTTGCTGTGGATTTTTGTTGTACAGGAACATGTATGACTAGCGGCCTAGTTGGGCGCTGCAACATGGTTGATACGGAGACTTAGGTGAGATATATCTCTCAAGACGACCCGCGCCCAGCAGAGTCTCCTTCGGAGTATTATACTGTATTTTCTTTCTATCCAATTTATTTTTCGAACAGTTATTGTATTATATTATTTCCTAGAAACTGCTCATTCATTTGTGATACTGGGTTCTAGGATGATTATAGGGTATTCTGTATCAACTTCTTAACATTCTTTATTTATTTTGTAAAGATTATCTTTTACTAGTTAAATTGAAGGAAAAATCATAGTTTTCAAAAAATTTAAAATAAGAAATAGATCAAGTATTTATGGTTGGCTTGCCTGACAACAATGTCCGACCTATGTTGGATTTTGAATCGTGACACTTCATACATGTATAGATTTACTAGTTTTTGCTTATCGTTTTCTTCATTTAGGATTATGATTTCTTATACAATTTAATGTTACTTATTGTTTTTTTATTCGGAAAATGGTAAAATTTACCCTTAACGGTTAGAAATAAACCGCTTTTGATAAATTTTAATACAAAAATTTCCCTTGTATGAAGTTCATTGTAGTCACATTCTATGTCCACCTCCGTGTACTAGTTCTTTTTTATAATATAAGGTTGAGGTCTCCTAAACTCCAATAAAAAAAGGGCTAGATTTCCCTGTAAAAGTGTAGTTGGATGAATTTTTCTTTAAAACATATTTAACCAAGCCCAACAAAATTTTAAAAGTGGCCTCAAATGGCTATTTGTGCAAGTGGCCCCATACATTTCTAACCTTTCCTTAATTGGAAAATTGGGCTGTTTAGTTTAATAATGGGATTTTGGTATGGTGTAACAAAGTACCCCATATAATTAGCAAAAAAAAAGTCCTAATTATAAATATTGGCACCCAACATTGTATATCACAATAATAATATGTATATCATAATGTATATCACAATTTTATCTTCCTTCTATGTATATATCAAAATAATATTAAACTTTTATTTTCCTTCTTTATATATCTAAAATATGAATTTAGGGATATATTTGTTTAAATTTCTTTCTATCTATATTAATGTTTGTCACAACAAAAATAATTGTATTGTTTTGATATCGCTATGTAAAACACATCAATGTATATCAAACGTATTTATTTTTTATATATCTCAATGTATAAGACATTTTTAGTTGCCTTCTTTTGTATATCAAAGTGTATAATTAATTAAATTTTCTTCTTTGTGTGTGTGTGTGTATATATATATATATATATATATATATATATATATATATATATATATATATATATATATATATATATATATATATATATATATATATATATATATATATATATATATATATATATATATATATATATATATATATATATATATGCAAAATTTATTAAACTTAAATTCATATCATAATTTGGATTATATTTTAAATTCAAGATATATTGGTCCAAATAAATATATGTGCTAATATAATATTATATAAGTCCAATATATATGGATTGAATAAATAAGTCTTAATCTATTGGGCTAGCCAATTTAATTGGGCTAAAGTGATAGCCCACTTCATTAAGCCCAAGATGACATATCCTAGAGGCCCAGTTTGGTGCCACGCGTCAAATGATGTTTGCACGCCAAATCAAATGGAAGAGCAAATAGGATCATGCCACGTGTTAAAATGACAAGGCATGCACAGTCACACTGAAAGGACAATGAAATCAAGCCACGTATGCAAGTGACATGTTTTGGCCAATCACATGCAGCCATGTCACACTGCAATTTGATTGGTCGGAAAGAGTTTGTTCTTATCATAACTCTTCCCTCCCACAACTATAAATATGGGTCTTCATAACACATAAAAGACACCAAAAGTTATAACAAGTAGCAAAAGAGAGCTCGTGGATCAAATGCCGCAAATTTCTCTACAAACTTCAAGATTCCGGCAATCAAATTCAAGATCAAGAACGACGAACAAATCAAGTTCAAGCTCAAGAACGAAGACCAAATCAAGTTCAAGTCCAAGTAATCAAGTTCAAGATCAAGAACAAGATCATCATTCGTGACAACAAACATAGATTCAAGATCAAGCTCAAAGGCCCTTGAATTAATTTACTATTGAAAAGAAGAATCAGATGATTCATAGAGATTGTACACTCAAATATTCGAAATAAAATACTATGATTGTTGCGATATTTTTCGGTCTTGATTTATTTTCTTGATGCAAATTTATTGTCTACAAGTTCTGGTACGCCCAGTGGGACAATATCTACCTCTCATCTCAACTTTTCATTCACTAAAGTTCAAGAACATCGAAAATGGCTTCAAAGAAAATCAGCTCCACATCAACTTCCATTAAAGCTGCTAATTTCAAGTTCTATGCTGATGTAGCCAGTCACAAGAAGCAAAGTAAGCTTTTAGGACAACAAACACTTCAAGTGTCGTCCACATCAAGCCTTATTGTCGGATCGTCATCCTCAAAAGGAGCAAGATCCTCTACAAGCGTGACCAAAAAGCTAATGATGTTGCCGAAAAGATCAAATAGGTTCTTTCTCATATTAGTTTATCTAAGTCCAAGAAATCTTTCATGCAAGCTGATGATGATAACTGGAGCGTTGGATCTTCTCCAGTATCCATTAATGCGACCTCTAAGCTCAACAATGATCTATTTTATTCTTCATCCTCTATGGCGATCATGCAAGAAATGGTTATTGAAGCTTCTACTGTAGAAGAACAGCTTGCAAATTAGATAAAAGAAATCGAAAGCTTATCAAAGCACATGCAAGATCAATATGCTAAACTTTTGAAGTTAACAAATACATTAGATAGCATGGTAGAGGGAGAATCGATACAAGCACCTTTAAATCTTCAAAGATCACAAAATAAAGAAGACTCCTTCGAAAATCAAGCAACGACAACCAAAGAGATTCAAATCTCCGCTGAAGGTCTAATTCCCGTTGAGAAATTAAAGGACTTCATCATGGATTCTATCAAAGATAAACCTGAGTCATCCAAATTATCATTCACATCTGCAAAGCCGTATACTCAAATAATTGATAACTTGAAGATGCATGTTGGTTATCAACCTCCTAAGTTGCAACAATTCGACGGCAAGGGAAATCCGAGACAACATATAGCACACTTCGTTGAAATTTGCAATAATGCTGTAATGTATTACGATTATCTTGTCAAACAGTTTGTTTGATCTCTCAAAGGTAATGCATTCGACTGGTACATAGATCTCAAATCTGGTTCTATCTATTGTTGGGAGCAGTTGGAGCAAGGGTTTCTCAATGGTTTCTATTGCACAAGACGCATTGTAAGCACGACCAAACTTGCAAACTCTCATCAATGAAAGGATGAGCCAGTTATTGACTTCATCAACCGCTGGAGGAGCTTAAGTCTCAAGTGCAAAGATCACCTTAGGGAAACTTCTAGCATCGAAATGTGCATTCAAGGCATGCATTAGGGTCTTCGCTATATCTTACAACGCATAAAGCCTAAAACATTTGAAGAACTAACAACTCATGCTCATGATATGGAGAAAAGTATGGATACAAGTGGAGACCAAGGGCTACCCGTGAGCCTTACGACAAAGAAGAAGAAAAACAAGAAGACGAGGATGGGGGTAAGTATTCATCCGAAGATGAAGCTGAAAAGTCCATGCATGTTTCAATGCTCCTTAACGCACGAGCCTAAACTGCAAGTTATAACGCTTCTTAACACACGAGCCTAAACTGCAAGTTATAACTCTCCTAAACGCACGAGCTTAAACTGCAAGTTATAATGTTCCTCGATGTACGAGCATAAAATTCATGTTGGAATGCTTCTTGGTACATGAGTATATATTGTATGTGATGATACTCACCAATTTTGAACTAAATCTTTAAGGTGTAAAACTCTTCGAATTCGAGAAAAATCTTCTAGCTGTAAAGCTCTTCAAATTTGGGCAAAGTGTTCAAGGCACAAAACTCTTCAAATACGAGAAAAGACTCAAGTCGAAAGCACTTCAAAGTCAAGCAAAGACTTTAAATCACAAAGTTTTTCAAATTTGAGCTAAACTTTAAGATATAAAGATCTTTAAATTCGGCCAAGTCTTCAAGCTGTAAAGCTCTTCAAATTCGAGCAATAGTGTTCAAGTTGAAAACACCTTCAACTTTGAGCTAAATCTTCAAGTTGCGAATCTCTTCAAATGCGAGTGGAACTTTAAGTTGCAAAGCTCTTCAAAATTAAGCAATTCTTAAAGTTTCGAAGCATTTCGAATTGTAAGCCAAATCTTCAATTACAACGCTTCTCGACGTACGAGCCTAAACTGCAAGTCATGATGCTTCTCGATATACGAGCCTAAACTGCAAGTCATGACGCTCCTTGACGCATGAGCCTAAATTGCATGTTGCTACACTCCTAGCCCGCAAAAGTATTAAATGCGTACGACCCAAAAAAAAGAGTCCGCTAGGTTGAAAACTTCAAAATAGGCGGCTTAGGCAAAAGTTAGGACATAAAAATAATCACCCAATCTGAACTACGGTATGACTTAATCCTCTTTACCGGGGTACGTAGGCAGCTTAGAGCTTCATTCTACGTTCAGTCGTATAAGTTCAAAAGATACATATTGGCCCAATTATTGTCCGAGTGAAGTATGGAGGAATGTAAAATCAAGCTGAAATATCATCTTCTTATGGAACTTTGATCTCATTTGATTTAAAACGGGCAACCCACCATGGTAAATTGATATCTTCAAGTCCGTCGGTACAGGTTGAAGTCCCCAAGTTGAAATCTTCAACTCCGTTGGTCTTCAAGTTGAAGTCTCCAAATTTTCCGATCTTCAAGTTGAAATATTTAGGCCCTCCAAGTCTCAAAGTTGAAGTCTTCAAGTCGGTCGGTCTTCAAGTTGAAGTATTCAAATTCGCCGAGCTTCAAGTTGAAATATTTAGGCCTTCCAAGTCTCAAAGTTAAAGTCTTCAAGTTCGTCGGTCTTCGAGTTGAAATCTTCAAATTCGCCGATCTTAAAGTTGAAATATTTAAGCACCCAAGTTGAAGTCTTCAAGTTCGTCAGTCTTAAAGTTGAATTGTTTATGCCCTTTGAATCTTCGAGTTGAAGTCTGCAAAGTCCGTCAAATCTTTAAGGTTTTCCAAATGTTCCAGTCGGTGTCATCTTTAGTTGAAGCTTTATAACTTTACAATCTTAAGGTGGACATATAAGTCCCTTTGCACCTTAAACCTCTTCGTGGGTTTGTCCTTAAAAAGAACTATAATTTTCCAATCTTAAGGTGGACATATGAGTACCTTTGCACCTTAAGTTGGCCTCGACGATAGTTTGGGCCACATTGAGAGTAATCTCTCCAGTATTCAGGACATTTTGGGATAATGTCTCTAAGAATTGGGCCATATTGAGAGTAATCTCTCCGGTAGTCAGGCCATTTTGAGAGTAATCTCTCCAAGAATTGGGCCACATTGAGAGTAATCCCTCCGGTAGTTGGGCCATTTTGAGAGTGATCTATCCAAGAATTGGGCCACATTGAGAGTAATCTCTCCAAGAATCGGGCCATTTCGAGAGTAATCTCTCCGATAATTGGGTAGGGATGAGTACCCATCCCCTCACCCTAAGAGTGGCCTCCTTCATGCATGGATTATCTCGTTGAACAAGAATATATACTTCTCGCTTGACCTACCAAAAAAGATAAAAAGAAAACAAATAAGAAACTACAAGAAAAGGAAAAAAATTTACTTTCACGTTAATGCTTAACAATTACAAGCACATGGGTTTATATAGATGTCAAAGTCGGCTGCTGAAACGTCAAAGTATCGATGTGGGAACAAGTAGTAAAGCAACTGCAATTGTTTGATACTAACACGAACTAGGAGAATGTATGAGTCCGAAACTCAAAGTGCTTTTTTAATGTTAAAAAAAGTTACATTTCTACCTATTTCGCAGTAAATTACTGCGAATTAGGTTAACAGAATTTTTTTCGTTAACCTAATTCGCAATAATTTACTGCGAATTGATTAATACTTTTTAAAAATACAATTCGCAGTAAATTACAGCGAATTCCATTATATATTTTTTGTTAATTACCTGTTCCAGGACAAAAAAAGGAACAATTCGCAGTAAATTACTGCGAATTGTTAATTCGCAGTAATTTACTACGAATTGTCCCTTTTTTTGGGCCCCACATAATTATTTTAACTGACACAACAACAATAATTTAAAATTATAAAATACAGTATTTTATTGTGAATTTATTTGAAAAATTATATGTCCCGAGCTCGGACTTGCCTTATTTATAGGCGTTTGATTTTCATGAACATTCATTTAATAAACTTCTCTCTTCTTCTTATCAATCTTTTTTACAACGTCTGAAGTGCAAAAAATAAGGGTTTCTCAATATTGAGGTGGTGAGGTTGTGGTGGAGAATAACTCTGTGAGGTACAATTCACCTCCATAGTGTCATGTTAAATTACTTCTTACTATGGAGTACGATACATTAGTATTATTGTTACGTAAAGAAATGAGTGAGGAGACGTTCGGTTAACTTCAAAGTACCCGGTAGATTTCCATATTCAGTGACTCCGCAGGGGTTTGCTTATTATTCAGAGTATAACATCGATGATGATGATACTTTTAGAGATTTTTGTGGATTCCGGAGGAATACATGGATTTTGTCGTAATAAAATTATTGGAAATGTACATTAAGGTGGAAGAGGGCGTGCGTAGCATGGATAGCCCCCAGTCAACGGGTAGTTATTCTTGAGCAATTTTTGCCGGACAGATTGGTGAAGAAAGAGCTTGCATTTATTTAAACTTGTCACCACCGGCGAATGAGCAGACACAAAATAATTTGTCGAGTTTATATAATCAACAAGTGGATCGGTAAACTTCAATTTTGCTATGGTTTTGCATTGTTTATTTTACATTTGAATTTGATTTGTATTATCGGTCATATTTTTCATTGGGGTACCATCCGGATATGAATTTTACGAGTTATAAACCAACCCCTAGTTGGAATATTCCTAGTTCTGGAGTACTGGATCACGGTGGTCCATCCGGGAGTCATCACCAACAAGAATTGTCAAGACAATACGACTTATAAGTAAAGTGATATAGCTATATCTAAAATATTTTTTCCGGAGTATTAGGTAACTTATCTTGTTGTTTATTTTGTGCAGTCAAATCCAGCTTCTTGAAGTATTAATATAAATTCACATGTAAACTACTAAAAGATAATATAGATTCACATGTAATCGAAAACTTATTCAATTCGGGTATATTAAAGAACACAAAGATAATATAAATTCACATGTAAACTACTAAATAATACTAATATGCATAAATATACAAGTTTCGCCATAAAGTAAATAGAAATACCTCGATGTAAATTTTTGGAATTCGAAAATTTGAATCCGAAATATGCAATCGAAATCAACCAATAGTGTGTGGGATCTACACTCCTTGTTATTTAGTCCGGGTGGGCCCGAATTTTTTTTTATATAACGACGTCGGTTGGGGGGGGGGGACCAGAAATATTTTTGTGTTTATAAAAATGGTGGACTCGTTGAATGAGGAAGACGACTGTTATATTTAAATGGCTATTTCGTAGTAAACTATTGTGAATTAGCTTAAATCGCAGTAATTTACTGTTTAATATAGACGCCTCGTTTAACAGGAATTCGCAATAATTTACTGTAAATTGTATTTTAAAAAAATTAAATCAATTCCGTTAATCTAATTTGCAGTAATTTACTGCGAAATAAGTAGAAATATAATTTTTTTCTAATATTAAAAAATCACTTTTAATCCAAAAAAATATCATTTCGATTTTGGATTCGAAAACGATTCAGATCTGTGTAACCGTCTCCGAAAAGAATTTGGTTGCACCAATAATTTGTTTGCAACAAGGATTCACTTGTGCGTGGTTGTCCTTTTAACAAGTAGCGTCACATCAAACTCTAATAAACTGAAAGCACTTTGATAGGAATACAAATTGTACTTAAAGTTACCGCGTGGAGGCACTGAAGGTGCAACGTGCTAATTTGGTGGATATTGCAATTGAAAGCATATTTTTTTGTTCATGTTACGAAGAAGTTAGACAAAATGAGTTGCTTTGATGGTAAATAATCCCTATTTCTAATTGAGAGGTTATGAGTTGAGTCTTCCCAAAAGTAAGGTGGGGAAGTTCTTGGAGGAAAAGATGCCGTGGGTCTATTTGGAAACAGCCTATCTACCCAAAAGTAGGGATAACATCTGCATACATACTACCAGACCCCACTAAGTTAGATTATACTGGATTGTTGTTGTTACGAAGAAGTTGAAGTTCCGAGTGGCAATTCTGGTACCAAGATGTACCAAATAAACTGGCTCAACTTTCGTTCGTATCTAAGGAATGGACTGACGATAAAGTTTCAATCAAATTGTTTTAAGCAGCTGACAAAATTTTTGCAATGCAAATGAACCATGAAAATACCTTTTTCAAGGTAATTTGATCATATGCTAATTTACCAATACTTGAAGCCTCTATCCTGAGGTTTATTAAATTTACACCTCGAACAAATCTTCAAGCAGGAGGTATTTGTAGGTATATAAAATTTATTGAACTTAAATTTATATTTTTTCTATTTCAATTTATGTGAGCTTATTTGACTGGGCACGAAGTTTAAGAAAAAAGAGAAACTTTTGATCTTGTGGTGTAAAATGAAACACATTTATTTTGTGTGGCTATAAATCATTGTGAAAAGATAAATTGTTTCCAAATAAGGAAATGAGTCATTCTTTTTGGCACGGACTAAAAAGGAAATAAGTTCACATAAATTGAAACAGAGGGAGTACAATAATTTGGATTATATTTTAAATTCAAGATATATTGGTCCAAATAGATATATGGGCTAATATAATTGAATTAATTGTATAAGTCTAATATATATAGATTAAATGAATAAATCTTAAATCTATTGGGCTAGCCCATTTAACTTGGCTAAAGTGATAGCCCACTTCATTAAACCCAAGATGATATCTCCTTAGATGCCTAGTTTGGTGCTACATGTAAAATGACAAAGCGGAAGAGCCAAAATCATGCTATGTGTCAAAATGACAAGGCACACCCAGTCACACTGAAAGGCCAATGAAATCATGCCACATGTCCAAGTGACATGTTTTAGCTAATCAAATGCGACCATGTCACACTTCAATTTGATTGGTCGGAAAGAGTTTGTTCTTATCATAAACTCTTTCCTCCCATAACTATAAATAGAGGTCTTCATAACACCGAAAAGACACAAGAAATTATAATAAGAAGCAAAAGAGAGCTCGTGGATCAAACAAGTTCAAGCTCAAGAACGAAGACCTAATCAAGTTCAAGTTCAAGCAATCAAGTTCAAACTCAAGAACAAGATCATCGTTCGTGATAACAAACATAGATTCACGATCAAGCTCAAAGGCCCTTGAATTAATTTACTATTGAAAAGATGAATCATAGAATTCATAAAAATTGTACTCAAATATTCAAAATAACATATTACGATTGTTGCGATACTTTTCGGCCTTGATTTTATTTTTTTAACGCAAACTTATTGTCTACGTGTATCAAACTACAAAAATCAAGTATTCTTCAACCTTGGCTAATAGGGAGCAATACTTTGCGAAATCGTACTTGGCCGCTCATATTTTTTGAAACAGTTAATGCATATTTTTGTCAACCCACCACTATCTGCCTAAAACTTGTCATATACGGAACTCACGTCTAAAAATATTTTTATTAACTAAACTTAACTGTTTTAATCAAAAGGTTATATTTTTTTATCAAACAATCTTGAAGCATATTTTTGAATTTGCAAAGTCATGTGCATTTGCATATTTTCCGCCGTTGTTTGATCATCCCATCTCCGTTTCTATATCTTTTCCTTTTTCAGTTATTTCATTTATCTCTTTCCTATTTGCCAGAGCAAAATAGATCCTCTAAGAATTTATTAAGAATATTGAAGTTGGTGACACAACAAGAGGGATTTGAATTCCACACAAAATGTCGAGGCATCAAGCTGAATCATCTTTGTTTTGCATATGATGTTCTTCTATTTTGCAAAGGAGATTACCACTCAGTCATGGTAATGCTCAGAGGACTAAAGACCTTTCCAGAGGCATCAGGACTAACTACCAATGCAGGGAAATCAAACATTTTCAGTGCAAACAGGAATATGCAACACTGGAAGACTTATGTGAGATTACTGGCTACCAAAAAGTCAAGCTCCCATTTAGGTACCTCGGAGTCCCTATTACATCACGGAAGATATCAGTTGTAGAGTGTGAAATGTTGGTGGATAAACTGACTGCTAAAATTAGAGGTTAGGGATCAAAAACACTATCATATGCCGGTAAAGCGCAACTGATAAACTCAGTATTAATGCACACACATGTGTATTGGGCATCTATCATTATATTACCAAGAGTAGTCTTGAAAAGAATAACTATTATATGTAGAAATTATCTCTGGGATGGGAAGGTGAACACGAGCAGGGTGTCGCCACCCCCTTTTTCTATGGCGAAATCGGGTTCACGATATTTGGGTAAGACAACTCTATTCCCTTTCGAGAATTGGATTTTGGAGTTGAAGAGTCGCCACCTAATGATTGTAGAGTGTTAGGACACTTTTTAGAAGGGTTCGAGATAAAGAGACCAGAGATTAGGGTAATTGCTAGAAATTATCCTGAGCGGAAGGTATTAAGGACCCCTCAGGATCCACAAGTGTGGTTTCCGGCCATGCTACAACTATGATTTTAAGAAGACAAGTAGAAAAATAAGGCAAAGGGGCTTCACATAGTTTTGCAAACAAGTTTAAGAGTAAAAGAAGTAGAGAGTTTAGAAAAAAGGTTAGTTTTAAAAGAAAACTAAAAATATTAACAAGTAAAGGGGAGAGGCGTCCTATGTTTATAAATAATATGGATTACATCAATGCAATATCCAGCAATCACTCCACAGAAAAGGGGTCGTACGTGATATTAGCACATCAGTCATCATATCCATATTCTATCCTTCCCACCCTGTTAAGGTATTAAAGCTTGGAAAGCTTCGTTACTTATTGCATGCTAGAACCCGTCCCAATCCTATCAGTACCTGAGGCGTTCAGGACTACTAATCCTAAAGGGAAAGGGATTTGGGGCATTTTGAGAGTTTCAAAGGATAAAGTAATAAGGCGTCAATCAAAAACACATAATGCAATAAATGGAAAAAGCAGATAAGCAAATAAGGTTCACGTAAACCTCCTTTAATCAGACAAAGTCATATAGTTTAGAATGACTTGTAAGTACTGGTTTTGGTCTTGAATTAAATTAAAGCGACGAGCGGACTGGTTCAACACATACTTTTAGGCAGGAAGTCCGCATTAGGCTCACTCAAATGCAGTTGTCAAAGACCAAGCCACTTTAATTAACATGCTTTTATCTAAGTGTGGGACAGAACTATTGATTGTAAAAGATTTGTAGAATAAGAAAAGTTTCAGAAAGGATCGTAGACTTAACAAAGGAAAAGGGTTTTTACGAATTTTATAAAACATACTGTTTAAGAAAAGGGTTGTCGAGTTTTAACAAAGAACTGAATTGCAGACTGATTCAAAAGGTTTATAAAGAACTGAAATCAGATTGATTTGAAAAATGCTTGTCAAGTTATCAGGAAAGTAGTAAGTTTTTCAGAAAATATACACCGAATTGATTATGAGAGAGTTTTAGAGAGTTGAGAAAGCGCGTAAGGTTGTTTGTTTTGGCAAAGAAAATCGGTACTGTTTTGGACGAGTGGGTCAGTTCTGATTTGAAGTTCCTATAGGCATGATCTCTATGAGTTGCTAATTTTAATACCTTTTAACAGCCTTATAAACATGATATCTATATGTTGATTCATCATTAAACCTAATGGTTTGCCTAATGTCATTATAAATGCAGAAATGCAAATCCCTATAGGCATGGTATCTATATACATAGTTACAGGAATTAAAGTTACACCCTATAGGCATGGTTTCTACTTGTGCAAATGCACAGATTAACAGTAAAAGTCCTATAGGCATGGTTTTTATGCATAAAAGTAAATTCCTCCCTTTTTACTAGATTCCCCTAGTTTATATAAATTATTACAGATCAGAAAAGTAGAAAAAAATGCATCAGAAATTACAGTTCTATCCGAGCAGCCTAATTCAAACTTTGTATCTAACAATATGAGATTTAACCACTTCCGAGATCCAAATTTTCAAAGACTTCTCTTATCTAGGGTGTTTCAGAGATTCAAGGAGTTTCAAGAACTCCAGGCAGTGCTTACACCCTAAGATATTAAATAGAAAGAGTTAAAGTGAAGTGTGGAAGAGCCAGCTCTCAGGTGTCCAAGTTCAGAGGGAGCTCCAAGGTCCCAAGGCAAGGCTCACAAGAGAGGGCAGAACTTAAGTTCTAGGAATGATTGTAAGTGCAAAAGGGGTTGGGGAATGCCATAACAAGTTGGTGGTCATGCCCAGCCACAAAATAGGCTGGCATACCCCTGACCAAAACCTGTCCATCCATACAAATAAGAGCACAAACCTATTGAAGGCTAGACTATGGTCTGGATAGTGATTAGGACACTGTTAGACCAAGGTCTTGGGCACAGAGTGCACATAGAGGGAAAAGGGAATGGGAATAGACAGAGTTTAGGATTCAAAGAATCCAGTCCATATACATGGATGCCAATGTTAAATGTTGTCATGCTTTGTGAACCATAACTCAACATACAAAGGAGTTTAGGGATGTGGAGTTCATATAAGAGAAGGAACAACAAATTGCAGAAAGTAGTGAAGTAAACACAGACTTGTAGAAAACAATAGAATAAATAAAGAAAGAACTAAAGCATAAGTACACAAGAGAGAGGCAGTATTAATTAAGAAGGGATATACCAGCTGCAAAAAGTAAACAACAAAGAAAGTAGAACACTTTGCAGCCACAACACAATCAAAGAGGCTAGCTTATGAATTTATAGAAACTCGAATGCTTTTGAAAAACTAAGAGTATTTGAGAGAAAGAGTTGTGAATTAAGCTATGCGTGTTCGTTAGAACTTTTCCATTTGAAAGAGAAGAGTGCAGGTATTTATAGTTTTGAAAATGAGTGGAGAGTAAGGTAATAAGTAAAATTTTAACACAAATATGAAAACAATCACAAGTTAGAATCAATAAACCCAAGTGATTCCCCTTAAATTAAGGAAAATCAGCTTAACGGGCAGCATCATGTTTAATTAAGAAAGAAAATCAGTTTGGGGGCAGGTTGATTGTTGTCATAAAAAGAGTAGTAAAAGCATAAAGTAAATAATCCAGTCTAAGTACAAAATAGGCTTATTTTAGGAAAGAATTCAGCAAGGTAAAATATCACTGTAAAGGGAAAGGAATCAATTAATTTTAAACAGGCGAGTGAAATTAGGGTTCATAAAAGAAAAACTTTTTGTAATCTGTCACAAGATCAAGGGAATCAAGACCAATCAAGAAAGGAACATGATTATGCACTTCACCATATAAATAGCAGGGGATGGACAAGTATGCAGAGTTAAACATGTTTATAAAAAAAAAGCAACACAAACATACAATAGCAGTAGGGGCAATCTAGATTTTAGCAGCAGGAAAAAATTCGAAGCACAGTAGTCAAGTAGGTCAAGTTGTCACATAAAAGCAATAGTGAAGGAGAACACAACATCAGGTAAGAGAAATCCGAAACAAGTAAAGGTCTCAAAGTAGTAATAAGTGAGAAAACTTCTAAGAAATTTAGGGCTTTAACAGTAGTCAAGTTTAGAAGATGGTAAGAATTCAAAATTAAACAAGTCAAACAAGAACGAGGAATTTAATCAGATAAGTACGCATTTAACAAACATTTTGAGGACTCAAATGAGACAAAAAAGGTAGGGTTTTAACTTTTTGAAACAAATAGAAGAACGACATGAGCACAGTATAGCCAAATCACAAACATGTTAAAAATTAGAGATCTTTTGAAAAACTTAAAGGAAAACCCTAATGAAGGTCGTTTTTGCTAGAAAAGTTGGAAGAACTTTCGATAAAACACTTAAAACATTCATGACAAGTATAGATCTAGAGCAGATCCGAAAGAAAAATAAAAAAAATCCCAAAGATTAGGGTTTCAAAGAACCAAGGAAGGTGAGAAAGGCTTTGAAAATTAACGATCTAACTAGGAGAGTCAAGGTACTGACTTGAATGGCCACGGCTGGCTGAAGAAAAATAAGGGATGACCGGAAAAAGGACATGAACGGAAGTCAGGAAAGGACTGGACCAGATTCCTTCGAGGTCTGGCCATGAAACCACAGAAGTGAACAGCCAGGAGCCATATGAGGTCATTACACATCTCCGATGGCCATGGGAGGTCAAGGATTAGGGTGGGATTGGAAGGTGGTGGCTAGGGTTCATGAGGGATTCAGAGAGAGTTGAAAGAGAAGAGGAATTCAAGGGCGGCGTTTGGTGAGTAATGGGGTAGTGCAAGAGGCCGTTTGGAATTAAAAAGGAAAGGGTGTATAGTGGCCGTTGATCTAAACGAGCAGCGGCTAGGATTAAAGGGATTAGGTGGGGATTCGGGTTGGGTCGGTTTAGTTGGATTATGGGTCGGGTTTGGATGAAATTGGGCTAGGGTTATTTGGGCACAATCTTGGGGCTGAATTGGGTTGAATAGGGGTGCCAATTTGGCTATAATTGAAATGTAATTGAGGCTAAGTCGTAAATAGCCAATTTTTCCCTTTAATTCTTTTTACAAAATAGTAATAATAATTTTAAAAGCAAATTAAGAGTACTGGATAAGTATTAATTTAAAAATACTAGAATCAATTTATAATTATAAAATGCTATAAATTACAAGATAGGCTGTAATTGCAATTATACGCAATTTAGCTTTAAAAATATCAAATAAATTTGTAAAAATATGTAAAAATTAACTTAATTATATTTTGGTGTGAATATAAGGATAAAATAAGTTATTCACTAAACATGATAATTTTTGTGAATAATTATTAGTTTTTAGTATAAAATAGGCAATAAATTGGTTTAAAAATTATTTAAAATACCAAATTTATTAGGTGTACTATATATGAACCTATATAATATTTTGGAAGTATTTTAGGTACAAAAATACATAGGAAGAAATTAGGTATCAACACCGGGTACCACTGATAACTTGGGATCTGGTATGTAGACCAAAAACGAAAGGAGGGCTAGGAGTTATACAGAATGTGTGAACTGGAATGGTGTTGCAATCAGAAAATATGCAATAGGAAAATATGTATGGAATATTTCCCAGAAAGTAGATAAGCTATGAATAAAGTGGGTTAATCACCTTTATATAAAAGAAAAATCTTGGTGGGACTATGAAGAACCTCTGAACAACAGTTAGTATTGGAAGAAGATATGACATATCAAAGATAAAATGGCAAGTGGGTACGTAAATAACCACTGTATCTCTCAAGGTGAAAAATACACGATTAGAAGTGGATATGAATGGCTAAGGGGAAGTCAAGCAGCATGGAAATATCGAGCTTGGGTGTGGAACAACTTAAATATACCAAGCATGACTTTATATGTTAGCTAACCATACATGGAAGACTACAACGAAAGATATGCTTGCAGGAATAAGAATACGTTAAGACAGCCTGTGTTTGATATATGGTCAAGCAACAGAGACCATATCACCCTTGTTTTTTGAATGCCACTTCTCCAAAGCATGTATTACTGGAGACACTACAATGGTTGAGGATAGGAGTGTTATCGATTGTCCGTGTTCAAAGCAACGAGAAACTGGAAACTAGTAAGAAGAAGAGACACAAAAAAAAATAAAAAATCACAGAAATGAAGAAATCCGAGACCACAGAATTCACTGTGTGTCCTTAAGGAATTTAACCCCCTCACTGTACCCGAGGTTGTGGATTATTTCCTCCCAGGATATAACGGATATACCTATCGTAGGAGTGGCGGTACCTCAAACGCCTACGACTTCGACGAACTCAAATTCGGGAACGAAATCACAGTATGACTCGATATGTTTCAGTTTGCAGAAAAGAATGCAGAATTTTTAATGCACGAATATTTTTTTTTTCCGTACTCGAAAATGAGGCATTGCCTCAGTTTATATAGCCTCGAATTGTGACTGTTCGGAAAGGCTTGGTGCCTGTTCGGGAAAGGCCATGCCTTTTTCTGAAAAATAAGAACGTTGGGAAGTTTACAGTTAACAAATTAATATTTTTCCCGCGGGAATTAAAAATAATTTCAGAAAATGAAGATTGAATTTTAAATAAATTTGGTCCAAAAAGATTATCAATCAATCAGATCATTTGACCAAATCCAAATCCAAAGCCGAAGCCGAGCCGAGCGACGACGACGGCGCGAGGGGAGTCCCTCTTCTTAACCCTTTAAGAGCTAGAAGAAGTGCTTTCTAATATAAGCACATAACTTTCCCTTTCTACCACCAATGTGGTACAAAGCTCCTTTTCAAAGGAACTTTGCTTTGAAACTTCATTTTCCTTCTATTGTCTTCTTCCCTCCATTTCTCATTCACACCAACTTAGCTAGCTTTAATCATTAACTAGCTTTAACAATCCCCCACATGAATGGGGAATGGCTATATGATGAAAAACATGCATGACAAAAAAAAAAAAAAAAAAAACTGTGTGATTCGTAAGCAAGGATTAATTGCATCTGGATAAGTAGATTTCTCTTTGAACTTTCCGTAGTGAGCATATGTCGGATATACTCGATCAATCGGTAGATTTGATATCTTTGAACCGTCGAGCTTTGGTGTATACCTAGACAACCACATGTCACACAATTAACCCTTTAACCGTTTTTGGTTCTCATTGTTTTGTTCGTTTCAGCCATGAACACTTCCTGGTTCATAAGTGCGTAGAGAGCTGGCCTTACAGAGTTCTCCTTGAAGCGGCTTACACTTCACACTTACATAGGTGATTCCTAAATGTGTCATCCCGTAGATACACTATTTGATATACCCCGTATCAAACTTAGAAACCATTAAAAAGCCTTAATGCTTTATCCTGGTACTGAACATTGTCTCATCACGAGAATGGACCAAAAAGTTATTGTGACAATGTTGAACCGTCATCAATGACTTTGTTTGATCTCTTTGAACCTAGATCTTGGGATCTCATGTCTTCTAGGTAGAGTTACCGCCACGATGACTTGTCCTCGGCCATAGTCCCATTCCCCTCGATGATCTTTCAACCACTTCTCTAGTTAGGCCTTTAGTTAGTGGATCCGACACATTATCTCTTGACTTAACATAGTCAATTGTGATAATTCCACTAGAGAGTAGTTGTCTAACGGTATTATGTCTTCGTCGTATGTGACGAGACTTTCCGTTGTACATAACGCTCCCGGCTCTTCCTATTGCCGCTTGGCTATCGCAATGTATGCATATAGGAGCCAACGGTTTGGGCCAAAATGGAATATCTTCTAAGAAATTCCGGAGCCATTCAGCTTCTTCACCGGCTTTGTCTAGAGCTATGAACTCAGATTCCATTGTAGAGCGGGCGATACATGTCTGTTTGGATGACTTCCAAGACACTGCTCCTCCACCTATAGTAAAAACGTATCCACTTGTGGATTTAGTTTCAGTTGAACCGGTGATCCAATTTGCATCACTGTATCCTTCAATAACTGCAGGATACCTGTTATAATGCAAAACAAAGTTTTGAGTATGTTTCAAATACCCCAAAACTCGTTTCATTGCCAGCCAATGATTTTGGTCGGGATTACTCGTGTAGCGACTTAGTTTACTTATAGCACACGCAATATCAGGTCGCGTACAGTTCATAATATACATCAAACTTCCCAACACTCTGGCATAATCCAATTGAGAATGACTTTCACCTTTATTCTTTGCAAGAGCAAGGTTCATATCAATTGGCGTCTTTGCAACTTTAAAGTCCAAATACTTGAACTTTTCAAGTACTTTTTCAATATAATGAGATTGAGACAATGCTAGACCTTGAGGAGTCTTATGGATTTTAATTCCCAGAATTAAATCGGCAACTCCTAAGTCTTTCATATCAAACTTACTAGCAAGCATGCGCTTAGTAGCATTTATGTTAGCAATGTTGTTACTCATTATTAACATATCATCCACGTATAAACAAACAATGACGACGTGGTTCGGAGTGTTCTTAATGTAGACACATTTATCACATTCATTTATCTTGAATCCATTTGACAGCATCGTATGGTCAAATTTTTCATGCCACTGTTTTGGTGCTTGTTTTAGTCCATAAAGAGACTTAACAAAGTCTACATACCTTCTTCTCTTTCCCTGGAACTACAAACCCTTCGGGTTGTTCCATGTAAATTTCTTCCTCCAACTCTCCATTTAAGAAGGCTGTTTTCACATCCATTTGATGGATTTCAAGACCGTACACGGCGGCTAATGCTACTAACACCCGAATAGATGTAATCCTCGTTACCGGCGAGTATGTATCAAAGTAATCAAGACCTTCTCGTTGTCTAAACCCTTTAACAACTAGTCTTGCCTTATATTTTTCAATAGTGCCATCAGCTTTCATTTTCCGCTTGAAAATCCATTTGGAACCTAAAGGTTTATTCCCTGGAGGAAGATCAACCAATTCCCAAGTATGGTTGTTCAATATGGATTCTATCTCACTATTGATTGCCTCTTTCCAAAATTGAGCTTCCGATGAAGACGTAGCTTCGTTGAACGTTCGAGGCTCATTTTCCAACAAAAATGTTAAAAATTCTGGTCCAAAGGAAGTAGTCGTCCTTTGACGTTTGCTACGTCTTGGATTTTCCTCATCAGGAATGTTTTCCTTTATTTCTTCCCGAGGTCGTTTAGATTCTTTGCTAGACGACGCACATTCCTTTTTATACGGATATATGGTTTCAAAGAAGTCAGCATTATCTGATTCAATTACCGTATTCACCCGAATGTCGGGATTTTCTGATTTGTGAACCAGAAATCTATATGCCTTACTATTTGTGGCATATCCTATGAAAACACAATCAACGGTTTTAGGTCCTATTTTTACCCTTTTGGGTTTAGGAACTTGCACCTTGGCCAAACACCCCCACACTTTGAAGTATTCCAAATTGGGCTTCCTTCCTTTCCACTTTTCGTATGGAATAGATTTTGTTTTGCTATGGGGCACTCGATTGAGTATTCGGCTAGCTGTTAGAATGGCTTCCCCCCACAAGTTCTGGGGTAAACCAGAACTTATTAACAGGGCATTCATCATTTCTTTCAGTGTTCTATTTTTTCTTTCCGCAATTCCGTTTGATTGTGGCGAGTAAGGAGCAGTTGTTTGATGAATAATTCCATATTCCAAACATATTTGTTCAAAAGGAGATTCATATTCACCGCCCCTATCACTCCTTATCATTTTAATCTTTTTGTTAAGTTGAGTCTCAACTTCAGTTTTGTATTGCCTGAACGCTTCAATTGCTTCATCTTTACTATTAAGTAAATAAACGTAGCAATACCGCGTACTATCGTCAATAAAAGTTATGAAATACTTCTTTCCACCGCGAGATGGAATTGACTTCATGTCACAAATATCTGTATGGATTAAGTCTAAAGGACTTGAATTCCTTTCAACTGACTTATAAGGATGTTTCGCATACTTAGATTCAACACAGATTTGACATTTTGATTGATTGCATTCAAACTTAGGCAATACTTCCAAACTAATCATTTTTCGCAAGGTTCTATAATTGACATGTCCTAAACGTAAATGCCATAAATCATTTGACTCAAGCAAGTAAGACGAAGCAGAAACTTTATTATTATTAGCAACAACCATTACATTCAGTTTGAAAAGGCCCTCTGTGAGGTAGCCTTTTCCTATGTACATTTCGTTCTTACTTATTACAACTTTGTCAGAAACATAAACACATTTAAAGCCGTTCTTCACTAGAAGTCCGGTAGATACAAGATTTTTCCTAATTTCAGGAACATGACAGACGTTGTTGAGAGTCACCACCTTGCCAGAGGTCATCTTCAGCAGTATCTTTCCATAACCTTCAATCTTGGCCGTTGCAGAATTTTCCATATATATTGTTTCGTCGGGCCCGGCGGGAGCATATGAAGCAAAGGCTTCTCTAACAGCACAAATGTGGCGAGTGGCGCCAGAGTCAATCCACCACTCTTTCGGACTTCCCACTAGGTTGCACTCGGACAACATAGCGCACAAGTCATCAACCTCCTCGTTTGTTTCAACCATATTAGCCTGACCCTTCTTCTTTTCCTTTTTCGGAGCACGACAATCTGCAGCTTTGTGTCCGATTTTTCCACAATTATGGCAGTTTCCCTTGAATTTCTTCTTGTTGGGATAGTTCCTTGGTCCCGATGCCTTTTTCCTCTTTTTCATATTAGTTGGGGCAGTTTCAACTATATATGCTCCCCCTATGGTTGATCTCCCATTTGCCTTTTTCTCCGCTGCCTTGTTATCTTCCTCGATTCTCAACCGGACGATGAGATCTTCCAATGTCATCTCCTTTCGCTTATGTTTCAAGTAATTTTTGAAGTCCTTCCATGAAGGAGGCAACTTCTCTATCACTGCCGCAACTTGAAACGCCCCACTAATCACCAAACCTACAACAAACAACATGTAAGTGACGGGGCACTGAATACTTTTGACAAAGGCATTAATTAAATTTATACCTTCAGCGAGGAGATCATGGATGATAACCTGCAACTCTTGAACTTGAGTGACAACAGACTTGCCATCTACCATTTTGTAGTCCAAAAACTTGGCAGCGATAAACTTCTTTAAGCCAGCATCTTCTGTTTTATATTTCTTTTCCAACGCATCCCATAGTTCTTTTGATGTTCCCACATTACTATAGACGTTGTAAAGATCATCCTCCAGTCCGCTAAGAATGTAATTCTTGCACAAAAAATCTGAGTGCTTCCACGCCTCAATTACAATAAATCGTTCATTTTCAGGTGTTGATTCCGGCGGAACCGGAATATCCTCCTTAATAAACTTTTGAAGGCTTAAAGTAGTTAGATAGAAGAACATCTTTTGTTGCCATCGTTTGAAATCAATCCCGGTGAATTTTCCGGGCTTCTCTGCCGGAGCCGGTGCTGGTGCAGTACGACTGGAGGACGCAGCATTGCTGGTAGAACCAACCACGGGGGCTGGTGTGGCAGTAACAGTAGCAGTAGCATTCAAATTTGGAGTTTGGTCTCCCATTTCTGTCGTAGGAAATAACAGAACACTTTAATAATCGGTGAAGATTTTATTTCTTCAAACCGAATCAAATTTACACAAACAGAATTAAAACAAACTTCAAATAGAATGTAATAAACTGTATGTAGTATACTTGATGAAGTTTTTATATCTTCAATTCAAGTACCCAAATGAGTAGAAAGTTCTGAAAACTTTAATCTCAACCGGAGTAGAAAATCCGAAGATTTAGTCTCCAAACAACATACAAGTTCGTTACATGCAAACAACAAAATTACAAGTTTCTTTTATTTTCTGGACAGTCACAATTTTATGTTAGGAAAAACTGTATGTAGTCACTGTTTTATGTAAGAATTTTTTTTTTCTGTACTGTTGTATCGTTCTGTAACGTTTTAATCAACAGCAGATGAACACGGAAATAATAACATAAATATCCTTAAGCTTGTTATCGATTGTCCGTGTTCAAAGCAACGAGAAAACAGAAATGAAGAAATCCGAGACCATAGAATTCACTGTGTGTCCTTAAGGAATTTAACCCCCTCACTGTACCCGAGGTTGTGGATTATTTCCTCCCAGGATATAACGGATATACCTGTCGTAGGAGTGGCGGTACCTCAAACGCCTACGACTTCGACGAACTCAAATTCGGGAACGAAATCACAGTATGACTCGATATGTTTCAGTTTGCAGAAAAGAATGCAGAATTTTTAATGCACGAATATTTGCCTCAGTTTATAAAGCCTCAGTTTATACAGTTAACAAATTAATATTTTTCCCGCGGGAATTAAAAATAATTTCAGAAAATGAAGATTGAATTTTAAATAAATTTGGTCCAAAAAGATTATCCAAATCCGAAGCCGAGCGACGACGGCGCAAGGGGAGTCCCTCTTCTTAACCCTTTAAGAGCTAGAAGAAGTGCTTTCTAATATAAGCACATAACTTTCCCTTTCTACCACCAATGTGGTACAAAGCTCCTTTTCAAAGGAACTTTGCTTTGAAACTTCATTTTCCTTCTATTGTCTTCTTCCCTCCATTTCTCATTCACACCAACTTAGCTAGCTTTAATCATTAACTAGCTTTAACAAGGAGTGCAGAACATAGAACTGGAATGTCTTTGGAAAAAAATTACAAGAAATGTAAAAGGGCGACTAAGGAAAAACTTTGTACTTGTCATTATGCCTGCATTGATATAATATGGTATATGGAAGGGAAGGAATGAAGCACTGTGGCAAAAAGAAAAGTCCAATGCCACTGAGCTTACGTAAACAAGTAAAAGAAGAATGCATACATCGGAGGAGAGATTGCCTGGATCGAAGGAAGAAGGATGATGATAGGACATGTCTGGGGAAATTTTATAGCTAGAACAACATAGGCAAATGTAAATAAGCTATAGAGTTTTAGTTTTATCGGTGCTGTTATTTTTTTTTTGCTATTTGACCTTATCTAATGTATACGTTTTGTTTGGTGATGAATAAAAATTTTCAATCACCATTAAAGTAGAACTTTATTGTTGAATGATGTTATAAGCTTATTATGTTTGTTAATCTTAAGTTGTATTTGAACTTATTTCTATTATCTTGAAATTTGATATATGTTAAATTATTTTTATTTTATTTTACAATTGTGTTATATTTATGGTTCTAATTTACTTGTTTTAGTAGTATTGGCTTGTTATTTCACAATACATGTTGTTCATTTTTTAGTTAGAATTGATAAATTAGTTTGGTCAAATATTGGAATAATGTTATGATATTATATTTATAAATAATAATTTATTTTATCAGACATGTATTATATGATGTTCTTACAAAACGTATATTTTAGTTTTTATAATTAATTAAACTAAGTATTATTAATTTGGAAAATATATATCAATTATTTTTATAATATTAGATGTGATTACTAGTTAATGTATACTTAAGAAAAAATATGCATCGTATACCAAATTTAATGTCATTTATACTTATAAACTATCATTTAATAGTCATATATTTATTATATTAACTTTTAGTTTTGATAATTGCTTCGTAATTATTTAATTTAATTATGTAATTACACATGTGCAACCAACCAATTTATTTGTAATTACAGTATAATTACGTTATAACAAACAAACAAGTCATTGTAATAATTATATTGTGTAATTACTAGGATGTGTGATTACTATCCTAATAATTACACCAATTTTAATTATAGGGTACCTTTCCAAACAACCCTAAGAGATTGAATTCAAATTCAAGGGACAGAAGTAGTGTTGTAATAACTTTCCGATGGACTCCTGAATTTGTGCCACAAACTGAGACTACATAGGCACACGATTGGGTTTTGATAATGACACATTTATGTATTTAAATTCTTATTTAACTCTTAATGAAAATTTACAGCAACATAAATTTTTATGTGCACGGGAAAGTATTACAAGTCACTTGGGATGTGTATGGTGACGTCTATGTCACCAAAATGTCAGTGCCACCTGCTATTGAATGTCTACCTTGAACTGTTCTAACGGAGGAGAGGTATATTTGAGCCACTCGGATAATGTTAGGGACATTTTAAACGGATATTAACGGAGGGGAAAATTTGATTTATTTCGCATAATAGAGGGACATATTTGAACGGCCAAAGCAATACAAACGCATCTTACATGGTTAGGCATCAAATATTAGTACTTCAAATAGAGAACTTCACTATTTCAAACATTATTGGTTGATTAGCCCTAGACTAGAAACACAGAACAAGCATTCATTAATAGTTAACAAGAAAACAAAGCAAAAAGAGATTGAATAGTATAATAGACCAAATATATGTGCTGTTTTTGTCGAGTATATTTTCAGTAACAATGGTTTTTACAATACAAATGGCCATGTATTATTTTTCCAAAAAAAAAAAAAAAAATAATCTACTGTATTCTTTTTTTTTTTTGGGTAGGCCAAAATCAAGTTGACTATCGTGTGATATACTACTACGTTGCGTAATCCCTCGGTGCGAACTAGCTGCTGCCTTATATTTAATTTCTTAGCTTTTCTGCAGTGCGCTATAAGAATTCACAGCTGAATAGTAGCCAATGTACTGAAGTTGAGGGGTGTGACAAATTCCTGTCCAGTTGCATAAAGAAGAGACAAAGCTGCCATTTCAGATGCTTTCTGAGTTGGGTGAAACCAATCCCAGAACAGGTATTTGTCGCGCTTTTTGCAAACTTCAGATTTTGGAGTACATTTACTTTTTCCTCCGAAAGGTCCTGTCCCACAGCAGGCTGATTCAACTTCTTCAAGACCTACCCCATCACAAGTAAGCAATTACTGTACTCAATTTTATATGTATTGAGGCACACACACATTAAGAAGTTTGTTTAATGGTACTAGCCGTAAGATATATGGATTTATATCTAGATATATGGACTTATATTTACATATATATGAACAAATATGGATAAATTATATGTTATGTGCTATCTTTTGGTTTGGCCTAATTTTGTGGTCTTATGGACATTATGTTAAGGGGGCCAATGTGTTGTCATATAAAGTGTAGGACTAATGTGTAGATACCCAAAAGGGTAAACTTAGTAATGATGGGCTAACTAAGGTTACATATATGTAACCATGGTTACATGCTTGTGACTCTTGAGTTATGTAACTCTTGTGACTCTTGGGTTATGTAACTCATGAAGTTATAAAGTGGGGGTTATGGTTCCCACATTATAACAAAACAAAACTCTTCTTCCTCCCATTGAATCAAGAGCAAAAACACCATTGTTGTCTTGCAAATAATTGTGGAAAACCATATACCATTTTGATCATTGTCATATTATTATTATTGTGGGTCAATTCACATATTGTTTAAGCCTTGTGAAGTATTCTTGTGGTGTCATACATCTTCAAGACATTCTTGAAGGAAGGATCAAAGGAGCAATCTTCATAAGGACTAAAGAACAATCATCAAAGGAGGTTCAACAAATTCCACACATGGATTCAGGTTAGCTTCCGCTCATGTAGTTGTTGTTCCAAATTGTTCAATATGAAGGTTATTGTATTTTACTCGGAATCATTAATAATCATAACAATTGGTATCAGAGCCACCTTCGTTTTTGGATAATTTGGATGTTCATAAGATTCATGTTATGTTAGGATTCATGTTCAAGTTTTGTTAGAATTTTATTTATGAAATTCAAGTACCATGAAATAGCATGTTTCTTATAAATGTTGTGTTTGATGAAATTTGATGTTTTAATATCATGTTAATCTTTACTTGAATTAAAACATTGTATTATGCATGATTTTAGTTGGTAGACAACATGTTTTCTTGTTTAAGATTCTTGTTGAAAATCATGTTAAAACAGTAAGGTTCACTGCTCCAAGATAATCGATTATTTTGGACAGATAATCGATTATCTTAGTCCAGTGAGTTTGAAACGTTTTTTATAAATACCAGAATAATCGATTATCTGGTTTAGATAATCGATTATTCTGGTCCGGTAACTTAAAATTTTTTTCTTAATACCTGAATAATCGATTATCTGACCACAAGCTCGGGGCTCGACGAAACGGAAAGTTTCAGCATGTTGAAACTTCTTGGGGTTAGCAGTGAAAGAAAGAGCCCGGCATTCATTTCTTCATGAATATTCATAGCTGAGTCTACTAAAAGAGGGACCAGCCTCGTCGTGGAAGAAAGAGCAAGGGGTCACCAAACTTTGTGAATCACAAGGCTTGGTCTCTGTGAAAGATCCAGTCGATGGGAATGAATCCATGTTCAAATCTTATTACCGGGCCTCCTGTATTTTCGTCGCCGCTCCAACCTGCTGGCGGCAACACATTACTTCAGATCAGATTTGTGCCAATTCCTCCATTCACAGAATGCCCTTATCAATCAAACTTTTCAATTTCTAAACAACTATCGTTTGTGAATGTAGGTTGTGTCGGGGATATACTGTGGCTAGTAAGTCATTTCGTTTGCATTTTATTCAACGAGACCGAAAACACAGCAATTTTAGATAATCGATTATTCTGGTCCAGTAACTTATGAAATTTTTTTTATGCCAGAATAATCGATTATCTGTTTAAGATAATCGATTATCTTGGACCAGTAAGGTTAAAAACATTTCAAATCTTTTAAGTTTCAGTTTTTAATTGACATAAAATGTTTAAGTTTGATTATTAATGTATTATACATTAATATTTAAGTTTTGAATGTTAATTGTTTTTTAGTCCATCAATTTTTATATTTTTGGAATTGTCCTCTCAAGTAAAATAACAATTAATATTCAGTTGTTGCATGTTAAAACATGTAACATATTAAGTTAAGATTCATAATATGGCTTAAGGAACTAAAGTTTTTAGCATCTTAATATTTTAAATTAGTCAATTGAAGCATTATGTTGCCAAAGTAACCTCTATTGTGTAGATCGATTAATCTTGAAATATAAGATGATTGTGGATGTTAGTCTTCCATGCGTTTAACACCGGCCCAAAGGAAGGTTGTTATTTGGCAGGAATTCAAACATGCTTGTGGTGATAAATATGAGACAATTATTTGGTTTTCCATGTGAATATTAAATCGGCCCAAAGGAAGGTTTGATATTTGACAGAAGTTTATTGTCTATGTTTGATCACTACACCAAGAGTACCACTTACAAGTTGTTTTTCTGTCCAAAGACTAAAATCAATGTTGTGCTAGGTATCTTGTAATGGGATATGCCTATTTTGAATCTATAAAGTAATGTTAAAGTTCAAGTATATGTAAGCATGTATTCAGTAACCCTTTTGTTCTATTTTTAGTTAATTCTTCTGCTTCTACGATCTCTGCCAACATCAATAGCATCCCTGTGCTTAACGGCACAAACTTTAAGGAATGGAAAGAGAACGTCATGATCGTTCTCGGTTGCATGGATCTTGACCTTGCTCTTCGGATTGAGCAACCTGCTTCTCTTGAGGATACATCCTCTCCTGATGAAAGGAGGGCGATGGAGAAGTGGGAACGCTCGAATCGCATGAGTCTAATGATCATGAAGCGTGCAATACCAGAATCATTCAGGGGCACTATGAATGATGAACCTAATGCCAAGTTTTCCTTGAAAACCTTGAACAGCGTTTTATACAAAACGAAAAGGCGGAAACAAGTACACTATTGAGTAAACTTGTTTCCATGAGGTATAAGAGAAAGGGAAACATTAGGGAGTACATTTTGGAAATGTCTCATCTTGCTTCGAAACTAAAGTCACTCAAGCTGGATTTACCTGAGGAACTGCTTGTGTACTTTGTTTTGATATCTCTTCCTGCACACTTTAATCAGTTTAAGGTCAGTTACAATTGCCTGAAGGAGAAATGGACTCTTAATGAGCTCATTTCACATTGTGTGCAAGAAGAGGAAAGGATAAAGCTAGATAAGACTGAAAGTGCTCATTTGGCATCCTCTTCTAAGGATACTAAGAAGAGGAAAGGTAAGGAAGTTGCGGTTGCAAGGCCCAAGATTAAGCAACATAAGGAACCTAAGGTTGAAATTACTGAATTAGGTTGCTTTTTCTGTAAGGGGACTAATCATGTGAAGAAGGATTGTACCAAGTACCACGCTTGGCGTGCGAAAAAAAGGTACATTTCTTTCTTTTGTTTGTTCTGGAGTTAATTTAATTTCGGTACCTAAGGATACTTGGTGGGTAGATTCTGCTGCTACTACTCACATAAGTATATCTATGCAGGGTTGCCTGAACTGCCGAAAACCAAATGATGGTGAAAGATACATCTATGTGGGTGACGGCAAGAAGGTGCCAGTTGAGGCTATTGGCAAATTTAGGCTGTTTAAGACCGGTTTTCATTTAGATTTGGATGAGACTTTTATTGTACCGTCTTTTAGACGGAATTTAATTTCTGTTCCCAAATTGGACATATCCGGTTATTCATGTTCTTTTGGTGACAATAAAGTTAGTCTCTTTCAGAATTCAAATCTTATTGGTACTGGTCTTTTATCAACATTTGATAGCCTATATTTGGTTGATACAATAACCTCAAATAATGAAACCTTGCATACAAGTTTAAGTGGTACCAAAAGAAAATTAACTAATGAGGATTCTATATCACTCTGGCACAAACGTTTGGGTCACATATCCATTCAAAGAATTCAGAAACTCGTGTCAGATGGAATTCTTGATTCTCTTGATTCCTCAAATTCGGATATATGTGTTGAGTGTATCAAGGGAAAACAAACAAACAAGACGAGATTAGGTGCTAAGAGAGCTTCAGACGTCTTAGAATTGATACATACGGATATTTGTGGGCCATTTCCTACTCCTTGTAGGAATGATCAACAATACTTTATCACATTCATAGACGATTACTCTCGTTATGGGTACCTATATCTTATTCATGAAAAATCCCAATCCATAGACGTGTTCAAATCATTTAAGGCTGAAGTTGAAAATCAACTAAGCAAAAGGATTAAATCCGTTAGATCTGACCGTGGTGGTGAATACTATGGCAGATATGATGGTTCAGGTGAACAACGTCCAGGACCATTTGCTAAATTCCTAGATGAGTGTGGGATCGTCCCTCAGTATACTATGCCAGGAAGTCCTACGATGAATGGTGTAGCTGAGAGACGAAATCGGACCCTTAAGGATATGGTAAGAAGTATGATTTGTCGTACTACTTTGCCAGACTCACTCTGGGGAGAAGCTTTAAAAACCGCAGCTTAAATTCTTAATAGAGTTCCAACTAAAGCTACAATCCAAACCCCATATGAACTTTGGACTGGGCATAAACCCAGTATTCGGCATTTACACATTTGGGGTTGTCCAGCTGAGGCAAGGCCTTATAGGCCGAATGAAAGGAAACTGGATGCTAAGACGGTTAGTAGCTATTTTGTTGGATACTCTGAAAGGTCCAGGGGTTTTAAGTTTTATGATCCCACTTCTAGAACTATTTTTGAGACGGGTAATGCTAGGTTCTTTGAGGATATTGAGTTTGGGGGGTGGGGAGATAAAGTTGTTAGAGATTTTTTTTTTGAGGAAGAATATGTGTCTTTCCCTCAAGTTGTTGATCTTGGTCAGGGAGTTCTCATTCCTGACATGGCTCATACAAATCCAGTTCAAGACAATCTCGAAAATCTCCCCAATCAGGATCCTGTAATTACTAATGAAAATCAAACTCAACAACCTCAAGAAACTGAAGTGCCATTAAGGAGATCCACTAGAGAGAGGAGAAATGCAATTCCGGATGATTATGTTGTATTTCTCCAAGAACAAGAAAGTGATATTGGACTTGAGGAAGATGATCCAATCAACTTCCGTCAAGTCATTAAGGGTTCTAACTCTCAAAAGTGGATTGATGCCATGAATGATGAGATGAAGTCTATGAGCGATAATGACGTTTGGGAGCTTGTTACATTGCCCGAAGGTATTAAACCTATTGGTTGTAAATGAATTTTTAAAACCAAAAGGGATTCAGAGGGCAATGTTATTAAGTACAAAGCTCGTCTTGTCGCAAAAGGCTACACTCAGAAGGAAGGCATTGATTATAAAGAGACTTTCTCTCCAGTTTCATCGAAAGACTCTTTCAGGACTATAATGGCATTAGTAGCACATTTTGATCTTGAGATTCATCAGATGGATGTTAAGACAGGGTTTCTCAATGGTGACATTGAGGAAACAATTTATATGGTGCAACCTGAAAACTTTGTTTCGGATGAATCAGAGAAAAAAGTTTACAAATTAAAGAAATCCATCTATGGGCTCAAGCAAGCTTCTCGTCAATAGTATTATAAGTTTCATGCAGTCATTACATCTTTTGGTTTTGAACCGAATATTGCTGATGACTGTATATACCATAAGTTCAGTGGGAGTAAGTATATTTTTATGGTTTTATATGTCGATGACATACTGCTTGCCTGTAATGATATGGCATTATTGCATGAAACTAAGAAATTTCTTTCAAAGAAATTTGAAATGAAAGTTCTTGGTGAAGCTTCTTTTGTATTAGGAATTCAGATACAACGAGATCGCTCCAAAGGTGTTCTCGGTCTGTCACAAAAGAGCTATATCGATAAGGTTCTTAAAAGATTTGGCATGTAAGATTGTAAACCAGGCAACACCCATGTTGCTAAGGGAGACAAGTTTAGTGTCAAACAGTGCCCAAATAATAATTATGAAACTTCGAAAATGCAGAAGACGCCTTATGCTTCGGCTGTAGGTAGTCTGATGTATGCTCAGGTATGTACACGACCTGATATAGCATACATTGTTGGGATGTTAGGCAGATATCTAAGCAATCTTACAGAGAACAAAGGATTACATGCTTACATATCGGAGATCGGACCAGTTTGAGATCATCGGGTATACCGACTCCGATTCCTTTATGTTAATAACAACAGTAGTTTGACGAAAGCAAAACATATGGACGTCAAATTTCGGGTTGTTAAAGAAAGAGTACAGAATGGACAGTTGTGCATTGAGCACATCAGTACAAACTCCATGCTTGCGGATCCGCTCACTAAGGGATTGACACCAAAAGTATTTCTTGAGCATATTGCTTGTATGGGTGTCAAATCAGTTAAGGATTATGTATTTTACTGGGAGTTTGTATTATACAATTATGTATTGTCCATTACATTCAGTAATTCAGTTATATCTGCGCAGATATTCAGTTTTAAAGTTTTTGTACTCTTACAGTTCATGATTGATCTCAATAAAGAGAACCAGTTGGAAATAGACATTCTATTGACCAAACTTTATGTTATTTCCATGCTACATACCTACACTTGATCCATGTCGTTGGTTATATTGATATACGTGATCTATGTTGGTTCTAGTTGCGCAAGAGTAACTAAGAGTTCTTAGGTCCTATGTTGGTATGATTGATGGACCGGATTGTTCATGACAATTTTATTGTGATAGCACTTTTGAGCTCCTAAGGTTATTTGTAACATATAATGCTAAGGTTTGTACATATGTATGTATATCTCGTCCAAGTGGGAGATTGTAAGATATATGGATTTATATCTAGATATATGGACTTATATCTACATACATATGAACAAATATGGATAAATTATATGTTATGTGCTATCTTTTGGTTTGGCCTAATTTTGTGGTCTTATGGATATTATGTTAAGGGGGCCAATGTGTTGTCATATAAAGTGTAGGACTAATGTGTAGATACCCAAAAGGGTAACCTTAGTTAATGATGGGCTAACTAAGGTTACATATATGTAACCATGGTTACATGCTTGTGACTCTTGAGTTATGTAACTCTTGTGACTCTTGGGTTATGTAACTCATGAAGTTATAAAGTGGGGGTTATGGTTCCCACATTATAGCAAGACAAAACTCTTCTTCCTCCCATTGAATCAAGAGCAAAAACACCATTGTTGTCTTGCAAATAATTGTGGAAAACCATATACCATTTTGATCATTGTCATATTATTATTGTTGTGGGTCAATTCACATATTGTTTAAGCCTTGTGAAGTATTCTTGTGGTGTCATACATCTTCAAGACATTCTTGAAGGAAGAATCAAAGGAGCAATCTTCATAAGGACTAAAGGACAATCATCAAAAGAGGTTCAACAAATTCCACACATGGATTCAGGTTTGCTTCCGCTCATGTAGTTGTTGTTCCAAATTGTTCAATATGAAGGTTATTGTATTTTAGTCGGAATCATTAATAATCATAACACTAGCTAATTTTTTGACTAAAATAAGTTTTTATCTCTAATTAAAAAGAGTAATAATTGTTGAGAGACTTTTAAAAAAAAATTAATTTATGGATTATTTATAGGAGCAACAGTAGATTGAAACAATAATTAATGCCTTCTTAATTTTCTAAAGTAACACTTGTTTTGGACCGAAGTTGTATGGCTAAAATGGCATTTAAAATGGAGATAATAATATTCTTATATCGAGTTTTCAAGGATTAATAGGATATTCTTATCTCAGAGTATCCGTTTTCTGATATTGATGACAATAAAATACAGTTGAATTTTTGTGAGTGAAAACCTAAAACACTTTTAACATCTATTTTCCAAATATCTTCATGTTCAAACATCAACCGATTGATTCATGTCCAAACGGGGATAAACCAACTCAGTTTCCCAAATTACGTTATATTCACAAGTTTTCACCCACTTATTCTTTGATTTAATCTGAAAACAATCCAAGTTATATCAATAATTACCTGACGCAACTGCATTATCAATGACACCCTTGGTCATCAAGTAAGAATTTCCAAGTGAAAATTTCACTCCTGGATTTTTTGAGCTGAAATCTTGCAGCAAGCTGAGTGTTGTATTATCAAATGATAGAGCAAAATCATTGAGCGTCTCATTACAGGCTCCACCAGGTGTAACACTGAGTATAGCCGGACAGCATCCAATCGTTGGACTGCTCACAATTCCAAATTTCCTTGCACCTAGATTGTATAAATGCTGCATTTAAATTAACCAAAAAAATCTTTCAACTTTTCATAGTACAAGGAGATAGAAGACCGTATAATACTGCATTAATGAGAAACTACGAAACAAAAATTAACTTACCTAAACTAAATCGATTAAGCTGGAAATTATTTTCCAGAGAGTTATTCTAGGGAAATATCTTCTAAAAATAAAATAAATAAAAATATTATTATTAATAATAAGTAAAGGAAGTCATTTTTCTTAAAAAAAATACTAGTACTTTTTTAGTAACTAATTAGCACCAAAATAACTTTCTCATAAAAAATTTACAATAAATGACTTCTGTCTTACCAAATGGAAAGAGAAATTCTCATGTTCAAGAATATTCTTTTTTTATTTTTCCATGAGAAAATCCTAAAATGCTAGGTCGGAAAAAAGGAAGATTAATCCAAGATTTAAGAGATAGGAAAGAACATAATATTCTAACCTGTAAATGATTGGTAAAGGCATCACTGAGATCGTAGATGAGTTCAGGTGCAGATATATTGTAATTGTAACGATATTGGTCGAAGAAATCATTGCTTCCCACACTTATAAGGTAGAAAGCATTTGCAAGCAGCTTTGTAGCTATGTCATCTCCATATATTTCTGTGATGTTATCGCATACACTTTGGAATTGTTCTATTTGTTGAGTAAGTGATACTACATGATGCTGCAACACTCAAAATTATGCATCAATTATTAAATATCATCGAAATATATAAATGCAGATAAAAAAGAAGAGTAATATTGAGATCTCACAAATCCAGGATTTCCAGTATCATCAAGAATGCCAGATCCTCCTGAAGCAAAGTTGACACCACGAAGTATGCTACTCTTAAATGTTGTCGACGTTTTCCGAATTAAGGCGTAAAAGGCTGGTGGGCTTTCCGTATAATTACCCAAGTGCGTCGCTAAACAATAAGTCATTTAATTTCTTTGTTAGGCTTGTCCGCGGTACGTACGTATATTGTTAATAATTCAAAATACTTAATTATAAAATGATAGTACTAGTCCAAAAAAAACATCTTTAACTATTCAAGTGATAATAATGTCACATAAAATGAAATAAACTGAGTATAAAAAAATCGTATAATCATTGTTATAGTGAGAGCTGATCATTTTAGAAAGGAAATACTAGTGAATATATGTATATATATATATATATATATATATATATATATATATATATATATATATATATATATATATATATATATATATATATATATATATATATATATATATATATATATATATATAGATATACACACCAATGATGTCCGCAGGGTTATAGCCATTGCTAAACCTTCCTGTAGCAATGTGGTGTGGATAATCAATTCCGTAGTAAGGATTGTTAGCTGTAGCAAGACTGCCATTTACATAATTATTAGTTCCAACGTCTACAGTTGAATCGCCAAATATAAAAATAGCTGGTACATCTGCCATGACCAACTTTGATGACCAAATAACAACAGCATGTAACAGCAAAATCTTAATCCTATGCAAGAGAAGATCCCCGAGTTTCGCCATGTATATATGAGAGCTTAAATTTTCTCGAGGTATTCTCCTTTTTGTTTCACTCAGTTCGAGTAGCTGCTGCATCTACATATCATTTCTGACCTTATTTATAATTACGTCTGGAAAAAATAGACATGAACAAAAGGTTAAAAAATGCCGTGTTCAACATGGGAAGAATCTTATGATGATATCATCATCAACCCTAGGCCAGTTGGTTTAAGTACCTCGCTAATATTTACTTGTGTATTCCTAATAATTATAACTCACAGAATATATTATTATTATACTATGAGTATATATATTTCAATTACTTATATAAAAAGATATATAGTAAGTAAACTTCAAATAACCGCGTCTCTGCTAGGCAGCGTGTGAAATGGCCAAGAGCGGGCCTTTTTTGGAAATTCAATAATCACAAGTGACCCAATATTTTTCGTAAAAGATAACTTCTGCTATACCAAACATACTCAATGAAAATTCATTTTTGGACCAGTGTTTAAAAAGGTAAATAATCAAGATACCCCTGTCATTCCTTCATAAACAGTTGAAACAGACAACAAACCAGCCTTGGAATATTAGTTTGATGAATAAGGACAACATGTGACTTTTAGTATATACACAAAATAAAGAAGATCCTTCAAGAGTTGATTGACGTCGCGGCGACGTGAACAAAATGGAGTTAAGTACGTTGTCTGAACGAGATCTCTTCTAGTTAAAAACTAAGTACATCCTTTTCAGTTTTACTAAGTATATGTCCTTTCTAGCAAATCATGTCCAGAATATCTACTTATAGAATATCCTTGAAATATTGAATCTTTTATTTTATTTTTTTAAAGCCGCTAAACGCATTGCATGTGCCAAATTAATGTGAAGCTAAGATCCGATTTTTCACCGTCATTTCTACTTTAGTCAAAATAAAGAAATAGTTCAATTGCTCATTGCCAAATATGAAAATCTAATACTACATGTCAGGCCGATAGATAAAAATAACAAGTGTAACACCAAGATTTACGTGCACTCCAGTAATGTTGATGAATATTACCAAAATTTCACAATCTTGTACATCATTAAAACATGATTATGGCGCAAGATACATATCTAATGCGATTCAGAATATTATGAAAATTAGAAGTGAAAACGTTAACTAATTGGATTTTCTCAAAGACTTCATCTTTTAACAATTACGAACAATCTCCATTCTAGAATTGGTTGCTCCACCCATTCTTGATATGGATTACTGGGTTTAACTGGAAACCTGTATGATATTGAGTATATGCATATTAAAGGCATCTTTCTTCTCCATCTCCTTAATTTATATTATTTTACATTTAAAATAAATCAATTAAATCTTTTGTTAAAGAAAGTATAATTCCAAGATTATAAGGGCAGTTCTGTAAAATCACCAAGTTAGTTAGTTAGTCGGTTATTACTCTGTTAATAGATTGGTTAGTTTGTTAATTAGGAATGCTTAAGACTAAGCTAGCTAGATATTATAAATAGAGTTGTACACTATCAATTTCAATAACATTGAATATATGAAAGATTGATCACTTTCTCTCTACTTCTCTCTCTATTTCTCGCTTCTTCTATCATTATCCGCTGCTTCTTCTTCTTCAGTCAACTCACAGATTTGTGACTTTCATTCTTCTCTAAACAAGTTCATGGTATCAGAGCGTTTAAAGCTAAGTCTATACAGCTTTGTTTCGATTCAAGTTTCTGCATGCTCAGTTCAATTCTGTCAATTCTTGGTTGTTCCAAAAAATTCAAGAACTAAAAAATGAGTTTTAACAATGATCAAGTGGATGGATATTAGCTGAACCAAACCAATTCTCATCAAAATCAAACATCTGGATCTCAACAAGCAGGTATTGATTATAATCATCATCTGTTTCTTCATCTTTCAGATGTCAGTTGAATACAAATTATTTCATTCCAGCTGACTGGAACTGAGAATTACTATGTTTGGTATCGTTCTATGCGAGTGGCATTACTAGGAAGGAAAAAATTAGGATTGGTGGATGGTTCTTGTAGGAAAGAAAGTTTTCCTGCAACTATGTGGAACCATTGGGAGAGAGTAAATGCTATTGTACTTTCTTGGATCATGAATTCTGTGAATAGTAGCCTTCTTGGTGGTATAATGTATGTGTCTAATGCTTAGACAGCCTGGGATGATCTATATGAATGATTCTATAAAGTAGATGATGCAAGAAATTTTAACATGCACAAAGAAATTGCTACTCTTACTCAAGGAACTTCGTATGTGTCTGTGTATTATTCAAAACTGAAGGACATGTGGGAGGAGTTTGAGGCATTAATGTGAGTTCTTGGGTGTGATTGTCCAAGGTCTAGAGATTTTGTAGTTTACCTACAAAAATTAAAGGTATACCGATTTCTTATGGGTCTCAATGAGTCCTACTCCCAAGCAAGAAGTCAAATTCTTATGAGACGACCACTACCAACAGTAAATAGCATGCTCAATGGCTATAAGTGATGAAAGCCAAAAGGCAGTGGCATCTACTTCTGGAATTTTAGGTGCAAATCCGGCAAATACTATATGGGAAACCAAATATATAAAAGGAATTATTATTGCAGTGTGATTTTTGTAAAATTAGAGGTCATAGTAAAGAAAATTGTTTCAAGATAATTGGATATCCTTCAGATTTCAAATCTAAAAGAAAAGGGTCTGGGTCATATAACAATGGAACAAGAGGTACGATATTAGGTCCAACAGCTTATAATGATCTTGCAGAAATACCACAACACCAGCCTAATGTGAATTATCAACAGGCATCTCACCAGACTAATGTGAATATCAACAGGCATCTCACCAGACTAATGTGAATATCAACAGGCATCTCAGATGACAAACGGTCAAATCAATGATAGTTCACTGTCTCATATAGGAGCATTCACAAAAGGCCAATATGAGTTGATATTATAAATTCTAAACAAAAATAATCTAGAAGGCAACAACAATAACTCTTCAGCAAATATAACAAGTATGAGTACAACCTTGTTAATTTTAAATTGTCCAAAAGAATGGATTATTGACACAGATGCAACTAATCATATGGTGTCTCATATTAACATGTTAAATCGGGACTCTATAGTTGCAAATACTAATCCTAAGAGAGTATGTCTTCCTAATGGTGAAATTTCTAATGTTACCCATACTAGAACTAGGTCAATATCTGCTAGAAGTACACTTAGCAATATTTTCCATTTACCTCAGTTCAAATTTAATTTAATGTCTTTGTCAAAAATGACTAAGGAACTAGCTTGTGTCGCAGCCTTCTATCCTTATTTTTGTATTTTTCAAGATCTCTTTAATGGGAGGGTGAAGGAGATTAGTAAAAAAAGAGATGGCCTATGCATTTTTCTGAGTCAACTTGCTAATAAAGATATGAATTTCAGCCTTCTCTTAAAGGAAGTGCTTAGTGCAGAAGATATAAGCCTGTGGCTTAAAAGATTTGGTCATGTATCATTATATGTTCTTAGGAAAATGGTTCAGAATAAAAATTAGTCTATAGCAGAAGTATTAAATAAGTTTCATGTGTGTTCTTGTGCAAAACAAACTAGATTATCTTTCCTAGCAAGTTTTATTAAAAGTACTAAGTGTTTTGAACTAGTTCATATGGATATTTGGGGGCCTTATAAGGTTCCTACATTTAATGGAAATAGATTTTTTTTACTATAGTTGATGACTACTCTGGAATGACATGGATTTATTTGTTAAAATTGAAGTATGATGTGTGTGTGATTATTTAGTACTTTCTAAATTTTGTTCTAACACAATTCAACAAGACTGTTAAAACAATAAGAACAGGCAATGGAACAGAAATTGTTAATACTATATGTAGTAATCTCATTAAGAAATTAGGCATTATTCATCAGAGAACACGTGCTTATACTCCTCAGCAAAATAGAGTAGCCGAGAGAAAACATAGGCACATAATAGATGTAACTAGAGCCAGATTTCAAGCCAACATACCTATTAAATTTTGGGTTTATTGTGTTCTAGCTGTTGTATTCCTTCATCAGTTATAGGAGTTTAACCCTTTGAAAAATTATACAAAAGGAAAGCTTCTTTAATTCATTTAAGAGTGATAGGGTGTCTCAAAACAAGAATCAGACAAACTGAAACCAAGAGCTAAATCTACAATATTGATGGGTTATTCAAAGGTACAAAAAGGCTATATATTATATAATTTAACTACTAATTCTTTCTTTTTAAGCAGAGATGTTATTTTCAGGGAAGATGTATTTCCATTTAGAAATATTACTACATCTTCATCTCCTCTATTTGTATCTTAACCTAACTTAGACAATAGACAACTTGTTGGTCTTTATCAACCTAAAAACACTCAAGACTATGAAGCACACTACATAGATACAAGTGTAGAGTAAATCCCTAACTCAAACTCACAAGCTATCACAGAACCTGCCACTGCAAATCAACAACAGGATCATTCAACAATCATTCCTCCTACTGCTTCAGAAAATAGATAGCAGAATCAACAAAACAACACTACTAGAAGATCTGGCAGAGAAAAACATCCTCCAATATGGATGAAGGACTTTGTTTCTTTAAATGTGCATCATGATGTCAACTATCCAATATCAAACTATCTTTCTTGTGAAAACATATCACCAAAGTATCAAGACTACTTATCTACATTTTTTACAACAACTAAGCCAAACTCTTATGCAGAAGTAGTTAGATATCCTAGATGTGTAGATGCAATGAAATCAGAGATTGAAGCTCCTGAAAACAACACTAACTACGAAGTTGTATCTTTGCTAGAAGGAAAAATTGCTATAGGATGCAAGTGAATATACAAAATCAAATATAAGGCTACAGGAGAGATAGATAGATTCAAAGCTAGACTTGTAGCTAAAGGCTACAATCAAAGAGAAGGTATAGATTATCAAGAAACCTCCTCTCTAGTAGTTAAACTTGTAACAGTTAGAACTGTGTTGGCAGTTGCATCTTCTAGAAAATGGCATGTGCATCAGATGGATGTCTATAATGCATTCTTGCAAGGTGATCTCCATGATAAGATATATATGGATCTTCCACAAGGATTTAAGAGTCAGAGGGAGTGTAAAACTGTGTGCAGACTCAAAAAAATTCTTGTATAGATTTAAACAAGCACCAAGGGAGTGGAACTCAAAGTTGACAGAAGCCTTATTGAAGTTACAGTTCAAACAAAGCCCTTATGATCACTCATTGTTTGTTAAGAAAATTGAAAATGGAACTATTGTTTTGTTATTATTTGTAGATGATATGCTTCTAACTGGAGACAATCTAAAATTGATACAAGATACAAAAGAATCTCTTCAACAGACTTTCAAAATAAAGGATCTAGGAGAACTGAAGTATTTTGAATAGAATTTGCAAGGTCAAATCAAAGAATCCTAATGCATTAAAGAAAGTACTCTTTGGAACTAATATCTGAGCTTGGACTAGCAACATCAAAACCTGTCAGCAGACCTATTGACGCAAAACATAAAACTCACTAAAAGAGAGTATGATGAACATTTCTGTCAAGACAAGCTAACATAAGATGATGTACTAGCAGATCAAGGAGCTACCAAAGACTCATAGGTAAACTCTTATACTTAACTATTACTAGACCTGACATATCCTATAGTGTTCAAACTCCAAGTCAGTATCTACAACAACCAAAGAAATCTCATACAGAAGCTTCATTATGAATTGTGAAATATATTAAGAGTCAACCAGGACAAGGTATTCTTCTGTCTAGCAATAACAATGAAACAATCACAATATATTGTGATGCTGATTGGGCAGCCTGCTCACACTCCAGAAAATCAATTACAGGATCAATCTAGGAGAATCCCTGATTTCATGAAAGTCTAAGAAATAGACTACAATCTCAAGAAAATCTTCTGAAGCAGAATACAGAATTCTAGCATCTATTATTGATGAATTAACATGGCTACTGGGGTTATTAAAAGAAATTAATGTGGAGAATGATCCACCAGTTACTATCTTTTGTGATAGTAAAGCTGCCATTCAAATAGCAGCAAACACAGTCTATCATGAAAGATAAAACACATAAAAATAGACTATCATTTTATAAGAGGAGATATTCAAGAAGGCATAGTCAAAACTTCTTACATATCTACAAAGGAACAACCTGCAGATATATTCACAAAAGGACAGAACAAATTTCATCATCAATATCTGATTTCCAAGCTAGGGACATTTAATGTGTTTACGCCCTCTAACTTGAGGGGGAGTGTTAAAGAATCTATACTTCCAAGCTTATAAGGGCAGTTTTGTAAATCACAAAGTTAGTTAGTTAGTCGGTTATTAGTATGTTAATAGATGAGTTGGTTTGTTAATTAGGAATGCTTAACACTAAGCTAGCTAGATGTTATACATAGTTTTACACTATCATTTTCAATAACATTTAATATATGAAAGATTGATCACTTCCTCTCTACTTCTCTCTCTCTCTCTCTCTCTCTCTCTCTCTCTCTCTCTCTCTCTCTCTCTCTCTCTCTCTCTCTCTCTATTTCTCGCGTCGTCTTCTTCTTCTTCTTCACTCAACTCACAGATTTGTGACTTTCATTTTTCTCTAAACAAGTTCATCTTTTAATTAAATCACTTACCAAATATATATTTAAACAATATAAGTATTTGTATTATTCAAAATCTGACCACACGACCGCGGCGGCAATGACCCCGCCCCAATCATCTTATGAAAGAAGTCAACAAAGTTGACTTCATCTCATCATCGTTACATTCTATATAAGCAACAAGGCAAAGGCCTCTCTAGGACGGGAAAACTTCCCCGACCCAACCATGATAAGTCATGACAAGCACAAACATTTTTTCGACAAGGCAAGAGAAAATAACTGAGACAGGGGCTTCCTCCTTCTGCTTCTTCCCCAACACTCCAATAGCCCAAAAAAAGGTGGCAGAGCTCCGATAACATGATCATTGACCTATGGGAAAGGATAGAAACTCCATCTTTATCATCTAAGAAAGGGGCAACAACGATTGTAACTTTATGTCCCTCTCTAAGGAGAGGTAGGGAGAATTTCTATCATCAATAAAACTTTATGATATTTTATCTGTTCAATATATTACTACAACTACTCTGTCTTTCAATCCAGTATTAATTATGATTGACTATGATTTACCCCTTCATCTTTTTTGATTGATTTGCTTATAAAGAGTTTAACTTCTTTTGCGTCAAACAATTTAGCGCCGTTTGTGGGGATTTTCTAGTAAAAATACCTATTCCTTCCTGGATATGCGTTAACAATGACTAAAAGACCTTGCCCTATCGGTATCGAACATTCTGGACAAGGAGAGAGGTGCCAATCTATTCTCCTCATCCCCTTTTAAAATCGTCGGGCAGAGGCATAGAGCATCCCTTTTTCATCCTCCATACTTTGTCGGGCTAGAAACCAGCACAGGGATGTCTCAAACGAAGAATCGAAAACTGTCTTGAAACAACCTGAATCTCCCGGTCAGCAACATCTTCAAAGAAAATAGCCAAAGTTAGGCAAACAACTATGACACACGTACAACCCAGGTCCGAACAAAATTTTGATTCTTAGCGCTCATGGAGTTGAACCATCAATATGAACAATGGATGCCAAACTGGGACTAAGGCTAAGGGCTTTTACCGTCAAAGATCGAAAAGTTCGACCTTGTTCGAACCCATATGAGCTGTTATTTGTATAAGTTCGAAATAACACCTTTAAAGCTAAGGGCATTAGCCATCAATGATCGACAAGTTCGACCTCGTTCGAACTTAGACCTGATGTTATTTCGATAAGTTCGAAATAACTTAAGGATAAGGGCCTACGCCATCAAAGAACGATAGGTTCAATCTCGTTCGAACTCATACAGACTGTTATTTTGATAAGTTCGAAATGAAAACCTTAAGGCTAAGGGCCTTCGCCATCAAAGATATATGATGAGTGGTGATTTTTCCACTCAATCTAGCCTTTTTTTCCCTTAGTTTTTATGTCCTTTTGATTAGAAAATGAGGTTGTTTTTAGTGGTTGTTGTTAGATTTTCAGGTAAATGATGTTACAAAGTGATTTGAATGGAATTGAAGTGGAATTGAGCAAAAGAAGGTGAAAAAAAACAAAAACTCTCCAGTGATTTCTGCTTCTGCGGAAGGATAGATGTAGAAGCGATCCCGCTTCTGCAGAGAAACAAACGCTTCTGCGGAAATAGGTGAGTAGGAGAGAAACCGCATACGCGGTTGGATTCCTCTTCTTCGGAAGCGCATCTTCGCTTAGTGAACCGCTTCTGCCATAGCAGGCATCATTATCCATTTCCGCTTTTGCGTTAGAGCGCCCGCTTCTGTGGAACCACATCTGCGTGAATAGTTCCGCAGATGCGGAAATCGAGCATCAGACTTTGGGGAGAATTGACTTTTCATAATTTCTCATCCCAAATAATTTTTATACTCGTCCAAGCAGATCTTTGGCAGATATCTTTGGCTTATTTTTCAGTTCATAGAACTAGAGAGAAACAAGTTTTGAAGCTAGGGTTTGTACGTACACTTGGGTTGTGAAGATTTCAAGCTTTTGGTTAAGATTTTTTTACCCATTTATGTTTATTTCTTAATTTCCTTGCTTTGTATTGAATACCTAAGTGTGTAGTATTTTATTCAACACTTGGCTTATTTTCAGTCCTTAGAACTAGAGAGAAATAAATTTCGAAGCTAGGGTTTGCACACACACTTGGGTCTTGAAGATTGAAGCTTGTGGTTAAGATTTTCTTACTCATTTATGTTTATTTCTTAATTTTCGTGCTTTGTATTGAATATTTAAGTATGTAGTATTTATTTCCAACACTTGAATCTTATTTATGGAAGTATTCATGTTTAAAATGTGGATTAAATTCCTTGTTGTGCTTATGTATTGAATGATTTTTATATATTTATGAAGTGAGTTACTGTTACTTTAATTATTCATGTTCTTTAATGTTACCAAAGGGATTAGCTAACCCTACGACTCACCCATTAACTCCGAATTGATTTTGGAAAAAATAGTTTGAGGTTGGGAAAGATTAACCAACAAGAACTTGAGGCGTTGACCCTCAATTTTATAGATTCTACCTAGGGAAAGGATTGAACTACTTGTAGCCTTCCATATGTGCTTAATATTCTAATGTTTTTAGGGATAATTCAATTAGAAAGTCTTGTTAGTCTTCAAAAGAGGATAATTAAGAATTATTATCCGTGGCTAATTAACATAAACTCGCTCATATTTGTAAAATCATAAAATACATTGGATCGTTACTTGAGTGTAATTCCCGATGCATTCACACTTGTAGCCATTGATCATTTTACTTGATTTCTAGGTTATTTTACATTTTTTTATGTAGATATAAAATCATTTCAACCAATATTCGTAGTGTTTGGCATTGCGCGACTACTGATAATTTTCTTACATTCTTAATCGCGAACACATTGTTCTCTGTGGAATTCGATCTCGACTCATAGTTGGGTAAATTATATGCCATGCGACCATGGCTATTACTTTGTAGTAGTGGATTTGGACGTCATAAAAAATTGGGGCCGTTGCCGGGGAACAATTTGGCGTAATTTAGGTTGTTTGAGAAATAAGCGAAAGTGCTTTGGTCCAAACTTGTGAATATTTGTGTAATTATTTTTCTTATCTTAGACTATTTTTCTTGTTTATTTTCTTATTTTTGAAAAATGGCATCATATAATTAAAATTGGTCGGATGGTAGTTGTTCATACTTTGATGACCCATGTCCTTATTGTGGAGGACCACACTCGTGGCAAACTTGATTAAATTCTCCCGGGGGTGGATTGTGCGCACAATCTCAACCCCATGGTTGGAGTATTTGTGATAAGTGTGGTTGCCAAAATGAGCATTGGGATTATTGCGCATACTTGTCCTTCCCTTCCCCAAGCCCCTACTATGATAATTCTACTTGTTTTGATGAGAATTATAGGGCCATGGAAATGGAAGAAGTTGAGCACGGCCAAAATGGAGAGTTCAAGCTCATATTGGAGTGTTTGATTAAAGAAGGAAACAAGTAGCAAAATTTCTTGGAGGATCTTTTGGAGAATAGTCTCCAAAATAATTTGGCACTTCAAAGGTTGCACTTACAAATGGATAAAATGATCGAAACCTTAACAGTTCAAAAAGCCTAAGAAATGAATGAAAACCAAGAACCTTCTTTGGAGATTGAAAGTGAAAATCCTTCCTTGCCACTTGATCAAAACCAAGAAGAACTCCCAAATGCTCAAAACGAGAAAATAATTCTCGTGTTGGAGACCATTATTGAAAATGAAGAGAAGCACAACTTTGCACTCGAGGACTTGAAACAAGGCTTGAATTGTAATGATGAAAACATCCGCACTTTGGATGATCAAATGAAAATTTTTGGTTGAGGCTCATTATGCCCAACAACTTGAGTGTGTGGAAGAAAGCAAAGAAGAGTCCAATTCCGAGGAAGAAAGTGAGCTTTACTTTGAGGATTAGAGAATAAAACATATGCCAACCTACTCCATGAGTATTAATGATGCCAAGAAAAATATGGAATTGGAGTCACCCGGTATAAATGCAAATGTGGTTGATATTGACTCTAATCCGGGGAAAAGGAGGATGTCAAGATAGAAAAAGTGCAAAGTGAAGGCTTGAAGTCACATTCCAAACATTTTTCAACATTGGAATTGTATGGTGATATGGAAATTGAACTACACAAGTCAATGGGGGATTGTAAGGAGGAAAGACAGCAACCATACATTTTATAGTTTGAGGAAACAAGAAAGCAAAATGACATTCCTCACATGTGAGCCACGAAGTGCAAAATGAAGAATTTAAGCATTAGCTTGATCATCGACTTACCACCCCCCATCGCTCTTTTCACAAGCTTGATTCCAAGCTAGGTGCCCAGTTCATATCATCCAAGTGGCGAGAAAGTGGCAAAGTTATTTGCGTCGTACCACGACGTTAAATGCGGCGCTCGATGGGAGGAAGCCCATCGTTTTTCAAAAAATTTTGGTCATTTTTGAAAATTTCTTTTTAGAATAGATTAGAATATTATTTTTGACTAATATGCCAAGTTTTAGATTTTATGGAGTTGATTTGAACAGGTCGGAGTGGTCCGGAGGGTCAAGAAAACTGTGCAAAATACTCTGCTGTAACTGCTTCTGCGGATTTTTGACCACATATATTCGGTCACACATAAGCGGATAGCCACCCTCATAAGCAAAAAATTTTGGAGAAGTGGAAGGTTGGCCGCTCAAGCGATCCCGCATCAGCGGTTAATTTCCGTAGAAGCAGAAGTCGCACAGGTCTTAAAGTGTTAAAGGAATTTTTGAACGGTTCATTGCCAGGTAATATTGTAAAACTGTTTCTCCCAGCCCTAACTCCCCAAACACACAAAAATCTCCAAATCTTCAAAGAACCTGCTCGTAAATCCTTTGTCTTGCACAAACTCAAGTAATGTTCTCTAATCTTCATCTCTTTTTTCTCTTCCTCTATGTTTCTCCTGTGCCAACAATCTTTTTGGTTTATTTTTATTGATTATAATTTTTTTTTCTCTGCTTGTTTTTCTTTTTTCTTCAATTTATAGTTGTTAGCTTTAAGAGGTGAGGGAATTTGGTTGAGCATAGTCATGTGTGTGCTGTTTTATTGAACAAAATCGTGGGAAGTCTGAGTACCCGATTTTTGTGAAGATTGTGTCATTTTAATTGCTCGTGATGTGTTCGACACAATGCTTGAGTGAAACTCTCATGCTAAGCAGCACAAAGTTGGTCTCCATTGAATCATGTTCTCATGCATTGCACTAATTTAGAATTTAGATGCCAAAAATTTTGTTGAAAATCAAAATTTAAAAAAAATTCAGTTTGGTGGTGAAGTCATGAAGAAGATGACGAAAATCGCAAAAATGAAACCGCTTCTGCGGTGGAGCTTCCGCAGAAGTGAAAGTTGGAAAAACAAAAAACTAAAATAAAATCACAGAAACGAGAAAAGTTCCACAAAAGAGGAACCTCTTATGCGGTTCAGATTCCGTAGAAGCGAAAACTAGGCAGTTTTTGCAAAACTAGTGGCTTTGAAACTGTGGCTTCCCGGGCTCGTTAAACCTAATGTTTTGGCTCAATTATAGTATTTTGAATTTGTTAAATTGATTCTATTACCCGACTGATGTTGTGTTTATATTATGCATGTGTTTCAAGTTAAAATGGACCCAAACGTGAGAGGAACACAACACAAAATTCAAGAAGAAATTGACGAGCCATTTTATGAATCGCACTTCATATCTGATACATGTGAGCGTCGATATTTGGATGACCTTGTCCATAGAAAGATCATCCTTGAAAAGGTCATCCTTGAAGACGAATTGGACGAGAAGCTCCCCGACTTCCATGCCCGGCTCTATTCATTCGGATGGTCATGTTTCATCGCCACTCCTTGCGAAGCTAATGAGGAGTGGGTTAGGGAATTCTATGCCAATCTTAGGCGTATGAATTTTGACAACCCACAACTCACAATCAGAGGAAAAATAATGAGGTTTGGGATTGAGAAAAAAATTGATACTCTAGGGATCCCCGACTATCCATTGGAGCCGGTGCAAGAGAGAAATCACTGTGAAAATGGAGCATGGCTTGTGTCAAAACTCTTCCCTCCGCACTTGAGAGACAAATGGGGAAAAAAGAGAAAAGGATTGAAATCAAATGACTTCACTGCCGAGGCTAAAAGGTAGGTGCAAATCATTAGCAACAAGATATCTCCTTGTGGAAATATCTCCGATGTCTCCTACACTAGGGCATTGATCACTGCATGCATCCTGGATGATGTTCATGTGAATGTCGGATACTATATCCTACAGGCGATGAGGGTGTACTTAAGAGACAAGGATGCAAAGATGATGTTCCATTCATTGACTATACGGCTGTGCACCAGAGCAGATGTTGCTGTCCCTAGCACCGATCAATGGCTACAACTAACAAACCTTTTCATCCTTTTAGAGTGACAGGAGAGGGAAGTGTGGTCAAGAGCAAGAAGAGAAAAGTCACCACCAAAGCCACCGGTTCATAGTCCTCATCACAGGAAGTTGCACAGGTGCCATTCGGGATACTAAACTCTGAGCTTGCATCTATTAAGGAGTTAGTATCACAGCTTTCGAGTGGGCATTCATCTTCTCAGCCTGGGCCGTCTTACTTCTCCAGGGACGACATGTAGAGTAACTTGGATGCACAGAAAAGCCAGAACGATTCTCTGGAGAAGATGACAACATCAGTGACCAGACTTGAGGGAGAATATGACACTTTATCCAAGGCCCATGCCACCTTTCAATCAGACTTTGAGAACGGGAAGACGAGAAAATTCATGATCAAGATGTGGAGAGCATCAAAGCCATCTTCAAATGGGGAAACCCATACACGAAGATGCCAGTGGCGCCCCAAGATGATAGTGAGGAGTATTCCTTCATTTCAGAGTCTGCATGTGATTGTGGAAATGAAGATGATGACGATGACGATGAAGAGACTGGGGGTGATGGAGCCACAAGTGCAGCACAGTACTGATCAGCCGTCCTCCCATAGTCTGCTAGTGTGATGCAGACCTCAGGGAGACCCTCAAACTATTTTATGCTTTATGTTTGATATTGTGTAGTGAGGACACTGTAGTGTTTTAGTTGGGGGTAGCTATTGTACTGTATTCACGTTTTGAGATTATGTGCCTTTTTCGAGCTTGTATTTATGCTATGGATATTGTATGCCCTTGCCGGGCTTATATTTATGCTATGGATACTATATTCCCTTTCCGGGCTTGTGATTATGCTGTTCTGTATATTGTGTGCCCTTGCCGGGCTATTGTATGTAGCAGGTGTCCTTGCCGAGCTTGGTTTGATTAGGCGTATTTTTATTTTTCTTTCGTTATTTATTTTCTTCTTATAGCTTATTTTTTTTGTAGTATTAGCTTCTTTTATTTAGTATCATTTGTAGTAGTTTTATTTTCTTTTATTTTTATTTCCTTAAATAAATTTCCTTGGGTTTTCTTCATGCTACGGTTCTTTCCCAAGGAACACTTTTGAAGTGAACCAGGTGAGTTTTCTTGATGATGGATAGATTGATAACTTTATTAAGGGAATGAGTCTTGTTTTGCTAGGATGAGTTTTTTGGTTTATTTGGTACTAATAATATTAGTATCTTGTATGTAGATTGTAAATTAATAATATCGATCTGAAAGGTTGGTTTTGAACTTAAACAAGTAAATTGCATGGTGCAAATTAATTCTTGTGATAAAGTTTCGGCTCTTTTAGTGACTCTTTGCCCACTTGTTTGAATATTGCTCTAGATGCTTTTATTAGAAAATAAAATTGACCCATCTTGATTAATTCATGTGCTGTGTGTGTTAGTGTTTGTTCAAATAAATCTTGTGCTTACTTCTATCATCGAGAACTTACCCAGTTGGTTTTTCAATGCTAATGATAGTATGTTTGGTTGGAGGAATGATCTTAGGCGTTCTTTATTTTTATTGCAAAACCTCTTTAGCCTTTCAAGCCTACCTTTGCATAAATAATATCACTAGTACCAAATTTGAGCCTTTAAACCTTTTTTTGGCCAAGCCATTACAAATATTTCCTTTTTTGAAAAATAAATCTATCTCTTGAACCCATCCCTCTTTGAATATTGAGAATGAGTATAAAAGCTTAAGTTGGGGGTGGTGTCAAAGTGGAGATTGGTAAGGTTGCACATGAAGTCTAGGACCACATGCCTCAAAGTGTTTGTATTAAATTATTCAAGCTCCAAAAGAAAAAAATATGTATAAAAAAAGAAGAGAAAATATGTGTATGTATATAAAGTATGGAGCCTTGAATAAAATTAGAAGAGGTATGTAAGGTGGTTCTATATTGGAATGTAGATGCAAATGAGGCTATGGGAGTTTGAAAATAAGTAAAGTGCAAAAGAATGAAAAATTGTGAGCAGTGTTCAGGGAGGGTGAAGTCATTTGTACCCATATATTTATTTAACCCTTCCCTAAACCTACATTACGAGCTTAAAAAGTCCTTATGGGACCTCCAACCGAACATTCTTGAATAAGCGATGAATTAAAATAAGGGAAAGCTTATGGTATGAAATGTTGTAACCCTTGAAGTTCATTGTGAGAGTGAGTGTTTTTCAAAAGTTTGTCCTTTATGTTGAATTGTAAATAAAGTGATTTTGGGGCTTCCTTTCTTGTGAGGGCACATGAATTAGGAAAGATTGGTAAAATTAAGTAAAGGGAGCATTTGTAGTGAACTAGTACTTTTGAGTCACTTCTTGAGGCTTACTTTTATCATTTGATTATTTTGGTACTTCCTTGGACATTCTTGAAGTTGTTTTTCTTTACGAGGGATTCATTCAGGAAATATACACATACTTGAGACTAATTGTTAGTACCAACCAAATCAATAAGTATGGTGTTTAAATTGGAGAATATGATATATATATATATATATATAATAGCAATACCACTTATGCTTTAAATGGTAAATCCTCATTGAAGTGTTAGTTTTGATTTGCTTGAGGACAAGCAAAAGCTTTAAGTTCGGGGTGTTGATGAGTGGTGATTTTACCACTGAATCTAGCCTTTTTTCTTAGCTTTTATGTCCTTTTGGTTAAAAATGAGGTTGTTTATAGTGGTTGTTGTTAGATTTTTAGGTAAATGATGCTACGAAGTGATTTAAATGGAACTAAAATAGAATCGAGCAAAAGAAGGTAAAAATAAGCAAAAACTCTCCAGTGATTTCCGCTTCTGCAGAAGGATGGCCGCAGAAGCGATCCCACTTCTGCGGAGAACAAATGCTTATGCGAAAATAGCTGAGTGGGAGAGACACCGCATCAGCGGTTGGATTCCACTTCCGCGGAAGCGCATCTGTGCTTGGTAAACCGCTTCTGCGATGGCAGGCATCATTATCCATTTCCGCTTCTGTGTTAGAGAGCCCGCTTCTGCAGAACCGCATCTGCGTGAATAGTTCCGCAGATGCAGAAATCGAGCATCATACATGTGGCAGAATTGAATTTTTGTAGTTTCTCATCCCAAATCATTTTTATACTTATCCAAACAGATCTTTGGAAGATATCTTTGGCTTATTTTTCAGTTCACAGGACTAGAGAGAAACAAGTTTTGAAACTAGGGATTGCACACACACTTGGGTTGTGAAGATTTCAAGCTTTTGGTTAAGATTTTCTTACCCATTTATGTTTATTTCTTCATTTCCTTACTTTGTATTGAATATCTAAGTGTGTAGTATTTTATTCAATACTTGAATCTTGTATATGGAAATACTCATGTTTAAAGTGTGGATTAAATACCTTGTTGTGCTTATGTATTGAATAATTTTGATATATTTATGAAGTGAGTAATTGTTACTTTAATTATTCTTGTTCTTTAATGTTTCCAAAGGGATTAGCTAACCCTAGAACTCGCCCATTAACTCCGAATTAATTTTGGGAATAATAGTTTGGGGTTGGGAAAGATCAATTAACATGAACTTGAGGCGTTGACCCTAATTTTATAGATTCTATCTAGGGATAGGATTGAACTACTTGTAGCCTTCCGGGTCTGCTTAATCTTCTAATTGTTTTAGATATATTCAATTAGGATTCTTGTTAATCTTCAGAAGAAGCTAATTAAGAATTATTATCCGTGGCTAATTAACATAAGCTCGCTCATATTTGTAAAATCATGAAATATTGGATCGTTACGTGAGTATAATTCCCGATGCATTCACACTAGTAACCATTGATCATTTTACTTGCTTTCTAGGTTAGTTTAGATTTTTGTATTTAGATATAAAACCATTTCAACCAAAATTCTTTGTGTTTAGCATTGCGCGACTAGCGATAATTTTCTTACATTCCTAATCGCCTACACATTGTTCTCTGTGAGATTCGTCCCCAACTCATAGTTGGTAAATTATATTGCATGCGACCGTGTCTATTACTTTTTAGTAATGGATTTGGACGTCATCAATAGAAAAGTTCGACCTCCTTCGAACTCAGACGGGCTGTTATTTTTCGATAAGTTTGAAATAACACCCTTAAGGCTAAGGGCCTTTGACATCAAAGATAGACAGGTTCGATCTCGTTCGAACTCGTACGAACTCAGACGGGAAGTTATTTTGATAAGTTTGAAATAACACCCTTAAAGCTAAGGGCCTTCGCCATCAAAATTCCAAAGGTTCGACCTCGTTTGAACTCAGACGGACTATCATTTTGATAAGTTCAAGATAACACCACTAAGGATAAGGGGCTTCACCATCAAAATTAAAAGGTTCAACCTCATTCGGACTCTACAGGTTTTTATTTTGATAAGTACGAAATAACACCCTTACGGCAAAGGACCTTTGCCATCAAATATCGAAAGGTTCGACCTCGTTAGAACTCAAACGGGGTGTTATTTTGATATGTTCAGAATAACACCCTTAAGGCTAAGGGCCTTCGCCATCAATTATTGACAAGTTCGACCTCGTTTGAACTCATATGGGCTGTTATTTTAATAATTTCGAAATAACACCCTTAAGGCAAAGGGCCTTCGCCATCAAAGATCGAAAGGTTCAACCTCGTTTAGACTTAGAAGGGTTGTTATTTTGATAAGTTCGACATAACACCCTTAAGGCTAAGGGCCTCCGCCACCAATGATCGACAGGTTCGATCTCGTTCGAACTCAGACGGGCTGTTATTTTTGATAAGTTCGAAATAACAACCTTAAGGCTAAGGACCTTTGACATTAAATATCGACAAGTTCAACCTCGTTCGAACTTAGACGCGCTGTTATTTTGATAAGTTTGAAATAACACCCTTATGACTAAGGGCCTTTGCCATAAAAAATTGACAGGTTCAACCTCGTTCGAACTAAGACGGGCTGTTATTTTAATATGTTTGAAATAATACCCTTAAGGCTAAGGCCCTTCGCCATCAAAGATTGACATATTTGACCTCGTTCGAAATCAAACAGGATGTTATTTCGATAAGTTCAAAATAATACCCTTATGGCTAAGGCCTTCGCCATCAAAGATCGACAGTTTCGATCTCGTTTGAACTCAGACGGGCTGTTATTTTAATAAGTTTGAAATAACATTCTTAAGCCTAAGGGCCTTGGCCATCAAAGACCGACCTTGTTCGAACTTAGAAGAGTCGTTATTTCGATAAGTTCGAAAAAACACCCTTAAGGCTAAGGGCATTCGCCATAAAAAATCGACAAGTTCGACCTCGTTCAAACTCAGATGGGGTGTTATTTAGATAAGTTCAAAATAACAACCTTAAGGCTAAGGGTCTTTGCCATCAAAGATCGACATGTTCGATCTCGTTTGAATTCATATGGGTTGTTATTTTGATAAGTTCGAAATATCACCCTTACGGCTAAGGGCCTTCGCCATCAAAATTCGAAAGGTTCAACCTCGTTTGGACTCAAATGAGGTGTTATTTCAATAATTTCGAAATAACACCCTTATGGCTAAGGACCTTTGCCATCAAATATCGACAGGTTCAACCTCTTTCAAACTCAGACGGGGTGTTATTTCGATATGTTCGGAATAACACCCTTAAGGCTAAGGGCCTTCACCATCAATGATTGACAAGTTCGACCTCGTTTGAACTCACATGAGCTGTTATTTTAATAATTTCAAAATAACACCTTTAAGGCTAAGGGCCTTCGCCATCAAAAATCGATAGGTTCGACTTCGTTCTAACTCAGACGGGCTGTTATTTTGATAAGTTCGAAATAACACCCTTAAGGCTAAGGGCCTTCACCATCAAAGATCGATAGGTTCGACCTCTTTCGAACTCAAACGGACTGTTATTTTGATAAGTTCAAAATAACACCCTTAAGGCTAAGGTCCTTCGCCATCAAAGATCAATAGGTTCGACCTCGTTTGAACTCAGACGAGCTGTTATTTCGATAAGTTCGATATAACACCCTTAAGGACAAGGGCTTTTACTACCAAAGATCGACAGGTTCGACGTTGTTCGAACTCAGACGGGCTGTTATTTTGATATGTTCAAAATAACGCCCTTAAGGCTATAAGACTTCGGCACAAGAAGAAGCAAAATTGGGACTCGTCTGACAAGCCCTCACCTCGCGATAAGATCATAAATCAACTAAAAGAAAGCTAAAATGCAAAACAAGTAGCAAAAAAGAGAAGTTTTTATTCATGAAGTCAGAAATGCGGGCTATCGCCGCTTGCACCAGTCTTAGGCCGGTCAACTTAAAAAAAGAGGAAATCAACAAGAAGAAGCAAACAAACACCAACCTGCGAACAAAATGAAAAGAAAAACATAGTACAATTTTTTCTTTATTCGGCATCACTACCGCCATTGTCATCATCATCCCCATAGGGCTCATTATCATTATCGCCTACACCCCTATCAACTTTGGGTGTCGCCACATCATACCTGCAGTTGGCACGAGCCTTCAATCCTTCACTCACACCTCCTCGTAGGCAGCCTCTGTCATGGTGCCTACTTCCCAAAATTTCTTGAATATATCCCGCTAGGCTTCAGCATAGACCCAAAGCTTATGAGTCTGGCCGGGAATAGCAGCACGGGACGGTCCAGCTTGGGCCCTCAGCCGCTGATTCTCTACCCCCAAAGCTGTGACTTGGTCTACCAGAACTGCAGCCTCCTGATCGATTTTGCTGATCCACTCCTCGAGCCTCGCCTCCATAACGGACGCAGTCTCCCTCTCCGATTCTTGCTGGGACTTGAGCACGTGAATAGTCTCTTCCAAAGCCGCCGCCTTCGCTAGGGCCTCAGAACAGGCTCTCTCAATGCGCTCCAAGCCGGTGACTTTGAACTCCATTACGGAACGTTTCCTTCTCCATTCGGCACTCACATCCTCAAATTGAGCCCGACCCTCATGTATCTCCAACTACATCGCTCCCAACTTGCCCTGCAGGTATTCACACTCGGCAGCGGCCCCTTTACTCAGCTCAAGCTCCTCATTCTTGAGGCGAAGTTGCTCTTCAAGATCGCTCCTGCTACAAATCATCTGCAGCAGCTCTTGATCCCTTCTCTCCAATTCCTCCACCAAATCCCGATTGCGAGGGTCTGTCATTATCCGTTTGTGTAACTCACTGTACCTATTACGATAGCGACGATACTTCCCCAACATCTGCAAGAAAATTCTCGACCAAATTTTGGCCCTACGGATGTTCTCCACCTTCAACAGGTACGTCTGAAAAACAAGAAAACAGTTAACCCAATGCTCGTAAGAGAGAATGGAAAAACAAACCAAAGTTAGAGGTAGCATACTCGCAAACCCATAACAGCCACTTCGTCCCTCACTTCTACATCCGAGATATTCCATAGGGACTCATTCTTGGCCTCCAAGCGTAGCAAGCTGAACTGCGGCACCATGTTATTCCGTTGCGCCAAATGGTTCATGTAAGAGGGGCTCTTGAGAACACGGGCCGACCCCCCCATGCACCGCCGAGTGAGTAATGCGCTCCTTGAACATCCAAATATCATTTGGGTCCAAGTAAGACTCAGATTCATATTCATCGACCACTACACTCTTTCCTCTCTTTGTTGCCGAAGGTGGAACACGATCTGCCACTGATGAAGAAAGTGCGCTCAATGTCACAATAGCAGTGCTAGGGGTCTGATTCTCTGTTCCGATGGGACGTCCTGCGTCATTGGCAATAGAAGCACCAATCTGAACTGCCGCAGCATGCACATTTTCTTGTCTTTGACTGCCAGCACCAACTTTGGCCACTCTCTCTACCCCTGTGGTAGACGCCGCAACAATATTTTCCTCTGGGCCCACCGGAGGAGAATCCAAATTGATCATTGTCGGAGGCGCCATGTCGAACTCCACCCTTTGTCTCTTCGATGGCCCTTCTTCCTCCCTGGTCGACGATGATCTATTCACAGGATGAACGATATTAGTTGTGTTCTCCCGAGAGATCACTCTCACTGGAGTAGCTAAAATCACATATTCAACTGACGCTGCCCTCGATGAAGGACGAGCAGCAGGTACTACACTGAGACGAGGAGATGTAGCCGGCCGATGGAAGGCTAGCTGAGGATCCTGACTTTGCGAACTCTCCCTGGCAACGAAAAATGAAGTTCAAGAGGTAAGACCAAAATGCAAAAAGATATATAGAAAATAGGGGTGTTATCTCACATGTATGGGGCCTATGCCCAAATCTCTCATGTAAGGTCGACCACGTGCGAGCCCCCGCTGTATGGGGAAGGATGGCCTCGACCCATTCTCGAATCCCCTCCAAAGGTGGCGAGGGTAGCTTATTGGCTACAAAGAAATGAAGTAGATCAGTACATACAACATGAAAAGCAAAAGGAGAAAGACAAATCGAGTACTCTACTAATTAGGGGCGCAGACTTACAGGAAAAACTCCATACCTCGGGAAATCCAGTTGGGCCTGCCATGAGGTGTTTAGTCCGCACATAGAAAAAGTTCTCAAAAAAGCAACAATTGGTCCTGTCATCCATCTTTACAACTGAACCTTTTGACCATCGAGGACGTGCATGGATCATCGTGTCGCAAGTATTTTGAGGAGCGAATAGGATAAGCACGTGTCCCAGAGTAACCTCACGACCGGCCAGCTCCGCATACTTGATGAACATGAGGAATAACTTGTACAGGTATGGAGAAATCTTGGCATGGCATACCTCATAGTAGCGACAGAAGTATACCACCAGCATAAGAAGTGGGAGCGTGTACCCTACGAGGAAGGGGTAAGCATAGAACATACAAAATCTAGGACGGTCAATTTGGACCCTGTCGTCTCTCTCTTCCGGTATCATCTCGACATAGTTAGGAATGCCCCATTCCCTTAAATTCGCTATCTCTACATCCCCAGCGTCAGCACCAAAATCTACCACATCTTTCCCCAGGCAGGATAAAACTTCCTCCACCGATGGAACCTCTTCGCATTCCACCAACTATACATCTCCGGCACATAAAGCAGGGTCCTCAACTGTTGGAGGAGAAACAAGAAGGTTGTCATGAGAAGAAGTACCTTCCATCTTTATCCCACAAAAAAAAGAGAAAGAACTCGGCGGGAGAAGTGAAGAAATTTAAGATTGCTGCGAGTAAGGGAGTAAGAAATAACTCAAATTGACAGAAAAGGAGATATCCTGAAAGCTTTCTCAAAGATGAACGATTAAATGTGAAAAGAGAATAAAGTGATTCCCCAATTTATAAGACATGAATTCCCCAAGCGCAAAACCCAATAGTCGCCATTAGAACCTGACAGGACGTGAAGCGATTTAGATCCTCGAAAACGTTTGTCATAATGACGGCCTGCACGAAGTGATGTTTTGTTTATCAACCGGTGCTTCAGTTTCAAAACTGTAATAATGGTACACAAGTACTGAAAAGACGCCCCTAGACAATTTCGAAATCCATAACGCAATTAATAACAGAATGTGGGTCAGGTTCCTTCCGACTACATTGCGTACATGATCCGTCCGTCGAATTTTATGAGGCATGATCCCGATGAACAGAGGGACTAACTGTATTGGTCAAAATCCAACAACACAACTTTGGCGGCAATGACCCCGCCCCTATCATATTATGAAAGAAGTCAACAAATTTGACTTCATCTCATCATCGTTACATTCGATATAAGCAACGACGCAAAGGCCTTTCCAGGAAGGGAAAACTTCCCGACCCAACGAAGATAAGTCATGACAAGCACAAGAAGTTTTTCGACTATAAAGGTAGGAAAAAATAACTGAGACGGGAATTCCTCTTTCTGATTCTTCCCTAACACTCCAATAGCCCGAAAAAGGGCGGAAGAGATCCGTTAATAGGATCCTTGACCTACTGGAAAGGATAGAAACTCCATTTTTATTATCTAACAAGGGGGAAACAACGATTGTAACTTCCTGTCCCTCTCTAAGGAGAGGCAAGGTGAATTTCTATCATCAATAAAACTTTCTGATATTTTATCTGTTCAATATATTACTGCAACAACTATGCCCTTCGATCCAGTATTAATTATTATTGACTATGATTTACCCTTTCATCTTTTTTGATTGATTTACTTATAAAGAGTTTAACTTCTTTTGAGTCAAACAATATTTATTAACATGATACAAATTTTAATGTGTCTTTCTTGGTAATATGATTCTCAAATATTACTTTATGGAAACTGAAAAGATTAGTGAGACTCAATTGTTTCTTTACTACTAACAAACGATTTCGCAAGTAGTGTTTACCCTAAAATCCGAGTAACAATTAAACTTATAATATGGTGCTAAAGATATGTGATTTAGTCCAATACCAATTGATAAACAAGGAATCAAATGTATAAATTAAAGAATACAATAAGTCAAACCAGTGTGCAAGACAAGTCTTGACCTCGAGATGTGACAGTCTCGAGGTGGGCCAGTGAGAGAAATAAATTATAAGGAAACTCTGATGAATAGCAAGCAAGACAATGATGAATCTCTTGTCAAAACATAGTGTCTTACAAATGAATGGGCTCCCTTTACATAGTCGGGGGGTCCTAAATAAGGTACACTTCTAATTATTGTAAGGAATCCTATTGGATAGTTGTATAACCGCCAAGTACAAATCAATTCCAGAATTAAGGCCGTGATCTTTGGGCCATTACAGGAATCTCGCTTTTTCTGTGACTAAACCATAACAGTATTATCTTGTGGTTGGTCATACTAGACCTTGGTTTTCATCGAGCACTTCGATCCTCAAGTTTTATACTATGCCATCGAGCTTGGGCCAGGTCCATATTGAGCTTAATCTTGAAGCAACTCCCTGAACCTATGAAATTGGGCATACCTGATTTCTACCGCATACAGATAGACCCCATGTTTCTTAGAGTGAAATGATAAAAGATGAATTAAATCTCGATTTTTCGAATTTCCTGATGATGATGTCACCTCCGTGGCGTAAGCTCTCAAGGTGACCGAAACATAATATCAATTCGATTCCCCAAAATATTAAATATTTGTTAGTGGCGGTCGGCCACTAGCGCCGCCGAACCTTCACCACGTCCCTATAAGGCTTCTATTTGAATCATAAGCTTTGCTTCCACCATCAAACCTCCCTTATCTCTCCTTCTCTTCATCTCTCTCTCTCTCTCTCTCTCTCTCTCTCTCTCTCTCTCTCTCTCTCTCTCTCTCTCTCTCTCTTTCTCTTTCTATTGCTTCCATCATTTTAGCACCAAACGATATCAAGCTCCGCGTCACTTTGCTTCTTCAATCCTGAATCAATGGCGAAAACTTCCAAACTTTTCCTTAAAAAGAGAAAACTTCCTTCTATTCTTCTCGGCCGGCCCGTGATAAAGCACCGACCCTTTATGAGATTGTCCCCAACCCCTATGTCATAAAGAATGACTTCAAAGTCGAGAATCCTCCCTATTCCCGGCCTATATGAGCATGTATCGAGGTATATTTGCTCGGTAACGGAGAAACACCTCGAGTCCATGAAGAAAGATTGTGGCTGGAGGGATCAGGTCGTGGTACATATCCCCACCCCGAGGAAAGTATCACTATTCATGTGGAGTGGTTCCTAAGTGTTTAAACTTACTCCTTCCCACTGGGTCCCACCGATCCAGTTATGATCGACTTCTGGAAGAGGTATCAGGTCACCCTCAGCAAGATTCACCCATCTTTTTAGCGGATAGTGATCATGCTCTGTTATTTTTCCAACAAGGCACATGGGCTAAGTTCACCCTCAATCATCTTATCTGATTGTACCGGCCTCAGCGTTTCTAAGGGTTCATCAATATCCAAAGCCGGTCGACCAAGGCCTTCTTTTCTAGCTACGATGAGGATAAAGATCGAGGCTAGATTAGCTGGTTCGTGCGAGTGAGGCCCCGTGACATCATCCCAAAGGAGATAAAGTCGTTCCCAGAGAAGTGGAACCCCGAGCATAAGTGAAGTTTTTTTGGTTGCCTTTCATATTCCATTTTTGCATTGCGTGATGCCTTCATCTTTTTTCAGTGGTTGCTTGGATGCCCCATGCCATCACTGACCTCGAAAACTGGGTTCGAAAAATAGCTGCGACTTTCTCATATGACGAGCACCACTAGCGTGACTTGGCGAGGGGCAGATGGGAAGCGAAACACCACGGTAAGTTCTTCTTGTAAGTTTTTGATTCTTTCCTATTTATCGAAGATATTTCTTTACTCATACCTAATTCTCATTCATGCAAGCATTGGAGATGTCTCTAAAATAAGGCTGGTCCCATCTGGGGTAGAGATCGAGTCCCCGATTTTGAAATCAAGAAAAGATAATAAGAGCAAAAGGGTCTCAAAGCTCGAAGAACACAAGATAAAAAAGATCCAACTTGAAGACGCAGGAGGAATCTCATTCCTGTGGATATAGACTCAGCCCACTAGCTGAATGATGAATAGGATTATGAGGGTGAAGACTCGGCACTGGTGGCCCGAGCCAAGAAGCTGGGTAAAGCTTCCAAGCCCTCCAAACCAGATACCCTGCCTCGTGTTGAGGAGGCTCCGAAGAAAGATGCGGGCAAAACCCTTGAATCACTCGAGGTCAGGATTGTTCCTTGGCCATCAACAAGCATACTAGAGGGGGCAGGTTTCTAGATCCACGTTACTGAACAGAACGCCCCGAGTGATTTTCTTAGGGCCATGACATTAGGTCATTCTCCCTCTCTGCTGGCTTATTCTGAGGAGGCCATAAGAGAGTCTCGGGCTCTGTATATTCGTGACTTAGGCGGAGTCCCCAGTGAAGAGGATTCCTTCAGGGATTGCTTTACTAGGGCCGATGATGCCGATGATATCAATGACACATCTACTCTCTTCGAAGAGGCACACTGCCATTTATCTCGGGTAAGCCTTAATCCTTTGGTTGTAATTTTCCTTTCCTTCTTCTCTCTTTACTTTAAATTGTATTCTCTTTTCTATGGAGGCTTTCACCAGGTTTAGGGCCAATCTGACTCAGTGCGAGGCCGAGCTCCAGAATACTTTGGATGAATGGAACGCTTTGAAGCTCCTTTTAAGTCAAAAGGGAGAGGAGCTCAGGGACCTTCGAGCCGATTTGGCCAAGGCTCATAAGGATGAGGTCAAGCTAGACGAGTAGGTAACTGTCATTTTGAAAGAGTATGGTCTACTCAACCTAATTTTGGAGGCCAATAGTGTCTCAGCTACAGCAAAAACTAGAGAGGATTAAGCAGCTTCGAGGGGAGGTCGATTAGATCAAGGCCGACTGCAATCGGTAGAAGGAAAATATAGACCGCCTTGCTGTTGAGAAAATGGCTACATTGGCCAAATTAGCATCGGCTGAGGCTCAACTCCGAGGCACCAAACATAAATTTTGGCCCAGGAAAAAAAGATCGACGAGCTCGAGGTCCAGTTTGCGGAGGCTAGGGCAGAGGTCGAGAATACGAAGGTCACGGCTGACAAAACCATTGTTGTGTACTTAAGGGATGGTGAGGCTACTCAAATGCATCTAAGGGAAGCCTCCGACTGAGAGTGATGGAATAATGATCTGGCCAAGGGGCAATCTTGGAGGGAGACCCTCGAGTAAATCCACGCTCGAGGTTACGACCTCTCTGAAGAGATAGCTCAAGAAAAAGCGCTCGAGGCAGATGCCCGATTTCTCATGTCCTCCTCCAACGATGATGATGATGAAGACAGCTAGGGTGGGTCTGACCGTGATGAGGGGCCTGAAGAGGAAGTTGCCCCCGAGGGAAAAACCAGTCTCGGGCATAGCTAGGATTTTTCTTTTTCTTTTTGTATTTTTATTTTTCTTTTTGTAAGACTTCTTGTACATATATTTCTTCAAATATATAAAAGATAAATCTTCTTCAATGTCTTCTCAATTTTTATGAACATGTTTCTTTCCTTGCAAACTTTTAGCATAGTTTCATGCTTTTGGACAGCTTGTTCGAGACTTTGTCTTGGATGGCTTCCTTGAAGTTCCCATGGTTGACTTCAAATAAGGTTCGAACTTTGGGGCATAGACCCTTATGGGTTTCTGCTGGATAATGATGATTCCCTGAGCCGAAATCAAGTTATCATTTATTTGGTCTCGGGATAATCTAACCCTTGGGTTCGGATGGGGTGAGAACAAGATCTCGAACCCTAAGTGTATTGGCCCTAAGGCTCTTGTATATTGGGTCTCTATAGCCTCTAAAATATGGCTATTATTTCCCTCTTTTGGCTTAAAACACTTAGTAAAAATTTCTTTATGCCTTAGCGTGTATTTTTTACCCATTGGATTTTTTTGAGGGTTCGATATTGATTGAAACCCTTTTGCTTTTTGTGCCTTAACACGTTTGTGTTAAGATAACTTTGATACCTCTTAAGGTTTTTCGAGGTCTAATTTTATCGAATCTATTTAATTATTTGTCGAGGGTAGCCTATTTTAACTAGAGTTTTCAAAGAACTTGAAGGCCTATTTGGATTGTGGGGTTCAAACATCTCCGGGATACATTAATTTGGTGGTAGCCTTTATATGCCTCTTGGGCTTATTCTCCAATAAAACTTTGAACTTGTTCGAGGTGTTAGTCCCCAAGAAAGATGTCCTTGACCTATAGATCTAGGGGCACCTCTTTTAGATCTTATGAATTCGAGTTTAGATAAATCGAATATGTTGATTGTCGATGATTGTCCCTGAGTGCTCGAGCTATATTTGTGATTTCCCCTTGAGCCATTTCTCACAAAATCATAAGTATGGAGCTCGTAAAGTAGCAAATTTCTTTGAGACACAAAGCCTTTGATATATAAAGAATGCTTCTTTGAATAATATATGCGTACATGTGTTTTCCATTGGGGCTCGACTAATCTATACGAACATGGTTCATTTGACCGCTTGTCCCATTACAATATTTCCCTATAAATTCCATTTGGCATGAAGTATTTTTCTCAAAAATATAACCTTCGAGGGTGATGTATCCTAGTATTTGAGGTTGATTGAAAGGAAGCCTTAGATACTATTGATTTTTTCCCAGGTAGCACATAATTGTTGCCTCATTAGAAACCTCGCCAAAAAAACCAATTCATGATAAATATCGATCTGGGGGAAAAGAGTACAATACATGCTTTAAAACCTAAGATCTTCGTGTTGAAGATTTTCCTCGACGCCTCGATCGAACACGTGCAATAAGATAGTATCTAATACAAATAGAAAAGGGAGAAAGTCATACCTCAGCAATAACATTGTTTGAGTAGTGATATGTTCCAATTCTTTGGGAATTATTCGCCTCCCATCGTGCCAAGTTATTAAGATCCCTTTCCTATGACACTGATGACTCGATATGGTCCTTCCCTATTTGGACCTAGCTTCCCTTCATTTGGGTCTCGAGTATTGAGGGTGACTTTCCTTATAACTATGTCCACGATTCTAAAGTGGCGAAGGTTGCTCTTCTACTATAATATCTCTCAATTCTCTGCTTCTGTGAAGCCATCCAAACAAGCATATCTTCTCGTTTTTCATCCAATAGTTCGAGGCTAGTATCCATGGCCTCATGATTCTATTCCTCCGTTGCATGTCGAAATCTGGCACTAGGTTCTCCGACCTCAACTCAAATTAATGCCTCAGGGCCATTACTAAATAGAACGAGGTTTCCCCCGTGCACTTTGATGTCATTCGATAGGCCCAAAGAACTTCGGGCAGAACTTTTCGTTATTTCCCCTTAGTGTCGCTCAACCGTTTTTTTAAGTTTTGAATGATAATCTTGTTCGTAGATTCAGCATGTCCGTTCTACTTGGGTGATACGACATCAATAATATCCTTTTTGTTTTGTGCTCCTCAAGGAACTCTATTACCTCCCTACCGATGAATTGCTTTCCATTGTTGCATATGATTTTAGCAGGTATCCTGAATCGGCACACGATGTGGTCCAAGATGAAATCTATAACTTCTTTTTCTCTGACCCTCTCGAATGCATGTGCTTCCGCCCATTTAGAAAAGTAGTTAGTCATAAAAAATGAATTTAGCTTTACCTAGGGCCGTTGGTAGAGGGCCGACGATATTCGTTCCCCATTTCATGAATGGCCATGGGGATAGGACTAAATGAAGTTGCTTTTCGGGCTGTTAGAACGGTGCAAACCTTTGACATTTATCACATTAACGAAAAAAATTCCTTAGTGTATTTTTCCATGCTATCCCAGTAGTACCCTGCTCTAATGATTTTGTGCATCAAAGATTTGGCGCCGGAGTGGTTCCACAAGTGCCTTCGTGTACCTCTCGTAAACAATAATCGGTGTCCCCTGGCCCTAAACATACCACCAATGGTCGATTGAATGTCCTCCTACATAACGTTCCATCTTCATCCAATGTGAATTCGGCGGCATTGGTTCATAGAACCCTCGACTATTTAGGGTCTGTTGGGAGCTTTTCGTTCTTTAAATATTCAATATATCTATTCCTCCCATCCCAGGTCAATCTTGTAGAGTTTATCTCGCCATGACCCTCCTTGACCACATATCTACATAATTGGATGACAGTCTCTGGGATAATTCCATCTTCCTTGACTGATGATCCCAAATTTTCAAGTGCATCGGCCTTACTATTTTATTCTCGAGGGACGTGGTCTAGAGTACACTCCTTGAAGCGGTGCAAAGTTACCTGCAACTTGTCCAAATACCTTTGCAATCTATCCTCTCGAACTTCAAAGCTTTTGTTCACTTGGTTTACCACCAATAAAGAGTTAAAATTGGCTTCAATGGCTTCTGCCCCAAGCTTTTAGCTAGCTTGAGACCTGCAATCATGGCCTCGTACTCAGCCTCATTGTTTTTCAATCTAGAAGTTTTGATAAACTGCCTAATATTGCTATCTGTGGGTGGCTTCAAAATGATGCCTAGCCTGGACCCCTTCATATTAGAAACACCGTATGTGAAAAGGTTCCATACCCTGATAATGTGCCCGATTTTAACAAGATTTCCTTTTTAACTTCATGTACGAGGGTTGGCATGAAATCGTACACGAAGTCTACTAGTATTTGAGACTTGATATCCGTTCGGGGTTGATACTCGATATCGTACCCGCTGAGTTCGAGGTCCTATTTGGCCAATCGTCCCCAAATTTCGGATTTGTGAAAAATATTACGAAGTGGATAAGTGGTTAACACACATATGGGGTGACATTGAAAGTAAGGTTTTAACTTTCTAGAAGTGCTTATTAGTGCAAGTGCTAATTTCTTTAAGTGTGGATATCTAGTTTCTGCTTCCCCTAAGGTTCGAGTTACATAATAAATGGGAAATTGCATACCTTGATCTTCTCTAACTAGGACACCACTCACCGCGATTTCCAACACCGCCAAGTACAAGTAAAGTTTCTCATCTGCCTTTAGGGTATGAAGCAATGGCGGGCATGATAGGTGTCGCTTTAATTCCTCTAACTCGTGTTGACACTCCAAGGTCCAGGTGAAATCGTTCTTCTTCTTCAGTAAAGAGAAAAATCTGTGGCTTTAATTTGATGACCTCGAGATAAATCGGCCTAAAACAGAAATCTGTCGAGGGGAAGGTGTTAGGTACCCCTCAAGATCCACTAGTGTGATTCCCGGCCATGATATAATCGTGACTTCCCGTAATCAAATAAGCAATTAAGGGCTCAAATAGAAGGGCTTGCATATAGTATTGCACATAAATTGAAAACTTTTGAGGAAAAGTAAAGAGGGCAGAAATTTATGAATAGACTTAAACAAGTCTAAAGAAAGCAGATAAGAACAAGTAAAATGAAGGGGAGTCCTAGGTTTATGATTAATATGGATCACGTCAATGCAATATCCAGTAATCACTCCTTGGAAAAAGGGCTACATGGGATATTAGCGCATCGGTCATCATCTCCATATCTACCCTTCCCACCCCGTTAAGGTATTAAAGCTCGGAATGGTATCATCACTTATTTCATGCTATAACCCATCCCAATCCTATCAGTCTCGGAGGCATTGAGACTACTAATCCTAAAGAGGAGGGAGTTGGGGGCTTTACATTAGTTTCAAAAGGATAAAAATCTAGGCGAAAAGCAATAACAAATAGCAGTTAAAGGGATAACAAATAGCACTTAAGGCTCATACAAGACTTCTCACTTAAAAGAGCAAATATAGCATGACTTCAAATATTGGTTTGGTCTGAATTAAATTAAGGCGTAGGATAGGCTGATTCATCACATATTTCTTAGATGAGTAGCCCAAATTAGCCTTGTCTAGATGTAGTTATCAAAGACTGATATAGTTAATTAATTGCCTAATCGTTTGCCTAAGTGAGGCCTATAGGAATGAAATCTAATAGAGTTGTATTGATTTAAGAAAAACATGAGTTGTTTGTTTTAAAAGATCTGCAGACTTTAAGACTAGTTTTAGATTCAAAGCGAAACTGATTCAGTTGATTTGCTCCTGTAGGCATGATCTCTAAGTGTCATTGATTTTAAACAATTGCAATAATCATATAGACATGATATATAGAATAAAGTGATTATTATTATTATTAAGCCTAAGATTGTTTGCCTAATGGCGTGTATATGCAAAAATGCAGAAAGAACTTATGAGCATTATTTCTATAATAAATGACCTATAGGGAGGTTTTATACCCTTTGTATGCATTCATTCCCATCCCTTTCCACTAACCATCTCCATTAGTTATTACAAATTGTTACAGTCCCGAATGAATCAGAAAAGAAAAGTAAAATTACATCAACAATTCCAGCTACATCTAGAAAGCCTAATTCAGACTCAAAGTCCAACAATATGCGATAAACCAACTTTCAGGATCAGATTTCCAAAAGACTTTCTCATATTTGGAGTTTGTCAAAGTTCCCAAGAGTCTCAAAGGGCTCCGGGTAGTGCTTACACTCCAAAACATTGTAGAATTTAATAACATAGTGCAGTGTGGAAATGTCAGCCCTCAGATGTCCAAGTTCAGAGGGGACTCAAGGTCCCAAAGCAAAGCTCAAAAGAGAGGGTCAGAACTTAAAAAAAGTCTAAGAATGAGTGTAAGTGCATAAGGGGAAGGGAATCAGGGTGAGCCATGGCATGCTCGTGGTCATGCCCAGCAATTGGGATACTGGCACACCCCTTACTAGTCCGTTAGCCAAACTTAGGAGTTAGGATCCGTTGTGGATAAGGTTATGGCATGGCAGTAATTCGGATACTATCACGCCAAAACCTTATCTCAAGCACATAGAAGGGAATATGGGTAGGGATTCATAACAGAAATAGAAGCAAAGAAAGAACATAATCAACACAAATCACTGAACATGAGCAGTAAAGTAAACAAAAGGCTTAAACTGTAAAGTAAACACATGGGGGTGAAGCAGAAAATTAAATAAAAGACATACCAGTTTCAAAGGAAAATAAGTAAGAAAACAATAGACTTGAGATAGCCAAGTTACAAACAGTAGTTCAAAAAGATCTCAAGCAAAGCGGAATTTAAGACATTATTGCAAGAAAGTGTTTTTATTTATATGAGTTTTAATGTTGGTGTAAAGAGGGAAAACTAGGTCTTTATATAGTTTTGAAAAACATGCAGTACATAGGCAAAGAATGAAAAAACATGGAAATAGCAATCGATTAGTATCAGTTAAGATAACTGAACTCCTTTAATTAAGGAGTCTAGTTCAAACGAATAGTCAAGGTAGAACAAGGGAAAGCAACCATCTTAATAAGGCTGATTAGGGCAAAGAAATCGCATAGTGCATAAACAAGGTCAAATACATAGTGGGTAATTAAAGAAAGTTTGAATAATAGTGTGTTTATAAAGTAAAATAGGGCATCAGTTCGAAAATCAATCAAAAGGATCCTGGATCCAACTGTGATCACAGGGAATCCCAATTAATTAAGGAAAGAGACATATAAGTATAGAAATAATTCAAAGATTGGTGCAGAATTACATAAGGTAATTTATTTAAGGAAAAAATCACAAACATGTTATTTGTCACACAAAAAGACCAAATAAACAGCCAATAGCGTAAATGAGGTTCAATCAAAAGAAATCAGTGAAGAGTCACTAGCCTGATTAAAGGGATTACAAAATCAATCCTTGGTTGGTGAAACCTTTTTGAAAGAGGAATTTTTCTCGTATATAAAACATACAGCTAAAAAAAGAGTCTAACAATGAAAGTTTCAGAGTCACAAGCAAATGGGATTTCGAGTTCGATTATAGCTCACAGTGAGTCTGAAAAGTTAGGTCCCAAAGTGAAACCCTAGTGCCACTTATCAAAGAAAATATCCAAATCTTTAGGGTTTCAAATAGAATCATATGTGAGAAATCAAGGTCATTAAGAGAGGCTTAGAAGCCCCTTTCAAAGGCTTGTGAGGCAAACATACACAAACAAGTTCAGAAGAAAGAAAGGCTGCGAGTTTTAAACAAAGTAGGTTAAAGCATGCTAGTAGAAAAATAAATAGAACTCAGTAACAAAAATCAAAGAGCTCAAACTTAACCACGTATAGCAAATAATGTGAAAAAACAAATCGAGTTAACATGTGTGCAAAGAATAAAAAAAAACTTGCGTAATCAGAAAGAAACAAGAGAGAAAACTCAAGTACAGTAAGAAGAAGAATATATGAGCCTAACATGGATATCACACATGAAGAGAGAACAAAAAAGAGTCAGAAAAACATTTTAAGAAACCTTTTCCAAAAACCCTAAAAATTGAATTTGAACAATTTAAAAAAAAAATTAAAAAACTGGGAAAAAATCTTAAAACGCCAGGTAACGACCAAGCATGGTACAGATCTAAGAAAAATAAGTAAGTATGGAACCTTAGACGGCTTAATAACAACAGAGAAGACCCTAGAATGAGAAGGTCTTGAGGAAAGCCGGATCCTGAGTTGAAGAGACTCATATTGCTCGAATACGCAGGAAAATGGCCGAAAAGGCAATAGATCTTTACAAATTTGAGACAGATATAAAGGGAGCCATTTAAATCGGCCTCCAAACTTCGATTGTCTTAGGTTTAATGGTGAGGGAGAGTGAGTAGATGCTACCTCAAGCCAAGAATGACATGGATTCCAATGGAAATAGAACGAAAGTAGGTGGGAATTGATTAGGGTTTCGGGGAGGACTAGATAGGATTTAGCATATGAAGGGAGTTTAAAGGTGGCATCTTTGGTACAATGAGTTAGGGTTAGAGGGATATGGGAATTAAAAAAGGAAAGAACGGATCACGATCGTTGATCAGAATGATCAACGGGCAGGATTAAAGGAGAAGTCGGACGGGTCTGAAAATGGGTCATAGTTGGGTTAAAAAAATAGAATTGGGTCGTTTTAATTGGGTAGAATTGGGGGTTAAATTGGGGCTACAAATGAAATAGAAATAGCTATGTGTTAAATAGTCAATTTCCCCCATTTTTATTTAAAAACAAATAGTGAAAATGATTTTAAAAACAAATTGAAAGCACTGATCTAATTAATAATATATAAATATTAATCTAAAAGTAATGGAAATAAGTTTATAATTGTAAAATGCCGTTAATCATAAGATAGGCTATAATTGCAATTATATGCAATTTAGCTTTAAAAATACCAAGTAAATTTGTAAAAATATGCAAAAATCTTCTTAATTATATTTTGGTATAAATATGAGGATGGATATAGATTTTTCACAAAAAAATGATAATTTTGATAATGGTTATTGGATTTTGTATTGCTAAAGTAGACAATAAATTAATTTTAAAAATCTTAAAAATTAGGTAAAATACCAAAACTCTTAGACATGCTTAAATATGCATACACAAGTTTTTTTTTAAAGTATTTGAGTATAAAAATACATAGGAAACCCTCTTTACCCGAGAAGGATGAAAGAGTTTTCAGGTAAAGATATGATGGTCAATTTTGACCGAAAGAAATGATTGAAGAATCTTGACCGAGCTCTGGTTCCTGAGCTGCCTACATATCCCTGGTCTTACATAAATCAAGCTATATGTTGTTAAGGATCCATTTATGGAATATGCTGATTGAGATTTTCGAAAAGAACGGACGCGATGTTTAGGTTGAGAAGAGTGGTTGAGATCTGACAGGCAGTGGAAATTGAAGCGGGATTGCTCCTGCTGAGATCATTGTTGCTAGCCGGGGTACCTGCAAATGAACAATACAATTATATGTTGTGCATAAATTTAAACGTGATGCAAGTTCCCATTGGACCATAAATGTTATCTTTGGACGGTTAGGATGACGTTATTGGACCATGACGTCCTAGGCCATGAAGCGTATGATAAAGGATTCACAAGCTATGAAATGATGTTCTCGGGCTATAAGAATGACGCCTCTGAACTATGATTCCTTTGAATAATGATATGTAAAAGATAAAATAGGGTCCTCAGGCCATAGTATGCCGTTCTCGAGCTATGCAAATGGTTCCTCCGAACAATGACGTCTTTGACAATTTGGCGATCTTTCAGCCCATGAAATGCAAAAGGTGGTGATCTTTCAACCAATGCAAGACGTAAATGAAGGGTGTCGATATTTCATCCATGCAAGAAAAAGAAAGTGGCGTTATTTTAGCCATGCAAGATGGAGGTAGAGCTTAACCTCGAAAGGTAGAGAGGTAGCCTTATGCAATGTAGAGAAACGTAGATGGAGACCATGTTTAGTCTCGGAAGGCAGAAAGGTATCCTTATGCTATGCAGATAAAGGTAGAGCTTAACCTCGGAAGGTAGAAAGGTAGCCTTATGTAATGCAGAGAAATGCAGATGGAGACAATGCTTAGTCTCCGAAGGCAAAAAAGTAGCCTTATGCAATGTAGGAAATGCAGATGGAGGTATAGCTTAACCTCGGAAGGCAGAAAGGTAGCCTTATGCAATGCACAGAAATGCAGGTGTAGACAATGCTTAGTCTCGGAAGGCAGAAAGGTAGCCATATGCAATGCAGAGAAATGCAAATGGAGACAATGCTTAACCTCGGAAGGCAGAAAGGTAGCTTTATGCAATGCAGATAATAAAAGGAGAATAATAATGAAGTTTCTTAGCTGATAGATGATAGTTGATTGCTATATTGTGGTTGTTGGGGATGTCACGTACGGATAGCAATTGTAAGTAGGTGATGATGCTGAAAGTTGTACTCCCGGGAGGTATAAGTGTACAAATATTTGATGATTTTATGACTTGGGTGCCTCTCTCGCTCCGGAATTTTTAGGGTCCTCCTCAAATTTCTGCCCCAGTTTACTAGGTTGGTGCTTCTGACGGCTGCTCGCAGCAAATGGGTGAAAATCAACATCGAAATTTTGAGGGTCCTCCTCAAAATTCTACCCCAGTATTCAATGGCGGGGGAAATGAAAACTTTTATTGAATTGTGACAGAACCCATAGGTTGCCTACATATCCCCTCTTAAACGGATATCAGGTCAGGAATAGTTCAAATTACATCGTCAAGAAATCATAAATGACTACACATAGTATCGCTTCACTGCATCTGAATTGATCCGCTTTTGCCAGATTTCTCCGTCCATTTCTGCAAGAATGAGGGCTCCTCCAGTTAGAACCCGAAGAACCATGTACGGACCTTTCCGGTTGGGAGAGAATTTCCCCTTGGCTTTATCTTGATGTGGGAATATTTTCTTCAACACCAGCTGCCCCGATGTTAACTGTATCGGCTTCAATCTTCTGTTGAAAACTCTATACATTCTGTTCTGATACAATTGACCCTGGCAACCTGCATTCATTCTTTTCCTATCTATAAGAGCTAACTACTCATAGCGACTTTTTATCCATTCTGCATTGTCGAGTTCTACTTCTTGTGTGATCCTCAAAGAGGAGATTTCTATCTCGACGGGAATGACCGCTTCTGTACCATAAACCAACATATAGGGAGTTGCCTCGGTTGATGTGTGAACTACGGTACGATATTCCAGTAAACCAAATGATATCTTTTCGTACCATTTTTAGTAGTGCTGCATTGTGGCCCGGGCCAGAACCGGACGGGACCGGGCCCGCGGTCCTGGCGGGCCTAACGGGCCTAGTGGGCCGGTCCTTGTGGTCCTGGGCCTGGTGTTACTTTTAGGCCTGTGAGGGGCCGGTCCGCATTCATTAGCCCGTGAGCACGGGACCGTTAGGACCGGGACCGTCAGCCGGGCCTGGGCCGGTCCTGGTGGTCCTAAAACGGTCCCAACGGCTATATATTAAAAAAATTGTTTTAAAAATCTGCAACGGACATTTTTTAAAAAGTAGCCGTTTGGGCTACTATTTGACCGTTTGGAGGTTTAAAAAATGGCCATTTGGCCCCCAAACATATATAATTACACTTTTATCCATTTATCAATTATAAATACCCCCTCATTCTTTCATTTTTATTCACCAATTCATCAATATCTCTCAATCTCTCTCAATCTTTCTAATACAATTGTTTAATTTGTTGTTGAAAATTCGTGAAAAATTGTGATGTTTTTGAATTGAAGTTTTCAAGTGTTCAACGATTTTCAATTTTCAAGAAGTTGTTCGGCAATTCGGTAAACTCGTTTCAACTCATACGTTTTAATAATATAATTTTGTGTGGCTTAGTTTGCATAATTATAATTAATATGGCATTTTCTTTGAAAAAAAATGTTTGGTAAAGAAAAAGGTAAAACCGGTGAAAGTAGTGGCCATAATACTACCCTTCCCCCGGCTCCCCGACCTAGAAAAGATAAGCAAGTTGAAAGCAGTCGCCAACCTAGACGTCCTCCTCCTCCTTCCGTAATGCTTGATAGTGATCAACCTTGTTTTCAATTTACCGATAGTGAATTTCTACATGATGTTGCAGTAGGTGATAGATTAGATGATGAAATTATGAATGCTCTTTATCCTAATGAACCTATCTTAGAGGAAAATGAGGATGATGATGATGATGATGAAACCCAAGCACCAGATTTAGATGATACACCTACTAGTCCTGTTAATAACTCAAGTAATGCACCGGCCGACCCAACTGCAGAAACTCCAACTTTTAATAGACAACCTGCTAAATGTCAAAAAACATCATTACTTTGGAACTTTTTTACTCAAGTAAGAGAACTAAATAACGCTAAGTGTAAAACTTGTGAAAAATTACTGGTTCATAAATTTGCTGGAGATTGTAGCGGCACGGGTAGTTTGACTAGGCATATAAAAACACACCCTAGAGATAAGGCTAGATTTTTGCAAATGCAAGCGCATCAAGAGGGGACAAGTGTAGATTCCACGGTTAACCGTAGTACAGGTTCAAAGCTAGTTCAACCAGGAATTAACACTGTCACCGGAGGTATTTTATATTACGATACAAATAGAGATCGTGAAGAATTAGCAAAGATGATTATTGTTATGTCCTTACCTTATACTTTTGCTTCTAATCCTAATTGGGTTCATTATATTAGAAGAGTTTTTAATCTTACTTATAAAGGTTGACCTCGCGCAACAGTTAAGGCCGATATTTATAAATTCAAACATGAATATGAACAATATTTGCGCTATTTATTTACTCATATACCTAATCGGATTTCTATTACTACTGATATTGGTAGAAGTGGTAATGATTGTATTATCTAACTGTTACAAGTCATTGGATAAATGACGAATGGACAATGCAAAAACATATAATTGCATATAGAATAATTAATTCACGTCACATAGGTAAGTTTATAGCTAACACTGTTTCAGATATTTGTAGATATTTTTTATTTAGCGATAAAGTAATGGCAATTTCTATGGATAATGCTTCTAGTAACACTAGTGCTATAAGCATGCTTACAAAAACACTAAATCCTGCATTTACTAATATTTTCCATGTTAGATGTATTTGTCATATTTATCATTTAATTGTCGGTGATGGTATGCAAATTTTAAACATAGAAATTGAAAAGGTTTGAATGGCTCTTAATAGTCTTTTTTATTCAAACCGTAGAACTAGAATTAGAGAGTATTTTAAAAAATGTGATGAATATGGCCTTAGAGGAAAAAAGGTTCCTAAACCTTGCCCGACTAGATGGAATTGTATGTACGAAAGTTTAGTAGTTGCATATGTATATAGAAACTCAATTAATGCAACGTTCAATTCTCGGGTAGGTGGTGAGGATGATGATGAAATGCTTACTACCCAAGATTGGACGAATGTTAAAATTCTTTTAGATTTTTTAGAACATTTTCAAGTTGCTACAAATGCATTTTCTAGGCAATATTATCCTACAATTGCAAACTGTTTAGTTTATATTGCCACATTAGATGATATGTTTGTTGAATTTGGCAAGGGTGGGGATATTTATGAACTTGATATAAATGAAATGAAACAAAAATTTTAAAAATATTTTTTTCCTATCCTTCCTATTTTTGGTGTTGCTGCAATGTTAAATCCTTCAATGAAAATGGGAGGTCCTCATTTTTTGTATTTAAATATTTATAAGGCTTTAGATCCTTCAAACAAGGAAGTTGCTACACTTGCAGATGCAAAAGCATCAATTAAAATTAATGCTCAAACAGTTTATAATGCATATCAACTTGCCTTAGAGCATGCTAGGCCAAAATATTCCAACCCCTACTTCGTCTAGCTCACAATCGTCTAAAAGGGTTGCGGGCTTAACATCTCTTAAATCTTGGACGGAGTTCTGGGGTTCTCAAGGTGATAATTATGATGAAACTTCACATCTAAATGAGCTTCAAGTTTATTTGTCTCAGGGACTTGAAAAGGAGAATCCAGACGACTCTTTTGATCTTTTGGAATGGTGGAAGTCAAGGGAAAAACATTTTCCTGTTCTTGCAAGGATGGCTCGGGATATTTTATCAATTCAAGATTCAACTGTTGCATTGGAGAGCGCTTTCAGTCAAGCAAGACCACAAATAGGTGATCATAGAGCGTCGATGAGGGATAGCTTGGAAAAATTGGTACTTTTTAGAGATTGGATCCGCGCGGAAAGAAGAAACTTTGGAATTGCAGAATCACAACCAGGGATAGATGAAGCTTATGAAAAAATGATAGCGGAACTTGCGGAGGATTCGGCTTCGCCCGGAAGTCGTGATGAACAAGCTTCTTTTCGTGACGGATTTATGAGATTTGTTAGAGATACAATGTAGATTATGCGTAACTTGTACTTTGGCACATCTTCTTTTAGTTTTTTTTATTTTAATGGTGGTATTAGTACTTTGTTGTGCTCATTCCATTGGGGGAAGGAAGACTAAGAAAGATATGCCATTTTTGGTAATAAAAATTATAAGACATACCCTCGAATATCTTTTTTCTCAATATTTCTTTGTCTTTACTTCGAATTATTTATAAGCTACAATATATATATATATATATATATATATATATATATATATATATATATAACATACAATATATACTACAAGAAAATATATACGAGAATATATATACATAACATATAACCTAAACTACAAGAAAATATATAAATAATAACATATATAAATAAGATACAGTATATATAAGAGAGTATATATACATAAGAGATACAATATGTATATACTACAACAAAATATATAACTATATAAGTTATAATATATATAAATAAGACACAATATATATACTACAAGATAATATATAAGAGAATATATATACATAACATACAATATATAGTACAAGAAAATATATAAGCGAATATATATATACATAACATACAATATATACTATTTACTATAATACAATATACAATGAAATATATATTATAAATACTATGCTAATAACTAGTATACTATATAAATATATTCTATACTAGTATATTATATACTATACTAATAACTACTATACAAGATATTGCCATAAATAAAAAATTACAAAAAAGCCCGCCAGGCCCACGAAGCCCGGCTCGCTAAGCCCAGGACCACATGGGCTTAGGCCCGTCACGGGCTGGTATCACCCATTGAGCCTACAAAGCCCAGGACCGCCAGGCCCGGGACCTCCAAAGCCCATGCCCACGAAGCCCGGCCCGCGAAGCCCGTTTAGGCCCGGGCCCGGGACAAAATACAGCACTAATTGTTAATGCTCTTTTATCATTTTCCTCAGTATCTTCTTGATATTTTTGTTGGCTGCTTCTACAGCTCCATACATCTAAGGTATGTATGTTGTAGAATTCTTGTGCTTGATCTTGAATTTTTGGCACATTGCTTTTATCAGGTAACTATGGAGACTGGAACCGTTATCAGTAATGATTGACTCTGGGATGCCGAACCGGCAAATGATATAGTCGCAGACAAAGTCTGCCATGACTTTTTTAGTCACTACCCTATATGATGTTGATTCAACCCATTTGGTGAATTAATCAATTGCCACTAGAATGAACCTGTGCCCGTTTGATATGGCGCGCTCGATAGCTCTGATAACATCCATTCCCTAAGCGGCGAACGGCTATGGAGAGCTTCTTGTAGTAAGCTAATTTGGAGGCACCTTTATCATGTCTGCATGTATCTGACATCGATGGCACTTTTGGACATACTGGATGTAGTCTGTTTCTATAGTCATCCAAAAATAACCAGCTCGGAGTATTTCTTGGCTAAGACAAAGCCGTTCATATGTGGACCACAGGTCCTTGCATGAATTTCCTCCAATAGCCTGGATGCTTCCTTTGCTTCGACAGACCTTGGTACTCCCAAATAGGGAGTCCTCTTATATAGGATTCCTCCGTTGTGAAGAAGTGATTTGATAACCTTCAAAGTGTGCACTTCTGAGTAGCGGTCGCAAGATCTAGATACTATCATGTTTCCAAATATTCTTTGATATCATGAAATCAAGGTTTTCCCTCTGCATCTTCCTCGACATGAGCATCATATGCTGGCTAATCATGAATACTCACCAGAATAGGATCTATGAAGTTCTTATCTGGAGGTTGGATCATAGATGATAGGGTAGCCAATGCATCGGCAAACTCATTCTGGACTCTAGGGACATGCTGAAACTCTGTCTTTGTGAATCTCTTCCCCAACTCCTGCACATGATGTAGATAAGAGAGTATCATGGAATTCTTGGTTGCCTATTCTTCTCGGACCTGATGTATAAGTAGGTACAAATCTCTGATCGCTAGCAACTCCTGAATGTTTATGTCAATGGCTAGCTTGAGCTCCAAGATGCAGGCTTCGTATTCGGCCATGTTTTTGGTGTTTGTGAATCTGAGCTACACAAACACCGGATAATGCTGGCCGATTTATGATACTAGGACTGCTTCTATGACAACTCTTTTAAAGTTTGCTGCTTCGTCGGAAAACATTCTCCAGTGATCATAGGATTCTGCAATATCTTCTCCTATGAAAGATGCCTCTTTGTCAGGAAAATACGTCTTTAGAGGCTCGTATTCTCCATCCACGGGATTCTCGGCGAGATGATCTGCCAATGCTTTTCTTTGAGTGCTTTCTGAGTCATGTAAACAATGTCGAATTCACTTAGCAAGATCTGCCACTTGGCCAGCTTGCCAGTGGGCATGGGCTTCTTAAAAATATACTTTAGCGGATCCATCCTCGATATGAAATAAGTGGAATAGGCATATAAATAATGCCTCAACTTCTGAGCTACCCAGGTCAGAGCACAACAAGTGCGCTCTAAGTTCTCAGTCTGTTGAAGAACTTCCTCAGATCTTCCAGGTGGTCAATGTCTTTCTTGGATTTGATGATGACATCGTCCACATATACCTCGATTTCTTTTTGTATCATGTCATGGAAAATAGTAGTCATAGCCCTCATGTAGGTGGCCCCAGCATTGTTTAACCCAAATGGCATCATCTTGTAACAATACATCCCCCACGGCGTAATGAAAGTCATTTTCTCCGCGTCTTCCTTGTCCATCCATATCTAATGATACCTAGCAAAACAATTAACAAATGATTGCAGCTCGTGCTTGGCGCAGTTGTCAATTAGGATGTGTATGTTTGGCAAGGGGAAGTCGTCTTTCGGACTGGCCCGATTGAGATCCCGATAGTCGACATAGACTCTAACCTTCCCGTCCTTCTTCGGCACTGGCAAAATATTGGCCAACCATGTTGGATAATATACTACCCTGAGAACCTTGGCTTTGACTTTCTTCGTGAATTCTTCCTTGATTTTCAAACTCATATCGGGTTTGAACTTCCTGAGCTTCTATTTTAGGTGGGCATGTCAGATCAATTGGCAGTTTGTGAGCGACAATTGATGTACTGAGACCGGTCATAAATCATACGACCAGGCGAATATATCCTCATATTCCTTTAGAAATTCCATGTACTCTTTCATTTCTAATGGTGACAGATGAAAACTGATGCGCGTTTCTTTGACATTCTCTGCATCTCCCAAGTTGACAATCTCAGTCTCATCCAAATTAGACTTAGGACTATTCTCAAAATCCTCAACCTCTTTAGCGACCTCTTCTGGTATATCATCCTCTTCTGAGTCTATATTTGTTTGTTGTGTTGTCTCGTTGCAAGTCACAATCGTCGGTTCATCAAGGTAAGTAATAGTAATGTTGTGTAAATAAAGTAAAAGATAAAAAGTAATCAGAGCATGATTTATAAGACACTGAAATGCTTTGATGAATTTCATAATTGTCTTAAATATTGAAGCTCTTATTTTGAAATTAAAAACGCAGAAAGAAATTCAACTAGAATAAATAAAAGATAATGCATTGTGCTTTGTTAAGCCTTGCTAACCTAAAACTTTCCGAGCCTTGGTGGTTATGACGGACCAATTATTGAGGTGTGCTCCTCGTGTCACAGCTTGTATGGGAAGTCCTTCCTCCTCGAAAATGACACAAAATCCACATTGTCATCTTCTAAAAACAAATTCCTCATCGATGCCAATGCTTCCTCTTCTTTCGACCCGTACATGACATCGGCTGCATGGAAAGTCTGCTCCAAGCGAGGTATCGGATGCTCCAGTGGGTAGTAGGGACCATGCCATAACAGTGACAATTCATTGAACTCTTTCCAGGTGTATTCATATCCCAAACCAAAAGTGGTACCATGTTTCTTCAACTTGATGGGTTTGGCAATTCCCTGGAGGTTTTTGCCAAGTACCTTGCTAGGTTTGTATCCACACCAATTTAGTGTAATTTCATTCTTATTATCCCACCATTTATTCTTGTCCATGGCGTTGAATTTCTTAATATGGTTGTAGGTTTCTCTGCCTATTTTCCTTCTTCCTCCAATCACCAGGATGGTCTGGCGACTGTATATGGGATTGCTACCGTCACCATGAATAATCACCTCTTGGTGATTCCATTAAAATTTTATTGCCTGGTGTAGAAGGTTGATGCTACAGCTCCAACGGCATGAATCCAGGGTCGTCCCAATAACAAGTTGTAAGATGCTGGGACGTCTATCACTTGAAAGTCAATGTCGAACCAAGTTGGTGCCATTTGCAGACACAAACTGATCTCCCCAATAGTGGGCCTTTGGGATCCAACGAAAGCATTAACATTGATGGCTCTATCCTTGATCTCATGCAGGCTCTTTCCCAATGTTCTGAGAGTCACCAATGGACATATTAAGTTTGGACCTCCGTGAACAAGAATTGTAGTGATGAAATAATCCTCGCATTGCACAGTGATGTGTGATAACTGTGATTTCTACATGCTTTATACCCATTCTTACCTATGGTTTGTGCATTAATTGCCATAAATTAGTCCCAAAATGCTTAAAAGTTGCACTTGATTGTAGGTTCGAGCGACAAGATGACAAATATCAAAAATCCGCTCAAACAATTGTGAAATCTACCAAGTGTCAAAAGACAACTGAAGTGGGGAACAAAATAACATGTGCAGTCCGCATTGATATGTCACGAGGCCGCACAGGAGAGTTCAGAGGTTAGGTGATTTCAAGTCCTACCTACACAGTCCGCACTGCTCTGTCACGCGGCCACACAGGAGAGTTCAGAGACCTTGCATTTTCCATGTCAAGTTGCGCGGTCCGCACCCCTTTCCACACGGTTCGCGCCCAAGAGTGTCGGAGACTCAGTCATTCAAGGCCAAAATCCCACGCGGCCGCACACCTAATTAGTGCGGTCCGCGTGGATCAAGTTCAGAGAGGGTGGATTTGGACCAAAACACCTACGCGGCCGCACTCCACTTCTACGCTGTCCTCGCCCATCACCCCACGTGGCCACTCGTCACATTTGTACGGTCCACGTCCCTAGTGTCACAAGTAAGATATGAAGACCCAAACCCCTATGCGGCCTTTGTGCACAGTCCGCGCCAGACCCTCAGGGGTATTTTTGTCCATTTTTCCTGTGTAGTATAAATAGAACAGTTTACTTTTTTAGCTTAAGTTTTGTTTTATCAGATAACAGTTGAACTCGAGACTTCATAGTTTTAGCCTATTTTGGTCGATTTCTTCTAGTATTAACATGGATTTAAATATATTAACATTGTCGTTAATATTATGTCAATTTCATCTACTATTTCTTCAATTTTTGTTACTACTATGGCTAGCTAAACCCATTAGCTAGGGTTATGGCTCAACCCTAGTATGGGTAATTAATGGGTATGATTGTTTAGTGCATGAATAATGTTGGATATTTGTTATTTGTGTTAATCTTATGTTTTCATTAAGATTTGGTGGTTGCAAACACTATGTCTAGCTTAGTGGGTTTTGACTCTTCTTGAGAAAGAGAGTCTATGACCTCAAGATTAATTCCAACAAGGAATTGGGATGGACCCATGAGAATGGTAGTCCCAATTAAAGGGTTAAACCTCGAGAGAATAATTACCCAACTTGAATTATAACTTGCTTGGGAAAATTGGCCTACCCAATTTGGCAAAATCACTCTCTTTACCGAGAGGTGTGAGAGTGGGTGCAAAAGTGCAACGATTATAGCATAAGTCCCATATTCATCATTCTTGCATTAGGAATCTCCATCCGTTAGTTGACCACCTAGGTACATGCCATGACCCTAGTGCCTTCCTCTATATTGCATACAACTTAGAATCAATATCTTAGCATAACTTAGCGTTAAACTCGTAGTTGATAAATTTTAGTTGATAATCAAAAGAAAACCAAAAATGTTAGAAGATCAATTAGGAGCTAAAACATAGTCCTAGACAATACAAACACTCAACTCCAAATTGAAGCTCCCTGTGGAAAATTGACCCCGATACCACTATTGGGTAAAAGTATTAGCGCCCACTCTTCCTTAGGTTGAGTTCTTTGCGATCACTTTTTGGCGCCGTTGCCGGGGAGCTTTACGGTGTTCGACTATTTGTTAGCTAGTTTTATGTTTTGCTTCTTTTTCCTTCTATTTACTTACTTTGTTTGTGTTAATTCACTCAGGTACCAATGGCTTTAAACGCACAAGATGCTATTAATGTGGGAGTGGAGGAGGTGGAAGACATAGAACAAGAGGAGGTTTTACCCCAAGCACAAAGAAGGGGTAGAAATGATAATGAAAATGTTAATGCTAATGACAACATACCAGACCCTCCTCCACCTCCACCAAGAGTGGAACCAAGAGTTCTACCCAATCTAGGGTACGCAAGTGCAATAGTTCCTCCCCGAATCCGGGCAGGGAACTTCCAAATCACCAATGTCATGCTCACTTTGCTCGAACAACGAGGGTACATCACAGGCACCTCGGACCAAAATGCATACTAGCATTTGAAAAGGTTTGTGGATACTTGTTGGGGGAGCAAGCAGACAAATGTTTCGGATGTTGCACTGAGGTTAAGGCTTTTCCCCTTCTCACTCCGGGGGAAAGCATTGGATTAGTTGGAGAGACTCCCAAATCATTCCATATCTATGTAGGATGAGTTGGCGGATAAATTCATTGCCAAGTTCTTTTCTCCTAGTTATATGGCGGCTCTTCGAGATGAGAATCTAAATTTCAAGTAAAAGCCGACGGAGCCTTTACATGAGATATAGGAGATGTTTCATATGATGTTAAAAGAGTGCCCCAACAATGATATGAATAATGTTATGATCCAATAGACGTTCTATCGGGGTATAAACACAACAAACCAGTGCATTGTCAATCAGTTGGCCGATGGTAACTTTATGAAACTTCCATACAATGAAGCTTGTGATGTGTTAGAAAAGATGGTTGATACATCATCGACATGTTAAAGCTGGGCAAATGTTCCTCAAGGTGACGCTAATATTATACACTTGCATAAGGAGTTTCATGATCATGGCCATTTCTGAACTCACAACAACAATGAACCAATTGGCTAAAGCACAACTTCAACAAGTTCAAAATCCGCGCCAAGTCAATGCCATGGAGGAAGTGAATATGATGAAAAGAAGGCAAAGAGGACAACAAAAACCTCAAGAAAATCTTGACAACTATGATGGTGGTGGTGGATACTCAAATGAAGGTTTTGATGACCAAAGCGAGGAAGTCCAATATGTCAAAAACTACCAAGGGAATAGAGGTAATCAAGGGAATCAACAATGGAGACCCCAAGGTAATTGGGGCAATCAAAAAGGTGGAAATTGGAATTACAATAACAATCAAGGAGACAAGTAGGGGAACAATAATTCGGGGAATCAAGGTAATTGGAACGGGTACAACAATTGGAACAACAACAATGGTGGTCATGGTGGGTGGAACAATAATGGTGGTCAAGGTAATCAGGGGCAAGGCTTTCAAAGGCCCCCAATGTATTAACAACCCAACAACCCACCTCCGTTTCAACATCAAGGGTCGAGTTCGTCGGGCAATGTCATGGGTTGAATAGAGAACATGTTTGAGAAAATGAGGAAGAAGAATTATGACTCCGATGCTCAATTCGCCTCCCATACCACTTCGATCCGTAACTTGGAAATACAACTCGGGCAAATTTTGAAATCTCTCAACACTCGCCCAAACGGTGCTTTACCAAGTGATACGGTAGTGAACCCCAAGGGTGGGCATAATAATCATGTTATGGCAGTGACCACAAGAAGTGGAAGAGGCGGAGATGTGAAAGACTCAAGAGGAAATTGAGTTGTGATTGATGAAGAAGAGTTGAAAAATGATGAGATATTGTTGGTAGTTGAGGATATTGTTGAGCCAAATGCAAGTGATGATGTGAAGATTGAAATTGATGAGGGTGAGGAGGATACTCAAGAGGCTGTGAACCTGTCTAGGGAACACGTCATTGATATGCCCAAACCGGTGGTGCCAAAAGCCAAGGAACCATTGCCTAGACCTCCTCCACCATATCCTCAAAGGTTGGCCAAGCAAAAATATGACAACCAGTTTTAAAAATTCATTGAGATGATGAAGAGTTTGACTATAAATGTTCCCTTGGTGGAGGCACTTGAACAAATGCCGGGATATGCAAAGTTCATGAAGGACTTGGTTACTAAAAAGAGATCGATGAAGTGCGAGACAATAAAGATTACGCACCAAGTGAGTTCCATTGTACACTCCATGGCTCCAAAGCTAGAGGATCCCGGATAATTCACAATATCATGTACCATTGGAAGGGCCGATTTTGCAAAAGTCCGATGTGATTTAGGGGAAAGTATCAATCTCATGCCGTATTCGGTTTTCATAACTTTGGGTATCAGACAACCTCCTCCAACTTTCATGAGGCTTCAAATGGCTGACTGGTCAATGGAGTGGCCTTTGCGGATTATCGATGATGTCATTGTTCGTCTTGATAAGTTCATATTACCGGCCAATTTCGTGATCTTGGATTACGAAGTAGATTTCGAGGTGTCTATTACTCTTGGAAGGCCTTTCCTGGCTACGGGGAAGGCCTTTGTTGATGTGGAAGCGAGAGAATTGACCTTTCGTGTGGGAGATGAAAAGGTGGTGTTCAACATGTGAAAATCAATGAGGCAACCAAATAGCACCGAGGTGTGTTCGTTTGTTGACATTGTCACGGTGGTGATAATGGATGACACAAGCGCAATGGCAAATGTTGAGGACCCACTTGAGGCCGTTCTCTTAAACATGGATGCTGATGAAGATGTCGGAAAGGTGAAGTGTGTGAAGAAATTACATGAAATGGGCTCGTATTCTTATGATCCGAGAAAGTTATCTCTTGATCTTGAAAATCGCAAAACTCCACCCACCAAGCCATCTATTGAGGAGCCACCGGTGTTGAGTTGAAACCACTTCCTCCTCACCTCAGGTATGAATTCCTTGGTCCTAATTTCACTTTGCCGGTTATTCTTTCTTCTTGCTTGACTAACGTGCAGGTTGACACCACTTTGGCGGATCTTCAAAAGTGCAAGCGGGCAATTGGATGGACCTTGGCGGATATTCAGGGTATTAGCCCCGTGTTTTGCATGCATAAGATAATATTGGAGGAGGATTCAAGGCCATCTCTTTTACATCAAAGGAGACTCAATTAGGCCATGCAAGAGGTGGTCAAAAAGGAAGTCATCAAGTGGCTTGATGCCGGTGTGGTGTACCCAATTTCTGACAGTTCATGGACTTCTCCGGTATAATATGTGCCAAAGAAGGGAGGAATGACGGTGGTTACAACTGACAACAATGAAATGATTCCAACTCGTACTGTGACGGGTTGGAGGGTATGCATGAACTACCAGAAGTTGAATAAGGTGACTAGAAAGGATCATTTCCCATTTCCGTTCTTGGACCAAATGCTTGATCGTCTTGCGGGCTGGGCTTTCTATTGTTTCTTGGATGGATATTCAGGCTATAACCAAATTCTCATTGCCTTGGAAGACCAAGAAAAGACAACCTTCACATGTCTTTATGGCACATTCTCCTTCTCTCGAATGCCATTTGGATTATGTATTGCACTGGCGACCTTCTAGAGATGTATGATGGTAATCTTCTCCGACATGGTAGAGGACATATTGGAGGTCTTCATGGATGATTTTAGTGTGGTTGGGGACTCATTTGGTGAATGCTTGCAAAACTTGGATCGTGTGCTAGCCGATGCGAAGACACAAACTTAGTTCTCAATTGGGAGAAATGCCATTTCATGGTAGAAGAAGGAATTGTGTTGGGGTCACAAAATTTCAAAAAGAGGGATTGAGGTTAATAAACAAAAAATTGATGTGATCTCAAGGCTCCCTCCCCCTACTTCTGTCAAAGAGGTGAGGAGTTTTCTTGGACACACGGGTTTCTACCGAAGATTCATCAAGGACTTTTCTAAGGTAGTTAACCCGTTGTGTAAATTTCTAGAGAAAGTTGCCAAATATGTGTTTGATGAGAGATGTATGGAGGCTTTCAAGCTTCTAAAGAAAATTTTGATGACTACCCCCATCATTACCGCACAAAATTGGAGCTTGCCCTTTGAGCATATACGACGCTAGTGATATTGCGGTGGGGGCGGTCTTGGGTCAAAGAATCAACAAAATGTTCCATCCAGTGTACTACTCAAGTAAGAAAATGAATGAAGCTCAAAGGAACTATACGGTCACCGAGAAGGAATTGCTTGCTATATTTTTTGCCATGGAGAAGTTTCGCCAATACCTTATGGGGGCCAAAGTGATTATTCACCGATCACGCCACCCTTAGGTACTTGATGACAAAGAAAGATTTAAAAGAGAGGTTAATGAGATGAGTGCTTCTTCTTCAAGAACTTGATTTGGAGATTGTTGATAGAAAGGGTAGTGAAAATCAAGTGGCGGACCACTTGTCTCAATTGGAGGAGGAAGGGAGGCCTTTGGACTGCCTTGAGCTAAATGATGCTTTTTCGGATGAACAACTCTTCTCGATTTCAATGCTAGACATGCCATGGTTTGCCGACATAGCCAATTATTTTGTTACTGGTATGGTTCGGTATGGTTCCGTATGAGCTCTCTTCTAACCAAAGGAAGAAACTCAAGCGGGATTGTTTGGACTACTATTGGGATGAGCCGCATCTTTTCAAAATTTGCACTGATGGTGTAACTCGCCGATGTGTTCCCGAAGAAAAGCAATTGAGTATTGTGGAAGCTTGTCACTCTTCGCCCTATGGTGTCCATCATGACGGGGCAAGGACGGCGTCTAAAGTGTTGCGTTGTGGGTTATATTGGTCTTCTTTGTTCAAGGATGCTGGTGACTTTTTCAAGAGATGTGATGAATGCCAACGTGTCGGTGGGATTTCTAAGAAAGACGAGATGCCCCTTAACAGAGTTCTAGAGGTCAATATTTTTTATGTTCGGGGGATAGACTTTATGGGACCATTCATAAGTTCTTGTGGCAACACCTACATCTTGGTAGCGGTTGATTATGTGTCGAAATGGGTTGAGGTCGTAGCTTTGCCTAGCAATGAAGCTCGAAGTATGGTGTCGTTCTTGAAAAATAGTATCTTCACGAGTTTTGGCACTCCACGTGCTATCATTAGTGACGGGGATTCTCATTTTTGCAACCGGGATTTTGACACCTAGCTAGCCAAGTATGGGGTAAATCACAAGGTGGACATTCCTTATCATCCTAAAGCTAGTGGCCAAGTTGAGGTGTCCAACCGTGAGATCAAGAGTATTTTGTCCAAGACTGTCAATGCAAATAGGACCGAGTGGTCGAAGAAATTGGATGATGCTCTTTGGGCGTATCATACAGCTTTCAAGACTCCGATTGGTATATCGCCATATCGGTTTGTGTTTGGGAAGGACTGTCATCTTCTGGTAGAATTGGAACATAAGGCTATGTGGGCCTTGAAAAACTTGAACTTAGAATGGGATGTCGCTGCAAATATCTGGGTTGAGCAATTGAATGAACTTGATGAGTTTAGGTTTCACGCTTACTCCAGCTCATCCTTGTATAAGGACAAGATGAAGTACCTTCACGACAAGTACGCCCCAGGGAAGGAATTCAAAGTTAGTGACATAGTTCTTCTTTTCAACTCCCGGTTGAGGTTATTTCTGGGCAAGCTAAAGTCTAAGTGGAGCGGTCCATTTGAAGTGGTTGGTGTAACTCCTTTTGGTGTTATTGATCTAAAAAAACAAGAATGGTGAAGTGTTCCGGGTCAATGGGCATTATGTCAAGCACTATTTTGGCAAGATTGATAATAGCCACGTGGTGTCACTCATTCATTTGAAGTGACTGTGATGGTAACATGCATCGTGTCGCGACATTAAATCAGGCGCTTCTTGGGAGGCAACCCTTGTCTTTTTCTTTTTTTTTTTATTTATCTATTGTAGAGTAGGATTTTTGAGCTGATAGTTTGTGAAGTATTGCAGGGATAATGTTGAACCACTGCAGGGCAAAAGCGCGAAATGGTAAGTCTCTGAATATTGCCTACACGGCCACGCAACAAAACGGTGCGGTCCACGTAGGTTTGAGTAGTTGAAGGGCTAAGGCCCAGAAGACCAAGCGCAGCCGCATGACATTTCTATGTGGTCCGCGCTCGAAGACCCAGAATTACATGCTCTCTGACAAAGTTCCCACACGGCCGCGCACCAAAGCAGTGCGGTTCGCGCTGGGATGGCTGAAAGTACCAAGTCTCTGAAGACTTCCACGCAGTCGCGCACCAAAACAGTGCGGTCCGCGTGGATTGAACAGTAGGTGTGAATGATGAAAAAATCCAGCACGGTCCGCGTCCCTTTTTGTGTTGTCGCGCTGGTAGGTAGGCACTGGGTTCTAGGGTTTCTCTATAAATAGAGACCTTGGACCTCATTTTAACCTTTTCGCCAAATTTACACCTGAGCTAGTATTTCCACTGTTCATCAAGATTATTTGTGCACATAGTTGAAATCTCATTAATCCTTGGTAACAACTCTCATTCATTTCATTCATACTCTAGGTTTTGTTTCTTTTAATTGCTTTCTTCTAGTCTAACTTCTTATTTTTGTCTTTTCTTCTTAGTTTAATTGTTAGATTAGATTTTTGTGTGTTTTTGTTTAATCGTGGGCATGGAATCTTGTTAAATAACTAATTAGGGACACATAGGACCCAAAAAAAGGTGATCAAAAATTGGATTTTATTAAACAAACACCCGGCCTAGTTAAATTAACCCTACGCAGCCGTGCAACATTAATGTGCATTCGTGTGACTCTGGTTAAGATATGAAGAACCTATATGCGTGATCCGCGTGCTATTTGTGCATGGTCCGCATGAGCCCAGCGTGGCTTCAGTCCAAAATAGTGCGGACCGCGTGTGAAGAGTACACAGAGGTCAACATTTGGGTATTTCACCTACGCGGACCGCGTACCACCATTTCTGTGATGTCTGCACTGAACCAACGCAGCTGCAGTCGAAATCAGTGCGGTCCGCATCAGTTTATTTAGAGAAGTATGTGTGGGTGTCTGTATACTGCACGGATCCCGTGCCTTTTGGTGCGATCCGCGCCCCTCTGTCTGTGTCACTGTGTCTGCAACTGTTGCATTCAACTAAATTGTTTATTTCATTTCATGTGCTTCAACTGACAATGTTAGAGGTGTATTCCTTGCAGATAATGGTTCAAAAACGAGCGGGCAAAGAAAAACAACACGGGAGAGGTGGTTCCTCCCAAGGGGGGAAAATCAAGAGGATTGTGAAGCTCACTCCTTAAATCAGGGAATTGATAAAGAAAACCCGGAAGATAATCAGGGAAGCTGATAGAGCTGCATCTCATTCCACGGGGAGTGAGTATGCACCTTCACGGAGAATTACCTCGGAGTCTGCCCCTATGCACATGTCCACTTCATTTCAGCTTCGTGATTCCCCTTCTTTGGATCAAAGTAATGTAGCCTCCTACAAGAAGCAGGTTAATGTCATCTTGGACTCGTCTGATGAGTCCGTAGCAAGAGAAGAAGAGCAATACTCCACATCTCCCATAGCTTCATTATCAGGGGAGAGTGGAGGGTATGCTGAGGTAGGTGAAACACAGGTCGGGGGGATAGAGCGTACTAAAAATCCGGAGGCATGGGAAGACATGTTTGTTAGTGAGGTTGCATTCCACAAATTCTGGGAGTGGTGTCCCAAAAGGAAACTTATTCCAGAGAGGCAGTTCATAGATGTCGATCTTGTCCCTCTCAACCCTTATGTACAAGCACAATTCCGTACTAGAGAGGGTTGGGGCTTCTTCAAAGAACGTGTTGAGATGGTGAATGAGCATATGGTGAAGGATTTCTACAGCAGTGTTCAGCATATAGTTCAGGACTCAAAAGCACCTAAAGTGAGGGAAAAGACAGTTGTGTTTGATGGAAAATCATTGAATGAATTCCTGGGGTTCGAAGAAGATGATGAATCACAATATCTAGAAAAGCTGGCATTGAAAGAGGAGGTTCGTCCTTGGTTGGCCGAGCGCTTGGCAGCCCCGAGTACAGTCCCTATCTGGTTGAAAGCACAGGAAAAGATCTTTAGAAACACTCGCAACTTTGAAGCCAAATGGTGGTTGACTTTCGTATGTAGTCGACTTGCCCATCTACACATGATCACTCCATTCCCCTTCCTCGTGCTGTCTTGGTAGCATCTATCGTGGCGGGGTTTCCTCTAAATGTGGGCAATATCATATTGAGAGTGATTTGTACAGTTGGTCAGGAGACCCAGACAAACTACCCCTTCCCACACTCTCTTTGTGCTTCAGAGAATTGAAAATTAAGAAAAAGAAATATGATGTCAAGGTACCTCCGGTGGCCCCATACTCATGGTATAGTTAATTGGGTCCAAACAAACCGAAGAGGGGTAAGAAAAATGTGGCATCCACTTTCAGCACACCTGGCCAATCTGAGGAGCCAGCGGTCATTGAGCAGCCTTCCACCATTCATGCTACTAATGAGGCATTACCTCCAGGTCCGTCGTCAGCAGCTGGTCCTTCTATTGCAACTGACCCAGTAGTCCCTTCATCAAAGACTCACCAGATCACCACAAACCAGCTCACCTGTTCCCTTGCTAGTTTGAACAACTGGATGCCAGCTGCGACATCCAAGTTGTCTATATTGACCACTGCTATATAGGCACAAGGAGCACCAATCACTGTTGAGGTTCCTTCATCCATTGAGGATGCACTGAAAAAGATCCTGGCCAATCAGGAAAAGGTGATAGCGATGCAGGATGCCTTGACTAAGGAGGTTGGGGCACATAGTAAAGTGTTGGAGAAATTGGCTCGGGAACACAAGAAGCTGAGGAAGATGAACCCTCCCAAGGAGTTAGTGACACAGTTGAGAGTGGATATGGACAAGATCATGGCAGATTAGTTGCCAATTGACCTATTATTTGGGGATCCGACTGTAGAGCCAGCAGTAGCATAGGTACATGAGGTGGAGCAGAGGCTGAGGAAGAAGAGGAAACTCCCTAACACTAAGGGATTTGTGATTGAGGTAGCTGATCGATGAAGACTCAATCCTAAGAAAGAGTGGGCGCGACTACTTAAAATCCAATAGTGGTATCGGGGTCGGTTTTTCACAGACAGCTTCAAATTGGAGTTGAGTATTTGTAAGCCTAGAAATGTGTTTTAGCTTCTATTTGATCTTCTATCATTTGTGGTTTTTTCTTTCGTTTAACAACTAAATTTATCAACTACTAGTGTAAACTAAATTATGCTAAGTAATGATGCTAGTTGTATGCAATAAGAGAAAAGCACTAGGGTCGTGACACTCACCTAGGTGGCTAATTAACAGGTATAGAATTATAACACAAGGATGATAATTAAGGAGAATATGGATAACTGTTGCACTTTAGTACTCACTCTCACACCTCTCTGGTAGAGAGAGTGATTTTGCCCAATTGAATTTATCGAGACCAATTGGGTCGGCTAATTTTCCCAAGCAACTTCAAGGTTCAAGTGGGGTAATTATTCTCTCGAGGTTTAACCCGTTACTTGGGACTACTATTCTCATGGGTCCATCCCAAATCCTTGTTGGGTTAATTGTGAGGTCATAGGCTCTCTTTCTCAAGAAGAGTCAAGACTCAATAAGCTAGACTTAGTGTTTGCAACCACCAAATCTAAGTGAAAACATACAATCAACCCAAATACCAAACACCCAACATCATCCAAGCATTAAGCAAAAACACCACACTAGGGTTGAGCCACAACCCAAGCTAATGGGTTTAGCTAGACATGGAAGAAGTAGAAATAGAAGAAATACTAGAATAAATTAACATAATCATTAACTACAAGCTTAATCTACTTGAATCCATGTTAATTACAAGATAAAACTGCCTAAAGTAGGCTAATACAAAGTGTCTCTTGCTCACCTGCTAAAACAGATTGCAAAACTTAATCTAAAAAAGTAAACTGTTCTATTATACTACACAGGAAAAACCAGACAAAAATAACCATGAGGGTCTAGCGCGGACTGCATAGAAATGACATGCGGTCGCGTAGGGCATATGGTCTCCAGATCTGTGCTTCTGGACTTGGAGATGTGAACCTCATAGAAATTCCATGTGACCGCTTAGGTTGAATCAAGCGGTAAGCGTGGAAATGGTGTGCAGCCACACAGGTTGAATCAAGCGGACCGCGTGGAAATGGGGCGCGACCGCACTATAGAACTTGTCCAATTGTTGAATCTCTAAACTTTTACCCACACGGACCGCACTGTTTTTATGTGCGGTCGTGTGGGACTTTGCCTTGAATTGCTGAGCCTCTGATCACTTATCAGTGCGGACCTCGTGGAAATGGATGCGGTTCATGTGGGTCTTCTTTACTTTTACTGGTTCTCTAAATTTTCCTGGGCAGGCGCGTTGCAAAGCAGGGCGGACCGTGCAGGTCAGGCTTGACTTGGCAGCTTGTAGAACTCTGCGCGTCTGCATATCAGAACAGTTATCTTTTGACGCTTGGTATATTTCTATCCTCTTTTGAGCCGATTTGTTATATGTATCAACTAGTCGCTCAAACATGCAATCAAGCACAATTTGTAAGCAATTTAGGAATAATCTAGAGCAATTTATGCACAAAGCTCATGTAAGAAGGGGCATGAAAGATGTATAATTCATAGTTATCAGTAGCACTGATTCAGAAGAGTCCCTCTAGTGCCCCACTAGTTGATGAGCCAGTTCTTGAGCAGGCACCTGTCCCAGCAGCACAACAGCATCAGGCCGGGTACCGTTATGAGGTCCCCGCTACTACAAGGGACATGGGAGCCACTGACCAGCACAGGGTGACAGATGAGGCTTGAGGGGTCCTTCTATATCCTTTCTTTCATTTTGGCGCTTATTTTGATAGTTAACATTGGGGATATTGCTAGTTTTTGTTCGTGGGGGTGTGGCCCTACCATTTTGATTTATACTCTCGATTATTGTGTATATTATTTTACTTTCAGTACAATCATAGTTGTAGATGGCTTGTATATAACTGTTCATTCTAGAAGTTCTCTAACCTCATTTATATATTCATCGCCCCTAGTTGTATATTCTACTCCCCTTTTGTACATATTCATTCGTTTTTCATTTTGGTTTTCTATTTTCGTTAAAAAAATTCATTTTTGTTTTAGTTGCAAAGTTAGGATTGTAGCCTTTTTGTTTTATTTTGGCATTTGCAATAAGCCCTTGGTTTTCTTAATGCCACAATTCTTTCCAAGGGTAGAGTGTTGTGTGAACCGGGTGGCTCTTCCCAATGATAGATGGCGTGAAAACCTTCTTAAGGGTTTGAGTCCGTTTTTTATTTTCAAGTTTTTGTAGTTAAGGGTACCTCAGGAAAAGCTTCACTTGGTCCTAGCACATTTACCTTTGATCCAATGGTCAAAGACATTATGTTGTGTTTAGGATGGTAAAAGCTGTGGCCTTGAGACTCTTGTGTTGACAAACCAATCATCATGTGGCCATTTTGGGCCATTGTACGCTTGAATCATATCTAAGGTTGTTGTGGTCCCTTGACTCCGTCTTTGGCAATCCTTGAGTGTGTGTACTGAGAATTTGAATCGTGAGACCAAGTACCGAGCCGATGGTCTAGACCTTGCCTCGAATGTTTGTTGAGGAAAAATCATTGGTGGAACTTGACTTGAGACGTGATTATAGGCTTTCCTTGATCCAAAATGCAAAATTTGAACAATTTCCATGACCTACCAATGAAATATTCCCTAGTTCACCCCTTCTGAGCCTTAAACCTTTTTCTTTCACGAACCAAGCTACAAGCCTATACCCGTTCTTAATGAGACCCACTCTTGGCACCCAAATCTTCCCTTGAGTAAATGGCAAATGTCTAAGTTTGGGGGGAGAGACAAGAAAGTCATCAATATAGTAAAAATGCACAAAATCAAAATAAAAGGAAGGCAATGAAAAAGACAAAAAGACAAAAGTGAATAAGAACCAAAAAATAAATCCAAGGACAACAAAAAGTGAAAAGGTATGGAAAAGTAGACAAAAGGATAAAAGTTTTGTTGCAAAAGAAAGAGTGACAATATGTCTCTCTAACCCCCTGAAAGAAGTGAATTACTCAATTGAGTCAAGAAAGTGTGCCAAAATGAATCAAAAGAAGTGCTTAAGGGAAGATTGAACCCATTATCGACACCCCCTTTTTCTAAGGAGAAATCGGGTTTACAACATTATGGGTGGAATGACTCTTTCATCCCCGTTCGGGGAATTTGGGTTATGGATTTTGGAGAGTATCCACCTAATGATTATAGTGAATTAGGACACTTTTAGAGAAAGAAGAAAAAATTTGAAAGAAAACCAGAGTTCGGGTAAGGGCTTGAGATTATCTCAAGGGGAAAGTGTTAGGCACCCCTCAAGATCCACTAGTGTGGTTCCCGGCCTTGCTTAATTGTGATTATAAGAAGAGTAGGAGTAGACAAGCAAAGTTTGCACATAATAAATGTAAACAAGTTGAAAATTTTTGAAAGAAGAAAGGCACAAGCGAAAAGAGAGTTTAGCTTTAAGGAAACATTAATTTAAACAAAGGAAAAAGCAAAGCAAGAAGGGGTCCTAGGTTTAATTATAATATGGATCATTCGGTGCAATACCCAGCAATCATTCTCACACGAGGTATTAGCGCACCGTCATCATCTCCATATTCTACCCTTACCACCCCGTTAAGGTATTTAAACACGATTAGTCTCTTACTTATTGCATGCTAATACCCATCCCGACCTATCAGTCCCGAGGTATTTGGACTTCTAATCCTAAAAGGGAAGAAATGGCATAGAGGCGTATATGGAGTTTAAAAGGATAAAATACTAAGGCGTCAATCGAAATAAATAACAAATAAGTGGGGCGCAAATCAAACACTCAAAGGCTCATACAAACCCCGTGGATCACACAACAATTAATTTAGCATGAATTGCACATATTGGTTTGGTCTTTAAAGTTAAGAAATTAAGAGGCAGACAAATCCGTTTAACTCATAAAGTTGGATAAAAGTCTGCATCGAGCCCCTCGGGTCTGATTTGTTAGTTATTGAGGTCTTAATGCAGATGAGTTTAAAAGAAAGTAAAGATTGCAGTAAATTTGTAAATGGATTTTAAATCAGCAGGGTGTTGTAGTAGGAAAAATGCAGAAGACATATGAAAGATTTTTGAGAGGCAAGAACGTCTTACGAGAAGAGTGAGTTACAAGACTATTTTAAAAGACAATTTCAGGGACTGAGTAAAATATTTAGGCAGAATGTTTAAAAGAACTGTTTAGAAAAGATGCAGATTTGAAGAGTTTACAAAGCATACTGGTTTACAAGGATTTTGTTGAAAGTGTTACATTAGGACATTAAGGGCCAGTTTAAGGGATTGTTATTGCTTTAGACGAATCAGACAAGTTGAGACAGAATCCTATAGGCATGACGTCTATATTGGATTTTAAAGCCTGTTAAAGAGTTGGTAAATAGATGAACGTTTAGTCACCCTACAATTTGCCTAATGCATATGCATTTCCTATGGATATGGTTTCTATATGCAATTGATTAGGCGAATGTTAAAGTACTATTGGTAGGATCTCTAATTATTTGTGACATGACTAAACATTAAACCCTATGGGCATGTTATCTAGGTGACTTGGAAGTATTAAACCTATAGGCATGGTAGCTAGATATTTTAAGCATTAGAACATTCTATAGGCATGATTTTTAGATAATTGAAAGCATAAAAGACCTATAGGCAGGATTTCTACCCTTTGACTTATGCAGGCAAAATAAACTCATCCCACACCCTTTACTAATATTTTCCCCGAGTTTTATTACATAGTTATTATAAAACATGGAAATAAAAATACTGAAATAAGTACATCAAAACGAAAGTCAGACCCGAGGAGGCTCATTGCAACCTTCAACATCCAACACATGTGTTTCACCAAATCTGGATTCCAGATTCCAAGGCCTTCTCTTAGAGTGTTTCAAAGTTCCAAGGGTTTTCAAGAACCCAAGCAATGCATACACTCTAAAGATTGAGAGTTGTAACAGAGTAGTGCAATGTGTGGAATTACCAGCCCTTAGGCATCCAAGTTCAGAGGGAACTCTAGGGTCCTTAAGCATGGCTTACCATATGGGGGAAGAACTTAAGAGCTAGGAGTAGGTGCAAAGTGAGAGAGAAACCTTAGCATGAGGTGGTCGCACCCAGTCATGGCATAGACTGGCACACCCCTAACCTCCCATTTAGATTCAGACAAATAAGAGCAGACTCTTAAAAAGTCAAACTCAGGCCTGAAATGATGATCAGGACATCAACAGACCCAAGTTAGAGCTCAGCACATTGGGGAAAAAGGAATGGGAAATCAATTGAATGAGACTCAAAAGAGTCTAGTCCTGAATCACATACAGCAATTCATAATGATGTTATGACCCCAGACAAACTCACATGCTAGGGGAACAGGGGATAGGGATTAACATGCTTTAAAGTAATTAAATAGTGTAGGAAAACATAAATAAACACACAAAGAAAGGGGTAGAAGCAGAGAAATTGAATAAGGATGCTTATAGAGCATAGAAGGGCATACTAGTTATAATTCTAGTGTAGCAGACTAACAACAGTAAACAAACAGCCAGAAATAAACAGGCACAAACTCAGGAAACTCCAAATGTATAAGAGAAGGCAGTGTAGAATGCTCAGTAGAATGTAGAGAAGAGAAGCTTTGAGTCTGTGTGTGTTTTTGAACTCAGTTGTTTGTGTGTTTTAAATAAAAGGAGTGAGGTATTTATAGTTGAAAACAGACAGGTAAACAAGGCAAGAAATAGTTCAATATCAATCATAATCAATCAGGGGAAGGGAATTCCTTTAGTTAAGAAGTTCGAATTTGAATAGGAGAGGTCAGAGTTTTTATTTAAGGAAAGAAAATCAAGAACATGTTGTGTAGTAAAGGGTAAATACATAAGACAGGTTTTTGAAAATACACGGTTTAGGTAAATAAGGCAAGAATAAAATCAACCAAGACATAGTATATTAAGGAATTAAAGATTCAAACTTAATAATGAATCAAGTTAGAAAATTGGTTCAAATTAGACAAGGACAAATTCAAATAGGCTCATATTCTTTTCGATTATAATCGATGGAATCGACCATTTCGCTACATAAAGAATAATCGATTTGAACAGGCCATAAGAACGGAAATGTCACAATATTTTTTTGACACATGTAAAAGTGATGGAAAACAAAGAATATCTTATACATACCCGCCAAGTTTATCAACTTTTTGGAAAATGATAAAAAGAAGGATACCCCTATTGTCACTCCAAAAATGTCTGAAATCAATTCCCAAAATTAGGTTTATTTTGAGAGGAAAAGGTCTGACTATAAAGGATGCATAAACTTAAACATGCAGAGGCTAAAATTAAACAAACAGAGTGGTCATGCTATCAAAAATAGAAGGACATAATCAGAAGGTCTTGCAAAGCTTAGCAAGAATCAGAGAACATGAGACGAATTTAGAGATTAGGGTTTTTGAAATCAAACAGGAAACAACGCAATCGCATATAAGTGGTTTGGAAACCCCCCCAAATACTAGAGTTTCCTTCACAGATTACGTGTAAAGATGGAAGCATAAAAAGTGAGGCAAAGTAAACTCAGGAAGATCCAAAGAACATAATCATTTCATGGAAGCATGATGAAAGAAAACACAGTAAAGGAAATCACTAGAAAAACCTATGAGGAAATACAGTAAAAGAAAAATACATAGAAAACATAGTGAAAACATTTAGGAGTTACAGTAAGGCAAAATAATGTAAGAAATCACAGTAGAAAAAGTAAAAAATCAACGAAACTCTAGGTTCGAGAGAACGAACAGTTTTGAAAGCAAAAATCAGAAAAGATGTAAAAACTACTTTGAAAATCTCAGAAATAGCACGGATCTAAAGTACATCTAGAGAGAAATAAGAAAACCTCAAAAATGGCTTAGGGTTTCAAAGAAACCTTAGAAAAATGAGACAGTCTTGGAAAGGGCCGGTCCGGGTCGGAGATGAACTCGTAATGCTAGGGCACGCCAGAGATGAGCCGGAGATGGCGATAGAACCTAAATCAGAGGGATTATAAGCCAGGTTCTTCAAGGTCAAACCTTGAATCTTCGAGTAAATGGAGTATAAAGACACATCGGGGTGTGTACATGCCACCCAGGGCCTAGGATGCCATGGTTTCCAGTGACATACGATAGAGACCGATGGGAAAAGTGCTAGGGTTTTGGACAGTGTTTGAGAGAATATGAGAGGATGAGAGTTTAGAGGCGGCTATTTTGTGAGAATTGATTAGGGTTTGGGAGTTGGGCTGCGTTAAAAAAGGTAAGGGCAAACGTGGACCGTTGATTAAAACAATCAACGGCCACGATTTAAAATGGAGTTCGGGCAGGTTTGTTTAATTAGGTATGGGTAGGGTAGGAAATGAAATTGGGTCGTTTAATTAGGGGGGTGTATTGGGGTTGAAATTGGGTTACCATTGAAAGTAAAACGGGCTACAATTGAAATAGCCATTTTTTTCATTTAAAATTTATAAAAATAGTAAAAGTTGTTTAAAATCAAATTAAAAATTACTGATTTAATAAAAAATATGTAAGTATTATTTTAAAATATTGGGAATAATTTCGTGATAAAAAATGCTGTTAAATCGAGAAATAGGCAAAAATTGCAATTTCATACAATTTTAGTTTAAAAATATCAAATGGACTTGTACAATTATGTAATAATCATGTAAATTATAGTTTTATGTAAATGTGAGATTAAAATAAGTTTTTCACCAAAATGACAAGTTTTTGGGAATAATTATTGGATTTTTTAGTGCAAAATACGCTATAAATTGGTTGTAAAAATCTTTAAAAATTAGAAAAAATACCAATACCTTTGGGGATGCTTATGTATGTATATACATGCTATTTTGAAATTATTTTGAGTATAAAAATACATAAGGAAAAATTGGGTATCAATACCCATTTGAACAAAAACATGTCTTATATTGACCCAAAGCCTTCATAATGACTCCTTAGAAGCCCTATATGATTTTGGGTTGAGGGAAGCCTACATTAGTGGATACTTACATAAGCGGAAAGCACATGGTACTTAGAGCTGGACTTAGGACCTTTTCTTTGTGAGAGATGAGAGAGAAGTCCATTCACCTTGATTTGTGCGCAAATACTCTAAAAGGCGAGGTTCACTTAGGGAAAGTCAAGGATGTGTGAGTTTGGGTTCCACAATGACCAAAGAAATTGAGAAAAGTTCCTTGATGAGATCTGCCAACTCTTGATGCTCTTGTTTCATACTTGATCTACAAGTTTTCAAAGTTTAAATGTGTTAATGGTGCATTCGCATTGAGGGCAATTGTTAGTCCTAATTGATGCTTGTTGAGGTCACTATAGGATAAAGAGGAATTACTTGGGTGTTTTCAATTGAGGGGTAGGTCTCATTTTATTTGCTTGAGGATAAGCAAAGGTTTAAGTTTGGGGGAGTTGATAACTGTAATTTCTACATGCTTTATACCCATTCTTACCTAAGCTTTGTACATTAATTGCCATAAATTAGTCCAAAATGCTTACAAATTGCGCTTAATTGTAGGTTTGAGCGACTAGATGACAAATATCAAAGATCAGCTCAAAAAGGAGTGAAATCTGCCAAGTGTCAAAAGACAATTGAAGTGGGGAACAAAATAACCTGTGCGGTCTGCACTGATATGTAATGCGGCCGCACAGTAGAGTTCAGAGGTTGTATGATTTCAAGGCCTATCTGCACGGTCCGCACTGCTTTGTCACGCGTCCTCGCAGGAGAGTTCAGACTTCAGAGACCTTGCATTTTCCATGTCAAGTTGCACGGTCCGCACACCTTTCCACGCGGTCTACGCCTAAGAGTGTCAAAGACTCAGTCATTCAAGGCCAAAAGCCCACGCAGCCGCACATCTAATCAGCGTGGTCTGTGTAGATCAAGTTCAGAGAGGGTGGATTTGGACCAAAACACCTACACGACCGCACTCCACTTATACGCGGTCTGCACTCATCACCCTACGCGGCCGCGCATCACAGTGGTGTCAAAAGCAAGATATGAAGACCCAAACCCCTACGCGGCCGTGTGTTATTTGTGCGCGGTCTGCGCCAGGCCCTCGGGGGTATTTCTGTTTGATTTTTCATATGTAGTACAAATAGAATATTTTTCTTTTTTAGGTTAAGCTTTGTTTTATTAAATAGCAGCTGAACTCGAGACTTCATAGTTTTAGCCTATTTTGGGAAATTTCTTCTACTGTTAACGTGAAATTGAGTAGATTAACACTGTAGTTAATTATTATGTCAATTTCATCTACAATATCTTGCTAGTTGAACCCATTAGCTAGGGTCTGGCTCAACCCTAGTGTGGGTAATTAATGGGTGTAATTGTTTAGTGCACGAATGATGTTGGGTATTTATTATTTGGGTTAATCTTATATTTTCATTAAGATTGGTGGTTGGAAACACTAAGTCTAGCTTAGTGGGTTTTGACTCTTCTTGAGAAAGAGAGTCTATGACCCCAATATTAATTCCAACAAGGAATTGGGATGGACCCATGAGAATGGTAGCCCCAATTAACGGGTTAAACCTCGAGAGAGTGATTACCCAACTTGAACCATAAGTTTCTTGGGAAAATTGGCCTACCCAATTGGTCTCAAGAAAGTCAATCAGGCAATATCACTCTCTCTACAAAGAGGTGTAAGAGTGGGTGCAAAAGTGCAACAGTTATAGCATAAGTCCCATATTCATCATTCTTGCATTAGGAATCTCTACCCGTTAGTTGACCACCTAGGTACATGCCATGACCCTTGCGCTTTTCTCTATATTGCATACAACTTAGAATCAATATCTTAGCATAACTTAGCTTTAAACTTGTAGTTGATAAATTGTAGTTGATAATTAAAAGAAAACCAAAAATGTTAGAAGATCAATTAGGAGCTAAAATAAAGTCTTAGACCATACAAACACTCAACTCCAAATTGAATCTCCCTGTGGAAAAATGACCCCAATACCACTATTGAGTAAAATTATTAGCACCCACACTTCCTTATATTGAGTCCATTGTGATCAATGTGCAATGCCTTATTGTGGCTCAGCCCTTCTAGTGGCAGATCATCTTCGTGAAAAGTGATTTTGTGACTCTCCAATATTTGCCCTACCATGTTTGCCATTTCACCTCCAGTTATGTTGATGGGAACGTATGCCTCGCTTAGCACTTTCAATAAGGCATTCTTATGTGCGTCAGAGCTTTGTAGCAGAGCTAAGATGGAGATCTGGGCTGGCGTCTTGTTCAGTTGTTCGATGAATGAATACTATTTGGCTTGTATCTTCCTCCAAAGGTCATTAGGCCCAGTTTTAGTGACAATTGGTCGTCCAGAGGCTTGCTTATTGGATCAGCTAGATGTTATGGGGTATAAACCCTGCCGGTTCTGGTCATACCATGTGCTACAATTGCTTCTCCCGTTTTGGCTTTCCCCTTCCTTCTTGCCTCGTTGGTGTAATCCCAAGGAATATCTTTCGTATGGAATGGTGCTATGGCCGATATTGCCACAGGAATGGGTACCCTTGCTTTGGAAAGTAATATAACAACTTCAAATGGTACAGGTGCTTTTGGGGATCCAAGCTCGACCTTAATTGGTCCTGGAGCCTTTGCAGAAGAAGGTGCTTCGAACTCAAGTGATATGGACATGTTCACTTCAGCATCCCCAAAAGGTTGGATCTGGATGACAATTGAATAAAGTGTGACTGTTGGTTTCTTTGGCTCGTCACCTTCAGCAATCAATCTGATCGATCCTTTGGGGTCCCAATCATCTTCTACCTCTATCATGTGAATTCCCCCGCCCTTGTGTTCAGGCAAAGGGTTGTTGCGGACGTTTGGAGCAGGATCCATTGCTACAATAACCTTGTTGTCAATCAAAGTTTGGATCTTATCCTTCAGAGAGCGGCACTCATCAATGGTATGCCCCTTCATGTCAAAATGGTATGCATAGTTTTTTTTTGGGTTGACCCATTGGGAGGGATTTTTGGGGTTTATAGAAGGGATGGGAGTGACATAACCAGCGACTTTGAGCCTTTCATACAGCTGGTTTGGTTCTTCAATGGCAGTGTATTGTTTGGGAGGTTTGCGGTCGAAATTTGGTCGAGGTCTAGGGAAGTTTTGGCGAATGGGAGGTGATCGATAGTGAGATGGCTTATCATTATAGGCTTGGTAAACAGGTGAGGGTTGAGAGTTTCTGGGTGAAGTGGGTTGATATGTGGGAGGTGGAGACGATTGGTAAGTGGGTGGTGGAGCTTGGTAAGAAGGCAAGGGTGCTTGGTAATTTGGGATAGGCTGATATGTGAGTAGAGGTAATGGGTAGGTTTGGTATTTGATTGGGAAATTTGTTCTCTGTGCAACCATCACGGCATTCACACCCCTTTTCTTGGACGTGCCTCCAGACTGTAGAGCCTTGTAGGTAGCTTGTAATGCCTCAAAGTTTGTTACCATTCCAGTTTTAATACCTTCCTCGATCCTTTCTGTTAGCTTGATGATTTCGAAAAATTTCTGGCCCTCAATCAGCATCAACCTCACATAATATTGTGGGTCTTGAGCTCGAAAAAAAACCTGTTCATCTGTTCTTCTTCTAAAGCTGGCCTGACCTTAGCAGCCTTTGATCTCCAATGAGTAGAATACTCACGGAATGTTTTTGTTGGCTTCTTCGTTAAGTTCTAGATGTAGAATACATCTGGCACATTCTCCGTGTTAAATCTGAGACTTTCCATGAAATGGGACGCCATACCTACCCAATTCGTCCACTTCTTGGGGTATTGGATAATGTGCCAAGATAGAGAATCCCCTTTCAGACTTCTCATAAAGAGCTTCATGCGACTCTTTCCATTATTTCCGACCCCGACCAGCTTGTCACAGTATGTCCTCAAATGGACTCTAGGATCCACTATGCCATCAAACATTTCAAACTTGGGAGATTTTTACGCCTTAGGAAGTTCGAAAACTGACTGAATGCAAAGGTCTTCATAATTTAGTCCCCAGATACCCTTGTTTCCTTCAATACCCTGGACTCGGCTAGTCGCTTCTTGAGTTACGTCGCCAGGTTCATGATAAGAGAGTCTTTGTCATCAGACTTAGGTGTGCTTGAAATAGGTTGAGTATAGTGGGGCATGGTCTCCACGTAGAGGGGTGTTGTGGAGATGATCATTTATGGAGTTTAGTGGTTTAGGGATGAGCAATGGGTGTTGTTTGAAGTGGGGCATGTGTTTCAGTGTTGAGCGTGAGTGGGTTATTTTTGTGGCTTCGGAATGTTCTGTGGATGTGCGGAATTTTGAGTGTTGGGGAAGTTGACAATTGGAGTAATGAGGGAAAACGACAAGTTTGCCAAGTTCCGAACTTGGTCCGGTTCTTCCTGAAACTTCAATAACTTATGTTCGCTGGGAGGGATTCTCCTTGGAAACCTGAATACCCTGAGGAGCCTCTACCCTTTCGGCTGCGTTCTCCTTTATGAAATTGTTCAAATCTTCCATTTTTCCCTTGTTCTTCTTTCTGGTAGGACTCGGAGGTGGAGGAGGTGGAGGGCCCTTGGATCTTGTAGAGTATGATGATGATGACAGAGTGCACGAACTAACCTTTGAAGGAGTGGAATAAAACAAAAGGTAACAAGTTAGTGAGGATCATGAGGAGAAAACATTGCAAAATTGAAACACATAGTGCATGAATATAAATCTTATCCTAATTTAGGATCCTCGTTGTGCACGAGGTAGGCCTAGCGACAAGTTGATTTGGAGAATTTATAATGCTAAATGCCTCATTTTATAGATAAAAATAAGATAAATCCCAAAACGACACTAAATAGCAGAAAGTAAAATGTCACAAATGTTGATACCCAATTTTTCCCTATGTAGTTTTGCACCCGAAATACCTTTAAAATAGTATATGTAAGCACGCCTGGAAATTTTGGTATTTTTTTTTAATTTTTAAGATTTTAAAAAATCAATTTACTGCTTATTTTGACAGTACAAAGAACAAAATTATTTCCAAATTATAATTTTAGTGAATCATGTGTTTCACTCTCATATTTGTAACAAAATATAATTTATGTAATTTTTGCACATTTTTTACAAATTTATTTGGAATTTTAATAGATAATTGCATGAAATTACAATTAACTATGTCTTATAGCAATAAAATTATTTTTATATTTTTAGATTGATATTTATATGTTGTTAATTAGTTCTATGTTTTCAATTTTTCTTTTAAAATTATTTTAGCTATTTTATAAAATAAATTGTGAGAAATTGGATATTTAAAAGTTGGCCAGATTTTATTTAAAATATAGCCCAAATTGCACACCTATTTCAGCCCAATTTTAACCCAAATCAAACGACACATATCCATTTATGTTACCCAATCCACCTCTGGTTCAATCTGATCCATTGATCAAATGAGATCGACGGCTCAGATCTCATTCCTTAAATAAATCCAAACGACCCCTCCCAATCTCTCATTCACACACTCTCTCTCTCTCTCTCTCTCTCTCTCTCTAACAAACGCACTCCCTTCTCTCTAGAACCTTCTGGTTCCTTCTTCTCCAATGAAGCTCGTCGCCTCTCCGGCTATACTCCTCCCTCATTTCTCTCGATCTCTAATCACCAGGGAACCCTCATCTCGTTGTTTTCCCTAAAGTTTGAAGCCCAGAAGTTTCCTCCATGAAAGACGGTCACTAAAGCATTGCCTGGATCTGTTGACGGCTTTTTGCCGGTGGGTTTTTGTACGGTGATGCCATGTATGGCATTACTAATGAGTTTCACGGCCAGGTTTCTCATTACCCTAATTTATTATTACAAAGCCTAATTTTTTGCCTAAATCTCTTAAACCTCTATCTTTTTCAACGATTTCTGGTTTAATCTTTGTTTTCTACACTACTTTTCACTAGATATCTTTGATTAATTCAAGTTTTCAAACGTTTTGGTCCTCTTTTTAAAACTAGGGTTTCCAACCCCTTTTTAAAATCATTAGGCTTCTGTTTCTTTGGGTATTACGTGATTATTCCTATGGTTGTGCTTGAAACCCTGTTTTTTTCTGAGTTCCATGCTTCAAGTCTCTTCTCGGGCTCTGACCCTCTACTGTTTGTATGATTCATTGCTTAGGGTTTTTAATTTCTGTGACATTTTAAGTTCAAATGCCTCTCTCTTTACTGAATATCCTATTAGTTCCGAGTACCTTTTTTGAATCCCTAATTTGTATGTGTTCTTACACTAATTTCAAATTGTTTCCTTATTTGTGAGTTGCTTTCTATGTTTGGGACTAATTCCCTTTAATTTTGGTCTTGCCCGTGATTCTTTGGTTGACTGTTCATAGTTGATTTATATTGCTCTCCATATTTTTGCACTCAAGTATATTTTGGTTATTCAGCATATATTTTCCTTGTTTAAAATATAGTGCACCTAGCTTTTATTATGTATAGCATGCCTACTGCTTTCGTTACGGTATAATCAGCCATTCGACTGATTGTTTCCTTATTTGATAGCACGTACTCCAATTCGAATCATGAGTCCCTTATTTAGTTGAATTAGGACATGTGATTGATTTAATTTGGTAACGTTTCTATAATTATATACTCCTTACCCTATTCTCTACTATTTTCGAAAACTACAAGTACTGCTCTTCCTTTCTCCCTTAACACACCAACACATCGCAATCTCTCTGAACTTTCTTTCAATAACACTCAGTGCTCCCTCTTTCTTTATTGTTTCTATACAAACTCTCTCATTCTCCTATTGAACACTCAATAGGCTGAAAGCCAAGATTGAGTAATCTTGGTTGTTATTTCTACTACTGGGGCTCTACTACATTGTTTACTTAGTTTGACCTGCTGCTTGCTTCTCTGCACACTGCTGCTCTCACTCTCTGCACACTTTTCTCTCCTTTGTGCACTATTTCTCATTGCAATTATTTCTATTATCTGCAAGTGGTATGTCACCTTTTTAAGTTACAGCTTCCAAAACAACATGCTTCTATTAGTTCTACACTTCCTCATATTTTCTTGTGTGCTTTTACATATGTTTCTGCTGTTCTCATTGCCAATAACATGTACTTATTAGTTTTCCTAGCTTGACTTAGCATGTTCACCACCCATTCCCTATCTCAATGTATGTTTTTTCATTTCTATGCACTACTAGCATGTATTCAGGCCTGCTTGATTAATTAACAATCCTGAAGCCTCTTGCTAAGGATAATTATGTTTGGAGTTTGGTGCAGTAAGATCTGGACTCCTTGTCCGCATCCATGTTTGATTGCTTTTCTTTGATGTATTGTGCATGTGAATGGTTTCATTGCTTATTTGTTCCCTTTCCCTTTGCCCCTGCTTGTGTGATTCTCTTGTTTTGAAACTGGTCAGTCCAAATGAATTTCAAAAGAATTCTTTAAACTCTTCTTACTTTCTTCCTCTCAAACTGTCTCTCAACTATTTTCAACTCTTTCAACTACGTCACAATCTCACTACTCTTAAAACTCAGGTTCTGCCCCTTAGTGTAAGCATTGCCTTGGGATCCTTGAGCACTCATTGAACTTTGATGCACAAGGATGGCACTTCCACACTTGCACTTGTCACTAATAATACATTCCGGGTGCTTGGTATCGGCCAGGGGTTCAAACGAACCCTTAGGGAACTTTGTCGCACCTAAACCTAGGTAAAGGTTGTGAAACTCGAAAGAAGTGAGGTTGGAGAATTTGGGCTCGGCTGTAGGCTCCCTATAGAATAGCTTCTTCTTTTTTATCACTCTTGTATTTTAATTATTTGGGCTGTAATAATTGGTAAAGAATAGTGGGGTATATAATGAATTTGGGAGGGTTACGCATGCTTGGTTAAGGGATGGGTAGAAAACATATTCATAAGGCTTTACTTACTTTTCTGTGCAATAGACACCATGTTTAGGACATGCACCTCACGTGTAGAACTCCTGTTCTTAAGGCTCTCATTATCAGTCTATTATTCTGTACGCTTTCATAATCACAATAAGTTAATAATCAATGTCATTACCATTGCATTTAGATACCATATTTTAGGACTTTTTGTGTGCATTAGATATCCTGCACTTAGGACTTTTGTTTGAAACTGTTGAATATTTCGCTAAATTAGTAAAACTGGTTGATAAACTCCTTTTAAAACTGGAAATTAATATGCATGTCCACCTTCTTTTACGGTTTAAATAACGCCTAGGCAAGCCTTAGGCCAGATAAATATGGATTAATTACCTTAAGTTGTGTTTAAATTATTACACCTCTGTCCGAATTCGTTTGTCTCCGAAGCCCCCCTGATTTTATACAAAAACTTTTGCCTTTTTTTTTACCGCCTGGACAAATGCTTTTAATGAATTATTTTTCTTCCCCCAAAACATAACTGGACTACTATTTTCCTAAGGAACTATCTGAGTACTGTATACTCTGTAATTTTCCAACCTATAGTTCTAAGTTAACATGTTTTATTGCTTTTCTTTACAATTCTGCATTCTTAATAAATACTAGCATATCCGTTCTGCTACTCCTCCTGTCTGAAAATTGCCTTTACCATATGTTCCACGAGTTTTTTTATTCCTGAAACTGCTACCGTCTTTTTCAAGTCCTGAACGTTTACGATTCTTTTCTGAAAATTCTCTATTTTCTATTTTTTAAACTTATGCTCCAGCTTTTAAAAATTCTCCCTTCTTTAGACTTTAAATGTGTTTGAGACGTGCTAAATATGTGTTTGTTCATGGAGGGATATTTGAGCCTTTACATGCCTTACGTGATTCCATTACATGTAGTCCTATTTTTTTTATGTCATTTAGCATTTTAACCTTTAAACTTAAGGGTTCAACCTAGGCCCTACCTTATAGGAATAGCGATCCTAAATTCCCTCTAGGATCTATAGGATGGGACGGGTAATAGCACGCAATAAGCATTCATAACTAATTCACACGCTTAAATAGCCTCTATGGGATGGGAAGGGTGGAATATGGAGATGATGACGATGATGACGATGCGACAATATCATAAAGCGATCCCTCTTTGGGAATATGTGCGGGATATTGTATCAAATGATCCATATTATAGTCAAACCTAGGACCCCCCTTACCTTTACTTTTGTCTAAGTACTTTTTCTAAAAAAAATTCCCTTTTTACTTATATTGTTCTTCTTTCAAAATTTTCCATTAGTTTTTATATTCTTTATATGCACACTTGCCTTTCTATTTCTATGCTCCTTAAAGTCACATCTAAGCAAGGCCGCGAACCACACTATTGGTTCTTGAGGGGTTCCTAAAACCTTTCCCTCGAGATAATTTCAAGCCCTTACCCGAACTATGGTTTTCTTTCTAAATCTTCTTTTCTTCTTAAAGTGTCCTAATGCACTATAATCATTAGGTGGCGACTCTTCAAACTTCATAACCCAATTCCCCAAAAGGGAATAAGAGTTGTTTTGTCCATAATGTCATAACCTGATTTCGCTCCTTTTATGAGAGGGGAAAAAGGGGGCGTCGACAGCATGGCGACTCTGCTGGGGATTTTCTTTAAGGCTTTTACCATTACTTTCTTTTGTGACCTACTTGTTTATGTTAATCGCATTTATTTCTGTTTTGATTATTCCATCGCAATTACTAACTTGACTCTTCATGTTTTCTCTTTCCTTTAACTGCTTTCTTTACCGCTTTGTTATTTCAATACTGTTTTAATTTTGAGAAACCATTGTAATCATTTATCTTATGAATGTGAAAATACATGTAACTTGTTTCATTATTGTAATTGCATTTCTCAATATCATATTCCACTCGTGCCAAAACAAATCTTATAGCAACGCTCATAATGAGTGGTTGCGCTCTTCCAATATTATAAACCCCCTAAATGTGGCAAAGGCATATTTGCGGTAAAATCAGTCGATCAACGGTGTAGTTGATGGTTCTGCGCCTTTCCCTCTTGAGTTGTCCGCTCAAGGGTACCTTGTCTAGCACTTCAAAAATAGAAACCTTACTCTATCGAACTTTTATGCATCATGGTCAACCCTAGTCGAGTCAATTATGTTGTCCGCATAATGACTCATTAAGATAGCCTAAACCTAAGTCCATCGGGTTTCCTGAAACCCAAATGGACACATTCACGTTATGTGCATTAATTTGGAGAACTAAATGTCTTTTGCTAATTATTGATTTAAGCAATCGAGTCTGGTGGGGTTAAGGGCCTAACACTTTGTTTTGCAGAAAATGAGGCACGAGGTCCCCAGATTCGGCATGGTATCTAACATCCACCCAAGGTTGCTGAGCTAGTGGGAGGATCTTCATAACAGTGATCAAACCCTCATCCGTAAGCACTTAGGGAATTTGCCTTCGCTTTTGGAAATCCAACCTAACAACAAAATCATTGAGCCTGCCACTTTGTTTTGGGATGGGGATCGATCAGTGTTCTGTTTCGGGGATTTGGAAATGACTCCTTTGATAGAAGAAATAGGGGGCCTAGCTGGCATCCTTTGGGAAACGCTGGGTTTACTCATGCCGGAGAATCGTGAAGTAGAGGTTTCCTTAAAATGATGGGACTCAAGAAAAATCCCAACCTTTCTTGCTTGAAGGACTCTTACATACCATTTGACTTCCTATACAAGAGATACGGCTACAGTAAGTCCTATCGCACCTACATAGATGAATTTGCCCTCACCTCTTTGGGGCACATACATAGAAGGGTGTTTGTATTTATGTTTTGCCTCTTGGGCATGGTAATTTTCCCTATGAAGAAGGCTAGGATCCACACCAGACTAGCCATGGTTACTAAGACTTCAATGGAACGGATCGACGGATAATCATTCAGCATAGTACCTATGATCCTCGCGGAAATTTATCGAGCCTTGGGAAAGTGTCAACAAGGGGCTCCACATTTCGAGCGTTGTAACTTACTACTTCAACTATGGCTCCTAGAACACCTTCAGAAAGGCAACTATAGATAGGAAATCATACGCAGAGATTGGGATGACCACATCGGTTTTCATCATCAAAAGCGAATGAACTTCATGCCCAATATGTTCGCTCAGCCATAGGACGCCAGTGGATGGGTAAAGTTATTCGAGAATCTGAAAGAAGAGAAAATTCAGTGGATGTTCGAGTGGTTACCAACAGGGGAGTTCATTGTCCGTTCTTGAGATGCACCGTTTCTCATACTCATTGGCCTAAGAGGAACTCATCCTTCTGTCCCCCTCCGAGTGATGAGGCAAGCCGGAAGGAAACAAATCATACCCAGGATAGAAAAAATGAGTCACTTCAAGGCTGACTTTCAAAATGACGATAGCCCGCACAGGTGTCATGCTCAGAATATATGGCATTGCAATCTCGTTCTAGGGAAGGATTCTATTGAACTAGAAAGGTATCATGTCGGGTGTGTGCCGCACTACACAGGTTGGTTAGAAGATGATAACATTGGTTTGGGTCGCCCAGGGTTCATCCATGGTCACATAATTATTGACGAGAAAATTGAAGCGCAAGTTAAATACAATCAATTGCGCAAGAGGATGAGAGAATGTGAGAAGGAACATCGGGAAATACAGGAAGCCCACGAGAAGGTGATCAACGAGTGGAAGGATATGGCTGTCAACGCCAACAACCATTAGGGTATCTGGAGCTAGGTTTGGTAGAGTTGGAAGGAAAGTTCTTGCAAAGGATCGAAGACTATCAGAATGCTGAGGGAAGAGCAGGCGGACGTTTGGCTCGAGCCTACCTACTATTAGGGATGTGCGAGTTGATGCAGCTATACGAGGGAGGCAAGAATATCGAATCTGGGGAAGGTCCTTCTGGGACCAAGTAGTTAGGAGTCTTTTCTTTTGCTTCAATGATGTAATAAGGCCAATGGCTATTAGTGATATTTTATTTAGTGTCGCTTTGGGATTCGTCTTATTTTTATCAATAAAATGAGGTATTAGCATTATCAGTTCTCCAAATTGTATTTGTCGCTAGGCCTACCTCGGGCACAACGAGGCACCCAAATTAGGAAGCGATTTATATTCCCGCACATTATTTACCAGAATCTGCACTAACTTTTTACCTTTTTCTTTTATTTTTATTCCCCTCCCCAAAGGTTAGTTCGTGCACTCTGGCACCATCAACATACTCCACAAGATCAAAGGATCCTCCACCTCCTCCTCCTCTGAGTCCTCCTAGAAACAGGAACTAGGACAAAATAGAAGATACCAATGCTAGAAAGGAAGTCGGAGAGGCTTCAGTCACCAAAGAAACTGCTGCTCATCTTGAGCAAACTTTGCTGAGGCTTCGAGAAGAGTTGGAACAAGTCCGAAACATGGCAAGTCTGTCGATCACCCTTGATACTGCTGATGCCAACAAATCACCACCGCCGCCACCAACCCAGCCTGCTTAGACCAAAGTCCGCAACACATGCAACAATGCTCCACTACTTATCCTAGAGCCCTAAAACACCACAGAGAACCAGAACGCTCCTGTCTTTGTGGATGCTGTACCACATTATGGTCAGCCAATCATCAATGTAGCCAAGTCGGATGACAAAATCTCCGTCATTCAGAATTTTGCCGCTGAAATTAAGAAGTTGACAAACCGGGTTCAGGGTTTCAAAGGTAACAAGGGTGTTGAAGGGTTGAATTACAAAGATATCTGTGTTCAACCAGATGTTGAGCTCCCAGCGGAATACAAACCTCCCAAATTCGAATTGTTCGACAGTACCGGGGATCCCAGGGTTAACTTGAGAATGTTTTTTGATAAGCTAGTAGGAGTCGGTAGGGATGAGAAGATCCGTATGAAGCTATTCATGAGGAGCTAGTAGGGTGATACCTTATTCTGGTAATTTAGCCAGGATGCGAAGAAATTGACTAGTTGGGTCTAATTTCATGGATCGATTTAGGTTCAAAACTCAGAACGCACCAGATGTGTTCTATATTCAAAATATCAAGAAGGATCCCACAGAGACCTTTCGCGAGTATGCTACTCGTTGGAGGTCGGAAGCTGATAAAGTCAGACCGGCCTTGTAGGAAGAACAAATGAACAGATTCTTTGTATGTGCTCAAGATCCACAATACTATGAAAGATAGATGCTAATTGAGGGTCAAAAGTTCTCCGATATCATCAAATTGGGAGAAAGGATTGAAGAAGGGATCAAGAATGGTATGGTCACCAACCTCGAGGCATTCCAAGACACCAACAAGGCTCTATAGTCTGGTGGCTCGTCAAAGAAAAAGGATGTGAATTTTGTAATGGCTGCGCAAAGAAACAACTCTCCCAGGAAGTATCAAACTTATCCCTCATCCCCACTCACATATCAGCCTACCCTAAATTACCAAGCACTATCACCCACTTACCAAATTCCACCACTTGCTTACCAATCACCTCCACCACCCGCATATCAACCAACTTCAACCATGTATTCCAACCCCGCACCCGTATACCAAGCATATAACCCTCAACCTTCTCACTACCCATCACCGCCTACTCCCCAAAATTTCCCTCGACCTAGACCAAACTACGACCGCAAACCTCCTAGACAATACACCGCCATAGCCGAGCCGATTGACCAATTATATGAGAAACTCAAAGCGGCTGGATACGTTACCCCTATCCCAGCCGTAACTCCAGAAAACCCTTCCCAGTGGATCAACCCAAACAAGACTTGCGCATACCATTCCGGGATGAAGGGCCATACCATTGACGAGCGTCACTCGTTAAAACATATGATTCAGAATCTGATTGACAATAAGATTATTATAGCAAAGGAGCCCGCCCCTAATGTCCGAAACAACCCTTTGCCTGACCACAAGGGTGGAGGCATCCACATGATTGAGATCGAAGATGATTGCGACCCCAAGGGGTCAATCGGTTTGATAGCTGAAGGAGATGAGCCTAAAAAGCCAACTGTTACTCTCAATCCCATTGTCGTCAAGCTTCAGCCCTCTGAGGGCGACGTAGTAAATGTATCCATGCCACTCGAGTTTGGAGTACCTTATGCAAAGATGCCAAAACCAATTGAGGTTGAGTTTGGAGTTCCAAAACCACCTACACCGTTTGAAGTTGTTGTAAGACCTATTTCAGTCTCCATGACAGACATGACCCCGTTCCAAACAAATGCTATACCTTGGGATTACACCACTGAGGCTCAAAGAAAAGGAAAGACACATACTGGAGAAGCAATTGCTGCACAAGGCATGACTAGGACAGGAAGGGTATACACCCCGGAACATTTGGCTGAGTCTAGCAAGCAAGCTTCCGGGCGAGCTATTCAAACTGGTCCCGATGACCTTTGGAGAAAGGTACATGCCAAAGAGTACTCGATCGTTGAGCAATTGAACAAGACACATGCGTATATTTATATTCTGGCCCTCCTACAAAGATTCGAGGAACATAAAAATGCCTTGATGAAGATACTAAGTGAAGCCTATGTTCCCAGCAACATAACAGGAGGCAAAATGGAAAACATGGTGGACAGATGTTGGAAAGCCGTAAGATCACCTTCCACGAAGATGAATTACCACCAGAAGGGCTTGGTCACAATAAAGCATTGCACATCACTGCGCAATGTGAGGATCCTTTTATCACCAGGATTCTAGTCGACGGGGGATCCAGCCTCAACATTTGTCCGTTGGTCACCCTCAAGACATTAGGCAAGGGATTGCACGTGATCAAGGATGGGACTATCAATGTCAAGGCTTTTGACGGATCTCAGAGGTCCACCATTGGGGAAATTAGCTTATGCCTGCAGATGGGACCCACCATTGGGGAAATGGACTGATGATTGTCTAAAGGCTATCGACAGAATCAAGGAATACTTGTCAATGCTGCCAATCTTAGTTCCACCTGAGTCAGGGAGACCTCTATTGCTTTATCTTGCAGTATTGGATGGGGAATTTGGTTGTGCTTTGGGACAACATGGCGAAATAGGGAGGATGGAGCATGCTATCTACTACCTCAGCAAGAAGTTTACCCCTTACGAGGCTCGATATTCCTTATTAGAGCGCAATTGTTGTGATGTAACCTGGGTAGCTCAAACATTGAGGCATTATTTCTGCGCTTACACCACTCTTCTCATATCCAGGATGGAACCATTGAAGTATATTTTCCAGAAGCCCATGCCTACTGGCAAGCTCACCAAGTGGCAGATTCTATTAAGTAAATTTGACATCATATATGTTACCCATAAGACGGTCAAAAGACAAGCCCTAGCAGATCACCTCGCCCAGAATCTTGTAGGAGAAGAATACAAACCCTTAAAGACGTATTTTCCTGATGAAGAGATAGTGTACATAAGAGAAGATATTGCAGAATCCTATAACGCTTGGAGGATGTTTTTAGATGGAGCTGCACTTCAAAGGAGTGGGCATAGGAGCGGTTTTGGTTTCAGAGACTGGTCAGCATTCACCGGTGTACGCCAAGCTCATATTCCCCTATACCAACAATATGGCTGAGTACGAAGCCGGCATCTTATGGCTCAAGCAGGACATGGACATGAATATTCAGGAAGTGCTAGTGATCGGAGATTTGGACCTACTCATACATCAGGTTCGAGAAGAATGGGCAACCAAGAATTCCAAGATACTCCCCTATCTACACCATGTGCAGGAGTTGAGGAAAAGATTCAGAAAGATGGAGTTCCAACATGTTCCCGGAACACAGAACGAGTTCGCCGATGCACTAGCCACTTTATCATCCATGATCCAGCATCCAGATACAAACTTTATTGATCCCATCCCGGTCAAGATTCATGACCAGCCAGCTTATTGTGCTCACGTCGAGGAAGAAGCCGACAGGAAGACTTGGTTCTAAGATATCAGGGAATATTTGAAAATAGGAGATTACCCAGAGCTTGCCAATGCTACTCAGAAATGAACACTTACGGAGATTGTCCAATAATTTCTTTCACACGGGAGGAATCTTGTATAGGAGGACCCTGATTTGGGATTATTAAGGTGTGTCGAGGCAAAAGAAGAAACCAGACTATTGGAGGAAGTGCACGCAGGGACTTGTGGACCACATATGAATGGTTTTGTTTTGGAAAAGAAGATACTTCGAGCAGGTTATTTTTGGATGACTATAGAGACGGGCTGCATCCAGTACGTCCGAAAATTCCATCGATGTCAAGTACATGCAGATATGACAAAGGTGCCTCCAAACGAGATTACTGTGACTAGCTCACCTTGGTCGTTCGCCGCTTGGGGTATGGATGTCATTGGACCAATTGAACCAGCCGCATCAAATGGGCACAGGTTGATCCTAGTGGCAATTGATTACATTACCAAATGGGTTGAAGCAGCATCATACAAGGCAGTCACCAACAAGGTAGTTGCAGATTTTGTCCAAGATCGTATGGTTTGTCGATTCGAGGTTCCGAAATCAATCATCACCAACAACGGCTCTAACCTCAACAGCGACCTGATAAAAGCAATGTGTGAAACATTCAAGATCAGACATAAGAACTCTACGGCTTACAAACCTCGGATGAATGGAGCTGTAGAAGAAGCCAATAAGAACATCAAGAAGATACTAAGGAAAATGATTGAAAAGCAAAAGCAGTGGCATGAGAAATTGTCATTCGCTTTATTGGGTTACCGCACCACGGTCCGCACATAGCACGAAGCCACTCCTTATATGATGTTTTATGGAACAGAGGCGGTCATTCCCGCTGAAGTACAAATTCCACCCTTAAGGGTCATACAAGAAGCAGAACTAGATGATGCGGAATGGGTTAAAAGTCACTACGAGCAGTTAACCCTCATTGACGGGAAGAGAATGAATAATGTCTGTCACAGTAAATTATATCAAAACAGAATGTCCAAATCCTTCAACAAGAGAGTTAGACTAAGGAAGTTCACACCAGGGCAACTGGTTTTGGAGAAAATATTTCCACATCAAGATAAAGCCAAAGGGAAATTCTCTCCCAACTGGCAGGGTCCATACATAGTTCACTGGATTCTAACTAGAGGAGCCCTAATTCTCGCAGAAATGGACGGAGAAATCAGGCCGAACCCTATCAACTCAGATGCAGTTAAAAGAGACACTACATTTGATCACATGCTTTCTTTTATGATGTAATTTGAACTATGTCTGACCTGATTCCCGTTTAAGATGGGATACGTAGGTACCCCTATGGTTTCGGTCACATTTTAATAAAATTTCCATTTTCCCTCGCTATTGGAGCTGGGGAAGAATTTTGAGGAGGACCCTCAAAATTTCAGAGTAAGTTTTCGGTTTCTTCATCAACGCCGACCCAGTAAACTGGGGAAAAATTTCGAGGAGGACCCTCGAAATTATGGATTTTCTCCGCGCTCAGTTGTTCAGCGCATTCGCCAGTAGCACCGGCCCAGTAAGCTTGGGCAAAATTTTGATGAAGACACTCAAAATTCCGAAGCAAGCAAGGTCGTCGTGTCTTGAACCACGCTGCAGTTTGTTGGTTCATCCAAAATAAATGCATTTTTATATATATATATACATACTTGAATTATATTTACTAAGTCATGCATAAACATCATTTGGATTACTGTCGTTTAGCAATGCCACCCCCATGATGCACGACGCCAAAAGCTGGAAGACACGAACTAACCTCCCCCTACAGAACTCACGATTTTTCTTTGGATGTAGGAATTCAGGTTACGGATCAAAGAACATTCGATTTTCAGGATCGAAACCCTCATATGGTCACTATCTACACTTTCCAGCAGTCTTAATCTCACAAAAATTGCCTGATAGCTAAGAAAACCTATTACTCTTCGCTCTTTTACATTCCTGCATTGCATATGGCTCCTATATGCCTTTTGAGACTAAGCTCTGTCTCCATCTACATTTTCCATAAGGCTATTTTCTGCCTTCCAAGGGCTAAGCTCTTCCTTCATATTGCATAAGGCTCTTATCTGCCTTTCGAGACTAAGCTCTGTATCCATCCCCATTTTTCATAAGGCTATTTTCTGCCTTACGAGGCTAAGCTCTGCCTCCATATTGCATAAGGCTCTTATCTGCCTTTCGAGACTAAACTCTGTCTCCACTTGCATTCTGCATAAGGCTACTCTCTGCCTTCCGAGGCTAAGCTCTGCCTCCATATTGCATAAAGCTCTTATCTACCTTTCGAGACTAAGCTCTGTCTCCATTTGCATTCTGCATAAGGCTAATCTCTACCTTCCAAGGTTAAGCTCTACCTCCATATTGCATAAGGCTCTTATTTGCCTTTCGAGACTAAGCATTGTCTCCGTCCTGCATGGTTGAAAAATCGCCGCTTTATTTTTGACTGGCTAAAACATCGCCACATGCATTTGAAATTCTCATCTAGCTGAAATATCACCATCTATTTTAATTTCTCGCTCGGGCTGAAAGATCGTCACCCTTTGCATTCATTTTGCTGAAAGATTGCCAATTTCTCATGGGCTGAAAGATCGCCAACTCGTTCAAAGGCGTCATAGTTTGAAGGCACCAACTGCATAGCCCTAGAACACCATTCCATGGCCTGCGAACCTTTACTTTTATGCTTTTCATGGCCCAGCACATCATAGTCTGAGGACATCATCTTAACCGTCCAAGAACAAACATTCATGGTCCAATGGGAACTTGCATCACGTTTAAATTATGCAATGTGTATGCGCATCACCCATTTGCTTGTGTTCCGGTTAGCTAACGGTCGTTTCAGCAGGAGCAATCCCCCACCAATTCTCCGTAGTTCAGCCAACCTACAAACCCCTTTCAAATCAAACCATCGCGTCTGAATTTCCATCGGCATATTCCGCCAATGGTTCCTGAACTACATATGGACGGATTCCTGTAAAACCAGGGATATGTAGGCAGCTCAGAAACCAGGGCGCGGTCAAAATCCTTTACAAATCGCAACCCTTGTCAAAATTGGCCATCTTATCTTTACCCGACAACTCTTTCATCCTCCTCGGGTAAAGAGGGGCAGCTGTTGATACCCAATTTTTCCCTATGTATTTTGCACCCAAAATACCTTCAAAATAGTAAATGTAAGCATATATAAGCACTCCTAAAAATTTTGGTATTTTTCTTTAATTTTTAATATTTTTAAAAATCAATTTACTACTTATTTTGACAGTACAAAGGCCAAAATTATTTCCAAATTATCATTTTTAGTGAATAGTGTGTTTCACTCTCATATTTGCAACAAAATATAATTTATATATTCTTTTCACATTTTTTACAAATTTATTTGGAATTTCAAAAGATAATTGCATGAAATTGCAATTATGGCCTACTTTTGCAATTAACTATGTCTTATAGCTATAAAATTATTTTTTATATTTTTAGATTGATATTTATATGTTTTTAATTAGTTCTATATTCTGAATTTTTCTTTTTTAAATTATTTTAGCTATTTTATAAAATAAATTGGGAGAAACTGGCTATTCAAAAGTTGGACAGATTTCATTTAAAATATAGCCTAAATTTCACCCCTATTTCAGCCCAATTTAACCCAAATCAAACGACCCATACCCATTTATTTTACCCGACCCACCTCTGGTTCAATCTGATCCATTGATCAAATGAGATCAACGACTCAGATCTCATTTCCTTAATTAAATCCAAACGACCCCTCCCAATCTCTCATTCACACAGACGGTCTCTCTCTCTCTAACAAACGCTCTCCCTTCTCTCTAGAACCTTCTGCTTCCTTCTTCTCCGATGAAGCTCGTCGCCTCTCCAGTCATACTCCTTCCTCACTTCTCTCTATCACTAGTCACCATGTAACCCTCATCTTAGTGTTTCTCTCTAAAGTTTGAAGCCCAGAAGCTTCCGCCATGAAAGATAATCGATGAAGCTTTGCCAGGGTCTGTTGCTGGCTTTTTTCCGGTGGGTTTTTGTCCGATAATGCCTTGTATGGCATTATTAACGAGTTTCATAAGGTTTTTCATTGCCTTTATTTATTTTTCCAAACCCTAATTTTTTGCCTAAATCTATTAAACCTCTGTCTTTTTAAGTGATTTTCAGTTTAATATTTGTTTTCTGCTCTACTTTTCACTCGATATCTTTGCTTAATTCAAGTTTTCAAACTTTTTGTTCCTCTTTTCAAAACTAGGGTTTTCGACCCCTTTTTAAAATCATTAGGCTTCTGTTTCTTGGGTATTATGTGATTATTCCTATTATTGTGCTTGAAACCTTGTTGTTTCTGAGTTCCATGCTTCAAGTCTCTTCTAGGGCTCTAACCCTCTACTGTTTGTGTGATTCCTTGCTTAGGGTTTTTAGTTTCTGTGACCTTTTAAGTTCGAATGCCTCTCTCTTTACTAAACATCCTATTAGTTCCGAGTACCTTTTTTGAATCCTTGATTCGTGTGTGTTCTTACACTGATTTCAAATTGTTTCCTTATTTGTGAGTTGCTATCTATGTTTGGGACTAATTCCCTCTAATTTTGGTCTTGCCCGTGATTCTTTGACTGACATTTATATTGCTTGCCATATTCGTGCACTCGAGTATATTTTAGTTATTCAACATATATTTTTCTTGTTTGAAATATGGTGTACCTAGCCTTTATTATGTACATCATGCCTACTACTTTCGTTATGGTATAATCAGTCATTCGACTGATTTTTTTTTCTTATTTTATAGTCTGTACTCCTATTCGAATCATAAGTCCCTGATTTAGTTAAATTAGGACCTTTGATTGATTTAATTTGGTACTATTTATATAATTATATACTCATTACCCTATTCTCTACTATTTTTCGAAAACTATAAGTACTGCTATTTCTTTCTCACTTAACACACCAACACATTGCAATCTCTCTGAACTCTCTTTCAATAACACTCAGTGCTCCCTCTTTCTCTATTGTTTCTATACAAACTCTCTCATTCTCCTATTGAACACTCAATCGGCTGAAAGCCAAGATTGAGTAATCTTGGCTGTTTATTTCTACTACTGGGGCTATACTGCATTGTTTACTTGGGTTTACCTGCTGCTTGCTTCTCTGCACACTGCTGCTCTCACTCTCTGCACAATCTCTGCACACTTTGTTCTCCTTTGTGCACTATTGCTATTGTTTCTATTATCTGCAACTGGTATGTCACCTCTTTAAGTTACAGCCTCCAAAACAACATGCTTCTATTAGTTCTGCACTTCCTCATGTTTTCTTGTGTGCTTTTACTTATGTTTCTGTTATTTTCATTGCCAATAGCATGTACTTATTAGTTTGCCTAGCTTGACTTAGCATGTTCACCACCCCCTTCCCTATCTCAATGTATTTTTTTTCATTCCTATGCACTACTAGCATGTATTCAGGCCTGCTTGATTATTTAACAATCCTGAAGCCTCTTGCCGAGGATAATTATGTTTGGAGTTTGGTGCAGTAAGAACTAGACTCCTTGTCTACAGCCATGTTTGATTGCTTTTCTTTGATGTGTTGTACATGTGAATGGTTTCATTGCTTATTTGTTCCCTTTCCCTTTGCCCCTGCTTGTGTGATTCTCTTGTTTTGAAACTGGTCAGACCAAATGAATTTCAAAAGAATTCTTTAAACTCTTCGTACTTTCTTCCTCTCAAACTGTCTCTCAACTATTTTCAACTCTTTCAACTACGTCACAATCTCACTACTCTTAAAACTTAGGTTTTGCCCCTTAGTGTAAGCATTGCCTTGGGAGCCTTGAGCACCCATTGAACTTTGATGCACAAGGCTGGCACTTCCACACTTGCACTTGTCACTAATGATACATTCCCGGTGCTTGGTATCGGCCAGGGGTTCAAACGAACCCTTAGGGAACTTAAACTCGAAAGAAGTATGTTTGGAGAATTTGGGTCCGGCTGTAGGCTCCCTATAGAATAGCTTCTTCTTTTTTTTTTATCATTGTTGTATTTTAATTATTTGGGCTGTAATAATTGGTAAAGAATAGTGGGGTATATAATGAATTTGGGAGGGTTACGCATGCTTGGTTAAGGGAATGGGTAGAAAACATACTCATAAGGCTTTTACTTATATGTTCAATAGACACCATGTTTAGGACATGCACCTCACATGTAGAAATCCTGTTCTTAGGTCTCTCTTTCTCAGTATGTTATTCTGTACGTTTTTATAACCACAATCAGTTAATAATTAACGTCATTACCATTGTATTTAGATACCATATTTTAGGACTTTTTGTGTACATTGGATATCCTGCACTTAGGACTTTTGTTTGCAACTATTGAATACTTTGCTAATTTGGTAAAGCTGGTTGATAAACGCCTTTTAAAACTGGAAACTAATATGCATGTCCGCCTTCCTTTACGGTTTAAATAAAGCCTAGGCAAGCCTTAGGCCGGATAAAAATGGATTAATCACCATTTGTGTCTAAATTATTCCAGCTCTGTCCGAATTCGTTTGTCTCTGAAGCCCACCTGATTTTATACAAACACTTCTGCCTTTTTTTTACCGCCTTGACAAATGCTTTTAATGAATTACTTTTCCTTCCCCAGACCATAACTGGACTACTACTTTCCTAAGGAACTATCTGAGTACTGTATACTCTCTAATTTTCCAAACTATAGTTCTAAATTAACATGTTTTATGCTTTTCTTTACACTTCTGCAGTCTTAAAAAATGCTAGCATATCCGTACTGCTACTCCTCCTGTCCGAAAACTGCTTTTACCATATGTTCCACGAGTTTTTTTATTCCTGAAACTGCTACCGTCTTTTTCAAGTCCTGAACGTTTATGATTCTTTTCTGCAAATTCTCCAGTTTCTGTTTTTAGCTTATGCTCCAGCTTTTAAAAAGTCTCCCTTCTTTAGACTTTAAATTTGTTTGAGACGTGCTAAATACGTGTTTGTTCATTGTGGGATATTTGAGCCTTTTCATGCCTTACGCGATTCCATTATACTTATTCCTATTTGTTTTTGTATGTCGCTTAGCATTTTAACCTTTAAACTTAAGGGTTCAACCTAGTTCCTACCTTATAGGAATAGCGATCCTAAATGCCCTCTAGGATCTATAGGATGGGACGGGTAATAGGACGCAATAAGCATTCGTAACTAATTCACATGCTTAAATAACCTCTATGGGATGGGAAGGGTAGAATATGGAGATGATGACGATGCGATAAAATCATAAAGCGACCCCTCTTTGGGAATATGTGCGGGATATTATATCGAATGATCCATATTATAGTCAAACCTAGGACCCCCTTACCTTTACTTTTGTCTAAGTAGTTTTTCTAAAAAAATTCCCTTTTTACTTATATTGTTCTTCTTTCAGAATTGTCCATTAGTTTTTGCACACTTGCCTGTTTATTTCTATGCCCCTTAAAGTCACATCTAAGCAAGGCCGGGAACCATACTAGTGGATCTTGAGGGGTGCCTAACACCTTCCCCTCGAGATAATTTCAAGCTCTTACCCGAACTCTGATTTTCTTTCAAAATTTTCTTTTCTTCTTAAAGTGTCCTAATGCATTATAATCATTAGGTGGCTACTCTTCAAACTTCATAACCCAATTCCCCAAAAGGAAATAAGAGTTGTTTTGTCCATAAAGTCGTAACCCAATTTCGCTCCCTTTAAGAGAGGGGAAAAAAGGGGGCGTAGACAACTAATGGTCATTGGCCTTATTATATTTTAAAAACATATAAATAAAGACTCCTAACTACTTGGTCCCGGAAGGACCTTCCCCAGACTCGGCACCTTTAGCTCCATCTAACAGCTTCACCATCTCACGAAGTCTCAACAGAATGTAAGCTCTGGTCAGATGTCCACCTACATTTCCTTCACCATTTTGATAGTCTTCAATCCTTTTGATGACGTTCCCTTCTAACTTCACTAAACCTTGCTCCATGTACCCCAGTCGCTTTTTGGCACGGACAACCATGTCTTTCCACTCTTCGATCATTATTTGGTAGGCTTCTTGTATTTCCCGGTGCTCTCTTTCACATTCCTGAATCCTCTTACGCAGCTGGTTATACTTGACTTGTGCTTCAGCCTTTTCATCGATGATCCTGTGACCTCGAACAAACCCAGGTTGACCTAACCCATCATGACCATCTTCTTACCAATCCAGATAGTATAGAGTATAGCCAGCATGTACCTGTCTGGTTCAATGGAATCCTTTCCCAAGATGATTTTTAATGCCACAAGTGTTGAGCTTGACACTTGTATGGACTATCGTCATCCTGAAAGTCTGCTCTGAAGTGACTCATCTTGTTAACCCTCGATATAACCTGCTTTCTCCCTGCCTGTCTCATAACTCAGAGAGGAACGTAAGGGTAAGTTCCCCTCAAACAGATAAGTATCAGGAACGGTGCATCCTTGGATCGCGTAATGAACTCTCCAGCAGGGAACCACTCAAACATCCACTGCACTTGGTCCTCTTTCAGATTTTCGAACAATTCTACCCACCCTTTTGCATCTTCTGGATGAGCAGACATGTTAGGCATATAGTTCATTTGCCTTGGCTGATGGAAGGGCATATGATCGTCCCAGTCTCTGCAAAGAATCTCTTGTCGATATTCACCCTTTTGGAGGTTCTCCATGAGCCAGAGTTGGAGTAAAAAGTTACAACCTTCAAAGTGTTTGACCGCTCATTGACATTTCTCCAGGCTCGATATATTTTTGCGATGATCATAGGTACTATGCTAAAGGGTTGTCCATCAATTCCTTCCATTAATGTTCTAGTAACCATGGCCAGTCTGGTATGGATCCTATCCTTCTTCATAGGAAACACTATCATCCCCAAAAAGCAAAACATAAAGACGAAGACCCTTCTGCGAATGTGCCCCAATGATGTGAGGGTGAATTCGTCCGGGTAAGTGCGGTAGTACTTGCTATGGCCGTACCTGTCATACAGATAGTCGAAAGGAATGTAAGAATACTTCAAACATGTCAAATCTGGGTTCTTCTTTAGTACCATCATTTTGAGGAAACCCCTACCCTTGCGATTTTCTGTCATAAGAAATCCTGGAGTCTCCCATGGAATACCAGCTAAACCTTATATTTCCTCTAGCAAAGGAGTCATTTCAATGTTCCCTAAATGGAATACCGCCCTATCACCATCCTAGAATAGAGTAGAAGTCTCTATGATTTTGTTGTCGAGTTGGATTGTCAATTTCCTAAATATTTGTGGACGAGAGTTCGATCACTTACATGAATAACTTCCCACCAGCTTAGCAACCTTAGGTGGATATTGGTGACTATGCCGAATTTGGGGACCTCATGCCTCATTTTTTGCAAGACAAAGATGTTAGACCCTTACCCCCACCAGACTCGACTGTTAATTATCAAAAATTAGCATGCAAAGTATTTAGTTCTCCAAATAAATGCACAGAACATGGTAGTGTCCATTTGGGTTTCAAGGAAACCCGGTGGACTTTGGACAAGGCTATCTTAAAGAGTCATTATGTGAACAACATAACTGACTCTGCTAGGTTTGACCATGATGCATGCGCAGTTAAACAGAGTAAGGTTTCTACGGGGTATTAGACTGGTACCCTTGAGCGGAAAACTCAAGAGGGAAAGCCACAAAACCGTCGACTACACCGTGATCTGCTGGTTTTACCACAAATATGCCATTGCCAAATTTAGGGGTGATAATATCGGAAGGCGCAACCACTCATTATAAGCATTGATATGGTATTTTTTTTTTGCATGGGTGGAATATGATGTTGAAGATGCAAAAATTAAGCAAGTTGTCACGTATTTGCACGTTCATAAAGTAATGATTACAACAATTGCTCATAAATACAACAGTATTGAAAAAAGCGATAAAGAAATTTAAAAAAAAGAAGAGCCAAGTTAGTTTCATTGAAGGAGAAGAGACAAAGACACTAACTAAAGACAATAATGAAGCAATAAATTCACAAATAACATAAACTGATAATAGCCTAAAAGAAATCCCCAGAGCGCCCCCTTTTTCTCGCAAAATCGAGCTTGTGACATTTGGGAGGACAACTCAAACCCTTTTGGAATTAGGTTTTTTATTTGAAGAGTCGTCAACTAATAATTAAAGTGCATTAGGACACTAAGAAGGGTTTGAGTTGGAAAACAAGAGTTTGGGTAAGGGCTAGAAATTATCTCGAGGGGAAGGTGTTAGGGACCCCTCAAGATCCACTAGTATGGTTTCTGGCTATGTTATAATTGTGGCTTCCAAATAGAAGGGCTTGCATATAATATTGCACATAAGTCAAAATCTTTTGAGGAAAAGTAAAGAGGGCAGAAATTTATTAAAAGACATAAACAATCCTAAAGAAAGCATATAATTACAAGTAAAAGGGAGGGGAGTCCTAGGTTTATGATTAATATAGACCACATCAATGCAATATCCAGTAATCACTCCTCGGAAAAGGGTCTACATGAGATATTAGCACATTGTTCATCATATCCATATCTACCCTTCCCACCCCATTAAGGTATTAAAGAGCGGAATGGTATCGTCACTTATTTTATTCTATTATCCGGCCCAATCCTATCAGTCCCTGAGGCATTGAGACTACTAATACTAAAGGGGAGGGAGTTGGGGGCTTTTCAGTAGTTTCAGAAGGTTAAAAATCTTGGCGACAAGCAATAACAAATAGCAGTTAAATGGAGAACAAATAGCAGTTAAGGCCCATACAGGCCTCCTCACTTAAAAGAGCAAATATAACATGATTTCAAATATTGGTTTGGTCTGAATTAAATAAAGGCGCAGGATAGGCTGATTCATCACATATTTATTAGATGAGGAGTCCGAATTAGCCTTTTCTAGATGTAGTTATCAAAGATTGATACAGTTAATTAATTACCTAATAGTTTGCCTAAGTGAGCCATATGGGCATGACATCTAATAGAGCTGTATTGATTTAAGGAAAACATGAGTTGTTGGATTTAAAATATCTATAGACTTTAAGATTGGTTTTATATTCAAATAGAAACTGATTCAGTTGATTTGCTCCTATAGTCCTGATCTCTAAGTGTCATTGGTTTTAAACAATTGCAATAATCCTATAGATATAATATCTAGAATAAATTGATTATTATTAAGCTAAGATTGTTTGCCTAATGGCTTGTATATGCAGAAAGAACTTATGAACATGATTTCTATATGCAAAACCTATAGGCATAATCTCTAAAATGCAGAAATGCAGGAAAACTTAAAGGCATGTTTTCTAAATGCAGAAATACAGAAAGACTTAAAGGCATATTTTCTAAATGCAGAAATGCAAAACTATAAATGACCCATAGGCAAGTTTTCTACCATTTGCATGCATTCATTCCCATCCCTTTCCACTAACCATTCCTAATAGCTATTGCAAATTATTACAGGGCCGAACAAATCAGAAAAGAAAAGTAAAATGACATCAGCAATTCCAGCTAGATCTAAACAGCCTAATTCAGACTCAATATATAACAATATGAGATAAACCTACTTTTAAGATTAGATTTCCAAAAGACTTTCTCATATTTGGAGTGTGTCAAAGTTCCCAAGATTCTCAAAGGGCTCCGGGCAGTGCTTACATCCCAAAACATTGAGAATTTAAGAATATAGTGCAGTGTGGAAATGGCAGCCCTCAGATGTCCAAGTTCAGAGGGAATCAAGGTCCCAAAGCAAAGCTCATAAGAGAGGGTCAGAACTTAAAAAAAGTCTAAGAATGAGTGTAAGTGTATGGGGAGGAAGGGAATCAGGGAGAGCCATGGCAGGTTGGTGGTTATGCCCAGCAATTGGAATGCTGGCACACCCCTGACCAGCCTGTTAGCCGAACTTAGGAGCTAGGATCCATTGTGGATCAGGTTATGGCCTGGGCAGTAATTAGGATATTTTCAAGCCAAAACCATAAGTCAAGCACATAGAAGGGAATAGAGGTAGGGATTCATAACAGAAATAGAAGCAAAAAAGGAACCTAATCAACACAAATCACTTAACATGAGCAGTAAAGTAAACAAAAGGCTGAAACTGTAAAGTAAACACATGGGGGTGAAGTAGAAAATTAAATAAAAGACATACCAGTTTTAAAGGAAAATAAGTAAGAAAACAGTAGCCTTAAGAGCCAAGTTGCAAACAGTAGTTCCTAAAGATCTCAAGCAAAGCAAAATTTAAAACAGTATTGCAAGAAAAGTATTTTTGTTTGTGTGAGTTTTAGTGTTGTTGTAAAGAGGGAAGACTAGGTCTTTGTATAGTTTTGAAAAACAGGCAATACATAGGCAAAGAATGCACAAACATGGAAATAGCAATCAATTAGTATCAATTAAGACAACTGAACTCCTTTAATTAAGGAGTCTAGTTCAAACAGCTAGTCAAGGTAGAATAAGGGAAAGGAGCCAGCTTAATTAGGCTGATTAGGGTAAAGAAATCACATAAGGAATAAACAAGGTCAAATACATAGTGGGTAATTAAAGGAAGTTGGAATAATGGTGTGTTTATAAATCACAGAGGGCATCAGTTCGAAAATCAATCAAAAGGATCCCGGATCCAATTGTGATCACAGGGAATCCAAAGTAATTAAGGAAAGGGTTATATAAGTATAGAAATAATTCAAAGTTTGGTGGAGAATTACATAAGGTCATGTATTTAAGGAAAACATCACAAGAATGTTATTTTTTACACAAAAAGACCAAATAAACAGCTAGTAGGGTAAAGGAGGTTCAATCAAAAGAAATCAGTGACGAGTCACTAGCCTGATTAAAGGGATTTCGAAATCAATCCTTGGTTGGTGAAACCTTTTTGAAAAAGGAATTTTTCTCATATATAAAGCTTACAGTTAAAACAAAGAAAGAGTCTAACAATGAAAGTTTCAGAGTCATAAGCAAACGGGATTTTGAGTTCGATTACATGCTCACAGTGAGTCTGAAAATTTAGGGTCCCAAAGTGAATCCCTGGTGCCACTTTTATCAAAGAAAATCCCCAAATCTATAGGGTTTCAGATAGAATCAGAGGTGAGAAATCAAAGTCATTGAGAGAGGCTCAGAATCCCCTTTCAAAGGCTTGTGAGGCAAACATACACAAATAAGTTCAGAAGAAAGAAAGGCTGCAAGTTTTAAACAAAGTAGGTAAAAGCATGCTAGCAGGAACATAAATATAACTCAGTAACAAAAAACCAAGAGCTCAAACTTAAACACGTATAGCAAAGAATGAGGAAAAACAAACCGAGTTAGCATGTGAGCAAAGAATAGAAAAAGACTTGCGTAATCAAAAAAGAAACAAGAGAGAAAACTTGAGTACAGTAAGACGAAGAAGAAGAACATACGAGCCAGAAAATCATTTAAAGAAATGTTTTCCAGAAACCCTAAAAATCGAATTTGAAAATTTTAAAAAAAAATTGGGAAAAAATCTTAAAATGTCAAGTAAGGACCAAGCATGGTACAGATCTAAGAAAAATAAGTAAGTATAGAACCTTAGACGAGTTAAAAACAGCAGAGAAAACCCTAGAATGAGAAGGTCTTGAGGAAAGTCGGATCATGTGTCGAAGAGACTCATATTGCTCGAATACGCTGGAAAATTGCCGGAGAGGCCATAGATCCTACATATCTGAGATAGATCTAAAGGGAGCCATTGAAATCAGCCTCCAAAACTAGAAATTATATGTAATTTTATAATTGTAAAATGCTGTTAATCGTAAGATATGCTATAATTGCAATTATATGCAATTTAGCTTTAAAAATACCAAGTAAATTTGTAAAAATATGAAAAAAATTACCTTAATTATATTTTGGTGTAAATATAAGGATGGAAATAAATTATTCACAAAAAATGATAATTTTGAGAATGATTATTGGATTTTGTACTACTAAAATAAACAATAAATTGATTTTAAAAATCTTTAAAATTAGGAAAAAATACCAAAACTCTTGGGCATGCTTATATGTGCATACACATGCTATTTTAAAAGTAGTTTGAGTATAAATATACATAGGGAAAAATTGAATATCAACAAGCCTCAGCACGACTTTTACACTATCCACGACTTGTGATGTCTTCGATGGCCTTGATTTTATCGGGGTTGATCTCGGTCCCTCGGTTTGATACCATGAAGCCTAGGAACTTGTGCAATCCAACCCAAAAATTGCATTTCTCAGGGTTGAGTTTCATGTTGTATTTTCTTAAAATGTCGAGCGATGCCTGCAAATGAGCCAAATGGTCCTCGGCACGCATGGACTTAACTAATATGTCATCAATATAAAATTTCATTAATTTACCCATTTTTTCTTTGAACATCTTATTTACTAGGTGTTGGTAAGTAGCTCTTGTATTTTTTAGCCTGAAAGGCATTACATTGTAACAATATGTTCCATACTTGGTGATAAATGAGGTCTTTTCCTGGTCTTCCGAGTTCATCTGATTTTGATTGTACCAGAATAGGCATCAAGAAAGGTAAGGATCTCATGGCTAGCTATGGCATCGATCATTCGATCAATGTTAGGCAGTGGAAAAGAGTATTTAGGGTTCGAATCCTTGTAATACACGCACATTCTAAGTTTGTTCCCTCTTCTACGGACTATGACTATATTGGCTAACCATTCAGGTATTATACCTCCCGAATTGACCCTATTTTGAGAAGTTTAGTTACCTCTTCCTTTATGAATGCATGATTCACCTGGGACTAGGTCCTTCTCTTTTGTTTCACCGGTTTGAACCTGGATTCAAGGCTTAGCCGATGTGTTGTTATCTTCGGTGGGATCACTGCCATGTCTAAATGGTACCAAGCAAAACAATCCATGTTATTGATAAGATATTGAATAAGCTTTTCCTGATTTTGAGGGTTAGCCCCGTTCCCAGGTATACCTTTCGCTCGGGTAGGTACTCGATCAATATAACCTTTTCTAACTCCTCGATAGTTAACTTGGTAGCGTCAGACTCTTCGAGAACAATAAAGGTTTGAGGAGTCAAAAAATCCTCCTCTTATTCTTCTATCTCTCGCGTTCCAAATTCGGTCAAGGCTGGTGGCTGTGATCGCTATTTGGTTTCCTATCTACCATTGATGCTCGACCTTTTCAAAGTTACTAATGTTGATGTCGGTATAACCTCATCAACTCCAAACATTTCTTTTGTGTATGCTCCTCCCCAAACACTTTTTTCACACCGCCAGATATCCGTAATTTTATCGTTTGGTAGAGAGTTGAAGGAACCGACCTCAGGTTGTGAATCCAGCTCCTTTAGAGTATGGGCATTGTATCTCATGCGCCCTCAATCCCATGGAATTTGGTATCTTAAATGGTTCCAGACACGTTAGCCGGGAGAATAATCTCCCCTTTAGTTGTTTCACTGGCCATGTTGAAGCCGTTTAAGACCCGAGCTGGGGGCATAATTTGATCTTATAGGCCGAGCTAATCCATGAACCTCGATTTGATGACATTCGTCGAGCTACCTGGATCTACTAAAACTCGCTTAACTTGAACTTTATTTAATAAGATAGAAATTACAAGAGCGTCGTTATGTGGTTGAGAGATGCCTTCTGCTTCTTCATCTTTGAATGAAAAGGAACCTTCAGGTATATAATCTTGTGTCACTTTTTCCCTGGTAATTAATACCTTCATGCACTTGAACATGGGCCCTTGTAGAATATCGACCCCGCCGACGATCATATGAATGACATGTTGAGGTTCCTCCCATCCAATTTTCTTGTTGGCGTCTCTGTCTCTGAAATAATTTTTGGCTCGATCGTTGATGAACTCTCAAAGGTGACCCTCATTGAATAGTCGACCTACCTCCTCTCTTAATTGCATGTAATCATCGGTCTTGTGACCATGCGTACCATGATATTTGCACATCAAATTTGGGTTTCTTGTAGAAGGATCAGTTTGTATGGGTTTAGGCCATCTAATGTCCTTGATCCTTCCGATTGCCGATACAATGCCTGATGTGTCGATGCTAAAGTTATATTCCAATAATCGAGGTGCATCCATGGGATCATCATGCTTATCAAAACCACTTTCGCTTAAACTGTTATGATGCTATCGAACTCTTCTTGTTCAACCCCTGGTTGAAAGCTTGAACGTCCCAATCATCGCTGACCGGTGGTAACTTCATACGCTCCATTTGAAATCGGGACACGAACTCCCTCAACATTTCGTTATCCATTTTTCTTATCTTGAAAATTTCAATTTTCTCGTTGCGACCTTTATGATCCCGGAATGTGCCTTCACAAAAGAATCTACTAACTTGGAAAATGAATCGATGGAACTTGGTGGCAAGTTGTGATACCAAATCATTGCTCCCTTTGATAGAGTTTCCCCAATTTTTTTCAACAAAATGGACTCGATCTCATCGTCTTCTAAGTCATTTCCCTTTATCCCGCATCTATACATAGTGATATGTTCACTAGGATCGGTGGTCCCATTGTATTTTGATATATCTGGAACACGAAACTTATTTGGAATGTGCTTCAAAGCCGCACTCTGAGGAAAAGGCTTCTACACGAAAGTTTTTGAATCCAAACCCTTTAAGATCGGGGGTACCCCCGATATTTGATCAACTCGGGAGTTGTATGTTTCCACCTTTTGTAATTATCTTTGATTTTCTTTTCTCCTAACTCAATTCCTTTGGCGAGCTCCTCGAGCATTATCATAATTATAGGATCAGTCCCTGATCCGCTGCCATTCGTCCTTTCCAGCACTGGCTCGGTACAACGAGTGATTTCCGGCTCGACCACACTCAGAGTTCTCTGTTGACTCTGAAGCTGAGAAATAGCGGCCTTTTGAGCCTATAACATCTCAAATATTACTTGGAGACTAACTCCCTCATCTCTAACACCCTGTGTTCCTTCGCCACCAGATCGACCTTCCCTGTGCACACTCCCCCCATGGTCCATGCCTAAGTTTGTGATCAAAGCAATGTGTGAACTGACATCCACTAGTTCGGCAACCAAAACTTTCCCAGGGTTAATTGGTGTCACCCCGACTCCTGGAGCAATTACGTTATATTTTGCCCCGTGAAATCCAAGACCACCATCACCGTGTACGGGTGTGATTTGCGAGTTTGGCATGTTTTAACCTGAGAACAAAAATTCTTAACAAGAATAAGTGTGAAAATAATGTGTGTTATCGGAATTAGTACTGAAACAATCACTATTATCCTTAGCCCCATGGTGAGTGTCAAACTGTTTACCCTAAAATCCGAGTAACAATTAGTGGTCTTAAAGATATGTGATTTAGTCCAATACCAATTGATAAACAAGGAAACAAATGTATAAATTAAATAATAAAGTAATTCAAATTAGTGTGCAAGCCAAGTCTTGACCTCGAGATATGATAATCTCAAGGTGGATCAGTGAGAGCAATAAATTATAAGGAAATTCTAATGAACAATAAGCAAGAAAATGATGAATGTATATTCTCTTGTCAACGAATAGTGTCTTACAAATGAACGTGCTCTCCTTTATATCGTCGGGGTCCTAAATAAGGAACACTTCTAATTATAATAAGGAATCTTATTGGATAGCTGTATAACTGCCAAGTAAAAATCCATTTCGAAATTTATACCGTGATCTTTGGGCTGTTGCGGGGATCTTGCTCTTTCTGCTACTAAAACATAATGGAGTTATCTTGAGGTTGGTCATATTCGACCTTGGTTTTCATCGAGCACTTCGATCCTGAAGTTCTATACTCCATCATCGGGCTCGGTCCAAGTCCATTTTGAGCTTATCTCGACGCAACTCCCCGAACCACCGAAATCAGGCATACCTTATTTCAACCGTATACAAGTAGCTTTTTCCATTTAAATGCTATTACGGTCTTAAAATATTTTGTTGAAACTCCATTTGAAAACAATTCATTTCACAATGAGCAAATTTTTGAACTTTGGTATTGGTCCTAAACTCCTCCATTACGACATATTTGTACTCTCGTCGTTCTTATTTATATGTCTTACTTTTTCACTAGTCCAACTGACAAGTCACTTTTTTTACATTTAATATGTTTTAAATTTCTATATTTTTATTTTATAGTCCCTTATTGAAATGACATGATACATTTAAGATCATAAGATTTAATATGTATTTTTAATATATTATACTATACATATATTTAATTAAAAAATTCAAACGTATTGTTTGCATTCTTAATATACGTACTCATTTTATTATTCTTAACAATTATAAATTATAATTCCTCGCTCTGTTTGCTATGGGAACATGGACGAGCAGTGGGGACACGAGAAGTATGTGGACCCTGACTGCGAATTGCATTAGGGAGGCTGCTAGAGAGGTATTGGGGGTCTCGAAAGGCTCATCTGGTGGTCGTAAAGAGGATTAGTGGTGAGTTACTAAGTTTCAAAATAAAATGGAGGCCAAGAAAGTGGCATATCTGAAGCTTCTGGAGAGCGTGGACGAGGAGGCAGAGAGGACAAATAGGGAGCGATATTATAAGATGGCTAAAAAGGAAGCGAAGCTAGCAGTTATTGCAGCCTAGGTCATTGTGTTGAATGCTTGTATGACGAACTCGGAGGTAGAGGAGGGAGAAAAAGTTGTACAGATTAGCCAAAGTGCAATAAAACAAGGCTCGTGACATGGACCAAGTGAAGTGCATCAAGGACGATGATGTCAGAGTTTTGTTGGATGAGGCACTGATTCGTCATATATAGAAGACTTATTTCCATAAACTCTTGAACAAAGAGGAAGATAGGAACACTAAGCTAGGAAACTTAGAACACTCTAAGTTTAATCGAGACTTAGGATATTGTAGGCGTATAAGAGCCTAGGAGGTTGATAGGGTTATACGTAAGATGAGTAGGGGAGAGAGACCAGCCCTAACGAGATCCCGGTGGAATTTTAGAAGAGCTTGGGTAGGGCGGTCTTGGAGTGTCTCATTGGGTTATTTAATGTCATTTTTAGGACGAATAAGATGTACGAAAATAGATTGGAATATGATGGTCCCACTGCATAAGAAAAAGGGTGATATCCAAAGTTGCAACAACTACGAGGGCATCAAGTTACTAAGCCATACTATAAAAATCTGGGAGAGGGTTGTGGAGCTGAGATTGAGGAGAATTGTGGATATTTCTGGAATTATGCCAGGATGTTGACTACAGAAGTTATTCATCTTGTTATGAGGTTGATGGAACAATATAGGGATAGGAAGAGGGATTTATATAAGGTGTTCATTCACTTAGAGAAGGTTTACGATAAAGTGCCGAGGGAGGTTCTATGGAGATGTATGGAGGCTAGAGGTGTTCATGTTGCTTGAATTAAGGCTATTAAAGACATCTATGATGGAACTAAGAATCGAGTGAGGACAGTAGAAGGGGACGCGGAACACCTTCCAATTATGATGGGGTTTCGTGAGAGGTAAGACCTTAGTCCATTTCTCTTTGCCTTGGTGATCGACGCACTGACGCGCCACATACAAGGAGAAGTGTCGTGGTGCATGTTATTTGCAGATGTCATTGTTTTGATTGACGAGACGTGATGTTATGTTAATTGGAGGTTAGAGATTAGGAGGTAGACCCTGGAGTTTAAAGGTTTCAAGTTGAGCAGGACCGAGTCAGAGTACTTGGAGTGCAAGTTCAGTGGGACGACTCAGGTTGTGGACGAAGAAGTGAGGCTTAATTCTCAAGTCATCCATAGGAGAGAGAGATTTTTAAATAACTTGGGCCAATTATACAAAGGAATGAATGTTAGATAATACGCTTAACGCTAGAAGGGGGGGTGAATAGCGTTATAATAAAAATTAGCGTAAACTTGCGGAATTTAAAAATTGCAGGAAATAAATAAGTGCGATAAGTAAATAAATTAGAACAAACGCACCGATATATCCTGGTTCACCACAACCCGTGGCTAGTCCAGTCCCCGAGAGACTCTCTCGAGATTTCCACTAACTTGTTAAGCTTACGGGTGCTCAACAAACCATTACAACTTGAGGACACAAGCGTCAACAACCTTTGCTCGGAGATACAACACTCCAAGACTTCAACCAAGGAAACACAAGTTCCTTCTTACAACACAAGGGACTAACACTTCCCTTCAAGTGTACAAAAACACTTAGCACTCAAACAAGACACTCCTTTAAGAGTAGATATGAGTAATAAGAATATGCTCAAGATCGCAACAACTTTCGACAAGAATTTGGCTCTCAAAAGCTTATGTAATGAATATAAAATGATAAGCAATAAAGTATGCAAGCTTTAGCAATTGTATGATCAGTTGTTATGTGTTGTTGTACATAAAAGACTGAATTGAAGCTGTATTTATAGTTGAAAAACTTTGTATTACCGTTGCCTAATTGCCAATTAAGAATTGCTGATTTTACTCTGTGACAAGCGATTGTCAAATTACCACAATCGATTGTTTGCCAGTTCTTCCAAAAATCAATCCCAGATTTTACGCTTAACAACCGATGATCTAAGATCAATAATCGATTACTGGCAACGTTCAAAAAATCATTTCCAGATTTTACGTAAAACAATCGATTGTCAGAAATCTACAATCGATTACTCAACAACGTTCAAAAAATCATTTCCGGTTTTAACTAAAACAATCGATTATAAGAAATCAATAATCGATTACTCAGCAACGTCCAAAAAATCCTTTCCAGATTTTAATTAAAACAATCGATTATAAGAAATCAATAATCGATTACCTGACGGTATTTGAAAATATTTTGGCAACGGTCAGTTATACAATCGATTATACTAAGTTAACAATCGATTACATATCAGTCTTGAAAAATCAATTTAGACACTGCCTCTTGACAATCGATTGTTATAGATTCACAATCGATTATTTAATAACTTTGAAAAAGTCTGGAAGACACTGCCTCAACACAATCGATTGTCATAAGTTCACAATCGATTATTTTGTGACTTTGAAAAATCTGATGGACACTGTCTCTTCACAATCGATTGTCATTAGCTTCACAATCGATTATTTTGAACTTTGAAAAACTTTGATGGACACTGCCTCATCACAATCGATTGTCATAAGGTTCACAATCGATTGTCATGCAGATTTGAAAAATCTGATGCTCACTGCCTTAACACAATCGATTGTCATAAGTTCACAATCGATTGTCATGCAGCTGACTTAAACATAATCGATTATCATAAGTACATAATCGATTATCTTAGTACAGATTTTAGAGGCATGTTTAAAAATCATTTTGACTAGAGTAAATATGCATTATTTAAAATCATTTTGCTCTAAATTAAATATGCATGATTTGTTAAAAATATTTTAACGAGAGAAGCCAAGTCTTGAGTTTAAGTTGTCGGATCAAGATCACAATTAAATACCGACTCATATAAAACTTAATCTCGATCTTTGTCTTGTGCTTGAATCTCGTTATATATCAAATTTGCGCTTGTGCTTGGACCTCGTCATGTGTCAATTTGCGCATAGTTTGTCATTCATCAAAACCTACAAATATGAACACACGTTTAGTATAATGCCTTGAGAACGTGTTTCCAACAATGAAAGGATCGACGAAGATGTTACACATTGTATTAGGCGGGATGGAGGAAATGAAGGATCGTTTCAAGTATTTTGTGTGGTAAGAATGTGCCACCTAAACTTAAAGGTAAGTTTTATAGAGCGATGGTCCGACCGACTATGTTATATTGGGTTGAGTATTTACCAGTCAAGAACTCTAATGTCTAAAAGATGAAGGTGGCTAAACTGAGGATGTTGGGATAAATGTGCGAGCATAACAGACAAGATAGAATTACAAACAATGTTATTCGGGACAAGGTGGGCGTAACCTCTATGGAGGACAAGATGCGGGAGGCCAGACGATAGTTCGGACATGTGAAGAAGAGATACACAGATACACCAGTAAGGAGGTGTGAGAGGTTGGCCCTAGAGGGCCTAAAGAGAGGTAGAGGTAGGCCGAAGTGTTGGAAATCATGTATATCTATGATGTGTGCGCTTTGGTTGTATGAGCATGATTTTCAGGTATAGGTTTTGATGAATGACAAACAATGAAGTCAAGCGTCAAACAACGATATAATATGACAAACTATCAAATGGCGAGAAGCATATTGATGACGGGATTGCATAGACAAGCCAAGTCAAGCCAAAGAGTTCAAGACCGAAGACCCAAGACGTAGGTCGTTAGGTAGAACCAATGTAAGAACAACGTTTAAGTTATCTTATCTTTTGGCTCAACATTAGGTCATCATAAATATGCATAAAATCATTTTATTAAAGTAAATCATTTTATTAAATTATATATATCATAAATATTTTTAATATACTTCAAACAAAATGATTTTAACGTTTTCATTTTTAACCAAAATGGGTTTTGAAGTAAGTTTTCAATTCTGGTATACACAGTGTATATCAATGGTATATAATCGATCCGTTGCCAAAGTTTTGAACACTGGAACAACATAATCGATTATATGTACACAATCGATTATATGCAGTCAACAATCGATTGTCTACTTTTAACAATCGATTATTTTGAGACAGTGTGCAACCGAAGTTTTTAAATATCAAAACAATCGATTGTCTTTGTCCCACAATCGATTATCAACAATCGATTGTCTCTTCACACAATCGATTATATTCTGACCGTTTCCACAGAATCCTAAATTGATTTTTGAACGTTGAAGAACAATCGATTATTCAGATTTAACAATCGATTGTTTAGCCTAAAATCAGGAATCTGTTTTTTGAACGTTGGTCAGACAATCGATTGTCACCTCCAAACAATCGATTGTTGAAGCACAGAATCAGGGATTTTATTTGTCAATTAAGCAACGGTCAGCACCACTTTTTCACCTATAAAAAGAGGTCTTTTGAGCTGATTTTAAACACACAACTCCTGCATATATTGATATACATATTGATCATTTTCAAGCATCATTTTAGAGCTTTTGTTGAGCCATTTGATAGACAACTTTGTGTTGTTCATAGAGCTTATTTTGTTTCTTTTTATCCACTCTATTGAGAGAGTATTTGTTGTAAAAGAGAGTTGTTTGAGAAGGCATATCTTCTCATTTGTCGGGTTTGCTAAGTACCCAAAGTCTTAGTGGTTGAAGTCTTGGGGTGAGGTATCCTCAAGCAAGTGAAGTCTTAAGGTGTGGTATCCTTGAGCAACTGTAACGGTTTGTTAAGCACCCGTAAGCTTGACGAAGATAGTGGAATCTCGAGAGAGTCTCTCGGGGATTGGACTAGCCACGGGTTGTGGTGAACCAGGATAAAATACGGTGTGTTCTTTCTTGATTATTTCAATTACCATATTTACTTATTCCTGCAATTTTAAATTCCGCAATATTTCAATATTCTCGTGCCTCACTATTCACCCCCCCCCCCTCTAGTGAACGGCATAAATACTAACACAAAGAAGTATTGAGGAGAGGTGATTAGGCAAGATATGACGTTGCTCCAGCTCACTATAGACATAACCATGGATAAGAAGGTGTGAAGGTTGAGAATAAAGGTAAAGTAAAGGTCGCCTAGCGTTGTCCTTGTCTATAATAGTAGCTTTAATACAGTGTTAGTGTTATTTATGTATATTCGTATTCCTTGATTTTGGTGATTACTTGTCATTGCTTTCGTTTCGGCCTTCTGATTACAATACTCAATATTAGTTTTGTATCTTTATATTTTTGCTTCGATTTTATAATTGGTGTGCTTGCGGCTATCCTTCCTTTTATCTTTCGCAAGCCGAGGGTCTTTCGAAAATAACTTATTTGCCTTCTTGAAGGTAGGGGTAAGATTTGCATACATACTACCCGTCCCAGGCCCCACCTGTGGAGTTACACTAAGTCTGTTGTTGTTGTAATTCCTCCCTCTCATTTTATTAAGATGCATGATAATAAAATGAGAGTGAGGAATCTGCTACTTCCTTAAATAGACCGAGTGATGGAGTTAAGGCCCTGTTTGTCCATAAAATATTTTCCAAATTTTTTTTCAAAAATATGTTTGTCCATGGATTTTGCAAGATTTTGAAATTTTTTCAGAAATAAGTTTTTTAAATTTTCATAATTTTTTTTCTCCACTCATAAAATTGCAATATTTTTTCCAGCGAAATTCATATCCAAACATAGTTTCAAATTACAGATATCATTTTTTCAAAAATTATAATTTTTATGTGCAAACGCCTACTAATAGCCTGTTTGGCCAAGGTTATTTTTGGCCAAAAGTGCTTTTTTTTTTTGCCGAAAGCACTTTTGGTTAAAAATTAAGGTGTTTGGCCAAGTTTCTGGAAGGAAAAAAAAATAATTTTAAGGAGAAGCAGAAAAAAATAGTTTTTTAAAGCTTGGCCAAATACTAATTGTTGCTCAGAAGTGCTTTTCAAACTAATTAGCCAAACACAAACTATTTTGTCTTTAAAAATACTTTTGAGAAAAGCACTTCTCAAAATAAGTTGGTTTTTGCATCTCGGCAAAACGGGGTAAGTGTTGCAATTAAGAAACAAAGGGGTTAGTTCGTCATTTCAGTAGGCATTGCTCCACGCGTCAGACAAGTTCTGGACAGAGCCAAGCTATTTCTCTCTCTCTATCTATATCCCTCTAAACTAGATTTGTTGTTTTTCAACGCTCCGGTAAGTCCTGACTAAACTGAAAACACTAAGCAGCAGCTTCTAATTCAGGCCGCCGCACAATTGTATAACAGAGAACTGTAAGGAATGTGTATTGAAGAAAAAAGTGTTATCAAGTGAATGATTTATTTAAAAAAGGAGAAATGGGAGCATTATGCGGCGGCGGCGGCGGCCGCCTCTCACGCGACACATTGGATCGTTTCTCCGACCGTTGTCTCCGCTTCTTCCCATGCCTTTCCGATCCCGGTAACTATTTCTTGTCGTTTTTACTGTTTTAATTCATCTATTTACATTTAGGAGTTTTAAACCTGAATTATTATTTTTTGGTTGTTTAATTGTAGCTCGGAGATCAACGTTTTGCTTGAGGATAGCGTTGGTGATGCTGCACTTGATCTACGTGGCGGTTCTATTTATCTTTGACAAAGATTTGATTCACAAAACTAAACAGCAGCCATGGTAATTGCTCTCTCTTTGCTTCTTGAGGACAAAGTATGAGTCTTTTTCCAGAATTAGCAGCTAACTTATGAAGGTTATGGATATGAGAGTAAGTACCAATAAGACAGTGCAAAAGGATTTTTTTAAGAACTAGCCGCTAATTTATGAAGGAATTGATTGATTGAGAGCAAATACCAATAATACAGTGCAAAAAAGAGTCTTTCTTTTTCCGAATTAGCAGCTAACTTATGAAGGCAGTGATTGATGTGAGAGCAACTACCAATATTACAATGCAAAAAGTTGGTCTTTGTTCACCTAATAATTTGGTCTCACGTTGCTTCATTGTTTGATTCACCTAATTCATTAGCAGCTAACTTGTGAAGGAATTGATTGCCATGTTCTTTTCTTTTAGCAAGAACCATGATACAGTCCATTGAATATATGAAATAGAAATCTTTTTGCTTACTACTTACTTTTTTAGTCTAATTTAAAAAGAATGACCCCTTTCTTTATTTGGATAATCTGACCAAAAAGAAAAAAACAAGAAATAGGTATATTCCTATTCGAATAAGTTTCCGATTCAAAAGGAAAATGATGGGGTGAGTTGAATAAAATGGCCTTGTCTTTACCATTTTAATGGGTTTTTTTTAGAGATTTCACTTTTATTTAGGTGTTTTTGGTAAAACCGCTGAGACCCTCTTCCTTGCTTTCAAGGTACACAATTATATATTTGCTGCTGTTTGCTGCTACATTGGCTCAATACTTCGTCACCTCAGGATCTTCTCCTGGGTAATTTCATGCACACTTCTATTTGCGATTTGCAATCCATTTATTAGTCTTGACAAGAGGGATTGCTCTGATGGTAAGCAATCCCCACTTCCAACCGAGAGGTTGTGAGTTCGAGTCTCCGCAAGAGCAAGGTGGGAAGTTCTTGGAGGGAATGATGCCGGGGGTCTATTTGGAAACAGCCTCTCTACCCAAGGGCAGGGGTAAGGTCTGCGTACACACTATCCTCCCCAGACCCCACTAAGTGGGATTATACTGGGTTGTTATTGTTGTTGTTATTAGTCTTTACTAGCTTCACTGCTACTTCACTGAAGGGCCGGTAAAGTTTCATTTGTATGCTCAGTTAAAATTTCTGTTGAACATGTAGCTATGTTCTTGATGCAATGAGAGTTGTCAATGAGGCCGATTTATCGCGTAATAAGGCATCAATGACCTCAAAGTAAGAGAATTTCCTTTCTGGTTCATTACATGGAAAGTACTCCTGGCATATCTTTGAAATATCCCAGTGTAAATATGTGGAGAGCTCTGCAGGATTATCTAATTTCTACTGTTTTTGCCTATTGTGATGTATAATGATCAAGCAAAGACAACCTGCTTCAAGCAAAAACGGTGACGTAGTTGTTACAATCGACAGCAACCAGTTAGGAAGGAATCTCCTAGGCCGTGGTATGATGGCTTGGACAAAGCTGGTGATGGATATGTATCCTAGTGGAACATCTCTTAGGTAAGTATAACTTGAATAACACCATGTTTATGCTTTTTTTGTTATCTCTAAAGCAGCTGCTAAAAAATCTCTAAAGCAGCTGAACTGTTTACTGTATTGCAGCCTCTACCGTAGCGCTATTTGGTTCATCTTACGTTGTAGTTCGATTTAACTAACATTGTTTTTTAACCAAGGATATGAGGTTCTATTTTTTTAACCAAGGATATGAGGTTCTATTCAATCATTTGAAATTTGCTTTTTCGGGTTATACTTCATGACACTTGTTGGACTGGGAGGATATAGGGGGCAACTTATGGTGATGACAAAGTTGTTATAACACATTATCCATTTCATAATGTGATGCTTATATAATTAAGAAGAAAACTGTTAATGGCTTTAGATATACAAGGTGTCTCAGCATCATAAGTTACCCCAGTTGGCTTACTGTATGTTCCAATGAAGTGGCTATGTGTGGTGTGCAGTAGCTTTTATATGAAGGAGAAGCTGCATCTACCCTGTATAATTTCATAAGAATGTTGTCAAATGCCTAATCTTTCATTCAATAACAAAGGACAACATTCTGAAATACCATGAAAAATTCTGCTGAGATGTGTTATTATTGGGTCATTTAAAGGTATAACTAATAGACATGTAATACAAGTGCCTGCTGTGTTAAGTTTCGCATTTCCCTTCCAAAATACTAGTATAAACTGGATGATGTGAAACTAGATGACCTTTATTAGGAATCCGGTGTAAATATCTGTCATCAGTTCTGCACATAAGTTTATGCCAAATAACCCATCCTTGCTTGTTTATCACTTCTGGAAGTAATCAGAGATGCAATGTAGATAATGAGTGCTTAGCTTGTTGAAGTCTGGAAGATGAGATGATAGCAGAAGCTTCTCTTCTGTAAATGTCTTGGTTGTCCTTGAAAACAAGTTTAGATCTTCTTGGGGTTTATGACAAACTTGAATTCTAATAGTGATTAATTCAGTTTTAGGGAAATATTTTACCTTGTGAACTTAGCCCTAGTCTTTGGTCTAGTGGTAAGAGCGCAACGTGTGATGTGTGGGTTAAGTGCATGACATGGATTTGAACCCAGACAAAAGCCTGGTAGTTAAGTGAAGAAGAGTAGAGGGGCAGACTCATTATTCACCGAGTTTCGAGTCTTGCAACATTGGTCCTTGGGGGATATCTCAGTTATAAAAAGAGAAAAAAGTTATCATGTGAACTTTAAACTAGTATTTTCTTTCCTATGTTCCCTTTTGCACCACTTTTGGATAGAAGTATGAATGTATGTTGGTTGTGCACTGTGCAGTTATATTGCAAGATTCAATTAGCAAAAGCATCAGTTTCCCGTACTAACTACTTTTTGTTCTCTTTTCCAGAAGTGTGACTTGCACTTACTGTGATGTTGTGCAGGTAGGAACTCCCCCTTTCTTTATTTTTATGTCTATGCAAAGCAAGCTTTTTGGTACTTCTGATAATACTTAATGATAAAAGGGTATTTTTGGATTAGCCAAATTAGTGACATGATTTGGAATCCAAATAGTGAGTACCTAGGTTTGGAAGGAAATGAGGCAAACTTGTGACATTAATATGGTGCTAATATATATTTTTATTGGAAATACTCATCTTATATTTCCAAGATATTCTATTATACTATTTACTCTCTTTGAAGCTCCTTATATTTCCCAGGTTATGATCTTTGCATCCTTGATATGTTATTTCTCTATGAGATTAACCAAACTACTTCTTGCCTTAGCTTTTGCAATATCTAATTTCCTCTGTTAACCCATTTCCTTGAGATGTGGCTGAGGGCAGATATATTTTTCAATTGTTTCAAACGGTTATGGCCTTTTGAATGATTTATAAGTCAGCTGTTGTACTTATCCTAATATTAGCAGTCCTACTTATCCAATATAGTTTATGGTTGCCTTAGTAATTTTGTGGAAAGTTACTGATGTTAGGAGACCAATTTCTGTAATGGGACTTAGTGACTATTTGTCCTGTTAAGTGTCTAGAACTTATAATCCCACTAGTCTACATTTGTACAGTTGTGTCAACTGATTTTGATTTTTATGCTGCTTGATTTGCAGCCTCCACGAGCTAAACATTGTCATGATTGTGACAAATGCGTTCTACAGTTTGATCATCATTGTGTTTGGCTTGGCACATGCATAGGACAGGGTAATCATTGCCGTTTTTGGTGAGCATCCACGCTACTAGGTTGATACACAACAGCGTTTATATCCTGCTCGCAGTTCAGTAAACTAACTAATCTTGCAATTAAATTGAAATTGTTTGCTTGTACAGTTGTACCTGCGAAAAAGCTATAAAAGATCATAAACTTGTACTATTTAAATTGAAAGTACAGAGTTGTTTCTGTGATGGTTCCATATGTTATTTTGCAGCAAAAATGGAAGTTTGTTTTGGAAAACATTAGGATGTAACATGATTAGGACATGTCAAATTGAAGATTTATGTCGATGTTGATGTTATTTCCAGAAATGATACTAATATAGTTATTTATGTCAACGTTAATGTCGTTACCAGAAAGTGTTACTAATATAGTTATCTTGCTAAGGTAGTGAATTTAAAGTCTCATTCAAGGTTTCTTGCTTTCATGGAGAGGCTGCAATTTTAGCTTGAATCATGGGAACATATCCCTGTCAGAAGAGTTCATCAGTTCAAGACACCTATAAGAGGATGTTGATTCATTTTAATTGTTGCAAGAATATGCTGAACTGGTTTTGTGGGTTTGGGAGATATATGTACTTTGATGTGTCTAATTCTTTATTATATGTTCTGTGTAAGTGACATGATTATGGTTCTACTCTTAACTGTTAAGACCACAATGAGAGACACTATTTAGTTGGGGACTTTTAATATTGTACTTTCTCGTAATTATATGTATTTTTCATCTATAAACATACACGAAGCATGTGAGGATGCTTGATTTTCCTGAACTTTCAACTGGTAATAGCTGCTTACATTACATGTGAGGACACATGTGCACTGTATGTTTTTTCTTTAATTTTAGGGTTTTAAGCAAATTGTCTTGGCTATAATTTATTTACTTGCCTGAATATAACAGGTGGTACATTTGCGGAGAAACAGCCTTATCCCTTTGGACTGGCACGTTATATATTCAATTCTTCAAGTCTGACATATCAAAGCCTTGGTATGTACTTTTCGTGATGCTTTATCTTTTTAGAGCTTTTCTGCTCAGCCTCTGGTTCTTGCTGTTAAACATGTTTCTCCTCTGCTCCTTTAGTAGTATCTTCCTTCCCAGAAGTAGATAAAGATGGAGCTTCTAGGGTAGCATAAGGAGAACTGGAGAAGGATAATATGCACCATTGTCCCAATCAAAAAAATAAAAAAAGAACTAGGGGGAACCCTGTGAACTTGTTAGTTATGCTACCCAAATTTATAAGAAAAGCATGTTTAAGTCATAAAATTCATTTGCTTACTGTCAATTGGTGTATATTCTTCCGAATTCAAAAGCTTTAGTTGGTTAAATGTAAACGTGCGCATATTGGAATATTTTACTTGTTTGAAATAAACTCTTCTGAGAAGTAAGAAGCTTGAAGATGGCACTATTTTGGTTGTATGAGCTTGCAAAAACCAATTTTCAAGACACAAAAGAACAATGGGAATCAGTTGTCAAAGAAGGGGCCTGGATTCTCATGAAAGCTTAAGCTAGTGGCGGCAAAATGGATAACAAAAACAGTTATCTACTAAAAAATGGGTTGGAGAATGAACTTTTTAAAAATGGGTCAAATATGGATAAGATCCATATTATCTACTTAAAAAATGGATAACCATTGGGTTTAATTTTTACATTTGCAAAGACTCGAATTGAGTTCTAAAAGTTTGGGAGACAAGAATTCTCCCAAAAGTGATCATATTCAAGAAGCCATAAATAATATCCATATAGCCATGTTTGCCTTGGTGATGGATGCTCTAACCCGACATATTCAAGGGGATATGCCTTGGTGTATGCTATTTGCTTATGACATAGTATTGATAGATGAGACAAGGGTCGGTGTGAATGAGAGGCTAGAGGTATAGAGACAGACTCTCAAGTCTAAGGGTTCCAAAATAAGCAGATCTAAGACTGAATACCTGGAGTGCAACTTTAGCGGCGAGCCGAGCGAAGTAGGCAGGGATGTGAAGATTGGATCTCTGGTCATCGCCAAGAGGGACAGTTTCAGATATCTTGGGTCGGTGATTCAGGGGAACGGAGAGATTGACAGGGATCTCACTCATCGTATAGGAGCGGGGTGGTAGAAGTGGAGGCTTGCATCAGGAGTCTTGTGTGACAAGAAAGTGCCACATAAACTCAAAGGGGAAATTTTATAGAGCTGTGGTTAGACCTGCCATGTTGTATGGGGCGGAGTGCTGGCCGGTCAAGAACTCTCATGTTCAGAGAATGAAGGTTGCGGAGATGAGGATGCTCAGGTGGATGTGCGGGCTCACCAGGTTAGATAAGATTAAGAATGAAGTTATTCGAGAGAAGGTGGGGGTGGCCCCGGTGGATGAGAAGATGCGTGAAGCGAGGCTCAGGTGGTTCGGACATGTGCGGAGAAGTCCTGATGTCCTAGTGAGGAGTTGTGAGCGACTGGTCGGCGTGAGGCGAGGCAGAGGGAGGCCTAAGAGGTATTGGGGAGAGGTGATTAGGTATGACATGGCTAGAATGCGGATTTTCGAGGACATGGCCCTTGATAGAAAAATCTGGAGGTCTAGTATCAGGACTGTAGGATAGGGACTTCTAGAATTTTACGTACTCCTTTCCCGGGGTTGGGTGAGGCTCGACAGGGCTATCCATAGATGATTTGTGCATGGGATTGTGTCCCTCTTATGGTAGTTCTTTATGGTAGTTACTGTTTGATATTATTGCATTCCGTTTTATTTATGGTCCTTATGTTTAAATAACTATTTACGCGATTTCTGCTGGAGTTGTTAATGCTCTTCTGTTTTTGTTTTTGTTTTCCCTTCCTTCCCTGAGCGGGGGATCGATTGGAAACAACCTCTCTGCCTTTTCGGGTAGAGGTAAGGCTTGTCTACATATTACCCTCCCCAAACCCACCTTGTGGGACCATACTGGCTTGTTGTTGTTAAATATGAGTCGGATCGGATATTTTTTCCGTTTTTGTAATTACCTGTTTTAACCCGTCGATATCCGACCCAACCCGCTCGTTTGCCACCCCTAGCTAAAGCTGATGTGACAAGATGGTGCAGACACGTTTATTGTTTTTGCCTCTGTTCACATGTGTTTGTTGAATGCACACACATTCCACCATAAAAAGACTAGCCTTGTCGTGAATCTTATCCAGTTTTCATCTGTAATTGAGTCTGAAGTCAAATGCTATAATGGCTTCATTGCAGGTGGTTATATGCAATTATGATCTTGCTGCTAGTTACTCTGTTTTTCTGCCTCATCTTTCTTCTCCTCCTCTTACTTTTTCACAGGTAAGATTTCTCTTTACTGGAAGATGGACTCTTTGTTTAGCATTGCCTGGCATATAATTGCGTATCTTTTGGAAGTTTGTTAAATTTTAATGTTTAAGTTCTTAAAATTATGTGTGTGAGTCCCTTTTTTTTTTTTAAAAAAAATGGTTACATGGCATTCTGGAGAAGCCTCTGTTTGGCCGGCAGGATTGATAATTCTGGGAAAAGATGTAATGATTTCTGTAAGATAGTGTATATCTCGTGTAAAGAAAAGATAGAATAGGATGCCTGGTTACCTCCTTTTAGTCTCGTGAGGGAGGTAGAAACATATTAACGCTAAGCTACTCAAACTCTAGAATTTGCGAGTAAAATTGTGGCTTGGTTAAGCCAGATTAGGTTGCTGCATTTTTGGTGCACTCATATAGCCCCTACTTGTATAGAAGATTGGGCGTCTTTTGTGGAGAATCATATTCTGATGTAAATTCTGTACTTTTTGGTATACCTCCTGTATACGGGAGTTTTCTCCCTTTTGATTAATACATTCTACCTTATAAAAAAAACGATGGGAGATATGAAGATCATCTGAACTCTGAAGCCTATCTGGTCATGTGCAATAGGACACAAGCTTCAGTAGCCATTTGGTAAATTAAAAATGAAATCTGCCACATTTTCAACTCCACTTAATTGACATGTTAAGTTTGGTCAGCCAACGTATTTTTCCCTATATTATTCCCTTAGATATTTGTTTTTCTCCTTTAGCCAAAGTGACTGACCTTATGTTTCTTGAATCAGCTACCTAATTTTAACAAATCAGACCACTTATGAGCTTGTGAGAAGACGGCGCATCCAATATCTGAGGTTGGTTATTTACTTCAAATTTCTTGTATGATTTTATTTACTGGGTAGAGGTAGGTATATCTCTGTTTTTCCTTTGGGCCAGTACTCTGAATGATACAATTGAAACATTGGATGATGTTAGTTGCAGATATGGTCAACAACTTTGAGTGATTTAATTAATATAACAAAGCAAATGGAGGCATGTATTCTCATCGGCAATTTGTTGTCTTTAAGCCTTAGTTTAAACTTGCATTGATATACAGGAACATTCCAGAAAGAGTCTATCCATTTAGTAAAGGAGCATGCAGAAATTTGTATGAGTTTTGTTTTGCCCAAAGTAGCAAATATAGGATGGAATCGCTTCCAACAGCACAAGAACTTGAAGAGAAGCTGAGGCCCTATACATGCTCGGATGTTTTATCCTGTCGCTGGTGTTGTTAATCACTTCTGTTGTATCCTATTATTTTAGTTTTCCCTAGATTGTACACTTGTGAAAAGATTGCAATAGCCATTTGTTTGTACTATCAACTTTATTACATTATTGAGATATCAAATTCAGGCATTTCTACGTGATTTCAGAATATTTGCCTATTATTGGGCTATACTGGATTTGCTTATTTCATGTTTACTTTCAAATGATGGATTGTTGTTGCTTCATTTTCGGTCAAGTGTAGAGTGCAAGGTATTTTCATCCTTTATGTGGTTCGTCCCTACTCTTTGGAAAATGTCCGTAGACTTGCAGGCTAACTCGTGCTCAAGTGTTCAAAATACAACCATGAATTAGGGATAATATATTCATTTTTGCCTATGTTGCGCTGACTCCAGATTCATAAAGAATGCTTTATCACCCCGTAACATTTCTTGAACCAGAGTTGCAATATTGTGATAAATGAGTGGAACCTAATAATTATGTTATTTGAAGGGGGCAATGAGAAGAGCTCATAGTCATTCATTCACTCGTATTATATATCATTTGTGGACAAAATCTGCATGGTCAAGGAGCGTTCAGTTGGTCTTGCACATATTGTAGTTTCCGTGGTGCTTAATCAATTACAGAATAGGAAGCAAGATACAAATTTCCAGCAAAATAAGCAAACACCAACTTTGAGCATTCATCTTTACTCTCTTTTCTGCAGGTCTTTCCTTGATCCTGTGAAGTCGACTTTACCCTTCTCTGTAAATAAGTTTCTTAACTGTTTGTACCTCCCTCCAGTCGTGAAGGACACATCTTCTTCTCTTTGTTTCAATCACTTCTATTAAAAGTTTTGTCAATCAAACAAAAAAAGAATTGACCCCTTTAATCACTAGTTGGTTATGATTGGCTGGAAAAATCCGAGGAGAATGTGTATACTTAAAAGACAAATGAAGAGTCTGATTTAAGGGAAAAACTTAAAGAGAACGACATGATTTTCAGCATCATCATGTCATAGGCGAAAGCACATGATTATTAGATATATGAGTATATATTGTGGGTTGCAAAAGGCTAGGCCAGATAATTAATGGAATAGATGTATTACCAATGCGTACATGCTATGCAAAATTGTTTTTACAAAACTAGCTATTTCTTACACCAACCTACTTGACGCCGAAGAGAAAAACTCAGAGGGAAACAGCTGAACCGAGGAGGAAAGAATTGGTTAAATAAAATTATGCTGCCATACCGGGATGATGTTCTTTGTGAATTAAGACCTGTACAGATGATTCTTAAGGAAGCAAGATCACTTTCCGCTACTCTTCCACTTTTTGATGGGAAAAATGGTTATTTTTTTCCGAGGGGGGTGAAATCCATCCTCTGTGGGTCGTAACACTGAAATAGCAGTTTCATGTCCATTCTTATACTCCTTGTCACCTGTCAAAGGTTTTAGCTCAAAGGTTCCCTTTGTAAAACCTCTAGCAACCTGGTCAATCACACCTTGCAGATATCAGCAAATACAGAATAAAAGTGCTCTTTTGTTACGACAATGAACAAAATGTTTGAGCATACCTTCAGAAGAAGCCAGACTTTGAGAGAACTACTCAAGATTGCTAGCCTTGTCCTCTTTCCTGAAGTCAAAAAGTTAGACATGTACTGATCAACCCTGAGAATAAATCTGGGCCAAGACTTGGGGTTCTCAGGGTCTGCCTTCTGATCCATTGTGGACTGATCAACACAAGAAACATAGAAAACTAGAATTAGTTTTTGGCAAATCCGTATTATGTTGAATCATGCTAAATTATATGCAAAAAGAAAATTAACAAAGAAAAAGAAGGAACAATGGAGACAAGTGGTAAAACTGGATAAACTAGTTAAAGAACTACATGATTTTGGATCGAACTTTTTGCAGCTTACAGGATAATAAGGAGAGGAAAACCCAAGAAGATAACCTTGAAAAGGTATTGCTAATTAGGTAGTTTACTTACTAGCAGCCGGCAAATTTCACGTTCAATCTTAGAGTATGCAGTCTCTAAAGCTTCCACTCTCCCCGTCCCATGACAGCATGCACATGGTTCACTGATCATGAATGTGACACTAGGTCGAACCTGTCAGGTAGAAGATGTAGTCACCCAACCATGTTTAAGATAGATAATTGAGCTAGCGTAATTATGACTTTCAATAGTTCGCTTATCAAATTCAATAGTTCGCTTCTTTGATAAAATTACAAAGAACTTTAGAGCCAAATAACATACTCTTTTCCTTGTAATCTCCATAATCCCATGCCTGGACAATTCAGACACCTTAACTGTTGATCGATCTCTCTCAACAGTCTTCTTGACCTCCTCGTAGACCAATCTCTTATTTGCTGAAGACCAAATAAAAGGAAACAAGACTTTCAAACAATTGCATAACATATGGTCATGCATGTATGCATGCTTTGTGAGCACATCAGTGCCAAATAAAGAAAATAAAGAGGACTACATCTTCATAACGTGTTGTTGACTTCAAGATATCATGAAAAATGATATGGTATGAGCTTAGTATCATATACAGTTTTGGGGGGAGCAACGTAAGCTGGGGCTGATCATGCAACTTTCAGTCTGATTATGTGCCAGTTTTAGCTGGTGAACTATGGGTGTCATGTAATACAAGTAAACAGTTACCAAGCATTCAACAAAGATATCTTCAATTTCGGATTTTACATAGAAAACAATATTATAACTTTTCACGTCTCCCTCTTTTCTTTCTTATTTTCAGTTGCAATTACGATATAATTGCAGGCGAGAAAAATAAGTCTAGGCTATCAATACCACTTAAAGGAGAGAGAGAGAGAGAGAGAGAGAGCGCTGTTTACTTACAATCATCCAACATATCTATGAAATCCACCACAATAATGCCACCAATATCTCTCAGCCTTATTTCCCTAGCAATCTGAGAATAATTTCAGTATATCCTCAATAACCACATTTATCATATGATGAATTAAACATTGGAATCTGTCTTAAGAATAAACATAACAAATAGAAAGAAAACCATAGTAACCTTATGTTGCAATACATTTCAGTAACTAGCTTGCAGCCTCGAATAAAAGGTTCATACCCAGAGACACCTTAATGAAGCTACAAATGCAGTAAGCAAACAAACATGAAGCAATATTCTCTAACAAAGATGTATCAGTTCCCAAATGAATAATATTGACTCTCCAGAGAAAGAGACATCAATAAAATTTCTTGAATTAGAATGATGAATACTAGCTTATGGCCAAAGCAAAAACGAGCATATAACATCTCATTTGTATTGGTTTATGGGTTTCTTCCTTTTTCTTTCCCTTTCTTTTCACAAGTTTCTTAAAGTTTGAATCAAATTAACGTGACTTAGATAGCACCAGTAGAAAAGCAAACAGAGGTTGCCCTGAAGTCTTTGGCCAAGCAGTAAGAGTGCAAAGTGTGATGTGTGGGTTAGGTGTACTCACGAGTTAGAATATTGTCGTAGACAAAAGCCTGGTATTCAATAGGAGAAGTGTAGAGGGCAGACCCACCGGTTTCAAACTGTGCGACACCGGTCCTTGGGGATTTCTCGGTTATCCAAAAAAAATGAAAACCAGATGTTTAGCAATAAAATTGACATGCTATGTCCTTCAATATTCCCAAACCAATAGAAGAATCAAAAACGATATTGCAAATGTTCTCTCTGTAGTTTACGTTATTAAACAAAGTTAGTTTTCCATAATAGATCATTTACAGAATTTTCTTCTGTTCTGGAACCTAATAAGTTACTAATAAGTGACAAATGACTACTTGAATCAGGCGCCTTATGTACCACAGGAAAAAAGAGAAGCAATATAGCATGCCCGAATTTATAGAAAAGAATCTTCAAAGCATATAGCTCTAACAGAAAGATTGAAGTATCTTTCCATCAAACACTATGCATCTCCTAATTTACAGAAAAGGGTCTTCTAAGCATCTCCCAATTTATTTCCCAACTACCCAAATGCATCTGGTAACTAACTTTCCCAGGTGCCGACAATCAATGCTCTAGGAATATAATAAACGGAAAAAGGTCTTATCTATCCCTCTACTATGGTAAATTGTTCAAAATTGTCCTCCGTTATACTATTGGGCCATAAAAGTATCTATCGTGTTACTATCCTAACAAATCTGCCCTTAGTTAGACGGAGGTGCCACGTGGCATCCATCTGTGCCTTTTTTACATCTGGGCACATATGAGACGACCTGCTCCATGAAACCCACCAAACCCCTAACCCGCAACCCGCCATTTATAAACCAAATAATAACCCAATCCCACAGCTCAGCAATTTATCACCCAAATATAACCCAAATAACATCTCCTTTCGCACTACAACTACACCAAAATAGAAACAACAACAACAACAACCCAGTATAATCCCACTTAGTGGGGTCTGGGGAGGGTAGTATGTACGCAGACCTTTCCCCTACCCTGGGGTAGAGAGGTTGTTTCCAAATAGACCCCCGGCATCCTTCCCTCCAAGAACTTCCCACCTTGATCTTGGGGAGACTCGAACTCACAACCTCTCGGTTGGAAGTGGGGGTTGCTTACCATCAGAGCAACCCTCTTGTATTTACACCAAAATAGAAAGAAGAAGATAATAATTACAATTGGCGTTCTACTACTCCCACCTAACATGTAAATGAGAAAGTAGCTCCATTTTTTTCTTTCTGAATTCACTCAACTTCTCTCTCTATACTACTTATTAACATATGAAATTTTGGAGAAATCAAAGATAAAGACAGAACTAAAGAAGAGACATGGGAAAACTAAACACTATTCTATTGTTTTGCTCAATTGCTATTGCTATATTGTCAATTTCAGTAGTTCATGGCAATATTGCCCAAGGACCCAAAGCAGTAGAACAATGGTTCCATAAGGTTCTCCACGCAAAATAAAAAATGACAAAACTTCAGTTCTTCTTTCACGATATAGTTAGAGACAAAAACCAACTGCAATACCAATTGTCCAGGCCAATTCTACTTCTCAATCGCCTACATCTTCTGGTATGCTCACAGCTTTGGATGATCGATTGACAGCATGACCAGAAATCAATTCAACAACTTGGAAGAACCCTAATTTTTCAACCCTAATTGTTTCTACAAAATCTAAAGTTTTTTACTGTCTTCAAACTTCCAATTTCAAAGCCTTTCTGAATCTCTGTGGCGCCGGTGTTTGGTTTCTACTTTTTTTTGTTTGACCGTCACATGAATGGTCTTTGACTGGCTGTAATCGAACTTTTCCTTGGCGCCGATGGTGTACTGCTACAGTAAGGGTTTTAAGGGGGGTTTAATTTGGGTTATAAATTGCTAGGGTTTGGGGTATTATTTGGTTTATAAAAGGCGGGTCGCGGGTTATGGGTTTGGTGGGTTTCATGGAGCGGGTCGTCTCATATGTGCCCAGATATAAAAAGGGCACGGATGGATGCCACGTGCCACCTCCATCTAACTAAGAGCAGATTTGTTAGGATAGTAAGACGGCAGGGGCTTTTATAGCCAGTATAACGGGGGACGGGACAATTTTGAACAATTTACCATAGTAGAGGAATATATCAGACTCTTTTCCGTATAATAAATAATCATAACAAGATACAGGTCAATATATCAGACTCTTTTCGTATAATAAATAATCATAACAAGATACAGGTCTACATACTTGTCTGGCAGCTGCAAGGTTAACATTGAGAATAGCTATCTCTTGTGAAGTCCCTTGACCAAGCACACAATGCCCACCATTTACATCGATGGAGACTAAAGCCTCTGTCTGTTCAATCACTAAATAACCTCCATTATCAAGGGGAACCCTGCAGATTTTACAAATTAAAGGGTTAAAGAGAAACATCATTTTAACAGGAAAATATGTTGATTCACCAAAAAAGTTAAAAAGAACTCATAAAAGAGTGTAAAGCTAAAAGAAAGTACTAGGAAAAAAACTAAGTAATTTCCACCTTTTGCTGAGAATATTGTCGATTTCTTCCTCAATCATGTATTCATCAAACAGCGGAGTTCTTTTGCCGTACAACTCAACTCTTTCACAAAGATTCGGTGCAATTTCTTGAAGATAGTTTGTAACCTGAACAGAGCCCAGTTATACACACACATAACAACAACAACAACAACAACAACTACCCAGTATAGTACCACAAAGTGGGGTCTGGGGAGGGTAATATGTAGACAAGCCTTACCCCTGCCCGAAAGGGCGGAGAGGCTGTTTCCAATCGACCATCGGCTCAGGAGAGAAAAGGAATAACAAAAACAAAAGGACATTAGTAACTGCAGCCAAAATAATATAAATAATTTTCTAAACATAAGAACCATAAATAAAATGGCATGCAATAATATCAAACAATAACTATGATAAATAACAACATTAAGGGGACACAGCCCAATATATGGGTCATCTATGGAGTGCCCCACCCAACCCCGGGAAAGGAGTACGAAAATTCTAGAAACCCCTATCCTACAACCCTGGTACTAAACCTCCAGACTTCCCTATCAAGGGTCATGTCCTCGGATATTCGCATACTAGTCATGTCCAGCCTAATCACCTCTACCCAATGCCTCTTAGGCCTCCCTCTGCCCCCTCTCTCACCGGCCACCGCCAACTGCTCACAACTCCTCACGGGGGCGTCTGGGCTTCTCCTCCGCACATGCCCGAACCACTTGAGCCTCGCTTCTCGCATAATTCTCGTCCACTGGGGCCACCCCCACCTTCTCCTGAATAACCTCATTCTTAATCCTATCTAACCTGGTGAGCCCGCACATCCACCTGAGCATCCTCATCTCCGCAACCTTCATCCACTGAATATGGGAGTTCTTCACCGGCCAGCACTCCCGCCCCATACAGCATGGCAGGTCTAACCATAGCTCTATAGAACTTCCTCTTAAGTTTCTGTGGCACTATCTTGTCACACAGGACTCCTGATGCAAGCCTCCACTTCGACCACCCCGCTCCTATACGGTGAGTGACATCCCCGTCTATCTCTCCGTCCCCCTGAATCACCGACCCAAGATATCTGAAACTGTCCCTCTTGACGATTACCTGAGATCCATTCTTCACGTCCCTGCCTACTTCGCTCGGCACGGCGCTAAACTTGCACTCCAAGTATTCAGCCTTAGACCTGCTTAGTTTGAAGCCCTTAGACTCGAGAGCTTGTCTCCATACCTCTAGCCTCTCGTTAACACCGACCCTTGTCTCGTCTATTAAGACTGTCATCAGCAAATAGCATACACCAAGGCACATCCCCTTGGATATGTCAGGTTAAAGCATCCATCACCAAGGAAAATAAGAGAGGGCTAAGCGCCGATCCTTGATGGAACCCCATAACTACCGGAAAATGATTTGAGTCGCCACTTACCGTCCTAACCCTTGTCTTAGCTCCATCGTACATGTCCTTGATTACTCTGATGTAGGCTTCCGGCACGCTCTTCGCCTCCATGCACCTCCGTAGAACCTCCCTAGGGACCTTGTCGTACGCCTTCTCCAAGTCAATAAACACCATGTGCATGTCCTTCTTCTTATCCCTGAACTGTTCCACCAATCTCCTGACAAGATAGATAGCTTCTGTAGTGAAGCGACCCGGCATGAAACCAAACTGGTTCGCAGATATAGATGTCAACTCCCTCACCCTCGCCTCGATCACACGTTCCCAGACCTTCATTGCGTTATTATTAATTTGATACACCTATAGTTGTTACAGCATTGGATATCTCCTTTGTTCTTGTACAAGGGCACCACTGTACTCCACCTCCACTCCTCCGGCATCCTTTTGGTCCTGAAGATCGTATTGAACAACCTGGCTAGCCACTCCACTCCTGACCTATCCATGCATTTCCAGAACTCCACTGGAATTTTGTCTGGCCGGGCCGCTCGACCCCTACTCATCCTACACAAAGCCCCCACAACCTCCTCCACCCTAATGCGCCTGCAGTACCCAAGGTCTCTATGACGTTCTGAATGCCCCAGTTCCTCTAGCTCCATGTTTCGATCACCCTCCTCGTTAAGTAGGTCCCGAAAATACGCCTATCACCTCTGCTTGACTCGAGACTCCCCCATCAAAACTCTGTCATCCTCGTCCTTGATGCACCTAACTTGGTCGAGATCCCGCGCCTTCCTCTCCCTTACTTTAACTAACCGGAATAACTTCTTGTCCCAGCTTTCTCCCCCAATTTCTCGTACATGCGACCAAAGTGCCTATGTTCCACGACCCGATCCTTAATCTATTAGCATCCACACACACATATATATATATATATGAACACAATAAAATTCAACAAATCCCTAACAATCGCTAGCCCAGAGGCTTCAATAAAAGGCATTGATCCAAATTTCTCAAGTATGAGAACATGATCTGAAGTTGTCCTAAACCCCACCCTAATGAAAAAGAGGAGTAAGAAAAACCAAATGATTTGAAGTCTATCTATCATAGTGCTTTGGAACGCGTTGAGCGCAAAAAAGTGATGAGGCCTCGCTTCACAGAAGCGAAAAGCACGAAGCGAAGCGCGCGCTTCTTTCATGTGAAGCGCAATTTAACACATAAATAAAAACAAATAAAATAGTCATTAGTCATAGATAAATGGCTAAGAACTCATTAAAAATAACATATTAAGCAAATGTTTCAATTCTTGAATCAAGGAGCAAATGATAGATACTAAAATTACATATTAAGCAACATCCTATTCTTCAACAGGATCTCCGAACTCTTGAACTATCATCATGTTCAAGTTACTACAATCAACAACCAAAAAAATAACAATTAATTCACTGATAAATTGCAGAAAATAGAAAAAAGAGCATAAATTGCAGAAAACAGAGCATACAGCAGCATAAAATAGAGCACTTTTAATAACAGCAGTGGTCGCTGGAGCAGCAGTGGTCTTCGCTGGAGAAGAAGTCGCATATGTTTGTTTGTTCACAGATGATTTATTTGCCAAAATTTTTTAAAAAAACCCTACCTGATGCCTTATGCTCGCCTAAGCGAGCTTTTTCTCGCTTTTTCTACAGGCTCGCTTCTCGCTTAAGCGAGAAAAGCGCACGCTTTTTGAATGTGAGTCTCCTTTTTAGCAGAAAAGCGCTAACCCTGTGCCTCGCCTCGCTTCATCGCTTAAAGCGAGAAGCGAGCACTTTTAATAACACTGATCTATCATGTATACTGTCCTCACTATCTTTATATGTCAGCATGACATTTCTTTTTTTTTTTTTGAAAAAGTGTCAGCATGACATTTCTTTCGGATATTAAATTGAATAAACTGCTATATCTGACTACAATTTGCTTTTTCTTCTAATGTCATCTTCAAACTTCAAAGTTAGAGAATGCCTTGATTTAACCAGAGAGCTAATACTGAAACAAGCTAAATGGTGCATGCCAAAATCGTCTAAAGACCTGCTACATTGTTGGAACAGAAGAGGACCATAAAAAGGCGGCAAAAAGTTGTCGAACACTATACCAGCGACTGTACTGTGGACTGTATGGAGGGAAAGAAATACTTTGAAAGGTAAAAAGGAAAATACTTGTAACTTAAAGCACAGATCATGTTTTAGCGTAAAAATGAAAGTTAATTTCCGCAGTTCTTTTCGCAAGTAGCTAATGTACTGAGATGCATACTGCAAATTGTTATACTACTCATCCATTGCAAACTCTGGGTGCTATTCTTTTATACAATATTCATTACAAAACTACGAAAAAATACTGAAACAATCTAGTTCTACTTCTTAAATAGTTTATTCATAGAGGTCTTACTAATCCAAAATAATCTCATTCACAACCAGTATTTGCAAATCCTTATTGCCAAAAACCACTCAACATAATGAAAATTATCAAAACCGCTTCCATGCTCATATATAATAAACTATCTCAAAGGAACATAAAACACCAAGCAGGACATGCAATTGCGTTTATTGGTCAAAAACCTTTTCATCCACTGCCTGATAAATGGCTAAGTTCATACCTCATGATATGTCCTTGGAGAATCAACCACCAAACTCTTCACCTGAACATCAAGTACAGCATAAGAAAGTATAACATGTATTCGTGCTAATTTAAGGAAGGCCAGCCCTAACCAGAAGTTCCATCAAAAAATAAACTGAACAATCCATGAAGGGAAGAACCAAGATTGAGCAGACCTGATCGCTAAAATAATCCTGAACTACAGATAGTGTTTGACCCATTGCCTGGTGAAGCATAACGGGAACTGCTCCATCAACACCTTCATCTGCGGCAAGAGCTGCTGACTTTGCATGCTCAATTATACTTTTCCAAGTTGAAAGCAAGCCTTCCAAGTCCTTCTGCAATTCAGTTAATGAATGACCGGCTGCAACTGTCCTTACCGTAAGACCAAATCCTTGAGGCTGCAAAGTTTTTGCAATGACTCTTAAACGTGTGCGCTCAACACCAGCGATCTTCTTTGAAATACCTATTGTGTTGCCGCGAGGAGCTAAAACCTGGGAAGAGGAGAACCAATTAGATTGGGGCTTCTAAAAGTGGACTTTCAGCTGCGAGAGACAGAATCATGAAACATGTAATACCCAGAATCTGCTCCTTAATTTTGGATAAGCAGTCAGTGTCGGGCCCTTCGTGCCCAATCCTTCTTTAACAACTTGAGCAATTATTTTAGTGCCTTTCCGGACTTTGTCCCACTTGCTTTCATCTCTTTGTGAAACTTTATTACCATTCACAGTATGCTCAAAAGTTGGATTCTGCGATTGGTACCCAATTCCACTGGATTCTTCCAGATATTTCTCTGAATGAGATTCAAGCCCATGCCCAGTTACACTACCATTACAATTTTCTACAAGGACTTCTGAAATATTACAAGTGTCACCCCTTTCATGCTCGCCAAACTCATTGTCCATGTATTCCATGGAATCGTCCTCTATATCAGCATCTTCAATCTCATCTCTGTCCACTTCTTCTAAAGTGGATTCATTTCCAGGAAAACCTTGATTCTCTTCAAGCATGTCAACCACAGTACCATTAATTATTTTTCCCCTTGAATCATGACAAAATGGGGGGAAAATAAACGGTTCTCTGTTGGGCTTTATATCCATAAAGGAGGGTCTTGAAGTGCCAATATTTACAAATGCACCACCCATGTGTGGAACTAACTTTGTAACTACTCCTAGATATACACTATCGCACTGCACATTATTTTTCACCGGTTCCAGCAACAGTTCAACCAGTTTCTCATTTTCCAAAACAGCAATTCTTTGCACAGTACATACCGAAGAATTAATCAGAATAATTGTTGTAACTGAGTCTTCCTTGGAAATTGCATCATTTTGATCAACAGGCAACAACTTCTCAGGTATTTGTTCCTGTTGATTGCTAGATGAAGGTTGAGCTAATTGTTCAAGTTGATTGCTAAATGAAGGTTGAGCTTCCTCCTCTTTATCTGACTGTTCAACTTTACAGTCGTCAGGAGCCGTCCCAGCATCAGAACTAGGAGAAGAGGTACATGCTTGAAGTAACCAGGGCTCTTCCATATAGGCATGTGTTTCATACGAGGTTCCTGATGAAGCATCTTTAGCATTTACCTCATACTTGGACCAGAAATTCTCACTAAGTGTAGACTGATTAAAGCACCTTGATTCTAAATTTTCACTGTCAAGACCCTTAACTATCTTGTCATCGCAAATGAAATCAACAGGAGCATCAGACTCTGCCAAATGATGAAGAAGTGAGGAAGATTCCCATAGCCATGGCTCCTCAACGGTCTGACCTTCGGTTGAAAAACTTTTGCCACAATCTGAAGCTGTATCAATTTCATCTTTGAAAAAACTATCCTCGTCTACAAAATCAATCAAGACCTGCTTTAGGATGGAAGAATTGCTGTTCAAGCATTTCGCAGCACCATTCCCATCTGCCAAATCACTCGAAGCATTTAATATCTAAACAAAGTAATTGCATAAATCAGAGAGATTACACACGAGTAGAACTCATCCATAAAAGAAATCATAGTATAACATAAGTAATACCACTAGCACGAGCTGGAATGAACAGATGGATAGGAATAGATCTCTCCACTATCCAGGATCCAAATATGCTTCCCAAAGGCCTCCTTGTATGACACTTAATCCACAAGTCCCTTGAAAAAACTTTTCCTTTTTGTTTAGAAGGTACCAACACAGACACATTGTGCGTAGCTTTGCATAAAGCAGCAGACGAAGTCAACATATCTCCCTTTATAGAACAGTTGCATCTCAGATTTCCTGAATGCAGTATCTGCTAAGACCCACAAGAGTATAGTCACACTAGATGATGAACAAAACTCAGTATCTGGTTCATTCTCAAAGCATTCAGAGTACCAGAATGGTGAAGGCAATTTCTGTGAGAAAAGGGTAACTATCCTTATATAGAGAGTGATCTAGCTTTCCTCATAAGGTGGTTATTTTTTTACCTGCCAACTTCAACTTGTGGAAGATAAAGTACTTTAAAATTTCAGAAAAGACGCAATGGCTTCCTGGCCACTTAAATTTGCATCAGTTTGTAAAGCCGACACATGAACTTGCATTTTTCCCATTTGAATACTCCAACTTGATGCAATGAATACTAATAAATACATTTGACCGTTGACTGTGCCTATGTGGAAGCATCGCTGCTGACATGGTTGAATTATGTGCAGATCACGCTACAAAAGCGCGTGAATAGTATTATTTTTATTAAAAAAGAAAAAAAACAAAAAAAATTTCCCTTTCCCCGTTTTCTTTTAGTTTCCCCTCATCTTCCCTACCAAACTTGCAACACCTAACTCCAAAAACCAGAAGAACACTAGGAGGAAATAATATTGGAATCTCTATTTCAACCATTCAATCCTACCCCCTTCTCTGCATTGCCGGATTTTGAGAACACCCGAAACGAAAGCTTAATTGTATAGAAATAAATACATAGATACAGATAAAGAAACAAAAGAGAAAAGGTAATCTTTTGGGAGAGAAGGGTGGATGCAGAAACAGAGGAACTTTAAAAAAGAGGACTGAAATTCAACTTTGTGAAGAAGCCATTTGAAACTCGCCAGATCTATCACTGTTGCAATCACTGAAAGCGGAGGAACTTGCGCTAATACTGGGATCGGTGAAGGTTCTTCCCAGACATGTAAAATTCGATTGAACTTCAGTCTCCATTATAGGAGCTTATATTTAAAGTCTTCATTATCGAAGCTTTTGTTTACTATTCGTGCCTAGGAGGTGAAGAGTAAAAGTAGAAAAATAGAAATTTAATAAATTAATTTTGGAAAAAAGTTAGGGCCCACAAATTGGGACCTTAAACATACAGGTGTCAACAAAATATGAACGAATGGATGATGTGGTTATATAAAATATTGAATTAAATCCATGTCAGTAGCAATTGAACAACATGCACCTGCACAAGTGTTTTTCAAGTAAAGGTGTTCAAATGGGAAACTCAAGAGTTCATGTATCGGCTTTACAAACTGATGCAAGTTTAAGTGGCCAGAAAATCATTTCACCTTCAGAAAAACATATTTACTCGTCAAGAAAAAACTCGTTAGAGAAAATATTCTCAAGAGGAGGTGCAACAGCGTGAAGAAAGTGTTTTTAGAGCTAAATAAGGGAACTTTTCGCCAGATTAATCAGGTCAATTAGGTATAAGAATATCAAGACATAACAAGGAATTTATGAAAAAGGGCTCTTGCTAATTGGCGAGGCAGAACTCTATACATTTTTAATATGAAAAAAAAAAACTGAATCAAGTGAAGTAATTATTGTCCTCTGTGACTGTTTGACTGTAAAATTTCGTTTATGAGGTAAAATTGCTCTCGTTACTTGTTATCTAATCAATCATATGCATTTTGAACTTCGTCAAGAAACGTAAGCGCGCCATGAATGGACTAATGGCTATGCTTTTCATGAGTTTGCTGTCAGGAACTAATATTTTAATGACAGAAGTGGAGCGAATTCTTCGAAATAAACGAATGCAAAAGCTTCAATTGAAGTGTCCGATCACAATTGCACTCCTACTGTCACTCCCCCTTCCGTCACACCACCCGGCGGCCAGCCCACAAAAAAATGGAGGAACCCCAGAAAAAGAAAGAATGATAAAAGAAGGAAGTGAACAATAGCATAAGCATTCATTCAGTAGCATAAACAGAGAAAAATTGAGGTACAAGCAGCTATTTTAACCGTAACCAAACACTTTATTAAGTATTGAAAGCTGATAGAGGAGAAGTGGTTAAGAAATGAATATAGGAAACAGCAAATAGATAGAGAGAAATATAACCTGGATAAAGCTAAGCTACAGTTCAGCAATAAAGAAGGAGAGAAACATATGTAAAGTCCCCTGTGCTGTTTATCTAGTACTTCGGACAGCACGGAGAACGGCTAACTCTGCTTGTTCAAAGATAAGGAGCGACTAGCGGGTCCTTCCCATTTCCCTTGGGTTTTTTCAATTTCTTTTCCATTTTTCTTTTTCTACGTAAATAAAGAAAATAAAATACAATAAAAGGATAAATTCCCAAGAAGAACAGCCTAGTCTGTAATTACCTTATCTCTAGTTTTTCTTTTCTCTCGTTTTTTTTTTTTTTTTTGAGGAATTAGAAATGACCAACTTATTTTTTGAGTTTGACTTTGACCCTCGTGGTCAGTCAAACTTAATAGTTCTCCTTTTCTTTTTATTTCTCCTTCTTTATTAACTTTGGTTCGACATATTTGTGCTAATTTTCTTATCCATTATTATATTGTCATTTGTCCCTTTGAAAGAAAATATCCAAAAAGAAAAGGAATCAAACTGGTAGGTATATACAATTGGAAAATTTGTTTATATTCTAATGAAGATCATCTTCACAATCCGTCGTTCTTGCTTTATAAACGAAAAAACAAGTATAACTGTTTTTTTTTTTTGTCTTTTTTTGGTTTGGAAAAAATGCTTCTAAACAATTACAAATGTCACGAAAGAATTTCCGAAAAATCTGATGATCCGTTCTCTTAGCAAGACAAGGAATGTTAGTTACGTTTCTCAATCGATCGAAGATTTTAATTAAGAAAAATAAGATATTGTTACAAAACTTAGCTCAAAGTAATAAACAAAAAGATAGACAACAAAGTAGAGAAATAGAGAAGAGAATATATTTCTTCTATGTATCCAAGTGTATTACAAAATAATTTCTCATCCTCTATTTATAGTACTACATAGAGTTATACTAAAAGAATTCCATAAATATGTCACTAAGCTTTTGAGATCATGGAGGAAGATCATGGGGGAGATCATGGAGGTGTGGGAGTTACAAACATAAGTATTGGAGTAGTGGGAGTTATGGAGATAATGGATAAAAGTAGTGGGTGTTGTAGGAGTTATGGACATCCACCATAATCTAATATTTCATAACACTCCCCCTTGGATGTTCAAAGATAATGTGCTTCGTTAAAACCTTAACTAAAATAAAACCCAATGGGGAAAAAAAATTCTAGAAAAGGAAAAAGAGTACACATATCTAACAAAATGCATTTTTGTTGCCTCGTTAAAAACCTTGCAAGGAAAACCAGTGGGACAAAACATTGTAAGGAAAAAAGAGTGTAACGCGCATTAACTCCCCCTGAAAAGAGCATCAATTCACATCCTTGAGCCTTCTCATTCCAATCTTGTGTACCAGCTTCTTGAAGGTTGACGTTGGTAGAGATTTTGTGAACAAATCAGCCATATTATCACTTGAACGAATCTGTTGCACATTGATATCACCATTCTTTTGAAGATCATGTGTGAAAAATAACTTTGGTGAAATATGCTTTGTTCTATCTCCTTTTATGAATCCTCCCTTCAATTGGGCTATGCATGCTGCATTGTCTTCATACAAAATCGTGGGTAGTTTGTCACATTTTAAACCACATTTGTCTCGAATATGATGTATTATAGACCTCAACCATACACACTCTCGACTTGCTTCATGAATAGCGATTATCTCAGCATGATTAGATGAAGTAGCCACAATTGATTACTTAGTCGATTGCCAAGATATGGCAGTGCCTCCACAGATAAACACATAACCTGTTACAGATCGAGCCTTGTGTGGGTCAGATAAATATCCAGCATCAGCATAACCAACAAGATCAGGACTGCAATTATTGCTATAAAATAAGCCCATATCGGTAGTCCCTTTTAGATACCGCAATATATGTTTGATTCTATTCCAATGTCTCCTTGTGGGAGCATAGCTATATCTTGCTAAGACATTAACTGAAAAAGTTATGTCAGGCCTTGTAGTATTTGCAAGATACATTAGTGCGCCAATTGCACTAAGATATGGTATTTCAGGACCAAATAGCTCTTCATTCTTTTCTTGCGGTCGGAATGGATCCTTATTCACATCAAGTGATCGAACAACCATCGGAGTACTTAAAGGATATGCTCCATCCATGTAAAACTGTTTCAATACCTTTTCTATATAGGCAGATTGATGAACAAAAATTCCGTTTGCCAAATATTCAATTTGCAAACAAAGACATAATTTTGTCTTTCCGAGATCTTTCATCTCGAATTCCTTCTTTAAATAATCAATTGCCTTTTGGAGTTCTATGGGAGTTCCAATAAGGTTTATGTCATCGACATATACGGCAAGTACAACAAATTCCGATGTTGTTTTCTTTATAAAAACACATGGGCAAATGGCATCATTTATATAGCCTTCCTTTAATAAATACTCACTAAGACGATTATACCACATTCGTCCTGATTGCTTTAGACCATACAAAGACCTTTGCAATTTAATTGAAAACATTTCCCGGGACTTTGAATTATGAGTGTTTGGCATTTTGAATCCATCGGGAATTTTCATGTATATCTCATTATCAAGTGAGCCATAAAGATAGGCAGTAACCATATCCATTAAATGCATGTCAAGCTTTTCAAGGACAGCAAAACTAATGAGATAACGGAAAGTTATAGCATCCATTACGGGTGAATATGTCTCTTCATAATCGACACCAGGCCTTTGAGAAAATCCTTGTGCAACAAGGCGTGCCTTATATCTTTGTACCTTGTTTTTCTCATTTCTCTTGCGTACAAAGACTCATCGATAGCCAACAGGCGTAACACCATTAGGTGTTTCAACTATAGGCCCAAAAACTTCACGTTTTGCAAGTGAATTCAATTCTGATTGGATTGCTTCTTGCCATTTTGGCCAATCAAGTCTTTGTCGACATTCTCCAACATATTGAGGTTCAAGATCCTCACTTTCTTGCATAATGCTAGATGCAACATTATATGCAAAGACATAATCCACCACTATATCCACTCGATTAAAATATGTCTCAATATCGATTGGATTTATTGATAGTTCCTTATTTTCCTGAGTCTCGGGCTCAATGGATTCTTCATGAATCTCAGAATTTATTAAATCGTGAATTTCCTCATGAGATTCTTTCGTAGTGTCATTTTGATCATTTGCTTTCCTTTTTCTAGGATTTCGATCTTTGGAACCTAATGGCCTGCCACGTTTTAGGCGTGCTTTCGACTCATTAGATATGACACTAGAAGATTGTCCAATAGGGACATCAATACGGATTGGAACATTTTCTGCGGGGATGTGAGATTTGTTATCCTTTTCAAGTCCGTGAATGCGTCAGGCATTTGATTTGCTATTCTTTGCAAATGGATAATATTTTGCACCTCTTTTTCATAAATAGAGGTATGTGGATCAAGATGAGATAATGATGGATTTTTCCACAAAATTTCCCGTTTGGTTTCACCAACTTCTCCCCCTAATTTTGGGAAAAGTGTCTCATCGAATCGACAGTCTGCAAATCGTGCAGTGAACAAATCCCCTGTCAATGTTTCGAGGTAGCGAATAATGGAGGGCGATTCAAACCCAACATATATTCCTAACCTTCTTTGCGGACCCATTTTGGTGCGGTATGGCGGTGCTACATGCACATATACTGCGCATCCAAAAATTCTTAAATGGGATATATTAGGTTCATGACCCAAAACTAATTGCAACGGGGAATATTTGTGATAATTCGTCGGTCTAAGACGAACTAGCATTGCTGCATGCAAAATGGCGTGACCCCAAACCAAAGTGGGCAGCCTCGTTTTCATTAGTAATGGTCTTGCAATCAACTGCAGACGTTTAATTAAAGATTCTGCAAGACCATTTTGAGTATGAACATGAGCTACAGGATGTTCTACTTTTATCCCAATTGATAAGCAATAATCATTAAATGCTTGGGATGAAAACTCAGCAGCATTATCTAGTCTAATAGACTTAATTGGAATATCAGGAAATTGTGCTCGTAATCGAATTATTTGTGCCATTAATTTTGCAAACGAAAGGTTGCGTGATGACAATAGGCACACAGGAGACCATCTAGAGGATGCGTTTATTAAGATCATAATATATCTAAAGGACCCACTAGGTGGGTGAATAGGTCCACAAATATCCCCTTGTATACATTCCAAAAACGTAGGTGACTCAGCTCCAACCTTTGTTGGTGATGGTCTAATAATTAACTTACCTTGATAACAAGAAGTGCAAGAAAATTCATTATTTAAAAGAATCTTTAAATTCTTTAATGGATGCCCATATGAGTTTTCTATAATCCGTCTCATCATAATTGATCCAGGATGTCCCAATAGATCATGCCAAAGTACAAAAGTTTTGGAATCAGTAACCTTTTGGTTTACTGTGGAATGTGCCTCAATTGCACTAATTTTTGTCCAATATAGGCCACAAGATAAAGATGGGAACTTCTCAATAATCCTCTTTTGGCCAGAGACATTCTTTGTAATGATGAGGTATTCAAGATTATTCTCATCTATTGTCTCAATATGATATCCATTTTGACGGATATCTTTAAAACTCAACAAGTTCCTCTTGGACTTGGAAGAGAACATTGCATTCTCTATGATAAATATTGTTCCTTTAGGCAAAGTTATAGTTGCTCTTCCGGAGCCTTCAATCAATTTACTACTACCAGAAATTGTAGTAACATCTGCCTTACACATACTTAAATGGGAGAAATATTTCTTCTCTTTGAATATTATGTGTGGTACATGAATCAATTAAACAAATATTTTTACAATTGGACGTTGATCCAAGTTTGCTTTGTGAGATATCCATATTTGCTTCCCATGGTTTGACATACAAAAGAAATATACGAAAAATATTAGTATTTTTTTTATAGATATGAGAATAAACAAATTTAAGTCTATGATTCAACATAATAGTTTCAGTGCGGTCATTATGAAAAAAAAATATCTTTTATCATAGTTATTCTCCTTTTAATATCAAAGTATCTGTTGCTTAATAATTAAACAATATTTTCAAAATCTGCCGAGGTTCGTCGATTAACTAAATCGGATAGTCGACTAACATGCCTTGCGGAAAAGGTCCAGTTTAATAGAATATATTGGTTAATCGACTATCTGTTATGTTAATCGATTAACTTACTGAAAAATCATTACAAATAAAGCATAAGATGAATGTGTAATCTAAAGTTATATATTTTAAAACCATAATACAGATTATTTGTCAAGTTGATAAAACTCTTAAGGTACATATCGATATTTGATCATTTTAACGAATACTTGCTTGATACTTAGCTTTACTAGCTTAAAGCAGAAAATATAAAATTTGAATCATATCACAATAATAGATAACTTATGTAAACTATGATAATTGTTTATTCATTAACTACTACGAATAAGTAAAAATAAAAATATCAAACTGTTCAATCTTCTTTAACCATGGATCCATCACTGATCAAGTGATCTATTTTCCCCTCAGGGTGCTCAAAGAAGTCTGCCACATCCAAGTGGGTGATGTCAAAATTATTGTCAGAGACAAAATTGGTTTCAGGGCCTTTACTCTTTAGAGATGCTTGATAAAGCTCAACCAAATGTCTTGGTACACGGCAAATTTTTTCGCCCAGTACCCTTTTCCACCGCAACGATAACATATAGTTTCTGAACTATTTGCTTTTGGATTCTCATAATTCCATTTCCGCTTTTGGTGGTTATATCTCTTTGGGGGGTGACTAACACCAGGAAAATTTCTTCCTTTAAACCATTCCACAAGATAAGTGGATCTTTGACTGTGAGATATTCAATTTTCAAACCTTCATCAAGGTGATGGCGCAAGAAAATCAAGGCTTTAGCACAGTCTTGGGTGGATGCATTATTTTTGTCTTTAATGGCGTCTCCAAGACTCATTGCATCCAAATGGATTTCAGCATCCAACACCCATGTCATGTAGTTCTTGCCCGAAATTTCAAGGGCAGCAAACTTTATGTCAGACATAATTAAAACAAAATTAGGAGGAGAAAAAATACCTTAATTTTCTCAAAGAGATTCTTGAGATAGTAGAGCTTCGTGCTGATAACGTGTTACAAAACTTAGCTCAAAGTAATAAACAAAAAGATAAACAACAAAGTAGAGAGAAATAGAGAAGAGAATATATTTCTTCTATGTATCCAAGTGTATTACAAAATGATTTCTCATCCTCTATTTATAGTACTACATAGAGGTATACTAAAAGAATTCCATAAATATGTCATTAAGCGTTTGAGATCATGGAGGAAGATCATGGGGGAGATCATGGAGGTATGGAAGTTACAACCATAAGCATTGGAGTAGTGGGAGTTATGGAGATAATGGATAAAAGTAGTGGGTGTTATAGGAGTTATGGACATCCACCATAATCTAGTATTTCATAACAGATATCTTGTTCTATAAAAATTTAGAATGACTAGTATATTATATTATGTATTATAGATTTCACTAGTAACATAAAATTTAAACACGAGATGCTAATGCAATAAACGATGTTACTAATCATAAATATACCAAGGGTAGTTGGTACTTCTAGTTTAACTTGCGAAATGGATATTCCAAGATTTATTACATCAAAAACTAGTTTTACTCCATGCAATGATTGCTGCATACTATATAATGAACCATTTAACATGTATCTTATATATTGACTGGCACAAAATGTATCTGATCCCATGAGTCCTGATAATCTATCTCCGAGAGTTCCGGGAATTGAGAGACTCGAAGCGAGCAGCAAGTGTATCATAGTCAGGCAATTTGGGATGAACCCGAGGTACTTGAGGTGCAGGCCGGTTGGGGGCTCGGTTGGTAGCTGTTGTGGCTTCTTCAGTTTCCATCTCTTCATCCCCATCTGATTCATCAAACTTGATACCAGAATGTGAGGATGGAACATTATAGCTGTGCCTTCTATAGAACTTTCCACCATTAGCATCAGTAGGTGGGCTGTGTTGATATGTATTGCCACTCGGCGGATCTTCCATCTCAATTTCCTCATCACAATCTGAATCATCATCATATTTCACATTGGAATTTGAGGATGGAACATTATAGCTATGTCTCCTATAGAATTTCTGTGATCTTTTCATATCTATTGGCACCTCTTCGCCAGAAGAACCATGAGTATGTTCAGGATTCCTCATGTTCGTACTCCAACGATCATCATACAGATCAACTATAGACTGAGATGTTGGTGCAACATCATTTCGAGAGAACTTGGGGACAGGAGCACCAGAAACAAAAGGAATATTGTCAACAGTTGCATTATTCATAGAGTGATGACGACCAGTAGATGCTTTTGCATCTTTACTGGCCAAATATGCAGCGGCTTCGGCAGCCGCAATCGCTTGCTTGGCAGATTCAGCAGCTGCTTTAGCCGCTGATGCTGGGTGGTCAAATTTGGTGACTTTCGATTCTCCATCATCTGAAGCCCTGTAGTAGTTTCAGGAGATGGATTCTGACATCAGCCAAGTCAAAGATTTTGTTTAAAGGAACAAAAGAAGAATCTTTGTTTTTTTGCAGAGAAGGGAAATAACAAATCCATATTTCAATCAGTTGAATGAATACCTCGGAAAGTAATTAGTCTCAGCAGGTTGCTTTGAATTCCTTGGAAGGTTATTAGGCTCAGCAAGTTGCTTTGGGGTTGGCTTCAGGGGCAAGCTAGTGGCACTTACAAAGCCGTTGGGTCCGTCCTGATCAAAGAGAATAGAAATCAGTTAGATGGTCATCAAACACGTTTGGCACCATAGACAGATATATATGGATTTTGAGCGTGAGAGACATACTATACGCTCTTCTGGTGGCTTGAGAAGCTCCAACTCTGATTCTGCAGTGTCCCAATCAACCTGGTATTCCTTTGCTATTTCCTTCATGATTTTTAGTTTCACTTCACCGCTTGGAGTTTTCACAGAGAGTTTCTCAATGAGCTGTAACAACAATTTCCCACTTCTTTTAGTCCCTCCAAGTAAACAAGTACGACAACAACAACAACAACATACCCAGTAATATCTCACACTGTGGGGTCTGGGGAGGGTAATGTGTGTACTGTTTACGCGGACCTTACCCTACCTTGTGAGAATAGAGAGGTTGTTTCCAATAGACTCTCGGTTCAGGAAAGTACACAAGTACTAGATATATTTATTTATGATAAAGAAGGCCATTAGTTTTTAAGAGAAGAAATATGATTACCGCTCGGTTTACACCAGCATTGGGTCGCAGATCAGTGGCTGCTGAAACAAAATCTTTACCATATTTCTTCTCAAAAACATCTTTAATTCTCATCAATTCTGGAATATCTGAGCACCGGGGGGCTGCAAAAATCAAACTTGATATCCCCTCTTTCAGATCAGCTGGACATTCCCTGCAACAGGCAGATCAATAGAAAGCAAGGGTATCTGTGAGCTTTGTCCTGTACTCTTAACTAAAAAATTTGTTAAAAAGGAATTACACAAGTTGAGACACCTTACTTTTGCTTTGCAATAATAGGAAGTCTAGCCACAATAAGTTCACAGAAGAGCTCGAGGAACTCATTTGCTTGTAATATGTTTTGTTCTCTTATCACATGTTCAACCTACAAAAATGAAGAATGTGAATGTTCTTTCCAAATGATTAGCACAAAGAGTCGATGTATCGACAACAACTTCTTTAAAAGCATCATAAACAAAAGAAATAAGAGGATTCTAGTTTAACTTGAACAAAGAAGATATCATACTAAGATCCTCTACTGGATATCAAAATTAAAGTAGAGGTACATATTACATTATAATCTGTTTAAGAACCTTCAAGATCATCCAACAGAGAAAAACTAAAATCGGAAATTTTGAAAGGCTTTGCATTGATTAGTCTACAAAAGCAGGAAGTTCTGATAGCAGAGGTCCCCTGGGTCTGAAATATTAATACATACTCATGTATAGCAGAAGATGGTAAAGCTGGGAGGAGGAAGGGAGCTTCAGTAGTTCAATCCAATGGTAAAAGTCAAGGAACAAAACAAATTGTAGCAAGATCCTATAGTGTTAATCAATAAACAAAAGTGTTACAGAATGAGAAAGAGCGATTCAACAAGTTTAACTCAATCACAATCTCCAAGTTTTAGTGAGAAGCACTTAAAAAGAAGTTTTGGTGAGAAGCACTTAAAAAGAAGTTTTGGTGAGAAGCACTTAAAAAGAAGTCAATATCTCTATAGAAACCCTATAAATATTTTTAAAAAGCAGAATCTATGTCTTAAGCCAAATTATCCACAAGGGTTTCATTACTAGTTCTAAGAGGTAACAATACAACTTACCACGAGACATGAGATATAGCAAATCCCCATTCAATCACTACTCAAAGAAATTACCAGATAAAGCTAATTTCGAGATTACATACACATATTGAATCAATCAATAAATCAATAATCAATTAAGACTCAATGCCAAATCAGAATTCAGATGCTTTATACTAACATGAATAAAAGAAATGGAATTTTGGAAGGAAAAAAAGAAAGAAAGAAAGATTACGCGAATACGAGCAGTGGCATCCTGACGGGACTCAAGAAGCATTGCAATGTCTCTCCTCATTTGCCGTACAACCACCTCCCTCTTGTTCCTCAGCAATTTAATCCTCGCCACCGCCATCTTTGCCATTGTCTTGCTGCACACACACACACACACACACACAAACAGTAACAAAGTTACAGTAATTTTTGCTCCTTTTTTCTCTCAAGAAATTAATAAAGATGAGGGGCATTGAGAAACTCACCATTTGGAAGAACTGAAGGTTCTGCAGAAGAGTGAAAGACCCATCCTCACGGCCTTCTTGCAGTGCTTGGTGGCTGCACTTGCTGCTGTCATTTTCTTCCTCGGAGAGAGAGAGAGAGTAAAGCAAGTTGTGAGAAGAGTGTGAAGGGTGGGATGGTAGTAAGGAAGAGACGGACAGAGTTGTATGTGTAACGGTCGTCTGGGCTGTAAAGAAAATATGATGTGTCAAAATAATGAGAATGCACGACGTGGCAATTTTAGAGTGGCCCAGCGAGGAGCCACGACCGACATTAGACTAAAGAGCCGTTTTTTTATTGACGATTTGGCATTTTGTTACATCGTTTCCGGGGCTCTTATTATGGGCCTTCGAGGATCCGATGTTAGATAGGGGTGTTTAAAATGGAACCGAACCGAATCGAAATCGAAATTGAAATTGAAATCGCAATTTAATAGTTTAATAGTATTGGGTTAACGGTTTAACGGATGAGGAATAGATTAAATTTTTTTTAGTAACAACTTATCAGCTTGGGGCGGATTATTAAATTTTCTTAACGAATAATTCATTAACTCGTTAAGAATATATATATATATATATATATATATATATATATATATAAATTTATTTTTATCCATATATATATTAAATATCAAAAACCCTTTCACTTCACTCTTTCAGTCTTCTAATACTCTATCTCTAAGTTTTAGTGCCTAATTTCTAAATAATCAGAATTATGAAAAATATGTCGTGTTCATTACTTTACAAAAGGCAGAAAGTTCAGATTCAAATTCAAACGTACAAACATTTTGAAATACTCATACATATGAAGTAGTATTACATTATAAATAAGTGGACAAGATAAGTTGGTCAATGCATCAGTTATACGATATAGGTGAGGGCATAGAGATGTCTTTTTCAGGCATGAACAATGAATATTACGGACGCTTGATATAAGTGATGTGCCCGAAATCTTAGTCGTAAATATGAACTAAGCGAGTTTTCTATTTGTAAGGGAGCTACAACTAGACATGGATTAACACTCCCATATGGTTCTGAATTAGTACTTCGTTTGTAGGTGCATATTTTCTAGTAATTTTGATTTAATATAGATTGAATTAGGCCGATAAACCGTCTGATAACCACCCGATAAGATCTAAACTGATATCAATCTGCCCGATATTTTATCGGGTGGCTAGCGGATTAATACATTTAAAAGTCGATAACCGATAAGACAAACCGTTAAGAGTCAATAACTGCCCAATCCGCCGATAAGCAGCCTTAATGTTAGATTCAAGATTGGAATTTATTTTTCCACAATATAAAAATAAGATAATATTTATTCGCCTTTGAATTTTGGGTTTTTAAGAACAATTCTTTTTATATATGCAGCCTGCATCTGGTAAATATATACTCCTTCGGGGGCATATGTAGTATATTAATGAAGGGTTAAATTGAGCCCATGTAGAGTAAAAATTTATTAAACTTGTAAAAATAGTATATATGATTCTATAATTTTAAAAATATAATTGGTTCGTGCTAAATACCTTAAAAGATGAACTTATGAATTTTAAATTTTGAATCCTCATATGTACTTCTCCTATTTCACTTAATATGAACTTATTTTATTAGGCACAAAATTTAAGAAAAAGAGAATTGTTGTAAAATAATAAAATAACAAGAGCAATATTGCAGAGAAAGAGAGAGAGAAAATTCTTATTGAATTTTGGGGTGATTTACAATGGGGTAAGACCCCTCTATTTATAGGAGGAAAAATGACTTAACATCAAAGTAAAACTCTCTACAAGATAGATATTCACTCTAAATAGAATTCTATTCTTAACACTCCCCCTTGAATGTCTACTCAATAAGTAATGTGACTCGTTAAAGCCTTAACTAAAATATAACCCAGTAGGAAAAAAAATCTAGAAAAGGAAAAAGAGTTCACATATTTAGAAATGCGCCTATTGGTTGTCTCGTTAAAAACCTTGCAAGGAAAACCCGGTAGGACAAAACCTTATAAGGGAAAAAAAGAGTGCAACGTGCATTAACTCCCCCTGATGAGCATCAATTCACATCCTTGAGCCTTCGCATTCCAATCTTGTGCACCATCTTCAAGAGATGGTTGGTAGAGATTTGATAAATAAATCAATCATATTAACTATAATGAATATTTGCACCTTAAAATCATAACTCGTGATAGATATATAATGTCTTCACAAATATTGTGGAATGGCTCTTCAATATCTCCATAAAGGTATCCTCGCTATCACATTATCATGCTTATAGTTATAGCAAGATACATTTGTGCATAAATTGCACTAAGGAAGTGGTACCTCAAGATCAAGAATTGTAGATGCTTCAAGCAACTTAAATCCTTCATTGATTGTCATATAAGCCATATTATAGACTTTAGATGCATATCAAGTTTTCATGTCATGCTAGACAAATAAGATATCGAAAACTTATTGCACTATCATTGACTTTATACTTTTAAGTATTTGAACTACATGTCCAAAACTACATGTCTTTCATATGGAATCAATTATACTTGAATTGTATCTCTTCCATTTAGCCAATACTTTTGTGTCTATATTCGATAGACTTAAGATCCTCATCTAAACTTAGCACTATGATAGATGTCGTCGACAACATGTTATATTGGTTCCAATAAGTTTTTATAAAGACATAACATAGAGATCTCTTCATTCATATATTCAGGTACCTGAACCTCTCATGAGATTTTATGAAGTGTTATGTCATGTGACCTTCTAGATCACTTGCCTCCTTTATTATGATCACTTTGATCATTTGTTTATCTTCTTTATCAAGAAGTTCTATTTGAAACCGATTTGTCTATAAGCTTTAAGCGTACCATAGACTTTGTCCTTTTAGGACTTAATATGAGCATTTGTAATGAGAATATAGTTACATTCTTTGGGTCAATAAATGCGTATGGCATGCTTTGCAATATGTTGCAAATGAATTATCTCTTTATGAACTTCAAGTTCATATTATTTATTCGAGAATCTAGTTGTACAAATGATAATTCATTCTACTTAACTTTTTCTCAACTGTTTATCATGTCTCTCCCTCATGTCAGAAAAACTAACTTGTTTCCTCAACTTTGAGAATCCATCTTTGTGCATTATGGTGTTAATGAAAATATACACCGCACATCAATAGTAATAAGATGGAGTTATTTGATTCCTGACCCTGAACCACTTGTGAGGGGAGAATGTAATATACTTTCGGATATAACATAGATCAAACGAATATAGATAACTTTATTCTCATAAGCAATAGTTTAGCTATTAAGTGGAGGCACTCAATAAATTATCTTGCTAAATCCGCTGTGATGTAAACTAACTTATCAAGATAAACTAACTTGAATAGAAAATTTGGAAATTATGCTCTAAATTGAGTTATTGAGCAAGTTACCTCGCAAAACACCATGTTGAGGGTTAACAATAATCGCACATGTAACCATCTCATAGATGCATCTTATGTGGTATACATGGCAGACGAATGAGCCCATATTCACCTTTGATATTTCCAGCATTCATGGGATTCAATCCCAATTTTAATTGGTCTATCAATTAACGAGAACAAGCAACCTAAGAGAATCCGTAAAGATCTTTCTAGTTCTTTAATATTTACCCATATAGATTCTCGTTTATTTTTGCACATCATAATTTAATTAATATGACTAAACCAGCTATGCCAACTGGATATCAATAAACTCCAAGTTTAATATGATATGAGTTTTATGTCAATAAAGTTCTACTTTATTGTGGCATTCTTTTATTTGTGTAGTACAAACTGGAGAATAAAGCGGGTAGCTTTTCGCATACATATTATTCCGCTACAAGTTGTAGTAGTAGAAGATATAAAATCTTTCCTTTATTTATAGTCTCAATACAATCAATCGCTTTCGCATATATTTTGGAAACTGAACAAGTTTCTTTGAGACTTACTGCAACACAATACCTTATTGGTAATTAATTGTGTTTCTCCAAAATAATATAATTGGCTCTTATAGGGTTCTCATTTATTTGGTACTACCACATATTCATCAACATCCATATGGTGAATATCTCTTTTAAAGAGAAAGTTGTACTATTATGGTCATGGTCAAAATTATATGCAAGATATGTTTCTTGCATTATTATTGTCCTTTATTAATCACATTGCCAAAATATTTTGGCGTACAATAGGTACGTGACCAATGGCCAATCATGCCATAATAATGACATTATTTTCTTATATCATCTCAACCCTCCTTCTAGAGGTGAGTGTGGTATATTCAATACCAATAACATGTTCATATTCTTTCAATAATGAATATGTATTCATAAATCAGGTGTTGTCACATTCACACCATGAATGGACCATAATAATGTGTATGCGCTATATAAAATCTCATGTCAAATCGATGACAGATATTACTTTCACAGAGTGAATGATTATTTTGAGAATCCTTATTGTTCTCATTACCACGATAATGACGATTATAATTTCGTCTATTGCCACGTCCACATCCATTGATACCTTCATGGCAATAATTTTTTCTTCTTTCAGACTTATCATATACTGCTATCACATTCTCTAAAGTGCATGAGAATGGAGCAAATTCAATGGGATGAGTTTTTAATTTTTTGCCCACAATTATACATGAATTTGATCATGGCAATACATAGAAATTTTACCACTTTGGATGATTATAATATCTTTCAGACTCCATTAGAGTTGGAATAAAAATTTATCATCTTTACTTGCATGTAAAATCAAATTATAGAATGTCAAGAATTTGAAAGAGAAAAGTAAAAAATACTTATCTTAAATCCAGAATTTAATCATGAAGGAAGATCATAGAATATTTGACGATCATTATTCCCAATCCCAAAGCTTCTACTCAATTGGTTAGAGTCTCGTGTTGTGATTGACGTCTAATGCGTTGGAACTGCGATGGAACCTCGGCCGGACCTTAACGAACAACGACCTTAACGGAAACGAAAACTCGAACAAAAATTGCGAAAGACCTCGACGCCCACCTTCTCTCTCGAACCTTGACGGGCTGTTGGTAGTGTGGTCGACGGACTGCTTTGCGTGCTTGATGGTGAAGTGGTGGTGGTCTGGTTTAGAAGCTAATGGGTGGTCGACGACGAAGGTCGTCGTTTGAGACGTCAATGGCGTGACAGTGGGCTGGAGGTTGTTCCGTCGTTACTATGGCGGCATGACGACGAGGGGATGAAGCAGTGGTGAGAGGATACTGCTGGACGAGGCAGAAGCAGACACGGTTGGTCGCTGGTTTTCGGCGGAACTCGACGCAGCAGTGTTGCTGGTTGAGCTGGAGGCGGGGCTGACTGGTTTAGCTGGTCGTTGATGAGTTCTTTTTTGCCCAAGAGAGTAACAATGGAGATTAGAGGATTTTTCTGATTTTTCCAAAATAAAATGGTTGTCATGACTTTGAAAAAGAAGAAGAATGAGAGTTCTCCTTTCTCTGTATTTGCGTTTTTTTTTTACTTCTTAAGGCTGGTTTTCGGTCAGATCCGAGGAGAGTCCATGAGGGAGCTTTTGAAATAGAACTTCTTGAGACGGTAGAATCTCGTGCTGATAACGTGTTATAAAATAACAAAAGAACAAGAGCAATATTGCAGAGAAAGAGAGAGAGAAAATTCTTATTGAATTTTGGGGTGATTTACAATGTGGTAACCCCCTCTATTTATAGGAGGAAAAATGACTTAATCTCAAAGTAAAACTCTCTACAAGATACACATTCACTCTAAATAGAATTCTATTCTTAACAAGAATACTTTTTTAACTTATAATTGGAAACATGCCATAAATATTTTTGCGTGACTATGCTTTTTTTTGTTACGAAACTTGTGATTTAAAACATGATTAATCATTTATGTGGCTGTTTCCTTCTTAGAAAAGTGTTTTTTTTTAAACTGGCTAAAAAAAGTATGTTCACAGTCATCGATCGATACGGAAGGAGTACAACTTGCACAACATGTATATAAATTTTCATACAACTATGTATAATCTGTATTTTATATGTATTTTGTCTATCATGTTCTCAGAGGAGGGAGTATTATATTAGGTAATTAAATTTTCCATAATAATAATTAAGTTTATTATTTTACATAATTAGGTAAAATCTCAAAGTTGGTTTCGAACAGTGAGCTTTGGGCCTTCCAAGGAAAATGTCTTTCTGCTTCTCTTTGCTGCCTTCGCCGTTTAAGTTTTTTAATATTTTTCCTTTTCACATTGCTTTCTTTTGACCTTTTTCACATTGCTGTCTTCACGGTTAAGATATCAATTTTGCTGCCATGTTTTTTTTTTCATTTTAGGAATTACTCAAGGAAATATTGTTCATTTGTTATAAGAAAGGAAGCTTGATTGAAGCGGACTAGTTTTTATGTAGAGAATATTGTAAATATAATTTTTGATGATGCGTTATGACCATTATGATAGCCTATCCACTTGGTAATATTTTGCCACATCATTTTACCATGATATACTTTCCAAATTTTGGTCCAAAATTTTAGTTACGTCGTTGATCAATTTTCGCCGCACTCGAACTATGTGATAACAAGCAACAAAGATAAATTACGACTAACAAATACTTTAGTCTGATTACAAACTACTACTTAAAATCTCAATAAAGAATATTCACTCCCATGAGTCACTTTCTTTAGCGATCAGAAGTAAAGGAGATGATTTTTTTATTGAACGAAACACTCTTGTTTGTGTCTAGAGTTGTAGATAGCATCACATTCGAGTTGTTAAAAAGATTCACTCTCTTCCTATACTCTGTAGATTAGGAGTGTAAAAAGGAAACCGACAAATCGTATAAATTCAGTAATCCGAGTCAAATTAAGAAAAAAAAAACTCGAATATGGTTTAGTTTGACTTGGTTTGGTGTTGAAAAAAAAACCCGACCATAATTAATTTGGTTTGATTTTAACTAAAGAAAGTCAAACCGAAACCAAACCAACCCGATATTATATATATAGAAATTTTACATATATTTAATATATAAATATACTTATGTAATGTAACTTATAAATATTTCTTAAAAAATTATAATTTTATCTTTTAAGTTATTATTTCTAGGTTGGATTTAGAACTTTTGAATGCTCCAATAAGTTTTATAGCCATTAATATTAGTAAATTAAATAATGCTAGCAATCAATACTAATGCTAACAAAAAACATTCAATTCAATATTACGAACCGGAATGTATTGAATGTCTATTTTTTGTTTTGCAATAATTTAGATAAAAATACATAACCTATTTTTATTTTGTTTTAGCTTTTAGGCATATAATTAATACTCCATTATTAGTCTATTTAGTTTAGCATGAATTAGTGCTTTTACATTATGTTTATTTTTATTATGGCTTTTTAATTAGCAATACTTATATTACGTAATTTTATTGTCTTTATTGTTGAATATTTTAGGATAATGTCATGAGTCATGGCATATCTCATATTTTGTATTATTTTCTTGGAAAATACTTTATATAGTTGTATCTTACTAGGATTAAAGAAATATTTTGAGCATACGTTATATGTTTTGTTCTACGAAGATTTTACCGGAAAAAAAATCCGAAAAAATCCGAATAACCCGAAAAACCGAAAAAACCCGAGAAAAACCGATATTGAAAAACCCGAATTTTATTGGTTTGGTTTGGTCTTTAGATTTAATAACCCAATACAATTGGTTTGGTTTGATAATTGTAAAATCCGAACCAACCCGATCTATGTACATCCCTACTATAGACCATCGCATTTTTGTTAGTATTGTAGTAGTATTTTCAAATTAAATAAGTCCACGTGCATGCATGTAATTGATTTTATATATGGCAAGTCTTCTAGAAGCTATGGACAAATGGCTTACTTTGTCCAAGTGTCCTTCATGCAAGATGTATGGCAATTTGTAAAAAAAATTAAGGGCAAGTGTATGGACACTTGTGTCATGATCCGCCACATCATCATGCCACGTAGGTGCAACTTGGCATATATCTTTGCCATATGGAATGGTTACATAAGTTAGGAATTAGATCTTGGTGGAATATTCTAGAACTATGGAGAATTTTCTTGGAAATGTTCTAGATATTTATGCACTTGTAGGAAGGTTCTAGAAAAATATGGAGATTTCTCATGGAAGACCTTAGAATCCTATGGATTTTCTAGGAAAGTCCGTGGAATATTCTAGGCTTAAAGAATATTAGAAAAGACTTATTTATAAATATAGAAGGACTTGTAGAACAATTATTATTTGCATACAAGCCCGTAAGTGATTTTTATAAATAAAGGACATTCATTTGTAATTCATCAACCAAGCAAACAATTCAAGTTCTTTCTAATACAAAACTTCCTTTAACAATTCTCTTGTGTTCTTACTTCCATTCTCTTAGGGATCTTGAGTGTAGCAAGGCTGACTTGGTATAGCAAGAACGTGAGCAAGTTGTGCAAGATCGTGAGCAAGTTGTCAAGTGCCGCACATTTACTTAGTTAACAACTAAGGACGTGACAACGTGATATCAGAGCAAAGGTCATGACTAAGGAATGTTAGAAAAAATACAAGAGATAACCAGAAGGAAGTTTTGTAGGGAACCATGGCCCGAATTACCAAGGGCTTGACACTTGCAGAATGGATCAACGTGACAGTCCCTAAGCAAAAGTAGTATCGTGGTGCACGAGCTGCACGCAAGGTGGCAGACTGGCGGAAGCTAAGGGAGCTCCGACAGATGACACAATTCGGGAGTATATGCGTGAGTTCACTACCTTAATACTGCAAATTCTGTCATCGTCCGAGGAATATTCCCTCTTCTACTTCATGTATGGGTTGCAAAATTGGGCGAAGCGGAAGTTAAGAAGGCATCAAGTAGCCAACGTGAATGGGGTCATCGATGTATCCTAGTCACTTGTTGACTTCAAGATGGTGTCTGCCAAGTCCAAAGAAGGCAACGCTGAGAGGGATGAGGGAGATCATGATGAGGACAATGGGAAATGCATAGCCAAAGTGTAAAAGGGTAATGGCAATGGTCCATCCCATGAAGGACAGAAATCCAAGAGAAACGGCAAGGGGCCGGAAAATAGTAAGGAGTATGTTCCTAAGGGATGGTGCTACTTCTGTGAAGGATCACATCAGGCAACTGATCTTTAGAGTTAGGGAAGCTTGTAGCAATGAAAGGGAACTTTGCTCAAGCACATAAGGATGACACCAGAGAAACCGTTTGCATTGGAGGGATGCGCTTGGAATCTAAGCTGAAAGTAAGGGATTCCAAAGCCTATCTTTGCACCATGCAAATGGAGCATGGTGGCAGCAAGAAATATTTGACGGACATAGTTGAAAAGGATGGCGAATTATAAAGTGATGACATGCTATCAGACTCAAACAGTGCACTAAGCAGAGGGTTCAAGTTGCCGATAAGGCTGGACTACGGAGGGCAGCCAAATAGGGAGTGGAAGCATGAACCTGATGCTTGAGAAGCTGCTAGACTTGGTTGAGTCATGGGAAGATTCAGGTCAAGAGCAAGGAAGGGCATCCGATGGGCAGAGGATGGTGGCCATAATTGCTAGTTGTCTAACGTGCAAACAAGGCAAAAAGAAAGGTGACCAGTACCTTGTAACATGGGAAGTTGAATTGCTTCATAGGGCATTATGGCAAATGGACAAAGATTTTCGACGATGCCAAGACGAGGTGAGTGCGTACGTGTCGATGCTTTGTGATGAGGGCGGCACAAAATTGAGTGGGGGAGAGTGTCATGACCCGCCACATCATCATGCCACGTAGGTGCCACTTGGCATATATCTTTTCCATATGGAATGGTTACATAAGTTAGGGACTAGATCTTGGTGGAATATTCTAGAACGATGGAGAATTTCCTTGGAAATGTTCTAGATATTTATGCATTGTAGGAAAGTTCTATATAAATATGGAGATTTCTCATGGAAGACCTTAGAATCCTGTGGATTTTCTAGGAAAGTTCTTGGAATATTCTAGGCTTGTAGAATATTCTAGAGAATGGACTTATTTGTAAATATGGAAGGACTTGTAGAACAACTATTATTTGCATACTAGCCCCTAGGTGATTAGTATTAATAGAGGGCATTCATTTGTAATTCATCAACCAAGCAAACAATTCAAGTTCTTTCCAATACAAAGCTTCCTTTAATAATTCTCTTGTGTTCTTTCTTCCATTCTCTTAGCGTTCTTGAGTGTATCAAGGCTGACTTGGCATAGCAATAACGTGAGCAAGTTGTGCAAGATCGTGAGCAAGGTGTCAAGTGTCGCACGTGTACTTAGTTAACATCTAAGGACGTGACGTTTGTCTATATTTTAAACTAATTTTAAGCCTATAAATAGGGACTCATTCCCTAATGATGAAGCAATAAGAAATGTTTCCAATTTCTAATTCTTCTCCCCCTTATGCCTCTGTTCATTTTTTCCAGTTTAGTTGGTCTTATTCTTTTTTATTAATTGCTGGATTTGAAAATTAATATTTTGCTGATTCATGAGTACTCCTTTAATAGAGGTCAGCTTGTTTAATCCTGGGGAAGCATTTCACATTGCTAATATAGTTTCTTAGGACAGTGCCTAGCACGACTCAAGCCAGTTGGAGTATTCCGCTTATAAATAATTTTGCTTTGGTATTATATTTCTACAATATAAGAAACTATGGCAAGTACTACTGCGAATATTTTTTATGGTGCTACCAATTCTGGTATTGTCTCTACTGCTACTATTCCAGCTGTACTACCAGATATCCAGGGTGGTGCAAATACGTTATTGCATCCACAACTTTGGCAAACACTAATGTCCAAACACAGGTATGTGAACAAACATGGTTATATATCTAATGCTAATATTAAAACCTTTAAGAAAAATGCACCTCAATGTAAGAGAAGAGTTGGCATATATAATAATCTGGCTAAGTCAAAATTAAATTTGACTAAATCGGATGATATAATTCTTACGGTCATTTTCCAAATAAATAATGTGATCAATGTGGGAGATTGGGTGATAAACTCTGGTGCTACTAGGCACATTGGTGCAAGCAAAAATAAATTTTTGTCTCACACCCAAGTTTAGGAAGGAGAAGAATTTATTTATCTTGGTGACTCAAGAACATCTCGCGTTCTTGGGAAAAAAATTCTTCTCAAACTCACATCTGATACAACTCTAGCATTGAGTGATGTATTGCATATTCGTAATATCCAAACCAATTTGGTTTCTGTGAGGTTATTAGGAAAAGTTGGAGTAAAGGTTTCATTTGAAAATAATGAGGTCGTATTGACCAAAAATGAAATTGTTGTAGGCATTGAATATTGTAACCATGGTTTATTTGTGTTTAATATTTCTGATACTAGTAATGAAAATGCATTTTCTTCTACTTATATAGTTGAGTCAATTTCTTTGTGGCATGCTAGACTAGAACATGTTAATGTCGCGTATATAAAAAAAATGCAGTCGCTAGGATTAATATCTGATTTAGACTTAAATAATATTAACAAGTGTGAAATATGTGCTGAAGCTAAAAGTACTAGAAAGACTTATTTTTCTGTAAATAGAGAAACTGAACTGTTATCCTTAATTCACACTTATTTAGGCGACTTGAAGCAGACTATGACGAGAGGTGGTAAAAGATATTATATGACTTTTATTGATGAATTTTCTAGATATACTAAGTTGTATTTGCTTAGAAAAAAAGATGATGCATTTAATGCTTTTATTTCTTATAAAACTGAGGTTGAAAATCAACTTAGTGGAAAAATCAAGAGAATTAAATCAGATTTAAGTGGAGAATATTTATCTTTAAATGAATTTTATGAAAATAATGGAATTATTCATGAAGTAACTCTGTCTTATTCACGTGAGTCAGATGGAGTAGCTGAAAGAAAAAATAAAATATTGAAAGAGATGATGAACTCTATGTTAGTTAGTTCTAATGCTCCTGATAATTTTCTGGAGTGAAGCTATTTTATCTGCATATCACTTACAAAATATAATACCACATATAAGAACAGCAAAACTCCTTATGAATTGTGGAAGGGTTAGGAACCTAATTTGAAATGTTTAAAAGTGTGGGGGTGCCTTGCTAAAGTTCTTTTGCCTGAACCTAAAAAGAGAAAATTATGTTCTAAAATTGTTTATTGCATGCTAATTGGATATGCTGAACATAGTGTTGCATATAGATTTCTTGTTTTAAAAAGTGATGTGCTTGATTGAAATACTATAATTGAGACAAAGAATGCTGAGTTCTTTGAATATATTTATCCATTATCTGATAAAATTTCTCATACACATGTTGAAATAAACAGTGAAATTACCTCTAATAAGAAATTGAGAAGGAGTAAAAGGCCTAGGAAAGAATATTTTTCTTATGGAAATAATTTTCAAACTTTTCTTGTCAATAATGAACCATCAAATTATTTTGAAGTTATATCTTCTTCAGATGCTAAATATTGAAAATAGGCAATAAAAGTTGAAATTGAATCTATTATGAAATATAATACATGAATTTTAACTGACTTCCTGGTGCAAAACCTATTTGTTGTAAATGAATTTTCAAAAGGAAATTTAATCCAGATGGATCTTTAGATAAATATAAAGCTCGGTTAGTACCAAAAGGTTTTTCTCAAAAACAAAATATAGATTATTTTGATACATCTGCAACATTGGCTAGAATTTCTTCTATTCGAATTTTAATTGCCTTAGCTTCAATTCGTAAGCTTTTTATCCACCAAATGGATGTGAAAACTGATTTTCTTAATGGTGATTTAGAAGAAGAGATTTATATGGTTCAACCTGAATGTTGTGTCATTCCTGGACAAGAAAATAAAATTTTATAAATTAATTAATTCTCTTTATGGCCTTAAACAAGCTCCTGAGCAGTGGTATAAGAAATTTAAACAAGTCTTACTAAGAGACGATTTTTCTTCAGTTGAGGTGGATAAATATGTTTATACTAAAGTGGTAGACAATGATGATGTGGTAAATGTATATATATTGATGACGTTCTTATATTTGGTACAAATTTAAATATTGTACAAAGTATAAAATTATTTCTGTCTGCTAATTTTGATATGAAAGATCTGGGTGAAGTAAATATGATATTGGGAGTTAAATTTATAGGGAGTGAAGATGGCATAATGCTGTCACAAGAACATTGTGTTGAGAGAATTCTTAAGAAGTTTGAATATTTTAATGTCACGCCAGTGAGTACTCCTTTTGATGCTAACTCTCAGTTGAAAAAGAATAATAATGATCCAGTTACTCAATCTAAATAAACTTATATTATTGGGAGTTTGATGTATTTAATAAATTTTACAAGATCTGATATAGCCTATGATGTGTGTAGACTGAATAGATATACTCATAATTCCAACAAAGAGCATTGGTCTGCATTAGATAGACTAATGAAATATTTGAGAGGAACCATGAATTATGGTATCCTATGTAGTGGATTTTCTTTTACTTTAGAAGGGTACAGTGATGCAAACTGGATCTCTGATTCAGATGAGACAAAATCCACTAGTGATTATGTATTCACCCTTGGTGGTGGTGCAATATCGTGGAAATCAGCTAAACAGACGATCATTGCTAGATCGACTATGGAATAAGAGTTTGTAGCTCTGGAGTTAGCTGGTTTTTGAGGCTGAGTGGCTAAGAAACTTCTTAGCTAATATCCTTTTAATAAAGGACGTATTACCTCTTGTGTCTATACACTGTGATTGCCAAGCGGCAATAGCTATAACAAAGAATAAATCTTATAATTGTAAACGTAGACACATGAAATTGAGACATGATGTCATAAAGCAGTTGCTGAGAGATGGAATAATTTTCATTGATTATGTGAAGTCAGAAGTTAATTTGGCCGATCCTTGACTAAACCCGAGGGAAGAAATTTAATTCTTTAAACCTCAAAAGAGATGGGGTTAAGGCCGACATGTTTTCAATAGAGACGGTAACCCAACCTATGTGATTGGATATCCCATGAAGTAGTTCATATGAGTAATAACAAGTCAATATTGGCATTGATGCACTAAAAGAGAGTGCTTGACTGCTACTAATTGAGAGGCTGAGTTATAACTCTTAATGAAATTCATAGTCCTTAATGGATGGTATATTTAAAAGCAGTATATACTTGATGAATTCACCTATATGAGAGTGGAGTGGGCCGCTCCTATGAGATTTTGGCCTAGCCTCTAGAGCTTTCATGAATAACCAGGCACGCGCATGGCCTATTAGGTGCAAAACCGCGTTGAATAGCAAAATTGCCGGGGGTCAAAATGTGATTGATAAAATCTCTAACTTACAATAAGAATTAATTGTTCAAAGATATGTGACATGCACGACAGATGAATGTGAGCAGAGACGGAAATAGGATTTCAATCTTATGAGTTCAGGATTCTAATCCTTTTAATCTATTGAGTTCTAAATTTATAATTTCTACATATTCGATAGATTTTTATTAAATTAAAACAATTGGGTTCGGCCGAACCCGATCCCAGTACTAGACTCTAGCTCCGCACCTGAATGTGAGACACAGAACCTACAGATGACTATGATATCCATCTCACAATAATTTAATGTTTCATACACTAGAAGGGACTAAATCCATTAAGGGGTCGTTTGGTTACCAGTTAGAGTTATGCAGGTATTAGTTATACATGTATTAGTTATGCAGGTATTAGTTATGCAGGTATAAGTAATGCAGTGATAAGTAATGCCGAGATTTTTTTGAATGTTGGTTTGTTGTATTAGAAATTGATATACATTATATAAAATATAAAGTAAAATGTTTGTTTACAACTATCCCTCTGGCCTTCTTTTGCATTATTTTTTCTCCACTTTCAATTTATTTAAGCAAATTAATAAAAGATATATTCAACAAAAAAAAAATCCTCAATAAAGGATATATTAAACTAAAAAAACAAGAATAAAAACTGAAGAATATTTTGACATTCTTGACTAAAGCCTCGAAAGCAGTTCTTGAGAACAAACTTGTGCGTGGTGAATCTGTATCCATCACTTTCCTCTCGTTGCAATTCAATATTTTGGTATGACTATGATTGATGCTTTGCTTGTTTGGCAATGTGAATAAGCTAATCTGACTCACGTTAAGGAGATCCCTTAGTTAAACCAAGCCTCTAACAGTTGAGTTTGTATCCAAGTCCATTTTAAAAAAATCTTAACATGGATAAGATCGGCTAGTGAGATGATAAGAGATATTCATTGTTGAAAAAGAGCTCAGATCATCAGCTAATGCTTTTATATATTGAGAGATACAGATGCGGAAAGTAAAGCTACTGAGAAAACTAAGGTGTTCTCGTGTGATTTGAATTTTTGAAAGTTGTAAAAATTATATAGTAGTAACAGAGTTCAAGCATCTTAGAACACTACAAAGCAAAAGATAATGGTACATAATTGAAAAGAAATGGAATGGAGTAGTTATCCAAGTGTGTTGGAGCCTTTGGAGAAAGTTTTAGTTTAAAAGGATGAAATAAGGCTAAACTGCAAAGGTTAACCCAGGAAAGCCTTGTGTAAAGTGATAGGGGTAAATTTATCATTTCAATATTTTATCCATGTACTACTAATACATGTGTTAGTTATTCCATCTTCTGCCCTGCATAAAATAACACACACATTGAGTCATAACTTATACAATGTATTATTTATGCATAATTAAAAATTTTCAATCAAACATCGTATTAGTTATGCAAAATTTTATACAAATTAACTAATGTCTAGCAAAACATGATATAAATTATGTTACCCCTTATACATGGATAACTGTCCTTCTGACCAGCTACCAAACGACCCCTAATGGATTGAAATACAGAATGGTCATACACAAGGGACTAAATTCCTCGGATGGACTGAAATACTGAATGGGCCTACCCATACTAGATCAGCCCATTTACAGCTACTTGTTACTTGCACAAAAACTAGGACATATCTGGATTAAATCCATAGAATTCCAAATAATCACTAATCTTGGCCAGAATTAGCACCTCTACAAAATTTTGGCACTAATCCGTAGGAATTAGAATAACAAAAAGCACATAGTCGACATAAGAAGAAGAGAAAAGGATTAGGAAGTTGGAAAACTTTGGTCCATGTTGCCTAATCCTCTTCTCTTAGCTGCTAAAACTATACACAATATGTTCATTTACAGGACTGAAATGACTAGAAGTGACTCTATATCACAGCTTCAATCATTAAAAAACTTGAACTGCGATGCACGACATTTTGCCAATATTTTATCTACTGAGAGAAAGTATGTTGAGTAGAGACACCCTTGTACGAATCAAAAGCCTAAACAACATCTCCAATCCATTTTCAAGATCCTCAATGCTACCCTCCAAATTCTCCAGATTTCTTTGTGCAAATTCAAAACTTTCCACATCCTCTTCATGCCCCGAACCAGAAGCATGGTCCAGCAAGTTGTTAAGCGCAGTGTCAACTTTCTCCAGCTCAGTCAGTTTTTCCCTCTGCCCTTCACTGCCTAACACCCCTTTGTGCACAATCTTTGAAACCAGTGACCATTTATTGGACTTTGGTTTCGAGGCTGGCACAGAAAGAAACATTAGCAATGATTGAAAGGTTGAAATGGTTGTGAAACTTGCATCTTCAAGGACTCTTATTATGGCAGAAAGCTGAAATTCTGTGTTTGTGGCTGATGGGGTATTATCTATCTGTTTCAACATAGTAAGAGACTTTTCAATTTCCTTCTGAGTGTTTTTTCTTGAAGAAATATAAGCAGTGACACTACCCTCAATAGTCAAAAAATCATCCCCTGCTTTACTTCTCCTAAGAGCAGATTGAAGTTCTCTTATGCTTTCTTTCAAACACATGACTGTATCCCTTGTGTTGCTGCAAATATCTATAAATCTAAAAGATCTTTCCAGTAATTCCTTCACAAAGTTGTCATCTTGATGCTGAAGAAGTGCCCTCTGAGTCATTGGTAGAGCAAGGAGTTCCTCTATGCACTCGTATAATTCTACAAGCCCAGATAAAGCATTGTCGGTTTTTTCTACTGCTTTTGGAGATAAAGGAGAAGATGATTCCCAAGTTTTGATCTTGTTAAGAACTTGCTCAATCTTAATGGTGCTGGGATGTGATCTAGCAGGAAAGCTAACACAACGGATACGATAGGGACTATGAGAATGAGACCTAGGGGAAAGAGCAGCCATTGTTCTAATTGTTGAGAGGTTCATATTTTAAATTGTGTTATGTTCATGAACTTCCTTTAGCTTCTTTATATATGCAAAAACTATTTGGAAGCAGACAAAAGGTAGGAGAAATGAATAGTTAATTTGGAATAATGTATCAATGTGATGTACATGTGAAGCCAGTGTGGGTTTTTTAATTTCTTTTGTAATGGTTCTATCTGTCAAGGCTTCAACCAACAAACAAGAGGACCATTTTCATACTGTATCAGTCATACATTTATAATGATTGGGATAGGGCATATCTGAGTCCGGAATCAAAAGTGGTTCTTTTGACTCAAATTTCGTAAATAAGGGTAAAAAAAAAGTTATCAAACTATATATAACGCCATAAAAAATGACGCCATACAGTAACGGTAACTGCACCCTTACTGTATGGCGCCACTTTTTGTGGCGCTATATTAATTAAAGCTGACACCTATGATATAGAGCCACTATAATTGGCGCTATACCCCTTTATACCCGACCCCACCAATAATTTCGCGATTCAATAATTGAAAAACGTATAAAGCTACTTTTTTGGTGCTATATACAAAAAAAAAAAAAAAAAAACCTCACTGGCTAGCCATCTCCTATATAAACATCGTAGAATCGCATATCTTTATTCAAAAATTTTCTTTAACTCTTGTTGGTTTCTATTATTATTAAATTCTCCAGCATTTTTCATTATGTCTGAAGAAAGAATAAGAGCTCATTATATTGGTGGGTGAGGTTGTGATGGAGAATAACTCTGTGGGCTACAGTTTACCTGCTAAGTGCAATGTTAAATTGCCACTTTCAATGGAGTACGAACATTGATATCGTTGTTATGCAAAAAAATTAGTGTGAGAAAACGTTCAGTGATACTCAAAGTAACCGGAAGATATCGGTATTCCGTTATGCCGCAAGGGGTTGATTTTTACTCAGAGTTTAACATCGAGGATGATGACACTTTGAGTGATTTCCTAAGAACTCCGAACGAATGCCGGGAATTTCTTGTAATCACAATGTTGGAGATGTACGTGAAGGTCGAAGACGTTCAAAAAAACGAGGTTGTGCGTAGTAGAGATAACTCTCAGTCATCGGGTGGTTATTCTGGATCAGTTTTTGCCGGACATGTTCCGGATGAAAGACTTTTTCTTGATTTAAGCTTATCACCGTCGGCGAATGGAGCAACGAGAAAATAATTTATACCCTGCTTTCCATAGTTCACAAGAAGAGAGGTAAACTTCAATTTTTATTTGTGTTAATTATATATATTTTTGGCGTATTGAATTAATTTTAACGCTCATTTATTTAATATGGGGTACCGGCCGGATATGAATTTTGCAAGTCGCCCATCCGGTAGTCATCATCTAATTGAAAACGTCCATCATGTAATGTCATCACATTACGACTTGTAAGTGAAATGACATAGCCATATATAAAGCATTTATTAATTTAGTAGATTATATTTTTGTTGAAATGTGCAGTGAAAACGAGCAAGTTGAACTATCCGTACTCACTCAATTGCACGAAAACGACGTATTACATCAGGATCTGGCAGACGCACAGAGTGAGGAAGAAAACAGTTTACGATAATAATGTCGATGAATCGGGAGACGAGACGCCATTTGCTCGTGAGAATGGTGATGAAGAGGACGAGGAGGAAGGACCCGATGAGAGCCCCCCTAGACGAAAAGTGTACGATATGAAGTGCCATTTCATTCAAGGGAAATTTCGTATATTGATAACTTGCCAGCCGTCCTTGATGTGGAAGCTCTCACAAGGGATTTTGATGAAATCCGGACAACAATGTGGGATGAGTCAAGACCAACGGTGCTTGTAAAGGGTGTGCTTTTTCCTGATAAAGCACGCGTAAGCAGGGATTGTAAAATGCACAATGTTAAAAAGCGTCGTGAGATGCAGGTATCAGAGTCAAGTCCGACAGTATACAAGGCTATTTGTCGCATCTGGTTTTGGCCATGTGATTGGACGTTGCGTGCAGCGAAGAAGAAGACAGGTATGTGAAAAGTGGGTAAATACATTCCCACCCACACATGCGAAATGGACACATTCAACGGTAATCACTTTAACTTGGATATTGACTTGATATCTCTTGTACTTATTCCGCACATCGAAGCGTCCATAAGGTATAAAATCAAAGAGTTCATTACAGTAGTCCACCAGGAACATGCCCACACAATTACTAAAAGAAAGACATATCTTGGGCGCAAAAGAGCGTTTGAAATAGTCTATGGTAACCAGGATAAGTCATTTGCGGATCTGCCTAGGTACATGGCAGCACTGCAGCACTTTAACCCCAGAACAATTGTTGAATAGAATCTTGAGCGGAGTTCAGGTAAACCAAAATATATATTTAATTACGTGGTATGAGCGTTTAAGCAAGCAATTGATGGTTTTCCATATTGCCGCCCCGTAATATCCATAGATGGACTCATGTCTATGGAAAAGTACAATATTAAGCTATTGATAGCCGTGACAGTGGATGCTAATAGATAGATATTTCCTCTAGCCTTTGCTATTTGTGTCAATGAAAGCACAAAGATGTGGATAATGTTTTTGAACCACCTGAAAGAGCACGTTGTCAAATAACGTTCATGTATTTGTCTAATATCTTATCTGCACGGGGGTATATTAAGTTCTATGGAGAACCTTCCTACATGTCAAGAACCTTATGCATACCATCGTTACTGTGTGAGGCACTTGAAGGCCAATTTTCAGAAGGCACGTCCCAAAAAGGATCTACATGATTTGATGTGGATGGCAGCAACAGACCACCAACAGAATAAATTCCTGAGGCATATGGATTCTATCAGGCAAGAAGAGGAGAGCATATCGTTGGTTAATGCGACATGACCCTGAAAAGTGGACGTTCCATGCAAATGGTGGCAGACGCTGGGGAATTCTTATTACAAATGTGTCAGAGTCCTTCAACGAGTAATTTAAGTCGGCAAGAGGATTGCTCATCACAACCACGGTGCGTATGTTGTTCAAGCAGATGGCGGAGAGGTTTGTGCAACGGTTGCAGCTGCAACAGAATTGATGGGAAGGGGTGTTAAATTTATGCCAGTGCCTATGAAGAGATTAGGGAAATATAGACGGCGAGCACATTGGCATTCCTTTTTGCAATATGACAATGAACGAGGTATTTTTGAAGTTCGCACTGCTACTCATAATAATCGGGGTAATAATGTACATAGTGTAAATGAATCTACAAGGTTATGCTCATGTGGGAAATGGTAAATCTACCACATGCCTTGCTCACATGTCATCAAGTGTTTTCAGCGTGTTGGTTATGTGGAGACCAACTATATTGATCAATAGTATAGTATTTCCAAATACCTAAACACATATAGTGGTAAGTTGCAGCCAGCAGGTGCTGAGCATTACTGGCCCCAGAACTATTTAAAATGGTGTGTAACAAGTCCTATTTGCGTAAAAGACAGGTGCAGAAGAGAACGCATATATGAAACCAAATGGATGTTAGTGATACCGTATATGTGCGCAAATATGGTATATGCTCGCAAACAGGACACGACCGTAGAAAACGTCCTTTGGGTGGCAACAGTAATCAAGCTCTGGATGGGTGTTCTTCTATTGTACCTAACTACCCATGAGTTCATGTTGTAATAATTAGTTGTTGTGTATCTGTTTGAAATATTTATGAAATAAAATTTCATTGTATGTTAATTATGATTTGTACTTTCCCATTTTACCTATTTAAATAATAACTTAATATAATTATCAGTATATTTATTATGTGTATGTTGTCTTGTCGAACTGAAAAATCTAACCGACTGACATAAAGTCGTCTTGTCAATATCAAGATATTTAATACGCAAAATATAGCGCCATTATATATGGTGCTATGTGTGTCTTGTCTTGTCGAACTGAAAAAACTGACCGGCTGACATAAAGTCGTCTTGTCAACATCACCACGACGGAAAGTGCTGGGGAGCTGGGGTCAAGTCCCCGCGGCTATCCCAAATACCCAACTACGCTCCCAGCCAATCAATAAAAGTGTCGTCCACCCTCATCCGATCATCCCTCTCATAATGTAAATGATCCCATGCAGGCTGAGCCGGTATAGGCTGCGGAAATCCAAACTGATGAAATACTCACTCTGAGGCATGATGCTCGACAATATTGAGGCACGTGAAAGGGACGGAAGCCCTACAAATATGGCGGCCGTGCGTGCAATACGTTGGCGGGGTACCTATCAGCTCTTCACTGTACGATGTCCAGATGAACTATCAAATAATAACACAAACCGTTAGTATGCGCAACACCTAGTTAAACAATAATTGGTAAGATTAGTTAGATATTCACATGTGCGTCCTCTAGAAAATCCAACACATCCCTACAGAAGGGGAGATTATGATGGCCATGATACTCTCGAGCAAGTCTACGACGCAATACACACCTACAAGCTAGAGGAAGATCCGGAATATATACATTAGTCGGTAGCTGTGGTAGAGGTGGCCGAAGCTGCAGAAATCGCTCCCACACCCAAACCTAACATACAGAGTTGACGTAAAGATTAACTATAACTAGGTAAAATTGTAACTAAAGGACATATTGTTTGAATAAGTTGTCACCTGTAGAAGTGGCAAAAAGCCAGAAACGTCTCTCTGTATGCCCATGGATGCCCGGCACATCTGCCTGTACAAAAATGATAGAACAACACCACCAAAGTTGTACCTGACTGTATCATTGAAGTCCGCAATATAATGCAGAAAATGGATGCTCACTAGGTTTCCCGAAGTGTTCGGGAATAAGACCCCCCCTCCCGAAGAAGCAACAACAACCTCGTATATTGCTCCACATCCACCTCCGTTGAGTCGTCTGTGATAGTATCGTGGATCTGTACCAAGTGGTCTCTAATGGGACCAACTGCATACGACTGCTCCTAATTGCTACATCTGGGTCCTCGGGCCTGAAGCCCGTGAGACTGTGCAGCATATCCATATATGAATCCCTATTAAAATATCATGTTCCCATGCAGTAAAACTGGAAAGCCATCCCAGGCAGCAAAATTGGCAAGCCATCAATGGACAAACCATATAAAATCTCGACGTCCTAAAGTGTGATGGTGGCCTCGCCAATGGGCAGATGGAAAGTCTGCGTCTCCGGTCACCACCTCTCAATCAACGCCGTGATCAAAGCATAGACGAGCCGTATCCGGCCAATGCTAATGATCCTACATAATTCCATCTCCTCCAAGTGATGGATATTACGGGGATGTAGAACGTGTGGAGGATTCAAAAACTCCCACAATAAATCCACTCTCCTACCCCGAAAAGTCTGCGTAAGCAACTCCACCCATATATGCTCGAACTATGCTGGGGCTGTAGGGGTAGTAGCTCCGACGTCCGAGGGCTAGGATGTATAGGTGCATCCATGTCGTCAACAGTAAATTCATAATTTTTAATAACTATCATTAATAATTATGTGTTTTTATAATTTAAAGTCTTATTTTTTAATAATTATCATTAATAATTGTGTTTTTTATAATTTAAATTCATATATTTTAACAACTTAATTGTAAAAATTATATATATGCTTATGGGTTCCGGGCTAGATTTTCTGAGGCCCAATGCTGCCAAACTATCATTAATAATTTTATCCTTTTTTTATAATGTATATTCATATTTTTTAATTACTTAATTGTAGAAATTATATATATATATATATATATATATATATATATATATATATATAATTATGGGTTCCGTGCTAGACATATACAGGCTCAGTAGCACCAGATAAGATAATTAAACAAAATTAATTCTAACCTAAAATACTATATAATACTGCGATACAAGGCTCTAAATTTTACTACGCTAAAAGGGTCTACGTTTTACTACTCTAAAAAGGTCTACATTTTACTACGCTACAAAATATTCTAAACTAAACGGAATAAAAATACATAAGTATACATGAGGATATTAACAAACAAATTTTTAGATTAATTTACGTATTTTTATACAACACTAAAATTAAATTCTGATAAAATTTAACATGCTAGTTTCGGAAAAAATAAACACAAACCGAAATAGAACACATACAAATCAAGTAATATGTATTGTTATAAAAGTTTCAACTTAAAATATATCGAAATACCTCGATGTAGAATTTTGGGCAAGTAAATAGATCAAAAGTTTAACTCCGAAAGACTGAATCTACAATAACATGAAGCTCTACTCGATTGTGGACCACCAATTTTCAACTTTTATGTGCCGGGGGGACCCAATATTTTTTATAAAACGGACAGAACGCTGAAATGGGGGGGGGGGGGGGGGGAGGGAGGGGACCAAAAGGGAGTAAATAAGACTGGAGTTTGGATGAAACTAAGAAGAAGACGGAGGGTTTATTAAATAGGGGTATGGCGTCAATTATAGTGGCGCTATGTACAGACGTGTCAGCTTTTATTTAATATGGCGCCACAAAAAGTGGCGCCATATAATAACGGTGCAGTTACTGTTTTTGTATGGCGCCACTTTTTGTGGCATTATATATAGTTTGATAACTTGTTTTTTTTATATTTATTTACGTACTTTGAGTCAAAAGGAATCATATTTTGGTTCCGAACTCGGACATATCTTTCTCTTTTAGTTTATTTTATTATTTAATGGATTTATGTAGTACAAACTTAGATTTTTTAAGCTTAAATTATACTCACCTTTCTCAAGCATCTAGACCACCGCCAACTCGGGCTTAACAAAGGGTTATTCATCCAAAAAAGTCGGTTGGCATAGAGTAATAGGGTGGGCTCCCAAAAGTGTCTGGATTGGAGGAACTTTGGCGTTGGATATTAAAGCATATAGAAGACTGAATTTAGAGAGATAGAGTGAGATCTATAGAAAGATCAATAGGTACTGCTGCATATGGTGGTTAGAAGATATAGTTGGATATTGTGATGGTTAAGACAGCTCATGAAGATACAAGGTAAGTGCACGAGTGGCATGTTCGTACACTGTTCCCACGTTACCTGCCTAAATAATGTTGTCAGTTATACCATGAAAAATGACGGACTATAAGTTTGTATCTTTTGGTTCCTGAATCCTACTTTTTCACTGCATTGACCTTGAGCTTGTATGACATTTTCGTGGAAGTACATGTTTTCTTGATCCTCCAAAATGTAGCTTAAAACGGTAAGCAACAGCAATAACAACAACCCAATATAATTTTATAAATGGGATTTGGGGAGTATAATATATATGCAGATCTTATTCTTATCCGGGGTAGGGAGACTATTTCTAGAGAACCCTCGGCTCAAGACATCAACAAGAGACGATAAGTTAGTACTATCCATACATTCATACTAAAATAACATAAATACAGAACATAATATAAAATAACAAAATATCAGCAATATAGGAAATATAAGAAATATAAGAAATACGAAATAGATGAAAGGTATACTAATATCCAACAGATAACTCCCAAAATCGGTAGCTGATCTCATACTAGTTAGTCTCACTCTAGTGCGCTGTGAAAATATCCACAACTTCCCCTAACCAACAACTTTAATGCTCGACCTCCACAATCCCCTATCAAGGTCCATGTCCTCAGTAATCTAAGACGCGCTAGGCCCTGCCTTATCGCCTCTCCCCAATACTTCTTAGGTCTCCCTCTACCTCTCCTCATGCCCACCACAGCCAGTCGCTCACAACTTCTCACCGGTGCATCAGTGCTCCTCATCTGAATGTGCCCAAACCATCTGAGTCTTACTTCCCGCATCTTGTCCTCTATGGGTGCCACACCCACCTTCTCTCGAATATCTTCATTCCTAATCCTATCCACCCTTGTATGCCCACACATCCACCTCAACATCCTTGTCTCTGCTACTTTCATCTTCCGGGCGTGTGAGTTCTTAATCGGCCAACACTCGGTCCCATACAGCATTGCAGGCCTAACCACAACTTTATAAAACTTATCTTTTAGTAACGGTGGAACTTTCTTGTCACACAGGACTCCCGACGTTAACGTTCACTTCATCCAACCCACCCCTATATAGTGTGTGACATCCTCATCGATCTCCCGATCCCCTGAATAACTGACCCAAGGTACTTGAAACTACTCCTCTTAGGAATGATTTGAGAGTCGAGCCTCACTTCCACTCCCACTTTCGTCGGTTCAGCCCCAAATTTGCACTCGAGGTATTCCGTCTTCGTCCTGCTCAACGTGAAACCTTTAGACTCAAGGGCATGTATCCAAACCTCTAGCCTTTCATTGACGCTGCGTCAAGTCTCGTCAATTAGAACTAATTCATCAGCAAATAGCATGTACCATGACACCTCCCATTGAATATGATGCGTTATGGCATCCATCATTAGGGCAAAAAAGAAAGGGCTGTGTGCAGACCCTTGGTGCAACCCCGTAACAACTGGAAAATGCTTAGAATCGCCTCCTATTGTCCTAACCCGAGTCTTAGCTCCTTCATACATGTCCTTAATCACCCTAATGTAGGCTACCAGAACCCCTTTAACCTCTAAGCAGCTCCATAAGACCTCCTTAGGTAGGAAAGAAAGATTTCAGGAGTTGCAAATTTGCAAGAGACATAGAGCTCGTTTGGCTTAGCTGATTTAGAATAGCTGATAAATATTATGTGCTGAAAAATACTTTTTAGGGTTGAAGCTGATTTAAAAAAATAAGCAGTTACGCGTTTGGATAAAAATGCTGAAATTAATACTCGTATAAACAACTGAAAAATTGGGTATACAAAGAACTTTATTTTAAAAAGAAGTATTTTAAGGTTAAAATAATAAATATTTTGGTCAAACTTAAAGTGCTTATAAGCTGAAATTGGATAAGTTGGGAGAGACCAACTTATGACTTTTGGCTTATTTTTGGCTTATAAGCACTTTTAATTTTACCAAACCTGTAGATAAGCCAAAAAATACTTATAGGGTAGTTGACCAGCTTATAAGCTTAGCCAAATACCCTCACAGTAGCGACTCGATAACTATCATACTAAATCAATAGAGGTTGATTTAGAATTTCTGAATGCACCAATCATCATTAAATAAAGAAGAAAACAAGTTATTAAGTGATCTTTGTTTATTTGGGTAAATAACTCTGTATTCAGTTAAGTGTTTCATTCAATCTTTATGGAGTGTGGGTATTACCAACAGATAATATTAGACTAATTTTAAAAATACATACTAAAAATACCTAATTTGACGGAAAGCTCATGAATTCATATACCCATAAACTACCTTATAAATTTGCCATGTTAATCGCGGAAATAATATAACTAAAGGTACATGCATGTGGGGTGAAGAGGATTTTGGAGGATCATAATTCATAGAGCATAATAGAGCATTTATGAAGATAAGCATAATGAAAATTTAGGAGGTATGGCCATTCACTTAGCTAGCTAGTAGTTGGGTTTGGACACACTCATTGAATGTCAAATGAGACGGCACTTGTCACAAGCCATGAATTTTGTTTAGGTTGATAGTCTTTTTCTCAACTCTCCTCCATGCCATCCTGTTTTGGGCTATCTATCAATGATTAAGGAGAGCATTAATGTACTTCTTACAAAGCAAATTAAAAGAGTTATTTTATTTCAGTTACACTGCTCATGACAAGTCTAGTTAATATAAAAACTTGAAAAATAAAGTAAATAACTTGTTGTAACATGTTAAATGCATTAATAATATATATAGTCTTATCAAATATGAATCTAGATTTAATGTATTAATGATGTAAAAATATTTATACGATCACATTGCTTATAAGACAATTTACGACAAAAATCAAATAATTTATAACTTGATTGTATTGGGAAAAAATTGAGTTTTTATTAGAGGTGGCGTGGCATGACATGTGGATTGGTCAAACAATCAAAGAGCAATAAATGATTAAAAGACATGAAAGACAATAGGCACGGTGGGAGACAAGAAAATAGACACGAGAAGAAATCTTAGATACGATTCTCGTGTCTATCCAAGTCATTCAATATCAACGGATAAAAAGGGCATTGAAGACACGAACCTGACGACAAAAATGTAGTCTGTATTCATTATTAAATACTTGATACCTTAGTTATTCAGTATTTAATAGCAATGATTATGTAACGTCTCGTTAAATGCTCTTTATTATTTAGATTAATCCGTTACTCCTTCTCAACTATAAAAGGAGGAAATTTTGTCATTTGTAAGGACACAGAACACTCTTGAGATCAAAGTGAAATACAACTTTCTTATTGTTTTATTCTTACTCTTTGAAAGCCAATTATATTTCGATCTCTTTGACTATCAGTAACCCGATTTCTTCTCTCTAAAATTCAAGCTTTGACCAAATTGTATTTTTTGGTTAAACAAATTGGTTACGTTACCGGGAATATGATAATCTGTTCTTTCTAAATTAACATTCAACATGTTGCTAGTATGTCAAACAACAATGACAATAACAATCAGGCAAATCTGAACCATCAAATTGATGATGAGAAACTCAACAACGCTAACTTTCAAGCTTCTCCACGTGGATCTCGTGAAGGAACTCCAAACGATATGTTTGAACATGATGACGAAGGAGCTGAAACAAGAGATGAATTGTTAAAGAAAATAATCAACTCATGAATTGACAAAGTCTTGCGAGCCCTAGTTAATCAATTGCCTGCTGCACCAGCAACGCGAAACAACAACACGTTGGAAAACACTCGCTCTGGTTTAGTTGATCCTGGCAATGGAGCAATTCCTAGTGACTCACAAGATGGAGAACCAGGTAATACAAGTAATTCTTATCTTCAAAATTTGGTACTAACCTTGCAGAAACAACTCAAGGAGCAGAACGAGCGTATCGAGCAAATCCCTGGAGTTCCACCTGTGATAAAAGGAGTGGATATGGATAAATACTCGCAACAACCGTGGAAACCAAGTGCTGCTCCTTTACCAATACCAAAGAAGTTCAAAATACCTGATATCCCAAATATGATGGTACAATGGACCCTCGTGATCACGTAACTACATTTACAACAGGAGTGAAAGGCAACGATTTGACCAAACAAGAGATTGAATCAGTGTTGGTTAAAATGTTTGGAGAAACACTCACCAAGGGATCATTAACCTGGTATTCTCTTTTACCTGAAAATTCAATAAATTCTTTTGCTGAGCTTGCAGATTCTTTTATAAAAGCACACTCGGGATCTCAAAAGGTGGAGAAGAGAATGGAGGATATCTTCAAAGACAAACAATGGAACACTGAATTGCTCAGTGATTTCGTTGATAGATTCAAATGTGAAAGAATGATGTTGCCCCGTGTACCGGATAATTGGGCTGCAATAGCTTTTGCCAGCAATTTGAATGACAAAAGTTCAGAAGCCACTAGAAGACTTAAAGAAAGACTTCGTAAATTTCCCGCAACTACTCGAAATGATGTTTATAACAGGTACAGTATGAAGCTCAGAATTGAAGAAGATACCATATCTCAACCTCAACGAGAAGATTGAAGTGGATCTAGAAGGTCTGAAGCCGATAAAAGGTCAGGTAAGAACAGGTACGATCCATATATGGGACCTGCATGAAAAGACCCACGTTCTAGGCAAAACAATCAACATTATGATCAGAGGTCGAGAGATAGGGGAACCGGATCTTCATCCAGGTTCAAAGGTGATCGAAACAACCACGATTCACGGGATGATGATAGAAATTTAATGGCACGATTTGCTGGTCATAGTTTCAATATAACTAATTCTGAACTCGTAGTTGTTCTAAGGAGTATGGGGGATAAGGTACGGTGGCCAACAAAGATGCGGTCCAATCCAAACAGACGTAACCGAGACCATTGGTGTGAATTTAACAACGACCATTGGCATAAAGCTTCATAAATGCAGATTTTTACAAAATGAAGTAGATCATTTGTTGAAGCCAGGATACCTCATTGAGCTGTTCAGTGAAAAGGGAAAGCAAGCCTACATGAAAAATAGGCAGGAGCCACCAAAACAACCTTCGCCTAAGAGGATAGTAAATGTCATCAGTGAAGGAGAAGATATTTATGGAGTAACATATACGGCTTCGAACAAAATTTCCAAAATGACGATCCCATACGGCAAGCGAGTACGGCAAACCTTAGAACATGAGAGTATAAGCTTCGATGATACAGATACGGAAGGAGTGACTACGCCGCATAACGACGCTCTGGTAATATGCTTAATTATATATGACACTGATGTAAAAAAAGTTTTGATTGATCCAGGTAGCTCTTTAAATATTATTCTACTAAGAGTGCTGCGGGAAATGCAAGCTGAAGACAAGATGATACCAAAAGCGCATGGTTTGTCAGGCTTCGACAATTCAAGCGTGGTAACAAAAGGTGAGGTAACTCTGACAACTTATGTTGCAGGTGTTGTTAAAGAAACTAAGTTTCAGGTAGTAGATTTGGAAATAGCATACAATGTAATCATGGGGAGACCTTGGATCCATGATATGGATACTGTTCCATCAATGTTACATCAAGTCATTAAACTTCCATCACCTTGGGGAATATGTCAAATTCGAGGGGATCAACAAATAGCCAAGAGTATCAACGCAATAACAGATACAAGCATTGCAAGTAAAGAGAAAAAGAAATTATCGGAAACAGTTGAAGGTGTCAAGTACTAAACTTCAACTGAAACAACAGATTTAGATTCGAGGCCCGATGTAATTCAAGAACCTGAAGAAAACGAAAACATCAAAACGACAATAGAAGAACTCGAGGTTGTGGAGTTATTTGAACAATGGCCAGAGAAAAAAGTTTATGTATGAGCCAATCTAAATTCCGGCATGCGAGGTAAGTTAATTGAATTTTTAAAAGCTAGCGTAGACTGTTTTGCCTGGTCCCATGCTGATATGACAGGTGTTCCACCGGATGTGATGACTCATAAACTTAACGAAGACCCATCTTTCACCCAAATTAAGCAAAAGAAAAGAAAGCAAGGAGCTTACAAAAATCAAGTAATTCAAGATGATGTCATAAATTTATTGAAAATCGGGTCAATTCGTGAGGTAAAATATCCAGATTTGTTAGCTAACACTGTGATCGTACCTAAGAAGAATGGTAAGTGGCCAGTTTGTGTAGATTACACTGATCTAAACAAAGCTTGCCCAAAAGATTTTTTTTCTTTACCTCATATAGATCAATTGATTGATGCAACTGCAGGTCATGAACTTTTATGTTTTTAGATGCATATTCGGGGTACAACCAAATTAAAATGGACCCCGGTGATGAAGAAAAGACTTCTTTCATCACAGACCTGGGGAATTACTGTTACAAAGTAATGCCCTTCGGTCTAAAAAACGCTGGAGCAACCTATCAAATATTAGTTACCAAATTGTTTCAAGAACATTTGGGAAAAACAATGGAGGTATATATAGACGACATGGTCGTCAAAACCCATCATTGCCATGACCATATTTCTCATGTAACTGTTACCTTCGAAATGTTGCGAAAATTTAATATGAATCTCAATCCTGAAAAATGTGCATTTGGAGTTGCTTATGGTAAAATTGTAGGTTTTCTTGTCTCTAACCGTGGAATTGAAGTGAATCCTTCCCAGATTAAAGCAATTGAAGAAATACCTCATGTCCTTACTAGTAAAAAGGAAGTTCGGAGGTTAACAAGAAGGATAACGGCCTTAGGGAGGTTTATTTCAAAATCATCAGAAAAATGCTTCAAAATTTTCTCTGCGCTTAAAAAGCAAAACCATTTTGAGTGGAACTGAGGGACTTGAAAGTTTATTTATCAAATCCTCATTTATTGGCTAAACCTAAAGAAGGTGAAAAGTTACTCATCTATCTAGCAGTATCAGAAGTTACGGTAAGTGCCGTTTAGTATGAGAAGATCAAGGTAAGCAATCTCCGATTTATTATGTAAGTAAAACTTTATTAGATGCAGAGACAAGGTATCCACAACTACAAAAATTAGCATTAGCTCTTATCATCGCATCTAGAAAAATACGACCTTACTTTCAATGCCATCCTATTGTTGTTGTTACTGCTTTTCCTTTAAGAAATATATTGCATAAACATGAACTATCAGGAAGATTAACAAAATGGGCTATGGAACTAAGTGAGTACGAAATAATTTACCAACCTCGAACTGCTATTAAATCTCAAGTACTTGCCGATTTCGTAGCTGATTTTAGTCAAAGCATACATCTAGAAGCAAAACAAGAATTACAAGTTTTTAATGGAGCTAATCAGGGAACTTGGCTATTATTTACTGATGGTTCATCTAATGTAAAGGGGGCAGGTTTAGGAATTGTTCTTATACCACCTACGGGTGAAACAATTAGACAAGCTATAAAATGTCACCCTGTAACTAATAACGAAGCAAAGTAAGAAGGTGTGATTGCAGGTTTGGAGCTAGCATTAGAACTTGGTATCATGTAAATTGTAATCAAAAGTAATTCACAGCTAGTAGTCAATCAAATACTGGGGACTTACGTGGCTAGAGAAACTCGAATGCAACAGTATTTTGGAAAGGTACGGGAGTTAATAAGACATTTCCAAACTTGGAAAGTGATGCAAATTCCAAGAGAAAAGAATTTGGAAGCAGACGCCTTAGCCAACCTCGCATCTGCAGCAGATATAGCAAAAGATGCGAATGCCTCAATTTTACATTTATTCCATTCCGTTCTTGACCCTGATAAAAATAAGGTAAACTTTAATCACTTAACTTGGGATTGGACAAACGAAATCGTATCTTTTGTGCAGCACGGAATCGTACATGAAGACAAGGTGAAGGCTCATGCACTAAGAAAGAAAGCCGCTCGTTACTGCTTATATCAAGGAAACCTTTACCGTAAAATGTTTAGTGGACCATTAGCTAGGTGTCTCGGACCTTGTCAAATAGAATATGTGATGAGAGAAATACATGAGGGGCATTGTGGAAATCACGCAGGAGGCATATCACTTGTTAAAACATTGATTCGAGTGGGATATTACTGGCTTAAAATAGAAGAAGAAGCGAATGATTTCGTATCTAAATGTGATAAATGTCAAAGGTCTACAAATAACATGCATAGACCATCAGAGTTATTACATCCTATCATAACTCCGTGGCCCTTCATGAAATGGGGAATGGACATCGTAGGACTATTACCTCAGGCAAGAGGTCAGATAAAGTTTCTACTCGTACTTACTGATTATTTCAGTAAATGGGTAGATGCAGGAGCGTTTAAACAGGTACGAGAGAAAGAAGTTAAGGACTTCATTTGGAAAAACATAATTTGCCGCTTTGGTGTTTAAAAGGAGATAGTGTGTGATAATGGACCACAATTTATATGAGCTCAAATCACAGAATTTTTTCAAAGTTGGCAAATCAAAAGAATTACGTCGACATCGTATTATCCAGTAGGTAATGGGCAAGCAGAGTCTACAAACAAGGTAATTATCAACAACCTAAAGAAAAGGTTACAAGAATCAAACGAAAATTGGCCAAAAGTATTATCGGCGGTATTATGGGCATATCGAACGACATCAAAAACAAGTACAGGAGAAACATCATTTTCGATGGTCTATGGTGCGGAAGCTTTGATACCAGTTGAGATAGGTGAACCTTGTACATGACAAATTCAAACAGAGGAAAACTCGAACAATGAAGAGTTACGAGTAAATCTTGATTTACTTGAAGAGAGAAGAGAAGCGGCGTTGATAAGGATGGCGGCTCAAAAGCAAGTAATTGAGCGATATTACAATAGGTAAGTAAGTACGCCTCAGGTTTTTTAAAGTTGGAGACTTTGTGTTGAAAAAGGTTTATCAATCTACAAAGTCAGCTAATTCAGGAAAGCTAAGTCCAACATGAGAAAGACCTTATCGAATTTGTGAAATTGCGGGCAAAGGAGCATACAAGCAAGAGACAATCGAAGGCAAGGTTTTACCTTCACATTGGAATGCTGTTCATTTAAAGAGGTATCAGTTCTAAGGAAAGTACCCACTATCAGGTATCGCCATGTTAAAAAAATTTTCTTTTGAATTGTTAAAATTGTACTAACGATTTTAGACGCTAGGCAAAAACCCTAACTCGTGCCAAACGATGAGTCACGGCCTCCACGGCAAATTAGAATACTATTAAATTCCTAAGGATTATATTAATCTGATGGAAATACACACGAGTTAGGCAGTCTTCATCTACAATCTCACCTTCGAGTCCCTTATATTTTTCTGTTTGAGGAAAAGGACAAAATATTGGGAGCAAATACACAAGTGTTCGAGGCTTCATACTTCGCTGCTCAAACACTTGGGGAACTGTACTGTATATACACGAGTATGTGCAGAAATAGATTCAAGAGAGTAACAAGATTTACAAATCAAATTAAGTTACGAGAATTCAAGTATCAATGTAAAAACACTCACCATAGTGTTCTTTCCTTTTTAGAACAATAAAGTCATTGCTTAAACCCTTCCTAAATATGTAAAGGCAGGGATATGATTATGTGTCAGAACATGTTATGAAAAGACCTTGTATATTTTGTAAATCTGTTAAAAGAAAACAATTGCAAGAAAGTTATAGATGTACTTCAATATATGTAATACTCAAGAAACTTATTAAAGTTCATAAATAAAAACTTTACAAAAGTTGTTTTATGTGAAACATATATGTTCCTATTTCTTTCATCGTATGATAACTCCATTATGAAGTTGAGACGTCTTCTTCATTAAGTGTCGATAAATAAAAGGGCCCTCTTTTATTTTTCCTCATGTTAGTAACACATGAGAAGAATTATGAAAGCATTTTGTGAAAAGGATAAAAAATGTTAACTTATTTTTGTAAGTCCTAAAAAGAAAAATAGCAAAAGTAAGGTAAAATTATTCTCCAAATAGACAAGGATAAAATGAAGAAGTATTATACAAACTTCTCAACATAAAAAGCTAAGGGAAAAACTTAGCTATTACAATACATTTGTTTTTATGAAACAGATGCCCCATTATAGAAACTGGGGACTTCATTAATTACATCATAAAAAACAAACAAAAGAGGTAAGGTTAAACATTCTCATTGGTCACTGAGGAGATTGGAACGGTAGAAGTCGCCGCCTCATTGGGCTCATAGGAACTTCTAAAGATGCAGCAATAGAGGAAATCTCGGCTGAAATTGAAGTACTAAAATTTTCGGGAGAAGCAGTAGACACGAGGATTTCCATTCCTAAAGGCTGTGTTGTAGGTAAATTACCCTCGGTCACTGGAACTGTAAGTTCAATAACTTCAGCTGTTGACTCTAAGTTCAAAGGCTCTTCGACCCCGGGAGTTTCCACTATTGGAGAAGAGATGTCAATTACCTGATCAGGAGAAGGAGTTTCAGTAGGTTTCTCATTCTTCTCAATCATGTCTAAAACTTTGGCTAACTCAGATTGCAAGTCAAACTTTTCCTGAGAAGCTTCCATTAAAGCATCACGATGAGATTTCAAGAAGGCCCATTTAACCTCATAATTGAAATTATCAACTAAGGAATTGTAATCCTTCTCCAGGTTTTCATAATCTCTTCCCCACGTAGCTAAAGCGTTCTTCATTGTTTCATGCTCAGCTAAGTGGAAATCAAGGGAAGATTGAAGGTTGACACGAGAACTCTCCAACATACGAACCTTATCGGAGGAGACCCTCAAATCACTCTGAGCACAAGACAAGTTCTCTGCTAATTCCTTTGAATATGCCTCCTCATCATTAGCTTTAGATAAAGAGCCTTCCAAAATCTCTTTATCCTTTTTAAGTTGACCCCATGAAGCGTTAGCAACTCCCAACTCTGAAGATAAGCTACGATTCTATTGCTCCAAATGAACTTTGTTTTCTTATAACTCTTCAATAAGCCCTTGAGCACTCTCATATTGGTCCTTCCAATTTGCTGCTTCAAGTAATGCATCCTCAGCTATTTTTCTAGCTTCGGAGATAGCCTTTAAAGACTCACGGTCCTTTTCTCCAATAAAGAAATTCGCCCCATTAGCTCAGTCCCAATGAGATTTGCCTACAATTATGAAACATGAAAGTCAAAAATCAAAATAAAAAAAAGGGAAAATATTTTTCAAGGTCAAGAAAATTACCTTTAAAGTTGAATGAATGATGTCATTCATCAAGGTGTAGCAGCTGTGGCTTTGCATCTTATTCTTCTCAATATCCCCAATAAAGGGCTCGAGCCACGTATCTGCACCTCCAGATTTTCTTAAAAGGCTTTGAGCAGCGGGAACTTTAAGAGTAACACTTCTCATAGCCACGCCTTTGCTACTAGAGCTAACCTCTACTAGAAGGGCACATGAAGAGGGAACAATAGAAGGGGGCATAGTAGAAAAAGTAAATACTATAGGGGTCGTTGAAGTTGAAGCAGGAAGGGAAGGAGAAGCTATAAAAACTGATTCAGTAAAAAGGAATGGAAGTATTCACAACTAGTGAAGGAAAGGAAGCAATTATTGGTGATGAAATACTTACAATTGGCAAAGGAATGGAAGGAGAAGGAACGAAGGAAGAAACAAGAGCTTCATCAAAAATAGGTCCGAGCTCGCCACTCCAAAAACCACTATCCAAGGGAGGTTGAGTTGGTACACTCGTGGCTTCTAGAACGGTCTCCTCATCGGATTGGATTAGAACAGGTTCGGTAATGGAAGTAATTGTAGAAGAACTGATTGCAGTAGAAGTACAAGCGGGAGAATCTTCAATTTCTTCATCCAAAACAACATGTCTCCTAGCTCTTTGTCTAGATACCAAAGAGGTATTATCTTCTTCTTCATTTCCAGCTTCCATTGCCAAAGCTTTTCTTTTGGCTAAAAGTGCTTTAGCCTTATCCAAACCAAGGACAAAGTTGGCAGTTGTACGCATGGCTATAGCAACCTATGTTGTCATCCCTTTTATTCCAAATCCTGATAAAAAGAAGGATTTTAGTTCATCATCAAAATTTAGTATACGTATCTAAAAATATACATGAAAAGAAATATATACCGTGTGTTTCACTGTCCACCAGTGTAAGGAAGAGATAGATTTCCAAGTCCTATCTTCCTTAGGAGCAACTTTCAAAATTGAGTCTACCTAACCACGAAAATTGGGAACGGATTCCATATCTCCCATGGTTGCTACAAAAAATCAAAAAGGGGATAAATTTAAAGAGAAAATCAAAATCTAATAAAATTGGTACGAGAAAAGTAAAACAGAAACTTACGTGCAAAATTTCACATATTGGGGAAGGGAATCTTTGATTCTCCCAATAAATCCACTGTGCGAACACCAATGTAACGTAGGTACCACACACGATCTTTATCGTCATCGACGTTTACCAAAACTCTTTTACTCCTTGCAGTTAAAGTAAAACTCCATGGCGTAACAGACTAGAGTGGTATAAGTGGATGAGATGGGGGAAGGTGAAAGTAACTTTTGCCTTATTAGACAAAAATCTTAAACAAGTTATAGCCCTCCAAACTAAAGGTCCAATCTGGACTAAGCAAATGTTAAAAAATCTACAAAAATCGATGATAACTCGGCCTATAGCAGGTTTAAACCCTAAAGTGAAGGGGTAAGTGGAAATATAAGAATACCCATTTCTGTAGGATGAAATTCTTTGGCTTATGGAAGCAATTGATAAACGAACGACGCCCTCTTTCCAGTTGCAATCTTTTATAACGGTGGGGATATTGAGTTCATTTATAAGAGAGGGATAAGTATCTGTCTTTTCCAATTTTGCAATTTGCTTTTGAAGGGACGCTATGTCACTTGCAAAAGACAAATCACTTTGTATAATTTCTTCAACTGTGGGCTCTAGAGAAGGTTCTGAAATTTCTTTACCTTTTGAAGATGGAGTTTTAGAAGAGGAACCTTTAATTCCAGAACCAGTTGAACCTCCACGTGTGGATCGCATGCTTCAGAGTCTTCCTCCTCTGCCTCTTGAATGTTTGATATGAGCATGTGCATTAGGGAATTGATCGAGAAGTCGGGTTTGGAGATGCCATTGCAAGATAGTTTTGATGAAAGTAAAGCAAGAAAGGAAATTCGAATGCTAGATGGAAATTGATGAAGAAGAGGACAAAGAAAGTATGAATTAAAAGTTTATATGGGAACAACCGTCAAAATTAAGGGGAGCAATGATGGAAAGCCTATATTAAAGATAACTATCACTTCATAAACATGGGAAATTGAACAGGCTTAGAAAAGTTGGAACAAACTGCAGATTCAACCAGTAGATGACACGTGCACAGAACATTAAATGAGAAAGACATACGAGACGTCTATGTTGATACAAGCATTAATTGTGACAAAAATTCTTTTTCAGGATCCACTTCCCAATTATTTAATTGATAAATAAATGAGAAGTGTGGGGATTATCTGTATTGGAAAAAAATTGAGTTTTTATTAAAGGTGACGTGGCATGACACGTGGATTGGTCAAACAGTCAAAGAGCAATAAATGATTAAAAGACACGAAAGACAACAAGCACGGTGGGAGAAAAGAAAATAGACACGAGAAGGAATTTTAGATACGATTCTCGTGTCTATCCAAGTCATTCAATATAACGGATAAAAAGGGCATTAAAGACACGAACCTGACGACAAAAAGTAGTCTACATTCATTATTAAATACTTGATACGTTAGTTATTCAGTATTTAATAGCAATGATTATGTAACATCTCATTAAATGCTCTTTATTATTTAGATTAAACCGTTACTCCTTGTCAACTATAAAATGAGGAAATTTTGTCATTTGTAAGGACACAGAACACTCTTGAGATCATATTGAAATACAACTTTCTTATTGTTTTATTCTTACTCTTTAAAAATCAATTATATTTCGGTCTATTTGATTATCATAACCCGATTTCTTCTCATTAAAATTCAAGTTTTGACCAAGTTGTATTTTTTTGGTTAAACATTGATAAAAACGATAAGTGACATAATCTAAAATGTTAAATCTCGTTAATAACATCAAATTAAAGATCTGTTAACACTATCATATACTATAACTTAAATCCTTCAAATAAAGCGAGTCCCCACATAATTACATGGAAATCCCAAATCTACGGAGAAAAACTAGAGATGTTTGCTTTGAAGGAAAGAAAAGTTTTGAATAGGGAGATAGGGGATGAATACTTTTTAAATTATTACTTTTTAGTTTTCTATGGTAGGAGTATATCTCACTTAATTTATTTATTCTATCCAGAGATCCTAACAAAGTCCCACTTAGATTTCCTTGAACTTTTTATCCATGAGTTTTGTACAGATGTACTTATTAGCAATTAACAATTGTTAAGAAACTTTGCTTCTTTTGCTCAAAGGTCGTAATGTTCAGTAAACATTACGGAATTACACGTTATATTACTTGTTGCATCTGAATATGTTTATTATTTACTCCTTCCGTTTCAATTTATATTAACTTGTTTGATTGAATACGAAATTTAAAAAAAAAATAAAGTCATTTGTAATTTGTAATTCTAAACAAATTTAAATGACATCCAGAGTATTTGTGCACTTATAAAAACTTCTCATTAAAGATAAAGTTATAAATTTAAGCTAAATTATTATGAAATTTAAAAAAAAATTATTATTTTTGAAATAAAAAAAATAAATTCACATAAATTAAAATACGAAAATAACTTTTATTTGTTTAATAAAATTATACTTTGGCATGCAAATATAGCAAGGATATGCTCCTATCTAGAATCATGACTAGACACTATGATGATTTCTTTTGTAAAAAGTGGTAACTTTTTGTTTGATATATACAAGTGTTAAGAGATCCTTGCAAATGGCTAGTGAATCTCGGAAAAAGTATTATTGGTTTCATACTTTTTGGTTTCTTCGTTGGATGAGCTAAACTGTTTTTTTTTTGGCACAATGGCGTCCATGCCATCTAAACTTGTACTCCCTTAAATGTTTTTATACAAAATAAAAAATTTATCTTTTAGCATTAATTAATAATAGAATTGAATATATAAATTTTTACTATCTCACATAAATATTTCTAATATATATTCTAATACTATTTACTCCAAGGAAAAAGTAGGAAAAAAATAATTAATTCATTCTTGAAATCTGGAAAAATTACTTATTTTGGACCATAAGAAAAATACAAAAAAAATCACTTATTTTGGACCGGAGGGAATATTAGATTTAAAGTCGATACTAAAACTCTCATTTTTCCTAATTTGACACCTCAATTCGATAAAAATGCATATAATAAACTCCTCTTTTAGAGCGTGTATCTCAATTGCCCAACATAAATACCACGTCAGATTTTCAAACCATTTATTATTTAACAATTGTAATTTGTGGGTCCTATCTTTTATAAAATCAATTTATTAAATTTTTATTTTTTTCTTTTCTTTCCCTTATTTTATTCTTCATCATAGCTCTTCCAAAATAACCTTCCTTGTCCAACCACCATTTCCAATAGTAAAAGTCCAAATCTGATCCATTCAAAGTGGGATTTCACAATGTCCAGAAAACCACAATCCAAAAAATACCATGAAGACAGAAAATGAAAAAATCAGGGTCCAATTTTGAAAACCAATGTCATAATAAAAGAAAAATCACTACAACTTCAAGAAAAAAATACTCTTCTCCTATTCAAAGCATTTGCTAATTTTTTGTAAAACCATAAATAATTGGTATGATTGGAACCCATTAATGCAATGAAACTGCTATCCCTTCTGCCTTTTTCATATTTGACTGGCGAAAATTATGCCCAAATTTACACTTCGATGTGATATATTTCGAGTTTGATTGTTGATAATTTTATTCACTTTGTTAAAATTAGGAGTGTATACAAGAAAAAGAAATGGTGAAAAAACAAATTAAAATCCTTGACTTCATTAATGTGGTAGAATAGAGGGGAAGGAGGAAAGCTGAATTTTCTTTTTTGTCTCAATTATATTTTATTCTGATTTTCATATTTTTTTTGATAAAGACAATACTATCCTTGACAGCGTGTGTAACACACAATTTAGCCATATCAGTTCCGCTGCTTTCACATAGGTATTGGTAACTGTCAAAAATGTTTATTAACCATTCCGTCAAGTTAAAATGTTCTAATAAAAAGGTGAAAGTTTATGTATCGATTTTGCAAACGAATACAAGTTTAAATGGTCACGAGACCATTTTGGCCTTGTTTTTCTTTTCATCTTCAAAAATATTAGTGGATTAGACGTATTGGGTAACAAAGGAAACCTGTATACATTTGCTTTTTCTTGCAGGAATCCTAATTAATTAAAAGCAGGCCAAATATATCGGCAGTCCTTAAACTTAGCACGACTTTTTATTTAGTTACATCGACTTTGGATCATATTTATTGAAGGAATTTTTATGTTCATATACCATATAGAAAATGTTATTACTTTTAATGTTTAAGGTTTGATTTAATTACAAATTTATATATCAAATTATCAATTTTGTACCATAATGTATTTTAAAAGTATAATTAATACAGCATATATTCCTCCTTAATTCAAGCTACCCAAAAATGGGCCATTTTTTTTTTGTTCTGTATCTTTTTGCAGCTTTTCTCCTTCGTTTACATTAATCATATTCCTGAATATATTCATTCTCCTTCCTTCTTTCACTATTTTCAACTTTCTCTTCACTGTTTCTGAAAACTTTGGACCTAATTTTACTGCAAAACATCAAAATAGGAAAATATTTTTATTGTTTTCCAATAGCATCAGGCAGAACACCATTGAATGAATTGGAACCGACGTATAGATATAGCAATATTCCGCAATCCACCAAAGAATTGAAGAATCGCAACTCATGTTCATTGACAAGTTGATTACCCCACAACAACAAAATTTTCAATTGACGTAGATTTTCCAAATTAGTAGGAATACTGCCTCTGAGATAGTTCCCGGATAGTTCTAATGACTCAGGCTTGGAAGCATTTGTGATGTACAGAGGAATTTGTAGAAATATTATTGATAAATTGTATATTATTTTTTGCAGAGATTTTGTAGAAGTTTTAGTCTTTTTGGATTTGTGAAATAGAAAAAAATGTATCTACAATCAGAATATAAATAATTTATAATTTATCTACAAATTGGATACATTAAATTTTAATATCACAATTCCCATTTCAATTGTAGCATAATTGACATTTTCGACATAATTGCATTTTTTGCAGAAGATTTGTAGAAGTCTTAGTTGTTTTTAATGTGTAAAAACAGAAAACAAAGCACCTACAATTAGAATACAAATAATCTATATAATATATATGTACAAAATATCTACAAACTGGGTACATTAATTTTTTATATCCGAATTCACATCCGATTGTAATATAATTGTAATTTTTGAAATAATTACATTTTTTCAGAAGTTTTGTTGAAGTTTTATCAGAATACAAATAAGCTACAATTTATCAACAATATTTGCAATATGTCTCTTCTTTTTCGAGTTCCAATCTGAAATTCAATAAAAATCAAGTCTAATCGTTACCAAAACCCCTCAAAATTGAGATATAAACTCCAAACCCTATTTCCGATTATTTTCAACAACACCCAATCCAAACAAATAATGATTTTTGAGAAACCAAATTTGAATTCAAAGCTTTCAGCTTTTTAATGGCTATCAATGGTAGAAAATATCTAGAAGGATATTTACTTCCATAATGGCTTCCTGATTTTTTGCAGATAATTAAGGCAAAATTTTAATGTAGACTCAATCAATCACAAGATTTTTTCCTGATTTTTAACGCGTTAATTATGGAAGATTCTGTCCAATTAATCGTGTATTAAACAAATGGTACATAAATTGTAATAAAAATATGGACTAGACGGATAATTTAGATACCATACACATTTTTAATAATAAGATTTTACATATGGTATAGATAAGAAAAAATCCATTCTCACATTGTCATAAATGTATATGTATAACTGGCCTGTTTGAAATTCTTAATGCATAACTGGCCTGTCAAAAAATCAGATGGCGTGAAGCTCGAGAGAGATGACATGGCAACAAGAACGAATAGGAAATAGGCAAATGGGCTATTCCAATTTAACTGAGTACATTGTTTTTCCCCTCTTGGATACACACTCTAAATGACACAACGGAACTACTGCAATTCTCGGAATTTCAATTCAACCCCTGTATCAAAATTACACATATCAACTGAAAATTGCTAGGAATTTCAATCCAACCCCTATATCAAAATTATACATATTCCCTATATCAAAATTATACATATCAACTGAAAATCTACCAACTTTGCTAATTTAATCCTGAATCTACTTTAAACTTCTAAAACTCATTCCGATCACACTCCTAAGTCCCAAATCACCTCCCAAAACTATCTGAACCATTAGAACTCACATTCGCTCCCTCTAACTCACATCTCGTTGACTTTTCCAACTTAAACTTCCTAGAAAAGACTAAGAGCCCGTTTGGCTTAGCAGATTTAGAGTAGCTGACAAGCATTAGGTGCTGAAAAGCACTTTTAAGTATTGAAGCTGATTTAAAAAATAAGCAGTTACGTGTTTGGATAAAAGTGCTGAAATTAATAATGAGCAACTAAAGAATTGGGTATACGAAGAGTTTAGTTTTAAAAGAAGTATTTTAGGGATAAAATAGTAAATATTTTGGTCAAATCGAAAAGTGCTTATAAGCTTAAATTTAATAAGTTATGGAAGACCAACTTATAACTTTTGGCTTATTTTTGGCTTATAAGCACTTAACTTATAAGAGGGTGTTTGGATGGGAGGCCAACTTTTAAGCACTTTTTTATTTTTTGGAGTGTTTGGCAAGAAAAAAAGTTGCTTAAAAAAAGCTAAAAAGTGCTTAAAAAAAGTCAAAAGCAACAAGTTGGCTGACCCCAACTTTTTTTTATTTTGGCTTAAAAGCTATTTTAGTTTGACCAATAAAATTACTCTCTTACCTTTATAAGTTTTTATAATACGAAAGTTACCCTCTTCTTTCCTCTTCATCTTCATTTTTATAATACCAAAGTTTTTACATTTTTGTCTTTTTAATCACTTCAACAACATTTTTAAGCTTCAGCACTTTTATCCAAACATGTAATTGCTTATTTATAAAATAAGCTCCAGCACTTAAAAGCTACTTTTAAGTACTTATGCTTAAAAGCCACTTTTTTAAAGCCAATCCAAACGAGCTTTAAGTATTTTTAATTTTACCAAATGCGTAAATAAGCCAAAAAGTGCTTATAAGCCAGTTTGAGCAGCTTATAAGCTTAGCTAAACACCCTCTAAGTATCTTAGAACTCTCCAAATACTTTCCAAACCTGAGTCAACCAACCCGATCACATAGTACGCACATGGCTGGCCTTTGAGAGCAGATCTATCAGCTAATTGGCTCAGGGCTACCTTCGAACCTTAAATTCATGTAACACTCTCTGATCCATTGACTATCTTTGCTATTTTTGGTACTTTGAACTTTACGTATGTATATCTTCTTCTTTTAGTTTCTTTGTTAATGATACGTAATGTACTTTTGGGCTGAGTTTCACAGTGCTTAGAATAAGCAGATAAAACGATCTCTTTTTGGGCTAGAGCATAGGGTAGAAATTCTGCGTAAATGTGGGCGATGTACAGTTTCTTTTCAAGATCACCGTTTTTTGAGCTATCTCTTTCCCGTCAAATAATTGATCGAATGAGGTGGTTGAGTTTCTGACTTCAAAGAATTTTGTTATTGCTCGTGTTAAATTTTCATGGTGAGTGTCTTTGATGTTTCACTTAACATATGCATAGGGTAGAAATTCTGCGTATATATGGGCGATGTTGCTGATTAAAAGGATATAAAATCTCCATTCAACTTCACCTATACCATCTTTCTGTATTGTTTATAGTCTTCTGTTTACTCTATGCGACTAATTTCTGTAGCATCATCCCTCTGCTATTTGTATTTATGGTTAGTTCCTTTAGTTAACACGAACCTTTAGGTAAGTAAGTGCTGGAAGCTACTGCTAGAGCCCTCCCCCTTTTGTAGAAAGAGAGCACAATCCTTTATTGGTCCCCACTAGGTTAAAGATGAGTGTCTCCAATTCTTTTTGCTTATACTGTTAGTCATTTTTCTCCTAAAGGTTCTACTTTTGCCATCTTCTCAATTTTGTCTTCTTTATTATAGCTCTACCCATGAGAGGAATTGGCGAGAGATGATTAGACAGGACATGGTTAGAATGTGGATTTACGAGGATATGACCCTTGATAGAAAAGTTTGGAGGTCTAGTATCAGAGTTATAGAATAGAGACTTTTAAACTTTTTTGTACTTCTTTCCCGGGGCTGGGAGGGGTTTTATAGGGCTTTTCATAGTTGATTCGTGTACAGTATTGTGCCCCCTTATTATAGTTACTGGTCAATATTATTGCATGCTATTTTATTTATGATTTTATGTTTAGATAATTATTTACGTGATTTCTGCTTGAGTCTCTAATGCTCTTTTGTTTTTGTTTTTGTTTTTCTTTTCCTGAGCCGAAGGTCGATTGGAAACAGACTCTCTGCCCTTTCGGATAGGGATAAAGCTTGTGTACATATTATCATTTCCAGACCCCACTTTGTGGGACTATACTGAATAGTTATTGTCACTATAATTTCTGTCTTACTTCTATTCATTTGATTTTGTTCGCCTTATATAAAAAAAATTAATTTGATTTTGTTTGCTGTTCGGATATAGCTTGTTGTTGATTTACCTTCTTTGTCTCAGTTACTTGTAATAGCTTATCTTACCAGATTTCAGTTTGATGGTTTCTTTTATAAAAATGTTCTTTTCTTCCACTGGGATGGATTTTATCATCAAGGTGTAGATAAAGGTGCAAACGGACCGGGCCTGAACAGGGACCGAACCGGGATCGCGGTCCTAGCGGTTCCGGTTCTACCGATCCATTAAGTCCGTGATGGGCCGGTCTATTGCTTCGAACCGTCAGGCCCGGGAACGTCTGCCGGACCTGGTGGGCCCAACGGCTAATTTGTTTTTATTTTTATTTTTTTTTAAAATCAGTAACGGCTCTTTTCAAAAATAGCCGTTTTGGAACTTTGTGAAATAGCCATTTGGCCCCCAAACTTTAATTTAATCCCAAACTTTATATAATTACACTTTTTCCCATTTCTCAACTATAAATACCCCTCATTCTTTTATATTTTTTCACAAATTCATCAATATCTCTCAATCTCTCTTTTAATCTTTCTACTACAATTGCTTAATTTATTGTTGAAAATTCGTGAAAAATTGTGAAGTTGTTGAATTCTAGTTTTCAAGTGTTCAACGATTTTCAATTTTCAAGAAGTTGTTCGGCAATCCGGTAAACTCGTTTCAACTCTTACATTTTAATAATATCTTTTTGTGTTGTTTAGTTTGCATAATTCTAATTAGTATAGCATTTTCTTTGGAAAAATGTTCGGTAAAGGAAAAGGTAAAATCGGTGAAAGTAGTGGTCATAATACTACCCTTCCCCCGGCTCCCCGACCTACAAAAGATAAGCAAGTTGAAAGTATTCGTCAACCTAGACGTCCTACCCAGCCTCCCGTAATGCTTGATAGTGATCACCCCTGTTTTCAATTTACCGATAGTGAATTTCTATATGATGTTGCAGTAGGTGATAGATTAGATGATGAAATTATGAATGCTCTTTATCCTAATGAACCTATCTTAGAGGAAAATGAGGATGATAATGATGATGATGAAACCCAAGCACCAGATTTAGATGATACACCTACTAGTCCTGTTCATAACTCAAGTAATGTACCGGCACACCCACCTATAGAAACTCCAACTTTTAGTAGACAACATGCTAAACGTGCAGAAACATTATTGGTTTGGCATTTTTTTACTCAAGTAAGAGAACAAAATAAGGCTAAGTGTAAAACTTGTGGGAAATTACTTGTTCATAAATTTACTGGAGGCCGTAGCGGCACAGGTAGTTTGGTTAGGCACATAAAAATACACCCTACAGATAGGGCTAGATTTTTTCAAATTAGAGCGCAGGAAGAGGGGACAAGTGTAGATTCTCAAGTTAACCCTAGTACAGGTTCAAATCTAGTTCAACCAGGAATTAACACTGTCATCAGAGGTATTTTATATTACGATCCAAATAGTGATCGTGAGAATTAGCAAAGATGATTACTGTTATGTGCTTACCTTATACTTTTGCTACTAATCCTAATTGGGTTTATTATATTAGAATAGTTTTTAATCCTACTTATAAAGGTTGGCCTCGCGCAACAGTTAAGGCCGATATTTATAAATTAAACATGAATATGAACATATTTGCGCTATTTATTTACTCATATACCTAATCGGATTTCTATTACAACTGATATTGGTAGAAGTAATAATTACTGTGATTATTTAACTGTTACAAGTCATTGGATAGATGAGGACTAGACAATGCAAAAACGCATAATTGCATATAGAATAATTAATTCACGTCACACGGGTAGGTTTATAGCTAACACTGTTTCTGATATTTGTAGATATTTTTGCTTTAGCGATAAAATAATGGCAATTTCTATGGATAATGCTTCTAGTAACACTAGTGCAATAGGCATGCTTACAAAAACCCTAAATCCTACATTTAGTAATATTTTCCATGTTAGATGTATTTGTCATATTTATCATTTAATTGTTGGTGATGGTATGCGAATTTTAAACATAGAAATTGAAAAGGTTCGAATGACTCTTAATTGATTATTTTATTCAAACCGTAGAACTAGACTTATAGAGTATTTTAAAAAATGTGATGAATATGGCCTTAGAGAAAAAAAGGTTCCTTAACCTTGCCCGACTAGGTGGAATTGTATGTACGAAAGTTTAGTACTTGCATATGAATATAGAAACCCAATTAATGCAACGTTTAATTCTCGGGTAGGTGGTGAGGATGATGATGAAATGCTTACTACCCAAGATTAGATGAATGTTAAAATTCTTTTAGATTTTTTAGAACATTTTCAAGTTGCTACAATTGCATTTTTTGGGCAATATTATCCTACTATTTCAAACTGTTTAGTTTATGTTGCCGCACTAGCTGATTTGTTTGTTGAATTTGGCGAGGGTAAGGATATTTATGAACCTCCTATAAATGAAATGAAACAAAAGTTTAAAAAATATTTTTTCTCTATCCCTCCAATTTTTGGTGTAGCTGCAATGTTAAATCCTATAATGAAATTGGGAGATCCTCATTTTTGGTATTCTAATATTTATAAGGCTTTAGATCTTTCAGAAAAGGAAATTGCTACACTTTCTGATGCAAAAGAATCAATTAAAGTAATGCTCAAACTGTTTATAATGCTTATAAACAAGCGTTAGAGCATGCTAGGCCAAATATTCTAACCCCTACTTCGTCTAGCTCACAATCGTCTAAAAGAACTGCGGGCTTAACAGCTCTTAAATCTTTGACGGAGTTCCGGGGTTCTCAAGGTGATAATTATGATGAAATTTCACATCTAAATGAGCTTCAAGTTTACTTGTCACAGGGACTTGAAAAGGAGAATCCAGACGGCTCTTTCGATCTTTTGGAATGGTGGAAGTCAAGGGAAAAATATTTTCTCTTGCAAGGATGGCTCGGGATATTTTATCAATTCAAGCTTCAACTGTTGCATCGGAGAGCGCTTTCAGTCAAACAAGACTACAAATTGGTGATCATAGAGCGGCAATGAGGGAGAGCTTGGAAAAATCGGTGCTTTTTAGAGATTGGATCCGCGCGGAAAGAAGAAACTTTGGAATTGCAGAATCACAACCGGCGATAGATTAAGCATATGAAGAAATGATAGTGGAACTTTCAAAGGATTCGGCTTCGCCCGGAAGTGGGGATGAACAAGCTTCGTTTCCACCACCACCAACACAACCTCCTCCCAACCTTGACGGATGTATGACATTTGTTAGAGATACAATGTAGATTATGATGTAACTTGTACATTGGCACATCTTCTTTTAGTTTTTTTTTCCTTTTAATGGTGGTATTAGTACCTTGTTGTGCTCATTCCATTGGGGGAAGGAAGACTAAGAAAGATATGCCATTTTGGTCAATAAAAATTATAAGACATATCCTTGAATATCTTTTTTCTCAATATTTCTTTGTCTTTACTTCGATATCAATCCTTGAATATATATAACATACAATATATAACATATAATATATACTACAATAAAATATATACGAGAATATATATACATAACGTACAACCTAAACTACAAGAAAATATAAAAGTAATAACATATATACATAAGATACAATATATATAAGAGAATATATATACATTATACATAAGAGATATAATATATATACAATATATACTAATTAGTATACCACAATATACTAATTACTACAACACAATATATACATTATATACAATATATACTAATTACTACAACACAATATATACATAATATATATCAATATATACATGATATACAATATATACTAATTACTACAACACACTATATACATAATATACAATATATACTAATTACTATAACACAATATATACATAATATATATCAATATATACTAATTACTACAACACAATATATACATAATATACTATATATACTAATTATTACAACACAATATACAATGAAATATATATTATATATACTATACTAATAACTTCGTACACCATATAAAATATATTCTACAATATACTAATAACTACCATACAAGATATTGCCTTAAAAAAAGGGATTTTTACCTATATATACCATATAGCAAACCTTATTACCAAAATTGTGCATGGTTTAGTATTTACCCGCCTATACCATGTTTTGTTTACAAAAATTGTACCAAACCAAAAATAGATAGATTCTACCCTAAAAAAGCTCCAAATTTGTAGGAATCACATTTAATGTTAGTTGTTATCACTGGAATATGCTTGATCAATTTCAACGCATGGGAGAGGACTGAGGAGAGATGTTGAGGGGCTTATTTATCTAATTGTTTATTCACAAAGGAAGAATAATAAAATAACAAAAATTTTGCTTTGTGAGTGTGGGTTTGTTTTAGTACAGAGAAATTTAAAAAGCTATTGCGTTTGCTGCTTAATCAATTTTCGAGCTGTTCTGTAAAAGGTGAAACTTGAATATCTATTGCAGCGTAATTTTCGCCTTCTCCATATATTTTCCACCATTGATAGCCTTTAAAAAGCTTGAATGCTTTGAATTCAAATTTGAATTTTCAAAATCATTATTTGTTTGCATTAGGTGTTGTTGTAAATAATTCGAAATATGTTTAGGAGTTTATATCTCAATTTTGAGGGGTTTTTGTGAAGATTATACTTGGTTTTGACTGATTTTCAAATTGAAACTCGTTGAAGAAGAAGAAGACATATTTTTCCAGAAATTGTAGTTAAATTGTAGTTAAATTGTAGAATTATAGATAAATTGAAGATAAAATATAGATAAATTGTAGATAAGTTGTAGATAAATTGTAGATTGGGAAGATATGTTTAGGAGTTTATATCTCAATATTGAGGGGTTTTGCTGAAGATTAGACTTGGTTTTGACTGAATTTAGATTGAAACTCGTCGAAGAAGAAGAAGACATATTTTTCCAGAATTTATAGTTAAAATGTAGTAAAATTGTAGATTGTAGATAAAATGTAGATAATTTGTAGATAAATTGTAAATTGTAGTTTAATCGTATTGTTACGTTTATACTACAATTAAACTACAATCTTGTGTCAAAAAAATTTAAGCACACCAAATTTAATCAATTCTTAATATTCAAAATTTCAATTTTGATAATGAAGCTATGTCATTCAAATAAATAAGTATAGAATTACAAGTTGGATGATTAGAACTAGAAAAGTGTGCAGTAGCAAAGCAAAATTGTCCTAAAAATTTAACTATGTCTTCACATATATCCCAATTTATGTTATTTAATTTCTCTTATAGTAATAAAGAAAACTGAGTAATCTTTGATATAAAATTTGATATGATCTTTCTGTTATTATTTCTATGTTCAAAATTTCAAATCAATTAAAATGAGCGCAATCCTGGCGGGCCACATAATTTTATTAAATAAAGGTGGCAATGGCTTCTTAGGATTAATAGGTAAAAAAGAATTGTAATGCATAAATCACATGTAAAGAAATTCAAAATCACCATTAAATGTACCATTTACAGTTGTAATGTTTTAATCATTTAATGGCATGCGATACTTTACCAGTCAACAATATTGTACATTGTGTTTGTGCAATAATCACGTTAGGAAAGAGAAGAGGAAAAAAAGGAAAAAGTAATATATGCTTCTAAAATCATGCCCAGAATAAATGAAGCAATAATTATACCTTTAATTTGAATTATGGTACATAAATTGAAATTTGGTATGCTTAAATGTAATAAACACAAACCTTAAACATGGGAGGTAATAAGGTTTGCTATATGGTATATATATATATATATATATGTAAAAATCCCAAAAAAAAACCCGTTAGGCCCAGGACCACTGTGGGCTTAGGCCCGTCACGGGCCGGTCTCAACCATCCGGACCACCAGGCCCAGGGCCACGAAGCCCGGCCCGTCAGGCCCGGGCCCGGGCCCGGGCCAGAATACACTCTTAGGTGTAGATTCATGAAATCTTATTTCAGTAAACCGGAGAAGTTGACTACCAAGCAGAATCAATGGTACAAAATGCTTACTCATCATCAGATTGCCTTCATGCAATCAGGCTATTCTTAGCTACTAAAGTGGCACCTTGTCTCTTGGTCTATCTCGTCGTCCCTCTGCTAACCTGTCCTTAGTTGCATATTTGGACGCTTACAGGCATATTAGCCTGCTACCTATTGCTATACTATGGTTATGCTGTTTTTCTTGGTTCTGACATTGTCCCGTTGAGTTCAAGAAACAACCTACTGGTACTAAACCCAGCGCATATAGATAACTCCAGTCCATCAATTACATAGACAAAGCATATTGAGATAAGATATATAGATTATTACTAAGAACAACAACAACAACAACTCAATATAATCTCACTTAGTGGGGTCTGGGGAGGATAGTACGTACGCAGACCTTACCCCTACCCTTGGGTAGAGAGGCTGTATCCAAATAGAGACCCCCGGCATCCTTGCTTCCAAGAACTTTCCATCTTGCTATTGGGGAGACTCGAACTCACAACCTATATGATTTAAATTTTCTTTGTGCAACGTATGGTCTGATCGTCTGTTTCTTTTCAACTTATTCTTTTTTTTTCATTATTGTAGCTGCAGCATTGTTCTTGTATCATGTATTCTGGTAAGGCTAATTGTACTTCCCACATTTTAGCTTTGTCAAGTTTTGCATCAGCTCTATTTTGGAAGCATGCCACGGACTCACGGTATTGCTTTTCGGACCAGCTAGTAGATTTATTGGGAGAAAAGCAATTAAACTTGCTGAATAATGTCACTAAACTCTTAAGTCATTCATATCAAACGGATATTGTGTTGAGTAAAGTGGCGTTAACGACTGTAGTGCTAATATGTTCGAGAGAGCACTCTGCCAGTTTGACTGCCTATCTGATGCAAAATCCTTGTGATGGTGGCTCCAACAACCTGCATTTCAATCCCCATTTTTGTTTGTTTGTTGACTTCCCTTGAGAAGGCAGGAAGAAGATAAAGGATATATGAAACCTTCTTGATTAGTATTTAGGTCTAATGCTTCCAATAATTTTAAGAACAAATTAAGAAAAGCTGTGGTGGTCCCCATAGCTAGTTGACAATGAACCAAATGGAAACAGAGATCATTCACAATATTATGTAATTGTCCTTGTGTAAGAATGATGGATAATAAGAATAAGGAAGAAATACCTTTTTTCGAATGTAGATAAGTGGCTTCTTACTCTTTAATATTGATTTAGGAGTCACAGAATTTTCTCATTCGCTCATTGGTTTGATCATTTCACTAATTGTGCAATGGAAGTATATAAAGGCTCTGCTATTAGGTTTATCTGCTTCTCCTAGTTTAAGGAGAATCATTTCAATGATATTTAGAGCTATTTTCTGGGTAAAACTTAACCTGACATCAGATTTAGACAATGCTGCAAAACTCTTTCTAGATGCTGAAAGTCATAGGCATAACCTGTTAAATTTGGACTCCATTCAGGTATTTGAATTATAGTCCTACTGCACAGTTTATGGCACTATTCATACACAGTCTATATATAATATAATATATATAGAGAGAGAAAGAGACATGACATTGATGTATAATCAGTCGCTTGAAGATTGTATATTTTTTACATAACTACAAAACTGTGTATATACAATTTACAGTATATGGAATAACAACTGGCAGATTAGCATGAGAAAACATTGAGTAGCGAGCTTCTAGATCTAATCAGGCATCTAAATGTTGCTTCCAATCCATCTTCGAAGCTGACAAGATAAGTCTCAAAGCTTTCGAGCCTGGTTTCTAAGCTCATGTTTTCTTCTAAGACTAGTGATGCTATTCTTTCTTTGTTTACCAATCTAGAAAGCAGTGACCATTTAGATGGCTTAGGCTTCAATACTGGTACACACAAGAAGGACAAGAGCATTTGGAAAGTTGAAATGCATTCTGCATTAGCTTCTTTTAGTGCTTTAATCACAGCTATTGTATCTTGATCTGCATCTAGTAAGACTGGTACTGCAGTCTCTTGATCCATTTGCTTCAACGTCAAGACTAATCTTTTGGCGTCCCTCTTGATCTTCTTACTGAAAGAGGTAAATCTGGCAACGTTGTCACCTGTGGTTGAATCTCCTTTTCTCCTCCTGAGGGAGGATTGGAGATCTCTTACATTTTCTTTGCATTGTGATACAAGTTCCCTTGCAGTGCCACACAGATCAAGAAGCCTCATTGATTTATCCAATAGATCTTCAACCCATTTTGCATCTAGACTATGGGAGAGGGCATGAAGGGTTTGAGGCAAGTTGAGAAGATCATCTATGCACTTGTACAATTTCTCCAAACCTATTAGACTGTTGCTCACTGTTGTTGGTGCAACAGAAACTTCCAAAGATTTGAGCTTGTTTAGCTCCTCTTCAACTCTTTGGATGGTAGGGTGTGATCTCCCAGGCAAACTGATTGATCGGGCGTGATTGGGTTTTGAAGAAGCTGAAGCCATTTCTTATGGGTTTCTTTCAGATTAGGAGATTTCGCAAAGTTCTGATGGAATTTAATTTTGAGAGTTGGTATTTATAGGAAAACAACCATCGGAGGGGACAAGATGAGCAATGGCCTAACTAAATCAGCATGTGATTGCACAGCTGGATCATTTTGGACCTTGTAGACCTGCTACACATTTGGCCAACAAAAGGTTGTACTGATTACTTTCATTAATCCTCGTAGTTATAAGATGAACGCGAGGTATATAATTATCATAAGTTTTTGCATGATTTGCCTCTCTGTCTCCAGAAATGGTGCCAATACTATGACAAAAAACTTTTCTATTGATATTATTTGATTGAAGATGCATCAACTTCAAGAAGCCTACTTTATTTGTTCAGTTGTTTAGTTAGTCTCTGCCATGTAATAGGTGGCCAGGTAAGGCTGTCTCCTCCATAAAAGCTTAAATACATCAACTACTAGAATACATAATATTTAGATAATTGAAATGTAAGTAATGACAGAGTTATGGGAATATTTTAAGGTGTCAAGATCTCAGAGGGGCTAGTAGATCAACTATAAAATTCAAAATGCACGGCTGAAGTTTATCTTATGGAGTTGTACACGTATGGGATTTTTTTCTTTTGGATTTGGGTGGCAAGGGGTTGGAAGCATATCTGTGTGAGCTCCTGGACTAGATGTAATCCTTCCAATAAATGGTGGGAAAAACTAATTAATATATGTTGGTACATTCATATCCTGCTATTTTCCTTGGCTCCATCCGGAAGATTACAGCTAAGAACTCCTCCTTCTTGACTTGGTTAAAGATGCCCGAGATATGGCTATGATGTTCATCCTTTTAATTAGTCCAACGGTAGGTGGCTTCTTCAGGATGCTTCACTCAAAGGGAATTTAAATCAATAATTGATACACGAGTGTATTGGAAATAAAAATATTTAATTTTGTGCACATATGTATGGCTGGTTATGCTGTGCTTGTTTAATGTTTAGTAAATTATTGACTTCATAGTTATTTCCCTACACAACTCACCCTCCGGGGCAAAGAGAAGGAAGTTTTACATTCCTTACTAACGAACTTTTATAAGGTACAAACCATGAGTTTCATATTCTTTCTGAGATATCTTATTTTATAAGTAAGCAGGGGCAGGAACTCATAAGAATGCAGATTGAATCAGATGGGGAGAATATATTTAGGAGAGAGCTACTCAATCTAATCAGGCACCTAATCCATCCTTAAAACTCTCAAGGTGACCATTGAAGGATTCCAGCCTAGTTTCAAAGTTAATGTTATCTGCTAGACTTTTCACATGCTATTCTTCCCTTATGCACCAATCTCAAAACCAGTGCCATTTAGACGAGTTTGGCTTCAACTGGGACAGATAGGAAGTAGCAAGAGCATTTGCAAAATTGAAATGCTTACTAGGTTGGCTTCCCTTAGTACTCCAATCACTTATGTAGCGTGTATATCTGAATCTTGGAATTTCGATTCCTCAATGTCTTCATCCAATTTTAAGAGATAAGACCAGGAATAACTTTTGGCTCCCCAATCTTCTTGCTGAAGTAGGTGATTTTGTAAAGCTGGCTTCTGTACTTAAGTGATCTCCTTTTCTTCCTGATAGAGGATTGAGGATATCTGACATAGGCACAGGCACACTTGTCAGTTGGCTAAACAATGTCTAGTGGGCCTGTGCGTGGCACTACACATTTAGAAGCTAGCCACGGGGCCATGACATTATATATGTGAAAAATGTCTAGCGAACTTCAGATTAGCATGAGAAGATATTTAGGAGAGAACTCTGCAATATAATCAGGCACCTATGTCCCTTCCAAAATATATTTGAAGTTGTCAGCTGATCCTCAAAAGTGTTTCTATCCACACTTCAAATCTATTTTTGGGGAGTGTACATATCATTGTTTTCGGGGACTACTAGGCTATGCAATTAAGTTTGCTGAGCAATGCCACTTTAGTATAAAACTGATATTGAGTCGAGCAAAGTGGCATTGTTAATTGCTCCATTTATTTGTTCAAAGGAATGTTATTGGCTGCTTTGCCCGCTGATCTGGTGCCAAATCATTGTGCTAGATCTTCGTTTTGTTTTCTTTTTTGAATTTGGCTTAGGATTTAGAAGAAAACGGACATAGGATAAGCCTCCTGATTAGATCTACTGCTTCCATTTATCTCAGAAGGAAGACAGATGCTATCAAGATTGTCATAGTTACAATGGTCTCCATATTTAGATAGACTATGAAGTAAGATAAGCAAATCATAAGCTATATTTCTTATTTATCAATGATGCTAAAAATATGGTGGATAAGGAGCATAAGGAAGAAACTTTTCATCCAGATTATTGCCCTTCATTAGTTTGATATTTGAAGCCAATTAGGCAGAGAAAGTATGTAATGAATATGCTATGCGTTTTATCTGTTTTCCCATCTAAACTAAAGAGGATCATTTCAATGGATATCGAGATATTTGAGACTCAAAAACTTAACCTGATATCAGGTATGGAGAAATACTGCTAGGTGCTTTCTTTGCGCTGAAACTCACAGGCATAAACCTTTTTAATTTTGATCAAAGAGAGAGAGATAGAGGCAATAAATGGTGTATAATCTTTCACTTGAAATTTATATATTTCTTATTACAAAACTGTTTATATACAATTTACAGAGTATGACCAGATTAACAAGAAAGAACATTGAGGAGCGAGCTTCTAGATCTGATCAAGCACCTAAATGTAGCTTCAAGTGTATTTTCAAAGCTGTCAAGGTATGCCCCGAAGGTTTCCAGCCTGGTTTCTAAGCTTGCGTTTTCTTCTTGGACTTCTGGTACTATTCTGTCTTTGTGTACCAATCTTGAAAGCAATGACCATTTTGATTGCTTTGGCTTCAAAAGTGGCACACACAGGGAGGACAAGAGCATTTGGAAAGTTGAAATGCATACTGCATTAACTTCTCTTAATGCTCTAATCACATCTATTGTATCTTCATCTGCATCTAGCAAGTCTGATACTGCAGTATCTCGATCCATTTGTTTCAAAGTCAAGACTAATCTTTTGGCATCCCTCTTGATCTTCTTGCTGAAAGAGGTAAATGTGGCTACACTGTCATCTGTTGTTGAATCTCCTTTTCTCCTTCTGAGAGATGATTGAAGATCTCTTACATTTTCTTTATATTGTGAGACAAGTTCCCTTATAGTGCCACAAACATCAAGAAGCCTCACGGATTTGTCTAATAAATCTTCAATGCATTTAGCATCTAGACTTTGGCAAAGGGTTTGTGGCAAGTTGAAAAGATCATCTATGCACTTGTATAATTTCTCAAATCCGAATAGACCATTGTACACACTGTCTGCTGTTGGTGCAACTGATAATGATTTGAGCTTGTTTATCTCCTCTTCAACTCTTTGGGTGAAAGGGTGTGATCTCCCAGGCAAACTGATTGATCGAACATGATTGGGTTTTGAGTATAGAGCGACCATTTCTTATGGTTTTCTTTCTGATGAGGGAATTTCTCAAAGTTGTGATGGAATTGAAGCTTGAGAGTTGGTATTTATAGGCAGTACACCATAGGAGGAGACCAGATAAGCAATGACCTAATTAAATCACCATGTGATTGCACGGCTGGATCTTTTTGGAACTTGTAAACCTGCTACACATTTGGCCAACTAAAGGTTCTGCTGATTACTTTCATTAGTCCTCTTTAGTTATGGGATAAACATGAGGCATCTCATTATCATGTGGGTGTTTGAATAATTTGCCTTTTTCTGTCTCCATATATGGTGCCAAGACTATAACACAATTGATTTATTCATACTATTTAATTGAAGATGCATCAACTTCAAGAAGCCTACTTAATTTATTCAGTTGTTTAGTTAGTTTTTGTCTTGTATAACAGGTGGCCTGGTAAAGTTGTCTCCTCCATAATAGCTTCAATATGTCAACTACTAGAACAAACAATATTTAGATAACTAAGATATTAATGGTTAAATAGTAGACAGTGGGAATATTTTAAGGTGTCGAGACTTTTAAAAAGGGCTAGTAGATCAAATATAAAATTCATATTGCACTACTGAAGTTTATTTTATGTAATTGTACACGTATGGAATTTTTTCTTTTGGATTTGGTTGGCAAAGGGTTGGAAGCATATCTTTTGGTTAAGTGTAATGCTTCTTATAATTTTAAGAACAAGTCCAGAAAGGACAAATTTACTTGGTCCACCTAATGGTGATTTCCACAAGTAGTTGGATAAATGAACCAAAGAAGAGAGGACTATTATTCATCAGATGTGCACTCTTGCCCTCGACTCATTTCTGTCATGGTTGGCGAGTTCTATTATCTTTGAAATATTTGAGCTGTTTTCATGACTTCAATTTTACACTCTCTGCAGTTCTAGGAAAGATGGCTAAACAATAGAAGCTCACTTGTTACCTCAAAATAAAAACAAGTTTAAAACTTTGCAGTGAGAAAAATTATCTCCTTACATAAGGTTCTCAAAATACAGAGAAAGAACAGCAAACCATACCTGGAGAGCAAATTTAAAAAGATTTGTTTTGCATCAAAGTCCTCCTTTGCTGAGATCCAGGGACTCTTTTAAAGAGGAAATCTTGGATTCAAATTTCTCAAGAAGTATCACGAAAAGCTTTTCCACAATTCTGCTATCCAGGTAATCCTCATCGGATTTGGTTGACGATCAAGGAAATTCAGAGTGTTTGTGGATGGTGTTAAATTTAAAGATGCAGTGAGTTCTTTCTCTATAAATTTGAGGGGTTTAGCTGAAAATTGCAGCGAGTTCTTCTCCTACTTTTGCAATTGCGATGGTTGATTCGAGACTTGAACCTACTTTGTACACACTTCCATCTATTAAATAGAATCGAGATAGAATGAAGAATACCAAACGTCCTGAGTCGCACTTCCAATCGGTAATTTACGTGAAAAATAATTGTTTTTTGTAATTGTGATTTTATTTGTGTATTTATTAAAGTTTCTCATTAATAATAAAATTATAACTTTAAATTAATTTTTTAAATTTAAAAAGAAATTATTTTTTTAAAATGGATCAAAAAAAATAAATTCACGTGAATTAAAACAGAGGGAGTACATTTTAAAAGTACTATCCGTTACCAGTAATCAATAGCTGCAACATCAGTAAAAAAAAAGGCGTGATACATATGAAGATGTCTAAAGTTGGCACGATTTTTTACTTAAACACTTAAATTAGATTTTTTTTCAATTGGACACATTTTTTAGACAATTCACATTCCAATTAGACACTTAAACTAGGCTCTAACCCATGACTTTTTTGAATAATATAATAAATCCCTACGAATATCCTTACAAATAAACTTAACTAGCACCTCCAAATTGTTTTTTCCTTTCCATTTCTTATGTCAATTAGACCAAATATGTCTGGCACACATCCTAAATTCAATATTGGATAATACTTCTTTCAAAGCTACAGCAAATCCTTATATAATAATTAATTAGCCAATAAAAAATATATTTAATTAGCATGAAAATTATCAAAAAAACGTATCTAACGAAAAAGAGATCTAGTTTGAGTGACTACGTGAAATATCGTGCCAACCTAAAAAAAATCTAGTGAAGTCTATGAGACTCTTTCACTAGTCGTCACGTGGCGGACATGCAACCAAAAGCTTATGTGATTTTCACAAGGCACGTTTGGTCTTTTCGATACTCTTATTACAACAACCGTTTGCTTCTAAGAAATACAGTACTTCTTCCTGGCGGCGTTTCAGATATTTTGTCAATTTACTTTTGTGTACTTCGATGGAACGCGTGATGTGTTTTGCATGAGCATTGGTGCCGTCTCCCTTAAACATTTCAATGCTTTGGAACAAAACCAGGATTCGGAGCCCCCAACTCTTTCACCATTCTTCCCTTTTTCATTATTGGAAATAAAATGAGGTCATTATAAACATTGATTTTCTTTTCTTATAACACAATCATAAAAATATTGTGTAGTAAATTTCACTTGACTCTCTTAAACAACAACAACAATAACAACTACCCAGTATATTCCCACCAGGTGAGGTCTGGGGAAGATAATATGTAGACGAGTCTTACCCATACCCGAAAGGGTAGAGAGGCTGTTTCCATTCGACCCTCGGCGTATAGGATAGAATGAAAAGCTGCATTAAAACAAAAACAAAAACAAAAACAAAAACAAAAACAAAAACAAAAACAAAAACAAAAACAAAAACAAAAACAAAGATAAAGACAAAATTAGAAACAAAGACAAGACAAAACAAAACAATAAAGCATTAGTAAATTCCGTAGAAATAACGTAAATAATTATGTAAACATAAGAAACATAAATACAGTCGCATGCAATAATAACAAACCGTAACTACCATACTAACAACCATAAGGGGACATAAGCTAAAACACTAATCATCTATGGGTGACCCTGCTATCCCACACCGAACTCCGGGTGAGGCGTACGAAGAACTCTATGAGCCCCTAGCCTACAACCCTGATTTTAGACCTCCAGACTCCCCTATCGAAGGTCATGTCCTCGGAAACCTGCATTCTAGTCATGTCCTGCCTAATCACCTCTCCCCAATGCTTCTTAGGCCTCCCTCTTCCTCGCCGACCGCCAACAATCTCCAGCCGCTCGCAGCTCCTCACCGGGGCATCGGGACCCCTCCTCCGTACATGCCCGAACCACCTCAGCCTCGCTTCCCGCATCTTCTCATCCACCGGGGCCACCCCTACCTTCTGTCGAATAACTTCATTCTTAATCTTATCTAGCCTGGTGTGCCCACACATCCACCTAAGCATCCTCATCTCCGCAACCTTCATTCTCTGAACATGGGAGTTCTTCACGGGCCAGCACTCCGCCCCATACAACATCGCAGGTCTAACCACGGCTCTGTATAATTTCCCCTTGAGTTTGTGTGGAATTTTCTTGTCACACAGGACCCCTGAAGCAAGCCTCCACTTTGACCACCCCGCTCCTATTCGATGGGTGACGTCCCCGTCAATCTCTCCGTCCCCCTAAAACACAGACCCAAGATATCGGACACTATCCCTCTTGGCGATGGCCTGAGAACCAAGCATCACGTTCCTGCCTACCCCACTCGGCTCGTCGCCAAACTTGCACTCCAGGTATTCTGTCTTTGATCTGCTTATTTTGAAACCTTTAGACTCGAGGGTCTGTCTCCACACCTCTAACCTTTCACTAACACCGACCCTCGTCTCGTCTATCAATACTATATCATCAGCAAAAAGCATACACCAAGGCACATCCCCTTAGATATGTCGGGTTAGAGCATCTATCACTAAGGCAAACAACAGGGGGCTCAGCGCCGATCCTTGATGGAGCCCCATTACCACAGTAAAATGGTCTGATTCGCCACCCACCGTCCTAACCCTAGTCTTAGCTCCATTATACATGTCCTTGATTACTCTGATATAGGCTTCCGGCACACTCTTCGCCTCCAAGCACCTCCATAGCACCTCCCTCGGGACCTTGTCATATGCCTTCTCCAAGTCGATAAGCACCATGTGAAGGTCCTTCTTCTTATCCCTGAATTATTCCGCCAGTCGCCTGACTAGGTGAATAGCCTCTGTGGTGGAGCGGCCCGGCATGAAACCGAACTGGTTCCCAGATATAGTTGTCGCCTCCCTCACCCGCGCCTCAATCACCCTCTCCCATACCTTCATCGTGTGGCTTATTAATTTGATACCCCTATAGTTGTTGCAGCACTGGATGTCCCCTTTGTTCTTGTACAAGGGCACCACTGTACTCCACCTCCACTCATCCGGCATCCTTTTGGTCTTGAAGATCGCATTGAACAGCCTAGAGAGCCACTCCCCTCCAGACTTACCCATGCACTTCCAGAACTCCACCGGGATCTCGTCAGGTCCGGTCGCTCGACCCCTACTCATCCTACGCAACGCCCCTAAGACCTCATCCACCCTAATGCGCCTGCAGTACCCAAGGTCTCTATGATGCTCTGAATGCCCCAACTCTCCTAGCTCTATGCTCTGATCCCCCTCCTCGTTAAGAAGGTCCCGAAAGTACGCCTGTCACCTCTGTTTGATTTGAGATTCCCCCATCAGAACTCTACCATCCTCGTCCTTGATACACCTGACTTGGTCTAGATCACGTGCCTTCCTTTCCCTAGCTTTAGCCAACCGGAATAACTTCTTATCCCCACCTCTCTCCCCTAGTTCCTCATACATGCGACCGAACGCCGCGTCTTTAGCTTCCGTGACTGCCATCTTAGCTTCTCTTCTCGCCTCCTTGTAGAACAACCTGTTCGCTCTCCGCTCCTCCTCGCTTGTGCTCCCTGCCAACCTAGCGAACACCGCCTTCTTCACCTCCACTTTTCCTTTAACTACCTCGTTCCACCACCAATCACCCTGATGTCTGCCTGAATATCCCTTAGCTATCCCGAGCACATCCCGTGCTACCCCCTTAACCAAGTTCGCCGTCACTGTCCACATAGCGTCCGCTTCCCCATAACTTCTCCAAGATCCGCCCTCCACTAACCTCCTTTCCAACTCCTATGCTTCCTCCTTAGACAAAGCTCCCCATCTAATCCGCAGTTGACCCCGAGCGCCCCTCCTCTTCTTCTTCACCCAGAGATCGACATCCATCACTAGTAGTCTATGGAGAGTTGAAAGAGACTCTCCCGGAATAACCTTGCAGTCCTTGCACAAACCCCTATCGCTCCTTCTGATAAGGATGTAATCAATGTGAGTCCTCGCCGCCGAACTCTTGTAGGTGACCAAATGCTCCTCCCTCTTCCGGAATGTCGAGTTCGCAATCAAGATCTCGGAAGCCCTGGCAAAATCAAGCAGCGAAGTGCCTCCTCCGTTCCTAGCCCCAAAGCCAAATCCACCGTGCACCTCATCATAGCCACCAGCCTCAGCCCCAATATGGCCATTAAAAAGTCCCCTCCAATAACTAACTTCTCAGATTGGGGGATACTACCCACCAGATCATCCAAGTCCTCCCAAAAGCGCCTTTTAGCCTCCTCGTCTAAGCCTGCTTGCGGCGCGTAAGCGCTGATGACGTTGAGGACGCCACCCCCAACAACCAGCTTAATAGACATTAACCTATCATTCACTCGCCTAACCTCGACCACGGACTCCCTTAGGTCCCTATCAATCAAGATGCCCACTCCATTCTTACCCCTCACGAGCCCAGAATACCACAGCTTAAACCCATCAACATTCCACGCCTTCGACCCTTTCCACCTAGTCTCCTGGACGCACGCTATGTTAACCCTCTTCTTCTGAAGAACCTTCGCCAACTCTATGTACTTACCCGTCAGAGTGCCTATGTTCCATGACCCAATCCTTAATCTATGGGCGTCCGCTACCCTCTTCCCACCCTGACCTCCCGCCCTGCCTGTAGGACCACCCCCTACTCCCCTACTTACCCCCTCTACCACCCCCACCCCCTGAAGACATGACCTTACGCTATCATCCCCCGCCGCGGCCACTATCCCACCAACCGAAATGGGGTACAGTGGCACACACACACACTATAGCGAAAAACGCAAATGAAGCAAACTAGATAACAACAGAATAGACCACACTCGAAATGCTAGCTAAAATACGTAAAAAGGTGCACAAAGTAAACAAGTGAGCGGGAGGTACCGACTCCCGGTGGAAAAACCTGAAAGTGTGCTTTGATGCGCCCAAGTTTTCCTGAAGCTTAGCAGAATGTGCAGCTCTATTGCGTCCTGCCGCGAGTCTGAACGAGAGTTGCCGGAGATCCTCGCTGGTGAAATAGGCACCTGTCCAAGAAAACAGAACACACCCACAAAAGCAGAAGAGAGAATAAAAAGGAAAGGTGCAGGGGTTGCCAGAAAAATTCCGGCGAAAACAAAAATTCCAGACCTCTGGGCAGCACCGAGATCTGTTGTGGGTAAGCAGTGGGAAAAATGAGTGGCTAAGTGGACAGTGTAAAATGAAAGTGACCAGGGAGATATTCCGGAAGTACCGAGTTGGTCGGAATTGTGGGGGGAAAAAACTGTCCAAAAGGAGCCGGTGGAAAAAGTGACCGGGATAGTGTTCACGCGCGTGGCGCGTGGGTGTCGCTGGCGGCGCGTGGGTGGTCGTCGGCGGCGCGTGAGGCAGCTTCCGGCAACGAAATTTGCAGAGGGTGTGCGCCTGACGCTGTGTGTCTCGACGGTGTAGGAGGTGTCGAAGAAAGACCACCGTGAGTTGTCGGAACAGTGTTCCGACAGCATTGTGCAGTCGGAAAAGACGAGAGAAGAGAGAGAAGAGAGAAGAGGAAGAGGAGAGAGACGTACCTGTCGGAATCGGCGACGGTGGTCGCTTCAGACGGAAAGAGAAAGAGATTGAGGAGAGAAAAGAGAAAGAGAGAAGAGAGAATTGACCTCAGAGGTCTAGCAAATATGTCTCACTTGACTCTCTTAATCTTTTGAATTTAGTCGCAAGTAATATCTCCTTTTAAATGGTAAAGTGAACCTCTAGGATCTGACAGTAACTGCTAAAAATAAATTCATCATTTTATGTATATTCAAACCGACATACTTTGAAATGGTTTGAAGCCCTTTTTTTTTATCTTTTCCCGATTATAGCATTTGCTTCAGAAATCTTGCGAAGTGTTTCATCCAATTTCATTTGAACTTTTTTGCAAAAAACTGTTTTTCAACTAATCACCAGAAAGGGAAGTTTTTCAATTGAAAAAACAAAAAACCTTTTTCTTTTTGGTGTTTGATTGAAAAATCTTTTTTTATAAAAAAATTGAAAAAAGTTGCTGAAACAAAATTTACAACTTATGACAAAGCTGTATTACTTAGACAAGAGGAGTTGCTTTGATGGTAAGTAACTCTCATTTCCAACCGAGAGGTTGTGAGTTCGAGTCTCCCAAGAGCAAGGTAGTAAGTTCTTGGAAGGAAGGATGCCGGTGGTCTATTTGGAAACAGGCTCTCTATTTAAGGGTAGGGGTAAGGTCTGCGTATATACTAACCTCCCCATATCCCACTAAATGGAATTATATTGGGTAGTTGTTGTTGACAAAGGTGTATTACTGAAATCAAGTCCCAAAAGAAGATTTGGAGAGATGAATGTCAACAAAAAAGGAAAAGGTCAATAACTATAGTGATAGAATGAAACAGAAGAAATAGGAAAAGAACAATAAATAATACACGCCCTTCTGCTTCTCTCTCTCCTCGCTGGGAAATGACAACTGAGCCTCATGCAATGGGAATGCGCCTGTCTCCTTTCAACCTTTTTGCTTCTCAATTACTCCTTTTCTTTCCTCTGTCAAAACTCTCTTTTTTCACTTTCAGTTTCTGCTCTTTCTCTCATGGCTTCTTCAAAGAATCGTACCCTCACAGCTCTTGTCATTTTCCAGAACTTCTTGTATCCTGGTATATATCCTAATCTCTCTCCGTTTTCCTTTTTTTTTTTACGTTATAAAGCGAAAATCTTGATATGAGTCGGTGTTAAAACCAAGTCTTGGATTCATGTTTTTGTTTTCATTCCAATGCGTAGATTTTTCTTAGCTAAAGTACTCTGTTTTTTAACAGTGATGTTTAGGTCGGTGCATGTATACCGAACAGGAGGAGGAAATGAAGAAATGGAAGAGAGGGAGTATTTGTTTCATGAAACCAGTAACTTTGAGGAAACTGGGTTTGCTCCAGTTATCACATTGCACAAATTTGATGTCTCTGCTCAGTTTGTAGGGATCGAAAATGGTGTATGGAAATGCATGTTTGTATATGACTCCGGCCGCCATCGATCCAACAATACTAATGCTAGTCCTGAGTGGCTTTCGTTTGCTGAGTACGTTTTCATTTTCTGAGTATAAAGTAACTTGCTTTATCATCTTTAGTACACTGGGAACTGATGCTTGCATTAGTTTAATGCGAGATGCTTCATGCACCGGGCTGCCCAATAATACACTAGGAAACTGGATACGGAGTTTGATATATTAATTTGACTTATACGTTATATAAATGGTAAAACAGAAATGTTGAAGTAGTGGTTGGAAAGTTAGTTTGACAGAGAATGTGAGTCAGCACTTTTTGTCTGTATGGTCCAAGCTTAATGTTGCAAATGACAAAAGTCACTTGATAGACTTCAATAATTCCTTGAGTTAAAGGGAGCAGCTCAATTTTGTTGTAAATAGCTTTTATATTACGCATCTCCCTGGTGCTATTGTTAATGAAATGTTTTATCTTTTTATGTAAAAGTTAGTTGACATTGAAAATGTCACATTAAATTTTAAGCTTTGAATGTCTTTTAATGAATTTGACTTTTGAAAGTTCTTAAGGTATATAAAAAGGGGGGTGTCAAATAGTCTGGTATGACCCAAGAAGGACATATAAATTGGGAGGAAGAAAATATATTTCTTGTTATCTCGAATCTTTCGGAATTAATGATGATTTCACGACTGTATAAAGTTTGCAGCTTTGTATGATTGGAGGTCATTGTTTATGTCATAGCAGGCTGTGCCTATTGTGTTCAAATTAGTACTGATAAAGTAATTTGGTTTTTGATTATTTAATAAATGATGCCAAGATGCTATCTTTTTCTTAGTTTCCCTTAAAAAAACTATCCTTCTCTTTGTTGAACCCATGAATATGTCTGATATCTTTAGTTCTCTGGTAATCCGCGACTCGTCATTTTTGGTTAATATCTGTAGTTCATCCTTTACTACACTAGAGCAGCTACAAAAGCTACTGCTAGAAGTAGATTCTGAAAAATGACTTACTTTTGGCTGTGCTCTGAGCATTTACAAGATGAATTTACTTGCCTGTAGAGGTTCTGATGCAATTACCATTGGCCGTTTTCTGGCTTCATGGTATGCTCCCTCGGCCAATCATGCAACGAAAGACCTGTGCAACAGTGCAAGGCAAATAAATTCTTTTTGTTGCATCTTATATATTGGTTCAATAATAAGTCGTGAGATTTTCCGTGCAACTAGAAATAGTTTTGATTCGAAAATGTGAACATCAGTGAAATTCATTTAGGCTCATAATACTCTTGCCTTGAAGTTTCAGACTAGTCATAATTTTTTATCCCTCCAACTGGAGCTGCAATTATAATTCACTGGGCATGTACTATTCTGTATTTAATTTTTACATTTTGTAGGCTATTGTTACTGTTTGCACTGGTTCCTATTTCATCTCAGAAATTGGAGATCAATTTCTTGTCGTTCCGTTGATGTAATTGTCATTGTTTCAGCATCAAAAACTATATTTCCTGTCACTACCTGCATTTCTGTGACTTGCTGCTGTCAGTCTTTAATTCATTCTCTGTTTTCTTACTTAATTCTTTCTATTTTATGTATCCAGAAACCCTAAGATGGAGTTTATACCAACATTAGCCAATGATCTGCATGCTATATCTGAGTTAGCACTAAATGTCGAATTCAGGAAATCATCGGGAAGGTCAACCACTGAGGAAAGTGGAGGTAACAATATTAAAAGCAATCAGCTAGACGTGAAACGCCGCGTGCCTTTTCTGGACCTTAACTCTCTCCCTTATTCAGACTCGGACATTGAAGAAAATGACCAAAATGGGTCAGGTTAAATTCCAACTTTGTTTTTATACAGGAAGGTCTTTCAATTTCTGTATCAAACAGTTGGATATTGAACATGAAGTATCATATGAATATTATTAAGAACGAAGCTGTATCTTTTCCTCATTGTTCATGCTGGATGCTTATACATTCACTAATAACTAAAAGAGATCATATTGAAATTCATGCTGGTTCATTTAGAGTTAATCTGAATGCATATGATCTTTCAAGCTAGGATTGTTTATGGCCTCAAAGAAGCTACAAAAATATGTCTTGCTGATTACAATTGCGGACACAGGGAATAGTTTGTCCTATTTTGTGATGGATTTATACGAACAAGGAATCATTCTAGGTCTTCTATTTCTAACTCGAGGTGCTGGTTCAACATATCATTGGTACAAGTTCCTACGTCTCACGAATTTGGCTAGACATTTCATTGGTAAAGTTTTTCGTAGTGAGTCATACATATTCAATTCCTTTACCATTAGTTCTCAAGCATTCACTAGGTCCTCGAAGAACATGGTTTCATGATCTGTATGATCCCAACACGGTTTTGGCCTCAGTTTAATGCAGTCTTCATTATTAGCGTGTATACAAGCCACGCTCTATAAAGGGCTGCATTTAAATTAATGTAACATAACAATCTCCACCCGGGTTTAAATTCCCCCTCAAAATTCAATTGATCTGCTTTGAAAGTAACAAACTAGACAAATTTTGAACAAAATTCAAATGTTGCACGGTGCGATAGCACCTTCAAGCAAGGACCTCATCAATTGTACATATGTGTTTTACCATAGTAAATATAGTTCTCATTAAGTAGTAGATCGGATGAACTTTAAAACGATGGTAACCACAATGGTAACTCTGCGAAATGACCTGACCAGATATTTTCATGTGAATTGCTAGGTTTCCTATATAAGTATCACTCTTTATATTAGGTTACTTGTATATTGACGTTAAATGTATATGTCCATCACCACTCTGTTGTCTATACTTGTATCTTTCAGTTTCCGAAAGGAGATGTGTCTCTATTAATATTTGGATCTTATGAGTTTAGGAACTTTTGACGACAATGGCTGTATGTTCTGCCCTGACCATGGTAAATGTCTGTATATACGATCAAAAGCATTAAATGTTAGAAGTTCCTTTCTTTTATTTCCAGCTTTTGGCATTGCATATCACAATATCCTAGCTAAGCAAAGTTTCTTCTGGTATAGGTCCACATATTAGTTGTACTGGCGATGTATAGCGTCCTTATGTTTACTGGTCTCAACTTTTCTCTGTTTCAAAGAAGAAGGTACCTTCCGTCATCTGTGAGATTATTTACTGGAAACCTGGCACTTTGTTTTTTCTTTTTCTAGCTTAACTTAGTGATAAACGAAGATTCGGATGATAATAATGAGAGAAGCATCCCTAATTCTTTTCTAGGAGGGAAATGAGAGGACTTTATTCCAAAAAATCATCTTTAGTTCCATAATAAGACGACTGTATGAAGAGTAAAAATCTGTTCATATATCGAAGGATGTCATAAATTTCATGTCATTACAAATATGATTCCATATTTAGCTTATTTGTTTAAAATATCCGATGTCTAAAGAGATGATGTTAAAGTAAATGACAAGCTTCCTTCCATAGTAGTTGCAGGAGCAGTTCATTCTATCGGTTTGTTGAGTTATTGGGTCTCCATTTCAGTCTAATGAACGTGGTTCACGCTTTGTTTTTTCTTGCTTGTTAAAGGATTGGAAATTATGCTATTATGGTTAATGTGTCAAAATTATGTTATATATTTTATGCATTTCCCCCCATATTTGAACGATTTGTTTGGTGTTTAAATTGTGGAATTGGCCTAATTTGTGGAATATGTGGTGTTAGGTACCATAAAGGGCCAAAATGGCGCTAAGGGAACTATAGTGCTAAAGGCAGGAAACTGAAGCTATTTGGAGCAGATGAGCAATAAAAGAAGGTGGTGCCGAGCAGTGAAGGTCCAGCAAGGCAACTTGTTTTTCATCACTGTGCAGCAAAACTAGCGCGCGAGCTACCCAGTGTGTCGCAATGAACCTTCTCTTCTGGGCACCTTCTTCTTTTACTGCTCATATGCTTCAAATAACTTCAAAATCCTTATTTTATCCTCCAAATAGTTCCTTTAGCTTCACTTTGGCTCTTCTTGGTACTTAACACAAAGCTGTATAAATGCATAAAGGATAGAGAATTACTAACACAAAGCTAAAATAAGAGAAAAGCATCTTGATAGGTTGTTAGTGGAAGACTGCTCTATGATTCAGAACTGAGCTAAACACAACAGTACAATAACAACTTCTTGATTCTGTTCACCATCTTTTAGGACATGGACTGGAGCAATATCTTCCTTAGCTTCCGTCCAATATGGACTTATTTTCTTGGCTACACATCTGTCGCAGTATCTTATACTGAAAGGTGAATTGCAGACAAACACAACTTATTTGCTTTGCAGAAAAGAAATTACTGTTTTGTAGATTTGTGCTTGAATGTTCTCTATGTTTTTCATGTTCCTTTTCTTATCTTTAAGGAGGGTGAAAAGCTGCATGGTCTTTGTTCATTATTTATATGTTGAACGGAAACGGATAGTCAATGTAGTTTATTATCTTGGTGTGCTGCAAGTGTTCGATATGATGACCTAAGATATGTTAATTAGCAGCAGCTGCATTAAGCTAGTTTCTGTCCTGTTTGATGTTGCAAAAGTCAGTTTGTGGAAACTTCCGCTCTAAGTACCAGATATACCAGTCTTTAAATACTTTAGCATGTATAAATGTAAACGTTTTTTCTGTGATAAAAGCATAGACACTTGCTGAAAGGATTATGCATATGTAGAGAACAAGAAACGGAGGGCGGCAACCAAAGACATATCAAGACTCGCTTTGGAAGATCTTGCCAAGTACTTTGACCTTCCAATTGTGGAGGCTTCAAAAAGTTTGAAGATTGGACTTACAGTCCTCAAAAAGAAATGCAGAGAGTTCGGCATCCCTCGATGGCCACATAGGAAGATCAAGTCTCTAGACAGTCTCATACATGATCTCCAGGTATCCTCTTCAACTCATGTATATTTGCTCCTATTTCATTGAACACACATTTATTTTTTGTTTCAATGTTCTTTATTATATAGCTAGATGTAGGAAATTGGTAAATGTTACTTGGACTGTTGGACGACTCTGCCAACTAATGCTCTTGTAACATTCGATATCTCTGCTTCAATGCTAGAAGAAACTATATATTATGATCTTGTTCTTGATATTGGTTCACAAGTAAGATGACTTGACAATGTTTGTTATGTTTGTTTTATTTCTTGGACGTATGTTTTTGTAGGAAGAGATGCAACGACAACAGGAGGAAGACGAGTTAGCAGCTATCGCAGTGGAAGAAAGAAAAAGAATGATAGAATATGAAAGAGAAAGCATAGAAAAGAAGCCTTTCATGGACATACAGAAGGAAACAAAAATTTTTAGACAAGATATATAAAGCTAGAGTTCTTGAGAACCAGTGTCGAACATTACCACTGTTCTAGTGTATCGAACATTAGATAGTTAAAGGAGCGTCCGAGAAAATGTAAGTATACATTAGCTAGCTAGCCTTTCACAGAGATAGTAATCCTTCCACTTCCCTGGTGTTGCATTTTTGTTATTCTACACCTCGTCGTCCTATTCTGAGGGTGTTTAAATGAACAGCTTGATCAAGTTATTCATAGGACAATCTGGGATTGGTTGTTTAACTGATGCTTTTGTTGCCGCAAGCTACGCTTAATTGAGTAACTGTTGATGCCTTATTTCGTTGTCAATTCAGCATAGAATTTAACACTGTTGGGAGCAAGTAGGTTGATTGTTCTGATTTGGTTGTAATTCAGTTTATTTAATCATTATTTCATGGCAATTTAAATGTGCTCTGTCACCTATGTATTGCATGTGTTTACTTGCACTGATTTTGTCTGTGGATTAAAGAAAAGATAAATCAGATGTAATCCGAACAAACTTTGCTATCTTAGTTTGGTTGTTCCTTCTATTTCTTAGCATCTGGAGAAGATTGGAGACTCATCGTTACTCCAAAAATTTGTTTTTAACTTCAGTATAGCCCTTTAATTAGGCTAGAAAATTTACTTTACTTTAGATCTTGTTTCATTTTTTTTTCTTGAAGTCATAAGGAACAGATACACAGGTTTTTGAGGTATACAAATTAGGTAGATTTTAGGTAAAAGGACAACATACGAAGACTGTGAATTATGCAGGCCTTATACTTCGCCCGCAAGGACGACGCTGCAAACCAAATAGAGATCCCTAGCTTTTACGTTTACTTTAACCATAGTCACAATCATCAGCTTTTGGCCATCTCAGTGTCCATTTGAGGGTACAGACATTACTCCAACAGCATGTTTTGAGTATATTCTATCTAATATACCTCTCAGTTTTATTCTTTTTGCTTCAATATTTTGTCGTTCTTGTATTTTATATATAATCTTTTTTCGGTGTATAATTCCACATTGGGCTCGGGGAAAGCATCAAGTTCTTGACCAAAAAGAAACCACCTTTGAATGATGATCTCAATTTATTATGGTTCTTGATGTTTGTCTATACAAATTCTAATGCATTTCGAAATTTTGACTTTGATATGAATGCAGACTGAAGGTTCTGACACTTAAATTACAACTGTTTGAGTTTGGTTTGGGATTAGAAAATGTTGAAGACAAGTGATAGTTTAGCAAGGAGGTTGGTTGGGAGTTCAATCATTTACACGCGTACATTTCTGTTCCGAATTTTATCTGTAGGTCCAATACCAAACCACATCGCCTTTATTCTGGATGGGAATCGGAGGTATGCTAAGAAACGGAATATAGCTGAGGCTACTGGATATAGAGCTGGTTTTTTGGCTGTCATGTGCATGCTCAAGTATTGCTACGAATTAGGTGTCAAATACATGACTATATATGCATTCAGTATCGATAATTTCAAAAGAAGGCCAGAGGAAGTTCAGTACTTAATGGACTTAATGCTGGAGAAAATTGAAGGACTAATCAAGCAAGAAAGCATTGTCTATGAATACGGAGTGAGGGTACATTTCGTAGGGAACCTGAAGCTTCTTAACGAGCGAGTTAGAGTTGCAGCTGAGAAGGCAATGCAAGCCACTGCCAACAACACCAATAGCACTCTCCTAATTTGTGTGGCATATTCTTCGACAGATGAGATCGTGCATGCTGTTCAAGCTTCCTGCCATGAGAAATGGAATGAAATACAAGAACTTGACGCGAACCAAGCTCAAAATGGTGAAATGACTGAAGAAAAACAGGAGCTAAAACATATCATAAAGCTGGTAGATATAGAGAGGCATACATACATAGGATTGGCACCTGATCCTGATGTTCTGATTCGAACTTCAGGTGAAACTCGTCTTAGCAATTTCCTTCTTTGGCAGACTACAAGCTGTTTACTGTATTCGCCAAAGGTAATGTTTCCTGAGATTGGTTTACGACACTTGGTATGGGCAGTCTTGAATTTCCAGCGACTGTATACTCATTGGGTGAAGGAAAAGAAGCAGTTGTAAAACCACTGACATTTTACCTTTATTAGTCTTTTACATGCACTTTGTCCTGTTTTCCTCAGACCAGTAGTTGCTACTGCTAATCACTATATCCAAATCTAATGACTATGATATTAAGGATGATCAGTCATTATTTCGATATTTTAACACCTCAAATGATAAGGTTTATGTTGCGCAAAAACTGGTTTTAGAATAAATAAGTGAATTTGTATTTTAGAGCAAGCTGATTAATCCAAAATGCGTATTATTAGAGATAATATTGAAGATCATGATAGAATCCTAGATATATATATAAATTAGTTAGCTCTCCTACAAGTTAGGGATTTGTGTAAATCTTATTGTATTATAACTTGTATTTGTATCCTATATATATTCAATGAATGAGAGTCCACAAGTGTGTGGTGAAATTATTAAACTCTACATGGTATCAGCCTAAACCGATCCTCCCTAACCCTAATCGCCTTCTTCTTTCTTCTCTCCCATGGCTGCCGCTGTAAAAGCAACCGAAGGTACCCTCCCCTTGAACACCATTCTTCATATGTTGACAATTAAATTGTCGTCTTCTAATTACCTTCTCTGGCGCCATCAATTACTTCCTCTCCTTGCCTACCAGACGTTAACAGGCTACATTGATGGCACTCTTGTTCCGCCATCTGAAACGCTCACTGTTGGAGAAGTAACCTCTCCAAATCCAGCATATTCTCTATGGATGGAAGGTGAACAACGAGCACGAATTATTATTCAGTCTTCTCTATCAGAAGAAGCCATGGCTGTCATTCTTGGTCTCGATAATTCACATCAAATCTGGAAAGCTTTGGAGGAGTTTTACAGTCACGATTCCACTGAGAGAATGCACACTCTTCGCGACTCCTTGAGGCTACTCCAAAAAGGTACTTCTTCCGTCTCAGAATTTGGTCAGAAGTTTAAAAATATATGTGATCATCTTGCAGCCATAGGTCATCCTGTTGATGACCTTGATAAAAGTCACTGGTTTTTATGTGGCCTTGGTGGTTCCTTTGAAAACTTCTCAACCACTCAAAGAGCTATTCGTCCGAAACCTACTTTTCAGCAGCTTCTTTCTCAAGCAGAAGGCCATGAGATGTTTCTCAAATCTGTTACAAATTCAGCCCCTTCCACCGCAGCATTTGTTGCTCAACAGTCTGGTGGTCGTGGTCAGTCTTATCGTTCACGAAGTCGTGGTCGATCTGGTGGACGGTTCTCCTATGGGCGTGGCCGTGGTCGTCGTGCACCACACTGTCAATTATGCCGTACCGATGGCCACTATGCAAATCAATGCCCCGATTTGTCTTCTTTTGCTCATCGAGGACCGGCCATTGATGCGAACTTAGCCCACGCTTTCCAAGCTCAATGTCATGTTACTAATGGCTCACCCGACTGGTATGTTGATTCTGGTGCATCCGCCCACATCTCCTCTTCATCTTCTAACCTGGATTCCGCTGCTCCTTATTCAGGTACTGAAAAGGTCACCATTGGTAATGGTGCGACCCTACCTATTACTCATATCGGGTCTTCTTCAATTAACAAGGACATTCAACTTCTTGATGTTCTTGTCGTTCCATATATTACTAAAAATTTGTTATCTATTAGCAAACTTACCTCTGACAATCCTGTTGATGTTTTGCTCTTTGATAAGGTCTTCACTATCCACAATCGTCAAACAAAGGAAGTTCTAGCAACAGGGAGGCGCCATGATGACCTTTATGTTTTGGAACGTGGAAATAAAGCTTTCCTTGCTGCGTTTCATTCTCATCGAACACATGGTTCTTATGAATTGTGGCACTCACGTTTGGGACATGTTCCTTTTTCTATTATTTCAGCTCTAAATAAACTAGGTCGGTTGTCTGTTACTTCATTGTTACCGAAACCTAGCATTTGTTCGTCATGTCGGCTTTCTAAAAGCAAACGTTTACCCTTTACTATTAATGAAAAACGTTCTTTGCATGTCTTGGACTTGATACATTGTGATTTGTGGGGCCCCGCGCCTGTTGCTTCTACACATGGATTTCGTTATTATGCAATCTTCATAGATGATTTTTCTAGATTTACGTGGTTTTATCCACTTAAAACGAAATCTGATTTTGTTGGTGTGTTTATAGCATTTCTTCGACTTGTTCAAACTCAATTTTCTTGTAAGATGAAAGTATTTCAGAGTGATGGAGGCACTGAGTTTACTAATCACCAAGTTAGATCTCTTCTTACTGAGAATGGCACACACCACCGTATGTCATGTCCACATACGCCTCAGCAAAACGGGCGTGTTGAGAGGAAACATCGGCATCTTACTGAAACAGGATTGGCCATGTTATTTAATGCTCATGCTCCCGCATCTCTTTGGCTAAAAAATAAACCAGTAGGCTTATACTTTTCGGTGGATATGGGGCTTCATCTAGGATCAGTGCTTAGCCCTTTTTTATTTGCCTTGGTGATGGATGCACTGACACGCTATATTCAAGGAGACATGCCTTGGTGTAAGCTATTTGCTGATGACATAGTCTTGATAGACGAGACGAGAGTTGGTGTTAACGAGAGGTTGGAGGTCTGGAAACAGACTCTCGAGTTTAAGGGTTTCAAACCAAGCAGGTCTAAGACAGAATACCTAGAGTGCAAGTTTAGTGCCGAGTCGAGCGAAGTAGGAAGGGACGTGAAGCTTGGAGCTCAGGTCATCCCCAAAGAGGGACAATTTCAAATATCTTGGGTCGTTGATTCAGGGGGGCGGAGAGATCGACGAGGATGTCACCCACCGTATAGGGGTGGGGTGGTCGAAATTGAGGCTTGCATCAGCAGTCTTGTGTGACAAGAAAGTGCCACCAAAACTCAAGGGGAAGTTTTATAGAGATGTGGTTAAACTTGCCATGTTGTATGGGGCAGAGTGCTGGCCGATTAAGAACTCTCATGTTCAGAAAGTGAAGCTTGCGGAGATGATGATGCTCAGGTGGATGTGCGGACACACCAGGTTAGATAAGATTAAGAATGAAGTTATGCGCGAGAAGGCGGGAGTGGCCCCAGTGGATGAGAAAATGCGGGAAGCGAGACTCAGGTGGTTCGGGCATGTGCGAAGGAGAAGCCCTGATGCCCCGGTGAGGAGTTGTGCGCGGCTGGCGGTGGTTGGCGCGAGGCGAGACAAAGGGAGGATTAAGAAGTATTGGGGAGAGGTGATTAGGAAAGATATGGCAATAATTCGGATTTCCAAGGACATGGCCCTTGATAGGAAAGTCTGGAGATCTATTATTAGGTTTGTAGGCTAGTAAAAGCTTTTCGTACTTCTTTCCAGGGGCGGGGTGGGGTTTGGTAGGGCCCTCCATAAATGTCTTTCGTTTTGTATCGTGCCCCATATGGTAGTTACTGGTAGATGTTATTGTATGCTTTTTAATTTATGGTTTGATGTGTAGTTAACTATTTATGCGATTTCTGCTGGAGTCACTAATACTCTTTCGGTTTTCTTTTTCTTTCTCCTCCTCTTTCTCTTTCCTTTATCCTGAGCCGAGGGTCGCTTGGAAACAGACTCTCTGCCCTTTCGGGTAGGGGTACGGCCTCTGTACGTTTTACCCTCCGCAAATCCCACTTTGTGGGAATATAATAAGTTGTTATTGTTATTGTTGTTTCATTTAACTTCGGCCGAACGTTATAGACTACAATATTTATCGTTACTGTAATTAGAAACTCCAGTATATATGGGGAATAAACCCCACAAAAATAATATTCACGATATTAATGATAAATGCCGAACACTAAGTTATGGTTAAATCAGCAAGAATAGAAATCCAGCAATAATGACACCAAGATTTTACGTGGAAACCTTTCTGAATAAGATAAACAACCACCAAGAAGAGCAACTAATATGTACCCTGTGTAGTAAGAAGTACAAATACTCCTAAGACCACTACATCCTCAAAAGAAAGAGCACTCTTTTGCTTTTTCAACTTCACTACAATATTTCTCACACTCTATTTTTCTTCACAGATTAATTTCTTATAGTCTATGGAATATCTTGCTCTCTCTCACACAGATATATCATCTGAGATTTTTGGTATATAGAAATGAGAGCCGAAACTCTCCTTTTATAGGCGGAGCCTCTCTCTCACGCCTACTACATTTAACATTTTCCTTCTGCAGCCTACCCTTTTTGGTAATATTGAAGAAAAATGTTTGCTCCAATTTTGAACAATCAACAAAAGGAAGAAAGTCTTCCTTAATTGATGGGATGGACCCTACAGGCCTTGACCTAATTTAGTTTCTTTCTTAAGTCATAGACGATATTGAACACTAAAACAATTGCATACTGTTTAAAGGATGCAAAACATATAGGTCGATGCTACGTTAAATAAGCAATCATGAGAGAACTGTGAATTGTTGTTAAGTTGTGTTTTCTGTCTCTATCTCTTTCTCTAATACAGAGCTTTAATTTGCGTACATAGCGTCAACAAATGCCCATATAACATGCTCACACGGAGAACGCAGCAAACAAACTAGAGATCCCTTTGTCCTGCTGCTTCTTTCATATCATATATAATCCACTTTTTTACTTAGCTTTGAGTGCACTATCATCGGCCATCTCAGCTTCCATTTGAGGGTATACTCTTTTTTTCAACAGCATGTGTTAGTATCTTCTTTTTTAATGTAGTAATATATATACTTCTCTGAACTTTTGCTTCATGTTTTTGGTTTATCTCAATGTTGACTGCAGCTTCTGACTCTTATGTTGCAGTCTCTAGAATTTGCTTCAGATTGGAAAATGTCGAAAAGTATGGATGGTTTAGCAGAGAAGTTGTTTGGGAGTTCACTCCTCTACATGCTTAAACCTTTGTTCCGCATTTTATCTGTAGGACCAATTCCAAACCATGTCGCCTTTATTTTGGATGGGAATCGGAGGTATGCCAAGAGACGGAATATGGCAGTGAGCAATGGATACAGAGCTGGATTTATGGCTGTCATGTCAATGCTCAAATATTGCTATGTATTAGGTGTCAAATACATGACAATATATGCATTCAGCATCGATAATCTCAAAAGAAGGCTGGAGGAAGTTCAGTACTTGATGGACTTAATGCTGGAGAAAATCGAAGGACTACTCCATATAGAAAGCGTTGTCAATCAATACGGAGTGAGGGTACAATTCGTTGGAAACCTGAAGCTTCTTTCTGAGCCAGTTAGAGTTGCAGCTGAGAAGGCAATGCAAGCCACTGCCAATAACACCAATAGCACTCTCCTAATTTGTGTGGCATATTCTTCGACAGATGAGATCGTGCATGCTGTTCAATCATCCTGCCAAAAGAAATGGAATGAAATCCAAGAACTTAACGCGAACCAACCTCAAAATGTTGAAATAATACAGGAGCTAAATCAGACCATAAAGCTGGTAGATATAGAGAGGCATATGTACATGAGATTCGCACCTGATCCTGATATGTTAATTCGAACTTCAGGTGAAACTCGTCTTAGCAATTTCCTTCTTTGGCAAACTACAAACTGTTTACTCTATTCGCCAAAGGTGTTGTTTCCTGAGATTGGTTTGCGACACTTGATATGGGCAGTCTTGCACTTCCAGCGACTGTACCCTCACTTGGAGAAGAGAAAGCAGTTGTAAAACTTGCTACTATTCCTCAGTATTTTTCCCCTCAGATTACTTATTGCCTACTATATTACCTCATTATATAGCATACTGCTCTCTTTATAAAATAATTTGTCTATGATTGCTGGAAGGAACTTTCTATTCAAAGTTCTACTAGGTTAACCATATTATTGAATTCCAAATTAATGCATTCCAGTATCAAACAGAAATGTAAAATCGACTGCTGCAGAAAGACACACAAGCTGGCTCAGACACCACCATTATTATTGAAAATAATTTTGTACTCCATAATAAATTGATTCACTTGTTCTCAGATAAATAAACATATGGACTAAGAATTCAGTCCTTCCATGCGAGTGTTCTCATGTAAAAATGACTAATAACCCGATCTGAAGCTTTCAGAGAATGCAAACTTTCACAACCACCACATAACCCCCTTCAGTAAAATAATGAATAAATGAAAGAAGAACCGGAATCAGATCAATTTGGAAAGCAATAGTGATTTCTGTAGAAATGGATTTAGGACTTTAAGTAAATAAGTGGGAGGTGGGAATACACTGGGTAGTTGTTGTTGTATCATTGCATCTGCAGCTCCTTCTCGATCACTAATTATAGAAACTAAGTTATATAGTAGTATATATTATTCCACAAATTTTCGCCTATGTGCAAATAGTTGGAGGTAAAGACATTGGAAGGCATATTTTATAAGTATAAGTTTAATGTTCAAACCTACACTACATTTGGTTCAAGGATCAAAAAAGAAAGGAAAAGGAAACAGGGATGGGGGAACCATTGATTTCAGTATCCTGGGGGAAGGTTTTATCTCTCTCCCCAAGTCTTTTTTCGGAACTTCATTAGGGGAATTTAACAATAAAATGAAAAGGCGCATTGCAAAAAGAGTACGTGATTGAACAGCCAAGGTTGAGACTGCCATGTGCTACCTGTATATACGGTCGAAATCAGGTATGCCCGATTTCGTAGGCTCAAGCGACCGCTCCGAGAACAAGTTCGATATAGACCGGGCTCGAGCCCGATGGCGGAATACAAGACACAGAGATCGAAGTGCTTGATGAACACCGAGGCCAAGTATGACCAACCTTGAGATTCCCGTGACGGTCCTAAGATCACGGCGTAAATTCCAGAACAGAATTGTACGGATTTGTACTAGGCGGTTAGGCAATTGTCCAATAAAGATTCCCTACAAAAAATAAAAATGTACCTTATTTAAGACACTCATATTATATAAAAAGGAGCCCAATCATTTGTAACGCACCAATCATTGACAAGAGAATATACATTCTTCACTTCTCTTGCTTATTGCTCATTAGAATTGTCTATTAGTTTTATTATTCTTACTGACCTATCTCGGGGCCACCTTAGCTCGAGGTCGAGACTGGCTTGTTCACTGGTTTGATTCAACTTATTTCTTTAACTTATACACTTGATTCTTTGATTATCAATTGGTATTGAATTAAATCACATATCTTTAAGATCTCAATACAAATTTAATTGTTACTCGGATTTAAGGGTAAACAGTTTGGCGCCCACTGTGGGACTAAGGATAATAGTGATTATTTCAATCCTGATTTTGATAACACACGTTATTTTCACACTTATTCTTGTCAAGAATTTTTGTTCTCAGGTTAAATTATGTCAAACTCACAAAACGCACCCGTACATGGCGATGATGATCCTGGATTTCACGGGTAAAATGATAATGTAGTTGATCCATAAGCCGGTGTACCACCGATTAATCCCGGGGAAGTGTCGGTTGTCGATCCAGTCGATGTTAGTTCGCACATTTCTTTGAACGCGGACCTAGGTGCAGATCCAAGAGGAAGCGTATGCAGGGAAGGCCGATCTGGTGACCAAGGAACACAGGGTGTAGGAAACGGGGGACTTAGCCTCCATATGATATTTGAGATGCTACAGGCTCAATAGGCCGCTATTGCTCAGGATTAGAGCTCGCATAGAACTCCGAGTGTGATCGAGCCGGAAGTCACTTCCGTACCAAGCGAGTGCCGGAAAAGATGAGCAGTAACAGATCAGGAAATGATCCTATAATTATGAAAATGACCGAGGAGCTCACTAAAAGAATTTAGTCGGGAGAAAAGAAGGTCGTAGATAAGACAAAAAGGTGAAAACGTACAACTCCCAAGTTGATCAGATACCGGGAGCACCCTCGATCTTAAAAGGTTTGGATTCAAAAAATTTCGTGCAGAAGCCTTTTCCTCATAGTGAGGCCCCGGAGCCCATTCCAAAGAAGTTCCGTATGCCGAATATAGCTAAATACAACGGGACTACCGATCATAATGAACATATCACTACGTATACGTGCGGGATAAAGAGGAATGACTTAGAAGACAATGAGATCGAGTCCGTTTTGATGAAAACATTCGGGGAAACTCTATCAAAGGGAGCAATGATTTGGTATTACAACTTGACACCGAACTCCATCGATTAACTTTCCATGTTAGCGGATTCTTTTGTGAAGGCGCACACCGGGGCCATAAAAGTTGCAACAAGAAAATCAGACATTTTCAGGATCAGACAAAGGGATAACGAAATATTGAGGGAGTACGTGTACCGATTTCAAATGGAGCGAATGGAGTTGCCACCTGTCATGGATGATTGGGCCGTTCAAGCTTTCACACAGGAGTTGAACGAGCGGAGTTCGGCAACATCACGACAATTGAAGCAAAATCTAATTGAGTATCCAGCTATAACTTAGGAAGCTATGTATAATTGTTATCAATCGAAGATCAGGGTCGAGGACGACCAAGTTAAAGCTCCCTTGGGTTCAGTTCATCCAAATAGATTGGTAGTTAAAGCCTCGAGGGATACTGACAGGGAACCGAGGTCAAACAGAGAACAGTGTTAGCCATACGTCGTAGATCCAAGAAACAATGGTTCGGGGCACAATCCTCCTCGGAATGATTGCAGAAATGATCGAGGACAAAATTCTCGGGGAATTATGAGTAAGAATGGTTTTGATAAACATACCGATCCCGAAGAAGCGCCTCTATTATCGGAGTATAATTTCATTGTCGATGCATCAGGGACTTTATCGGCTATCGGGAGGACCAAAGATACCAGGTGGCCTAGACCTATCCAAACTGATCCTTCTCAAAGAAACCCACACTTCATGTGCAAATATCATGGTACACATGGCCATAGGACTAAAGACTGCAGACAACTGAGGGATGAGGTAGCTCGATTGTTCAACGAGGGTCACCTTCGAGAGTTCCTCAATGATCGAGCTAATAATCACTTCAGAGAAAGAGACGCCAACAGAAAGAATAAGCAGGAAGAACTGCAGCATGTAATTCATATGATCGTTGGCGGGTCAATGTTCCACAAGGTCCTATATTCAAACGTACCAAGGTGTCAATCACCAGAGAAAAACAGTCTCGGAATTATATGCCCGAAGGCGTCCTATCATTCGACGATGAAGAAGCAGAGGGCATTTTTAGCCGCATAATGACACCATGTTCTATTTTGTTAAATAAAATTCAAGTTAAACGTGTTCTAGTGGATAAAAGTAGCTCAACTAACATAATCAGATCGAGGGTCATAGAGCAGCTAGACCCACATGACCAAATTGTGCCTGCATCTCGAGTCCTAACCGGCTTCAACATGGCAAGTGAAACAACGAAGGGGGAGATAATCCTACCAATAAACGTGGCCAGGACCATCCAAGATACAAATTTCACATCATCGAATGTGACAAGAGATATAACGGACTACTCGGAAGGCCATAGATCCACAACATGAGGGCAGTACCATCGACCCATCATCGAATGATGAAATTCCCGACAATGGACGATGTGAAAATAATTTATGGGGAACAACACGCAGCAAAGTAAATGTTTACAGTTGACGAGGTGACACCGACATCAACACCTTCGACCTCAAAAAAATCGAACATCAACGATAAGCAGGTGGCCGAATAGCAATCACCATCCCCAGCCTCGATCGAATTGGAGAAACAGGTAATCAAAGAAGAAGAAGAGGATTTCCTTACTCCTTAAACTTTCATTGTTCCCGAAGAATCAGATGCAACCAAGTCAATGCGCCTTTAAGCATGCAGATGAGTGTTTGTTGTCAGCCCCAATCCTTCGATTTCCGGATTGGAATAAGGAGTTCCATGTTTATACTGACGCATCACTCTATGCCATTGGATGTATGTTGGTGCAAGAAGGGCCTCTTGATCACTCCATCTACTTTCAAAGTATACGACTTTTCGCTTGGGAATTATACAACCACCGAACCTGGTCGAGGAGCTGGAACATGTGATACTGATCGAGTATCTACCCAAATGAAAGGTGTATACCTGGGAATAGGGTTAACCCCCGAACCCCCGAACTCAGGAAAAAACTCATTCAATTTCTTATCACCATGATTGTTTAGATTGGTTCTATTTACACATGACAGGGATCCCATCGGAAACAACAACACACCGGCTGATCCTTGACCCAGATTCAAACCGGTGAAACAAAAGAGAAGGCCCTGGTCCGAGGTGAAGCATGCATTCATAAAGGATGAGATAACTAAACTTCTTCAAATAGGATCCATTCGGGAGGTAAAATAACCCGAATGGTTAGCCAATGTAGTTGTAGTATCTTAAAAAGAGAACAAACTTAGAATGTGCGTGGATTACAATGATTTGAACAAGTCACACCCTAAAGACTCTTTTCCACTACCTAACATCGATCGCATGATTGATGCCATGGCTGGCCAGGAGAAAACCTCATTTGTCACCAAGTATGGAACTTATTGTTACAATGTAATTCCTTTCGCACTAAACATGCAGGAGCAACATACAAACGCCTTGTTAACAAAATGTTTGAGGAATAGTTAGGTAAATCAATAAAAGTTTACATTAAAGCTATGTTAGTTAAGTCCCTACACACAGAGGACCATTTGACTCATTTGCAGGAAACATTCAAAATCTTGAGGAAGTACAACATGAAACTTAACCCCGAAAAATATGCCTTTGGGGTCAGCTCACTCAAATTCCTCGGCTTCATGGTATCAAATCGGGTGATTGAAATCAACCCCGATAAGATTAAGGCCATCGAGGATATTACCATCATAGACAGTATGAAAGTTGTACAAAGGCTAACCGGACGAATAGCTGCCTTTAGCCGATTCATTTCGAGGTCTGTCGGATCGAAGCCACGAGTTCTTTTCCTTACTCAAAGAAAAATAATTTCGCATGGACCCTGGAATATCAACAAGCATTGGAGGAATTGAAATGGTACTTATCGAGCCCACATATGCTCCACACTCCGAAGGCAGATGAGAAGCTATACTTATACTTGGTAGTGTCCGAAATAGCGGTAAGTGATGTACTAGTTCGAGAAGAGCAAGGTACGTAACTTACTATTTATTATGTGAGTCAGACCTTAGGAGATGCTGAAACTAGTCGGATGAACTGTGTCCATGTAAAATAGTCGATCCGATGGTAAAACATGTACGAATATATGAATTATTCAAAGAAGCATTCTTTTTTGTGTCTCAAAGAAATTTGCTACTATACGAGCTCCATACTTGTGATCCTGTGAAAAACGGCTCAAGGGCCAAAATGCAAATACACCTCGAATACTCGGGGATATATCATCAAAAGTCAAACACATTCGAGTTATCTAAACTCGGACGCATAAGACCTCAAAGAGGCATCCCTCGACGTAAGGCCAAGTCCATTACACTCGGGGACTAACATTTTGAACAAGTTCGAAATGTTCTCAGGAAACAAGTACAAGAGACATACTCGAAGGCTACAACCATACCAAAGACTACGACCAAAATAACGCGGCTCGGAGATATCCAAATTCCCGCAATAAAAACAGGCCTTCGAATTCTCTAAAAATTGGTTAGTAATGGCTGCCCTCGGCAAAATAATTAAAGGACTTCGATAAAATCAGCCCTCGAAAATCCTTAAGACATATCGAATTATTCAAATACAAATCTGTGCTAAGGCACAAAAACAAAAGGGTTACGATCGACACTAAACCCTCAAATACCTAATGGGTAAAAATGCATAAAGAAAGTTTTATTGTGTCTTTAAGCCGAAAAAGGAAAATAATAGCCATCTCTTGGAGGCCATAACAGCCCGATCTAAAAGAGCCTAAGGGCCAATACACTTAGGGTTCGAGATCATATTCTCACCTGATCCAAAACTAATGGTTTGGTTATTCCAATCTCAAATAAATAATAACTTGATTATGGCTCGGGGACTCGCCATTATCTGGCACAAATCCCTAAGGGTCTATGCCCCAAAAGTTCAAACCTTATTCGAACCCGACCACAACAACTTCAAGGAAGCCGTCCGAGACAGAATCTCGAACAGACCGTTTAAAGAATGAAATTATTGCAAAAATCTTGTACGGCAAGAAACATTGAGAAGACATTCAAGGGAATTCTTCTTTTATATACTTGAAAAAAGATATGTACAAGGATCCAACAAACAGTCTTACAAAAAGAGAAAGAAAATTCCTACCCATGTCTGGGACTGGTTTCTCCCTTGGGGGCAGCTTCCTTTTCGGGCCCCTCTTCACTGTCGGACCCGCCTTTGCTGCCTTCATCATCATCATCTTTGGAGGAGGAGACGAGAAATCTGGCATCAACTTCAAGTGCCTTCTCTTGAGCTATCTCTTCAGAGAGGTCGTAACCTCGAGCTTGGATTTCCACGAGGGTCTTCCTCCGGGATTGGCATATCCTTCCACATGAGTGGTGATACTCTCCTCGGGGGTAGAGATATGTACCATGACTTTATCCCCCCAGCCACAATCCTTTTTCATAGCTGTCACACCTCCTTTTTACGCCCCCCGAGGGCGCAAGGAGTTTTTCCAATTAAAGGACAATCGAAACGGGATTCATTTATTTAATTCAGAGTCGCCACTTGGGAAATTTATGGTGTCCCAAGTCACCAGTTTTAATCCTGAATCGAGGAAAAAGATTGACTCCGCATTACAGTCCGCGCACCATAAATCCGGATAAGGAATTTTGTTAACTCGGGAGAAGGTGATAGGCATTCCCGAGTTCTGTGGTTCTAGCACGGTCGCTCAACTGTTACATTTAGCTTTTATCTGATTTTATTACTTGAAGAGGCTATGTGCCAACTTTACTTTCTACCGCTTTTATTTAATATATATTTATTTGAGAAAGTGAACATCGTTTAAAGTGTGCTTTCGGATTGCATCGCCGGAGCCCGTAATCCTAGGCAAACTTTATCCAACGTTTTAGGATTTGGATTTGGGTCGCATAAAATGCCCACCCATATTTAGAAATGTAATTTATTAAAGCTGCGCGTAATAGAGTCTAACGCGTTGTAATCTTTTGCGAGGGTCGCAAAATTCGCTAAACGACCCTTCCCGATTTTCTAAATATTTTTAAATCTTTACTGAGGGCCCCACAATTTATGTTTTTTAATCGGCGAGGCTCGTCTCCACTAATTAACTATGAAAAATTTAAAGGATTCTAGTTCCTACTTCATTTAGAGAGAAACAAATCAGAAATCCCATATCCCAATATCAAATAAACTTACATCAACATTTTTATTCAATTAAAAATAAATAAAATGTCCACACCAAGCCTTTGTTAAATAATATCAACTCAAAGCACACTATCAGATCCAAACAACGATTCTAAATCATGTTTGATTAATATTTTATCAAACCATATTTACTATATAAAATTCTTCGTTCCTTAAGAGCTCAAATTCACCAAAAGACAGGAAAACACACACACAACTTGCACCAGAGAAAGTAGAACAAAAGTTAATAGTTTAAACCCCCCAAACAGTCATATCTACATATGTATAAAAGGGTATTTCATGAGTAACAAAAGTGCTGGTGTAGAAACAAGTCAGAATCAAAGTTTGAACAAGTGTACCTGAACAAATGATGCTGTATACCCTTTCAGCTGGATAATTTGCTCACTTTCCACAAAATTTGCAACAAATCCATCAGAATCAGCCCCTCTTCTCCACATTTGAGTGCCTACATTGATGAGACAATTGCAGTAACCTAGAGAAAAGGTTAAGACTGATTAACTAACAGAAACTGAAGACCAGAGTAAAAAGAAGCGAGTTGCAACATGGATTCTATATAATTTGCATTCATTTCATATACACGTTAATGAGAATGGATGATTTTTCAGAAAACTCATCACACTCTCAGTGACCTTGTCCATTACTTTCATTGATCATGCTTTGACAAATTGTAATGTCAAGAGAAAAACAACAAGAAGAAAAAAGGTATAACAGTTCTCTTGTTGCATCTCCTTGCAATCAGCGTAACATCAATGATGTCTTTTCCAATTGCAGATTGAAAATTGTGAAAACCTTAAGATAAGTTAAGGCATACATAAAAAAGGAACAAAAATAGCTCCCATCATGCAGAAGTTAAAGTAGATGTGCTACTTGGAATAATCTGTGAATTTAAACTGAATTTACAAGGATACTGCCTTGGACGACAGGAAGCAAGAATGGGTCAAGCTGTAAATTCAAGACATAACAAATGAGTCAAAAACCTAATGAGAGAATAAAATGAACCCAAAGCACATAGATATCTGACCTTGTTATCTATCATCATTTCCATCATATAGTTGTTCCAAAGAAATCGAGGGTCTGCCTGCATAAAAGAAATTTAAAGCGATCTTTGAGATTACAGTTGCTTGTCCACCAACTAAAATAATTTAGAAGGAAGAAAGCTGCTGCATTTAAATAGATGACTTTAAGCAATCAGAGCTACACCATCATATCTATAGGACATTTACAACACTTACTTGTCTCCATAGAGGAAGCAACTTGGATTCATCACCCAAATCATGCAGTCGCTGAGCACTGCAGTGTGAACCATAAGTATCTTACTGTTAAGCACTGCACCGTGATATCTTAACTATCGGATTAAAAACAATCAGCAATACAAATGTGTCAAATATATTCCATGTGGGCTGCAGAAGATAACATTTCCAAAATTGAAAGTAGAGTAATACTTTATATTTAAAAGGCTCTTAGCTCATAGAATTCACCTGTAAAAATGGTAACCTAAAGAGGTCTAATACCGAGAAATGTTGAAAAAATAAGAGAAATGGCCTTAATTTGTCGTTGAAGACAGTGACCTAAATTTTTTTCAGGGGTTCAATGATATGAGAAAACATAGAAGGAGTCCAAACAAGTAAGTTGGTATACACTAACCAATAGCCCCCAGAAAGGACCAAAGACTAAATCTCTAAGCTTCAGAATTTGGAAAATATATACAACAACAACAACAACAACTACCCAGTATACTCCCACCAGGTGGGGTCTGGGGAGGGTAATATGTAGGCAGTCTTACCCCTACCCAAAAGGGCAGGGAGGCTGCTTCCATGCGACCCTCGGCGCATAGGACAGAATGAAAAGCTGCATTGGAAAACAAAGACAAAATTAGTAACCAAGGCAAGACAAAACAAAATAACAAAACAAAGCATAAGTAATCCTGCAGAAATAACGTAAATGGTTATGTAAACATAAGGAACATAAATACCGTCGCAACCAAGAGGGGACCTAGCTTAAAACACTAGACATCGATGGGTAACCCTACTATCCCACACCCAACCCCGGGTGAGGCGAACGAAGGACTCTAAGAGCCCCTATCCTGCAACCCTGATTCTAGACCTCCAGACTCCCCTATCGAGGGTCATGTCCTCGGAAACCTAATTTGGAAAATATATACTTACATAGAAAATGGATTCTGTGACTAGCTGAACATAAAAATAAAAAATAAAAAGAAGCTACATATAAGCAGGTAGAAGGTTGAAAAGACATTTCACCTTAATGTTAAATTGACATCATAAGAGAAGTACAGACCAGGAGTCCTCTCTGCAACATTAAGCAGTGCCAGAAACTGAGCTTCCATGTTTTTCTGCCAAAAGCCAAAGCTATATCACAGGTACATAAACTGGAAATCGGGACCTACCTGTTCAGCAGGACAGTTCTTGAGAGAGTGATCAAAAGGAAAAAATTTCATTGATGAAACTTTAAAGATAGGGTGCCCGAAGTAAGATCCCACACATTCACGTTCCGTTATGACAAGTAAATATGAACCTGAATGCAAGAACAGCATACATTTGATCAGAGCAAGTTTAGTAAGCCCAATAGCACGGCCACTTACTATCATAAGGCATAGTGGGATAAAGAGAACTCCATAATCATTCTTTTCTGGAATTTTGATGTTCATTCGACTTCTTTCTATATATTCTGCATCTGTTTGTGACTATTTTATGGAACAAAATTTGAGAGAGAACGATTAACAAAAGGGGAAAACCTTGACATGTATAAGGGATATTATTATCTCAAGAAACGTGGTATCTAACACATTCTTGACACGAAAATTCCCAAGGAAGTTATTGCCTTTATGGACTAAGAATTTCAGGGCACATTATAAAAAATTCATTAAGAATCCCGTATCAAAAATGATTACAGAAAGTGAAAAATTGACGTACCTGAGAAGAAAAATTGCCTGAAAAATGAAAAGGAAAAGTGAAGTAATGAATCAACAGGTCAGGGGAGGGTTAGCGCAACCCAACCAAACGAAAAAGGATCAAGAATGGTAAAAATGGAAGAGAAAAAATAGAAAATTTACGGGCAAATGACATTAAGGGAGTGGGATATAACGGCTAATTCGCGTACAATTAACGGAATACTGAACTATGCCTTAAATGTCGCCGCCCAGTTAGTGCATGTCACTTTCTTGTACATATATAGTGTACAAGACTAGTGAATATGGGGAAGCGGACGCTATGTGGTCAGCGACAGCTAACTTGATTAGGGGGGTAGCACGGGACGTGGTCGGGGTTTCTAAGGGATATTCAGGTAGGCATCAGGGTGATTGGTGGTGGAACGATGTAGTCAAAGGAAAAGTGGAGGCGAAGAAGGCGGCGTTCGCAAGGTTGGCAGGGAGCACAAGCGAGGAGGAGCGGAGAGTGAACAGGTTGTCCTACAGGGAGGCGAGAAGAGAAGCTAAGATGGCAGTCACGGAAGCTAAAAACGCGGCGTTCGGTCGCATGTATGAGGAACTAGGGGAGAAAGGTGGGGAAAAGAAGCTATTTCGGCTGGCTAAAGCAAGGGAAAGGAAAGCCCGTGACCTAGACCAGGTCAGGTGTATCAAGGACGAGGATGGTAGAGTTTTCATGGGGGAATCGCAAGTCAAACAGAGGTGGCAGGCGTACTTTCGGGACCTTCTTAACGAGGAGGGGGATCGGAGCATAGAGCTAGGGGAGCTGGGGCATTCAGAGCGTCATAGAGACCTTGGGTACTGCAGGCGCATTAGGGTGGAGGAGGTCTTAGGGGCGTTGCGCAGGATGAGTAGGGGTCGAGCAACCGGGCCTGACGAGATCCCGGTGGAGTTTTGGAAGTGCATGGGTAAACCTGGAGGGGAGTGGCTCTCTAGGCTATTCAACGTGATATTCAAGACTAAGAGGATGCCGGATGAGTGGCGGTGGAGTACAGTGGTGCCCTTGTACAAGAACAAGGGGGACATCCAGTGCTGCAACAACTATAGGGGTATTAAACTAATGAGCCACACGATGAAGGTTTGGGAGAGGGTGATTGAGGCGCGAATGAGGGGGGCGACGAATATATCGGGGAACCAGTTCGGTTTCATGCCGGCCCCCCCACCACTGAGGCTATTCACCTAGTCAGGCGGCTGGCGGAACAATTCAGGGATAAGAAGAAAGACCTGCATATGGTGCTTATCGACTTGGAGAAGGCGTATGACAAGGTTCCGAGGGAGGTGCTATGGAGGTGCTTGGAGGCGAAGAGTGTGCCAGAAGCCTATATCAGAGTTATCAAGGACATGTACGATGGGGCTAAGACTAGGGTGAGGACGGTGGGTGGCGATTCAGACCATTTTCCTGTGGTAATGGGGCTCCGTCAAGGATCTGCGCTGAGTCCCATGTTGTTCGCCTTAGTGATAGATGCTCTAACCCGTCATATCCAGGGGGATGTGCCCTGGTGTATGCTCTTTGCTGATGATATAATATTGATAGACGAGACGAGGGCCGGTGTTAGTGAGAAGTTAGAGGTATGGAGACAGACCCTCGAGTCTAAAGGTTTCAAGATAAGCAGATCTAAGACAGAATATCTGGAGTGCAAGTTCAGTGACGAGCCGAGTGGGGTGGGCAGGGATGTGATGCTTGGTTCTCAGGCCATCGCCAAGAGGGACAGTGTCCGATATCTTGGGTCTGTGATTCAGGGGGACGGAGAGATTGACGGGGACGTCACCCATCGGATAGGAGCAGGGTGGTCGAAGTGGAGGCTTGCTTCTGGGGTCCTGTGTGACAAGAAAATCCCACACAAACTCAAAGGGAAATTCTACAGAGCCGTGGTTAGACCTGCGATGTTGTACGGGGCAGAGTGCTGGCCCGTGAAGAACTCCCATGTCCAGAGAATGAAGGTTGCTGAGATGAGGATGCTTAGGTGGATGTGTGGGCACACCAGACTGGATAAGATTAGGAATGAAGTTATTCGACAGAAGGTAGAGGTGGCCCCAGTGGACGAGAAGATGCGGGAAGCGAGGCTGAGGTGGTTCGGGCATGTACGGAGGAGGGGTCCCGATGCCCCGGTGAGGAGCTGCGAGCGGCTGGAGATTGCTGGTGGTCGGCGGGGTAGAGGGAGGCCTAAGAAGCATTGGGGAGAGTTGATTAGGCAGGACATGACTAAAATGCAGGTTACCGAGGACATGACCCTCGATAGGGGAGTCTGGAGGTCTAGAATCAGGGTTGCAGGATAGGGGCTCTTAGAGTCCTTCGTTCGCCTCACCCGGGGTTGGGTGTGGGATAGTAGGGTTACCCATCGATGTCTAGTGTTTTAGCCTAGGTCCCCTCTTGGTTGCGACGGTATTTATGTTCCTTATGTTTACATAACCATTTACGTTATTTCTGCAAGATTACTTATGCTTTGTTTTGTTATTTTGTTTTGTCTTGCCTTGGTTACTAATTTTGTCTTTGTTTTCCAATGCAGCTTTTCATTCTGTCCTATGCGCCGAGGGTCGCATGGAAGCAGCCTCTCTGCCCTTTTGGGTAGGGGTAAGACTGCCTACATATTACCTTCCCCAGACCCCACCTGGTGGGAGTATACTGGGTAGTTGTTGTTGTTGTTGTTGTTGTTGCCTTGTACCAATATCTTTCATGTCTCATCTCCATGTTCTAATATGTTGTGTTCCATTTGTCAACCGGCATGGTTTGGTGGGTACCATACAACAAATATATGAATTTAACTTACAGCTAGCTATTTGTATCTGTTTTGCTCAAAGTTATCTTACACTTTATAAGCATAAAATAATCAATATAATTCGAGGGTCAATCATAGCAGATCGTAATAAATCAAAGGACCGAATAAAAGAAACAAGAAACACGCTTTTTGTATTAAGAAGAGATATATGAAGAGCTCTTTATTGATGATATTGATTTGGTCTGCCTCTCCTTAGAGAGGTTCAGAACCTTATAATGATATTCCCTTTTTTCCCTAGAAGTAACGGAGAAGAAGAAGAAGAAGCAACCCCCTTCTAGGGTTCCTTCTCTTAGTATTTATAGTTGTAAGCTGTATGAGCGGGCAATGGAGGGCCGTGACCATGCTGAAGTTCCGTCCTTACGATGGCGGATAGGCCGTAGCCTTATTGATCGGGTCGATTGATAATCGGGTATCGTGATTAATAAATGGTCATACTACTTATTAACTAAGAATTAGCTTAAGATATAATTAATCTCATTAATTATCCCGGGATCATATTCTGACCCATACAGTATCGTATTGTTATTTTAGATATAATGGTTTTTATTACTAATGCTTCTTTTCATTTGCCCTTGAGCCGAGGGTCTTCAACAACCTTTTTCCCTCCATATGGCAGGGTAAGGTCTTTGTAAGAGCGGATATGTTATTCTTATACTTAAATATAGCGTTTGTTTTGATTATTACTTATATTTTATAAGATCGTACGTTGAAAAGTGCCGCTTTATGTAACGATCAATTTGATGTGACTGTGTTATTACCTTGGAAAGTTCTTGGAGGGAAGGATGCCGGGGGTCTATTTGGAAACAGCCTCTCTACCCAAGGGTAGGGGTAAGGTCTGCGTACACACTACCCTCCCCAGACCCCACTAAGTGGGAGTATACTGGGTTGTTGTTGTTGTTGTTGTTGTTGTTGTTGTTGTGTTGTTACCTTATTTTTTCCTCTCATCTTGCCCTTCCTTATTGTTAAATAATTATATTTTATCCTTTATATCCTACCTTCTTATATATCCCACCTTGTATATAATAATTCTACCAGTACCCTACTTCTCTTTATAAAATTGCAAATTTATTCTTCATATATTCGATGTATGACATTATGAAACGGCGACAAACTATACAATCTATCCAAATGTTGTACATCAAAACAATACAATATAATATAATTCAATACAATACGATACATTATAAAACGATATGTAACAACTATCCAAACAAGCTGTTATATGCATAAATTATTATCACACTATTAGTATATTTTATTATGTTGCAAAAGCTAATCTATTTTATTTTTTCATGTGACTAATTTTATTTTTATGGATATTAGACTATCCAGTAGTATAAAAATTATTTCACATTGTCCATATGCATAGAGTTGAACTCAATATAGGTACACATTGCAAAGTAATAAACACAGTTAAACTACTATACGCTTCCATTCGAACTGTATGCTGTGTTATTTAGCCAGGAGCGATTTTTGGATCTTTAGTTAATCTGAACTGAAGTTAGGAGATGATATTATAATTAATTTTTCTATTAAATTTAGATGTTTAGAAGCAAACATTATTGTAATCTGAAAGTTGTACTATTTCAGCAAAGTTCATAATGTTTTTATCAAAGGAGATTAATATTTTGCCTCTTGACGTTGTAAATATAAACTTAAGGTAGAATCCAATATCGCAACTCAGCAAGAATTGGTCATCATCACCAGTCACTAAGCCAATAACTACAGGTTTAAACAAAAAGTTATGCTGTCCATTGCAAGAATATTGGCCAAAAAGCATTCATGACAAAATTAATAAAGAAGTAATAAAAGAAAAGGAAATATTATCTGTAACTTCCAGGTTCATTCATTCATATAACAGCAACACAATAATGAATGCATATATATTAGGAAAGCTCTAGTTATTTCATCTTATAATATGATAGCCACCATATTATACATCTTGCTATATGACTGGAATGAGTTATTAATGCCTAGAGATTCTCGCATTGATCAGATCACCTCTTCTGAAACCAATAGAAGATTCATCTTTCATATGCTTGGTCTCACATTAAGCCTAGAAGCAAGCTTTTGACCCAGAGATTTGTCAGCCTGCAGTAATCCATTTAACAGTCAGGAAATTTACAGAATCAGTCGTCGCTCTATGAAATGCTTGGGATTATTTTTGACATTTAAGTGAAGTTAACAGGACTCGAGGTTGATTTACTGAACTAGAATCGTTGAAAAAAGATGCCGAGATAAGATTGAAAATTTGACCTAATAGTCTAGAGGCGAATTCAAAATCTAGAGTTGATATGTTAAGAATGAGTGCGATCTTATAATATGTATGTTTTTTTTTTGCATGTATACATAGTTGGAGCTGAAAACAAAGAGTTCAGTTGAACCAGCAGAAACTGCCCGAAAATCACCTATATCTAACACATAAATAAATAAATATAGGGTATGATGGAATACTGACCTGAGACCAGTATGAGATCCAAATGCTGCGGATCTCATAAGTGATACGAGGATCAGACAAGGCCTCCACCCACCGACGAATAAAGCGTTCTTGCCTATGATTGAAAAACACAAGTATATCAAACAGAATGGAGGAGATGGGGTTTAGGACTACTGAAGGTAACTTAACAACAGCACACTTTAAGATAGGTCAACCATGTTTACCTGTCTGGTGTGAATGAGCGGTACCTATCCCCTGGTTGCTTAAAATTGTTCTCTTTCTGAATGACACACTGTAAGAATATTCAGCAGAACAACAGTTAAAATAAGTCTTTTGTTGGATTAAGGACAATACAATAAGCATCTCCTGGATATCTACTTAAGTTGTTTGGGCCACTGGATCGATTCAGGGTGTCAACTTTGCACTGATCAAAATTTGTAGTTTTAGTTCAGCTTCAAGCATTATTAGATAAAAGGTAGAAAGGAACAAACCTTCTCGCGTTTTCCAGTGCACATTGTAGAAGGAATTGGATACTTCTCAGCATGGCGAACAGGATCATACCTTGAAGGGAAGTAGTCGATCTGTAATTAACCATGCATTAACTAAGTTACTACATCACCTTTGCTATGAAAAGTAGTGCCTTATTGTTATACGTGGTAAAAATAAAGAACATTAACCTGATGGTGCAAAACAATTTTATAACTTGTAAGAACTTGAACTCTTTAGCAAAATCTCAATCAAACATGTATATGTACTGTTACAGGAGATAGAAAGTACCTCCTCGTCCCTGTGCATAAAATTCATAGAGCCATCATAGTGATTGTTGTGATGAGCACACTTTGGAGCATTAGCAGGAAGTTGCAAATAGTTTGGTCCAAGTCGATACCTCTGGGTATCAGAGTAGGAGAAAATACGAGTTTGAAGCATCTTATCATCTGAGTAATAAACCCCTGGAACCACAATAGAAGGACAGAAAGCTAGCTGCTCATTCTCATTAAAGAAGTTATCAATGTTCTTGTTCAGAACTAATCTTCCCACCGGCTGCAAAGGCAAGATATCTTCTGGCCAAGTTTTTGTCACATCAAGTGGATCGAAATCAAATCTGTCTTCATGATCTGGATCCATAGTCTGAATGAAGAGCTTCCATTCAGGATAATTTCCAGCAGCAATAGAGTCATAGAGGTCCTGAGTAGCGTGGCTGTGATTTGCTCCTCCAACTCGTGCTGCCTCATCTTCCAACAAGGACTTGACACCACATGTGGGCTTCCAGTGGAACTTCACATAGGTTGATTTCCCAGCCTTGTTGATCAATGTGAATGTGTGGACACCAGAACCGTCCATATGCCTGTAATCTTGTGGAATACCAATATCGTCGAAGAGGAAAGTGAACATGTGAAGGCTTTCAGGAACATGAGAGAAAAAATCAAGGACCCTCCAATTCTCCTGGATATGGGATTTAGGATTTGGCTTCAGCGCGTGGACCATGTCAGGGAACTTCATTCCATCACGGATGAAGAAGACAGGGAAGTTGTTCCCAACCAGATCAAAGTTTCCCTGATGCAGAGGAGGCATATCAGAATTCAGGCAGAAGATAAGGATTAATTTCAAATACAATCAACAAATCCCAAATACCATGCAGGCATGTTTAGAAAAGTAAGTACGAGATCATTTCTCGATGAGAGTATGAAAAATTTGGCAGTATAATAGTGACTGCAAGGTATTGAATATCACAGGGCCCTATGGTCTCTACTACGGTGTTAAGCAACATGAACAATCACTACTATATTACATAACCTGATAGAAGCAAATAAGTAGACGCATATGAAGGGTATTTAAAAATAGGTCCCTAAGACATGCAGTGATACAGATACAAACATTAAATGAAGTCCATATCGTATTTAAGCTGCAACATAACATCCTCTACTAAGCAAGTCCAGGCAACACTTAATTAAGGAGGAACATATTTGTAAGTAGTGTGCGAATAAGGAAAGTGATAAATATAATCCAGTCTGTATATGGAAATTGAAGATATAACGCTGAATGAATGAACTAGTATTTGTAACTTGTCAAATTAAATGTTGCAATTCGCGTACCTCTCTGGTGTAGAACTTGACAGCAAAACCACGAGGGTCCCTCAGAGTTTCAGGACTACCCCTCTCATGTATAACAGTGGAGAATCTCACAATGACAGGAGTCTGGACACCGGGAGCTCGAAGGAAATCAGCACAGGTAAGGTGAGTGATGTCATGGGTAACTTCGAAAAACCCTTTGGCACTAGCACCTCGGGCATGAACAACACGTTCAGGGACACGTTCCCTGTCAAAATTGGCAAGTTTCTCCACCAAATGGTAATCCTCAAGCAATACAGGACCTGTCAAGAAAATTATGAGCAGCCACAAACACAAATATGCAAAAGAGTCTATCATACAACAGTGTCACTCTCGATATCAAGTTTGATATAGTAATCTAAAAATAGAGTATTAACCTGTTTAAACTGCACTGATGGTGTAAAAATTCTTCATACTCTAAGTGTGTATAACTTAAACTCTGTAACACCACCAACAACAACAAACCCAGTGTAATCCCACAAGTAGGGCCCTTACCCCTACCTTGTGAAGTTAGAGAGGTTGTTTCCGATATACACTTGGCTCAAGGAACAACGAAATTAACATTAGTCCTATAGGGTGCTATTTATGTTAGCAAACTAAACTTAACAACAGCTATTTTCGAATTGATAGTGAAATAACCAACATCTTAGCTCAGCATGGAGCATATAATTGTATTAACTCGTTACACTTACAACAATGAGTTTAATTTATGTGTGGATGTAAAAACATTTACACAATTAGGTTATTTATTAGTTAATTACAGCTAAATGTTCTTGATAAACATTAATTGGTGATACGGTAAAAATGGTGACTAACATCCTATCACAAGTTAAAATTCACTAGAAGTATAAAAGTATCTTTACACTGTTAGTGTATATAACTTAAATCCATAAGCTAAATCTTACAAAAATTATTGGTAAGAAAACATCTTAGCGCCCGAACCAGAACTAATTATCGAGAGGCACTCGAGGCCATCTTCACACATTTGATTTTTCTCAATCAAGTCAAAATGGAAGGACAATATCCCATTTGAAATGATTTTAAAAGAGAAAAGTGAATGAGCCATACCTCTTGCACCAACAGTAAGAGATGAATTGTTGTTAAAAACAGGAGCACCAGAATTAGTGGTGCAGAATGGAGAATTGAAGGCACTTGACGGACGGTACTGCATTATAACAACAACAGCAACAGAATCATACATAAGTTTCATAGGAAATTAAGAAATTCTGAAATTAGACACATGCATGCACAACAATGAACTGCAGCCAACTTACTTAGAGAAACATTAGGAAAGTAGTTAAGCAAACAATAATAATAGTACTGTTTGTTCAAACCGAAACTCATATAGCCAATTAATTATCAGGTTGAAAACCGAGACCTCTAGTTAATGATGGAGATTCCAACCATTCCACCACTTATTATAATTTACCAACAGCTAAAATTTTCAAAGTGAGAAAGAGTATAAGTTGGAGAGAAGAATTAGAATTGTACCTTGTATGGATCCATTAGTTGCCTTTCTTTTGCTTGAGAAAGCTCAAGAGAGAGTTGTAGTTGAATAACTAAAGAAAAAAGAGGATGAAGGGGGACGTGTGGTCTTAACCAATCGACTCCCTATAAATAAATGAATATATAATAAGAAGGGGAGGGAATGGCACGTCTTATTTAATTTTGAATAATTTGGTTTTCCTTTACTTGATTAATTCTCCTCCTCATAAGCACTGATATAGACCCTTTGGCAGGATCCAGAAAATCAGAAAAAGTATTCGTGCTTAATGTAGTAAGCAAATTAAACCTATTTTCATGAAAAAATACTAGGAAATTAGCTGCAAAATTAGAAACTACGAGTACTTTATTTACTTGGAAGGAAAGGGCTAATCTTATAAGAAATTTTTTAGGTTGTACTTGAGATTGAACTAGTTTACATAGGGATAAGTGTGAGATCTAATAAATAATTTATGCATACTAATTTGCCTTCAAAGACATTATTTAGTATTTGAATGAATAAAACTGACCTAAAAAAAGAGTGAAAGGCTTTATCTTGGAGTTGGATAATAGTTCAAAAAAATATGTGAACATGATGCGTTCAAAGTTTCCTTATCTATACTCATATGGATGGATGTAGGCTGTAGCTAGGAAGAAGCCACAATAACCTTCTCGATATCACAAAAAGGCAGAAACAACAAGTGATGAGGTGGTTATTATAAATGAATGCAACATCTAGCAGAAACACTTGTCATTATAAATGAGAACGTGAAGATCCTTTTCACATTATTTTTATTCTTTGGAGGAATTGGAGAAGGAAAAAGAGTTTAAAGAAAGCACAGGCGACATCTCTAAATATCGGAGTGAACTCTATAGTTTTTATCAAGATTTTGTATATATATTTTATAGACCTTTGGAGATAAGAATTACTAATTTATAAATATATATATATATATATATATATTTGGAGTTAAATTAAAAATAGTGAAAGTATATTTGGATATGTAAAAATATTGCAGTTCTTTGAGTGGGGAAAAAAATCTAAATTTTTTGAAAAAGTGGTCAAAATCATACTATAATTTTTGAAAAACTCATTTTCGAAAATTTTTCAAAAACTTGCTAAATTTCTTGCACGAAATCTTTGATTCTTTTTTTTGGGAAAAAAGGAGTTTTTTTTCCTGTACAAATGGTATCTAAGAAATCCATAACCTAATTTTTAGTGTACACGCATTATGCGTGTACTTCCACTTAATGAGTATAATTTTAAAATAATTATATAAATTTATATTAATAAATTATGTTCAAGTTATTATAAAAGAAAAATGAAAGGAAAATATATAACAGTTTTAAATATAATGATTACTGATCTTAATAATTTTATTACTCAATAATGTAAGACACCCTGCATTACAGAAGTATGGTATTTTCCTATACATATTCGATATTTCCTATTTTCAATTTATAAATAAGTGTATTTTATTTTAACACTCCTATATAACATATGTAGATAGAATATCCATATATGTTTTTTAATTTAATTATATAAGTAGGCCTACATAAGTACTCATTATCTTTAATGATTATTCCATCGTCTGATTTATATGTGTAAGGTAATTTACATAAAAGTTGAGATGTTTAGGTTAGTGATCAATTTTATTTGTTTATTCTACCTTTGTGTTTAACTGAAATGGTGAAATCTGAATAATTTTTTATGTTTTAAATACTAGGATTATGTATATAGCGCAAATAAAGAAGAGTTTGGTAAATAAAACTTAGTAGATTTTAAATACCTAAGAATTTAGATATAATTAAATGACTATTTTTTGTCTAATGGGAACTCTATTTTTAATTGGAGGAAGGGGGAAGGAGGGATGCGAATGGCATTTTGCTAACGGTCTTCATACTTTTAATCTACGAGTAAATGTTTAATATACCCCTATACTATTGATTATAGTATTTAGAAATCCTTCTTTATACTATTGGTACTTATGGGTCCCGTCTGTTTAGGAATTAAATATTTCTATTCCTCGTTTAACAGAGGGGAAACGTGTCAAATCCCCACGATATTTTCAGAACCAACTTAATTATACATATCCCATATTATGACCCAACCCATCTTTCATCGTTTTCGATATTTATATATTCTGAAATAGTTCGCCAATTCAGTATTTTATTTTTTCAGTCAATCTTCTTGGAGAAGACTTGAAAAGAATTTTTCGAGCATGGTTGAGATCGATGTAAAAATTAAAATGTCGAATCCACATTCTTTGGAAATGAAAGACCCAGGCATGCAAATATTATAATCTTCTAAGAAGATTACTGATGAGAGTGATTAGAGGATACTCTAGTCAAATCTGGTGGAAGCAAAACGACTTTTATATAGAAGCGGATAGTCCTCATTCAAAAGGATTCTATCTAGTCTGGCCCAAATACACCGCTGACTGGTTTGATTGTTGCTCTAAGTCTATTTGTTGTCATTGAAAGTCCAATAGAATAATCCAAATGAGAAAATCATATCTTCAAATCTCATCACTTTAATAAAGGCTTTGAAGTCAGGAAGCCGATCCTCAAGTTTTTTCTAATGGATCCGCAATTACATTAAAGTTTCCCCTACTAGCCACGGGAAGTTAATGCAAGTCAACAAGTCCTTCAATCATGGAGTAAATTATCAACGTCCTACATTTATCATGATAACATCACCAATCTTTGGTGCTTATGGTGGCCCTATCATACACATGCACCCCTAGAATCTTCATAAGAACTCTGGGGTGAGGGCCAAAGTGAACCCGGATTAACGATGATGAGGGGACAAATCAATGGCAAAGGCACCAAGACAGACGGCTGGTTGAACTGGGCGATAGCTTCGCGATCGATAGCTCAGTGAAGTATGCCACCCGCTCTAATTCTATTCCAAAACTCAAAAACTCATGGAACCACAAGCCTTTGAATATCTAACAGTGTCTAACTTTAGAATATCTAACAAGGAAAAGAAATAAAGAAGGGAAAATATTTAAAAGCTAGAATAGAAAGGGACTCCTCAATCTGTCTTGGACAGAACCTTTCATTCGATGCTTCTGATTCAACTCCCAGACAACCAAGAAAGTATGCGCGAAGATAGGGTTAGCCCCTGCGGCAAGCATTATCCGGGAATGATTATCCAGGATGCGGTACATATACCTCGAAGTCTCTAGAGTAGTTGCCTCGCCTCACGGGTGGTAGGACTAAGTCGACGTACCTGGTTTTGCACTTGAAAAATATGCGCAGAAAGTACATGAGTACACTATAGCGGTACTCAGTGAGTGCCAAGCCTAATTTCTGTCGGGTAGTGACGAGAAAGGTCAGGGACCTACTAAGGTTAAATAAAATTTAAAGGTTAACACTATAGAACAAAATAATATAAATAAGTCAACCAAGAAAAGTAACACAAGATATAAAGGGAAACAACAACTGTTACAGAGACAAGGTAAACACAAAAAAGAAATAAAGTCCATAACCAAATAATAATTGGGGATCTCCCAGGATTCCGTCTTGTAGTCCCAAATATGCATATCCAATGGATCTCATGGGGTTCCGTCCCGTAGTCCAACTCATAGTGTGTGGGGATCTATCATAATCTCGTTCCGTTGTCCCAAATGTAAACACCCAGTACTAGAGGAATCTACTAGGTGCAGTACCATAGTTCCATGTAACTATGCAGGGGGTCTACTGGAATCCAACATCCGTAGTCTCAATGTAAATACACAGCAGCAACAGAAAAGTATTTAGAAAATGTCAAATTTCATATTAAAGCAAACAAGTAAGTCTAGCCTAGTATGCTGTACAGAATTCAGGTAAAGCAGTTCGACAAATAGAGCAACAAAATCACTTAGATATGCTTTCCTAAGCTAAAAACAGGCTTAATAGCACAAGTTATGTTAATAAACGTCAATACCACACAAGAGGGGGGAGATGATTTGTGTGGTACCTAATTTTCGCGTTAGAATAACTTGGTTCTTCTAGGTATTCTAATTACAGCAGTTTGCGGAATAATACGAACTGAAAGTAAAGTGCATAGAGATTTTTACGTGGAAAACACTTAGCTCTATAGGTGAAAAAACCACGACCTACTACTCGGTAGGATTTTCCCAAACTCCACTAAAAATCAATGAGTCAAAACAGCATTTACAAAGACTCTTTGTAAACCTAAGGATTACCTCTAATCCCGTCGTGGCAACCAACCTCTAACTGTTGCGACAACTTCAAGTTAACTCTAAATTGAATACTCAGATACCTATTACAATTGCTTCTATGAAAGCTGAAAGGTACAATATGAAAACACCTACTACAATTGAACTAGAAATAAAGAAAGACACATAAAACTCTTTATGGAACTTGTTCTTCAATCTGGTTCATTTAGCTTCTGGCTGGCACTCTTGAATTACACATGAACTGCTTGCAAAAAGCCTTGCTATTTTGCTCCCAATTCACTTTTAACTTCTACGTTTTTGTGCCACAATTTTAATGTGAGAATATCCTGTAATTTATAGAGTTATTAAATGAAGAAACAACTAGAGTTCTGATGCAACTCTTCCTTGGTGGAAGAGTTCTAGTTGATTTCAACTTGTAACTCCTTCCCTATCTTGGATAGTGTTCTCTTTTATTAAGGGCTCCATCTCCTTATCAATTATGCAACCTTTTCAATCAAGAGATATTAAATACACCAAGTTAAGCTTATCTCCTTCACGTGAAACCCGCATGCTTGAATATGCCCGTTTTATGAACCTGAGGGATGGACCACTGGGATGGACCTGGTTCATCCTGAGTTCTTTTGTCAATATTCAAAACTTAATCTTTTCTTGGGCCAAAAAATTTCCCCTTTTTGATGATGTCAAACTCTATGCTTTTCATAAGCTAAGGCCCAACTTAACTCAACATCAACACAATGTTAGAAAATTTTCATTTTATCACTTATCATCAAGGACCAGGTACATTATGTTATAAACATCACTGTTCAAAGTGTAAAGCACAACCTTTTTCCCCCTTTTGGCATCATCAAAAAGTTGCATAAAAAATGTGAGATAACCAAATTTTAAAACTTACTCATGGCCATTGGGGATACTTCAAATGCAATCATATATTTATGATCATAGATCAAGCTAAGAATTTTAACCATCAAATAAATATAAACAAACAATTAGAGCAAAAATAATGAATTTCGTTGATGATTGATAAGATTCTACCACAAAGCATAAGAAGAAATAAAAATACTGAAAACATGAGCAAAAGAAATATAACCTCTCGAACTAGGTCACTGTTGATCTTCACTAGGCTAGGAGACTTAAGGCTTGGAAGAGGTATGTACTTGGTTTTGACTTGGAGGAGTTTCAGCACACCTAGAAAAATGCCATCATTCTTCTCTTTTATTTTGCCAGATTAGTTCTAAGAGCATCTCTCTTAGTCTCCATCTCAACCAACCTCTTCTTCAGCCTTTCAATCTCAGCATCCTTGGCCTCACATTCGCACCAAGGCACTGATTTGCTATTGAGGTGTATTTTTAGATGAACCAGGTTCATTAAGAATGACATTGACTTTATAATCACAAGCAAGCAAAGTATTAACCCCACTTCTTCATAGATACCTTGAAATGTGCAGTACAGTTTTGAGAATGAAACCATAGGGAATGACATGAGTTTTGGTGCCATTGATAACTCTATCAGTAGGTCTGCGAGGGTTTCCTATTCAGATGGAACATGTTCATCAATATTTTTTCCAAGTTAAACCAATCCCTCAGCAGCTTCGCTAGACCCCACTTCCCCCTATTTTGCTAACACCCTCTTCCATTTCACTAAATTCCTCTCCCCAAAAATCCGTTGCACCAATTTCTTTTGTTAGACCAACAGGAGTAGGTGAAGAATCAACCACTCTTGTACCCCTTTTTCTCACAGTACTCCTAGCACCCTTGCTCTCTTTCCTTCATTTTTATAATTTTTACCACCAACTTCTCCAGATTATATAGTCTCAACAGTTTATATACATCCTACAAATCTATTCTCAAAATTTACAGCAACTTTAGAAAGTGTCTCAGGAGAACCTTTATAGTCAGAAGATAGCTTATCAGATTCAGAAGACCTACTTTCTTCCCCCTTAGTAGACGACTTAAATGAATCTTAGGATTCTTCTTCCCTACCTACTTTCAATTGCTTGTTTATTTTCTTGATCTCCTCTCCTTCAACGGTGTTCAACAATCTAGGCTAGGGTATGGAAAAGAAGAGAATTAGATTTTGTTTAGAAGATGAAGGAAGAATAAGAGTTTCTGACGGTTTGAGAAATATGAAGTAAGAAATACACTAAAGCTGATCAATGTATAGAGGAATAATTGATGGGGTAACTACAACTTTTCAGACTCTTAGAAGTTTAGTCAAACTGAAATTCAATTTTGAAGAGACGTTGGAGTGTATTCCTAAAATCTAGGTACTTCCATTCGATTGGGACTCTTTTAAACTGGACGGTTCACTTATAATGGATAAGTCCAAAAGAAGTTTGGTATTTGATAGGACTTTGCTCATGATCCAAATATATTTATTTCAAATTATGCGGAGTATAGAAAACATATCGTGTTATCTTGATGAACCAGGTTCTTCACTGAAAATTCTCTTGTGTAAGTCTAAATTTTCCAAAATAGAGAAAATATCATTAGCGATTAATGAGTCATTTTAATACATGGCACAAGACTATACTATGTAAAGTATGAGACTGAGCAAGATTTAATCTAACTATACACAATATACATACTTTCTAACCAAATATTTGTTTTTAATTTTTTTTTTCGTTTTTTCGTTTAACCTTGAACTTGTCCTTTTAGGTGATCTTAATGATCCCTAATTCCAACTTGTTCCTCTCAGAGTGATCTCTACTTAAGCCTTTTGTGAAGATGTCAGCAATTTGCTTGTCAGACGCACAAAACTCCACAGCGATCAAGATTTTTTAATAGTTGTCCCTCAAAAAATGGTGTCTAACATCTATGTGCTTAGTTCTCTTATGATGGACCATCTTCTTAGTCATACTAATAGATGTGCCAAGAGATTTTCACGTGGAAAACACTTAGCTCAAAAGGTGAAAAAAACACGACCTACTACTCGGTAGGATTTTCCCAAACTCCACTAAAAATCAATGAGCCAAAACAGCATTTACAAAGACTCTTTGTAAACCTAAGGATTACCTCTAATCCCGTCGTGGCAACCAACCTCTAACTGTTGCGACAACTTCAAGTTAACTCTAAATTGAATACTCAGATACCTATAACAATTGCTACTATGAAAGCTGAAAGGTAAAATATGAAAACACCTATTACAATTGAACTAGAAATAAAGAAAGACACATAAAACTCTTTATGGAACTTGTTCTTCAATCTGGTTCATGTAACTTCTGGCTGGCACTCTTGAATTACACATGAACTGCTTGCAAAAAGCCTTGCTATTTTGCTCCCAATTCACTTTTAACTTCTGCGTTTTTGTGCCACAATTTTAATGTGAGAATATCCTGTAATTTATAGAGTTATTAAATGAAGAAACAACTAGATTTCTGATGCAACTCTTCTTTGGTGGAAGAGTTCTAGTTGATTTCAACTTGTAACTCCTTTCCTATCTTGGATAGTGTTCTCTTTTATTAAGGGCTCCTTCTCCTTATCAATTATGCAACCTTTTCGATCAGGAGATATTAAATACACCAAGTTAAGCTTATCTCCTTCACGTGAAACCCGCATGCTTGAATATGCCCGTTTTATGAACCTGAGGGATGGACCACTGGGATGGACCTGGTTCATCCTGAGTTCTTTTGTCAATCTTCAAAACTTAACCTTGACTTGGGCCAAAAAATTTCCCCTTTTTGATGATGACAAACTCTTTGCTTTTCATAAGCTTAGGCCCTATTTCAACTTAACTCAACATCAACACAATGTTAGAAAATTTTCATTTTATCACTTATCATCAAGGACCAGGTACATTATGTTATAAACATCACTGTTCAAAGTGTAAAGCACAACCTTTTTCCCCCTTTTGGCATCATCAAAAAGTTGCATAAAAAATGTGAGATAACCAAATTTTAAAACTTACTCATGGCCATTGAGGCTACTTCAAATGCAATCATATATTAATGATCATAGATCAAACTAAGAATTTTAACCATCAAAGAAATATAAACAAACAATTAGAGCAAAAACAATGAATTTCGTTGATGATTGATAAGATTCTACTACAAAGCATAAGAAGAAATAAAAACAATGAAAACATGAGCAAAAGAAATATAACCTCTCGAACTAGGTCACTGTTGATCTTCACTAGGCTAGGAGACTTAAGGCTTGGAAGAGGTAGGTGCTTGGTTTTTGACCTGGAGGAGTTTCAGCACACCTAGAAAAATGCCATCATTCTTCTCTTTTATTTTGCCAGATTAGTTCTAAGAGCATCTCTCTTAGTCTCCATCTCAACCAACCTCTTCTTCAGCCTTTCAATCTCAGCATCCTTGGCCTCACTTTCTTGCACCAAGGCACTGATTTGCTATTGAGGTGTCTTTTTAGATGAACCAGGTTCATTAAGAATGACATTGACTTCATAATAACAAGCAAGCAAAGTATTAACCCCACTTCTTCGTAGATACCTTGAAATGTGCAACACAGTTTTGAGAATGAAACCATAAGGAATGACATGAGTTTTGGTACCATTGATAACTCTATCAGTAGGTCTGCGAGGGTTTCCTATTCAGATGGAACATGTTCATCAATATTTTTTCCAAGTTAAACCAATCCCTCAGCAGCTTCGCTAGACCCCACTTCCCCCTATTTTGCTAACACTCTCTTCCATTTCACTAAATTACTCTCCCTAAAAAACCGTTGCACCAATTTCTTTTGTTATACCAACAGGAGTAGGTGAAGAATCAACCACTCTTGTACCCCTTTCCCTCACTGTACTCCTAGCACCCTTGCTCTCTTTTCTTCCTTTTTATAATTTTTACCACCAACTTCTCCAGATTATATAGTCTCAACACTTTATATACATCCTACAAATCTATTCTCAAAATTTACAGCAACTTTAGAAAGTTTTTCAGGAGAACCTTTATAGTCAGAAGATAGTTTATCAGATTCAGAAGACCTACTTTCTTCCCCCTTAGTAGACGACTTAAATGAATCTTTGGATTCTTCTTCCCTACCTACTTTCAATTGCTTGTTTATTTTCTTGATCTCCTCTCCTTCAACGGTGTTTAACAATCTAGGCTAGGGTATGGAAAAGAAGAGAATTAGATTTTGTTTAGAAGATGAAGGAAGAATAAGAGTTTCTGACGGTTTGAGAAATATGAAGTAAGAAATACACTAAAGCTGATCAATGTATCGAGGAATAATTGATGGGGTAACTACAACTTTTCAGACTCTTAGAAGTTTAGTCAAACTGAAATTCAGTTTTGAATAGACGTTGGAGTGTATCCCTAAAATCTAGGTACTTCCATTCGATTAGGACTCTTTTAAACTGGACTGGTTCACTTATAATGGATAAGTACAAAAGAAGTTTGGTATTTGATAGGACTTTGCTCATGATCCAAATATATTTATTTCAAATTATGCGGAGTATAGAAAACATATCGTGTTATCTTGATGAACCAGGTTCTTCACTGAAAATTCTCTTGTGTAAGTCTAAATTTTCCAAAATAGAGAAAATATCATTAGCGATTAATGAGTCATTTTAATATATGGCACAAGAGTATACTATGTAAAGTATGAGACTGTGCAAGATTTAATCTAACTATACACAATATACATACTTTCTAACCAAATATTCGTTTTTCATTTTTTTTTTCATTTTTTTCGTTTAACCTTGAACTTGTCCTTTTAGGTGATCTTAATCATCCCTAATTCCAACTTGTTCCTCTCAAAGTGATCTCTACTTAAGCCTTTTGTGAAGATGTGAGCAATTTGCTTGTCAGACGCACAAAACTCCACAGTGATCAAGATTTTTTAATTGTTGTCCTTCAAAAAATGGTGTCTAACATCTATGTGCTAAGTTCTCTTATGATGGACCATCTTCTAGTCATACTAATAGCACTAGTGTTATCACAGAAACTAGTGATGCAACCAACTTTTATACCAAAATCCATCAACTACTGCTTGATCCACAACAATTGAGCACAATCATGAAGCAACATCAACATACTTAGCTTCAGCAATCGATAAGGCCACTGAATTTTCTTTTTAACAGCCCATGACACAAGGCATGAACCAAGGAAGTGTGCCATACCTGAAGTGCTCTTCCTATCCACTAGGAAACCTGTATAATCAGTGTCAGCATATCTCACTATGTCAAAATTACTACATTTTTTATACCAAAGGCAAAAGTCAAGGGTGCCGTTCAAGTATCTCAATATTATCTTTACATTAGTCAAGTGGGTCTCCTTTGTATTTGCCTGAAATCGAGCACAAAGACATATAATTTCGTGGATGTTGATATAGGAGTGTCAATTTCTTTGGATGTTCCTTCCTGGTTTTGTTACTGAGGAATAGGTTCATGGACAGGTTCCCTTGAGGTTTGAGGATCAGTTAGCCTATCTCAGTTCCCCCTGTCATGTTGCCCAGGTGGAAGGACCTGTTCCATCACCCGTTCATTCCTGTGATGCATATTTAGGTAGACTGTGGTTTCACCATTTGAATTTCTTATCAGCCCAATCTCTTCATTATCTTGCTCCTGCCTCTCAGAAAAAATGTTAGGTTTTCAATAAAATAACATATACGATTTTTTTCTACACACATAGTTCTTTTACTGAGTATCTTATAAGCTTTACTATGTGAAGAATATCCCAAAAATACTCCCTCATCACTTCTGGGATAATACTTACCTAGGGAGTCTTTGCCACTATTGTGCACAAAGTACTTGAATCTAAATGCCCTAAGATGGGATACATTTAGCTTTCTCCCTTTAAGTGACTCATAGGGAATCTTCTTAACAAGAGGTCTAGTCATGCAACTATTTATAATGTAGTATGCAAAAATTCAACAAACTTGGCATTTTCAAATTCAGTTCTATGATCAGACATAAATGATGCAAGTTGATTACCTATTTGTTTCTGAGTTTTTCTAACAAAAGAAGTAAACATGTGAAATGATTCATCTTTAGATGTTAAATACAATGTCCCACTAAACATAAAGTAATCATCAACAAGCACCATCACAAGTATTTTACCACATCCACCTAATGTTCTCATTGGACCACAAAGATCCATACAGACCAATTCCATCATTCTGGTGGTGCTTACTATTTTCTTGCTTTTGAAAGAGGATCTTACCTGCTTCCCCCTTTGCACAAGCCTCACAAATTATATCTTCCTTGAGCTTAATGTTAGGCAGTACTATCACCAAGTCCTTGAAGACTAGTTTGTTGAGTTGACTTAGATTGGCATGTCCAAGTTTCTTGTGCCAAAAGAGGGGATCATTGTCCAACACACTTATGCAAGTGAGTGCGTTTTCTGAAAGTGTGGACAAATCTACAATGTACATATTGTTTAATTTTTTGTCCCTGCAAAACATTATTGTTAGTGATAAGATTAATCACAAAAAAATTGGTAGAGGTGAATGCTACCAAGTTACCTTTATCACACAATTGTGATTGTCTTATTAGGCAGTATTTTATGCCATCTATCAATTAGACATTCCCAATAGAGTGTGAATCAGTATTACCCACCTTTCCAACCCCAATGATCTCACTTTTGTTTCTATTTTCAAAAGAGACATTACCTCCTTTGAGGTCCTCAAGTGAAAGGAGCTGGTTCTTGCTTCCTATCCTATGCTTTGAGCAGCCACTATCCATGTACCACATTTCTGCTCCCCTTCACTTGGACTTGCAAAAGGAAATTAGGGGTTAGTCTTAGGAACCCAAACTAGTTTGGGTCCCTTTCTATAGGCAAAAGGGTGAATTAGATTCTTTTTAGCCCAACCTGGCAACCTATTTTTCCCTTGAACAAATTCTTTATTCATTTGACTAGCCTTTTCTTTTGCAATGCATTCAAATTTATAGTGACCAGTTTTACCACAATGTGTGCAAATTATATTCTCAGGAAGTGTGAGGTACTTGCTTTTGGGATCCCACTTAGGTGCAGGGGTCTCGTAGCCAAGTCCTCTCTTATTGCTACTATGGTATTCATGTAGCCATGAAAGTGCATCGGAGGACCTTATTTGTCTCGTGTTTAAACTTGTTTAGATCCTCCTTAAGGACTCTTATACGCTCCTCTCTTTTGTACAACTCATCTTTCATTTTTCTTACATTTTCTTCTAAAGTGAGTTGCGTGTGATCATATTCCTTTTTACCAGTTCCTAATTTCAATTTTAGATTTTCAGATTAGAGCTCTAGGAATGTGGTGTCAAGTTCATGAACCTGGTTTATCAACTCAGCATTTTTACTATCACTTTCACTAGCCCTAAGTTCCAGGTTTTTGCACTTAGCTTTCAGAATCACACACTCCTTAGACAGTTGTTCCTTTTCGTTGTTTAGATCCTCATATTCATCAATAAAATCCAGGAGTAACTCAGATAGCCTTCTTTAGATATTGTCTTTGAGATGATTTATACTTACCTCAGATTCCTCATCTGAGCTTTCTCCCCAAGCAATAACCATAGTCTTTGTTGATCCTTTGTTCTTCTTGAGTTGAACATGTTCCTTCTTCTTATTTCTTCGTTCAGCTCTTTCCTTCTTCCATTCAATTTTCCATTGAGGGAAGTTTCTACTGTGGTGATCAGTCTTCCCACACTTATAATACCCCTCATAGGTTTGTTTTTCAGGAACCCTTGGTTTTCTGAAGCTTTTGCTTCTTGAAGGACTATTTTGCTCTCATTAAGTACTTCTTAAATTCCTTTGTGATCATGGTCATTTTATCCTCCTCCAGATCAGCACCTTCAGTGATTCTGAATGCCATGCTCCTTTCCTTTTTGGGTGCATCCATCTTCATGGTTTTCCTTCTAAGTTCATAGGCTGTGAGATTTTCAATTAGCTCGTCCGACTTAAGAGTGGCAATGTTCTTTGATTCCTGAATGGCAGTGATTTTACTTTCCCAAGTGACTGGCAAAACCCTTGTCAAAATTTTCTCAACTTTGTCCTCTTCAAGAATAACCCTTCCAAGAGACTTAAGTTCATTTGTTAGTGTGATGAACCTTGTATACATCTCCAGGATGGTTTCCCCTTCCTCCATGGTAAAATTCTCATATTGAGAATATAGCAATGTTCCTCATGATCTCTTTACTTGAGGAGTTCCTTCATGAGTCACTTGTAAAGTGTCCCATATTTCCATGGCAGTAGTACAACTTTGAATTCTACTGTACTCGTCTGGACCAATTCCACACACAAGCCATTTTTTGGCCTTAGCATTCTTTTCCCATTTTCTCAAGTCCTCAGCATTGTAGTCAGCTCTTGTTTTTGGCACATTTACTCCTTCAACATTCTTCTTCGTGGTAGCTAGGGGACCATCAGTGACAATGTCCCATGGCTCATAGTCTTCTCCGATGATGTGATGTCTCATTCGATTTTTCCACCAAGAGTAGTAGTAGCCATTACAGAGTGGAGGCCTATCAATGGATTGCCCTTCCCAGTTATAAGGTGGTGCACTCATCTTGATATTTTCCTAAGGTGTTAGCCTTTTCAAGGATAACCTGCTCTGATACCAATTGATGTTAATAAACGTCAATACCACACAAGAGGGGGAGGGGGTGATTTGTGTGGTACCTAATTTTTGCGTTAGAAGAACCTGGTTCTTCTAAGCGTTTTAACTACAGCAGTTTGCGGAATAATACGAACTGAAACTAAAGTGCATAGAGATTTTTACGTGGAAAACACCTGGCTCAAAAGGTGAAAAAACCACGACCTACTACTCAGTAGGATTTTTCCAAACTCAACTAAAAATCAATGAGCCAAAACAGCATTTACAAAGACTCTTTGTAAACCTAAGGATTACCTCTAATCCCGTTGTGGCAACCAACCTCTAACTGTTGCGACAACTTCAAGTTAACTCTAAATTGAATACTCAGATACCTATTACAATTGCTTCTATGAAAGCTGAAAGGTACAATATGAAAACACCTACTACAATTGAACTAGAAATAAAGAAAGTCACATAAAACTCTTTATGGAACTTGTTCTTTAATCTGGTTCATGTAGCTTCTGGTTGGCACTCTTGAATTACTCATGAACTGCTTGTAAAAAGCCTTGCTATTTTGCTCCCAATTCACTTTTAACTTCTGCGTTTTTGTGCCACAATTTTAATGTGAGAACATCCTGTAATTTATAGAGTTATTAAATGAAGAAACAACTAGAGTTCTAATGCAACTCTTCCTTGGTGGAAGAGTTCTAGTTGATTTCAACTTGTAACTCCTTCCCTATCTTGGATAGTGTTCTCTTTTATTAAGGTCTCCTTCTCCTTATCAATTATGCAACCTTTTCGATCAGGAGATATTAAATACACTAAGTTAAGCTTATCTCCTTCACGTGAAACCCGCATGCTTGAATCTGCCCGTTTTATGAACCGAGGGATGAACCACTGGGATGGACCTGGTTCATTCTGGGTTCTTTTGTCAATCTTCAAAACTTAATCTTTACTTGGGCCAACAACAAGTAATAAAAACAGGAAGGAAAACATAGTAATTACTTAATAAAAAATCGAATTTCCAATAATTAGCACAAGTACGCATTTTTCACCTCATGTACAAGGCATTTCAATCATAAACAATACCAAAACCTAAGGGGAAGATTCTCCACACATGGTTGGACAAGTCACGTATCTCGAACCGATCAATAATTGATCTGAAACTACACTCTTGCCACGAGTACTCGACTCCAAATGGCCCAAATTTATTCAATTTAATTGCGTAATGTAAATAACACTTCAAGTAACTGTTTCTACAATTAAATTCTAAGCGAATGTGCAAAATTAGGTAAAATAACCAAAATGTCCCTCGGGCTCACGTCCCGGAATTGGGTAAAATCTACATTTTAGAATCCTCATACTCCCATGAGTTTATACGTAACAAAATTATCCAAATCTAAGGTCTAATTCCTAATCAAAAGTCGAATTTTAGGTCTAAGAACTTTCTTCCAATGTTTCCCAAATTTTCACCTCCAATCCGAAAATAAATGATAAAGCTAACTATAGATTGATGGAATATAACTAGAAAGGTCTAAAGTATTGTTACCCAATGATCTTCTTTTCAATTTCCCCTCCAAATCGCCCTCTCTTGAGCTCCAAATCGAATTTTCAACTTTTGAAACTAAATCCTCGAAATTTCTTATTTCTAACCAGTTGTTTCCGCATCCGCGTTCCCGTATTTGCATACAAAGGTTGCATCTATGACTTTTCACTTAAGGCCCAGATTTCGCATCAGCGACTCCCTTCCGTAGATGCAGTACTGCTTCTGCGGTTCCTGCTGAATTCTCCAACTTTCGCTTTTGCAATTGGTCCGCTGCTTCTGTGTCTTTCGCACATGCGTTCCCACACTCGCAGGTGCAGTTATGACAGAAGAACAGTTGAAGTTGCAACTCCAAATCTAAAGTTCTTTTGTCAACCATCCGAAATCACCCTGAGCCCCCCCGGACCTCAACCAAACCAACTAACATATCCCATAACTTCACTCAAACTTGTCCTAACCTTCGGAACGCTCAAAATAACATCAAAGCGCCTACTGTTCATCGGATTCAAGCCTAACAATCCGAAAAACTCTAATAATACGCTATTTATTGTGAATCCATGACAACAACGCCAAAATTGACAGCAAAACGCACACTTAAATATGCTCGCTAATCGAATATAGTAAAATATAATATCATATCCACAAGGATCGGAGTTAAACAATATTTTTGTACTTTATAGCTTGATTGCTATCCAAGATGATCAATAATTTAGAATTATGTGGTTAAAACAAAAATTAACTAAGAGACTAATTTATTGATTAATGACACTCAATGCAAGTAATGAGTAGGGAAAGATATCGATGGCAAAAAATATACAATTAGTGCAAAATACTAGTGATTAAAGCTCAAACTCAATTAAAGTGCTATAAACTAGAGTGTAATTAGCGACTAAAACATGATATTATAGCCTACCATCAACTATACAAATTTACATCTACTATAGATAGTTGAAAAAAAGTAACAATCAAGAACAAGTATCCTTCGTCACACATTGATGATCAATTTGACTAGCTTCAGGGAGCGAATCTGTTCTCTAAGATTGATTTGAGGTCTGGGTATCACCAGTTGAAGATTCCAGACTCGGATATTCTGAAGACGACATTCTGGACCTGTTATGGTTACTATGAGTTCCTTGTGATGTCTTTTGGTTTGACAAACGCCCCAACAATATTCATGCATTTGATGAATAGTATATTCCAGTTGTATCTTGATTCATTTGTCATAGTATTTATTGATGATATTCTGGTGTAGTTATGTAGTGAGGAGAAGCATGCACAACATTTCAGAATTGTACTGTAGAGGTTGAGATAGGAGAAACTCTATGCCAAGTTCTCCAAGTGTGAGTTTTGGATCGGTTCAGTGGCATTCTTGGGGAACGTGGTGTCTAGTGAAAGGATTAAGGTGTATCGAAAGAACATAGAGGCAGTTCAGAGTTGGCCTAGACCATCTTCAGCTACTGAGATTCAGAGTTTTCTAGGCTTGAGAGATATTATCATTACTTTGTGGAGATTTTCTTATCCATTGCAGCACCTTTGACTAGGTTGACTCAAAAGGGTGTGCCATTTAGGTGTTCGGATGAGTGTGAGGAGAGCTTTCAGAAGCTCAAGACTGCCTTGACCACAACTCCAGTTCTAGTTTTTCCTTCAGCATCGGGTTCTCATACTATGTATTATGATGCTTCTCGAATTGGTGTTGGGTATTTCTTAATATAGGAAAGTAGAGTGATTGTTTATGCTTCCCGCCAGTTAAATCTCCATGAGAAGAACTACCATGTTCATGATTTGGAGTTGGTAACCATCGTTCGTGCATTGAAAATTTGAAGGCATTATCTCTATGGTGTATCTAGTGAGTTATTTATGGATCATCAGAATCACCAGCACTTGTTCTAACAAAAGGATCTAAACTTGAGAAAACAAAGATGGTTGGAGCTACTAAAGAACTATGATATTACCATTTTGTTTCATCCTAGGAAGGCCAATATGGTAGCTGATGCCATGAGTAGAAAGGCGGTGAGTATGGGTAGCTTTGAATCTTTTCCTATATGTAAGAGCCTGCTTGCATCAAATGTTCAGGCCCCTGAAGATCAGTTCAGGAGGTTAGATGTTTCGGAGAGCGGTAGGGTTCTAGCTAGTGTGATTTCTCGGTCTTCCCTATATGCTCGGATAAGAGAGCGTCAGTATGATGATCCAATTTTCTTGTCGTTAAGGACACAGCTCAGCATTGTGACACTAAGGAGGTTACTATTGGGGGATGATGGGGTGTTGCAGATGTAAGGTCGAATTTGTATGCCTAATATAGATGGGCTACGTGAGTTGATTCTATATGAGGGTCACAATTTGTAATATTCCATTTATTTTGGGGCTGCAAAGATGTACTAGGACTTGATGAAGCCCTATTGGTAGAGGAGGATGAATAAATGTATAGTGGGGTTTGTAGCTTGGTGCCTTAATTGTCAGCAGGTGATGTACGAGCATCAGTGACCGGGTAGCTTGCTTTAGAGGATTAAGATTTCGGAGTGGAAACGAGAGTGTATCACCATGGACTTTGTAGTTGGGCTCCCATGGACATCGAGTAAGTTTGATGCTACTTAGATGATTCTGGATTAGTTGACCAAGTCCAAACATTTCATTCCAGCCGGGACTACTTATTCTTCTGAGAGATTGGCTGAGTTCTACATCCGTGAGATTGTTTGCCTTCACAGTGTTGATGTCTATCATTTCAGATCGGGACACCTAGTTTATATCACAGTTTTGGAAAGTAGTGCAGCAAGAGTTAGGTAGACGGTTTGAGTTGAGTACAACATTCCACCCTCAGACGGACGGACAGTCTGAGCATACTATTCATATATTGGAGGATATGATATGTGTTTGTGTCAAGGATTTCTAGGTTTCTTGGGGATCAGTTTTGTCACTTGCAGAGTTTGCTTACAATAACATCTACCAATCGAGCATTCAAACTGCTCCGTATGAGGCTTTGTATAGGAGACATTGTCGATATTGGTTGGTTGGTTTGATCCAGGTGAGTCTAGGTTATTGGCAACTGACTTTGTTGAGGATGCTTTGGACAAGGTTAAGTTGATTGAGGATCAGCTTCGCACGGCGCAATTTAGATAGAAGACCTACACTGATCGAAAGGTGGCAGAGAATGTATTCCTCATATTTTTTCCCATGAAGGGTGTATGAGGTCCACGAAGAAGGGCAAGTTGAGCCCTCGATATAGTGGGCCTATTGAGGTGCTTGGTAGGATTGGATATGTGGCTTACAAGCTTGCATTTTTGCCTAGTCTATTGAGTTTTCATCTAGTGTTTTATATTTCCATGCTCAAGAAGTATGTTAGCTACCCGTCTCATGTTTTAGACTTTAACACGGTTCAGCTGGATGATTATTTGACTTATGATGTGGAGCCAGTAGTCATTTTGGTTCGGCAGGTCCAGAAGTTGAGGTCAAAGAATAGAGCTTCAGTGAAGGTACAATGGAGAGGCCAGCCAGTTGATGAGGCTACTTCGGAGATCGAGCGAGAAATACATAGCAAATATTCACGCTTATTTGAGACTCCGTGTATGATTCTAGACCCATTCAAGAACGAATATTTGTTTAAGAGGGGAGAATGTAACGATCCGGCCGGTCATTTTGAGTATTACAGCCCCATTCCCCCATTTATTGCCTATACTGTGCTCATTTATTGATATGTGACTTGCCGTGGTAGTCGATTTAACTCCGGAGATGTTTTGGAATGACTTGGGACACTTAGTCCCAAGATTGGAAGCCTAAGTTGAAAGGGTTGATCGGATATTGACTTATGTGTAAATGGCTCCGAAATAGAGTTTTGATGGTTCTAATAGCTACGTATGGTGATTTTGGACTTAAGAGTATGTCTGGATATTGAATTTGGAGCCTCGTAATTGATTCTTGCTTGAATTGGTGAAAGTGGGAAAAAGAAAAGTTTGGAGAGTTGAGAAGTTTGACCAAGAATTGTTGTGTCATTTATGACTTGTATGCGAAATTTGAGGTCAATCAGAGTTGATTTGATAGGTTTTGGCATTGATTGTAGAAGTTGGAAGTTCATTAGTTTCAATAAGCTTGAATTGGGGTGTGATTCATATTTTTGATGTTGTGTGATTTGAGGCATCGACTTAGTTCGTATCGTGTTTTAGGATATTAGTATTTTTGGTTGAGGTCCCGAGGGCCTCGGGTTGATTGCGAATTGAATTTGGCCTTGTAATGCTGCAAATTTTCTGGTGTCTGGTGTTCTTATATGCATTCGCGAGGGAGGTCTCGCTTTCGTGAAGGGTACTTGGGGGGCAGGTGAAGTTTGTTCTTCTCGTTTGCGAATAAGGCAAGACGTTCATGAAGGTCAGTGAATTTATGCATCGCGATCGCGAAAAGGGAGTTGTGTTCATGAACCAGAGAGGCAGGCTGGGGAACTGATGATAGGCTATAATTACGTATTTAAGTTAATTATTATACTCTAATTTACTGCACTTTAGCTGAGTTTGCGCTTTAATCGCTAGTGTTTTGTACTAATGATGTATTTTATGCCTTGTAAGAGTGATTTCGAGCTACGTAGATGTATATTATGAAATGAATTCAAGTGATTTGGAGCTTTGAAATCTGAGTAAAAGTCCAAGGAATTAAGTCGGGATCGTATTCAGGGATCAGCGGATTATAAAACAACAAAATGAAGACTCAGGTAGGCATATTGCGCACTGTCTAGTCAAATAGAAATAACTTTTTGCTCAAAACTACATTTGGGCTCCACAATATATGGTTGGAAAGCTAACGCAAAGGACTACAACTTAAATGTTATGTTTTTCAAAATTCCAAATGGAGCAAGGTGAAAATTCCAAAATTCATCGCGGTCCGTGCCGCGATTTGAGGCAGTGCCTTCCGCGGTCATCACCGCGGTCCTGACCACGGCAACGACAGTCCAGGCGTGAAATATTGTCCTTTTTTCGCGTATGAGAAGGTATAATTGTTTGGGCCCAACCCTACTTGGTATATATAGATGGAAAAACAGTATTTTTGAGGGTTGGACATACTTTTGACATAAAAATAAGCCCTAGAAGAGGAGGCTGGTATTTTTTGTATTACTTTTGGAGGAGAGACCCAATAGGAGCAAGGCTTGGGCTTCTACGAGCTTTTTTTTTTTCCTTCCTCTTCCTATTTTTCATTGTTGGTTATGACTTTTAGTATTGTAGTTTTATATACTATTATGAATAGCTAATTTATTATTTATGGTTTTGATGGAACATTTTGTAGGATGAATTCTTGTTATGTTTTCATATAATTGAGCCGTAGCTTTTCTCTATTTGTTCAACTACGTTTATATTGTGGTTGGTTGAAGAGCTCTCAATTAGTTGTGCGTATTTAGTATGTATTACTCGGGAGAGAGTGCATATATAGGTAGTTGTTGAACAACATCACTCCTAACATATGTGAGGAATCAATAAAAGAAGGTTTAAAGCGGGATTAGGGATAACAAAGCCTTGTGTGACATCTGAAGTGAGATGTATTAAAAGCCAGCTAGCGTAGCTCGGGAGAGTGCGTCTAGTAAATTATTGTTATTACTCGGAAGAGATTTATGGTAATAAGAGTGCTCATGATCGGTAGAGAATACGTAGGCGAAATTATAGAAGATATAACAAAAAGAATTCTGACAACCGAGAAAATCATAACTCTAAACCTCCTTAATCTTGTCTCTAACCCTCAGTACTTTAGTTGTTAATATACTAGTTTAATTATTTAGTTAATTAGATATAAGAATCTTAATATTTATAACTTAGGAATTGTTCAAGCTTGTCTTCTTGGTGATAGTGAACAACCGTAGCTAAGCCTTAGTTCTCTGTGGGATTCGACTACGGACTTGTAAACCAGATTACATTTGTAACGACCTCTTAGTCCTTTTTACAAGGCATAGTTGGGCGTGATCAGGAACCTCACGCATTTGGTATACGCATTAGCGATGGAGGCTTCACATTCGTGAATCTTGGGATAGTTTGGTCATTGCATTTGTAAGGGGTTTCTCGCCTTCGCGTAAGAGGAATTTTGACATCAGAATATTATGTGCTGAATATTATGTGCTTCGCGAATGCAGGGCATTATCCATGTTCATGAAGAATGGGCATCTGGACAGAATATAAGTTTTCAAAAACGAGGGTTGGAGTAAATTTTGTAGTCAGTCCTAGCGGCGGTCAATAGATTGCTCGGAGACTTGAGGTACAACTGCTCGGTGTTCCCAGCCCTGAAGTCCCCTTCTAACTTTTCCTAGCTATTTAATTCTTTTCAGAAAGTTTTACTTCCATTCGGACCATTATTTATATTATTCTAGTCGCTCGTGCACTTGTAAGACCAGCTCTTGGATTGTATCTAAATATTATGGTTGTTATAATTTTTTCACTTTATTTCAGTCTCTTAGTTATTATTTAATTTGAAATATTAAGATGGCCAAAAATTATTCTAATACTGACTTGTATGATTTTAGGTACCATCATGATCCCGATGGTGAATTTTGGGTCATGATTGTTTCACTAGTAGGAGTGAGACTTGGGGAATCAAGTGGGAGTAATAGCATTCTCAAGGGCGGATGAGAAAGCCTTCTAGCTGAAGGTTTTTTTGTTGTTCTTGGTCACTGCCGCTTTTATTCTTCATATTCAAAGAAAGAACAGATCATATAATTGAGGAAAGCATTTAAACTTAACAATGAGCATCTTTATGGTTTGAAATAACGTACCTTAGAATTAAGTCCTACTAATGAACTCTAAACTTTAACCCTATCAAAAACTATAATGTAATCTTTTGTACTCTTGTAGCGTGCTTTGCACATACAATAACAATAACTACCCAGTATACTTTCATCAGGTGGGGTTGGGGAGGGTAATATGTAGACAAGCCTTACCCCTACCCGAAAGGACAGAGAGGTTGTTTCCAATCGATCCCCGGCTCATAGGATAAAAAGAAAAACAGCAGTAAAACAAAAACAAAGACAAAAACAAAAACAATAGAGCATTAGTAACTCCAGCAGAAATAGCGTAAATAGCGTAATATTATCTAAACATACGAAACATAAATACAATCGCATGCAATAATATCATACAGTAACTACCATAACTAACAGCCATAGGGAGGACATAAGCTAAAACACAAAATCATCTATGGGTAAACTTTGTCTAAATTATAAACTAACCAAGAACTGAAACAAAAAGATATAAATAAAAAGGACTTCTACAACGGAAAACATACGAAGAGGGAAATGAAACTCGCAAAATATGCATAAAATAAAAAAGTACAAAACCTTGAAACTCTCGCACTATATTGCGTAATTAAAGAAATCAAGAGGACTTATTAAAATCATCATTAATGTTTTTCCCCTTGCCCTTCATCATGGAAACAAGAAATATAAATAAAACTAAGTTTAGTAATTCAACACCATTAACACGTATGGTGAAAAAAAATACTAAATACTTAATATTTATTGTTTACAAAAAAATATAAAACAGTCGTTCTACCATGTTTTGGTCAATCATCCTCTGGTGGAGGAAAGTTGAGATCTGGCACACGATACTTCGTCCTATTGTCTACTAATTTCAAATCATTACGTCTAGTTGGACTTGGTTCTGCAGCAGCCTCTTTTCCTAGTGATGCAACTTGTTTTTTTCCTTTGTCCTTGGCAACCTCTTTTAGTGGTTGAACATCAGCAGATTCATATGTACTTTTCTTATTGTGGCTTGGCTGGGAGCGCATATACCCAACCAAGGATTTGGGTGAATGAATGCCTTTTTCACTACGCACTAAGTACTCTCCATTCGAGGGAAAGTTAACAGGGTGCGGCACATTTAGCAGCTGAACATTGCTGCCTGGCTGCAGAATATGATTTCCTCCACTGAACACATCACATGATCGCTTCTGCAAGAGGCTAGAAGCGACATTAACATTTCGAGGAATGCCACCTAAAGTGGCACTCGCATTGCTACTAATACGAGTGCCGCTTGTGGGACCTACCACTGCTCCATTAGTCGGAGGAGTGGGACTTAGGAAAGCTAGTGGAGCGATAGCATTTTCAGTAGGGTTGAGAATAGGCGAAGGTTTTTCTTGTTGTTTTTCATCACCGTCACTTTTGTTCTTCATATTCAGAAAAAAAAAACAGATTATCATAGGCAAAATAGAAATTGCTCAAGCAGCAGAAAGAAAAGTAACTTTATGGATACAAGGAAGATCATTTAAATTTGGTTGTTAACACCCTTAGTTCTTGCTCGAAGCATTGTTTAGAATTTGGTTCTTTTAACGAATTCTTAATTGTCATCCCATCAAATATAATAGTCTGATTTAGCTCATGAGCATTAGGTACTGAAAAGCATTTTTAAGTGTTAAAATTGATTTAAAAAATAAACAGTTACGTGTTTGGATAAAAGTGCTGAAATTAATAATATGCAGCTGAAGAATTGGATATACGAAGAGTTTTGTTTTTTAAAGAAAAAAGTATTTTAAGGATAGAATAGTAGATATTTTGGTCAAATTTAAAGTGTTTATAAACTGAAATTTGATAAGTTGGGGGAGACCAACTTATGATTTTTAGCTTATTCTTAGCTTATAAGCACTTAACTTATATGCACTTTTAATTTCACCAAAACACGTAGATAAGCCAAAAGATACTTATAAACCAGTTTGAGCAGCTTTTAAGCTTAAACAAACACTCTCATAGCCTTCTACGTACTATGTTGTTGTGTGCTTTACATAAGCTTCCTACTGAATACTTCGTCTCACATATACACTATTTTATTTTTTCAGTAATTACTACAGTTATTTGTATTACATTTATAAACTAACAAAATGTTAACTGAGTACTCATAAATGAACCAGATCTACGTACGTGTTACACAGCCGTAGTTAATTTGCACATATTTGAAATAAAAATAAAATAAATTATCCTACCCTAAAATTAAAATTACATTTTGATACATATTTTCTATATAGTATCATATGAGATAACCAAATTAAGAAAACTTACATTGTTTTGATCCTTAGGGAACCTTTTCTTAATTGGAACAGTGTTGTTTGAACCTGTTGATGATGCCATGGGTGCTTTGAAAAAAGAAGCAAGATCAATGTTGTTTAAGGAAGTAGGTGCGAATGTGATGAGGAAATTAGGCAATATTAATAGCTCTCTAATGTAATCTAAAGAATCGCATTATCTATTAAAGATTTAATGTGTTACCAAATATGCATAAAAGATTTAGATATCACATAAATATGTAACCATATAATTGTATCAATGTAATCTGAATTGGTATAGAAATTTAGTTAGTTTATAATTTGTTGAAACTGCTTACCATGAATAAGGAATATAGTTTGACGAATTGAACTATAACTCAAACATGTATTTGCACACAAAATGTGTAGATTCTAAATTTGAGAGTTAAAATGCTTTAGCCAGTAATATTATTAATATATGTTACAATCGAGAATAACTTAACGACAATAACTACGCCTCAATTAAAAAATAATATTAGGGCTAAATTTATACGAATCATTTGTATCATCTCTGCTCCATCTGGGACTTTTTATTTTACTACACTTAATAATGTATCTTTAGAAGAAAATTAGGATTTTCTGAAAATAGGAATGCTCCAGATATCATAAATATACTAAATGTATCAAACTAAATTTAGAAGACTTCACTCAAACAATGTACAATATGTGACTTGTACCCATTAATAAGTAACCTTCTTTCCAATATCTCACCTAGCAAAATTTTGGGTGTGCTTGATATTGTGGAATATGTTTTTCTTGGAAAATAAGTAGTTATTCATTTTTTAAAGTTTAGTACGTAAATTAAGGAAAATAATTTCTTAAGAGTATTCATAAATAATTTAGATATAATAAATACAAAGCCATAAACTTTCGAACAAAAAAACCTTCCGAACCCACAAATTTCATAAACTTCCGAACCGCTAAACTTTCGAACTCGTAAACTTATAATTCTAAATCCGTAAACTTCCAAACTCACAACTTTGGGACTTGTAAATTCCGGGCCTGTAAACTGAAAGATGAAAACAATAAAACTGGAAATTTATAAAAAAATATTTTTTCCCGGGGGGAAGGGGTTGGAGCAAACATAAATTTAGAAATTACAAAGAAAAAAAAAGTTTTAAAAAAACCTTTTTTTGTGAGGGGGGAAGGGGGGAAAGGGGGGACATAGTAAAGGTGGTGCAGAAAAACGAAAAAACATAAATTTGAAATAACAAAAAAAAAGTAGAAGATAGTTTTTTAGATAAGTAAAATACTGATTTTAGATGTATAAAATATACATTGAACACCTTTTGTTAAGAATTTATTCTTAGTTCTTTCAAGTTTGAACACCCTTGGAAATATTTCTGGCTTCGCCACTGTGGGGCGGGGTTGGCGAGGGTAGGGAATAGGGTGAGAAGGTTGAGAAGAAGCTTTGGAAAATGTTTTCCCTTCTTTTGATAAGCAAAACATTTTCCTCCAATTGGAGAAAAATAAGTTCATAAGGAAATTTTTTTAAATCAAAACATTTAAGTCAATCAAACATAAAAAAGTTAAAATATATTTTTCGAAAATTATTTTCCTTCGTACCAAACACACTCTTTGTCTCCATTATATTGTCTTCTTTATTTAGCTGAATCAACAAGGTTTCCAAGAAATCGCAAATCTTTAAAACTAGTTTGATTCACTTCAAGTGATTTTAGGTCTACATCGTTCTAACACTTTCAATGATCATATTATCACACTTATGGTAGGAGCTAACCATCTTAGATAACATTCTCTTCTTTTTTTCTCTTAATATATACGTGTTACTTGCACCTTCTGTCGTTTGTCATCGCTAGACTTGTTTAATCTTATATAATTTCATATTCACCTTAATATACTAATCTCGTGGATGTGTTGACCCTTAGATGCCTAACATTAGGGGTGTCAAATGGACGGGTTGGGTCAATTTTGAGCGGATCAAAACGGGTTGAGTTAATAATTGGGCGGGTCATCTTAATGTAAATGGGCGGGTTGGGTCAATTTTGAGCAGGTCAAAACGGTTGAGTTAATAATTGAGCGGGTCAAATGACTCGCCCAAATTTGCTTGGGCGAAGATGGGCTGGGTCAAGATGGACTAAAATTCGGGTCATAACCCAACCCGCCCAACTCTTATTAAATTTTAATTAATATGTGTTGTTTTCTTATAAATTGTATAATTACTAAATAAGATTTTTTTGCTTTTATTATGGTCATATTTAAAATATTAAACAAAAAATAAAATTATTTTCTAAGATATTTTGACAAACTTACTCATAGATCAATCTGGGCTAAAAATTAGCTCAACTTTAAATAGGTTGAGATTAGTTGGGTCAAGATGGGCTAAGTTCAATAAATGGGCGGGTCAATAATCAACCCAACCTTGAATTGTTGGGCGGGTCATTGGACTTGGGTCAAATGTGACAGTCCTACCCAACATTCACTTCCGTATTGCATCATGCCTTAATATACTTTTTTTCAATCCCAACATACAGTGGTGAAGTCACATTGTCATGACCATCCTTCGTCGAAAAAATTACACTGTATACATAGGTAAAATATTATGTTTTGGAGATATATAACATATACTTAATATCCTTTATCGGAAAGTTTTTTTACTGTTTTTAAACTTGAACGCCCTTAGAAAAATTCCTAGCTTCGTCACTGCCAACATATATAAATATAATTTTCATTGATTATGTACTCAAACTTGGCTAAATTTTCTTTGCCTTCTAGTATTTACCGTAAAAACGATACTCACCGCTAATCTTTTAAAAAGTAATCAGACGTAATGAAAGAACTGAAAAAGAGATTTTAGGTTTATGTACTAAACGTTTGTGGTTGATCACAATTTTTGTGTTCTAGATATAATTAGTGCTTAACCAAAAAATATAATTTGGTCAAAGCGTGAATTTTTAGAAAAAGAGACGGGTTACTAATAATCAGGAGACCAAAAAATAATAAGCTTTCAGAGAATAAGAATAAAGCAATAAGAAATTCGTATTTCAATATGATGTAGATGATATCTCGTGTCCTTACAAAGTATGAAACCTCCTCCTTTTATAGCTAATAAGGAGTAACAGCTTAATCTAAATAATAAAGAGCATTTAATGAGACGTTACACATCATTCTATTAAATACTGATTCACTAACGTATAAGGTATTTAATAATAAATTTAGAGTACTTTTGGTCATCAGATTCTTGTATTAATTGCCCTTTTTATTCGTCGGCATTAAATGGCTTGAATTGGTACGAGACTCGTATCTGCGACTCTCCCTCGTGTCTTTTTACTTTTCTCCTCCCATGTCTGTTGTCTTTCGTACCTCTTACTCATGCCACATTATCTTTAATTCAAATTTAGTCTTTTTCCAATACAGATAGTCCCCCCACTTTTCAATTATTTATCAATTAAATAATTGAAAAGATAATGCGTGTGACAGTGTTGACGTCTCATATGTCTCTCATTTCATGCTTCATACACGTGTCACCTTCTGATTGGATCTGCAGTTTCTTTTTATTCACTTTTCTAGGCTTATTCAACTTCCTCTTTTCACGAAGTAATAGTTATCTTTAATATAGGTTTTTCATCATTACACCCCTTAATTTGACGGTTGCTTCCATATAACCTTTTAATTCACACTTTCTTTGTCATCTTCTTCATCAAGCATTCCTTTACTTTCCTTTACTTCTCCTTACTTCAACCTCGTTCAACAATGGCATCTCCAAACCCTAATCCCAGAAAGGTTCTAGTTCTTGATCAATTTCCTAATGGCCATGCTCCGATTAAACATACAAGAGGCAGGGGAGGAAGACTTAGAAGTTCGGGATCTACACGTGGAGGTTTAACTGGTTCTGCTCCTCCTTCTTCAAGTTCTGGCATCAAAGGTTTCTCTTCTAAAACTCCATCTTCTAAAGGTAAAGAGGTTTCTGATACTTCTCAAGAACCTACGGTTGAAGAGATTATACCGAGTGATTTGTCTTTTGTGGGTGATAGAACGTCTCTTCAGAAGCAAATTGCAAAATTAGAAAAGGTTGACGCTTATTCCTCTCGTATAACTGAACTCACAATCCTTACTATTAGAAAAGATTGTAATTGGAAAGAGAGTGTTCGTCTATCAGCCTCTGCCATAAATCAAAGAATTTCTTCCTGTAGACACGGGTATTCTTTTGTTTACACTTATCCCTTTACTTTGGGATTTAAACCTGCCATTGATCCTTGATTTCTGCTGTTTTTTCAATATTTGCTTAGCTCAAATTCGCCCCTTAGTATGGAGGGATGTAGCTTGTTTGAGGTATCTGTCTGGTAAAGCAAAAATCAATTTTACGCTTTCCCATCTCATTCATTTATACCACCCAACTTATTGCGTCATGGGGTTTTTACCTTAACTGCGAGGAGCAAGAAAGTTTTGGTAAGCCCTAAAGATGATAAAGACCGTGGGTGGTATCTTCGTTATATTGTTGTTCGTATTGCTGGGTGAATCAAACATTCTCTTCCCTGAGAAGTGGAACTTTGCACGTAAGTTTTTACTTACTTTCTCATACTTATTTTCAGAGATTTTGATTTTCTCTCTAATCTTATCCCTCTTTTGATTTTTTGTAGCAACCATGGGGAATGTGGAGCCTATACCCAATTTCTGTGGTTGGGTAGATTCGATTTTGAAAATTGCCCCTAAAGAAGATAGAACTTGGAGATCTATTTCTTCTTTACATGGTTGGAGAGTGAAAAAACACGGTATACATCTCTTTTTATATATGTTTTCAGTTATATATGATAAATCCCAATAATAAATTCAAATCCTTCTTTTTATCAGGATTTGGTATAAAAGGAATGACAGCTGACGTCGCTTTGGCTATGCGTGCTTCTGCCAATGCCTCTCTTAATTTGGACAAGGCTAAAGCTTTGATAGCTAAAAGAAAAGCTATGGTAGCGGATACTGGGAATGAGGAAGAAAGTAGTACCTCATTGGTATCTAGACCTAGAGTTAGGAGACGCGTTATTATTGAAGGTGAAACTGAAGATACTCATGCTCGTACCTCTCCTGCTCGTACTTCTGCTACCGAAACTATTCTAATTCATTCCGATGAAGATCCGGTACCTAGGACACAAGTGAATCTGTTCACCGTCTCTTTGTTAGTAGTTTTGAAAGTGGGGAACTCGGCCCTGTTCTAAATGAAATTCCTTTTTCTACTTCAATTCCTATCTCTCCTGTTCATTTTATTCCTTCTTCAACCGTGGGTGTTTCTTCTCCTGTGACAACCTCTTTTGCACCTTCATCTACTTTGGATGCTCCTGCTTTCGTTCCTTCATTAGCTCCCATACCTATTCCTTCTGCTCCTACTTTGACTTCTGCAGCTCCTACTATCTTCATCTCTTCTACTACTTCTCTTTCTACTGTCCCTTCTCCTTCTATCGTACATTCAGATTTTGGCCCCAATAGCAGAGGTATGGCTATGAGAAAAGTTACACTTGAAGTACCTACTACTCATAGACTTTTGAGGAAGACTGGTGGAGCTGATGTTTGGCACGAGCCTCTCATTGGAGATGTGGAGAGGACGAAGATACAGAGCCACAACTGCTATACTTTAATGAATGACATAGTTCATTCGACACTGAAGGTAACTTCTTTTAACTTGACTATTTTCTCTTCCTTGATTTTAAGTTCTTATTTCTGTGCCTTATGTTCGTAGGAACACCTGATTGGAACCGAGTTAATGGGAAGGATCTCTTTTTGGGAGAAGAAAGCACGTGAGTCTGCAAAGGCCATTTCTCATGCTAAAAGAATAGCTGAGGGAGCACAGCTTGAGGCTCGAAATTGGATGGAACAATTTGAAAGTGTTCAAATGAGCATAGAAGAGTTGCAAGCTTGTAAATGTCAATTGGAGCAGCAAAATCGTGCTTTATCCACAGACCTAGGGATTGACAAGGTTTCCACAAACCAGATAAAAAAGGATAAAGAGATTTTGAAGAGCTCACTGTCAAAGGCTAATGAAGAAATTAAAGAACTCAAAGCACTTATGGAGAAAAAAGAAGAGTATGCTAAAGAGTTAGTGCAGAGTTTGAACCAGGCTCAGGCTGATTTAAAGGTTTCTTCAGTTAAAGTTCATGCTTTGAAGAGTTCTCATGCCAATCTCGAGACTTCCCTTGATTTCCACCTAACTCAGCAAGAGATAATGAAAAACGCCCTTGCTACGTGGGAAAAGGATTATGAAAACTTGGAGAAGGATTACAATTCTCTTGCGGAGAATTTTAATTACGAGGTTAATTGGGATTTTTTGAAGTCTCGTCGTGATGCTTTGCTGGAGGCTTCTCAAGAAAATTTAAACTTGCAATCTGAGTTAGCCAAACTCTTAGACACGATTGAAAAGAATAACCAACCTATTGACATTTCTTCTCCAGACCAACCAATTGATATTTCCTCTCCAAAACTTGAAATTCCTGGGGTTGAAGAGCCTTTGAACTTTGAAGTAGCTGCTGAAGCAATTGAAGTTATGATTCCAGTTACCGAGGGTGAAACGTCAATAACACAGTCTGTGGAAATGGAAATTCCTGTGACTATTTCTTCCCTCGAGGATGTCAATACTTCAAGTTCAGCTGAAACTGCTCCTGTTGCTACTTCCTTAGAAGTTGTTATCGAGCCTGATAAGGCTACAACTTCTGATGTTCCAATCCCTTCAGTGACCAACAAAAGTGTTTGACCTTACCTTTTTTCTATGATTGATGATGTAATCTCTTGGCTTTTTAGTGAAGTCCCCAGTTTCCATTACGGGGCATTTGTTTTAAAGATAATTGTATTCTAATGACTAAGTTTTTCCCTTAGCCTTTTAAGTTAAGAAGTTTTACTAATACTTCTTCTATTTACTTCGTTCTAGACTTTATAGAATAGTTTTCTATTTACCCTATTCTTACCTATTTTTCTTTTTAGGACTTAGAGAATAGGTTAGCATTTTTATCGTTTTAGAAAATGCTTTTATGATTCTTCTCATGGATTATCACCATGAGGAAATAAAAGAGAGCCCTTTTATTTATCGATACTTAATGAAGAAGACGTCTCAACTTCATAATGGTGTTACAATACGATGAAAGAAATAGGAATATACATGTTTCGTATGAAATAACTTTTGACTAGTTTTTATTCATGAACTTTGACAAGTTTTTTGAGTATTACATGTATTGAAGTACATCTACAACTTTCTCGTAATTGTTTTCTTTTAACATATTTATAAAATAAATAAGGTTTTCATAACTGTTTTTAATACATAGTCACGACCCTATATTTACATACTAGGAAGGGTCTGAGGGGTGACTCCGTTGTTCTAAAAACAAAGAACACTATGATGAGTGCTTTTTGATTGATACTTGACTTCTCGTAGCTTGATTTGATTTTTAAATCTTGCTCATTCGTATCTATTCTTCTGTACATACTCGTGTGTATGTAGTACAGTCCCCCAAGTGTTTGAGCGATGAAGTATGAAGCCTCAAACACTTGTGTGTTTTCTCCCAATATTGGTCCTTTTCCTAAAACAGAAAAATATACGGGACTCAGAGGTGCGATTATAGATAAAGACTGCCTAACTCCTGTGTATTTCCATCAGATTAATGTAACCTTGGGCTAGGAATTTAAGAGTATTCCATTTTGCCATGCTGGCCGTGACTCATCATTTGGCACGAGTTAGGGTTTCTACTTAGCATCTAAAATCGTTAGTATCATTTTAACATTTCAAAGAAAAAGATTCTAACATGGGGATACCTGACCATGGGTACTTCCTTAAAAGTAATATCTCTTTAAATGAACGACATTCCAATGTGAAGGTAAAACCTTGCCATCCATTGTTTCCAACGCGTATGCTCCTTTCCCCGCAATTGCACGAACTCTATAAGGTTTTTCCCACGTTGGACTTAGCTTTCCTGAATTAGCTATCTTCGTAGATTGGAACACTTTTTTAGCACGAAGTCCCCAATTTTAAAGAACCTGAGACATGCATCCCTATTGTAGTATCACTCAATTACTTGCTTTAGAGCTGCCATCCTTATTAACGCAGCTTCTCTTCTCCCTTCGAGTAGATCAAGATTTACTCGTAACTCTTTGTTATTCAAGTCTTCCTCTGCTTGAACACGTCGTGTACTAGGTTCGCCTATCTCAACGGTATCAAATCTTTCGCACCATAAACCATTGAAAATGGTGTTTCTCCCGTACTTGTTTTTGCCGTTGTTCGACATGCCCATAATACCGCTGGTAATACCTCAGGCCAATTGCCTTTTGACTCTTGTAACCTTTTCTTTAGGTTGTTGATAATAACTTTGTTTGTAGATTCTGCTTGTACATTACATACTAGATGATATGGTGTCGACGTAATTCTTTTGATTTTCCAACTATTAACGAATTCTATGACTTATGCTCCTACAAATTATGGCCCATTATTTCACACGATCTCCATTGGTACACCAAAGCGGCAAATTATATTTCTCCAAAGGAAATCCTTAACTTCTTTTTCTCGTACTTGTTTAAACGAACCTGCTTCTACCCATTTAGTGAAATAATCAGTAAGGACGAGTAGAAACTTTACCTGACCTCTTGCCCGGGGTAATGGTCATACGATGTTCATTCCCCATTTCATGAAGGGCCACGGAGCTATGACAGGATGTAATAACTCAGCTGGTCTATGCATGTTATTGCCATACCTCTCACATTTGTCACACTTAGATACGAAGTCATTTGCTTCTTCTTCCATTTTAGGCCAGTAATATCCTGCTCGAATTAATGTCTTTACAAGTGATTTGTCTCCCGCATGATTTCCACAATGTCCCTCGTGTATTTCTCACATCAGATATTCTGTTTGAGAAGGTCCGAGACACCTGGCTAATAGTCCACAAAATATTTTCCGGTAAAGTTTCCCTTGATATAGGTAGTAACGAGCAGCTTTCTTTCTAAGTGCATGAGCCTTCACTTTATCCTCAGGTATGATTCCGTGCTGCAAAAAAGATACGATTTCGTTTCTCCAATCCCAAGTTAAGTGATTAAAGTTTACCTAACTTTTATCAGAGTGAAGAGAGGAGTGGAATAAATGTATGGTTGATGCATTTGCATCTTTCACTATATCTACTGCAGACGCAAGATTAGATAAAGCATCTGCTTCCACGTTCTCTTCTCTTGGGATTTGTATCACTTTCCAAGTTTGGAACTGTCTTATCAGTTCTCGTACCTTTTCAAGATACTCTTGCATTCGCGTTTCTCTGGCCATGTAAGTCCCCAGCATTTGATTTACTACGAGCTGTGAATCACTTTTGATTATGATTTGCATGATACCGAGTTCCAGTGCTAACTCTAGACCTGCAATCGCACGTTCATACTCTGCTTCATTGTTAGTTATAGGGTGACATTTTATAGCTTGTCTAATTATCTCACCCGTAGGTGGTACAAGAACAATTCCTGAGCCTGCCCCCTTTACATTAGATGAACCATCAGTAAATAATGTCCAAGTCCCCGGATTAGCACCATTAAAAACTTGAAAATGTTTTTCTGCTTCTAGATGCATTCCTTGACTAAAATCAGCTACCAAATCATCAAGTACTTGGGATTTAATAGCAGTTTGAGGTTGGTATATTATTTCATATTCGCTTAATTCTATAGCCCATTTTGCTAACCTTCCTGATAGTTTATGTTTATGCAAAATATTTTGCAATGGAAAAGCAGTAACAACAACAATAAGATGACACTGAAAATAAGGCCTTAATTTTCTAGATGCCATTATGAGAGCTAATGCTAACTTTTCTAGTTGCGGGTACCTTGTCTCAGCGTCCAGTAGAGTTTTACTTACATAATAAATAGGAGATTGCTTACCTTGGTCCTCATGAACTAAAACAGCACTTACCGTTACTTCTGAAACTGCCAAATAAATGAGTGGCTTTTCACCTTCCTTAGGTTTTGCCAGTAGAGGAGGGTTTGACAAGTATGCTTTCAAATTTTTAAGGGCTTGTTGACAATCTTCATTCCACTCGAAATGATCTTGTTTTTTTAGAGAAGAGAAAAATTTGAATCACTTTTTTGAAGATTTGGAAATAAATCTCCCTAAGGCCACGATTCTTCCTGTTAATCTTTGAACCTTCTTTTTACTGGTAAGAACATCATGTTTTTCCTCAATTGCTTTCATCTGAGAAGGATTTACCTCAATGCCACGATTAGAAACGAGAAAACCTAAATATTTACCTGAAGCAACTCCAAATGTACATTTTTCAGGGTTAAGTTTCATATTAAATTTTCGCAAAATTTCAAAGGTAATAGCTAAATATGAGATATGATCATGAGAATGCAAGGTTTTGACGAGCATGTCATCTATATACATCTCCATAGTTTTTTCTAAATGTTCTTGAAACATTTTAGTGACAAACGTTTTATAGGTTTCACCTACATTTTTTAGACCAAAGGGCATTACTTTATAACAGTAAGTCCCTCGGTCTGTGATGAAAGAAGTTTTTTCCTCATCACTAGGGTCCATTTTAATTTTGATTGTACCGCGAATATGCATCTAAAAAACTAAAAATTTCATGACCTGCAATTGCATTAATCAACTGATCTATATGGAGTAAAGGGAATGAATCTTTTGGACAGGCTCTGTCTAGATCAGTATAATCTACACAAACTCGCGACTTACCACTCTTCATAGGTACGACCACCGTGTTAGCTAACAATTCCGGGTACTTTACCTCGCAAATAGACCCGATTTTCAACAAATTTTGGACCTCATCCTGGATTACTTGATTTTTGAAAGACCCTTGCTTTCTTTTCTTTTTACTTGATTGGAATAAAAGATGGGTCTTCATTGAGTTTATGAGTCATCACATCCGGTGGAATACCTATCATATCAGTATGGGACCAGGCAAAATAGTCTACGTTAGTTTTTAAAAATTTAATTAACATACCTCGCATATCGGGATATAGATTGGCTCCTACATAAACTTTTCCCTCTGGCCATTGTTCAAATAAGCCTCGAGTTCCTCTATTGTTGTTTTGATGTTCTCATTTTCTTTAGGTTCTTGAATTACATCAGGTCTTGAATCTAAATCTGTTTTCTTAGTTGAAGTTTGGTTGCTGACGCCTTCAACTATTTCCGGTAATTGCTATTTCTCTTTACTCGCGGTACTCGTATCTGTTACTTTGTTGATATTTCTGGTTGTTTGTTGATCCCCTCGAATTTGACATATTTCCCAGGGTGATGGAAATTTAATGACTTGATGTAAGGTTGATGGAACAACATCCATATCATGGATCCATGGTCTCCCAATAATTATGTTGTAGGCCATTTCCATATCAACTACTTGAAATTTAGTTTCTTTAATAACACATGCAGCATAAGTCATTAGAGTTACCTCAGCTTTTGTTACCACGCTTGAATTGTTGAAGCCTGACAAAGCATGCGCCTTAGGTATCATTTTATCTTCAGCTTGCATTTCCCGCAGCACTCTTAGTAGATATTCACAGAACTTCTTGGGTCAATTAAAGCTCGTTTTACATCAATATCATGTATAAGTAAGGATATTACCAGTGCATCATTGTGAGGAGTAATCACTCCTTCCGTATCTGCATCATCAAAGTTTATGCTCTCATGATCTAAGGTTTGTCGCACTCGTTTTCCGTGTGTAATCGTCATTTTAGAAACCTTATTTGAAGTCGTATGTGTTACTCCGTAAATATCCTCTCCTCCATTGATTACATTCACTATTCTTTTAGGTGAGGGCAGTTTTGGTGGCTCCTGCCTATTTTTCATGTAAGCCTACTTTCCCTTCTCAATAAACAAATCTGTGAGATATCCTTGCTTCAATATATGATCTACTTCACTTTGAAGGAGTCTGCATTCTGATGTTTTATATTCTTGGTCATTGTGAAATTCGCACCAATGGTCCAGATTGCGTCTGTTTGGATTTGATTGCATCTCCTTTGGCCACCGTACCTTATCTCCCATACTCCTTAGAACAGCTACGAGCTCAGAATTAGTTACATAGAAACTATGACCAGCAAATCGGGCCATTAAATTCCTATCATCATCTCGTGGCTCTTGGTTGTTTCGATCACCCCTGAACCTGGATGAAGATCTGGTTCCCCTTTTCTCTTGATCTCTAATCATAATGTTGTTTATTCTGTCTAGATCGTGAATTCTTTCCTGCAGGTCCCATATATGTATCGTACATGTTCTTATCTAACCTTTTTTCGGCTTTAGATCTTCTGGATCATCTCCTTTCTTCCCGATGAGGTTGAGATACAGTATATTCCTCAAATCTGAGCTTCGTACTGTACCTGTTATAAACATCGTTCCAAGTAGTTTCGGGAAAATCACGAAGGATTTGTTTAAGCCTTCTCGTGGCTTCTGAACTTTTGTCATTCAAATTACTTGCGAAAGCTATCGCTGCCCAATTATCCGGTACACGGGGTAGCATTATTCTTTCACGTTGGAATCTATCAACGAAATCTATGAGCAATTCAGAGTTCCCTTGCTTGATTTTAAAGATATCCTCCATTCTTTTTTCAACTTTCTGAGCTCCTGAGTGCGCCTTAATAAAATAATCTATAAGCTCAGCAAAAGAATTTATAGAATTTTCAGGTAAAAGAGAATACCGGGTCAATCCACCCTTGGTGAGTGTCTCCCCAAATGTTTTGACCAATACTGATTCAATTTCTTATTTAGTCAATTCGTTGCCTTTCACTCATGTTGTAAATGCGGTTATGTGGTCACGTGGGTCTATTGTACCATCATATTTTGGGATGTCAGACATTTTGAATTTTTTTGGAATTGGTACGGGAGCGGCACTTGGTTTCCAAGGTTGCTGTGAGTATTTATCCACATCCATTCCTTTTATCACAGGTGGAACTCCAGGGATTTGCTCGATACACTCATTTTGCTCCTTGAGTTGTTTCTGCAAGGTTAATACTAAATTTTAAAGATGAGAATTACTTGAATTACCTGGTTCTCCTTCTTGTGACTCACTGGAAGTTGCTCCATTACCATAATTAATTAGACCAGAGCGGGGGTTTTCCAACGTGTTTTAGGCGTTGTTGGTGCAGCAGGAAATCGATTAACTTAAGTTCATCTCTTGTTTCAACTCCTCCGTCAACATGTTCAGACATATCATTACGAGTTCCTTCTCGAGCTCCATGTGGAGAACCTTGAGGGATAACATTATTGAGTTCATTGCCGTCCACTTGATGTATCTGATTTCTTGATTGTTGTTGTCATTGTTATTTGACATAATGCTAATAGTAGGTAGAATGTAACTATAGAAAAGATAAATTATCAGATTTCCAGTAACGGAACCAATTTGTTTAACCAAAAAATATAATTTCGTCAAAGCGTAAATTTTGAGAAAAGGAGTCGGGTTACTGATAATCAGGAGACCAAAAAATAATAGGCTTTTAGAGAATAAGAATAAAGCAATACGAAATATGTATTGCAATATGATGTAGATGATTTCTCGTGTCCTTACAAATGATGAAACATCCTCCTTTTATAGCTAATAAGGAGTAACGGCTTAATCTAAATAATAAAGAATATTTAATGAGATGTTACACAATCATTGCTATTAAATATTGATCCACTAACATATCAGGTATTTAATAGTGAATTTAGACTATTTTTTGTCATCAGATTCTTGTTTTCAGTGTCTTTTTTGTCCGTTGGCATTAAATGACTTGAATTGGTACGAGACTCGTATTTGAAACCCCCCCTCCCCCCGTGTCTATTTACTTTTCGCCTCCCATATCTGTTGTCTTTCGTTCCTCTTACTCATTTTATTACTCTTTGACTATTTAACTAGTCCACGTTTCATGCCACATCATCTTTAATTCAAATTAAGTTTTTTTCCTATACAATTAATAATTGTGTTTTAGATTTCAATGAAAAGTAATGTCTGACTGACTCAAAAGTTATAAGACAATTTGTTTTGAATGTTGAAAATAATTATGACCATGAATTTAAAATATATACACTGAAGAGTGCAGTACTTCACTGCTTCTACACTTGAAAGACGGAACACTTAATTACTTTGACAAAAAATTACAATTGTTATCAAGAGAATAAGAACAAAAGCTTGAAACCTATATGATGGAAATTACACTCAATAGTTCGTATTGATATGATGCATATGAAACGATATTGACATTTCTAAGTGGAAATATTTTCAAAATAAATATTTTTTTAATTCTTGTTATCAATACTCACCATGATTGGTGCAATGTTTATCTTATTATTACTATTATTATTATTATTATTATTATTATTTTATTATTATTATTATTATTATATTATATTATATATATATATATATATATATATATATATATATATATATAAACTCAAACGATTAATCGAAGTTACTAGATGGAAAATAAAATATATCCTAATATTGGAGATGCAATAAACCTAGCATGAAGAACTCCTTAAATATTTTCCGTGAGTCGTTTTATTCCGTCCACGTCCCGGCCAGTGTCTCATTGTTCAAGAAATTAATTGAACAAATTAACTTTTAAAGCAAAATAAAAATACCAAAAAAATTGATCTAAGTAGTCTAACTAAGGAACTTGGCAACGTTGAATTGTGACTGCTGAGTACATGCACATGATGATCTTTTCTAATAGAATTTTTGTACTGTGTTTATATGTTTAGAATAATAATTGTCCCAATATTAATTTGCTCTCGGTTGTCTTAACTAACAATGAAAATTCTGGACTTGTTTTTCTGAGTATACATCAAAAAATGAAAATCACATTCGTGAAAGTAATAAGGAGAACAAGTTACAAATTCCATAAGTTAGACGGAAAAAGATGTTTTGATGCGGTTAGAGTAGCAAGTCCTTCCCTAACTAATAATAGAAGGATTTTGGGTGTTTGGTAAGAAGGAAAATATTTTTTAATTTTTTTATGTTTGGTTGGTTTAAATATATTTTAATGTTTTAAAAAATATTTTCCTTTTGAACTTATTTTCCTTCAATCGGAGAAACAAATTTTTCTGTCAAGAGAAGGAAAACAATATTTTCCGAGACTTTTTTTTAACCTTTTTCATTCTATTTCGTAAAAATTACATGGGGCATTCTATTTTGGTGTCTCTGTTAATCTGTAGCCATTTTATCCTTTATTTACACCCGTACCGACTTTTTAAAAAATTTCAGCTTCCTTTTCTCCTCCTCCTCCTCCTCCTCCTCATCTTACAAGTAACAAGCATCAACAAGTAAGAATATGCTCACTACTGTAGGTTCCTAAGTTTACTGGCCCATGCAAGGAAAGCAGATTTTCATCCTACTACTTCCTTTCATCCTATTTCATCTCTACTCATCAATTGTAAGTGCATTAGTATTGACGTCTACTACCACAATTAATTAGGTTACAGTTTTCAAGTTATATTCCTCAGTTTTCGTTACTTGTTGAATTATATCATTCAGTTCGTTAGAATTGTTTGTGTTTGTTACAGTTCTAGGGCTGAAGTTTCCTAGTTACAACATAAAAATTTTAGCTCTAGAGCTGAAATTTTTATATTAGGAAAAGATTAAAATATGCTCGTGAACTATGTGAAATAGGACGCATATGCCCGTCGTTTATAGTTCGGCCCAAATATACCTATTCCGTCCAATAATTGGGCATATATGCTTTATTTGACGGAAACCTGATTTTGTTTTCTTTTTTTAATTTATTGATACCAAATAAACCAAGCCCAACATAAAAATAACACACAAACTCGACGGGCATATCTGTCCTACTTCGCATAGTTCACGAGCATATTTATATTATTTCGCATAGCTTACGGGTATATTTATCTATTTCGCATAGTTTGATATCATAGATTGTTGGGTGCACCCAACACAGGTGTGTTGCACCCATGTAATTCTTATCCATGTAAAACTTGCACTAAAAAGTAATGAGTTTACATTTATACAATTGAATGCTTGACCTTCATAGGCTTCTAGGAAAAAGACAAAAGTAGTTTTGTTCTTTTGGTGTTTTATCCATATATAAGTTTTACATGGATTAGCATTCTATTAATTTATTTATATGGATAAGCATTCTATTAATTTATTTGTACACCTGGGTTGGGTGCACCCAACAATCTAATAATGACACCTAACTATGTGAAATAGGACAAATATGCTTGTGAATTATGCGAAATAGCACAAATATCTCCGTGAACTATGTGAAATAGGACAAATATTCCCGTCGATTCGGGTGGGTTATTTTTTAGTAGGGTTTGGCTAATTTGGTATCAATAAATTAAAAAAGAAAATAAAATCAGGTTTCCGTCAAATAAAGGCATATATGCCCAACTATTGGACAGAATGGGCATATTTGGGCCGAACTATAAACGATGGGCATATGTGTCCTATTTCACATAGTTATTCACGGGCATATTTGGATCTTTTCCGTATATTATAACTGGCAAACTTCATCTCTAGAGCTGAAATTTTCCGGTTATAAAGACAAAAACTTCAGCTCTAGAGCTGAAGTTTTCTGGTTACAAAGATAAAAACTTCAGCGCTGAAGTTTTCCAGTTACAAAAGAAAAACTTAAGCACTAGAGCTGAAGTTCGCCAGCTGTAAAATTAAAATATCAGCTCTAGAGCTGAACTTCAGGCCCGGCTACTAAAATGCTGAAGTCTTGCGTGATTGCCTTTGCTACTTCAGCCCCGTGTGCTGAAGCTATATGAAGAAGCGGGTACACTTGCAAATTTTTTTTGCAAAGCGGGCATAAGTTAAAATGTGGCATAAAAAACGGCTATCTATGTAAATCCCCCCCTATTTCTCATCCCTACCAACCCATCCCCACCCCACATACCCCAACCCCCTCCCCACTCTCACTCCCAACCCAACCCTCCAACCTAAATAGAAATATTATTATATTAGGACTTTCTTTCTATGTTATAGATAGAGCAGTTTTTTTTCGTTTCAATAAATGAGTATTTTTCTTTTCAGTAAAAACTATTTTCTTACATTTCAACAAAAAAAATTCATGGCGTAGAAAAAATATTTTCTTTTATTTCAAGAAAAAAATCTTTTAATGATGTAGAAAAAGTATTTCCTTCATTTCAACGAAACGAGTATTTTCTTTTCATGATGCAGAAAAAATATTTTCTTTGATAAGTACTTTATTTTTATGTTTTTTACAAAGTACTGTATTTTTAACCAAAAAAAGAACATTTTTTTAGTTATGGATCACAAATTTTAACATTATTTTTGCGTAAAAAAGTAATGTAACATATTAGTTCCTTTGAGTTTGTGTGAATATTTAGAAGAATAATTAAATTCTTAAAGAAAAATAGAGTTCTAAAACGTTGGGTATTTGGGAGAGGAGATGAGCACATGAAACATGAGAACTTGGGGGAGAGGGTGAGTGAGGAGAGTAGCATAAAAATATATTTTTACTCTCTAACCAAACAATAGAAAATATTTTCTGGAAAAAGTTTTTCACTCATCAACCGAACAATAAAAAATAAGTCATAAAACCACTCATTTTTCATGAAACATTTTATTGGAAAACATTTTCCATGAAAAATATTTTCCTTCATGCCAAACACACCCTTATGTTAAATATAATCATAGTGTAAAGAGCTTTTATATGATTAATATATTTAATATGTTGTACTTGGTAACTTATCTTATATTCAAGTTACTCTTCCAATTTATGTGAACTTATTTGACTGGACACAGCTGTATGAGGTCAAATTTGGCCCTTAACGTCCCCATGATTAATGGGTATGCCTAGTAAGCATACGCCGACCCAAGTAGTGGCGTGGCCTGGACATGATGGCAAAAGCGACGTCGTTTAGAGCTTAACTTCTTTACTAAGTGGAAGCCACCAACTTTTGTACTTTTTTTATTATTTCGAGGGAGGTTTTCTACTATATAAAGGAGGCTTCCACATTGTAAGAGGCATCATTATTATTATTCTTGAATAATACAACTTCTCTCTCTATCTCTATCTCTTTCTTTGTCTCCAATTATTGCTTCTCTCTTAAGCTAAGTTTATTTTCTTTATCTTTGAGATCTAGAACGACAAATATCCACTATCTAATCTCTAGGTCAGATTATATTTGATTACTATTTACCCTTATTTATCTTTTGATTGTTTTCTAAAGCTTACAAAGCATATCAATAACTTTTGAGCTAAATAATTTGGCGCCGTCTGTGGGGATTTTGAGAATCAAAACCATAGTTTGCACCTAGAGAACAATCGACAACTATTCTCTACACCACATGAACAAAAACTGGCTAAAAACAACGCAAGAATAAAAGCGACAACAGAAGTCACAACCAACCTCATCGGTCCTCTCAACGAAGCCAGTGAAGAGTGTGTTTTGATTACAACCCCTAGCACCACGACAAGTGGGGAAGTCCCACCTCCGGCACATGAAGATCTAACGATCTTGCGGGAAAGTGGTGCTTTTACATCTACAACCAAAGAAGTACCCTCGGAGGTCAAAAAGCTACTGAAAGAGTGGCTAACAGGCACCCTAAGTGGCCTGATCGAAAAGTCACCACAAGGTAACATCGGGTGTGCACCAATGGTAGATCTTACCGCCGCCATGGTTGAACTTGAAATGGCACGAGCAAAAGATATGTTGGGCGAGGCCCAGACAATGATAGCACACTCACTGCCATTCTTAAGAAGATGGAGCGGATGGAAAGTGAAAACTGGTCGCTTCGTGACTAGATGAAGGAACACCAGGAGAGGGTAAATAAAATCCCAAGTGCACCCAAGTTACTGTCAAAGCGCGACGTGGGAAGATTTGTTGAACAACCCTACACTGAGGAGGCTGCCACGTACTCCATTCTAAGGACCTTGAAAATTCCTCCCTACCTAAGAGTATACGATGGAACCATAGATCCAAGGATCATCTGATCCACTATGTCACAATTGTAAAGGGCAACGACCTGTCAAAGGAATAGGTACCATCAGTGCTGCTAAAACCTTTCGGTGAAATGCCGACAGGAGGATCCCTGACTTGGTACTTCCAACTACCGGTTAAGATCATTTCTACGTTCAAAGAAATGATAGACAAGTTCGCCACCGCCCATGAAGGAGTAAAGAAAGCAGAAGCAAGGGTTAACAATATCTTTGTCATCCGTCAAACCACAGGAGAAGGACTCAGGGACTTCCTAGTTTTTTAAACAGGATAAGGCACTACTAAGAAGAGATGGTTCAAGGGTGTCCAAGAAGCTACTAAGTCGTCTCATGAAGTACCCTCCTACCACATGGGAAGAAATCCATAACCCTTACTATCCCGAGGTAAGAGCAGATGAAGACGGCCTCAACAAGCTGACCTAATGGTTGACGACAATACTCTAGAAATCAGAAGGGATCGACGTATCGAGGGACGGCGGGAACAAATCCGTGTCTCAGCGAGGAAAGGCACCATCCCTACGTCAGATCCTCTCACCCACCGCCACCGAGATACACGGATGCACTACAGTGATATATCGCTCCATTCCGAAACGAATGAGGTATGCCTCCGTTATAATCCGCCCATACATTTTGCGTTTCTCCTTCAGAGATAGTGTATGCACTAGAGAAGCTGGAAAACAAGGTGCAATGGCTGATGAAGATGAAATCAGACCCCACCACAAGAAAATCAAACGTCCTATGCGAGTTCTATCAGGAACGAGGGCACAAAAACGAGGATTGCATAGGCCTACGTCAAGAAGTGGTCAGAATGCTAAATCAGGGATACCTGAGGGAGCTACTCAGCGACAAAAGGAAAACCAGCTTTGCACGCTGACATGAGCAACCCCATAGGCCCCCGAAGCCTCCCTCCCTAGCACGTACGATTAATATAATCATTGGAGGTGGTGACGACTCAGCAATCAACCACGTCAAACTCACAATCACGCACAAACTAAAGCAAACTATCGCCCACGAATGGTCTGATGACTTCGAAGATAGTATCACCTTCGATAAATCTGATGTCGACGGTTTGTCTTTCCCTCACTATGATGCTCTAGTTATCACTTTATGTATCGCATATACAGATGTTAAAATAATCATGATTGATGACGGAAGTAGCGCCTGTATTATCCACCTGAGGGTCCTCATACAAGTGGGACTCGAGGACAAGATAATATCGCACTGTATAACACTAACTAGTTTCAGTAATGCAGTGGAAGGGACCTCCTGAGAAATATCCCTACCCATTTTAGCGGGAGGATTCCTGCTGGAAACAACATTCCACGTGATGGATCAGGAAACGGCATACAACGCCATCATAGGACGCCCATGGATACATTTCATGCGAGCAGTTCCATCAATCTTTTACCAAATGATCAAATTCCCTACCCCATTGGGAATATTCAGCATCCGAGGCGATTCGTGCACGCAAGGGAATGCTACAAAATAGCTCAAGATTGCACCCACACCAAACAACTCAGGGGGCGAGTGCAGAGGCAAAGCATTCAGCTGTGTAGGGGACTATGGTCGACCCGACAAAGGACGCCATTAATGATCCTGATACCGTAGAGGCCTGTAAAGCTACGGTGGAAGATCTCGACCCAGTCCAACTGGACCGCGCCGACCTCTCAAAAAAATCCTACATCGGGCACGGCCTCATCGATCCAAGTTAGTATCATGAGTTTTTAACTAGCCATGCAGACCTGTTTGCTTTTTCCCATTCAGACATGCACGAGACATCGCCACTCACAAGCTAAACGTTGACCCATTACACTCGCCCGCACATCAAATGAGGAGGAAATTCAATAACGCTATCAACAATGCGGTCAGTGAGGAAGTAGAAAAACTACTAGACAACGGCTCCATTAGGGAATCGAAGTATCCCCAAGGGGACGCCAATGTTGTCATGGTGAAAAAGAAAAATGGGAAGTGAAGAATATGCGTGGACTTCACTGGCCTAAACACGGCTTGCCCAAAGGATTCATTCTCACTGCCCCACATCGATCAACTGATTGACGCCACCGCAGGACACGAGCTGCTAATCTTCCTGGAGGCTTATTCCGGTTACAATCAAATCATGATGGCCGAAGAGAACCAGGAAAAAACAACTTTCCTCACCCACCAAGGGACATATTGCTACAAGGTAATGCCCTTCGGACTCAAAAATGCAGGAGCTACGTACTAGAGACTGGTCACCAAAATGTTCAAAGAGCAACTCGGTAAGACCATGGAAGTCTACATCAATGGCATGCTGGTAAAATCAGCAAAGATAGAAGACCACATCAACCACCTGAAGGAAGCCTTCAAGATATTGAGGCGATACGAAATAAAGTTGAACCCTGAGAAGTGCGCCTTTGGCGTGGCCTCGGGGAAATTCTTAGGGTTCCTCGTATCACAACGAGGAATCGAGGTCAACCCAGACCAGATCAAGGAAATAGACGCCATACCTGAGGTGTGGAACAGCAAAAGAATAAGTACAAAAGCTAACAGGGCAGATAGCCGCTCTATCCAGATTCATCTCGCGATCCTCCGACAAGTGCCATAAATTTTTCAATGTGCTCAAAAAAGACCAAGGGTTACAGTGGAATGAGAAGTGCGTCGAAGCCGTGAGAAGGCTGAAAGCGTACCTATCCTCACCGCCCTAGCAAGTGAAAGCGAACCTAGGCGAACCCCCGGTTGTGTATCTGCCCGTGTCCGACGTTGCCGTCAGCGCGGTCCTGGTCCGCGAAACTGAAGGTACACATTCTCCTATTTATTACATTAGCAAAACATTAGTGGACGCCAAAATACAGTATCCACACCTTGAGAGGCTATTTCTAGCATTAGTCGTAGTTTCACAGAAGCTCCGACCTTATTTTCAATGACATCCCATAAAAGTGGTAACGACCTTCCCGTTGAGAAGGATCCTGCTCAAACCTGTATTATCAGGCTGGCTCGCCAGATGGTCCATTGAGCTCGGTGAGCATGACATCTTGTACCACCCAAGAACCGCCATGAAGTTGCAAGAATTTGCTGACTTTATAGAAAATTTCAACATAGAATTCTGCCAAGGGCGGAACGAGAGGCACAACGTGTCTCCTCCAATACCGACCTATGGACTGTCTATATTGACGATGTCGCCAATGCATCAGGATCGGGACTAGGACTCATCTTCGAGGTTCCCACGGGAAAAACATTTTGCCAGTTCATACGATGCCCTGAAATGACTAACAGTGAGGCCGGGTATGAGACCGTAATTGCAATTATGAAACTAGCCATCAAGTATGGGGCTTGACAAATCATCCTCCATTGCCACTCCCAACTCGTGGTAAATCAGGTTGCTAGGACTTGCCAAATAAAAAAACAAAGGCTGCAGAAATATCAGTTAGAAATCCATAGGTTGATGGCCAAGTTCGACGAGTGCCGCCTCGAGAAAATCCCAAGGGCACATAACGTCGAAGCTGACGGTCTAGCAAAACTTGCCACGGCCACTAAAATATTTCACAAGGAAAGCGTGGTCATCCTCCTCCATTCAGCCATCGACCATACTGAGGAATGCTCTCTAAATATGACTTGGGACTGGCGCAAACAGTTTGTATCCTACTACAGGATGGAACGCTGCCACTCGACAAAAAAAGAGGCAAAGAAACTCAGCGTAGAAGCTTCCCGGTATTGCCTGGTAAACAATGTCCTCTACAAAAAGACGTTCGAAGGACCCTTGGCCAAGTGTCTAGGGCTGCACGAAACGAGGTCGGTGCTCGAAAAAGTGCATGAGAAGTCACTGTGTTACCCATACAGGTGACCGCGCCCTCGTGTGATGCCTTATACGGGCTGGATATTCCTGGCCTACCATGAAGAAGGAAGCAGCGCAATACTTTCGTCGGTGCAAACAGTGCCAAAAATATGCACCCATGATACACCAACCAGGAGAACCTCTCCACTGGGTCACATCCCCATTGCCCTTCATCAAATGGGGAATGGACATAGTTGGACCCCTCCCCGCGGGATGAGGAAAGGTAGGGTTTCTACTAGTTTTAACTGACAATTTCTCTAAGTGGGTTGAAGCAGGTACGTACGCCCAAATACGCAAACAGGAGGTCATCGCCTTTATATGGAAAAATATCATATGCCGCTTTGGCAACCCCAAGGAAATCAGCTGCGACAACAGACGACAATTCGTCGGTCAAAAAACGACAAAGTTCATCGAAAAATGGCATATCAAGCGAATACTCTCAACGCTATACCATCTCACCGCCAATGGCCAAGCAGAATCCTCCAATAAGACAATATTAAATATACTAAAAAAGAAACTTGAGGAAGCCAAAGAGCTATGGCCCAAGCTACTTCTAGAAGTATTATGGGCCCATCGGACCACACCCAAATCCAGCACTGGGGAAACACCGTACTCACTGGTCTACGCAATTGACGCGGTCATACCAGTCGAAGTTGATGAACCAAGCTTGAGGTACTCGCACACCAGCGGAATAGAAAATCACATGAACAGGATCCAAGACCTCGACGAAGCTGAGGAAAGGAGAGAAATGGCCCCCATCAAAATGGTGGGCCAAAAATAACATGTCGAAAGATACTACAACAAGAAGGCCAAAATAAGACCACTCAAAGTTGGAGACTATGTCCTCAAAGCTAAGACATTGGCATCCAAAGACCCAAGCGAAGGAAAATTGGGTGCTAATTGGGACAGACCCTACAAAATCATAGCAGCAGCCAACAAAGGAGCATTCCAGTTGGAAACAATGGAAGGGAAAACATTTCAAAACAATTGGAATGTCGCCCACCTCAAATATTTCCATTTCTGAAAGGCGTCTCCCGAGTCGTACTCTTTTTCCCTTGCCCAAGCTTTGTCCCAATTGGGTTTTCTCGAGGAGGTTTTTAATGATGCGACAGAGGGGACACTTGGAGATATTTGTGGAACAAGTATATCATCTCAACCTCTCCATACACTCTCCAGACCAACTTGATAAAGGGACTGTACTAGCATGATCTCCAATGTATGAATGGCTACGGCTATCTCCAATGTATAAACGGCTACGGCCATCTCCAATATATGAACGGCTACGACCATCTCCAATGTATGAACGGCTACAACCATCTTCAATGTATAAACAACTACGGCCATTTCAAACGTATAACTGGCTATGGCCATCTCCAATGCGCAAATGGCCAAAGCCATCGACTTCATCATTGCTACGGCCATCGCCGCCCACAGTCGACCTAGTCTACGGCAAGAAAATAATTCGACGATAGTCAAAATCAACCATATGGCCAAGGCTATCAACAAGTCATGACCAAAGGTCATCAACTTTACTCTGGCCAAGTCCATCGACTTCATCATGGCTAAGGCCATCGCCGCCCACAGTCGACCTAGTTCGACTATGGCAAGCAAATGATTCGACAACAGTCGATATCAACCATATGGCCAAGGCCATGAACAAGTAATGAACAAAGGTCATCAACTTATCTCCGGCCAACGCCATCGACTTCATCATGGCTAAGGCCATCGCAGCCAACAGTCGACCTAGTTCGACTACGACAAGCAAATGATTCGACGACAGTCAAAATCACCATATGGCCAAGGCCATCAACAAGTTATGACCAAAAGTCATCAACTTAACTCTGGCCAAGGCCATCAACTTCATCACGGCTAAGGCCCAGTTCGATTGCGGCATGAACCACATGAATGTGAAGCAAAAATGCAATAAAAGCCCAACAATTAAATGAGTGTCCACTCTACGGAGATAAGACACAAATAAGAAAACAAGAAAGAAAGGGAAAAAGTAGCAGAAAATTATACTCCATTATCTCCAAAAAATATACATGTACATCCGACCCTGAAAAGAGCCCCGGTTACATACAAGAAATACACATATATACACAAGCCCTAAGAGCCCTTGCCGCTTCATCATCCATGCCCTGTTTGCCCGTCATTTGGTCTGTCATCGCCCCAAGGAGGGTAAGCCCTAGAAATCCAAGAGCCGGACTCTAGACGATTGATGTCTTCAAAGTTACAGCCCGTCTTATCGGGGGAATCAGAGCTATAACCACAAGCGGCACGGGCTAAACGCTTTTGCTTATCATCCTCTCTCTCAGTGGCTTGACCAGCAGAGAAAAGTTCTTCGAGCACGACTAGTCTAGCCTCATCATACACCCATATTTCGCACATCTCATGATGTGCGTCCTCTTCGGGCTTTGATAAGGCTGCCCGCTCAAGGGTCTCAGCTTCAGCCGCCTTGGCGCCGAGCTCAGCAATTAAAGCAATGACTCCGGCCTGCAACTGAGCTGCCTCAACCGCTACCCCAAGGCTTATCTCCAGTTCCACCTCTTTTGACTAAAGGAGAGTCTCCAGCTTGATGTTTCGAGCCAAAGCAGCCTTCAGCTTCTCGTCAACCTCCTCCATCTCAGCCACCCTCATCTTTAGCAGGGCTTCTGATTCTTCAAGACCCTCACGGAACACCCAAAACTAAGGGTCCTACTGGATTACGTCTGCCAATGCCTGATGCTTGACACGGCAATCCTTGTACTTCTTCGCCATTTTATTGAAGGTGGTCACCTTCATTTGTTCACACCGCCTCCTCTCCACCTCCAAGATAAGGGTATGAAAAGAAAAAACGAAATACAAGTCAATATGTACCAAAGTCGCTTTTACGACTCATAAAAGAAAACTGAAAGATACATGCAAAGCTGCACCGGCGACCCTCCTCGAAAAATCACTGTTACTAACACCTTTCAGTGTTTCGTGCTCCGCAGTCGCACATAACAAGGTCATGTTCGCTGCGACTTGCTCGCTATTTTCTAACAAGTTATACCCGCCAGGGATCATAATTCGGCAAGTAGACCTGCCCACCCTCATCTCCACGCGGGCTGAATCCCCCGTTTCTTCTCCAAGAGCGGCCTCAAAGCCAATCCTTTCAATTTCTATGCCAGCTCCCCCAACTGCAGAGGATGACCCACCTTTTAGGGCACGGGCTGAGCTGACAATGCTGGTTGTTCTCCTAGGGGCCAATCTCCCTGAGCGATTGGCCTCGGCTCTCGGCGGGGCTCATTAGGCCTCAGGTCCTCAGTCACAATTCCCTTGCCAGTAATTAGTCGCCGCCTCTTTCTCTCTGAAGCTCTTCGCCTTTAGAAGTCGCCTCCGCTGGAGCGGCCTCAGGCATCATCATAGGCACGGCCTCAGATGTCATCACTAGCATAGTTTCAGGCGCCGACTCATATGCCGCTACCGGTGAAGCCCCCTTCTGAGAACCCGCAGGAGCGCTATCACTAGGCGAGCCGCGTGATACGACCTCATCATCGGAATCAACCTCCACCCTAGATGGGACAGCGACGGTCTTCTTCTTCGTTTTAGAAACACTCTACCCTGCTGGTGCGAGCATGTTAGATAACAAGAACTAAAGGAAACTTCAAGCCAACGCCAATAATTATTATTACCTGCTGGGCCGTACAATTTACGAAACTCGGCCCAGCTCTGGAACTCCTCCGCATATGGTATCAATCTCTCCACCCACGACCTGATATCGCTAATTGTTCAGGGAAATCGAGCCGCCACTACAAAAGAAAAGCAAAGAAACCACAATGGCTGAGCCGCTTGGGCAAAAATCATCACAAAATCACACACAAGGGTTCTTACATTCCGAGTACTTCACCTACAGGAACCCTTCAGAGTTAGACACCAGGTGCTCCGTCTTAATGTAGACGTATCTTTTCCAAAAGCCGCAATTGGCTTTATCATTGGACTGCACAATGAAACTCTTTTACCATGGCGCTTAAAATGGAGCATGGTACCACTCAAGTATCTTGCATTAAACATCTGCAAACGATGGTGAACCGGGACCACGCTCCCGGCTTTGGCCGCATACGTGGTGAGAATTCTACACACCTTTAAAGTATAAGGCAAGAGTAGAGGCGGGCATGCTCTAAAGAAGGGCAGAGCTCCTCCGCAAAAGGGTTAAGCAGGATGTTGTATCCAATTCGAAGCAGGTATTCTTAGAATGTGCAGAACCCAGGCCTATGCTCATTGGCATAGTCCATCCTAGCCGGGGCCATTTTAACATGGCACGGGATGTTGCACGTCACCCTACGGGCGTCTAAGTGGTATTGCAGTAATTCGCTGAGCTCCTAAGGAAGAGGTGGGCACTTTGTGATGAAATCACTTCGAGCATTCATATTCTTTGGAAGTACATTGTCCGCCCAGAGAGGAACAAGGGCCTTTTCTACTTCTTCCTCTTCACCATCAGAGGAAGACGAAACCCTAGATGGGGTGGTACCCTTGCTTTTCTTATTACTTTGATATTTTGCCATAGGAATCAGTTTTTAAATATTGGTAATGGATAATACAACCACACAGAAATAGGAACAATCTCACACGAGATGTTGAGTACAAGAAAGCGAGACAGAAAAAGGAATAAGAAAGTATTCTCAAATTTTCAAAAGATGAATCAATTTGAATTTTTCTCCTATTTATAGGATGAAGTTATGTGGAAATAGAAAAGGTACGATCAAAACAGGCGCGGGAAGCCAGAATGTCACATCACCAACTGAGCTACCATGGGAACAAAAATAATAATGACGCATGCAACTAATGAAGTCATTCCAAAAAAAGATCACGTGTCAACGATTCGACTGTGTCGTGCGTCTTTGTCTCATTCGTGTTAAAGACCAAGGATACGGCCAAATTCTCTTAGGACGGGGCCTGTGAATCCGTCCATTGAAGATGTCCATTGAGCACGTCTCCAACGAACGGAGGGACTAACTGTATGAGGTCAAATTTGGTCCTCAACGTCCCCATGATTAATGGGTACGCCCAGTAAGCAGACGACGATCCAAGTAAGGGTGTGGCCTGGACGTGATGGCAAAAGCGGCGTCGGTTAGAGCTTAACTTCTTTACTAAGTGGAAGCCACCAACTTTTGTACTTTTTTTATTATTTCGATGGAGGTCTCTACTATATAAAGAAGGCCTCCACATTGTAACATGCATCATTATTATTATTCTCGAATAATACTACTTCTCTCTCTATCTCTTTCTCTGTCTCCAACTATTGCTTCTCTCTTAAGCTAAGTTTATTTTCTTTATCTTTGAGATCTAGAACAACAAATATCCACTATCTAATATGTAGGTCAGATTATATTTGATTACGATTTACCCTTATTTTTCTTTTGATTATTTTCTAAAGCATATCAATAACTTTTGAGCTAAACAGCGGCGTTTAAGAAAAAATGAAGACTTTTAGAATTTGTGATCCTAAACAAGTCAGAAAGGGGACTCAAGGTAATTGTGTGGCTGTAAAAGCTTCTCATTAAGGGTAGAATTTGAAGTTTAAGCTAAATTGTTTCCAAAATTACAAATGAGTCATTTTTTTTTAACAAACCAAATAGGAAATAGGTTCATATAAACTGGAAAGGGAGGGAGCACTAATTTGAATTTTTGTGAATCGTTAGCTCTCAAAAAATATGATAATGTAAAATTATTTTTACACCGTTAAACATAAGCTAATGCAATGATACTCATAGTTGCCACTTACCAGCTCGTTCAAATCAGTATCTAAACTTGAAAAAGCTGTGGCTTCTCCTGAGAAAACAATATCCCGGTGGAAATACTTCACTATCGCTGTTTGAGAAACCCTTTTGGAGGAGAGTATTCTTTTGATTTTTTTTTCATCATTTGTACTAAGATTATGTCGACATGTAATATAGCTGTGAAAACAAGTTAGATATACACAAGTATGTATATTATATACACAACTAGTTGGTGTAATATTATGTAAACTTTTTTGTTTTCATCATTACTTTTTTGCTCGTCACTAAGTTTGCATAATATGATCATCATTACTTTTTTGCTCGTCACTAAGTTTGCATAATATGACACCAACTAGTTGTGTATATTATATACATACTTGTGTATATCTAACTTATTTTCACAGCTATATTACATGTCAACATAGGTTAAATTATCTCATCAAGAGCTTGTATTTCAAGTTAACTTTTCTTCATGTCACCATAGGTTAAATTAACGCATCCTCGTCTAACTGCTTAATTCAATCATCGGTCATAGTGGTTGTTAGAATAGTAGAAGACAAAGGGTGATATGCTTGTTGGGCTTTTATTGTAATTAGTAATAGTAGTAGCCCAATTAGTCATAGTACCGGTTCAAAGGCCCTCTATTTATATTTATTATTTAAGTTCTTATTTTGTACAGAAAGAATTATATTCATTTTCGAGTAATAAGAAATATCTGATGCTTCTCTTTTCTTCTCGAAGCTTCTCTCAAGTTCAATGTCCAATTCTATGCTTCATCTCTTCTCTAGATTTGCGGTATCTTACATGGTATCAGAGCATAAATCCTGATAGTTCATTTCATCTGCTTCCGATTGATGTCAATCACATCGTTCTTCGTCGAAATTTGGGTTTTTTCTTGATTTCATGCTGAAATTGGGTTTTCTCTGAATTTGCTGGAAATTTTAGGAATATTTTGCTTAATTCTACTGGATCTTCAGTTTTGATGGAGTTATTGAGTGATTCTCTAACTATTTCGAGCTAGGGTTTGGAATACTTCGAACTAGGGTTTCTTCGTCATTTTTGTTGAACTGTCTGAAGTCTCTTCTTCGATTTTTTACAAGACTGTTCTCTTTTCGGTTGCAAAAGAGAGGGGTAAATCAGTTCTTCTTCCCATTTCTTATTTTTGTTGAATACTAGTTTGGATATTATGTTTTCTGTTGCCCTATATTTCATAATGACAAATGATAATCCTGTTATTACACCTCTTCTTCATCTACTGCGTCTCGCACTGTGTTCCACGAGGATGATTTTACACATCCCTGTCACCCTCTATATGTCTATCCATCAGACGTACTAGGAGCGTCTTTGGTTTCTAGTCCGTTTGATGGCACTTGCTGTGGCAGATGGAGGAGAAATATTTTAGTTTCCCTCTCCATTCGAAATAAACTTGATTTTACTAGCGGTTCTTCTACAAAGCCGCATGTTGGGTCTCCTTTGGCTCGTCAATGGCAACGATGTAATGATCTTGTAGTTTCATGGTTGATTAAGTCTTTGTTAAAAGAGATATCTCGTAATGTTGAATATTCTGAATCTGTCAAAGAAATTTGGTGTGAATTGGAAGAGAGATATGGTAAAGCCGATGGGGCTAGAATTTTTGAGCTAAAGAAAGAATTAGCTCATATCTCCGAAGGGTCTTTAGACATAGCGTCGTATTTTAACAAAATTAAGCAACTCTGGGATGAGATTGCATCCTACAAGATGAGAGTTTGTACTTGTGGAGGGAAAGTTGCTGAGGATGAAGAGTAGAAGGTTTATCAGTTCCTTATGGGTCTGAATGATACCTATATGCAGACTCGCAGCAACATCTAATGATGAAGTCACTTCCATCTGTTGGAAATGTGTACAGCATTATATTTTCTGATGAAAAACAGAGACAAGTGCCTTCTGCCTCTCAGTTTTCACCTCAATCTGCTTCTTTTCATGTTGGGACTTCTAAGCCCTCATTCCCCTCCAAGTTTTCTTTTGATGGGACCAGGAACTTTTTTATTTGCAAGTACTGCAAAAAACCTGGCCACTCCATCAATAAATTCTATAAGCTTCATGGATATCCTTCTCATTTCAAGTTTAACAAAGGACCTCCTCCTCCTCACTGATCTTCTACACATGTTGAACTTGACTCTCCTGGGGCTAATTCTGTGCCTGGTACTTCTGCTGAGCATGAAGATTCCTCTGTAATACCTAGCCTCACCAAGGATCAATACTCCTAACTGATGACCTAATTGCAACAATCCCAAATTTCTGCTTCTTCCCCACACTCTCCACCTTTTTTGGCTTTTGCTAACTTTGCTGGTAAGCTCATGCCTTATGAGGGTGTTTCTTATAGAGATTGTATGTTATCTAGTGTGAATGGCATTGTTTGGATAATAGATTCTGGAGCTACAAATCATATGACTTCTATTAAAAGCCTACCGTTTGACATAATCACCCTTCCCATTCCCTATCTTGTGTCTCTCCCAAATGGGTACAAAGTTAAAGTAACAAATGTTGGATATTTAGCTTTGTTTCCTGATTTAATTCTTCATAATGTCCTCTACATTCCCAGTTTCAAACATAATCTCATTTCTGTTCACAAAATTTTGAATCATTGTGATGATGTTGTTCAGTTTACCAAGTCTGCTTGCACATTCCAGGTCGCTTCAGTGAAGAAGACAGTGGTGCTTGGTAGGCTGGACACTGGACTTTACAAGCTATTTTAGCATGTGACTTCACCCTTTGACTATGCTTCAATGAACTTTTGTTCTTCAGTTGTTTCTTCTTTACATGTTTCTTCTTTACCTGTACTCTTTACTACTGTTGTTGATGAGAATAACAATTCATCTGTAAATACCATTTTTACTTCAAATAAAGTAAATAACTCTGATGTTGTTTAGAAATATAGACTTGAACATGTACCATTTTCCAAGATGAAATTTATTTCTGGTGTTAAATGTGATTTGTCCTCCAAACAGTCCTTCACTTGTCCTATTTGCCCACTAGCAAGATAGACTGGGCTTCCCTTTCCTGATATTTCCATTCAATCCTCCCATTCTTTTCAACTCATTCATATAGATAATTGGGGCCCTTACTCTACTCCTACCCACTCTGGTGCTAGGTATTTCCTTACTATAGTAGATGACTACACTAGGGCCACCTGGACATACTTATTGGGGGCTAAAAGCAATGCTTTTGATCTATTGAAAGCTTTTATTTCTATGGTTGAAACACAATTTCAAACTAGAGTCCAGTGTAAGGAGTGACAATGCTTTGGAATTAGGTTCCTCTTCTTCTAGGGCACTCTTCTTTTCTGAAAAAGGTATTATTCATCAAACCTATTGCCCACACACTCCACAACAGAATGGTGTGGTAGAAAGAAAACATAGACACTTGGTAGAAGCTGCTATGGCTCTTTTGTTTCAATCTCATCTTCTTGTGAAGTTTTGGGGATATTGTTTACTAACTGCCACATATTTGATAAACAGATTCCCTTCTCCCATCCTCAAAACGAAGAGTCCATATCAGTTACTTTTTGGCAACGCTCCAACATATTCCCATCTCAGGTCTTTTGGCTGCTTGTGTTACACTATTGTGCCTAAGGTGCATAAGGATAAATTTCACCCTATATCTATTTCATGTGTCTTTCTAGGATATCCTTTTGCCAAAAAGGGTTACAAACTCTACAATCTCACCACTAAATCTTGTTTTGTCTTCAGAGATGTCATTTTTTATGAACACATTTCCCCTTTTCTTACAGCTTCTCCTTCTCCATCACCTACATTGCCTTCTCCTCTTTCTCCTGAACATTTTTCTTATGATTCACCTTCTTGTATGCCTAATCATACTCCTTGTCCTTCTACCCCCTCTATAACTTCTGGTTCAACCACTTCTCCATCCCCCTCTATTCATATCCCTTCTTCTTATGTCTTAACTCCAACTCTTCTTTCTGATGTTTCAGCTTCTCCTCTACCCTCTCCTGCTCCTATTTCTTCTGCTCCATCTTCTAATCCTCCTCCTCTTAGAAGATCTGGCAGACCTCATTTTGTCCCTGTCTATCTTCAGGATTTTTCAGTTCAAACCTTCCTAATTCCATCTCTGCTCCTGTTTCTTCTAGTTCTGAGTCTTTATCATTCAATGCTACCACTTAACAGCTCCACATTCCTGAGCCTTACAAATACTTACAGGTTGTTGCTGTCCCTGAGTGGCAGGAGGCCATGAGGAAGGAATTTGAGGCTTTGGAGGCAAATAGAACTTGGGATATAGTTGAGTTACCACTGGTAAAAAGCCTATAGGTTGTGAATGGGTATATAAAGTAAAATATAAGGCTGATGGGACTTCTGAGAAGTATAAGGCCAGGTTAGTAGTTAGAGGTGATACTCAGAATGAAGGGGTTGATTTTAATGAAATATTTTTCCCTTTTGTCAAAATGTCTACTGTGTAAACATTGATTGTGGTGGTTGTAAAATAGCACTAGCCTTTGTTCTAACTTGATGTCAATAATGCATTCTTGCATGTGGATCTTGATGAGGATGTTTTCATGAAAATACCTCCTGGTTCGTCTGTATCTCCCTCTTCATCTACTTCTCCTCCTTTGGCTTGTAAACTACTTAAATCCCTCTATGGTTTGAGACAGGCTTCCAGGCAATAGTATGCAAAGTTGTCTCAGGCTCTTTGCTCTAGAGGATATTCTCATTCTTTGAATGACTACTCCCTATTCATTAGGGGTTTTGGTTCTTTTTTTGGTGATTTTAATTGTGTATGTGGATGACATTATTCTGACTAGTACTTATCTGTCTGAGATTTCATCTTTAAAAGGATTTCTACATGAGCAGTTCAGGATTAAGGACCTTGGTTTCCTTAACTATTTTCTGCATTGAGGTGCTTTATTGTGATTCTGGTGTTATTCTTCACCAAAAGAAATTTACTCATGATTTGTTAGAATCTTTTGAATCTTCTGCCTCTTCAGTTGTGATCTATTCACTTACCATTAGTGAGAAGTTGAAGGCTTTGTTGGTGATCTTTTGCCCAAGCCTAAAGAATATAGATGTTTAGTGGGCAAGTTGAATTTTTTGACCCACACTCGACCAAATATCAGTTTTGCTGTACACCATCTTAGCCAGTTCCTGCAAACCCCTCGTATTCCTCATATGCAGGCTGCCTTACATCTCTTGCGATATTTGAAAGGGGCTTCTGATTTTGGTTTGTTCTTTAGTCATTCTCCTGACCTTGGATTAAAAGTCTACTATGATAGTGACTAGGCTTCTTGTGCTGATAGTAGACGGTCTGTTACTGGTTTTTGTGTGTTTTTGGGTGGCTGTTTGGTGAGTTGGAAGTCTAAGAAACAGCATGTGGTTTCTCTTTCCTCTACTGAAGCGGAATACACGGCCATGAGTAAAGCTGCTACTGAAGTTACTTGAGGGGGGTTGTTAGAATAGTAGAAGATAAAGGCTGATATGATTGTTGGGCTTTTATTGTAATTAGTCATAGTAGTGGCCCAATTAGTCATAGTACGGGTCAAAGGCTCACTATTTATATTTGTTATTTCAGTTCTTATTCAGAAAGAATTGTATTCATTTTCAAGTAATAAGAAAATATCGGATGCTTCTCTCTTCTTCTCGAAGTTTATCTCAGGTTCAATGCTCAATTCTTTGCTTCTTCTCTTCTCTAGATTTGTGGTATCTAACAGTGGTACGATCAAGAGGCTATTTCATTCTACGTATGATATACGAGTTAACTCATCTTCTTCTTACAGCTTCAATCATCGATCATAGTGTTATGATGGGGAGACAGTTTCGTTCTACATATAACATACTCAAATCGTTCCACGTATAATAGTAATATTTTTTCTATATATGCTACTTGCAAATTCTACCAAATTAAGTCGTCTATAATCTTGTCTAATTTTGTAACCGAGATTTCATCATAACATTTGCATTTATGTGACACTAAACTCGTAGATGTACTAGGAGAACACGATCGCCCCCTTGTATAGAGAAGAATTATAGGAGGAATAACAAACTGAAAATCCTACGGAGAAGTATCAATTAGATTTTCTGATACTTCTTTAGATTAGTTTCTGAGAAATGCATGTCTAGATATGAGAGTTGCATAATGGAGCTAGTACACATTTGTGTTTGATTGCCTAAAAGTTCGTTCTGCAATTCTCCCTCCGTTCACTTTTACCTTATGCAATATATTAAAAATACATTTTCATATTTACTTGTCGGTTTTAGTAAATTAAGGAAAAATCAAAAAGAAATTTCTTTTATCTTTTATCATTAACTATATTTTCCATATCATTTTTCAAGACTTCTTAAAATATATTATTATTATAGGTATTACGATAAAATATGTATTTTATTTATCATTTCTTAAGAAGTATGCTATGTGGATTGCGGACAAGTAAAAGTGAACCAAGGGAATACTCACTGTAAAAGATATAACTTACCATATATACTATATAGTGCTATCTTTTCAAGCTTTCACGCACTTGTAAGATGCTTGATCTAACTAAATAGTTTATATCTCTTCTGTTTGACAATAAAATGACAAGTTATTGCTTGTTTGACCACCGTAACCTACCCTTCGACCTCGTCCAATGAAGAGACAACGGAAGAGAGAAGAATGCACTTTCTATATCATTGATATGAAGCTCATCACTAAAATTAAAGGTGTACAAACCGAACCGAAAAATCACATCAAATCGAAAAGTCGAATCAAATCGATTAAAAAATTTAACATAACTTGGTTTGATATTGAGTAAAAAATCCGAACCAACCCGACATATAAATATATAGTTTATATATATATATATATATATATATATATATATATATATATATATATATATATATATATATATATATATATATATATATATATATAAGATTTTATATAGAATTTTCTTTAGAAATATTTAGAAATATTTGGGATTCTCTTCCAAGATATAAATTCTACTCCCTTCGGTCTATAATAAGTGACCAATTTATCTTTTTATTTTGGTCCAAAATAAGTGTTCATTTATATAACCAAGAAAAAAGTCAATTTTTTTTTATAAAATTTCCTTAAAAAGTTTTCTTACTCCACATATTAAATATTTAATTAAGTGTAGTTTAGCCATACTAGAAATTTTAATATACTATTTAGTATTTTCTTAATGGGCGTACCCAAAGCAAATTGACCACTTATTGTGGACCGAAAGGAGTAATAGAATATGAAGTGCTTCATATTTATTGACCTTAAATAATGGGTTATATGATCACTTTCTTATCAAGTGTTACTGAAATGTGTCTATTTCTTTGTTCTTCCATATTTACATCATATGTTAAGATTTATTAAATTCTTATACCTTTTTCGAATGTGAAATGGTTATCAATATTTAGGTATCATATTGATTTTTTTTGTTTAGTTACTAAATCCAGTTAATTGAAAGTGTATATCAACGAAAAATTATTGTCAGACTAAAAAAATATTATTATATGTTACTAATAGAATTCTCCCATAAGAATATTTTAATCGATAATATATTTGTCAATTTTTTATATTTTTACTAAATAGATATTTACTTATCAAATATTTAACAAAGTAAGATTGAAGTACTATGTAAGTAACAAAAAACCCAACAATCCAAAAATCAGACAAAATCGAACCAATCCAAACCGATATAGTTGATTTGGTTTTGTTTTAATAAAAACCAAACCGACCAAGTCCAAGTACACCCCTAACTAAAATAATGATGAAGGAATACAAATATCCTTTTACACACTTCCTTTTTTAGTTTTAACTTTATAGTGTCATATAGAGACATGATATTTAAATGGCTACAATGCAAAGAGGACCAGCTATAATGGATGACGCCTTCTGATTATTGCCAATGAGAACTGCCCTCAGCCTTAAACTGCTGGTCATGGTTGCAATTTCTAGTTCCACTCAAGTGTCAAGTGAGGAATGAGCACACAGTTGATATTTTTTTGGGGGGGGGAGGGCTTATTCTCAAGATGATTGGCAGATCATTTCTCGGATGGTAGAAAGAAGAACATGAGTCTGACTGGTGTCTGCATCGTTTATGGGATGATTTATTAAGTCAATGGTAGACCAAGGACTTCCTAAAGAAGAGCGAACAAGGAAGGAAAGCTCGCTCATCCGAGAAGAGATGCTCTTTGCACACTGGGGCGCTTCGATCAGCATCAGGACAATAATAAGAAGATTGGCAATTCTTTAAATTATTACGTTTTTACTTTTCTAAGTATATCAATTCTATTTATTAACCAAATTAATTTGTTTTCAGGAAAAGAAGTATGGGTGTCCACCGCAACAAAATGAGCTACTCATGGAGACGCATATTTTAAATAAAAAGAAAGAGGTGGATGCAGATAGGTGGGTCGAGGATCAGACAGAGACTACATAGTACGAATTTTATTTTTAAAGGGAACAACATTTTGCTAAGGGGATTCGTACTTTTAATATATGGTTAATGGTCAAATATACCTATGTACTATCGGCTATAGTATTTAGAAATCCTTCGTTATACTATTGGAACTTATGGGTACTCCCTGCCATTTGGTAATTAAATATATCTACCCCTCCTTTAACGGAAGGGACACGTGTAAGTTCCCCACAATATTTTCAGACCCAACTTAATAATACTTATCCCATATTATGACTCGACCCACCCTTCTTCGTTTTCGCCATTTCTATATTCTGAAATAGTTTGTCAATTCAGTATTTTATTTGTCAAGTCAATATTTCTAGAGAAGACTTGAAAATGATTTCCCAAGCATGGTTGAGATCAATGTAAAAATCAGAATGTTGAATCCACATTCTTTGAAACCGAAAGACCCAGGCCTGCAAGTAGTATAATATTCTAAGAAGATTACTGAAGGAGAGTGATCCGAGGATACTCTAGGGAATGGTCAACTCTGGTGGAAGCAAAACGGATTATCCATAGAACCGGGCAGTCCCCATTCAAAAGGATTCTATCTAGTCTGACACAAATACAATGTTGTTGGCTAGTTTGATTATTTCGCCAAGTAAATTTTTATCATTGAAAGCTCAATCAAATAATTCAAATGAGGAAAACATATCTTCAAATCTCATCACTTCAATAAAGGCATTGAAATCAAGAGGCTGACCCCCAAGTTTTTTCCTAATGGATTCTCGATTATATAAACGTTTCCCCTACTATCCATGGGAAGTTAATGCAAGTCGATAGGTCCTTCAATCATCGAGTATACTATCGACTTCCAATATGTATCATGAGAACATCACCGACTATTGGCCTTTGTGGGGGGCCTATTATACACATGCACCACCAGAGTCTTCACAAGAACTCTAGGTTGAGGGCCAAGGTGAACCCGTATTAACAATGAGAAGTGGTCAAATCAGTAGCAAAGACACCAGGACGGACGGTTGGTTGAACCGGGCGATATCTTCGTGATCGGTAGCTCAGTGAGTTGCGCCACCTGCCCCACTTCTAATGATAGATAGAAAAGGTAAGAGAGGGGTTGAGAGATGTCAAAGGTACAAAAATAAAAACTACATCATATAGGTACGTTAAATGGTAGTCTCATTACAAATAATCATTAAGGTGGTTTTCAATCAAGCTCGGCTCGGGGCAATCACTTGAACATGGTGGGATTGATCAATATGCATCAAAATTCTAGCTTCCCTTCCTAGGAGTTATGATGACCCAAAAGTTCATCACTTTATTTATAAGTGAATTCTGTGTTCTGAGTCCTTTAAAACCTCCTTTTATCTCACTTCAATTTTCATGCACGGTCCGAGCGTATATCCGGAATGCTTTAATGTGAATTTGATAAATTGTTAATTTTGCCTTTAAAATTGAATTAAAATTGAATTCAATCAATATTTTGGGTAAACAGACTCGGACCCGTGACTTGATGGTCCCGAAGGGTCCGTAGAAAAATAAAAGACTTGGGCGTATGTTAGAAATTGAATTCCGAGGTCCCAAGCCTGTATTTTGGTTTCGAGCACAGTACAGGTCTTATATGGTATTTAAGTTGTGCCTATACAATTTTATAAGAAACGGACTTCATATGACACGAATCGAACCCTCGGTTGCGAAATTTGAAACTTAAGAGTTATTGAGATTTTTCTTAGATATTGATGCTAAATTCATTGTTAAAGATGTTATTTTGGCGATTTGAGCGCACGAGTAAGTCCATATGTTGTTTCATATTAGTATGCATGTTTGGTTTGAAGCGCCGAGGGCTCAGGTGAGTTTCGGATAGGCCACGGGATGTTTTTACACTTAGGAAAGATTCAGGTTTTGCTGCTTCTAGTGCACAGACATTTTGTGCTCCGCGGTCGCGAAGCCATTCTCGCAATCGCTAAAGGGAAACAAGGCTTGGGAGGATATTACCGTATACGAATGCGATACCTAGGTCGCGAACGCAGAGCATTGGGGGATATGCTCAACAAGAATGCGACCGGTCAACCGCGAACGCGTAGCTTTAGGATTGGTTGGTCAGCGCCTAGGAACAACTATGCGAACACAACCCCTCTATCACAAACGTGAAGGCAAGGCTGGGCTAAGCCTTTGCGAACGTGAAGATTATCCGCGATCGCGCAAGTCCACCACTGGCAGCTCTTTGCGAACGCGATGAACACTGTCGCTCAACACTTAAAACAATAACAAAATTGGGATTTATCCCACATTTTTATATTTTCAAAACTAGAGATCATTGAGGCGATTTTCAAGAAGCAAGTTCTTCTCCAAAGTATTGGTATATGATTCTAAACCTTTTTCTTTCGATTTCCCTTTGCATTTAATCAATCTTCATCCAAAAATCTAAGATTTTTGTGTTAGAAATTGGGAATTTGGGTGGGAATTTGGGTAGAATTAGGGCATTTTGAATAATTAGAATTTAGACCTTATTTGTGGATAGGAATTCGAAACTAATTGCATATTCGGTCTCGTGGGTCAATAGGTGATCAGGTTATGGTCCGAACCTCGAGTTTTGACCAAGCGGACTCGAGATTGATTTTTGACTTTTTGGGGAAATGATAGAAAACCTATAATTAAGCATTGGGTATAAATTCTTTAGCATTTATTGATATTGTTAAATTAATTTAGGTTAGATACAAGTAAATTGGAGGTGAATTCTAAAGGAAAAGCAGTGTTTGAGACTTGAGTTGGCCATGGAATTCGAGGTAAGTGTTTGGTCTAACCTTAACTTGAGGGAATAGGTATTTTGCATTATTTTCTATGTGCTAGTGTAGTTTATGACGTAAAGGTGTGTGACGAGTATCTATACATTGGTGTCAAGCATGTCCGTGAGTCTTAAATCGTGATCGTTGTGTTTCTTAATAAGTACTACAATTGCCTAAATTGTTGATTATCCATGTTGAATAAGATGTATGATTATCTTCTTGGTATTGGTTTATTATTGAGCATTGGCTCCAGTTGAGGTTAGTTGTGAAGTTAATTGTAGTTTGGTTATAGCTGATTCCCTTGCCGGGACGTATTTATTTCTTAATATTGAAGCCCTTGCCGGGATGTGTTTATTCTTGTTGTTGATTTCCTTGCCGGAATGTCATTTTTGCTATTGTTTGGGTGAGGAAGAGAGATAAAGCACGAAAGGTTATCCCGTGCACATTCATACTTAAGCATATGATGAGGAAGAGAGATAAATCACGAGGGGTGATGTTGTGCACATATCTAATATGAACGTGGTGAGGAAGAGAGATAAAGCACGAAGGGTGATGCCGTGCACATTTTTATTACTTGATTACATTGGTGAGGATTAAGAGTAAAAGCATGAAGGATGATGTCATGTACTTATTGCCTGTTTGCTATGATTTATTATTGTTTATGGTTCAAATGCCTTAATTTTCTTATTCCACTATTACTGTGATTCTTTATGTTGGTATTTCCCCGTAGCATGTTACTCCTCCCCGTTACTTTTGAATTACTCCTATTACTATTATTATGCTAGATACTGCTTAATTGAAGGTTATTTTTTTGTTGTGTCCTAGCTTCGTCACTACTTCGCCGAGGTTAGGCTCGACACTAACTCAGTACATAGGGTCGATTGTACTGATACTATACTCTGCACTCTTTTGTGCAGATTCCGGCACTGGAGCATACGGACCTTAGCTAGGGGTTGCTGCCTTCAGTCCATCAGAAGACCCTAGGTAGTCCTACAGGTGTCCGCAGTCCTTGGAGTCCCCTTCCTATCTAGTTTCTTTCTGTCTTTTACTATTTCAGAGACAGACATGAACTTTCTTGTTCAGACCCTATTTGTAGTTCTTCTTAGATAGTCTGTGAGATTGTGACACCAGTTCTGGGTGGTTTATGTTTATAGATTCGTATTGGTATTAGCTTAATTTTTAAATTACGTTCTTCCGCATTATAATTTTCACTGTTTATAATATGCTAACTTGTACTTGTTAAGAGATTAAAATGAAAAGTGTAAATTAATTGGAATATTTGGTTTGCCTAACTTTCACTAGTATGCGCCATCACGCATCTCAAAGATGGAAAATTCTGATTGTGACAGGAGCGCATCTACACAATAAAGAGAGCATGTACTGCACTTCTACTATACCCGGACCTTTAGCTTTCACTGAGACTAGGTAAGCTTGACTGTGCGGAAACAACATCATTTGCGGTAAAATAACTAATAAAATCTGGATAAACATTAGGAAAATTGTGTATAAGTACCGCTCGGCATATACAACTCAGCATCATAAGTTTGAAACAACATCACAAAACCCCTAAATCCGTGGGCAACACAAGCTATAGAAATGTATAATAAAGTCTCTAAACTCCAGAAGCGTCTACATTAAAGAAAGAAAGGAAGCTAAGCACTACAAGGTAGATTAAGAGGGAGATTCTTCGGTCCGCGGACGCGGAAAATATACCTCAAGTCTCCGTAGCTCCTCCGAATCACTGATAATGAACCTGAGAGGAGGTACCTGGATCTGCACATGAAAAACATGCGCAGAAGAGGCGTGCGTACACCACCCCAGTACTCAGTAAGTGTCAAGCCTAACCTCGGTCAGGTAGTGACGAAGAAGATCAGGGTCCTACTGAGATAAACATAATAATAATAATGTGTAGCATGAAAACAGGTAGAATAATGGAAACAACAATGAAATAAGATAGAATCTAAGAGTCAACAACAAATAAATGAAAGGTACAGCTCAATACAAATGATGCCATGAGGATCTCCCAGGATACCGTCCTATAGTCCTTTCTCAATTGTCCAGTGGATCTCCTGGGATACCGTCCCGTAGTCCATCATACATGTATATCCGAAGGATTTCCCGGGATACCGTCCCGTAGTTTAACTATCAATGTACAGAGTGATCTACCGGGAATCTAACCCGTAGTCCCAAAGTAAACATGCAGGGGGATCTACCGGGAATCTAACTCGTAGTCCCAAAATAAACAAACAAAGGGGAGCTACCGAAATCCTACATCTGTAGTCCCAATGTAAATGCGCAACCACAGCCAAAGGATATTCAGACTTCAAGTACAAAACACCAGCAAACAGGTAATACTACCCTAACATGCTTCACATAGTACAAATTGGGCAACTTGAGCAAATAGGCAGTTAAATTTAGCCAATCATGATTTTCTAACTAATACATATTAAACTTGCAATTGAAATGATCGAGTAGGAAAAACAACTCAATTTAAATATTCTAAGTAAAAACGGATTTTTCAACCATTAGCTCAAGTACGCGCTCTTCACCTCACGTACAAGGCATTCAAACATCAAATAACATATCCTAAGGGGGAGGGTCCCCCACACAAGGTTAGACAAGTCACTTACCTCGAACCGGCTCAATAATCAAGTAGGAACCATGCCTTTGCCACAAGTATCCGACTCCAAATGGCCCAAATCTATACAATTCAATTACATATCGTAAATAACATTGCAAACAATTGATTCCACTATTAAATTTAAAGCGAAGACGCAAAAATAGATAAAATAATCAACATGCCCCTCAGGACAACGTCTCAGAATCGGCTAATTTTCATATTTTCAGAACACTCGTACTCTCAGGAGTCTAACCATATAAAAACTCCCAAATCAGATGTCAAATCCCCACTCAAAATCCAATAATTTGGTCTAAGACGTTTTCCCAAGATTTTTATTCGAAATTAGATGACGGATTTAACTTTATATTGATGAAATACAACTAAAAAGCATTAAGGAAACGTTGCCCAATGATCTTCTCTTCAAAACCCACTCAGAATCTCCCTCTCCCGAGCTCTCAATTGATTTTTCAGACTTTTGAAATTAAACCTTCGAAATTCTCTTTTCTGAACAGGAATTTTCGCTTATGCGGTCAAGGGACCGCACATGCGGTCCCGCTTCTGCGAACCACGTGCCGCTTCTGCGGTTTTCACTTAAGAGATCAGATCCCGCTTCTGTGGTAAAAATCTCGCATGTGCGAACCACATCTGCTGTAAATATTCTGCACCTGCAGAAAAGTTGAAGGACCCAATTCCGCATCTGCGTCGAGCCGGCCGCCTATGCGGCTCTGCACCTACGGAACCCAAACTGCAAGTATGGTTATGATAGGTACCAGACACTTCAGCAGTTCATTCAACTTCAAAGCTTTCCGCCAACCACTCAAAATCATCCCGAGGCCCCCAGGACCTCAACCAAAAGCATCAACACCACCTATTACCCTATTCAAACTTGTACCAATCCTTAACCACCTAAAACAACACCGGAAATCCGATTTAATCAATGACTTAAGCCTAAGAATTTCAAATTTCATCAAAACATGCTTTCAATCAAAAACCTACCCAAAATACGTCCGAATGACATGAAGAAGCTACTACAACTTCCGGAATCCTATTCCGACCCTTGGATCAAAAACTCGCTGTCGGACCAGAAACTTCAAAAATTTAAACTTCGACATTTCAAGCCTAAATGAGCTAAGGACTTCCAAAATACACTTTCAACACGCTCCCAACCTGGAAATCACCTAACGGAGCTAACAGAACCATCTATTTTACATTTCGGGGTTGGCTTCACACTGTTCTGACTACGGACCACTTTCGAACACTTATGCTCTCTTTTAAGAACTAAGTATCCCAAAACTCTCCGAAACCCAATATCGAACGTCCCAACAAACCAAAATAGCATAGATGAACTTAGGGGAAGTAGTTAATGGGATATCGGGGAGTAAATTCCAAAAATGACCGTCCGGGTTGTTACATCCTCCTACACTTAAACATTCGTTCGTCCTCGAACGAGCATAGATAACATACCTGAAGTAGTGAAAATATGAGGATATCGGCTGCGCATATCTCGCTCAATCTCCCAAGTCGCCTTCTCGGCCTGCTGACCCCGCAACTGAACCTTTACTGGAGCAATATTTTTTTACCTCAACTTTCTGACCTGCCTGTCCAATATTGCCACCAGGTCCTCAACATAGGATAAGCCCTTGTCCAACTAGACTGAAGTGAAATCCAATACTTGCTACGGATCACCGTGGTACCTCCAGAGCAACGAAACATGAAATATCGGGTGAAACCCGGCCAAACTGGGAGGTAAGACAAGATTATAAGCAACAACTCGCCTAATATCTCAAAAGGGCCAATAAATCTCGGACTCAACTTCCCTATCTTACCAAATCTCATGACACCCTTCATAGGCGAGACCCGAAGCAGAACCTGCTCACCAACCATATAGGAAACATCATGAACCTTCCGTTCCGTGTAACTCTTCTGTCTTGACTGGGATGTACGGAGTCTGTCCTGAATCACCTTAACCTTCTCTACCGCATCCTGAACCAAATATGAGCCTAATAGCCTGGCCTCACCCAGCTCAAACTAACCGACCTGGGATTTGTATCTCCTACCATTTAAAGCCACATACAGCGCCATCTGAATGCTGGACTGATAAATGTTGTTGTAAGCAAACTCCGCCAGTGGCAAGAACTGATCCCAAAACCTCCAAACTCAATCACACACGCATGGATCATATCCTCAAGAATCTGAATGGTGCACTCAGACTCTCCGTCCATATGGGGTTGAAATGTTATAATCTTCGTTACCTGAGTATCCTACTCCTACTGAACGGCTCTCCAGAACCGTGATGTGAACTGAGTAGCTCTATCCGAAATAATAGAAACTGGGATACCATGCAGACGAACAATATCCTTGATATAAATCTCTACCAACCGCTCCTATGAGTAAGTAGTACACATCGGAATGAAGTGCGTACTTGGTCAGCCCATCTACAACAACCCAAATGGCATTGAATTGCAGTCAAAGGGAGTCCAACTACAAAATCCATGGTGATCCTCTCCCATTTACACTATGGAATCTCCATCTGCTAAAGTAACCCACACGGTCTCTGGTGCTCATCCTTCACCTGCTGGCAGTTGAGGCATCTAGTTACAAAACCCTCTATGTCCTTCTTCATCCGCCTCTATCAATAGTGTTGTATCAAGTCCTGATACATCTTCGCAGCACCCGGATGGATGGAATACCACGAACTATGTGCCTCTGTCAGTATCAACCCCCGAATACCATCGACATTGGGTACACAGATCCAATCTTGCATCATCAATACCCCATCATCTCTAATGGTCACATACCTGGCACTGCCATGCTGAACCGTGTCACTGAGGACAAGTAAATGAGGGTCATAATATTGCCGCTCCCTAATACGATTGAACAATCAAGACCGAGAAACCATACAGGCTAGAACCCGACTGGGCTCCGAAAGATCCAACCTCACAAACTGGCTGGCTAAGGCTTGAACATCCATTGCCATAGGCCTCTCTGAAGCGCGTAAATATGCCAAACTCTCCGTCTGGTGACTCAAGACGTTGGCTACCACATTGGCCTTGCCCGGGTGATAAAGAATAGTAATATCATAATCCTTCAGTAACTCCAACCACCTCCTCTGGCGCAAGTTTAGATCTTTTTGCTTGAACTAGTGCTGTAAACCCCGATAATCCATGTAAATCTCACAAGGCACGTCGTACAGACAATGACGCCAGATCTTTAAGGCATGAACAATAGCAGCTAACTCAAGGTCGTGGACAAGGTAACTCTTCTCATGTATCTTCAACTATCTGGACGTGTAGCCAATCACCCTACCATCCTACATCAACACCGTTCATATTACAATCCGTGAGGCATCACAATAAACTGTATAGGACACCGAACCAGTAGGCAACATCAAAATAGGGGTTGTAGTCAAAAAAATCTTGAGCTTCTAAAAAATCGTTTCACACTCCTCTGTCCACTGAAATGGAGCACCCTTCTGGGTCAATCTAGTCACAGGGGCTGCAATCGATGAAAACCCCTCTACAAAACGACGGTAATAATCCACCAAGCCAAGGAAACTACTAATCTCTGTAGTGGAGGAGGGACTGGGAGACTCTGCACGGCCTCCACCTTATTCGGATCCACCCAATTGCCTTCACTCGATACCACGTGGACTAAGAATTCCATAGAACTCAAACAAAACTCTCATTTTGAGAACTTTGCATATAACTTCCTTCTCTATCAGGGTCTAAAGCACTGTCCTCAGGTGCTGCTCATGATCTTCCCTACTCCAAGAGTATACAAGAATATCATCTATGAAAACAATGATGAACGAGTCGAGATAGGGCCTAAATACACTGTGCACCAAATGCATAAAGGTCGTTGGGGAATTAGTCAGCCCAAATGACATAACAAGGAACTCGTAATGACCATACCGAGTCCTAAACGTAATCTTCGGGATATCTGGCTCTTGAATCTTCAACTGGCGATAACTTGAGCGCAAATCAATCTTAGAGAACACTTGTGCACCCTGAAGCTGGTCAAATAGATCATCAATACGAGGCAAAGGATAGCGGTTCTTCACTGTAACTTTGTTCAACTGATGATAATCGATACACATGCGCATAGAACCATCCTTTTTCTTCACAGAAAAGATAGAAGTACCCCACGGTGAAATACTGGGTTGAATAAAACCCTTATCAAGCAATTCATGTAACTGATCCTTCAACTCAGGAGGAGCCATACGATACGGAGGAATGGAAATGTTCTGAGTGACCGGCAACAAATCAATGCCAAAATTAATGTCTATATCAGGTGGCATACCCCGAATATCAGCTGAAAACAAATCGGGATAATCTCGTACCACTGGGGCAGAATCAACATAAGGGGTATCAACATTGACATCTCTCACATAAGCTAAATACGTGGGGCACCCCTTCTCAACCACACGTTGAGCTTTAAGAAAAGTGATAACTCTACTGGGAGGGTGATATAAAATACTACTCCACTCAATACGTGGAATACCTGACAGAGCCATAAGTCCCTCAATCAACCAGCGAACCCTCTCACGGACAGTAGCAACCAAGGCTGGTGTATGCCTAGTCAATATGGTGTAAGGGATGGCATACTCTGAAACTCTCATAGCACCCTGGTGCAAATGCTCAAACTATGTGCTCCATGCATCCCTGAGGCTCTATGGAACAAAATCTCTTAGAAACATATCCGAAAACTGGGTCCAAGTTAGTTAAGTAGACTCGCCCGGACTGTCTATCTCATAAGTGCCCACCAATCATACGCGGCTCCCTGAAGCTGAAAGGCAGTAAAAGAAACCCCGATGGACTCTACTATACCCATAGTGCGAAGAATACAATGACACTCCTCTAGAAATCTCAAGGCATCCTCCGATGCTAAATCGCTGAAAATAAGAGGCTTATATTCATTAAACTTCTCAAGCCTCAGTTGCTCGTCCTCTGATACAGCTGACCCATCTTCGGGCTGAACTGGACCTGCAAATGGTACAGAAATGATCTCTGGGACCTGATCAAGAGCACTCTCTGATCAAGAGTGCGGCTGCAGGAGTTTGGGCCCCTCCCCTAGCCTGGGATGTGGTTGTAGCGAGGGGAAGCAACCCCGCCTGAGCCAAGGTGGTGTACATAGACATGAACTGAGCTAATGTCTCTTGAAGGACTGGAGTAGTAGTAGTTGTAGGCATGTCATGTGCCTGAACTCCGGCTTGATGTACTAGCAATACCTCAACGGCAACTCGCACAAGTGCTCTGGCAGCACTGCTTGCACATCCACGGCCTCCACCCCGACCCCTGCCTCTGACGGCTGCAGTAGGGGGCCCGGGTGCCTGATCATCCCGAGTAGCATGTGTCTACACCATATGTGAGAGAATAGAAGACAGATGTTTAAGAATTGATGTCAAAAATATAGCATGACAAGGAATTCATGAAGTGAAGATCCTTCCTAAACAGTTACATAGCCTCTCGTAGATAGGTACAGATATCTCCGTACTGATCAGCGAGACTCTAAAAAACTAGCATGTGTTCCATGACTCCTATGAACCTAGAGCTCTGATAACAACTTGTCACGATCCTAGTTCACCATTCGTGAACATGTCATGATGGTACCCAGTCACTATCACTAGGTAAGCCTGGCAGTGCAGAAACAACATCATTTGCGAAAAAATAACTAATAAAAACTGGATAAACTTAAGGAAAACTGTATATAAGTGTCGCTCGGCGTATACAAATCAACATCACAAGTCTGAAACAACAATCCCAAAATCCGAAAACCCACGGGCAACACAGGTTATAGAAATGTATAATAAAGGCTCTAAACTCCAGAAGTGCCTACATCAAATAAAGACAGGAAGCTAAGCACTACAAGATAGATTAAGAGGGAGACTCTTTGGTCTGCGTACGCATCAGATATACATCAAGTCTCTGTAGCTCTCCAGGATCACTGATAATGCGCCTGAGAGGAGGTACCTGTATCTGCACATGAAAAACATGCGTATAATAGGCGTGAGTACACCACAGCGGTACTCAGTAAGTATCAAGCCTAACCTCGGTCGGGTAATAATGAGGAAGGTCAAGGCCCTACTGAGATAAACATAATAATAATGTGCAGTATGAAAACAGGTAAAATAATGGAAACAGCAACGAAAACAAATAACCGAAATAGGGAATAAATACGGAAAGGTGCAGCTCAATACCAATGCCGTGAGGATCTCCCAGGATACCGCCATGTAGTCCTTTCTCAACTGTCCAGTGGATCTCTCGGGATACCGTCATGTAGTCCATCATACATGTATATCTAAAGGCTCTCCCGGGATACTGTCACTAATCCAACTATCAATTTATAGGGGGATGTACCGAAAATCTAACCCGTAGTCCCAAAGTAAACGTGAAGGGAGATCTACGAGGAATCTAACCCATAGTCCCAAAATAAACAAACAAGATGGAGCTACCAGAATCACACATCCGTAGTCCCAATATAAATGTGCAACCACAGCCAAAGATATTTAGACTTGAAGTACAAAACACCAGCAAAGAGGTAATACTAGCCTAACATGCATCACGTAGTACAAATTGGAAAACTTGAGCAAATAGGCAGTTATATTTAGCTAAGCATGTTTTTCTAGCTAATACATATTAAGCTTGGAATTAAAATGATCAAGTAGGCAAAACAACTCAATTTAAATATTCTAAGTAAAAACCAATTTTTCAATAATTAGCTCAAGTACGCACTCGTCACCTCACATACAAGGTATTCAAACATCAAATAACATATCCTAAGGGAAAGGGTTCCCCGCACAAGGCTAGACAAGTCACTTACCTCGAACCGGCTCAATAATCAACTAGGAACCACACCTTTGCCACGGGTATCTGACTTCAAATGGCCCAAATCTATTCAATTCAATTACATATCATAAATAACATTGCAAACAACTTATTTCACTATTAAATTTAAAGCTAAGGCGCGAAAATAGGTAAAATGACCAAAACGCCCCTCAAGCCAATGTCTTGGAATCGGTTAATTTTTATATTTTCAGAACTCTCGTACTCTTACGAGTCTCACCATATAAAAATCTCTCAAATCAGAGGTCAAGTGCCTACTCAAAACCAATAGTTTGGTCTAAAAAAATTTCCCCAATTTTTTATTCCAAATTAGAAATTAGATGATGGATTTAACTTTATATTGATGGAATACAACTAAAAAGGATTAAGAAAACGTTACCCGATGATCTTCTCTTCAAATTTCACTCAGAACCGCCCTCTCTCGATCTCTCAATTGATTTTTCCAACTTTTGAAACTAAACCTTCGAAATTCTCTTTTCTGAACAGGAGTTTTCGCTTCTGCGGTGTTTACTTAAGAGACCAGATCCCTCTTCTACGGTAAAAATCTCGCATGTGCGAACCGTATCTGCGGTAAATCTTCCGCACCTACGAAAAAGCTGAAAGAGTCCCAATTCCGCAAATGGGTTGAGCCGGCCGCTTCTGCGGCTCCGCACCTGCGGAACCCAAACCGCAGGTGCGGTTATAACAGGTACCAGAAACTTCAGCAGTTCATTTAACTTCAAAACTTTCCGCCAACACCCGAAATCATCCCGAGGCCCCCGGGACCTCAACCAAAAGCACCAATATCACATATTACCCTATTCAAACTTGTACTAATTCTTAAACACTTAAAACAACACCTGAAATCCGATTTATTCAATGATTTAAGCCTAAGTACTTCAAATTTTATCAAAACACGCTTTCGATCAAAAACCTAACCAAAACACGTCTGAATAACCTCAAATTTTATACGCACATCCTAAATGACATGATGAAGCTACTACAACTTCCGGAATCTCATTCCGACCCTCGGATCAAAAACTCACTGTCGGACCGGAAATTTCAAAAATTCAAACTTCGGCATTTCAAGTCTAATCGAGCTACGGACTTCCAAAATACACTCCGAACACACTCCCAACCCCGAAATCACCTAACGGAGCTCACGGAACCATTGATTTTCCATTCCGAGATCGTCTTCACGTTGTTCTGACTACGGACCACTTTTCAATACTTAAGCTCTCTTTTAGGGACTACGTGTCCCAAAACTCTCCGAAACCCAATACCGAACGTCCCGGCAAACCAAAATAGCAGAAATGAACTTAGAGGAAGCAGTTAATGAGGGATTGGGGCGTAAATTACAAATATGATCTGCCGGGTCGTTATAACTTAGTACTTGGTTAAGGCCCCAGCCCTTCGCCCGGTTCTTCTCCGGCTCCACCAGCAGCGTTTATCCTGCAATGTGAATCTCTATCTATTTGCGGATATAACATATTCTAATAGGACCCATATTCAATCTCTTAAGTGATTTGTAAATACTAGCTAGCTCTGGACCTACCTATATTAGCCATGAGCGATCAACAAGCGGAGTTGAAAGAAAAGAGACTTGACATGCCAAAACTTCGCTCGCAAGCTCGGAACAAAGGAGCGGAAGGGATCAAATTTTCTAGGGAGAAAAAGAAAAGACGAGAACTTTGGGCCATGGAGTTCCAATTCCTACTTAGACCACTCGACCAATCTCATCCACTTAAAAATTAGTGTAAACGTTGCTAATTCGACTTTTTAATAAACTTATTAGTTCCAGGGAAAAAGTTTCATAATCAATTAAAGATTGATAGAAGGGAGAATGCCGCTTTAGGAAAAAACATCATTAATATATTTTTACATGTTGTACCTGGAAACCAATCTTATATTCAAGTTACTAATCTGATTTTTTATGAATAGTTAACATTTAAGTAATATGATAGGGTAAAATGTTAAAGCTATGCTAATATAATGATAACCATATATAGTTGCCAGCACATTCAGAATATTTAGGACGTTATATATAGGAAAACATGACAAAGCAGCATAAACTTTAATTGCATATTTGCAAAAATTTATAACCCTATATTAATATCTAGGGTGTTATAATGACTAGTCGTACGATGCAAGTCTACTTTTCAGCAAATAATTACACGTGCACTGCCACTAGATTACTTAGTCATGAAAAATTATGAGGAGTTCGTTATTGAAGGTGAACATTTTTCCCAAGGAAACCAGCGTTTAAACTTGAAAAAGTTGTGGGTTCTCTGAGAAAACAATATCGCGGTTGAAACACTTCACTATCGCTGTTCGAGGAACCCTTTTGGAGGGGAGGATTCTTTTTACTTTTTAAATTATTTTTTTTTGTTTATGGTTTTGCATCTCTTGTACTAAAATTATCTTGACTTGTAATTATAGCTGTGAAAACAAGTTATATATACATAAATATGTATGTACTAAGTGATTAAATATATTTTAAGAGCTTGTATTTCAAGATAACTTCTCTTCGTGTCACTATAGGTTTATTTAACTCATCTTCTTCTAACAACTTCAATCATCGATCACAGTGTTACGATCGAGAGATTGTTTCATTCCACATATATGACATATTCAAATCATCCCAAGTGGTAATATTTTTTTCTCTTTGTTCTACTTAATTGTAGTTTCTGCCGAATTTAATCATTTATATATAATCTTGTCTAAGTTGGTAAACGGTCTTTAATTTCATCGTAACATTTGCATTTATGTGACACTAAACTTGTAGATGTACTAGGAACTCGATCGCCCCTTGTATAGAGAAGAATGAGGGGAAGAATAACGAATTGAAAAACCTACGGAGAAGTTTCAATTAAATTTCCAGATACTTCTTTAGATCAGTTTTAGAGAAATGCATGTCTGGATTTGAGAATCGCAGAATAGAGCTAGTACATGTTAATGTTATTGATTGTCCTGTATGTTCTCATTCTGTAATACTAGATACTATATTAGTTATAACTCATCATAGTGCTATTTTTTCAAACTTTCACGCACTTGTAAGATGCTTGATCTAACTAAATAGTTTATATCTCTTCTGTTTGACAATAAAATGACGAGTTATTGCTTGTTTGGTCTGCCTGCTCTTCGACCTCGCCCAATGAAGAGAGAGAGGAGAGAGAAGAATGTACTTTGTATATCATTGATTTGAAGCTCATCACTAAAACGATGAAGGAATACAATTTAAAAATATCCTCTTACACACTTTCTTTTTAAGTTTTAACTTCCTAATGTCATAGAGATATGACACTTAAATGGCTACAATGCAAAACGGACCAGCTATAATGGATGATGCTCTAGTTCTGATTGCTCCCAATGGGAGCTGTCTTCTTCCTTAAACTGCTGACCATGCGCAATTTCCAGTTCCAATCAGGTGTAAAGTGAGGAGCGAGCACACAGTTGATTTTTTTTATTTTTTATTTTTTTGGATTGGGTGGGGGGGGGGGGGGAGTGGGGGTATTTCTCAAGGCGATTGAACGACTAATGCTGTGAAATCTATTTACATCAACTCCATCAATGGCTTTGATCGCTGTTCCTGCTAAAGAACAAGTTCAATAGAGTAACTCCACAAGATACCTATCGATTCTGCACATTGTTGTTCTCTCATTAAGCACAAACATGTGCGAGCAGCAACATCTCAGACACCTGACTTGACTATTTGTTTGTCAATTACTGAGACAAGAAAAATCTTGCAATCTGGAACAGTGCATTTTGAAAATAGCCATAGACATCTGTTGGCTACAGAGGTTACAATTTTGTCTCTGCCCCCAGAAGCTATGGCACCAGGTCACTGCTTTACTATCAACCCGACTAACCAGTTGTATACACTAGATTTTTTAAATTAGCTAAGCTCACCCGACTCACCTTCCGTATTTACACTGGTAAAAACCAAGAGCTAGTCTAGGTATTCTCTCTGGCTATACAAATAGACTAAACCAACACCAAGGCAAAGCAGAAACCACACATCAAATGCCTAAGATCAAGTCCGCTCATTCTTCTAACAAAAGCATTTTCATATTCCGAGCAAAATAACCACTAAAAACTAATTAAAATTCAAAGCAGAAAGACCAGAAACACATTTAACAAAAAAACAAACAACAAAAAAAAACTTGATGCACAATTGAATAAGCAATTCAAAAAAAAATAGACGGCTACAGCTGAATTAACTTAGCATCAAGCAAATTCCTTTGACCTAGCATTTCGAAAAAGAGATGCTAGACAGATGTGAAATACAAATTTTAATGTACCAAACAATTTATAGGACCGATTTTAACATCGTATGTACAAGGGAACTAACAACTTGTTCTCCCATCAATTTCCTTTTTTTTTCCGATGGAAAAGAGAATGGGAGACACAGTTGGGAGTCCTTTCCAAAAAAATCAACTCCAAATAAATATTTCCAACTAAAACCCAATGTTTCTTCCAACTAAAATTTGATGCTCCTCAAGTTCAAGTCAACCAACTTTCTTGTCCCCATCAAAAGCTATAGTCATATGACAGAATAATAAAACATTACTGTCCAAGATTTCCAAGAAGTCTCTCTACTGCAGCATGAACGTTGCCCGCAGTGGCAACCAATGCCCTGATATTTTCTTGTGTGTCAAAGAAACCCATATCTTGTAACTGCGCGAGCTGAGTGGCATATAATTCCTCCGGAGGCACTACAGCAAGTGATCAATATGAAAGTTGAGAGCAGGTTAAAAATTTGGGAGACAGTTTGATCAAATACAGAGAGGACAAAAAATTAACCATTGGATCTGTTGGGGACACCACCCAAACCCCCCGACCCAAGTCCACCAAACATGTTCATCAGCATTTCCATTCCCATGTTGTTGTCGAGGGCTGCAAACATTAAAAGAACAGTAATGATGTGAGTCAGACTAAACAGAAACAAATGCAAAGAAACGGCGTTGCACTTGTCCTTCACCACCATACTATACACGATATCCCAAGAAGCCAGAAAAATAATCAGAACTTACCATAGATTTCCCTATATGGTCACTGAAGCCGAGTATATCTCAATATGGTCAGATTACAAATTTCAGTGCCTCAAAGATGAAAAAGCTATGAATTTTCTCCAAGTTCAAAACCCAAATCATTTGGTTTATTTATGGATATGCAAGGGGATGAAGGAGGATCGGTCAAAAGAAGGACTATTATCTACATGCGGTTTCTATCTAAAAAGTGGCTGCAACTGAACAAATACATCCAATGTTCAGATTCCATATTGAGCCAATAGACTGAACTAACCAGCTAGAATTATTAGTTGGGAGGGACTGAAATCCTCTTAAAGGCAATTATCAAATAATTTGACAGGTGTGTAGTGAGAAACTAAACCACGCCATTAGTTCCAAGCACTAGTAGACCCTTTTTGCACAAAAAGTTGTAGTCTTGGTACAAACTTTCAAAACAAAGGTAAGCAAAATATATTGGCTCCTAGATAAGATTAAAGGCTGACTATTTATCGAAGTAACCTAAACCAAAGGTAAGATTTCAGATAAGGGGTTCGGGTTTGAATTATTCAAGGGCATTAAATTTTACCTGCACCTCCAGCATTTTGACCCGGTCTGCAAGGGGGAAAAGACATCATTGTCAACATTAAGCCAGAAATAAAACAAAGTTATCCCAATGATCCAACCACCATAAAGAAGATCTGAAACATTAACTAATAAAGCATGTCCTCCTTCCCTACTAGTTTGAAGGTTCTCCACTCTTAGGAAATTGAAATATGAGAATATGTCCAGTTAGATCCAGTTTTCATTTTAAGTGTATACAAGATCGCTAACTAGCTAATGGAAATTCAGAAAAATATGCAGAACTTACTGGTTCGTTTGTTGTCGACCAAGTTGAGACAAAAGCCCTTGCTGGAAAGTCATAAGTTGCTAGAGAGAAACAAAAATCAGAAGTCACAATACACATAAAGATTACTAACCAAAGGATCAATATACAGAAAGCCTAGTTTCACAGTTGCCCCTCCAAACCCACCTCAAGGCAAAAATCTATATCTATGTTATTATAAAAGCATGAAGCTCCACAGTCAAATGTTAATCAACAAAAATATCCTCGTCAAGTTATCGGGCCTTTAACCTTTTAAAAGCTAAAGTCTTCATTCATCTGATAATGCCATGTTGGATAGAACTTAACATTTAGGACTTTGCCCTATTTTTAGCATTTTTTAATTTCACTAAGACTTTACCACCTTAACTTTTGGTAAATAAGCCACCTCCACAAACAAACATGGGGTAACGTCTATTAACTGTGTTTATATCTTAAATTCAGGTTAATTAACAGACGTAAATTTCAAAATTCCCCGTATTCATTGCCTTGAGTTATTTGATATCTTAAAGTGCCGTCGGTACAATGAACAAATGCGTAAATTTCTACATTTGGATGAAAGCATGACTCTTGAGTCCATTATATACAAACTCTCAAAAATAAGAAGAGAACATGTATTGTTTTTAAAAAAAAAACTGTTGTTAAGATTAAAAAATCAATGCTTTATTGGTGAATAAATGAAAAAGAGAAAGCAATATTTTATGAGTTAAAATATAGTTCTACAAACAACATATAGTAACAATTTTGTCTAATATCTGAAGCCATTGTCACAGCTTAATTTTTACTTCATAGGAAATGGAACGACTAATGCACTGCAAGTTTTGTCAAATATGTAAACTTCCGAGAAATTTTGTATGGTGTGAGAGACTCAACTATTGTCAGTTGTATGAGCTCTTCACTGTCTGACAAGTGTATTCTGGGGCCCATTACTTTTTGTTAATTTCTCTTTTACTCTTTCCTCTCTCCTCTTCAGAACCCCAAAATCATCTTGCTTCCTTCTTCCTTATTTTCATTTCACAAGGACTCACTGCCCCCTACCCAAATAAATTCTCTTCCTCCTTTTATCTTTTCGTAATTCTCTTCCTCCTTTACTAAATTCTCTTTCTAATTTTAACACTTCAAACTGTTCTTTTTCCTCGTAAGTTTTCTCATCATCAATCTTCCTCTCAAGCCCTCGTATTTTGTTTTCTGATGATAGTTTAAAATCTTGATCTTTGACACTGCGAAGACCAAAAATTATACATAAATAAATCGCTTAAAACTCCCAATTAATTTGATTTTGGCTTTATTTTCTTGGAGCGGATCAAAATATGGACAAGCTCCAAAGAATATGTTTAATGCTTCCTAATTGTGATTAAGACCCACCTCAGGTCAACAATTTTCAACCATAAAAAGAGGACTCTAAAGGCACTACTTGATCAACACGGTCGAAAAAACCAAACGTTTTGTGTTAATGCATTGCTGAAATAGATCTAAGAGTAAAAATTAGAAATTGAGAACCTTTGTAGTTTTTTCCTTAAATAACATGGAGACTGATAGAGAAGAAGATAAGAGAAGAAAGAACCAAAAAAGGAACAGTAAAAACGGAATAGTTGCTCAGAGACAGACAGTAAGAGGAAGAAAAATATAACAAACAAGGGAAAAGAAGATGTGATGGAAAGAACGAGGAAGAAGATGGTCTGGAAGAGAAGAGAAAGATTTGGCAAGTGGGACCCATTGTAAAACACTTGTCAAGCCCTCACAACTTTTGTTGGTTGAGTCTCACACTGAATAAAGTTTCTCGTAAACTTCCCTTTAAGGAAACTGAACTTTGTCACAGCTTAATTTTGTTGTTATGGGAAATGTGAGAAATTCAGTGATTTTGAGAGGTAAAATAGTGGATCTAGAATTTCCCAACTAACAGCAAAAAGTACAAAATGCAATATATTGATTTTAGTTTTCCTTTGATCTGCATAGTTAGCTTATGATTTCCTTCCACCAACACTCAGTTCGTGTCATTTCAATTAGACCTGTTGATGTACACGCTCGTCTCATCCACAATAGGTAATGAGGATAAATTAGTGAAAACCCCATCTGTTAGTAATCTAGTCGCCAATACATTATAGGAGTATTCAATTCAATTAATGCACCACACTTCAGGGAAGCAAGACAGGCAACAACCAGAAATAGTTTACCTGCATTGTCTCAGGGGAAGTCAACTGCCGAATAAATTCAGGGTTTTGCATCATTTCTCGGATATGGGAGTTGGAATCATGCATGTTCCTTAGCTGTGGGTTGAGCCCAAGAATCTGAACACCAAGATACTAATGAATGAGAATGTGACAGGAAGCTTTTCATGACAAATAGAAGAGAAATAAATAAATAAATTTGATGACTGCAAGCATGCTTTAAGTCAAGACAAATTATACCTGGTTCATGTATTGAGGATTTGAGAGAAGAGACTGCATCATCTGCGAGATGGCTGGGTTCTGCATCATCTGATTTAGTGAAGCAGCATCTGGCATGCCACCCAGCATGCGCTCAAGATCTGGGAGAGCAAGCCCACCTAAGCCAGCAGGTGGCGGTGCCCTAGTTTCTCCAGCAGCATTTGACCTAGCAGTGGTATTAGTTTGGCCAGCTCCAGCTGCAAAAAGTCAAAGCAAGAAAATGAACAATAAAAACAAACAGAATACCAACAAAAACAATCATCTATTGTATCTATCCAAGAAGAAGACATCATGAAATACTCTGATGCCTAAATACCGCCTGCTCAAGGCTCCTAACTGTAACATAGAATTATGCATACAATATGGAGGATGAAAATTCTTGCAAATCAAACATGAGATGCTTTATGAGGATTGAAGATTTTATTTGTAGCGTGCACTGCTTCCCCTGGTGAGTATAAATTCAAAACACACATTTCACAAGTCATTCACAGCCAATCATAGCAGCCAAGTAGAAAATTCTTGCAGAAGCACAAAAGGAAGAAGAGAAGTCACTGCCTATTATAACAGATATCTGAATTCATTCAAAGAAGAAGTGGAGCCCCGTGGAGACAAAAAACAGGGTGATTTCTTCCCATCTGTCTAAGCCTAAGCCTTAGCCTTGGTGGGCAGAGTTATCAGTACATGTGTTCGTGGGAGTTAGCGGGTATTTGGTGGAACACTAGAGGTACACACAACCTAACCCGGACGCCACCGTATCCAAGAAAAAACAAAGAGGCAAAGTAATTACAACAACAACAACAACTACCCAGTATAGTCCCACAAAGTGGGGTCTGGGGAGGGTAATATGTAGACGGGCCTTACCCCTACCCAAAAGGGCAGAGAGGCTGTTCCAATAAAGAGGCAAAGTAATTAAGCATGTCTAAATCACGCAAAGCTTGTACAATCAAAGGATAAGAAATGATAGTAGCTTACCGCCGGCAGAAGCCCAAGGATTAGGAAGTGGATTAGTATTTGGAACAGGTGCGTTAGCAGTGGTCTCAGAACCAGTAGTTGGAGGATTCGTAGACTGGTCTCTGCCTTGCCCCGCCCCCTGGGCTCCCAAAAGAGCTGCAAACGGGTTTGAGCCCACATCATTTCTTGCATCTCCAGCCAAAGTTGTTGCATTTAGGAAAGGCTCCTGGACATTTTCATACATGCGCCTCAGCATGTTAAATCCCTCGGGAGAAGACTCAATATTGCTCATTGCCCTGTCAGTATTACGCATCATCTCACGCATAAGCTCAGGGTTCCGTGCAGCCTCCATCGTCTGGCGAAGAGTAGCAGGATCATTGAGTACATGAGCAAGCTCTGGATTACGATCCATGATCTCTCGCATTTGAGGATTGTTCATGATCATGTTACGGATGATTTCTGGGTTACTCATCATATTCTGAACGAGAGGCATGTTCATGATGTCTCTCATCATGTTGGGGTTTTGAGTCAACTGCTGTTGGACCTGCTCAAAATCCGGAAGGCCAGCTCCAAATAAACCACCGCCGCCACCGCCACCACTTCCAAGACCAGGAAACAGTGAAGCCCCAAGGCCCGATCCAGCAAATGGTCCACCTACATTTGGAGCGGCATCAGTGGGTGCATTCTGATTATTGTTTGGATTTCCAGTATTGGTTGCACTTGCAGTATTAGCAGAGGCAGCTGGAGCAAAACCTCGAACTAAATGAACAGTGTGATCTGCCTCAATACCTATCAATAACATAAAAAAGACAAGCAAGACATCAAAGACTATAACTTTAACAGCCTGATAACACGCCAAACACATATTTAACAGAGAGAGCGTATAGTCATGTAAAATACAATGCAAAATTAGTAAGTTAACTAAAGCTAGGGCAGGGGACAAAATACTCCATCCATTCCCCTCGTTGGAAAAAGGAGCCATATTTATCCTCAAGCCCCCGCTTTTTACATTTCTAATACCCACTTTCTTGTCTGTTCTGATATTTTAGAAATCATTGCATAGCCATTAGCGCAACTTGTTTCTATAAAGTACAATTCTCTCAACATGTGGCCATCAACACGACTCTCAACCACGATCTAGAGTCTGCATGGCAAGTTAGCATACGAGACCTTTCTCTCATTTAAATAATAGCTTGCCAATCTATATATTATCACTTCTTAAACCTCTTTGAGAGAAATAATGCTCAATCATATGAACTGAAGTCTGCATCATTTAAATGGAGAAAGCATTAAGTAGAGGTCCTACTTTGTGAAAATGTTTACATACAAATTTACTATCAAGATCATCCGCCGCATCTTTAATTATTGAAGAGCAAGAAAAGAGAGGAGATTTACTAAAAGCTTTTTTTCAATAACAACTAGTATTGAAGATTATTGATCAGCTAATATACTTTTCATCGACATAGGCACATTTATCCATGAAACTTCCCAAAAGTCACATTTAGTTCATCATCCTTAGTTTATCCCCTCAATTTCACAGATAGCCAAAAGGTAATAGTAGCATACAGATTCGTACTTAATCCATTACCCTTTCTAAAGTGCTCCATATCCATTATTCGCTTGTCAATGCATCCACACATCCCCCATTATTTCCAATTCGAAAAAAGAATTCATTCTCCACTTTGGCCAACAGCTGGTGTGTTTGTGCAGTTATTCAAGACTAGACAGCTGAAAGTGACCAGGCGCAGCGCAGCTCTCTTTGTTTTCCTTCTTTATTTTTGATAAGCAAAAGGAGAGAACCACAGCTTTTTAAATGAACTCATTAGCAAAAGGCTTTATCTTTCCTACCATTGGTAGATAAACCCCCAAATATCAATCTTTTTAACAAGGGGACCTTATCCATGTTGCAATTAAACCTTAAAATAAAAATCAATAACCACAATCAACTTATCATGTCAACAATCCCCATGACGGATAAAATTGCCTAATTAAATTAGGGATTTTTTAATTATGTGATATCTCAACTAAGCAGCAGCAATCAATGACCTCCCTGTATCAAAATCGATATGTAAATGAGGGATAATTAATGATATTACCGTAGCTTTCTAGGGTTTGTTCGTCCTTTAAGATCCGGCCTTTGTAGATCAATCTCTGCTGCTCGGCAGGAATGTCGGAGTGCTGAGCAAGGGTGGACTTGAAGGTTCCAACACTGGATTCTAGCGTCACCTGAACGGAGAATTTGGAGCCGTTGGAACATCGGACGTTAATCGTAACAACTTTTTGATCGCCGCCGGTGGCGTTATCCTCTTTCGCCGCAGCACTAGTATCACCACCGCCCATATATGAACAATTCTGGAGGTCAATCGAACAAAATCACCGGAGAATCGTGACCTGAGTCGAAGTGAGATCAGTTCAAAATCGCCGATTGATCGCAAATGGAAAGCCCTAAATCAGATGATTTCACGACTTTCAACGGGGAGCCGAGATAATAAATAGTAAAGATATACGTAATGAATATATATATTATTATATAATAAGGTTTATTTTTTGAATAAAATAAGTGAAAGTATTGACTTGTCACTTGCGTGTGCTTGGGTGTAAAATAAACGGGGAAATTAGGAAAGTGTGTAATAAAATAAAATGATCTAATAAGAATCCAAGGTGCCTTGATCTCGGAAAAGCCGGAGAACAACAACATCAAGGAATGGTGGGATTCCACCGGCATTAAGGCAAATGCCATATGGTTGGTGCACAAAAGTTAACATAATTATGTCTTATTGTCTCTTACTCTTTTTCATTGGCTCACTCAGAGTATCTAATAAACATTACGTACTAAAAACAATTTTAAATGTTAAAACTGAAAATAAGTAATTACGTGTTTATGTTATGAAATAATATAAAGACAAGAACAATAATACAAGAACAAGAGCAATAGAGAGAATAGAGAGAGAGAAGTATTCTTATTGATACTTAGAGATTGTTAGGGATGTCTTACAATGGTAGAAGACCCCTTTATTTATAGGGAGGGAGATGATTTAGCTACCAAGAATAGAACTCTAGAATCTCTCTAATTATAGACATTCACCTTAAATAGGAGATTTCATAACACTCCCCCTTGAATGTCTATTCAACAATGTGCCTCGTTAAAACCTTAAAACCAAAACCCAATGGGAAAAATTAAAGAAAGGAAAAAGAGTACACATGTTTGAATATGCGCCTATTGGTTGCCTCGTTAAAAACATTGCAAGGAAAACCCAGTGGGACAAAACCTTATAAGGGAAAAAGAGTGCAACGCGCATTAACTCCCCCTAATAAGAACATCAATTTATATCCTTGAGCATTTGCATTCCAATCTTGTGCATCATCTTCAAAACGATCTTTGATAGATGTTTGATAAATCAACCATATTGACTTGAATAAATATTCCGTACCTTGAAATCATCATTCGTGATAGATATGAACATCTTCATATAATGTCGTGGAATAACTCTTCAATATCTCCATAGATGCATTCTCAATGCCATCATGCTTATAGTTATAGCAAGATACATATGTACACAAATTGTACTAAGGATGTGGTACTTCAGGACCAAGAATTGCATATGCTTCAAGCAACTTAAATCTTTCAAGTTAAGTCATATAAGCCATATAATAGACTTTAGATGCATATCAAGTTTTCCATGTCATGCTAGACAAATAAGATATCGAAAACTGATTATACATACCTTTGACTTTATACTTTCAAGCATTTGAACTATAGGTTCAAAACTACATGTCTTTCATATGGAATCAATTCTTCTTGAATTGTATCTCTTCTATTTAGTTACTTTCTTTGGGTCAGCAAATGCGTATAGCATGCTTTGCAATATGTTGCAATTGAATTATCCCTTTTATGAACTTCAGGTTCATATCATGATATTCGGGGATATACATATACAAATGATAATTCATCCCATGTAACCTTTTCTCAAGTGTTTATCATGTCTCCCCCTCATGTTAGAAAAGCTAACTTGTTTCCTCAACTTTGGGAAATCATCTTTGTGCATTATCATGTCAATATACACGGCACATTAATAATAAGATAAAATTATTTGGTTCCTGACCCTGAACCACTTGTGAGGGGAGAATATAATATACTCTTGTATACAACGTATATCAAACTGATATATATAACTTTGTTCTCATAAGAAACAGTTTAGCTATTAAGTGGAAGCACTCAATAATTATCTTGCTAAACCAACTTTGATATAAACCAACTTATCAAGATGAACTATCTTGAGTAGAGAGTCTGGAAATTATGCTCGAAGTTAGATTACTGAGCAATTTACCTCGCAAGCACCGGCCAGGCTGCAGGTTAATAACAATCGCACATGTAACCATATCATAGATGCATCATATGTGGTATACATGGCAGGTGAATGGGCCCATATTCACCTTTGATATTTCTAGAATTTATGGGATTCAACCCGAACTCTTTAGTTGGTCAATTAATTAATGAGAACAAGTAATACAAGAGAATTCATAAAGAACTTTTTAGTTCTTTAATATTCACCCATGTGAATTTGCACATCATACTTAAAATGAGATGGCTAACACGAATGCCAACTGAATAAATTATCAATATTGGTAAACTTCAAATTTACACCATGACATGTGCACTTATCAATAAACTTCAGGTTTATTATGACATGGGTTTTTATACCAATAGATATCCACTTTATTGTGGCATTCTTTTGTTTGTGTAGTACAAACTGGAGAATGATGCGGGTAGCTTTTCATATACAAATTATCCCGCTACAAGTTGTAGTAATAGGAGATACCAAATCTTTCCTTCATTTATAGTCTCAATATAATCAATCGCTTTCGCGTGTACTTTGGAAACTGAATAAGTTTCTTTGAGACTTACTACAGCATAATACTCAATTGTGTTTCTCCAACATAGTAATTGGCTCTTCTAGAACTCTCAATTAATTTTTTACTACCACAGATTCATCAACATCCATGTGGTGAATATCTCTTTTAAAGAGAAAGTTATACCATTATGGTCATGGTCAAAATTATATGCAAGATATGTTTCTTGCATTATCGTTGTCCTTTAATAGTCATATTTCCAAAATACTTTGGCGTACAATAGGTACGTGACCAACGATTATTCATGCCATATATCATCTCAAACCTCCTTCTAGGGGTGAGTGTGGTATCATCTCAAACCTCCTTCTAGGGGTGAGTGTGGTATCATCTCAAACCTCCTTCTAGGGGTGAGGGTGGTATATTCAATACCAACTTCATGTTCATATTTTTTCGATAATGAATATGTATTCGTGAGTAAGATATTGTCACATTCACTGCGGGGATATGTGATTTTGTTATCCTTTTCAAATCTGTAAATGCGTCTGGCATTCGATTTGCTATTCTTTGCAAATGGATAATAGTTTGCGCCTTTTTTTCACAAATAGAGGTATGTGAATCAAGATGAGATAATGATGCATTTTTCCACAAAATTTCCCGTTTGGTTTCACCAACTTCTCCCCCTAATTTTGGGAAAAGTGTCTCATCAAATTGACAGTCTGCAAATCGTGCAGTGTACAAATCCCCTGTCAATATTTCGAGGTAGCGAATAATGGAAGGCGATTCAAACTCAACATATATTCCTAACCTTCTTTGCAGACCCATTTTGGTGCGGGATGGCGGTGCTATAGGCACATATACTGCTCATCCAAAGATTCTTAAATGGGATGTATTAGGTTCATGATCCAAAACCAATTGCAACGGGGAATATTTGTGTCAATTCGTCAGTCAGAGACGAACTAGCATTGCTGCATGCAAAATGGCGTGACCCCAAGCCGAAGTGGGCAGCCTCGTTTTCATGAGTAAATGAGGTATTCAAGATTATACTCATGTATTATCTCAATCTGATATCCATTTTGAATGATATCTTTAAAACTCAACAAGTTCCTTTTAGACTTGGAGGAGAACATTTTGACTGATATCATTAAAACTCAACAAGTTCTTCTTAGACTTGGAGGAGAACATTGCATTCTCTAAAATATCGTTCCTTTAGGCAGAGTTATAGTTGCTCTTCAGGAGCCTTCAATCAATTTAATTCCCATGGTTTGCCATACAAAAGAAAATATACGAATATGAGAATAAACAAATTCAATCCGTTTGTTTCATACTTAAACAATATTTTCGAAATCTGCTGAGGTTATTCGACTAACTAAATCAGATAGTCGATTATATGTTTTCCATAATCGATTACTATGCAGTTTGAAAATTTCAGTTTAAGCATTTTCTTAAAACAATCTATTGTTAAACACACACAATCGATTGTTAACATTGACAATTGATTGTTAAACACACACAATCGATTATTTGCTATTTTGAAAAACTTCAGACCACACTGTCTTAAGACAATCGATTGTTAAATATAGACAATCGATTGTTGACTATTTTGAAAAATTCCAGAGCACACTGTCTTAAGACAATCGATTGTTAAACATAGACAATCGATTATTTGATATTTTGAAAAAATTCCAGATCACACTGTCTTAAGACAATCGATTGTTAAACATAGACAATCGATTGTTGACTATTTCGAAAAACTTCAGATCACACTGTCTTACGACAATCGATTGTTAAACATAGACAATCAATTGTTGAACATTGACAATCGATTGTTGAACGCTGACAATCGATAGTTTTGCAGTTTCAATGTGAAATATTAGATAATCGACTAACTGTTAGGTTAGTCGATTACCGCTACTGGAAATAAAAATATTATTGAAATCTGAGCATATTGAAACATTCTAAAGAACTAATACTAACATTATATCATAAACTAACTAATACGAGCTGATACTCATGACTATTAGTTTATTCACTAACTATTACAAATAAGTGAAATAAAATCAAACAATTCCATCTTCCTTAATCACAGATCCATCACCAATTAAGTGGTCTATTTTCCCCTCAGGGTTGCTCAAAGAAGTCTGCCACATCCAAGTGGGTGATGTCAAAATTGTCGTCAGAGACAAAATTTGTTTCAGGGCCTTTACTCTTTCGAGATGCTTGATAAAGGTCAACCAAATGTCTTGGTATACGACAAGCTTTTGACCAATGCCCTTTTCCACCGCAACGATAATATGTAGTTTATGAACTATTTGCTTTTGAATTCTCATCGTATCGTGCTTGTGGCAGAGTGATCAACTTCAGGTTGTCATATCTCTTCTTTAAGCCATTCCACAAGATAGGTGGATCTTTGACTGTGATATATTCAATTTTCAAACCTTCATCAAGGTGATGGCGCAAGTAAATCAAGGCCTTAGCACAGTTTCAAACCTTCATCAAGGTGATGGCGCAAGTAAATCAAGGCCTTAGCACAGTTTCAAACATTCATTAAGGTGATGGCGCAAGTAAATCAAGGCCTTAGCATAGTCTTGGGTGGATGCATTATTTCTTTCTTTAATGGCTTCTCCAAGACCCATTGCGTCCAAATGGATTTCAGCATCCAACACCCATGTCATATAGTTCTTCCCGAAATTTCAAGGGCAACGAACTTTCTTTTCATAATGTCAGACATAAGACACAATTACATCAAGAGCGTGTTCATACTTACAAGCTTTATTACAATTATCACATTCACTTCAGGGAATGGATCATAATGACGATTATAATTCCGTCTATTGCCACGTCCACATTCATTGATACCATCATGGTAATAATTTTGTCTTATTTCAGACTTATCACATACTGCTACCACATTCTCTAAAGGGAATGGAGCAAATTCAATGGGACGGAATTTTAATTCTTTGCCCACAATCATACATGAATTTGATCATGGCAAGGCATAGAAATTTTACCATTTCATGTGAGTGTAATTTCTTACGAACTCCATTAGAGTTATAATCAAACTTTGTTGTCTTTGTTTGTATATAAAATCAAATCGTAGAATTTCAAGAATTTGAAAGGGAAAAGTAAATTACTTACCTTTAAGGTATACCAATTATATTTTCAATGTTTTCTCTTCTTGTTTTCTCAACGTTTTTCCCTCTTTGTTTCCGTCTCTTCTTTGTTTTCAATGTTTTTCTTCTTTCGTTCCTTCTGTTTTCTTTTCAACGTTTTTCTTCTATTTTCCATATAGAAAATTTTGGGATTTGGTTGCGGCAGAACCTCATGTGAAACCCTTTTTTTTTCTTTTTCTTTTCCTTCTTTCTTCATTCTTTCTTTGAAGCAAAACCTTAGACAAACAAAAGTTAAGACAATCGAAAATTTCAATTGGTTTGAGACTCGTGCTGATAACGTGTTATGAAATAATATAAAGACAAGAACAATAATACAAGAACAAGAGCAATAGAGAGAATAGAGAGAGAGAAGTATTCTTATTGATACTTAGAGATTGTTAGGGATGTCTTACAATGGTAGAAGACCCCTTTATTTATAGGGAGGGAGATGATTTAGCTACCAAGAATAGAACTCTAGAATCTCTCTAATTATAGACATTCACCTTAAATAGGAGATTTCATAACATTTAGATAAAAGTATTAAAATTAATAATAAACAGTTGAAGAATTGGATATACGAAAAGATTTGTTTAAAACAAATATTTTAGGGATAAAATAGTAAATATTTTAGTCAACAAAAAGTGCTTATAAGCTGAAATTCTATAAATTAAGGGAGACCAACTTATGGCTTTCGGTTTATAAGCACTTAACTTATAAGTATTTTTAATTTTATAAAACACGTAAATGAGCCAAAAAATACTTATAAGCCTGTTAACCAACTTATAAACTTAACCAAACACCCTCCAACTTTGCAAATTACACTAGCTCTTGTTGCATAATTCCGTTTCATTTTACTTTACACGAGTTTAAAAAAAAGATATTGAGCGAAATTGAAAATATGGATCTGACTTTTTTTATTGGATAAATGACATAAAAGTAATAAATCTCAATAATAAAAAGAGTACCTTAGCAGAAAAAATAACAAATCAACGTTGAAGTTTGTATATTTGAATAAATTTGAAATTATAACGTCATGTTACTTTTGTTAGCCTTATTCATATTTTTTTAGTAATTCATAAACTTAACTCAATTATTTTAGTTGTTGGGGGCAACACATATATGTGTTGATGTTGAGCATGATTAGTTATCTATATATCTATATTTATATTTATATCTATATTATTATAAAAGCATGGATAATTTTTATTAAATATTAAACGATTAAAATATTCTTAAAATATTGATCGACTTTTATACCCTTAAATATTTATAAAATTTAAGGAGAAGAATGAGAAAAGAATAAGTTGCTAATATTTTCACACTAAGAAAACGAGGAAGTTAATTTACCAATTCAAATAGGATAAGAAAAAGAATCAGGTTAACTTGGAAAGGAAGCCATAACGGTTAGATGTTTTCGTAAATACAAAGTCTAATTAAGACTCAAATCCTTACAATGTATGAGACAAAGTCTAAAATGATTAAGATTACTGATAGAGAAAAATGTAATAATATTTAAAAAACTCAATATCAAAGACTTTGAATTTAAGTAATAAATTATTATTATCAAAATGTCATATATTAGAGTAGTAATAGACATTGTTACTGGCTCTTTTTTTTTTTTTTGAATAAATAGATTTTCTATTTCAATTCCGTCAAAAAAGTACACGTACAAACATAGATGCTGATCATCTATTCTCATATGCTATACAATCACTACAATATTATCACGCTAAAAAAATATTATCACTATTTGATAATACGTGTGACAAAATTGTCTCAAGAGAAGCCTATCTCAAGAGAAACCTAGGGGTAGTGGTTTAAACTTTGTAGGACAGCCCTCCACTTATGAATTGAAGCCCCTTTTGAGTGGAGATAGACTACAATTTCCTTACAAACAGAACACCAACTTACCTCACTGGAATCTCATTTTATTCCGCTCCCTCCATATCACTGTCACCAGTATCCCAAACAGACAGGCAGTAATCTCTGCTACTCCAGTTCTACTTTTTCCCAGCTTACTAACCTAGTCACATTCCTCCTTCCAGTCCGCAATGGAATGCTTGTAGCCCAACCAGCTTAGGAGTCGATTGCAGATTTCTTTGGTCTTCAAGCAATCAAAGAACAGATGCTCAAAGGTTTCACGATGCATACCACAGAAAATACAGTATTGTGGACTAGGATATTTAACTCCTGGAGTCTGTCCACAGTTGCTAATCTCTTGTGCAGAGCCAACCACAAAATAAATATATACCTGGGATGCAGTTGAGTCTGCAATATGATGGTCTTCCATTGGACTTTGATGTACTGAGGGTGTAGTTGTCTGTATAACTTCTTGATGCTAAAAGAATCATCCTGCTGAAGCTGAATCAATCTACTGTCCATGTTACCATTGAGAGTTGCAATGCCATTTATCAACTCTCTCGACTCAAATATTTTACTTATTGCCAAAGCAGCAGACCCAGGCACTGGCATGTCTTCAATACAGCAGTTTTTAATATAGAAGGTATGCGCCATTTTATCTACAGGCTATCCTTCTTCTTAGTCAGTGCCCATAGATGCTTTACAATTGCAGCCTCATTCCATTTAAACAGATTCAATACATTCAACCCTCCTGCACTGTATGGCATACAGAGAGTATCCCAGGCAACCAGAGCTCTCCTTGAACCTGTAGCTGAACCTGTCCAAAGGTATGATCTGCATATTGCTTCAGTCATTTTCAGAATTTTTTTAGGCAGTAGGAATATTTGGGACCAGTAAGCTTGATTACCAAACAGAACTGATTTAATCAGTTGAAGTCGACCAGCATAGGGGAGCAACCTTGATGACCAGCAACTTATTTTCTGTATGATTTTCTCCACCAGTGGCCAACATTGAGCAATTGACAGCTTTTTTGAATCCAATGGCATCCCCAAATATTTAAATGGAAGCCTGCCTTCAGGAAATCCTAACACCTGTAAAATCTCCTCCTTCTGCCAATTTGTTACCCCTGCTATGTACACTGCACTTTTATCAATATTTGCTTGAAGTCCAGAAACTTTAGAGAATTTCTGGAGAGTCTATTTCAGTAAGCTTACAGACTGAATATCTGCCTTACAGGACATAAGAAGATCATCCGCGAAGCAAACATGTGCTACACCCAACTTCTTGCATCTAGGATGGAATTTGAACTCTTTCCTCGTCATCATTTGCACAAATTCTCTTTGTAGATACTCCATGGCCAGAACAAAGAGGTATGGAGACATCGGGTCACCTTGCCTTAAGTCTCTTCTTCCTTTAAATGGTGCAGTGAGACCACCATTGATGTTGAGAGAGTAGGTAATAGAAGATATGCACTCCATAACCCACCCAATAAATTTATGAGGAAAGTGCAAGTCCTGCACCAGTCTTTCAAGGAAGCACCATTCAACTGAGTCGTATGCCTTCTTTAAATCTACCTTAAGCACACATCTAGGAGAAATGCCCTTCCTGGAATATCCTTTGAACAATTCTTGTGTAAATAAAATGTTATCAATAATACTACGACCCTCAATAAATGTTGACTGTGATCTACCCACCAGTTGATCAATAACTACTTTCAGTCTAGCTGTAATGATCTTTGTGATGATTTTGTACAGTGTTGTACAACAGGCAATGGGTGTGTAGTCCTTCACTGTGCTTGGATTCTGTACTTTAGGAATTAGAGTTAGTGCAGTGCTGCTAACTCCATTATGTAACTTCCCAGTGAGAAAGAATTCTCTCATAGCTTCACAGATGTCTTCCCCCACTACATGCCACTGTCTTATAAAAATTTAATTGGGAAATCATCCACCCCTGGTGCCTTATCATGAGGCATATCCTTAATTGCCCTTAGTATTTCCTCTCTTGTGACGGCTTCACTAGATCATCTTTCTGTTGTAAGTTGAGACAAGGGCCCTGGTGGATTACTTCAGTATTTGGACATTGGCATATGCTATTGTTTCCCCCAACTAAACTCTTGAAGCAAGTAATAAACTCTTCTTCCACCTTCCTGGGATCAGACAATTTTACTCCCTCTTCAGTATTTATAGAGTTTATAGTGTTAAAGTTTGTCCTCATCTTTAGTTGAGCATGAATATATTTAGTGTTGGAATCTCCACAAGCAATCCAGTGAGGTCTAGATTTCTGTTGTAAAATCTGCTCCTCTATATTACTCCATTTCTCCACCTCCATAAGTAGCATCCTCTCCTGGTCAATCATCCTTTGGTCCATACAATTGAACTGCATCTGGTTCGATATAGTTTTTAGCTTCTGCCTTGCCTCACTGAGGTGTATCCTATACTTTGCCATATAGGTATTCAACTCCTTTAACCCCACTTTTAGGGCCTTCAATTTATTCCATACTTTATGCATTCTCCCACCATACTGGTGTTGGTTCCATACCCTTTCCACAATGCTAGGGAATTCAGCATGGTTCATGACAGATGTATACAGTTTGAATGGCTTAGGATGAATGTTCCTTCTTTGTTCCTCAGGGTTACACAGTAAAAGGATAGGGGAATGATCCAAAACTCCCTGGGTCAATACATCAGCTTCAATGTGACTGTATTCCTGCATCCAATTCACATTCCAAAAAGCCTAATCAATTCTGCTATATACTCTTGTCTCTGGTTTTTGTTTACTGCACCATGTATAAAAACAGCCCAAACTCTTCAACTGAGTGAGTTGAAGAGCAATGAGTGTGTCTTGGAAACCTTGAATCTCCTGCTGCATAACTGGAGCACCTATTCTATCATCAGTGTGGAGAACATTATTGAAGTCTTCACTGAGAAGCCAGCTCTCCTGAATAGTTGCACCTAAGGTCAACAATTTGGCCCAATGTTGTTGTCTCTTGTTCAGCTCATTATTTGCATACACGGCTGTTAATAGTGTTCTGAAATTTGTACCTCTTTCTTTAACCTCACAGTGTATAAACTGTTCATCAGTCTTCAATACCTGCATCTCAACTTTTGAATTCCACAGTATCCAGATTCTCCCATTTGGATGCTCATTGTAATTCCCAGTATGTCTCCAATCATTTCCCAGTTTTGTAACAATCTTTTGCACATTTGCTTTCTTCACTCTAGTTTCTATACATCCCATACAATATACTTTATGCTTTTTCAGAAAGAGTTTCAGCTCCTTCTGTTTATGGGCCTTATTAAGACCCCTAATATTCCATGTGCTGAAAATCATGTTGTTGTGAAGCTGGATGGGCCAGCGCCCCCTGGATCATCACCTATCTGTAGCAAGGAGAAACTATTTGTCATGTTCAATGAGGCTCCAGCAAAGTGTTGTTTATTTTTCCCTTTTTCCAACCCTCTGTCAATCACCCTGCTTCCAGCATTGTCAGTATGCTTACTTTCCTCCTCTGTCCTAGCATTTTAAACCACCTCACCATTCTGCTTTGTTTTTTGTATCCATTTCCAGTTCTCACTTTGCACTTGCTTCTTTTCCCCTGCTGCCTTGTAGTTGTTCTGTGCTACCTCTTCACTTCCCTGCTTCTTTTTATACCAGCAATCATCAGTGTTATGGCTAAATCTTACACAGTCACAGCAGTATTTTGGCCTCCATTCGTATTCAATCTGTTGTATGATAATTCCCCTCTTTGTATGTAACTCAATCTGGCAAGGGTTGAGATATATCTGTTTCCACAAGTACTCTTGCATAAGAAATCCTCTCCAATTCAGCAGTGATTCTATCAGTGTACATAGGCTTCCCAACCACACTAGCTAGTTTATTGAGAGCTTCAGTGGACCAAAATCCCAATGGCAAGCCAGGGAAAGTAATCCATAAGGGAATTACACTCACACTACCTGGTTCATACTTGAAATCCATTCTCCACTGTTGTAACACAAATGGCTTGTTATGAAAGGTGTATGGACCAGCCTGAATAACAAGGTCCATGTCTTCATTATTATCAAATCTGAAAATATAATAACCTTCCTCATGATGAAACGCTTGAGGTTTTGGAACAAAATCCCAAACATTTGTGATGAAATTATCCATTGCTCGCTCATACAGGTCTTCTCCAAGCACAAACCCAATCAATGCACTGCTCCAGTAGGCCTCTTGTTCCTTCGTATCCTTGTCTTCAATTTGTACCACAAATGTACCATTTCACATAGCAGGTGGTACATAGCACATGGATTTCCCTTTTTGAGGGCTTCGATTCTGTTGCATGGTATCCCTTTTACCTTTTTCTGCCATAGAAACATCAGAAGTCTGACAAATCTGAACTTGCTTTGCTTGTGCAGAAAATTGGAGTCGTCGATGAACTTGTTGTGTATCGACACTGTCCATCCCCAGAATATCACCCTCGCCTTCGTTGATTCCCTCACTGATAAGTTGGAATTTCAACGGTAAGAAGCTTCCAAACGTGACTGGTAATCGTTGTTGTACTCCATTTTCCGGTGTTTTCTGCATTTCGGAATTTCCATTACCGCTAGGGTTGTGAAATATTGTAGGCGCCGAACCCATTCCAGTTAACCATTGAGCTGGTCAATTCAGAACATGCGTTTCAATACTCTCCTCCTCCGGTATCGCATTTGTCACTGGTTGTCTCCTTCGTCTTCTCGCCATGGCTGGAGGCGCAAGTTAGCGACCCTGCTTATCTTGCGCCGAGAGCGTTTTCTCAATAGTCATAGTTGTTACTGGCTCTTCAAACATATCAATAATTTATCTTTTTTCAAATCTTAGAATACTAACAAAAGGGTGTGTTTGGTATGAAGAAAAATATTTTCCGAAAATGTTTTCCAATTTTCTCATGTTTGATTGGCTTAAATGTTTTGGAAAAAATTTTCTTCGTCAATTCATTTTCTTCTAACTGAAAAAAAATAGTTTCCTTATCAAGAGAAGGGAAAACTTTTTCTAACCTCCTTCTCAACCAACCTCACCCTTACTAACCCACCTCACCCCCTCTCCAAAAAAAGATTTTTTTTTTTAAATTTCATTTTTTTCCGATACGACCCACTTTACTACCCCATTCCTCCCCCCCCCCCTCCCTCGCAAAAAAAATTATTTTTTTACCTTAATTTTTTTTGCACTTTTAAATTTCTATTTTTATTTTATTTTTCTGCACCATTCCCCCGCCCCCCTCCCCGCTCACCCGCCCGCCCACCCCCCACCCCCACCCCCCCCAAAAAAATTTACCTTTTTTTTTTAATTTATCTTTTTAATTTTTTTTGGGTTTTATTGCCCACCAGCCACCCCCCACCCCCAGCCACCCCCAGAAAAAAGTTTAAATATATTTTTTCAGTTTTAATTTTATTATTTATCGGTCTAAACTCAATACAACTTTTAAAATTATGAGTTCGGAAGTTTATGTGTTTGAAAGTTTACGGGTTCGAAATTTCGCGGTTTTAAATATTTAGCGGTTCGAAATTTTATGAAATTTGTGGGTCGAGAAGGTTGTTACTTTGAAAGTCTATGGCTACATATTTATTATATCAAAATTATTTATGAATACTGTTGAAAAGTTCTTTTTCTTAATTTGCATATCAAACACCGAAAAATAAATAAAATTATTACTTATTTTCTAAGAAAATATTTTCTTGAAAAACATTTTCCATTATACCAAACACACCTTAAATATAACGAATGTAGAATAGTCAAAATCAGGATTTGATAGCCAAATTCTGTCGATTGTTAGGAATTATGACAAGGCAACCTGACAATTCGACAAGATGGTCTGCATTTGATGGCCAAGTTATGGCAATCCGTTAGAATTCCTTAACAAGTTTACGATGATTTTATGCAATTTTCGGTCTTAACATTTTGAAAAACTAATATTATTAAGAACTCAATATTTAAGATTTTGAATTCAACTAAAAATCTATTACCAAAATTAAAGGAGATAGAGTTGTTCGGAGATAAATACTTTCGGCACTATTTACCAGAGGTCTTAGAAATATGCATTGGCAATATATGGATATTACAATCACCAACAACAACAACAACAACTACCCAGTATATTCCCACCAGGTGCCTCCCTCTCCCACGCCGACCACCAACAATTTCCAGCCGCTCGCAGCTCCTCACCGGGGCATCGGGACCCCTCCTCCGTACATGCCCGAACCACCTCAGCCTCGCTTCCCGCATCTTCTCGTCCACCGGGGCCACCCCTACCTTCTGACGAATAACTTCATTCTTAATCTTATCCAGCCTGGTATGCCCACATATCCACCTAAGCATCCTCATCTCCGCAACCTTCATTCTCTGAACATGAGAGTTCTTCACGGGCCAGCACTCCGCCCCATACAACATCGCAGGTCTAACCATGGCTCTGTAGAATTTCCCCTTGAGTTTGTGTGGAATTTTCTTTTCGCACAGGACAATATTTTGGTCAATTGAATCTATAATCAAAATGACATGTAATATTGATTAGCAAAATTAGACTTAAAGTATCGACTTTTCAAGAAATTAAACAAATATATTGGACGATGTAGTTGTGATTGAATCCCCCAAAAAAGAGACATATCACACATATTGTTATGAAATATTAGATTATGGTGGATGTCCATAATTCCTATAACACCCACTACTTTAATCCATTATCTCCATAACTCCCACTACTCCAATACTTATGGTTGTAACTCTCACACCTCCATGATCTCCCCCATGATCTTCCTCCATGATCTAAAAAGCTTAATGACATATTTATGGAATTATTCTAGTATACCTCTATGTAGTACTATAAATAGAGGATGAGAAATCAATTTGTAATACACTTGGATACTTAGAAGAAATATATTCTCTTCTCTATTTCTCTCTACTTTGTTGTCTATCTTTTTGTTTATTACTTTGAGCTAAGTTTTGTAACACGTTATCAGCACGAAGCTCTACTATCTCAAGAATCTCTTTGAGAAAATTAAGGTATTTTTTCTCCTCCTAATTTTGTTTCAATTATGTCTGACATTATGAAAAGAAAGTTTGTTGCCCTTGAAATTTCGGGCAAGAACTACATGACATGGGTGTTGGATGCTGAAATCCATTTGGATGCAATGGGTCTTGGAGACGCCATTAAAGACAGAAATAATGCATCCACCCAAGACTGCGCTAAGGCCTTGATTTTCTTGTGCCATCACCTTGATGAAGGTTTGAAAATTGAATATCTCACAGTCAAAGATCCACTTATCATGTGGAATGGCTTAAAGGAGAGATATAACCACCAAAAGCAGAAATGGAATTATGAGAATCCAAAAGCAAATAGTTCAGAAACTATATGTTATCGTTGCGGTGGAAAAGGGCACTGGGCAAAAAATTTGCCGTGTACCAAGACATTTGGTTGAGCTTTATCAAGCATCTCTAAAGAGTAAAGGCCCTGAAACCAATTTTGTCTCTGCCAATAATTTTGACATCACCCACTTGGATGTGGCAGACTTCTTTGAGCACCCCGAGGGGAAAATAGATCACTGGATCGGTGACGGATCCATGGTTAAAGAAGATTGAGCAGTTTGATATTTTTATTTTTACTTATTCGTAGTAGTTAATGAATAAACAATTATCATAGTTTACATAAGTTATCTATTATTGTGATATGGTTCAAATTTTATATTTTCTGCTTTAAGCTAGTAAAGCTAAGTATCAAGCAAGTATTCGTTAAAATTATAATATGCTTGAAATATAATAATAAAAGAAATATATTAAACAGAATGATCAGTTTCATTTTTGTAATCCTTTCTAATCTGCTCGGTGTTAATGTGTTAGCACATTAAAGGTGCTATTATGCTAGTAGTATTATGAACCTGAAACAGATTCACTGCCAACAACAATTAACTCAATTAGTTGAATCATTCTAGGTGAAACATTCAGTTCAAAACAATTCAATCAATGATCAAATATCGATATGTACCTTAAGAGTTTTATCAACTTGACAAATAATCTGTATTATGGTTTTAAAATATATAACTTTAGATTACACATTCATCTTATGCTTTATTTGTAGCACATTAAATATAGTAATAAAAGAAATATTGTGAAGACTCTTTATGCTACTACTAATTGTTAATACTTTGATATTAAAAGGAGAATAACTATGATAAAAGATATTTTTTTTTTCATAATGACCGCACTGAAACTATTATGTTGAATCATAGACTTAAATTTGTTTATTCTCATATAAAAAAAAAATACTAATATTTTTCGCATATTTCTTTTGTATGTCAAACCATGGGAAGCAAATATGGATATCTCACAAAGCAAACTTGGATCAACGTCCAATTGTAAAAATATTTGTTTAATTGATTCATGTACCACACATACGATATTCAAAGAGAAGCAATATTTCTCTCATTTAAGTATGTGTAAGGCAGATGTTACTACAATTTCTGGTAGTAGTAAATTGATTGAAGGCTCCGGAAGAGCAACTATAACTCTGCCTAAAGGAAAAATATTTATCATAGAGAATGCAATGTTCTCTTCCAAGTCCAAGAGGAACTTGTTGAGTTTTAAAGATGTCCGTCAAAATGGATATCATATTGAGACAATAGATGAGAATAATCTTGAATACCTCATCATTACAAATAATGTCTCTGGCCAAAAGAGGGTTATTGAGAAGTTCCCATCTTTATCTTGTGGCCTGTATTGGACAAAAATTAGTGCAATTGAGGCACATTCCACAGTAAACCAAGAGGATACTGATTCCAATACTTTTGTACTTTGGCATGATCGATTGGGACATCCTGGATCAATTATGATGAGACGGATTATAAAAAACTCATATGGGCATCCATTAAAGAATTTAAAGATTCTTTTAAATAATGAATTTTCTTGCACTTCTTTTTATCAAGGCAAGTTAATTATTAGACCATCACCAACAAAGGTTGGAACTGAGTCACCTATGTTTTTGGAACGTATACAAGGGGATATTTATGGACCTATTTACCCACCTAGTGGGTCCTTTAGATATTTTATGGTCTTAATAGACGCATCTTCTAGATGGTCTCATGTGTGCCTATTGTCATCACGCAACCTTGCGTTTGCAAAATTAATGGCACAAATAATTCGATTACGAGCACAATTTCCTGATAATCCAATTAAGTCTATTAGACTAGATAATGCTGCTGAGTTTTCATCCCAAGCATTTAATGATTATTGCTTATCAATTGGGATAAAAGTGGAATATCCTGTAGCTCATGTTCACACTCAAAATGATCTTGCAGAATCTTTAATTAAACGTCTACAGTTGATTGCAAGACCATTACTCATGAAAACGAGGCTGCCCACTTCGGTTTGGGGTCACGCTATTTTGCATGCAGCAATGCTAGTTCGTCTCAGACCGACGAATTATCACAAATATTCCCCGTTGCAATTAGTTTTGGGTCATGAACCTAATATATCCCATTTAAGAATTTTTGAATGCGCAGTATATGTGCCTGTAGCACCGCCATACCGCACCAAAATGGGTCCGCAAAGAAGGTTAGGAATATATGTTGGGTTTGAATCGCCCTCCATTATTCGCTACCTCGAAACATTAACAGGGGATTTGTTCACTGCACGATTTGCAGACTGTCGATTCGATGAGACACTTTTCCCAAAATTAGGGGGAGAAATTGGTGAAACCAAACGGGAAATTATGTGAAAAAATCCATCATTATCTCATCTTGATCCACATACCTCTATTTGTGAAAAAGAGGTGCAAAATATTATCCATTTGCAAAGAATATCAAATCAAATGCCTGACGCATTCATGGACTTGAAAAGGATAGCAAAATTTCACATCCCCGCAGAGAATGTTCCAATCCGTATTGATGTCCCTATTGGACAATCTTCTAGTGTCATATCTAATGAGTCGAAAGCACGCCTAAAACGTGGCAGGCCATTAGGTTCCAAAGATTGAAATCCTAGTAAAAGGAAAGCAAATGATCAAAATGACACTACGAAAGAATCTCATGAGGAAATTCACGATTTAATAAATTCTGAGATTCATGAAGAATCCATTGAGCCCGAGACTCAGCAAAATAAGGAACTATCAATAAATCCAATCAATATTGAGACAAATTTTAATCGAGTGGATATAGTGGTGGATTATGTCTTTGCATATAATGTTGCAACTAGCATTATGCAAGAAAGTGAGGATCTTGAACCTCAATCTGTTGGAGAATGTCGACAAAGACTTGATTGGCCAAAATGGCAAGAAGCAATCCAATCAGAATTGAATTCACTTGCAAAAACGTGAAGTTTTTGGGCCTATAGTTGAAACACCTAATGGTGTTAAGCCTGTTGGCTATAGATGGGTCTTTGTACGCAAGGGAAATGAGAAAAACAAGGTACAAAGATATAAGGCACGCCTTGTTGCACATGGATTTTCTCAAAGGCCTGGTGTCGATTATGAAGAGACATATTCACCCGTAATGGATGCTATAACTTTCCGTTATCTCATTAGTTTTGCTGTCCTTGAAAAGCTTGACATGCATTTAATGGATGTGGTTACTGCCTATCTTTATGGCTCACTTGATAATGAGATATACATGAAAATTCCCGATGGATTCAAAATGCCAAACACTCATAATTCGAAGTCCCGGGAAATGTTTTCAATCAAATTGCAAAGATCTTTATATGGTCTAAAGCAATCAGGACGAATGTGGTATAACCGTCTTAGTGAGTATTTATTAAAGGAAAGCTATATAAATGATGTCATTTGGCCATGTGTTTTTATAAAGAAAACAACATCGGAATTTGTTGTACTTGCCGTATATGTCGATGACATAAACCTTATTGGAACTCCCATAGAACTCCAAAAGGCAATTGATTATTTAAAGAAGGAATTCGAGATGAAAGATCTCGAAAAGACAAAATTATTTCTTGGTTTGCAAATTGAATATTTGGCAAACAGAATTTTTTTTCATCAATCTGCCTATATAGAAAAGGTATTGAAACGGTTTTACATGGATGGAGCATATCCTTTAAGTACTCCGATGGTTGTTCGATCACTTGATGTGAATAAGGATCCATTCCGACCGCAAGAAAAGAATGAAGAGCTACTTGGTCCTGAAGTACCATATCTTAGTGCAATTGGCACATCTTGCAAATACTACAAGGCCTGACATAACTTTTTCAGTTAATGTCTTAGCAAGATATAGCTCTGCTCCCACAAGGAGACATTGGAATGGAATCAAACATATATTGCGGTATCTAAAAGGGACTACCGATATGGGCTTATTTTATAGCAATAATTGCAGTCCTGATCTTGTTGGTTATGCTGATGCTGGATATTTATCTGACCCACACAAGGCTCGATCTCAAAAAGGTTATGTGTTTATCTGTGGAGGCACTGCCATATCTTGGCGATCGACTAAGCAATCAATTGTGGCTACTTCATCTAATCATGCTGAGATAATCGCTATTCATGAAGCAAGTCGAGAGTATGTGTGGTTGAGGTCTATAATACATCATATTCGAGACAAATGTGGTTTGAAATGTGACAAACTACCCATGATTTTGTATGAAGACAACGCAGCATGCATAGCCCAATTGAAGGGAGGATTCATAAAAGGAGATAGAACAAAGCATATTTCACCAAAGTTATTTTTGACACATGATCTTCAAAAGAATGGTGATATCAATATGCAACAGATTCGTTCAAGTGATAATATGGCTGATTTGTTCACAAAATCTCTACCAACGTCAACCTTCAAGAAGCTGGTACACAAGATTGGAATGCGAAGACTCAAGAATGTGAATTGATGCTCTTTTCAGGGGGAGTTAATGCGTGTTGCACTCTTTTTCCCTTACAAGGTTTTGTCCCACTGGGTTTTCCTTGCAAGGTTTTTAACGAGGCAACAAAAATGCATTTTTTTAGATATGTGTACTCTTTTTCCTTTTCTAGAATTTTTTTTTCCCATTGGGTTTTATTTTAGTTAAGGTTTTAACGAGGCACATTATCTTTGGACATCCAAGGGGGAGTATTATGAAATATTAGATTATGGTAGATGTCCATAACTCCTATAACACCCACTACTTTTATCCATTATCTCCATAACTCCCACTACTCCAATACTTATGGTTGTAACTCCCACACCTCCATGATCTCCCCCATGATCTTCCTCCATGATCTCAAATGCTTAATGACATATTTATGGAATTCTTTTAGTATACCTCTATGTAGTACTATAAATAGAGGATGAGAAATCATTTTGTAATACACTTGGATACATAGAAGAAATATATTCTCTTCTCTATTTCTCTCTACTTTATTGTCTATCTTTTTGTTTATTACTTTGAGCTAAGTTTTATACCTTTTAATAATTTTTAGTTAAGACCACATGTTAACAAATCGGCGACAAGTTTATTAGAAGAATTTTTTGAGAAACAAAAATAAAAATTCTTGCATTGATTGGTTCTCGAGAAGTATGGTCAGTGCAAGAACTATTTCCTCCATCATTTTGTAATAAATCAATGTAAGGACAGAAAGAATACCTTATTTATGAGAAAAAATAGCAGGAAACATGCATGCAAATATATGTGGCATGATCATACATTACTAATGAGTTGTGCCCTGTAATTCTTATTTAGTATATTATTATAAAAAAACACCATTAAAATGGATTTTATGTTGAAAAAATATTATTTAATTATTTTTGTAATATTTTAAACTTTAAAATCAAATAAATTTTTATTAAATCTTTCTCATTTGAACTATGGAGAAATTTTTAATAATTTGAACTTTAAATATATTATGAGTTTACGTTTTGGAAATTATTTTCTTATTTATTCAACTTCTATACGAATGATTTGGACAATTCATTAGACATTCAATGAATTTACATAAAACTTCAAACTTTATTTTTTTCTCTTGTCCGGGAGTATACAAATTAAGTTCCAATATTGGGGATATTGTTTTTTTACTTGGAAATAATTAAGTGAAGCACATAGGTAGAAACTAGTCTATACTATATTAATTAAAAAAGTTCTGAGGATGACTGAAGCAATATGCAGTTCCTACCTTTGAACAAGTTCAGTTACAGTGTCAAGGAAAGCTCTGTTGCTTGGGAAACACTATGTTTGCCATACAGGGCAGGGGGATTAAATGTGTTGAACCTGATCAAGTGGAACAAGGTTGCTGTTGCAAAGCACCTATGGGCACTAGCCAAGAAGAAGGATAGTTTGTGGATAAAATGGGTGCATACTTTCTATATTAAAAATTAATATATTGATGACATGCCAGTGCCTAGATCTGCTGCTTGAGCAATAAGGGAAATCTTTGAGTCGAGAGAGTTGATAAATGGCATTGCAACTCTTCAAGGTAATCTGGACAGTCGACTGCTTCAGCTTTAGAGGGGTGATTCATTCAGCATCAAGAAATTATACAGACTCCAACACCCTCAATACCTTAAAGTCCAATGGAAGACCATCATACTGCATGCTCAATTACACCCCAGGTACAAATTTATTTTGTGGCTGGCTCTGCATAAGAGATTGACAATTGTGGACAGACTCCAGGAACTCAATATCCTGATTCCACAGGAATGTACTTTCTGTGGAATGTCTCGTGAGACTTTTGATCATTTTGTACTTTGAGTGCTTGAAGACTAAAGCACTTTGGAGTCGGCTCTTAAACTGGTTGGGTTATAAACGACCCATTTATGACTAAAAGGAGGAATGTGACTGGGTCAGTAAGCTGGCAAGGAGTAGAACTGGTGTAGCAGAAATCACTGCCTGTATGTTTGGGATCCTTATGACAGTGATATGGAGATAGCGCAATAAAATGAGATACCAAGGAGGAAAAATGCTGAGCGATAATGTCTGTAAGGAAATAGCAGTCCATCTCCACTCAAGAGGAGCTTCAATTCATAAATGGAAGGCTGCTTTACTAAGCTTAAACCATTACCCCTAGGCTGCTCTTGGACGGAATTGTCACATTTACTATCAAATAGTGATATTGCAAATCTTATTAGATTGATAATAGGTGTAGTGTATAGCATGTGAGTATAGATGGTCAGCATCTATGTTTGTACGTGTACAATTTTTTTAACGGAATGAAATAGAAAATCTGTTTATTAAAAAAAAAGGTCCTTAGCGAAATATCGTTCGCCTTTTCTACCCTTAAAAAATAGATTTCACATTGGATAAAATTTATAATTATAATTTAATTATTTTCCTAATACTTAGAACTTTAAATTAATTAATATTTTTCATTTTGAACTATGTAAAAGTTTCTAATATTTAGGAATCTGATATTTAGTCAAATTTTACTTAGATAATTTTTGTGTATTTAGTGTAACTATTTTCTTTACATATAACTCTTCCATGTTTTCAAGTTTTGCACCTTAGGAATGTAATGAAATGCAAAGTTTTTGTCTTCGTGCATGTTTTCAAATTCTAATTCTTTATCCATTCTTTTTTGGACCATGTGATTAGATTTTTTTTTTAATTTTTCATATGCAGACAAAGTGGTTAACGTGACCTATGCATTTTTTATATTTAACATAAGTACTTTAATTAACAATGATAGAGAACAAGTACGTCATGTTATATATTAAATTTTAATGTCATTAATTATTTTATTTAAAATTCAAAAACTAACTGAAAGTTTTGTTATAATAGAAACTCTTAATATTTAGAATTCAAAATCTCATTAAATAACTATAACTTTTTAGTGTAATTTATGTTCGAAGAATAAGCGAAAATTTAATTTTAAATTCCTATTTAGCAAGATCTAATAATAACTAAATAATGTATATGAACGAACAAAGTTACATCGATTTTGACAATATTGTTTTGAATTAAGGAGTAATAAAACTATCAAGATATATTTTCTTTTACTTCTAATGATACATTCAAATAAAATTATTAGATTGTCAATTCAAACGAGAGAATAAGTTTGAATATAATAATAAACAAGTAAACAAAAAATGATAAAGTCCACAAAAAATAATTAAGAATTATTTGTTACTAAAATTGATACTATTTGTTAGTGCTCCTTCTATATTCAATGATATTTAAGGTTCTCAAACTTTGTCTCCTTTGCTTTGTAATAACATATACGACTTTTAAATCTTTAGATGTTACTGATATTAGTACTAAAAATATTTCAAAATTCATAATTATATTAGTTAATAACCAAAAATACAAAAGGAATATTGCATTTTACAAAGAAAAAAATAACATTATTTTTTAGACCTTGATTTGAAGAAATACTCGAGGAAAAAGTATTCGTTCTATATTAAGATAAAGCGGAGAAATATATTATTATATTCTGACAAATAACATTTGTATTGATTATATAATAATTAACGGTTGAAAAATATCATTATTAAAAGTTAATTTTTCAATTATTCTTCACTTTCACACATCTAAAGGAGAAAGTATATACCCACGCTCTTTAACACATCGACGTCCAGAGTGTATCAATTATCAAATAGCCAACTCCAAAGAGTATCTAATCTAAGACTACAAATTGTTTAGGAATTTTTTGTTAACCTACGCTCCATATTTTTTGCTAAGTAGCACAGTCCTTTTAGAATCCATTAATAATAAGTAACTTCATTACAATCTTATACATACATATATATATATATATATATATATATATATATATATATATATATATATATATATATATATGTGTGTGTGTGTGTGTGTTTGTGTGTACGCGCGCCTGAATAGCAAAAGAAAGCTTAATCAAAAACGAAAAAGAGTTAATAAAAGGTATAGTGATTGAATAATACCTTTGCAATAATAATTTAATATTTCATTAGATTTAATTTTATAACTCAAACACAAATAATAATATAATACTTATGTAACTTTATAAATTTATATTTATTGAGATAATGCGCAACGCTCGTATTCTATAACTAGTTATTATAAAAGCACAAATAATTTATGTTAAATATTGAACGACTAAAATAGCCTTAAAATATTGATCGACTTTTATAACCTTCATTATTTATATAATTTAAGGATATAATTATAAATTACTTAAGACTAAATTTTCTTTCTATTTAAATTAAGCATACATTAATGCTACATAATCGACTTTGGGTCAAATCCTTATTCTTTGCCGATACTTCTTCTATCCTACTATTTGTTGGACAATATATGGCCTATAACAATATATGGCAGATTTGATTTCTAGTAGCCTAAACTTTCTACCGCCAACTTTTTCTTTGTAGCCTTTTCCTTTTGTGACAACAACGTTTTTTCTTATTTAATCTTCTCCCATAGAATTCAGCTTAATTGCACGAATCCATATTGGAAAAGAATAAGTCAGTTATTCCTATAAAAGATGCCATTGTTCTCTAAAAGTTTTGGTGTAGAAAGAAGAAATTTTTTCCAAAAGTATTATTACTTCTATCTATTGTTTTCGTTTTTCATGATTGAGTAAGTTCCTGTTTTACGTAATTGAGTAATATTTTAGGGTCATGTATATAAATTAGAGAGAGAAACAATGACATCTTAATTTTTGTTGTAATTGTTTTTAGTTCGTACTTCTTTGTTTTTCGGCGTAATGTTTAGTTTTAGATATCAAAGTCTTTTATATTAACGTAGTATTATGTTTAAATTGTATATCTTTAGAGATCAATAGTTTGTCGTATTTCAACTAATGTTAGTGTAACAATATTAATTTTGAACTATTACATAATATTTTGTAGCTTTTAGTTATATATTGCAGGTATTTCCCATAAATAACCTTAAATTTTATGATATTGAATCTATAACCATAGTCTTGGTTATTCGAAGAGGACCAATAATAAAATATAAGAATAACAAAGGAGAGGGGTTGCGTTGGTATTTAATATTTGTTGACAAAGAGGTAGACTTCTTTTGTATATTTATTTTGATATAATTTATTACCTATTCGTATTATTTTTAATTAATCTAAACTTATTTTTATATTAATTTAAAGGGAACAAAGATTCAGGCATTACTTTTCAATAAAAGTTTTGAGGATTGGAAAATTTTATTTCAACGGAAAAAAAGCTATTTCATTATAAATGGTCGTGTGAAGGCTGCAAATTCTATCTATTTATCTGTGGATAAGGAGTTAGAAATATCTTTTAGCAATTATATTACAGTTACGGAATGCACCAACCATTTTTCGATCGCAAATTTTTTGAATAATTTTCTATCTTTAGAAGAGCCAACAAAATCCAAGAATATTATTTGGTAATTTCCTGGAGTTTGGACATAAATTAATAGATATTTAAAAAAAAAGTATAAATTCAAACTACATGCGGTAACTTATGTGTTGGAACCAAATATCAATATATAAATGAGTTAGAAATTAAAAAATACGTAATACATCACTTATCACATAAGTTGTTATTAACACTTTATTCATATAGTAAAAAATAAAAAAGTAAAGATTTTAAAATATACTTGGTATGAATTAGATAAAAGAGTGGGTTAGCTAATATGAATGTTTCATGAAAATCATGTTAGGATTATGATTCCTACTAAAGACAACAACCTTCATATTGAATAATCCGGAATTACAACTACATGAGCGGAAGCTAACCTGAATCCATATGTGGAATTTGATGAACCTCCTTTTGATGATTGTCCTTGAGTTGTTGTGAACTCCTTTAGCCTTCCTTCAAGTTTTCTTGAAGTATGATTGTCACCACAAGAATGAATCCACAATACTAAAACAATATATTAAAGGTTCACAATAATAGTGTTATGATAATAATCAAATTTGGCTTATGGTTTTCCACCCTATTTGCAAGACAATGGACAATATGGTTCTTGATTCAATGGGAAGAAGAAGAACTTGTCTTGCTAAAGAATGGGAACCATAACCCCACTTTATAACTCTAGGAGTTACATAACCCAAGAGACAAGAGTTACAAGACAAAAGTTATGTCTTGAGTTATGTCTTGCAAGAGTTACAAAACTCAAGAGTCACAAGCATTCATGTAACCATAGTTACATTTGTAACCTTAGTTAGCCCATCATAAACTAAGGTTACCCTTTTGGGTATCTACACATTAGTCCTACACTTTAGTATGACAACACATTGGCCCCCTTAACATAATGTCCATAAGACCACATAATTAGGCCAAATCAAAAGATAGCACATAACATATAATTATCCATATATTGTTCATATGTGTGTAGATATAAGTCCATATATCTAGATATAAATCCATATATCTTACAAATCAACGTACTTTTCTGGTTACAATTATTCACATATCCTACATTGTCTATTATGCAAAATATCTACTCTGATCACTTGTGTTAGCATTCTAATTTTCCATCTTTTTTCTTCTCATCGTTAAAGTATTGACATAAAAACTAGTACTATATTAAAAGCACGACCCTTAGTTAAAGTATTGACATGAATATTTCTGCACAAGCAAGTTGGGTAGTCCGGAAGATCATTGAAAGTGCTAGGCTACTGCAACAACACCAGCTGTTGTATGCCAATACGTGTTCTACCAGATTAATCTATCTTCAACAAATTGGTCAATTGCCTAGAGTTCCATGGAAAAATCTAATCATGCAGAATGCTGCCCGACCTAAAGCACTCTTCAACCTCTGGCTGCTGCTCCAAGACAGGCTTCCTACCAAAGAGAGGCTGATCAAATGACACTTGAGTGTTGATGGTAGCTGTGTTATGTGTCAACACACAATGGAGACTAGAGATCATTTGTTCCTGTACTGCCCCTTTGCTGAACAAGTGCGACACCTCATTTTGTAATGGCTTGGCATGTCTCAACCTCCTGGACAGTCTTGGCCACAATATGTTAACTGGATCACTGAGAAGTCTAAAGGCAAATCTCCCCAAGCTCATGTGTTCAAAATGGTATTTGCAGAAATGTCATATGCCATTTGGTTGGAAAGTAATGCACGTATATTCAGAAACACTTACTGTCCCAGTGAAGTTTTAGTTAGGAGCATTGCTTACATTTGTAATATTAGAGCAATTCCTAGAGTTAGGACATACCTCCAACAATATTTTTTGTAAGTCTGGAGCTCTAGCTATAGTCAAGATAGTTAGCCTTACCTGAAATTTTGATAGGCAGTTTGAGTATGTAACTGACCTATGGGATTGTACGTTGAACACTTTGGTGATTAATATAATCTTTAATTACCAAAAAAAAATGTTGTTCGTCTTTTTTACCCTCTAAAATATACAATTCACATTGGACAACATAGTAATTTAAGTATTTTATTAATATTTAAAAATATTTGTTTACTTAATTTTGTATTATTTTGGAATATTTTGCTAGAATTATTTGTTAGTAAATTTGCCTTAATTATTGGGTATATTTTTTTCTTCACGTTTCTCACAAAAGGAAAGTTAATAAATCAATTTTTCTTCAAGTTTCTTAAAGAATGAAACTTAATAAAAAAATTCCTACACTTTCGCTACTTGTTTCTTTTTTTTTTTTTTTTCCTTTTTGAAACGAAAAGATACACTTTGTGTACTTTCACTAAATGACCATACGTCTACTGGAGTTGGTTAAATTCCCTTTACTCTCTGGAGTAGTAAATAATTGGTATGTTTCTTGTACACTAGAAAAGTTAATAACTTTTTTCCCCCTAAAATAGTAGTGCTTCGTTCAGCTCTCAATAAATGATACTATTTGTTAAATTATCTAAATTAGGAAATTTTGTAGTATTAGATTCTCCACGAGCATATTATTTCTTTCATGTGTCAAATTGTGTATCAAAATACTTCTATAAAAGAAGCTATATAGTCATAATTTAATCGAATTTCACCCTATTCCAATATCGTGATTGCTGTTTTTGTTTCTTTTACTAATATCAACATCTTTTGATATTTTGTATTTCGCAAGCACATTTAGATGCACCAATTGTCAATGTTGCATCGAGAATTTAAATTTATTATTGCATGAAGAAATTTTTACTATATAATTTTTTGTTTCATATTTTAGATATGGCTAATTTCACCTCTCACGTAATTTACAAATTTAATATTGGTTATTGAATAGTTGTAATTCATCGTAGAAATTGGTTAGGCATTCGATCTAAGTTTTATTACTTAAATATTAGTAATTTTTTTGTTGTATAATTAATAATACTTATTGTTATGCCAGCTCAAGTTGCTTATCTTAAAAAAAAATTAGATTATCTCATTTAATTTTGTGTAATATTAATACTACTTGATTTATAATTGTGCTATTTGCAGAGAGAAAGAGAGACATAGAGAGAGAAAGAGAATCCGGCGACAGAAAGCGAGCTGCTCACCGCCGCCGGCCAACCAACACAACCAATCACTACAAAGATTACTCCTCTAAACTATCTATGACTCGAATCGTAACCCCAGAGAGTGGAATCCCACATAAATTAACTCCAATTCCACTGCTTCAATGGTTTCCCGGAATGGGTAGTGCCCCGACGGTGATGCAACCAGTATCGGAGAAGGAGGAATCAAAAAGGCCATTAGAGGAACTAGATATGACAACAACAGCAAGGAAGCTCAATTTCTCGGTTCAATCGCAGAAGCAAACTTTTACTGAAGTTGTCCAAGGTAATCGAACCCCAAACCAAGGCATGCAACTCAAATATTACCCTCCGATGGTGAAGGATGGAAAGAAAAGTGCACAACTAAACCCCAAGGAGATAGACATACAGAATCAAAAATGGAAAACTGCTCCAATCGGATATGTAATAGGAGGTAACCCGTCCTTTAAAGAAATGCTCAAATATGTATATGGAGTCTAGAATACTGTAACAACACCGACAGTGTTGTTACATGATGATGGTTATTTCATTTTTAAATTCGATTGTATGGAGGACAAAAAATTGATAATGCAAAATGGTCCTCATACCTTCAAAAGTAAGCCTCTGATTTTAAAGGATTGGGATCCAAATTTTCAAATCTGGAATGAGTCAATGCAAATTGTACCAATCTGGATTAACCTCCCAGGTTTACCAATCCAATGTTGGGCAGAGGAGAACCTAAGTAAAATAGCTAGTTTAATTGGAAAGCCTTTATGCACAGATAGACTTACAGCTGAGTGCGAAAGGATCTCTTATGCTAGAATCTTAGTGGAAATGGATATAACCCAACCCCTACCTGATGAAGTGCATATTGAAATAACTGATGGGAGAAGCTGGATGCAAACAGTGGAGTTTGAATGGAAGCCTATATTCTGCCAAGAATGCAATTCATTTGGACACAAAACAGGAGACTGCCAGAAAGAAGCAAAAAAGCCACAGGAGCAGAGAAAAGGAATCAAGAACAACCCCAAAAAGCAATGGCAACCAAAACCTGTAAGGAAGGAGACTATAGTCAACCAACAGCACGAGGAGCAAACAGTTCAACCTGAAGTGGAACTATCAAGGAATAGTCGAGGCAAACAGGTAGTAACTATCCACACAGCTGCTGAGACCACTGCTGAAGAGGTGATAAAAGATACTGAATTGAATGCCAAGCCTACTGCTACTACACTGATCCTCAAGGAACCAGAACAAATGATCCAATAGAAGGGACACAATGGAATAGAAACATCCAGTAAGGGTGAAAGGAAACCTCAAGCAACCAATACCATCCATGATAATTGTCTCCTGGAACATTAGAGGACTGAAAAAGTCCCACAAATAGAGAGAACTCAAAAAGTTCCTGAGGTCAAATAAAGTTGATGTTATAGCTTGTCTAGAAACCAAAGTAAAACAACCACAATCACAGACAATATACAGAAAGCTTGGGGATGACTGGAGCATGGCACATAGCTATGATTATGCACCAAATGGGAGGATATGGATAATATGGAAATGGTCCAATGTCCATGTTGTACCTGTACAAACCACTGACCAAATGATCCACTGCTGGGTGACTGACACGAACTCCAACTTCTCTAGTTATATCACATTTGTTTATGGACTGCATTCCACACAGCAAAGGGCTTCTCTATGGGGTTCCCTTTGAACTGTCAACTACAATGGTCCATGGCTCATATTAGGTGACTTCAACTATGTGCTAGGATTGGAAGACATGATTAATGGACAACCAATACACCACTCAGAAATGACTGATTTCCAAAATTGCATTGATGATATAGGAGTAGGACAGATTACCAAGAGAGGGAACAAATATTCCTGGAGCAACAAAAGAGACAGTGAAAGCAGAATATACAACCACATTGACTGGGCTTTTGGCAACCCTGAATGGTTCAATACCTATACTGGAGTGGAAGAAATTTATATGCTGCCAGGATGCTCAGATCATACTCCCATAATGCTGAATACTGAACTGGTTAAAACCAGACTGAACAGGCCTTATAGACTCCTCACTAATGCTATGCAGCAAGAGGAGTACAGAGACAAAGTTCAACAAATCTGGAGCCAACAGCTAACAGGTTTCACTATGTATGCTGTCTGGAACAAACTGCAACAGTTACAACAAACTACCAGACATATCCAAAAGGAACACAACTCTGTGGAACAGAAACTGCAACAAATAAGAGAACAACGGAATGTTACACAGAGCAGATTGAATGAAGACCATTTCAACAAGCAGGATATCCAAAAAGAAAAACAATTACTGCAGATGATTGAAAAATGGGAAGCTATCCAAGAACAAATCATGAGGCAGAAATTAAGAGCCAATTGGATCCAACTGGGGGATCACAATACCAAATATTTACATGTCTACATGAAAGCCATACAAGCAAGAAACAAAGTGAGTTGTATCCTTACTGAAGACCAGATAAAACTCGCTGATCCACAGCAGATACAACAGCACTTCATCCAGTTCTTCCACGAGCTACTGGGCACAGCAGCACCACAGTTGCCAGGCATTGACATCACAAAGCCAGAGATGGACCCTGCCTCACTCTGCACCATCAGCAGCAACTACTGGCTCCAGTAACAGAACAGGAAATACACCAGATTGTGAAGAACCTCCCTCCAGACAAAACTCCAGGTATTGACGGCTATCCTGCTGAATTCTTTAAAGAATTTTGGCCTACTGTGGGGGGGGGGGAGGGGATGTTACCCAGGCAGTGCAACAGTTTTTCCACACTGGAAAACTGCTGAAACAGATTAATTGCACAACTGTCACTTTGATTCCAAAAGTGCAAAATCCCAGCTATGTCAAAGAATATCGACCCATTGCCTGCTGTTCAACTCTCTATAAAATCATTTATAAGATACTAACAAACAGGCTGAAACTGCTTGTCGATTATTTAGTTGGGAATTCCCAATAGGCTTTCATAGAGGGAAGAAACATACTGGATAATGTTATTATGGCTCATGAGTTAATCAACGGCTATAATCGCAAGACAATATCCAATAGATGCCTGATAAAAGTTGACATTAGGAAGGCCTACGACTCTGTTGAACGGGACTTTCTCAAGGCAGTACTATTTGAATTTGGAATTCCTTATAAAATAGTAGTATTAATAATGAAATGTGTCTCCTCCGTCAGTTACTCCCTTTTGATAAATGGAGGACTCACCAAGAGATATGACGCAAGAAAAGGTCTAAGGCAGGGAGACCCAATGTCCCCCTACTTATTTGTGCTAGCCATGGAATACCCAACCAGATCCTTAAAAAAGCTACACCGAAATCCAAACTTTAACTTCCACCCCAAATGCTCCAAACTACAAATCACACATATATGCTTTGCAGACGATGTTTTGCTGTGTTGTCGGGCTGATGAAATTTCCATGAAACTATTGATGAATGAATTTGAACAATTCTCTAAGGCCTCTGGACTCCAAGCAAATATGGATAAAAACTCCTTATATATAGCAGGTGTATCAACTAATTTCAAGGAGAAAATATGCTCTGAACTCCACCTCACAGAGGGCACCCTGTCGTTCAAATATCTAGGAGTTCCCTTATCCAAAAAAAAGTCACAATATCACAATGTATGCCCCTAGTAGAGAAAATAGTGGAAAAAATCAGGAGTTGGACATCAAAACTCCTCTCTTATGCTGGCAGAATCCAACTCATAAAAAATGTCCTTTTTGAAATGCAAACCTACTGGGCCCAGGTTTTCCTCATTGTGGAACCATGCAGTACCAGACACGAGATAGATCTTCCAAAGAACAAGGCCTTTTTCGAATAAGCCAATTCATTTGGGACCCTGCAGATCCAAAAAAAATTATAAAACTGGTAAATGGAATATGTAGGAATTACCTTTGGACTGATAGTCATGAAACGATCCATAGGAATCCAATTGCATGGGAAACATTGTGTAAACCAATGGCGGCAGGAGGACTGAACATTATATCCTATGAAAGATGGAATAAAGCGGCTCTATCAAAACTCCTCTGGGCTTTAATGGCAAAAAAAGACAAACTCTGGATCAAATAGATACATTGTCATTACATAAAGAAAAAGGATATGAATGCCATAGAAATTCCTAAACAAGCTAGCTGGCTCGTTAGGAAATTGATTGGCGCGAGAGAATGGTGGGCAACTGATAGTACAGGACTGCAAACTTGTACAAAAATGGGCAATTTAGCATCAGAAAGGCATACATTCAAACCACTCCTCAATATCCCAAGGTTACATTGAAAAATTTATTAATGGTGCCTGGCATACTCCCGAAACAGAAATACATCTTATGGATGGCGATGCATCGACGTTTGGCAACGGTGGACAGATTAGCTAAATGGGAAATTCACACTAACCAATCCTTCACTTTCTTTGAAAGAGATACTGAAGAAACCCACGACCATTTATTCTTTGAATGCATATACTCCAAAACATTGTGGCAAGCTATGTTACAATGGATGAAATATCAAAGAGCGGCAGGCTCATGGGAAACAGAGATCCAATGGCTGATAGCAAATGTAAACAGCAGAAATCCCAGAAAATCTATCCTAGGTGTGGTGTTTGCAGCGGTAGTATACAACATATGAATGGAACGGAACACCAGAAGATTTCAACTGAAAACTAGAGATGCCAAAGACCGCGCAAAGGAGATTACAATTCAAGTGCACTTTACTGGCGGAAAGATACCTAATTGGTCAACCATGTTACATAACATAAATAACTACCCCTTATGTGAGCTACCACAGGTGTAGCTATTTGTGTAATAGAACATTAGTTTTAACAACACCATTTGTAGAGTTCCTAAAATGATTGTACAAATGAGATCTGTTCTAGATTCCAAAGAAGATGATGTAAATTTTGCCATATAGTTGAAATAAAATCAATTTCTTCTAAAAAAAAATTGTGCTATTTGCAATTGTCATGCTTGATTCACTCAAGTTTCACTAATTACATCCGTCTAGGTAACAATCTTCCTTATAACACTAAAAAAATTAATTATTGATTTAGTCACTTAGATAACTTAATAAACTCTTACGCATGCTTTATTTAGGTACACCTGCAAAGCGTTTGAAAAAGAATTTGTCAGACCAGTGTATCCCAATTAATAGTGTAAGAGTATATGATTCATGTTGGGTAATACGAGTTTTAGTGTTTGGGGGTGGAATAGTAAAAGAGTTCAACAATAAAATAAATCAAGACACCCGAAAAAATTGTGACATTAGTTGATGAAGAGGTAGATATTATTTTATAAGGATTATTTATTTCATGTCTTTTGATAATAGTTTTAACCATCAGATTAACTTAAAATAAAATTTTATACAAGGAACAAAAATTCATGCTACACTTTTTAATGATTATATTGAGAAGTGGAATGACCATTTACACAAAACAAGATCTGTTACATCACAAATTGAGGCATTAACAGTGATAATCCTAGTTTTCAATCAGTGTACAAGGAGCTTGAGATTGAATTTAAGGAGAATACTTTTGTTGAAAAAAGCAACGATCACTCTTCGACCATTGATTTTTCAAATAGTTTTATTTCATTCGATGAGACATCAAACTGCACAGATGGAACATTCACTAGATATATAAATAATATTTTACTTCTTTTCGCCTTATTAATTTTTTAGTAATATACACATATTTATTTTAATATTTTTTTCTATATATAGTTAAAATTTTAGTGGATGTTAACCTTCAATGAGAGTAAATGCAAAGAAACTATGGGAGATAGTGCTGATCAACTAGATGTAAGTTGGAAGTTTTAGTTTAAAATATTAAATATTTCTTTTTAATTAATCATATCGTATCATACTATATTATAAACATGAAGACGTTTAGGTGAAGTTAGATTACGAAAATGCTCATCAAAAGTTAAGTGACATTTTTATCCCTCGATCAAACACAACTCTATATAATACTCTGTACAAAAATGTAAAATTACATTCTTTTAAAATAACAAAACGGTCAAAATATTCAATAGTAAATTATAATAATTTATCACTATAATAAATGGTGTTGTGTCTCTTCAATTAGCTGCAACACATGTATATGTTAGAGCTAATTTTAACGTTCCCATATTCTATCTTCTTTATTTTCTATTATCTTGACTTTTCAGTTTTTTATACATTCTAAATAAATTCTTAATATACATTCTATTAAGATAACCAAAAAAATAAGAATAACAAAAAAGTAAAAGAATATTTTGAAAAGGAAAAAAAACGTGGGAAGCTGTTAATGTCCCCAAATGTGAAATATATTTATGTGACCATGTTTTAATATCATTTTCGCTTTTGGTTTTCTTGTAAAAATTCAAACACGAAACATCTCATTAGTAAAGGTAATAGTCAAACGGGCAAGTAATGGTTTGATTACAAAGTTTATTATTACGTCAAGAAGTTCGTATGCCTTTTTGTATCCCAACGAATGAAAATGTAATAAATAACAAAGAATTATTTCATTCGTTACAAAAAATCATTAGATAGTTAATTAAATGGTGATCAATAATCAACTTATATAAGTGAACTTTTAAAACAATAATATTTATAAGCATTACCATGTAAAGCTTATCTTCTTTCAATCGGTTTTACTTTATCAAAGCCTTCTGATATAACTCATTCTTGCCAAAACTTTTCAGCTTATTGGAATCACTAGGAGTTAGGTGGGTTTTAGACTCGACTAGATCACTAGGAGATAAAATTGGTGGGATACAATAACAGAAAGGTACTTGAAACTATTTCAAAATTTTTCTAGTCTTGTTTCTTCTATTAATTAAAAAGTTAAAACGAAATTACTTCATTTTCTTTTCATTTCTCGTAAGCGTCAAAGTTAGCATTATATTTATCTTTAGCCAATTCTATGTAATATGGAGTGAGTCAGTGAAATTATTCTTCGTATTATCTTATGCAGTGATCTTGTTCGAGTGAACTAATCATGGTATACTATTAATTCAACTATTATACAATAATGTCTCTTCATTTGTTTTCTTTTTATTTTAATTAAGCAGCGATTTGATGAATTGTTTTCGCTCATTACTCGGCGGTGTTAGAAGTTTTCAGCATATTTAATTTTTCTTTTATTTTCTTACCCAAAGTTAAATTGCTAAACTATTATCTTATTTGTACTTCCATTATAAAATATTTATATTGATCCGTATAGAATACATGTGCAATGCACGTGTCCAGAAACTAGTATGTTTAATTGTATATTGCAGGATTGATAGAAAGACTATAACACTATGTTAATATTTTCTTTTTTATGAAATCTCCTTAACTATAAACAAATTAATTATACATATTGTATATGAATTATATATATATATATATATTATAATAATATGTTATGTTTATTTTACATATTCTGAACTGTTTCGCTGAATGCGTCGACAATACTGTTATATATTAGAGGTATCTTCCTCTTATCAGTAACAACTAAAGCAACATTCTTCCCGGCGCTCATCATCACTCTTCGACAGATGACAGAGAGTAAGCAACAGTCCGGCTAATGGGTCCAACAGCATCATCACATCCAAGCTTCGTTGTAACACTCAATTTCGTGTCTACACATTGAATACAACTATTTCTTTAATGTAATAACTTTTTTGCATCGTCAATTGCTATTAAAATGAATCTATTCTTATTCAATTTCATATACACTATTTTGGCAGTTTACCATTTAAATATTTGGTGCATCATCAATTACCTTTATACTTAATTCTTTATTATTCCACCTATTAAATGTGCTCTCTTGTACATAACGCATAATACACGTGCAACGCAGGTACATTAGTTTTAATTTATTTGAAATTGAAGCAAAAGTGAAACGAACAGGCGTGGATTCAAAAGGATGGCCTATTCGGGCTATTTCAATGTTGTGCCATAACTGCAACACATGAGCTACGATAGTAACATAACTTTGGTAGTTTGGCATCATATTGATATGATTTTTTGAATTGATTGTGTATGATTTTATCATATATTTTACTTTATGATCCGATGTGATAAGATATATAATGTCACGGGCATACTTAGCTTCAAAAATAAATATCTTTTCCAGGTGCCTCTAAAAAAGTCATCAACTATTGTAAGAAAATACCTAGATCCAGAAGAAGTTGGAGTGTGATAAGGACCCCAAGTGTCTACATGAATCAACTGAAAAGGCCTTGATGTACTTATTGTACTGTCTGGAAAAGGAAGTCTAGTTTGTCTAGCCATAGGACAAACAGAGCAAGGGAAGGGCTGTTTAGAAGCAAAAGGAAATGACAAGGTAGAAATATTTTTCATAATTGCAAATGGAATATGAGCCTGCCTCAAGTGCCAAATGTAATTCATGTCAGTTGCAACAGCATTATTACAAATGGAACTATTTACATTTGAAGGTAAAGCAGCAACTTTATGGCTAGAAGAATAGCCAGGACTACGAGAATCAGAAAGGGAACATACAAATCAGATGAACAATTACTAAAAGGAGAAGGGGAAGCTGGCACCCAACTAAACTTGTACAGACCAGCCTCCTCTTTACCAAGATCCAGAGGCATCTTCAGAGAAGGGGCCTGTAACATGTGTAGGAAACAGGAAGTTGCAGTATACAATACTATACAATGCAACTGTTTTACCAGTTTATGGACAAAAATCAAATTGTGTTTGAAAGAAGGAACTAACAGTACATTATGAAGAGTGATGGATGGATTTAAAGCAAAAGATTCTGTGCAGGTTACTTTTACTTTATATCCATTAGGAAGGGTTACAAGGTATGGCAAAGTTAATGGTGTAATATTAAAGAGTAAGTCTTTATTTGGTGTCATATGGTTAGATGCCCCTGAGTCTATTATCCAGGTGACAGAATTAATGTGAGTAAGCATGCAAAATTTGGAATCAGAAACAGGGTTCTCAGTTAGCATAGTACCAGCAAAATTGGCAGCATACATGGGAGGAGGAGTCTGGGCAGTGGAGTCCCCTAACTGGGTTTGTTGTAGCAAGGTCATCAATTGATCATATTATTGTCTGCTCAACCCAGGTATCACATAACTCTGGCCATCCATATTTTGAACAGGGTGATGACTTTCAGGAGGATTTCCATGAGGAACAAACATATTTCCTTCAGAAGAAGGAAAATCCACACTAGCAGTTAGATGAGCAGCAGCAGGTCTCCTCCCCTTGTTAATTGTTGTACTTTGTGGATACCCATGAATCTTGTAACACTTATCAATTAAGTGCCCAGATTTTTTACAGTATCTACAGAATAAAGAGCCTCTAGCTTGGTCAAAATTAACTCTTTGCCTGAAAGGAGAAGAATTAGGCACTGTGACCTTATTGATTCCAACTGAATGTTTATTTGTGTAAACATTGAAAGACATAGAGTCTGCATTAAACTGAGAAAGGGGCTGGACTTGTCTCTGTTTCTCATCATTGAGGACTATATTATAGACACTGTCAAGGGTAGGAGCAGGCTGCATCATCAGTAAATTACTCCTTACCCCTATGTATGCTTCATTAAGGCCCATGAGAAACTGAAACACCTTATTCTCATCATCTTCCTGTATGATGCCATTTTTGGCAACACAAACACACATCTTTGCTCATGATTTGTACACATTATTCCTAATTTATCCCACAGTCCTTTAGGTTTATTAAAATATGAGGCTACATCTAGGGATCCTTGATAAGTGTGAGAGAGTTCTCTTTTTAGTTCAAAAATTTTGGTTCTGTTAGCAGTACCATATCTGGTCTCAAGCTGTGACCATATACTCTGTGCAGTATTAGAATACTGCACGCTTTCAGCAATTTGAGGGGAGAGGGAGGCAGTTAACCAAGAAATTACCATATTATTACATCTGTCCCACAACCTTTGTTCATTCACATTGGTGGCTGGTCGGGGACACGTACCATCAATAAAACCAATTTTGTTCTTAGCAGACAACGCTACAATCATTTTCCTCCTCCAACCCCCATAACCACTACCCGAGAAGGGAGTTGACACAAGAGAAACACCAGGAACATCAGAGGAGTAAACAAAAAGGGGACTGGTAGGGTCAACAGGAGTTGTATTAGCACTCATGTTAGCAGCCATGAACAACAATGAGTTTAAAATCAAATGTAGTCTCTGTAATCAGTTTGAAAAATTAAAGTTGTATCAAAATCCTCATGCAAATCATATAGCACCTAAAATAGGAACAGATTTACCCTCCTTCTTCGCGACCGGAGAAGAAGGGCCTTCAATTAATAGAAAAATGCCAGTTTCGAGTAGCAGAAACCCTAAAATCTGAAGTCTCGCCGAAATCGAGTCGAGGACGTCGGAAAACCAACCCAAAACGTACAAGCAGTGAAGATGCAACCCGATAATGGTGATAGAAGAAGTCTCAGATTAACACTCGATTCATATAGAGATCATCACTGACCGAATATCTCACAAATACCCGAAAACTTTCCAACACGATTTTGACCGGGATAACAGGATATAGCAGAGAGCCAGAGAATCATCTCATGATCGTCCGCTCTGATACCATGAAAACATAGCAAACGAAAGCGAAGATGAAGATGAGAGAAGAGGAGTTCTTCAAAGAACTCTCTGGAAGTTCTTAGAGAGAGAATGTAAATGTTATACGAAATATCTGTGTTCTCTGTCCTCGAAGCTCCTAGAAGCGGATATATACACTATCGGGTCACCCGTGATATGGGTCAGCCCAAGACTTAGACAGACCAATACAACAAATGAAAATGGGCCCAGATATACTTCTCGCCCAAGTCAAAGATATACACAATATACAAAGTATATACAATAAATATTCAATCCAAAACTAATGTATGTGTCTAGGTTTTGAGGCTAGGTAATCTCTTAGCTCAAAGTACCCTATGTATAAACCTTTTTAATTTGCAATACAATATACACATACAAATCGTATAAACAATAAACATTTCTCATTTATTTTACGGTAAGTTATTTTCCTCTCAATCCGAATAAAAGAAGTTCACAAATTCTTCTTCTAAATCACAAAATGCAATTCCAACAAGCATTGGCCCAATGGTTAAGGTAGAAATGACAAGCAGCCTCACATTTGAATCACATTAAATATTTTGATATCTAATTTATATTTTTCGTGCTCTCTCAATTTTAAGGGAGCTTGATTTACGATGAAAACATTTTTAAAAGAGCATATACTAGTTTTCCCCGCTTGAAATGAACATGAAATCTTAATATAATGATTTTTTTGTTAATGACCCACACCCACCCCCCATTCATCCACCTACCCACTCCCACCTACTCCAACTTCACCCACCACCCATCCTAAACTATTATTAAGAGTATTTTCTTTCATGTTATAGATAGAGTATTTTTTTTATCTCAACTAAATGAGTATATACTTATCACGATGTAGTAAAAGTATTTTCTTTTATTTCAACAAAACGAGTATTTTTTTTCATGATGTAGGAAAAGTATTTTTTTTATTTCAATAAATCGGGTATTTTCATATTGTAGAAATAATACTTTATTTTTCAACAAAATAAAGTTTTTTTTAATTATAGAGCTCAAATTTCGATGTTAATCTTGTGCGAAAAAGTAAAATAACACATTAACTCCTTTGGATTTGTGTGAATTTTGAAATGAATATTTAAATTCTTGAAGAAAATAGAGTCCGGGTGGAGCGAGAGGAGTACAGAAAACATGCGAATTTTGGGGAAGGTGGGTTGAGGAGAGTAGCACAAAAAATTATTTTTCTGAAAATATTTTATACTCTAACCAAATACTATAAAATATTTTTCAAAAATTTACTTTTACTCACCAACCAAACAACGAAAAATAAGTGATTAAACCACTCATTGTTCAGGAAAATATTTTTCAGTTCATACCAAACACACTCAAGGATTCAACAACTTTCTACTCAAAATCAAGGCATTGCCTTTGGCTAGCACCATACATACGGTCAAAGAATGTGCGCATTGCTAGATTATAATTTTACTATCGTAATGATATTGTTTATCCTCGAATTAGGATAATAATTAAATTTATATTGTAATTTTACGGATATGTAATTTCGTCCAATGCCAATTGATAAGCAAGAAAATAAATGAATAAATTAGAGAATAAAATAAATCAAACCAACATGCTAGTCAGGTCTTGACCTCGGCTCGGTATAGTCTCGAGATGGGATGGTAGAAATAGTAAATGATAAAGCAACTCTGACGAATAGTAAGTAAAATAGCAGAAAAGTAATGAGTGTATATATTCTTATTAGTGAACATTGATGATTACAAATTAATGAGATCCCTCTTTATATAATAGAGGAGTCCTAACTAAGGTACACTTCTAATTATAGTAGGAAACCATATTAACATCTGATTAACCATCGTAGGTTGATACGTTTAGAGCTTTCTGTCGTGATCTATGACTGCCTACCGATATCTCGCCTTTCCATTATTGCATTTCAGTCGAAGTAGGTTGTACTTAGTCTAGACTGCTTCTGGCCTCGGTCTCGACAGACACTTCGATATTTAGACTCGATGCCTCGCCTTCGAGCTCAGGTCTGATTCATTATTAGGTCATCCCCGACGCAACTACTTGTCTCGATCAAAAAGCAAAATCGGATAGACTGGATTTTGACTGTATACAGATAGTCCCCTCGTTTCTTATAGTGTAATGAGAAGAAACGAACTGAGCCTCACCTCGACCAATTATGATGTCACCCTCGTGATGTAAGCAACGGAGGCGACTGAAGTGATGTGTCTGCATAGTTCTCAATGTCATTAATTGGTGTCAGTTAATGGTCGGCCACTAGTGCCCTTGAACCGTCATGATAAACATTATAAATAGACCATCTTCACAATTTTGTCAAATTTTACTTTCAAAATCTCTTCTAATCTTCAAAATGCTCCTACTTCCTTTAAGTTCCTTAATTCTACAAGTTCTTCAAATCCCGTTCGCAAATCTTCTCTTTAAATAACAAGTTTCGTCTTCTTCTTTCTCCGAACTTATATAATAATGGCAAAAACGTCAGAAACTATTCCCTAAAAGGAAAATGTTTCTCCATCACGGTTGGATGGGGATAAAACGCCGGTGGAGCAATGCATTAAAGTGTGCGTTCTCGGGTCATGCGACCTTACTTCTGATTTCAAAATTGAAAAACCCATATTTAGCCACTGGCATATATAAGCCCATGTCGAGGTATATATGCTCGATATCCGAAGGTGATCTCGAGCTGGTGAAAAAGGATTGCCATTGAGAAAATGCAGAGGTTGTGATTCCTACCCCCTATGAGGATATTACTACTTACGTGGAAGGAATTTTAAGTGTTTACACTTACCCTTGCATGTTGGGTCCCATCGATCCTGTTGTTATCGACTTCTGCCACTAATACTGAATAAATCTTGGCCAGATACACCCCTCATTTTGGCGCATTGTTATCTTACTTCGATTCTTCGTGAGCAAGTTCGAAGGGATGTCATTTACCCTCGACCACCTCATGAGGATGTACAGCCCCCGTCTCTACCAGGGCAGATTAATAAGGCTCCATCGTGGAGCCACAAAGGTGTTGTTCTCGAGTACAGACAGGGACAAGGATCAGACATGGATGAGTCGGTTTGTCTAAGTGAGGACCTATGATATAATCCCGGCCGAGAAAATGCCATTCCCCGAGGAATGGACCATAAAGCGTAAGTAAACCCATCACATCTTATGTTGGTTGCTTTGTTTCTTTTATCTTCTTTCTCCCACATCTCATCCCACCCATGTCTTTTCTTATAATGTAGCAGTTCCATGGGTTCCCGGTGCAATCCCGAACCTCAAAAATTGATTTCATAAGCTGGATTCGACTTCCACATATGTTGAGCGCTCGTGGCGCGATTTAGCGAGGGGCCGATAGGAGGCGAAGAATCATGGTAAGCTTATCATATATGCTTTTGATGATTTTTTTCTGAAACATTTCTTCTTATTTATACTTGAATCCCTTTTATTCATGTCTTGGGGATGTTTCTGAAAAGGTCGGCCCCACTTGGGGAAGAGGTGGTTGTTGCTCCCAAATGCACACGCAAGTACACGTGGTCGGCAAGTAATATAGGATTGTAAGTCCAGATATCGTACCCACAAGGACTTGTGCTTAACTATCAACAAAATGAAACCAAACAATTAATCTATTAAAGTGAACTCCTAAAGATTAACTACAACTAATCTAGCGTAGCAACCTAAGAAACTAAAGAAAATAAGTCGACAATATTAGAGATGAATTCAATGTGAGCGAATATTTTAGATTCATCTGAATCGGTCTAGCCTTTGTAGGGATATTCCGTTCATCAAAACCAACAATGTACGGGAGTGCCACAAAATGCTTTTTTACATTCCAAAAAGCAGAAGGCAAAGTAGAACAAACTTCATTTTCAAATTTTCTTTGGAGGGAATCGATCTTAGCCACCATTCCCGGGGCTTTTAAAGTTTGTTTAATTTGTTCAATCTTTATTTCTTCTTTGAGAAAAGCAATATGATTAGAAAGGCGATTAATTTTAAAAACAGTTTTATTTTTTAAAAACAAACTTTCTTCAGGAGAAAGAGATTTAACAAATGGGAAAAACACCTTTTGACCAAGGATACATGCATGAATGCCATCTAAATCATCAGTATATGGTTTTAACTGATTTATGAAAGGCAGACCAAGAATAATATCTTCATTAATATTTTCAATAATCACAAAATCGTTCGTAAAGAAAATATTATTATTACAAATATGCACTTTAGACAATTTATAATCTATTTTCATTCGCTCTCCAGTTGCGGAATACAAACGAGTCTCAAGGTACTTAAGAGGAATAAGGCCTTTCACAATACAATTGCGATCAACTCCACTATCAAATAATGCAATCTTGTTAAGCACGAAGTCTTTAGCAATTACTAATTTAATAGGGATATGCTGACTGAGAGATTTAATAGTGGATACAGAAGGACTGGCAGGACTGGCTTCCTTCAGAAGACCAGGATCAATTGATTCTCCAGGGAAGTTAGAAGTAGGTTCTAGTTCAGCAAAAGAAACAGATTTTTCTTAATCTGTTGCAAGAACTTCTCTAAGGACTTGAGAAGTAAGGGCCTCAAGCTCAATCTTATCAAGACGAGACTTCATATCACTGACCTCTTGCTTAAGGGAATTCATTTCTCTACGCAAGTCAGAAACAGAGGGCTCAGCAGGTTTATTGAACCTAGAGAAAACCTGGTTCATACTGAAAGGTTCTATGACTTTAGAAGGAGAAGGTTTCTTTTGGTCTGAATTAAGGATAATCTTCTTAAGTTCAGCAAGGTACCTGGTTCTAGACTCATCATCCTTGATGTGGTCAATGATATCAAAGAGAACTTCTTTAGAGTCCTCAGTAATCTTACTAATTGTATTTGAATTACAATAACAGAAAATACCTTCGCACGAACCTTCACAAAAGTCATCCTGTTCTGATTGACTCTCATCAGTCTCATACGCGACGTTGATATTCTCGTCGTCATTATATTCGTCCGAAGAGGTATCATCAGAGGCAGAATCACTCTCTTGGAGGATAGAAAAGAGTTTTTCTTTAGTATCGTCATCTAATCCTAGGAGATTAATTTTCTTCTTATTCTTAGAAGACTTACACTGGTTGGCTCTATGTCCAGACTTACCACAGTTCCAACACACATCTTCTTTATGGGAAGGTTATGCTTCCTGAATTTCTTCTTGGGTTGGTCTGACCTGTCCTTAGAAGTATTCTTTCTAGGTTTCCTAGATTTATACGAAAACTTCTTAGATTTCTTCTTGGCCATCTTAGAAGGGGGAGGATCTATATTACCGAAAAATCACGGCAAAAACTGCCTAATTCGGCTCTAGAGGTCATCCTATCTTTCTGAAGGTGACTCTTGAGCTAAAGGTCAGTACACAGTTCTAAAGCTGTGGTATTAATGAGGCTAATAATGTCTCCATAAGTCATCTGGTCATAGGGCACCTTACCATCGCACCTATCTCTGATTTTTTATCTAACCTTTTCAGCAAAAAGAGGGGGAAGACCGCTAATGAATCTGTCTTTCCAGAAGTCACTGTTACAGCCGGGTCTGGTCATAATCTTAACCATAAACTGATCCTTGTACCACCTAAAGTCACTTAATTTAGGACATCTAAGGTTATTAAGGGTTTCTAGACTCCTATCTTGGAAGAGTTTTGGCTCACCTACAAAGTGTTTAGCAATGTGGAGAACTCGATAGATTTGATGCTCGGCTAACCCATCAATATTCCATTCGAAGATGCCTCAACCATCATGAGAAGATTGAGACTGGAAACCGTCTTCCTCATACTGAGTATCAGGAAAAGAGGGACGTATATAATAATTTCTCCGATTAGGATATCAGTCAGAAAGTTTACGAAGAGAGTTGCCAGAAGGAGTGTGGACATTCTCGGAAGTAGATGCTTTATTTTCTTTGGTTGAGGGAGAATCAGAAACTTATGATGCTTTAGCATTACTTTTGTCAGAGACGTGAAAGTGGGCTAATTTTTCGGTGATTTGTTGAACTTGCTTACCCGAGACGGCAATATCATTGCTGAGCTTGGGGAACAATTCACGACGGAATTCAGGGGGGGTTTGAATATAGGATTAGGCTCTATCGTACTACTAGTACTGGGCCTAGGGGCACTTAAACTAGGGGCCGGAAAAACCAACTTAGGATTTGTTTCCTCAATCTGTAAAGAAACAGTATGCAACAATTTATTGGTATAATTGTTCTGTTCGACAATCTTATCAATATATGCATTAGAGGGCAAACTCTGAGGATTATTGCTTTTGAGCTTGAAAGGAGACGTAGGAACAAGAATATTGGAATGAGGAATTTTAATTCCTTCAAGCGGGGGAGTGACAGACTCAACGACCTTGCTGGACTGTGTATACCACTTATTGACAAGGACTTGTAATGACTCATTTTGGTCATCTAACTTTCCAGTGATCTCAAACCATCTGAAGAATTCGATATCACACTTTAAACGCTTCATGTCTGAAATCCACTGTTCTCCAAAAAGAGCCTGCTGACTCTGAGAATAGGTAGCACCATACCATTTTACTTTCAACCTATTAATAGGGTCAAGCCAGAGTTCTTTCAAAGAAGCAAGATCAGGGGTATAATCCTCATCTGTAGTAATAACACCCAATCCAGGGTCTGAATATTGCCTTGGAGGCTCCATATCAGACGCTGTGGGACTAGAAGGTTCCTGGACCTGAGGTTTATAAAACAGTTTTGGGATTTCTCCCGAAAGATCTACACCATCAACTTGACTTTTGTCAGCTGACCTAAAAGAATAAGAACGATTAAATACTCCCTCCGGGGGTTTTGAAGAAGTAGAACCAGCGGTGAAACTTGTGCGAGGTCTGGAGTCTAGAAATTTAAGATCACAGAACCATCGGAGTTTTGAATGATACGCTCAATCTGACGTTTCTAAGTGTGAGAGGAAACAGGTTGGATAATAGCCTCGAAATGCCAATCTGTATTGGCCAGGAGGTCATTCTACTTGAGAAGGCGAGGAACAAAGATGGTACTATGTTCATGGTTAGCTTCCATTAACATAGTCACACCTTTGGTACTCTCTATCCTAGCTCTAGGAGCAAGGGTAGTTTCCATCAACCGGTAATAGACTCGATATATAACAGCTAACTCACGAGTTTCGGATTTGCTGTTCATATTTATAGTTTTCATATTAAGAGTTAATGTATCTAACACATTAGGATCATTATATCAACAGAGAAATTAGGATAGCAATTGAATTAAACAGGGCCACCTGCTAAATTACTTTCAAGAGCTCCCAATAAAGAATCATCAAAATTAAGAAAACGTGCATCACGTAACAGTGCACAAACAGGAATATTAAGTCCTTTTCTGAACAAAGGCTTAACAGCAACTTGAACAAGACCAATATGCAAGTAATTAAAATTAGATCTATATCTAATTATATCTTGCTCATTCAATAATTTTATAACTTCTAAAGAGTTATTAATTGCAACAGTTGATTCACATATTCCTGAGCAGTAGCTTTCTCCTTCTTCGGAGTAGGAGTTTTGGGTTTCGGAACCCAACCTTTAACCTTTATCTCTTTGGATAGGTACCTGATATGATATCCTTTTTTGGACATAATATTTACACATTTTAATATGAGTAGGCAGCGTAGTGATCTCCTGCTTGGTTTTGAAATCGTCAAACTTTTAAAGAAAATGTTGAGGGAGGTTTTCCAATTTTCCTACGAAAGCTTTCCACCAATCGTAAAACCATCTAGGAATAGTGGACTTTACTAGATCAGGGCTATATTTAACAATCCAAGTGTGACTCGGCCTGAGATACATGAAATTGTACCATGCTTGCTTGTAGATGTACCAGTTATATGTCCGAGGCTTGTGACTCATGCTCAGAGGTACATGAGTGAGTAGATGGTCCACATGCCATTCAAAAGGGGAGAGGATCTTCTTAATGGTGAATTGGGAATATAGGATAAAATCTGAATTTCTTTCAGAATAAACATGTTTGATTTCTATAGAATCGGTATCAACTAGAATTGCCTCAAAATAAAGGCGAGTGTGTAAAGGATCAGGACTATATACGTTGTTTGAATTATTGTAACAAGGTTTTGCTAAATCTTGGACTCTACCAGTTTCGAATTATTTATCGAGGGCCAAAATAGGGAAAACTCTAGTGGTTAGGTACTCAAAAGGCTCTTGTGCCTGAGAGGAAGGACTTTGGTCTGGACCTTTGGGTCCACAGCCTGGGCAAAGGACTCAGGGGTCTTCATCTCGTAGCTCTGTTTACTTTGGACCTTGGAAGTAGATCCAGGCGAGGATTCAGGTTTTGGGCATGTAAGTTTGGGGATGTCTCCAAGGACAGTAAATTTATTTGGAGATGGGCTTTGGGCCGGACTAGGTAAAGGCGGGAAAGAAGGCCTTAGGTGGGCTAGGCCTGTAGGGACGAAAGGTCTAGCGGACGTAAGCTGCCTTTCGGGTTTAACATTTTTGAACGAGGAGTTAGTCTTGGCTGGCCTCATGACCCTGAAGAAATTCACGGGTTAGAAAATCAGGAAGAGAATTACTTTCTCCTTTAATGAACTCAATTTTAAAATCAAAGCTAGATAATAGAGCTTGCCATCTAGCAAATATTTGCTTTGAAACAAGATTTTTTACATCTTTTTTAAAACTTTTTTTGCACATTTGCAATCAACTCGGAGTAAAAATTCTTTGTTTACTAAATCATCTTGAAATTTAGTAATACATAGTACTATAGACAAAACTTCCTTTTTGACTGTACTATAATTTTTCTGGGTAGAATTCCAAAATACCAGAAGTAAACCTCACAAGTTGCTCACAACTATCTGGGTTGACGCGCTGTTTAAGGATTCCTCCATATCCTATATCAGAAGCATCTGTTTCTACTATCATAAATGCATCAGGATTAGGTATCCCTAGACAAGGAAGATTTTGAACTATTCTCTTAATTTTTTGGACACTCCGGGTCTGTTCTTCTCCCCAAGGTGCTGGGTTTTTTCTAAGCCTATGATATAATGGCTCACAGACTTGTCTAATTTTTGGGATGAAATCAGCAACATAACTAAGACTTCCTAAAAATCTCTGAAGCTGATTTTATCCTTAATTTCATCAGGGAATTTAGAAGAGAATTCTATGGCTCTACAAATAGGTCTATGGGTTCCTTGATAAACATCATGACCTAAGAATCTAATCGAGGTTTGAAAGAGCTTAATTTTATTTAGCACTAACAACCAAGCCATTGTTTTTCACAACATTAAAGAAAGTATTGAGATGCTTAAAATGAGAATCAATGTCCTCAAAAAAAATCAACACATCATCAATATAAACTATTGACATATAAGAATAAGGATTAAAAATGCTATTCATAATATTTTGAAATTTAGAAGGTGCATTTTTTAAACCAAATGGCATAACATTCCATTCGTAATGCCCAAAAGGAACATTGAATGCAGTCTTATACCGATCTTCATTCTTAATTTGGATTTGCCAGAATCCAGACTTCATATCGAACTTACTATAAAGGTAGCTTTATAAGTTCGTTTAAGAAGATCTCTTTTGTTGGGGATTGGATGGCGGATCCATTTGAGGACAGAGTTCAGGGGCTTATAATTAATTACAAGCCTGGGTGCTCCTCTTTCTTTCTCTACACTATTGTTAACATAGAATGCTGAGCAACTCCAAGGAGAGTTAGAGGGGCGTATTATACCATTATCAAGCAAATGATTAATCTCATTTTTGCAAACCTCCAACATCGCTTGATTCATCTGAATCGGTCTAGCCTTTGTTGGGATATTCCGTTCATCAAAAACATCAATGTACGGGAGTGCCACAAAATGCTTTTTTATATTCCAAAAAGCAGAAGGCAAAGTAGAACAAACTTCATTTTCAAATTTTCTTTGGAGGGAATCGATCTTAGCCACCATTCCCGGGGTTTTTAATGTTTGTTTAATTTGTTCAATCTTTATTTCTTCTTTGAGAAAAGCAATATGATTAGAAAGGCGATTAATTTTAAAAACAGTTTATTTTTTAAAAAACAAACTTTCTTCAGGAGAAAGAGATTTAACAAATGGGAAAAACACCTTTTGACCAAGAATACATGCATGAATGCCATCTAAATCATCAATATATGGTTTTAACTTATTAATGAAAGGCAGACCAAGAATAATATCGTCATTAATATTTTCAGAAATCACAAAATCGTTCTTAAAGCAAATATTATTATTACAAATATGCGCTTTAGACAATTTATAATCTATTTTCATCCGCTCTCCAGTTGCGGAATACAAACGAGTAGTACCTTTCTCAAGGTACTTAAGAGGAATAAGGCCTTTCACAATACAATTTCGATCAGCTCCACTATCAAATAATGCAATCTTGTTAAGCACGAATTCTTTCGCAATTACTAATTTAATAGGGATATGCTGACTGAGAGATTTAATAGTGGATACAGAAGGACTGGCAGGACTGGCTTCCTTCAGAAGACCGGGATCAATTGATTCTCCAGGGAAGTTAGAAGTAGGTTCTAGTTCAGCAAGGTACCTGGTTCTAGACTCATCATCCTTGATGTGGTCAATGATATCAAAGAGAACTTCTTTAGAGTCCTCAGTAATCGTACTAATGGTATTAATTAGGCTAATAATGTCTCCATAAGTCATCTGGTCATAGGGAACCTTACCACCGCACCTATCTCTGATTTTTGATCTAACCTTTTCGGCAAAAAGAGGGGGAAGACCGCTAATGAACTTGTCTTTCCAGAAGTCACTATTACAGTCGGGTCTGGTCATAATCTTAACCATAAAATGATCCTTATACCACCTAAAGTCACTTAATTTAGGACATCTAAGGTTATTAAGGATTTCTAGGCTCCTATCTTGGAAGAGTTTTGGCTCACCTACAAAGTGTTTATCAATGTGGTAGAGCAGAGTGGCACAAGCATCTTCACGAGTCCCAGATTCCTGAGTTTCCATACCACTGTTAGTTTTAATAGTGGTGATGATCGTGGTTGCATTTTGAATGTGTTGCTTAAGATCTTCGGTGACATAGTTATCCCACTAGTACCTAAGCATTCCGGTAAAGCCAGTTGTGATCATTGCAGCTGCTTCTTTATCGGAGGAACTACGCACCTTATAGCTGGTAATGCAAACACCCATTTCATGGAGAACTCGATAGATTTGATGCTCGGCTAACCCATCAATGTTCCATTCAACGATGCCTCGACCATCATGAGAAGATTGAGACTGGAAACCATCTTCCTCATACTGAGTATCAGGAAAAGAGGGACATTTATAATAATTTCTCCGATTAGGATATCAGTTAGAAAGTTTATGAAGAGAGTTACCAGAAGGAGTGTGGACACTCTTGGAAGTAGAAGCTTTATTTTCTTTGGTTGAGGGAGAATCAGAAACTGATGATGCTTTAGCCTTTCTTTTGTCAGAGACGTGAAAGTGGGCTAATTTTTCGGTGATTTGTTCAACTAGCTTATCTGAGACGGCAATATCATTGCTGAGCTTGGGGAACAATTCACGGCGGAATTCAGGGGGTTTGAACATAGGATTAGGCTATATCGTACTACTAGTACTGGGCCTAGGGGCACCTAAACAAGGGGCCGGAAAAACCAACTTAGGATTTGTTTCCTCAATCTGTAAAGAAAAAGTATGCAACAATTTATTGGTATAATTGTTCTGTTCGACAATCTTATCAATATCTGCATTAGAGGGCAAACTCTGAGGATTAGTGCTTTTGAGCTTGAAAGGAGACGCAGGAACAAGTATATTGGAATGAGGAATTTTAATTCCTTCAAGCGGGGGAGTGACAGACTCAACGACCTTGCTGGACTGTGTATACCACTTCTTAACAAGGACTTGTAATGACTCATTTTGGTCATCTAACTTTCCAGTGATCTCAAACCATCTGAAGAATTCGATATCACACTTTAAACGCTTCATGTCTGAAATCCATTGTTTTCCAAAAAGAGCCTGCTGACTCTGAGAATAGGTAGCACCACACCATTTGACTTTCAACCAATTTTTTGGGTCAAGCCAGAGTTTTTTCAAAGAAGCAAGATTAGGGGTATAATCCTCATCTGTAGTAATAACACCCAATCCAGGGTCTGAATATTGCCTTGGAGGCGCCATATCAGACGTTGTGGGACTAGAAGGTTCCTGGACCTGAGGTTTATAAAACACTTTTGGGATTTTTTTCGAAAAATCTACACCATCAACTTGACTTTTGTCAGCTGACCTAAAAGAATAAGAACGATTAAATACTTCCTCCGGGGGTTTTGAAGAAGCAGAACCAGCGGTGAAACTTATGTGAGGTCTGGAGTCCAGAAATTTAAGATCAACAGAACCATCGGAGTTTTAAATGATACGCTCAATCTGACGTTTCTCAGTGTGAAAGGAAACAAGTTGGGTAATAACCTTGAAATGCCAATCTGTATTGGCCTGGAGGTCATTCCACTTGAGAAGGCGAGGAACAAAGATGGTACTATGTTCATGGTTAGCTTCCATTAACATAGTCACACCTTTGGTATTCTCCATCCTAGCTCTAGGAGCAAGGGTAGTTGCCATCAACCTGTAATAGACTCGATATATAACAGCTAACTCACGAGTTTCGGATTTGCTGTTCATATTTATAGTTTTAATATTAAGAGTTAATGTATCTAACACATTAGGATCGTTAATATCAACAGAGAAATTAGGATAGCAATTGAAATAAACAGGGCCACCTGCTAATTACTTTCAAGAGCTCCCAATAAAGAATCATCAAAATTAAGAAAAAGTGCATCACGTAACAGTGCACAAACAGGAATATTAAGTCCTTTTCTAAATAAAGGCTTAAAAACAACTTCAACAAGACCAATATGCAAGTAATTAAAATTACATCTATATCTAATTATATCTTGCTCATTCAATAATTTTATAACTTCTAAAGAGTTACTAATTGCAACAGTTGATTCACATCTTTTAATATTATGTTTTTTAATTAAATTAAAATGACCTATCTGGTAGATCTTATGAAAAAGTTCTGCAGGGATACTCCAGTTATCCAAATTAGACTAAGTTAATGCAATCTGAGAAGCACGAGATGTTAAATTAACAGTATTCAAAATATTGTGATTCATTTCAAAAAATTACTGTCCTTGAATCTATACTAATGCAAAACAATGTATCCAAGCAATATATCCATATTATGCAAATACAAGAATTACAAAAGCCAAATTATTAGTAAGTTTTAAATCTAATTATCAAAGGTTCATATGGATCTACATGTTCTCTTGGCTTTACCTCTTCTCTCTCTAGAGTTATCTTCGCTACGAGAACACCTAAAGATCTCAACACAACGCCTAACTCGACTTACATGGACCACAGGAACAGGCTTGCCAACGTATGCTCCGGGGATTACTCGGATACCTCACACACTTAGAGAGAAATAAGTACTTCACACAAAGTAGATCAAATATAAAACAAGATAAAAGATCTAACACTTATAAATAATTTAAGCATATTACTTCAAGTATTCAGAATAATAACTTAGTCATGGATTTGTCTTTGCAAAAGCATTGAGCTCCGGACAGTATATGTGTTTAGTTCCTCATGTTAAACACATAAACAGCCATCATGGCTCTGATACCAAGAGGGAACAGGACCGAAAATTAAACACTAAGAAGTATGATTAAAGTATATATAAAATATGAACGTATGACAAGATGTTACTTACAAAACCAGCTTTTTATTAAAAAGGAGAAGGCAAGGCTGGAAGATTACAAGATTCAGAGGTAAAGAGAATTTTAGAGAGAGACTAAAATTGCAACTGTCCTACAACAATACAAGTGAGAGTCTTTTATAGACCTCAGATAAAGTAAAGCATCTTGTGCTTACAGGTGGACGGCTATTATTTTGTCGACAAATTAGTGGGTCCCTACTGATTAAGACTAGACTCGTACAGCAAAGATTCCATCTTAGTGGAAGGCATACTTTTTGACTTATTACTCATGCTTATCTTTTCTTTTATTAAGTAAGCGTATACAAGACAAAAGTGGGCATTCCCACTATAATTAATTTAAGACAAGGCCATGTGCTTGGCCCTACTCGGATTCCTTTTAGGAATAGTAAAACGTCCTTTGGAGAAAAGTAATTCCAGTTCTTTGAACCTCTACTTTTCTTCAAGGGCCAGAATTCCTATTCGTAATAGGTATCCAGGTAAGCCTGTGCTATGCCTTTCGGACAACACATATCATCATTACTTGATTCGGTTGAGGAGGCGGCTTCTTTAATGAGCTGCAGCAAAGTGGCTTCATCCTGATGTTCGATATCTTGAAGGGCTTGTTCAAGCTTCGTCTTGATCTCGGCTTTGGATGACTTTGACGAAGAGGACTGAGCAGTAGCTTTCTCCTTCTTCGGAGTAGGAGTTTTGGGTTTCGGAACCCAACCTTTAACCTTTATCTCTTTGGATAGGTACTTGATACGGTCAAATTCTGCAATCTTAAAGTCCCAGCTTATACTATACGATATCCTTTTTTGGACATAATATTTACACATTTTAATATGAGTAGGCAACGTAGTGATCTCCTGCTTGGTTTGGAAATCGTCAAACTTTTGAAGAAAATGTTGAGGGAGGTTTTCCAATTTTCCTCCGAAAGCTTTCCACCAATCGTAAAACCATCTAGGAATAGTGGCCTTTACTAGCTCAGGGCTATGTTTAACAAACCAAGTGTGACTCGGCCTAAGATACATGAAATTGTACCATGCTTGCTTGTAGAGGTACCAGTTATATGTCTGAGGCTTGTGACTCATGCTCAGAGGTACATGAGTGAGTAGATGGTCCACATGCCATTCAAATGGGGAGAGGATCTTCTTAATGGTGAATTGGGAATATAGGATAAAATCTGAATTTCTTTCAGAATAAACATGTTCGATTTCTATAGAATCGGTATCAACTAGAATTTCCTCAAAATAAAGGCGAGTGTGTAAATAATCAGGACTATCTACATAGTTTGAATTTTTGTAACAAGGTTTTACTAAATCTTGGACTCTACAAGTTTCGAATTCTTTATTGAGGGCCAAAATAGGGAAAACTCTAGTGGTTAGGTACTCGAAAGGCTCTTGTGCCTGAGAGGAAGGACTTTGGGTCTGGACCTTTGGGTCCACAGCCTGGGCGAAGGACTCAGGGGTCTTCATCTCGTAGCTCAGTTTACTTTGGACCTTGGAAGTAGATCCAGACGAGGATTCAGGTTTTGGGCCTGTAAGTTTGGGGATGTCTCCAAGGACAGTAAATTTGTTTTGAGATGGGCTTTGGGCCGGACTAGGTAAAGGCGGGAAAGAAGGCCTTAGCTGGGCTAGGCCTGTCGGGACGAAAGTCTAGTGGACGAAATCTGCCTTTCGGGATTAACATTTTTGAACGGGGAGATAGTCTTGGCTGGCCTCATGACCCTAAAGAAATTCACGGGTTAGAAAATCAGGAAGAGAATTACTTTCTCCTTTAATGAACTCAATTTTAAAATCAAACCTAGATAGTAGAGCTTGCCATCTAGCAAATATTTGTTTTGAAACAAGATTTTTTACATCTTTTTGTAAAATTTCCTTTGCACATTTGCAATCAACTCGGAGTAAAAATTCTTTGTTTACTAAATCATATTGAAATTTAGTAATACATAGTACTACAGACAAAACTTCCTTTTTGACTATACCATTATTTTTCTGGGTAGAATTCCAAATACCAGAAGTAAACCTCACAAGTTGCTCACAACTATCTGGGTTGACGCGCTGTTTAAGGATGCCTCAATATCCTATATCAGAAGCATCTGTTTCTAGTATCATAAATGCATGAGGATTTGGTATCCCTAGACAAGGAAGATTTTGAACTATTATCTTAATTTTTTGGACACTCCAGGTCTGTTCTTCTCCCTTATGCAAGAGGTCAGTGATATGAAGTCTCGTCTTGATAAGATTGAGCTTGAGGCCCTTACTTCTCAAGTCCTTAGAGAAGTTCCTGCAACAGATAAAGAAAAATCTATTTCTTTTGCTGAACTAGAACCTACTTCTAACTTCCCTGGAGAATCAATTGATCCCAGTCTTCTGAAGGAAGCCAGTCCTGCCAGTCCATCTGTATCCACTATTAAATCTCTCAGTCAGCATATCCCTATTAAATTAGTAATTGCTAAAGACTTCGTGCTTAACAAGATTGCATTATTTGATAGTGGAGCTGATTGCAATTGTATTGTGAAAGGCCTTATTACTCTTAAGTACCTTGAGAAAGGTACTACTCGTTTGTATTCCGCAACTGGAGAGCGGATGAAAATAGATTATAAATTGTCTAAAGCGCATATTTTGTAATAATAATATTTGCTTTACGAATGATTTTATGATTACTGAAAATATTAATGAAGATATTATTCTTGGTCTGCCTTTCATAAATCAGTTAAAACCATATATTGATGATTTAGATGGCATTCACGCATGTATCCTTGGTCAAAAGGTGTTTTTTCCATTTGTTAAATCTCTATCTCCTGAAGAAAGTTTATTTTTAAAAAATAAAACTGTTTTTAAAATTAATCGCCTTTCTAATCATATTGCTTTTCTCAAAGAAGAAATAAAGATTGAACAAATTAAACAAATATTAAAAACCCCGGGAATGGTGGCTAAGATCGATTCCCTCCAAAGAAAATTTGAAAATCAAGTTTGTTCTACTTTGCCTTCTGCTTTTGGAATATAAAAAAGCATTTTGTGGCACTCCCGTACATTGATGGTTTTGATGAACGGAATATCCCTACAAAGGCTAGACCGATTCAAATGAATCAAGAGATGTTGGAGGTTTGCAAAAATGAGATTAATCATTTGCTTGATAATGGTATAATCCGCCCCTCTAACTCTCCTTGGAGTTGCTCAGCATTCTATGTTAACAATAGTGTAGAGAAAGAAAGAGGATCACCCAGGCTTGTAATTAATTATAAGCCCCCGAACTCTGTCCTCAAATGGATCCGCCATCCAATCCCCAACAAAAGAGATCTTCTTAAACGAACTTATAAAGCAACCTTTATAGTAAGTTCGATATGAAGTCTGGATTCTTGCAAATCCAAATTAAGAATGAAGATCGGTATAAGACTGCATTTAATGTTCCTTTTGGGCATTACGAATGGAATGTTATGCCATTTGGGTTAAAAAATGCGCCTTCTGAATTTCAAAATATTATGAATAGCATTTTTAATCCTTATTCTTATATGTCAATAGTTTATATTGATGATGTGTTGATTTTTTCTGAGGATACTGATTCTCATTTTAAGCATCTCAATACTTTCTTTAATGTTGTGAAAAATAATGGCTTGGTTGTTAGTGCTAAAAAAATTAAGCTCTTTCAAACCTCGATTAGATTCTTAGGTCATGATCTTTATCAAGGAACCCATAGACCTATTTGTAGAGCCATAGAATTCTCTTCTAAACTGATGAAATTAAGGATAAAACTCAGCTTCAGAGATTTTTAGGAAGTCTTAATTATGTTGCTGATTTCATCCCAAAAATTAGACAAGTCTGTGAGCCATTATACCATAGGCTTAGAAAAAACCCAGCACCTTGGGGAGAAGAACAGACCCGGAGTGTCCAAAAAATTAAGAGAATAGTTCAAAATCTTCCTTGTCTAGGGATACCTAATCCTGATGCATTTATGATAGTAGAAACGGATGCTTCTGATATAGGATATGGAGGCATTCTTAAACAGCGCGTCAACCCAGATAGTTGTGAGCAACTTGTGAGGTTTACTTCTGGTATTTGGAATTCTACCCAGAAAAATTATAGTACAGTCAAAAAGGAAGTTTTGTCTATAGTACTATGTATTACTAAAAATCAAGATGATTTAGTAAACAAAGAATTATTACTCCGAAGTGATTGCAAATCTGCAATGGAAATTTTACAAAAAGATGTAAAAAACTTGTTTCAAAACAAATATTTGCTAGATGGCAAGCTCTACTATCTAGCTTTGATTTTAAAATTGAGTTCATTAAAGGAGAAAGTAATTCTCTTCCTGATTTTCTAACCCGTGAATTTCTTCAGCGTCATGAGGCCAGCCAAGACTAACTCCCCGTTCAAAAATGTTAAACCCGAAGGCAGCTTTCGTCCGCTAGACCTTTCGTCCCTACAGGCCTAGCCCAGCTAAGGCCTTCTTTCCCGCCTTTACCTAGTCCGGCCCAAAGCCCATCTCAAAAAAAATTTAATGTCCTTGGAGACATCCCCAAACTTATTGGCCCAAAACCTGAATCCTCGTCTGCATCTACTTCCAAGGTCCAAAGTAAACAGAGCTACGAGATGAAGAACGCCGAGTCCTTTGCCCAGGCTGTGGACCCAAAGGTCCAGACCCAAAGTCCTTCCTCTCAAGCACAAGAGCCTTTCGAGTACCTAACCACTAGAGTTTTCCCTATTTTGGCCCTCGATAAAGAATTCGAAACTGGTAGAGTCCAGATTTAGTAAAACCTTGTTACAACAATTCAAACTACGTAGATAGTCCTGATCCTTTACACACTCCCCTTTATTTTGAGGCAATTCTAGTTGATACCGATTCTATAGAAATCGAACATGTTTATTCTGAAAGAAATTCAGATTTTATCCTATATTCCCAATTCACCATTAAGAAGATCCTCTCCCCATTTGAATGGCATGTGGACCATCTACTCACTCATGTACCTCTGATCATGAGTCACAAGCCTCAGACATATAACTGGTACATCTACAAGCAAGCATGGTACAATTTCATGTATCTCAGGCCGAGTCACACTTGGTTTGTTAAATATAGGCCTGAGCTAGTAAAGTCCACTATTCCTAGATGGTTTTACGATTGGTGGAAAGCTTTCGTAGGAAAATTGGAAAACCTCCCTCAATATTTTCTTTAAAAGTTTGACGATTTCCAAACCAAGCAGGAGATCACTACGTTGCCTACTCAAATTAAAATATGTAAATATTATGTCCAAAAAAGGATATCATATATTATCAGCTGGGACTTTAAGATCGCAGAATTTGACCATATCAGGTACCTATCCAAAGAGATAAATGTTAAAGGTTGGGTTCCGAAACCCAAAACTCCTACTCCGAAGAAGGAGAAAGCTACTCCTCAGTCCTCTTCGTCAAAGTCATCCAAAGCCGAGATCAAGAGGAAGATTCAACAAGCCCTTCAAGATATCGAACATCAGGATGAAGCCACATTGCTGCAGCTCATTGAAGAAGCCGCCTCCTCAACCGAATCAAGTAATGATGATATGTGTTGTCCTAAAGGCATAGCACAGGCTTACCTGGATACCTATTACGAATAGGAATTCTGGCCCTTGAAGAAAAGTAGAGGTTCAAAGAACTGGAATTACTTTTCTCCAAAGGACGTTTTACTATTCCTAAAAGGAATCCGAGTAGGGCCAAGCACATGGCCTTGTCTTAATTTAATTATAGTGGGAATGCCTACTTTTGTCTTGTATACGCTTACTTAATAAAATAAAAGATAAGCATGAGTAATAAGTCAAAAAGTATGCCTTCCACTAAGATGGAATCTTTGCTGTACGAGTTTAGTCTTAATCAGTAGGGACCCACTAATTTGTCGGCAAAATAATAGCCGTCCACCTGTAAGCACAAGATGCTTTACTTTATCTGAGGACTATAAAAGACTCTCACTTGTATTGTTGGAGGGCAGTCGCAATTTTAGTCTCTCTCAAAAATTCTCTTTACCTCTGAATCTTGTAATCTTCTAGCCTTGCCTTCTCTTTTTTAATAAAAAGCTGGTTTTGTAAGTAACATCTTGTCATACGTTCATATTTTATATATACTTTATTCATACTTCTTTGTGTTTAATTTCCGGTCCTGTTCCCTCTTGGTATTGAAAGTGAGTTGAGAGAGAATGAGAGAGACAAGGGATTCGGAGGAGGCACCTGATGAGAAATGGGGTAGGTTTTGGAATCATCTAAGATTAAAAAAGGAAAGAGGATGCTTGGGCCGTTGATCAAAACGATCAATGGCTCAGATTAAACAATGAATGGGCGAGTTTGCTTTAATGGACATTGGGTCGGGTAGATTAGGTAATTGGGCTCGATTTGGTGTCAAATTGGGGTGCCAATTTGGCTAATATTGATATACAATAAAGGCCAATCCATAAATAGCCACTTTTCCCTTTTAATTTTGTAAACAATTGTAATACAATTTTAAAAGAAAATTAAATAATATATTAATATTAATTTAAAAATGCCAGAGTTAATATTTTCGGTATAAGATGATATAAATTACAAGATATGCCATATTTGCAATTATACGCTGTTTTTATTTTAAAATGCCAAATGAATTTGTAAAAATGTGCAAAAATTACTTTAATTATATTCGGGTACAAAGGCAAGGATAAAATAAGTTATTCACAATAATGATAATTTTTTGAAATAATTTTGGATTTTTATGGTATAAAAATAAGCAATAAATTTGTTTAAAAATCATTAAAAATACCAAGACTCGTGGGTATGGTTATATATGCATATATATGTTATTTTGGAAGTATTTTTGGTAGAAAAATCCATAGGAATAAATTGGGTATCAACTCCAGAGTATGGTTGGGAAGGGTTGTGTTTCATATATAGCATTTGTGAAGGATGATGGAGCTGGGCTCCTAGTATATTTTGTTCCAGTTGTGAGGGATTTTCCTGATGTATTTCCTGCAAGCCTCATGGGCATGCCACCAGACATGGATGTTGACTTTGTTATTGATCTGGTGTCAGGCACTCAACCCATTTACATTCTGCCGTATCGTATGGCACTAGCAGAGTTGAAAGAATTGAAGGAGTAGCTTCAGGAACTCCTAGAAACGGGGTTTATTCGACCTAGTGTGTCACATTGGTGTACGCCGGTTCTATTTATGAAGAAGAAGGATGACACAATGAGAATGTGCATTGATTACAAGCAACTGAACAAGGTAACAATTAAGAATAAGTATGTTTTGCCTCGCATTGATGATTTATTCGACCAGCTTCAGGGAGCGAGGATATTCTCCAAGATTGATCTTCTTTCGGGTTATCACTAGTTAAAGATCAGGGATTCAGATATTCTTAAGACTGCCTTCAGAACTAGATATGGTCATTATGAGTTCCTTGTTATGTCTTTCAGGCTAACCAATGCCCTAGCAACGTTCATGCATTGGATGAATAGGTTGTTCCGGCATTATCTAGATTCGTTCATTATAGTATTCATTGATGATATTATGGTGTACTCCCATAGTCACAAGGAGCATGCGGAGCATTTGAGAGTGGTATTCTAGAGATTGAGGGAGGAGAAACTTTATGCAAAATTTTCCGAGTGTGAGTTTTGGTTGGGTTCAGTGGCTTTCTTGGGACACGTGGTGCCCAACGAGGGTATTCATGTTGATCCAAAGAAGATAGAGTTGGTTCAGAGTGGCCTAGACAGTCCTCAACCATAGAGAGTCATAGTTTTCTTGGTTTTCCAGGCTACTATCGCCGGTTTGTTAAAGGATTCTCATCTATTGCATCGACCTTGACCAAGTTGACTAAGTAGGTTGTTTCATTTGTATGGTCGGACGAGTATGAGCAGAGCTTTCAGAAGCTCTATACAGCTTTGACCACGGCTCCAGTGTTGGTTCTTCCATTAGCTTCAGGTTCATATACTGTGTATTGTGATGCTTTAAGAGTTGGGACTGGTTGTGTATTGATGCAGGAGGTAGAGTTATTGCTTATGTTTCTCGTCAGTTGAAACCTCATGAGAAGAACTACCTTGTTCATGATTTGGAGTTGGCTGCCATAGTTCATGCATTGAAGACTTGGAGGCATTACTTGTATGGCGTATCTTGTGAGGTGTTCACTGATCATGATAGTCTTCAGCATTTGTTCAAACAAAAGGATCTTAATTTGAGGCAGCGGAGATGGTTGGAGTTGCTTAAGGATTTTGATAACACCATATTGTATCATCCGGGAAAGGCCAATGTAGTGTCCGACACTTTGAGCCAAAAGGCAGTGAGTATGGGGAGTTTAACACATATTTCAGTTGGGGAGAGACCCCTTGTAGTTGATGTTCAGGCCTTGGCCATTCGGTTCGTGAGGTTGGATATTTCGGAGCCTATTCGGGTGTTGGTTTGTGTGGCTTCTTGGTCATTTTTATATGATCACAGCAGAGAGCGCCAATATAATGATCTGCATTTCCTTGTCATTAAGGATAAAGTTCAACATGATGATTCTAGAGATGTGACCATCGGTGATGATGATGTGTTGATAATGTAGGGCCGAATTTGTGGGCCCAATATGGATGGGTTGATAATGCAGGGCCGAATTTGTGTGCCCAATATGGATGGGTTGCGGGAGTTGATTTTGGAGGAGGCCCACAACTCGTGGTATTCTATTCATCCAGGTGCCGTGAAGATGTATCAGGATTTGAGGCAGCACTATTAGTGGAGAAGAATGAAGAAAGATATTATGGGATTTGTAGCTCGGTGTCTCAACTGTCAGCAAGTAACATATGAGCATCAGAGATCAGGTGGTTTGCTTTAGCAGATGGTTATTCCTGAGTGGAAGTGGGATAGGATCACTATGGATTTTGTTGTTTGACTTCCACGGACCTTGAAGTTTGATGCTATTTGGGTAATTGTGGATCAGCTGACCAAGTCCACGCACTTCATTCTTGTGTGTACTACCTATTCTTCAGAGCGGTTGGCGGGGATTTGTATCTGGGAGATTGTTCGGTTGCATGGTGTTCCGGTTTCCATCATTTCACATAGAGGTACTCAATTTACTTCATAGTTTTGGAGAGCCGTGCAAAAGAGTTGGGTACTCAGGTGGAGTTGAGAACATCGTTTCATCCTCAGACGGACAGGCAGTCCGAGCATACTATTCAAATATTGGAGGACATGTTGTATGCGTGTGTTATTGATTTCGGAGGTTCATGGATGAGTTCCTACCACTTGCAGAGTTTCCTTAAAACAACAGTTACCAGTCGAGCATTAAGATGGCTCTATATATGAGGCCTTCTATGGTAGGTAGTGTAGATCTCCAGTTGGTTGGTTCGATCCCACTAAGGCTAGGCTATTGGTGTCATATTTGGTTCATGATGCCTTAGAGAAGGTGAAGGTGATTCAGGAGAGGCTTCGTACAGCGCAGTCGCGATAGAAGAGTTATGCGGACCGGAATCTGGGTGTGTCCTACATGGTTGGTGAGAAGGTCTTATTGAATGTTTCGACCATGAAAGGTGTTATGTGATTTTGAAAGAAAGGAAAGTTGAGTCCGCGGTTCATTGGGCCTTTTGAGGTGCTTCGGAGGACTGGGGAGGTGGCTTATGATCTTGACTTTCAACCCAGCTTGTCGAGTGTCATCAGGTATTTCATTTTTCCATTCTTCGGAAATGTATTGGGGATCCCTCTCATGTTTTGGACTTCAGCACATTTTAGTTGGATGATGATTTGACCTTTGATGTGGAGCCAGTAGCTATTTTAGATCATCAAGTTCGAAAGTTGAGGTCAAAGGATATAGTGATCACGCTCAACTGAGTCTCACAAAAGACTATGCGGGCATTAAAAATATAATATCAGTATTTATGCCTAGAGTTGAACCACAGAGAATTAACCTATCAATTACTATTGTCAGATTTACTAAATTCACACAATCTGTTTCCCCAACTTTGTGATTCATAATTGTTGATTCTTCTAAAAACTAAAGACTGAAAGTAATTAATAGCTGAAAATTAACTATGCTTGACATGTAAATAGTTGGAATAAGGTCTAAGGTAATGGTTTCCCCCGTTGTTAATTTCCTTGGTTGTATATGTCTTATAACTATTATTTAGTTGTCTTTATCAATCCTGAACGCTCCAGGTATCATAAATCTTTCTCAAGCAATTATGATAATTTACTAGACACACTCTCTCAAGCTACGGTAGCTGGATTCACAACACGGTTCACTTAGATTGCACCCGAGGTATTGTTATCTCTAATCCAACCTCTAAATCCTCAGTTATAACTCTCGTCTATACTTTGGGAGTGACGTTGTTCAGACAATTACCTAAATATGCACTATCTCTCAAGTAGATACATACTAAATAGGAACGGATAATTGAGGGCCTTTTCAACTAACTACAATCAAAATATAGATGAACAAATAGAGATTAACAACAAATTCAAACTATATTAATATAACAACCAAGTCCCCAAACAAGTTTCACCAAACCTTAGATTAAAGTATTTACTACTCATAACAATGGAGGAATAAACTACGAAAATATTCATAATTGAAAATTGCAAGAAAAATAAAGGAGAATAAGAACTATGATGTTAAGAGGGAACAGGACCGGAAATTAAACACTAAGAAGTATGAATAAAGTATATATAAAATATGAACGTATGACAAGATGTTACTTAAAAAACCAGTTTTTATTAAAAAGGAGAAGGCAAGGATGGAAGATTACAAGATTCAGAGGTAAAGAGAATTTTAGAGAGAGACTAAAATTGCGACTGCCCTCCAACAATAGAAGTGAGAGTCTTTTATAGATCTCAGATAAAGTAAAGCATCTTGTGCTTACAGGTGGACGATTATTATTTTACCGACAAAGTAGTGGGTCCCTAATGATTAAGACTAGACTCGTAAAGCAAAGATTCCATCTTAGTGGAAGGCATACTTTTTGACTTATTACTCATGCTTATCTTTTCTTTAATAAAGTAAGCGTATACAAGACAAAAGTGGGAATTCCCACTATAATTAATTTAAGACAAGGCCATGTGCTTGGCCCTACTCGGATTCCTTTTAGGAATAGTAAAACGTCCTTTGGAGAAAAGTAATTCCAGTTCTTTGAACCTCTACTTTTCTTCAAGGGCCAGAATTCCTATTCGTAATAGGTATCCAGGTAAGTATGTGCTATGCCTTAAGGACAACACATATCATCATTACTTGATTCAGTTGAGGAGGCGGCTTCTTCAATGAGCTGCAGCAAAGTGGCTTCATCCTGATGTTCGATATTTTGAAGGGCTTGTTGAAGCTTCTTCTTGATCTCAGCTTTGGATGACTTTGACAAAGAGGACCGAGCAGTAGCTTTCTCCTTCTTCGGAGTAGGAGTTTTGGGTTTCGGAACCCAACCTTTAACCTTTATCTCTTTGGATAGGTACTTGATACGGTCAAATTCTGCGATCTTAAAGTCCCAGCTGATAATATACGATATCCTTTTTTGGACATAATATTTACACATATTAATATGAGTAGGCAACGTAGTGATCTCATGCTTGGTTTGGAAATTGTCAAACTTTTGAAGAATATGTTGAGGGAGGTTTTCCATTTTCCTCCGAAAGCTTTCCACCAATCGTAAAATCATCTAGGAATAGTAGCCTTTACTAGCTCAGGGCTATATTTAACAAACCAAGTGTGATCCGGCCTGAAATACATGAAATTGTACCATGCTTGCTTGTAGATGTACCAGTTATATGTCTGAGGCTTGTGACTCATGCTCAGAGGTACATGAGTGAGTAGATGGTCCACATGCCATTCAAACTGGGAGAGGATCTTCTTAATGGTGAATTGGGAATATAGGATAAAATCTGAATTTCTTTCAGAATAAACATGTTCGATTTCTATAGAATCCGTATCAACTAGAATTGCCTCAAAATAAAGGCGAGTGTGTAAAGGATCTGGACTATCTACATAGTTTGAATTGTTGTAACAAGGTTTTACTAAATCTTGGACTCTACCAGTTTCGAATTCTTTATCGAGGGCAAAAATAGGGAAAACTCTAGTGGTTAGGTACTCGAAAGGCTCTTGTGCCTGAAAGGAAGGACTTTGGGTCTGAACCTTTGAGTCCACATCCTGGGCGAAAGACTCAGGGGTCTTCATCTCGTAGCTCTGTTTACTTTGGACCTTGGAAGTAGATCCAGACGAGGATTCGGGTTTTGGGCCTCTATGTTTGGGAATGTCTCCAAGGACAGTAAATTTTTTTGAGATGGGCTTTGGGCCGGACTAGATAAAGGCGGGAAAGAAGGCCTTAGCTGGGCTTGTCCTGTACGGACGAAAGGTCTAGCGGACGAAAGCTGCCTTTCGGGTTTAACATTTTTGAATGGGGAGTTAGTCTTGGCTGGCCTCATGACCCTGAAGAAATTTACGGTTAGAAAATCAGGAAGAGAATTACTTTTTCCTTTATTGAACTCATTTTTAAAATCAAAGCTAGATAGTAGAGCTTGCCATCTAGCAAATATTGTTTTGAAACAAGATTTTTTACTTCTTTTTGTAAAATTTCCTTTGCAGATTTGCAATCAACTCGGAGTAAAAATTCTTTGTTTACTAAATCATCTTGAAATTTAGTAATACATAGTACTATAGACAAAACTTCCTTTTTGACTGTACTATTATTTTTCTGGGTAGAATTCCAAATACCAGAAGTAAACCTCACAAGTTGCTCACAACTATCTGGGTTGACTTGCTGTTTAAGGATGCCTCCATATCGTATATCAGAAACATCTGTTTCTAGTATCATAAATGCATGAGGATTAGGTATCCCTAGACAAGGAAGATTTTGAACTATTCTCTTAATTTTTTGGACACTCCGGGTCTGTTCTTCTCCCCAAGGTGCTGGGTTTTTTCTATGCCTATGGTATAATGGCTCACAGACTTGTCTAATTTTTGGGATGAAATCAGCAACATAACTAAGACTTCCTAAAAATCTCTGAAGCTGAGTTTTATCCTTAATTTCATCAGGGAATTTAGAAGAGAATTCTATGGCTCTACAAATAGGTCTATGGGTTCCTTGATAATGATCATGACCTAAGAATCTAATCGAGGTTTGAAAGAGCTTAATTTTTTTAGCACTAACAACCAAGACATTGTTTTTCACAACATTAAAGAAAGTATTGAGATGCTTAAAATGAGAATCAATGTCCTCAGAAAAAATCAACACATCATCAATATAAACTATTGACATATAGGAATAAGGATTAAAAATGCTATTCATAATATATTGAAATTTAGAAGGCGCATTTTTCAACCCAAATGGCATAACATTCCATTTGTAATGCCCAAAAGGAACATGGAATGCAGTCTTATACCGATCTTCATTCTTAATTTGGATTTTCTAGAATCCAGACTTCATATCAGACTTACTATAAAGGTTTGCTTTATAAGTTCGTTTAAGAAGATCTCTTTTGTTGGGGATTGGATGGCGGATCCATTTGAGGACAGAGTTCAGGTGCTTATAATTAATTACAAGCCTGGGTGCTCCTCTTTTTTTCTCTGCACTATTGTTAACATAGAATGCAGAGCAACTCCAAGGAGAGTTAGAGGGGCGGATTATACCATTATCAAGAAAATGATTAATCTCATTTTTGCAAACCTCCAACATCTCTTGATTCATCTGAATCGGTCTAGCCTTTGTAGGGATATTCCGTTCATCAAAACCATCAATGTACAGGAGTGCCACAAAATGCTTTTTTACATTCCAAAAAGCAGAAGGCAAAGTAGAACAAACTTCATTTTCAAATTTTCTTTGGAGGGAATAGATCTTAGCCACCATTCCCGGGGTTTTTTAAGTTTGTTTAATTTGTTCAATCTTTATTTCTTCTTTGAGAAAAGCAATATGATTAGAAAGGCGATTAATTTTAAAAACAGTTTTATTTTTTAAAAACAAACTTTCTTCAGGAGAAAGAGATTTAACAAATCGGAAAAACACCTTTTGACCAAGGATACATGCATGAATTCCATCTAAATCATCAGTATATGGTTTTAACTGATTTATGAAAGGCAGGCCAAGAATAATATCTTCATTAATATTTTCAGTAATCACAAAATTGTTCGTAAAGAAAATATTATTATTACAAATATGTGCTTTAGACAATTTATAATCTATTTTCATCCGCTCTCCAGTTGCGGAATACAAACGAGTAGTACCTTTCTCAAGGTACTTAAGAGGAATAAGGCCTTTCACAATACAACTGCGATCAGCTCCACTATCAAATAATGCAATCTTATTAAGCACGAAGTCTTTAGCAATTACTAATTTAATAGGGATATGCTGACTGAGAGATTTAATAGTGGATACAGAAGGACTGGCAGGACTGGCTTCCTTCAGAAGACCGGGATCAATTGATTCTCCAGGGAAGTTAGAAGTAGGTTCTAGTTCAGCAAAAGAAACAGATTTTCTTTATCTGTTGCAGGAACTTCTCTAAGGACTTGAGAAGTAAGGGCCTCAAGCTCAATCTTATCAATACGAGACCTCATATCACTGACCTCTTGCTTAGGGGAATTAATTTCTCTACGCAAGTCAGAAACAGAGGGCTCAGCAGGTTTATTGAACCTAGAGAAAACCTGGTTCATACTGAAAGGTTCTATGACTTTAGAAGGAGAAGGTTTCTTTTGGTCTGAATTAAGGATAATCTTCTTAAGTTCAGCAAGGTACCTGGTTCTAGACTCATCATCCTTGATGTGGTCAATGATATCAAAGAGAACTTCTTTAGAGTCCTCAGTAATCGTACTAATGGTATTTAAATTACAATCACAGAAAATACCTTCGCACTAACCTTCACAAGAGTCATCATGTTCTGATTGACTCTCATCAGTCGCATAGGCGGCGTTGATATTCTCTTCGTCACTATATTCGTCCGAAGAGGTATCATTAGAGGCAGAATCACTCTCTTGGAGGATAGAAAAGAGTTTTTCTTTTGTATCGTCATCTAATCCTAGGAGATAAATTTTCTTCTTCTTCTCAGAAGACTTACACTGGTTGGCTCTATGCCCAGACTTACCACAGTTCCAACACACATCTTCTTTATGGGAAGGTCTATGCTTCCTGAATTTCTATTTGGGTTGGTCTGACCTGTCCTTAAAAGTATTCTTTCTAGGTTTCCTAGATTTATATGAAAACTTCTTAGATTTATTCTTGGCCATCTTAGAAGGGGGAGGATCTATATTACCGAAAACCAAAATCACGGCAAAAACTGCCTAATTCGGCTCTAGAGGTCATCCTATCTTTATTAAGGTGACTCTTGAGCTTAAGGTCAGTACACAGTTCTAAAGCTGTGGTATTAATGAGGCTAATAATGTCTCCATAAGTCATCTGGTCATAGGGCACCTTACCACCGCACCTATCTCTGATTTTTTATCTAACCTTTTTGGCAAAAAGAGGGGGAAGACCTCTAATGAATCTGTCTTTCCAGAAGACACTATTACAGTCGGGTCTGGTCATAATCTTAACCATAAACTGATCCTTATGCCACCCAAAGTCACTTAATTTAGGATATCTAAGGTTATTAAGGATTTCTAGACTCCTATCTTGGAAGAGTTTTGGCATACCTACAAAGTGTTTAGCAATGGGGTAGAGCATAGTGGCACAAGCATCTTCACGAGTCTCAGATTCCTGAGTTTCCATACCACTTTTAGTTTTAATAGTGGTGATGATCGTGGTTGCATTGACAATGTGTTGCTTAAGATCTTCGGTGACATAGTTATCCCACCAGTACCTAAGCATTCCAGTAAAGCCAGCTGTGATCATTGCATCTGCTTCTTTATCGGAGGAACTACGCAGCTTATAGCTGGTAATGCAAACACCCATTTCGTGGAGAAATCGATAGATTTGATGCTCGGCTAACCCATCAACATTCCATTCGACGATGCCTCGACCATCATGAGAAGATTGAGACTAGAAACCGTCTTCCTCATACTGAGTATCAGGAAAAGAGGGACGTTTATAATAATTTCTCCGATTAGGATATCGGTCAGAAAGTTTATGAAGAGAGTTACCAGAAGGAGTGTGGACACTCTCGGAAGTAGAAGCTTTATTTTCTTTGGTTGAGGGAGAATCAGAAACTGATGATGCTTTAGCCTTTCTTTTGTCAGAGACTTGAAAGTGGGCTAATTTTTCGGTGATTTGTTCAACTAGCTTACCCGAGACGGCAATATCATTGCTGAGCTTGGGGAACAATTCACGACGGAATTCAGGGGGTTTGAATATAGGATTAGGCTCTATCGTACTACTAGTACTGGGCCTAGGGGCACTTAAACTAGGGGCTGGAAAAACCAACTTAGGATTTGTTTCCTCAATCTGTAAAGAAACAGTATGCAACAATTTATTGGTATAATTGTTCTGTTCGACAATCTTATCAATATCTGCATTAGAGGGCAAACTTTGAGGATTACTGCCTTTGAGCTTGAAAGGAGACGCAGGAACAAGAATATTGGAATGAGGAATTTCAATTCCTTCAAGCGGGGGAGTGACAGACTCAACGACCTTGATGGACTGTGTATATCACTTATTAACAAGGACTTGTAATGACTCATTTTGGTCATCTAACTTTCCAGTGATCTCAAACCATCTGAAGAATTCGATATCACACTTTAAACGCTTCATGTCTGAAATCCACTGTTTTCCGAAAAGAGCCTGCTGACTCTGAGAATAAGTAGCACCACACCATTTGACTTTCAACCTATTTTCTGGGTCAAGCTAGAGTTTTTTCAAAGAAGCAAGATCAGGGGTATAATCCTCATCTGTAGTAATAACACCCAATCCAGGGTCTGAATATTGCCTTGGAGGCTCCATATCAGACGCTGTGGGACTAGAAGGTTTCTGGACCTGAGGTTTATAAAACACTTTTGGGATTTCTCCCGAAAAATCTACACCATCAACTTGACTTTTGTCAGCTGACCTAAAAGAATAAGAACGATTAAATACTCCCTCCGGGGGTTTTGAAGAAGTAGAACCAGCGGTGAAACTTCTGCGAGGTCTGGAGTCCAGAAATTTAAGATCAACAGAACCATCGGAGTTTTGAATGATACGCTCAATCAGACGTTTCTTAGTGTGAGAGGAAACAGGTTGGATAATAGCCTCGAAATGCCAATCTGTATTGGCCAGGAGGTCATTCACTTGAGAAGGCGAGGATCAAATATGGCACTATGTTCATGGTTAGCTTTCCATTAACATAGTCACACCTTTGGTACTCTCTATCCTAGATCTATGAGCAAGGGTAGTTGCCATCAACCTGTAATAGACTCGATATATAAAAGCTAACTCACGAGTTTTAGATTTGTTGTTCATATTTATTGTTTTGATATTAAGATTTAATGTATCTAACACATTAGGATCATTATATCAACAGAGAAATTAGGATTGCAATTGAATAAACAGGGCCACCTGCTAAATTACTTTCAAGAGCTCCCAATAAAGAATCATCAAAATTAAGAAAACATGCATCACGTAACAGTGCACAAACAGGAATGTTAAGTCCTTTTCTAAACAAAGGCTTAACATCAACTTGAACAAGGCCAATATGCAAGTAATTAAAATTAAATCTATATCTAATTATATCTTGATCATTCAGTAATTTTATAACTTCTATAGAGTTATTAATTGCAACAGTTGATTCACATGTTTTAATATTATGTTTTTTAATTAAATTAAAATGACCTATCTTGTAGATCTTATGAAAAGATTCTTCAGGGATACTCTAGTTATCCAAATTACATTCAGTTAATGCAATCTGAGAAGCACGATATGTTAAGTTAACAGTATTCAAAATATTTTGATTTATTTCAAAAAATTACTGTCCTGGAATCTATACTAATGCAAAACAATGTATCCAAGCAATATATCCATATTATGCAAATACAAGAATTACAAAAGCCAAATTATTAATAAGTTTTAAATCTAATTATCAAAGGTTCATATGGATCTACATGTTCCCTTGGCTTTACCTCTTCTCTCTCTAGAGTTATCTTGGCTACGGGAACACCTAAAGGTCTCAACAAAACGCCTAACTCGGCTTACAAGGACCACAGGGACAGGCTATCCAACGTATGCTCCGGGGATTACTCGGATACCTCGCACAAAGTAGATCAAATATAAAACAAGATAAAAGATTTAACACTTATAAATAATTTAAGCATATTACTTCAAGTATTCAGCATAATAACTTAGTCATGGATTTGTCTTTGCAAAAGCATTGAGCTCCGGATAGTATATGTGTTTAGTTGCTCATGTTAAACACATAAACAGCCATCATGGCTCTAATACCAAGAGGGAGAATCAGAAACTGATGATGCTTTTGCCTTACTTTTGTACGAGACGTGAAAGTGGGCTAATTTTTCGGTGATTTGTTCAACTAGCTTACCCGAGACGGCAATATCATCGCTGAGCTTGGGGAACAATTCACGATGGAATTCAGGGGGTTTGAATATAGGATTAGGCTCTATCGTACTACTAGTACTGGGCCTAGGGGCACTTAAACTAGGGGCCGGAAAAACCAACTTAGGATTTGTTTCCTCAATCTGTAAAGAAATAGTATGCAACAATTTATTGGTATAATTGTTCTGTTCGACCTGTAATAGACTCGATATATAACAGCTAACTCACGAGTTTCGGATTTGCTGTTCATATTTATAGTTTTAATATTAAGAGTTAATGTATCTAACATCTTTGGTACTCTCTATCCTAGCTCTAGGAGCAAGGGTAGTTGCCATCAACCTGTAATAGACTCGATATATAACAGCTAACTTACGAGTTTTGTATTTGATGTTCATATTTATAGTTTTAATAAGAATTAATGTATCTAACACATTACGATCATTAATATCAACAGAGAAATTAGGATAGCAATTGAAATAAACAGGGCCACCTGCTAAATTACTTTCAAGATCTCCCAATAAAGAATCACCAAAATTAAGAAAACGTGCATCACATAACAGTGCACAAACAGGAATATTAAGTCATTTTCTAAACAAAGGCTTAACAGCAACTTGAACAAGACCAATATGCAAGTAATTAAAATTAGATCTATATCTAATTATATCTTGCTCATTCAATACTTTTATAACTTCTAAAGAGTTATTAATTGCAACAGTTGATTCACATATTTTAATATTATGTTTTTTTATTTAATTAAAATGACCTATCTGGTAGATCTTATGAAAATGTTCTTCAGGGATACTCCAGTTATCCAAATTAGACTCAGTTAATGCAATCTGAGAAACACAAGATGTTAACAGCATTCAAAATATTTTGATTCATTTCAAAAAATTACTGTCCTGGAACCTATACTAATGCAAAACATTGTATCCAAGCAATATATCCATATTATGCAAATACAAGAATTACAAAAGCCAAATTATTAATAAGTTTTAAATCTAATTATCAAAGGTTCATATGGATCTACATGTTCTCTTGGCTTTACCTCTTCTCTCTCTCGAGTTATCTTGGCTACGGGAACACCTAAAGGTCTCAACAAAATGCCTAACTCGGCTTACAAGGACCACAGGGACAGGCTTGCCAACGTATGCTCCGGGGATTACTCGGATACCTCACACACTTAGAGAGAAATAAGTACCTCACACAAAGTAGATCAAATATAAAACAAGATAAAAGATTTAACACGTATAAATAATTTAAGCATATTACTTCAAGTATTCAGCATAATAACTTAGTCATGGATTTGTCTTTGCAAAAGCATTGAGCTCCGGACAGTATATGTGTTTAGTTGCTCATGTTAAACACATAAACAACCATCATTGCTCTGATACCCAGAGGGAACAAGACCGCAAGTTAAACACTAAGAAGTATGAATAAAGTATATATAAAATATGAACGTATGACAAGATGTTACTTACAAAACCAGCTTTTTATTAAAAAGGAGAAGGCAAGGCTGGAAGATTACAAGATTCAGAGGTAAAGGGAATTTTAGAGAGAGACTAAAATTGCGAGTACCCTCCAACAATACAAGTGAGAGTCTTTTATAGATCTCAGATAAAGTAAAGCATCTTGTGCTTACAGGTGGACGACTATTATTTAGCCGACAAAGTAGTGGGTCCCTACTGATTAAGACTAGACTCGTACAGCAAAGATTCCATCTTAGTGGAAGGCATACTTTTTGACTTATTACTCATGCTTATCTTTTCTTTAATAAAGTAAGCGTATACAAGACAAAAGTGGGCATTCCCACTATTATTAATTTAAGACAAGGCCATGTGCTTGGCCTTACTCGGATTCCTTTTAGGAATAGTAAAACGTCCTTTGGAGAAAAGTAATTCCAGTTCTTTGAACCTCTAATTTTCTTCAAGGGCCAGAATTCCTATTCGTAATAGGTATCCAGGTATGCCTGTGCTATGCCTTTAGGACAATACATATCATCATTACTTGATTCGATTGAGGAGGCGGCTTCTTCAATGAGCTGCATCAACGTGGCTTCATCCTGATGTTCGATATCTTGAAGGGCTTGTTGAAGCTTCTTCTTGATCTCGGCTTTGGATGACTTTGACGAAGAGTACTGAGCAGTAGCTTTCTCCTTCTTCGGAGTAGGTGTTTTGGGTTTCGGAAACCAACCTTTAACCTTTATCTCTTTGGATAGGTACCTGATACGGTCAAATTCTGCGATCTTAAAGTCCCAGCTGATAATATACAATATCCTTTTTTGGACATAATATTTACACATTTTAATATGAGTAGGCAATGTAGTGATCTCCTGCTTGGTTTGGAAATCGTCAAACTTTTGAAAAAAATGTTGAGGGAGGTTTTCCAATTTTCCTCCGAAAGCTTTCCACCAATCGTAAAACCATCTAGGAATAGTGGCCTTTACTAGCTCAGGGCTATATTTAACAAACCAAGTGTGACTCGGCCTGAGATACATGAAATTGTACCATGCTTGCTTGTAGATGTACCAGTTATATGTCTGAGGCTTGTGACTCATGCTTAGAGGTACAGGAGTGAGTAGATGGTCCACATGCCATCCAAACGGGGAGAAGATCTTCTTAATGGTGAATTTGGAATATAGGATAAAATCTGAATTTCTTTCAGAATAAACATGTTCGATTTCTATAGAATCGGTATCAACTAGAATTGCCTCAAAATAAAGGCGAGTGTGTAAAGGATCAGGACTATCTACGTAGTTTGAATTGTTGTAACAAGGTTTACTAAATCTTGGACTCTACTAGTTTCGAATTCTTTATCAAGGGCCAAAATAGGGAAAACTCTAGTGGTTAGGTACTCGAAAGGCTCTTGTGCCTGAGAGGAAGGACTTTGGGTCTGGACCTTTGGGTCCACAGCCTGGGCGAAGGACTCAGGGGTCTTCATCTCGTAGCTCTGTTTACTTTGGACCTTGGAAGTAGATCCAGACGAGGATTCAGGTTTTGGGCCTGTAAGTTTGGGGATGTCTCCAAGGACAGTAAATTTTTTTTGAGATGGGCTTTGGGCCGGACTAGGTAAAGGCGGGAAAGAAGGCCTTAGCTGGGCTAGGCTTGTAGGGACGAAAGGTCTAGCGGATGAAAGCTGCCTTTCGGGTTTAACATTTTTGAATGGGGAGTTAATCTTGGCTGGCCTCATGACCCTGAAGAAATTCACGGGTTAGAAAATCAGGAAGAGAATTACTTTCTCCTTTAATGAACTCAATTTTAAAATCAAAGCTAGATAGTAGAGCTTGCCATCTAGCAAATATTTGTTTTGAAACAAGATTTTTTACATCTTTTTGTAAAAGTTCCTTTGCACATTTGCAATCAACTCGGAGTAAAAATTCTTTGTTTACTAAATCATCTTGAAATTTGGTAATACATAGACTATAGACAAAACTTCCTTTTTGACTGTACTATAATTTTTCTGGGTTGAATTCCAAATACCAGAAGTAAACCTCACAAGTTCCCTCTTGGTATCAGAGCCATGATGGTTGTTTATGTGTTTAACATGAGCAACTAAACACATATACTGTCCGGAGCTCAATGCTTTGGCAAAGACAAATCCATGACTAAGTTATTATGCTGAATACTTGAAGTAATATGCTTAAATTATTTATAAGTGTTAAATCTTTTATCTTGTTTTATATTTGATCTACTTTGTGTGAGGTACTTATTTCTCTCTAAGTGTGTGAGGTATCCGAGTAATCCCCGGAGCATACGTTGGCAAGCCTGTCCCTGTGGTCCTTGTAAGCCGAGTTAGGCGTTTTGTTGGACTTGTGCTTAACTATCAACAAAATGAAACCAAACAATTAATTTATCAAAGTGAACTTCTAAAGATTAACTACAACTAATCTAGCGTAGCAACCTAAGAAACTAAAGAAAATAAGTCGACAATATTAGAGATGAATTCAACATGAGCGAATATTCTAGAGCTATGGTTAGATAACAATCCCGTTTAGTTTTCCACTTAAATCATCTAATTATTTATCTGTTTTATTGATTGACAGGATTAATATTGCTCGTAGCTTTCTCCTGAAGTACAACTCACTTATTCAAGTTAATCTAACGCTTATATTCCTAAGAATTAACAAAAACGCATTAATAATTCCTATGTAGTAACCAAGCAAGGAGATTATGTATATTTCTACCATAACCGCACCCCCCCCCCAAAGTTAAGAAATTACTCTACTCAATTTTCTATGCATTCTAGAGTTCCCTCTCTCGAGTTCAATCCTAGATTCGTAGATAGTATTTAATTGGTGATCAAGCAATCAAATAATTAAGTGAAAGATTGAGTAAATAAACTAAAATGATAAAATAATAAGAACAATTCAAGCTTCAAACTACTGTTGAAACGCAATTTTTCCTTATATATTTTTATGCTCAAAATATTCTAAAAAATAGCATATATAAGCATCCACAAAGGTTTTGATATTTTTCTACATTTTAAAGAATTTTTAAATCAATTTATGGCTTATTTTGCACTATAAAATCCAAAACTTATTTCCAAAATTTGTTATTTAGGTGAATAATTTATTTTATTCTCTCATTTACACAAAATAGAATTTACATAATTTTTACATAAATTTACAAGTTCATTTGGTATTTTAAAATTAAAATTGCATGCATTGCAATTTTAGCCAATTTCTCAATTTAATAGCATTTGCAACCACAAAATCATTTCTAATATTTTTTATATTAATACTTATGCATTGTTTATTAACTCAGTATTTTTAATTTTATTTTTAAACATCATTTACCATTTTACAAAACTCAAATTGGGAAAAATTGGCTATTTAAATTATAGGCCTTTTTATTTCAATTCTAGCCCTAGTTCCAACCCCAAGTTATACTACCCAATTTCTTAAATAACCCGACCCAAACCCATTAAATCGACCTGCCAGATCCCCATTTTAAATCGTGGTTGTTGATCATTTAGATCAATGGTCCACGTCTCCCCTTCCCTTAATTAAACCAAAGACACCCCTAACTCTAATCATTTTACAAAGACAACTGCCCTTGTATTCCCCTCGTTCCCAAAACGCTCTCAAATCCCCTGAAACCCTAGTCTTCTCCGACCACTTTCCGACTTTGTTTCATCGGAAACTATGGCCTTCCAGGCTTCATGCAACCTATATTTACCCACACTCCCTTCTATGACCCTCTTTGTCCGAAGATCAAAGCCCTATCTTGGAGACCTCCGGCTCTGAGGTCCTCCGACCTGAGTTCTACAGCCATGTCTGGTCTTTCTCCAGTGAGTCTTAGCTTTGTGAGTCCGGTGTCGACTCAAAACCAGTCCGTTCCAGGCTTTCTCATTCTATAGGGTTTTCTCTGAAACCCTAAATCTCCAAGGTTTTCGTCTTTATTTCTCTTTAAGATCTACTGCAGATCTACATTATTTTCTAAAAATTTCAAAGTGTTTTCCATATTTTTTTTACCGATTTTGTTTTCAAACTGTCCCTTTTCTTGAAACTTAGGGTTTCCGATTTCTCTGTTTTATTTGCCCTACTGTGATTTCCTTTACTTTTTTCTATAATTTCTGAGTATTTTCTACAATGGTTCTTATGTATTCTCTTTACTATGTTATTTCTAGGGTTTCAGACTATTTTCTTTACTATGTTCTTTGCTCTTATTATGCTTCTCATGAATGTTTATGTTCTCTCTAAATGTGATGAAACACCTAGATTTTGGGGGGTTTTCCGAGTTTTGTGCGATTGTCTGTTGCCTGTTTAATTTCAAAACCCTGACTGTCTAAACTCATTTTGTGCTTCTGGTTTCTTGCTAAGCTCTGCAAGAACTTCTAATTCCATTTTCATGCCTACATTTTCTACTCTCTGATTACGTGACTATCTTGCTAGTTTAGCCTCGTATGTTGAACTTGTGCATCTTTTTATAGCCAGACTTCCCCTTTTTAAATAACCATAATTTTGGGGAGGCATATTTCCTATGAACCTATTTCGATTCTCCCTTTGACTGATTGGGACCTACTTTCTGACTAAATTCAATACCAATTCGAATCCCTGTTTCCTTAGACGATGTGATTGGGGGTTCTATTCTTGCCTTATTTGCTTAAAATCGTGTATCTTTCAAAACTCTATATGTATTTACACCCTATTTTGCAACTTATTCTTGATTCTCCTTCCATAAATGGAACTATGTTTATTTACCTCAAGTTCGACTCCTTAATTAAAGGAAGTCTTTTCTCCTAATTGATTATGATTTGGTACTGAATTTATTTTCTTGACTTATTTGATGCTTACTTTCAAACTATAAAAAAACCCACCCCTTTTACTTCAAAGACACGAACAACACAAGTTCACACTCACAAAAACTCTCTCTTCTCTTCTCTCCCTTTTCTCTACCACTTGTTCTGCTGCTTGGGTTAGCCGGCTGAAAGCCAAGGCTAAAATATATGGACTTATTTGCCCTACCTACTTTACTATTTGAGTTGCAACTGGTAGGTCCATGATTTAAATTCTATCTCTAAAGCTACATGTTTACTTTCCCTTTTTCATGCGTTTGTTTATGTTCATTATGCAGTTAAACTTCATCATGTACATCCCTACCCATATTCATATGTCTTTGATGTTGTATGCTTGTAGAAGTGCTTTCCTGTACATCCCTTCCCCCAAATCCCCATAGCTTAATTATGTTTGCTACAAATGTGTTCATATAATCCCCTTTACATAACCCCTTTGTGTGTGAGTATTATTTTAGACTAGAGTCGCACTCCATTGCCAAACCTAGTTTAGAACCAGGTTGCTCTAAACCTATACTCAAATCAGTCTCATTCCCTTAACCCCTATTATGTGTTGAGCTTGACTCAACTCTGGTGGTGTCCTAATCACCATACCGGCCTAAGTCTGACTTTTCCAGGTCTGCTCTTATTTTCTCAAACCATGTAAAGGGTCAGGGGTGTGCCAGTCCCATTCATGGCATGGTATGACCACCCTTTGCTTTGGTCTTCCCCTAATTCCCTCACTTTTACACTTACTCTTAGTTCTTTAATTCCTGCCCCCTATGGTAATCCATGCTTAGGGATCCTAGAGTTCCCTCTGAACTTGGATACCTACGGGTTGGTAATTCTATACCTTGCACTACTCAAATCATTCTTTAGGGTGTAAACATTGTCTGGGCTTCCTGAAAGCCCTTGGAACTTTGAAACACTCTAAGAGAAAGCCTCAGAATGTTGGACATTAATGTTGCTTTGGGATTACTCGGGTGCGCTTTAGATTTGATGTATTTATTCTTTTAGTCTTTTCCTTCCACTTTTGTAAGATGCTTTGAAAACGAACTTCTGGAATATAGTAAAAGGGTGTGAGAGGGGTTTATATTATTGCTTCAATCAATGGGTAGAAATTATGCCTATAGGATTTCAATATTTCTAATCATCTCGATATCATGTCTATAGGATATCAATATAGAATCACTTAGAAACCATGCCTATATGATTTTAACATTGCATCTAGAAATCGTGCCTATAGGATATTTTGTATTGCAAGCATAATAAAAATCATGTCTACAGGAACTGCATGAAAACGCTAGGCAAACAGTAGGTCCCTTATACGTTCCAAAAGTAGCGACAAATCAATATGTAGATATCATGCCTATAGGGTTCAAACTCTCCTAATTTGTTAAACACTTTCAATAAAATTTGTCCAATGCTGTTTATTTTTTAAATTTGGCCAAGTCTGTCTTTTACACTATTTTGAATCTATAGAGTCTTTTAAAATTGCCAAACCTACATTTTATTCTAGAACTAACTCTTTGGTCTTCTACCTAAATTTGCGTTGCAATGCTTTTCGACAAAAAAACTTCTTCCTGTATGATTTTACTTAAGCAGTTCGGCTATTTTGCAAGCCATTTCTGAACTTCTGCAAATTTCAATTTCCTGTTTCAAATTATAGCTTTCTGAAACTACAGGTTTTAAAATACCTTAGGTTCTAACAGACCGGACCCGAGGGGCTCAAAGTAGACTTATTATCCAACTTTATGTGTTAAACTAATCTATCCACTATCAGTTTAATCTTAAAACCAAATCAGTAATTGCAAGTCATGCTAAACTAATTGTTGTATGGCTTAAGGGGTTTATGTGCAACCTTTATATCTTTGTTTGCTCCCCTTATGTGTTATTTGTTTTTGATTGGCGTCTTAATATTTTTACCTTTAAACTCCATATATGTCCTCATCCCCTTTCTCCCCTTTTACGATTAAAAGTCCAAATACCCCCGGGACTAATAGGTCAGGACGAGTATTATCATGCAATAAGTAAATGAGACTTAAAGCACTTAAATACCTTAACGGGGTGGGAATGGTATAATACGGAGATGATAACGATGCGCTAATATCATAAGGCGACCCCTCTTTGGGAGTATGTGCGGGATATTGCATCTAATGATCCATATTATAGTTAAACATATGACCCTCATACTTTATTTTCCTTTATTTAAATGTTTTCTTTAAACTAAAATTCCCTTTTATTTGTGCTATCCTTCTTTCAAAGTTGTCAATTAGCTCGTACTCTTTATGTGCAAACTTTGCTTGTCTATTTCTATGCTTCTTAAACACATCTAAGCAAGGTCGGGAACCACACAAGTGGATCTTGAGGGGTGCCTAATACCTTCCCTTCGAGATAATTTCAAGCCCTTATCCGAACTCTGATTTTCCTTCGCACCCTTCTTCCTTTCTCAAAAATGAGTCCTAATGCACTATAATCATTAGATAGCGACTCTTCAAACTCCATAGCCCAAATTCCCCAAAAGGGGATAAAAGAGTCATTCCACCCATAATGTCGCAAAACCCGATTCCTATCCTTCAGGTGGGAAATGGGGGACGTCGACATAATGGCGACTCTACTATGGATTTTCTTTAAGGATTTTACCATTACTTGCTTTTGTGACTTATTGCTTACATAATCGCATTTATTTCATTTCCATGATTATTTCATCACAACTACTAACTTGGCTCTTCATGTCTTTTCTTTCCTTTAACTGCTTTCTTTACTGTTTTATTATTTCAATACTGTAGTAATTTCGATCAATCATTGTAATCGTTTATCTTATGAATGTGAAAATTCATGTAACTTTTTTTATCATTGTAATTGCATCTCTCAACATCATATTCCATTCGTGCCAAAACAAATCATATAGCAACGCTTACAATGAGTAGTTGCGCCCTTCCAATATTATAAACCCCCTAAATGTGGCAAAGGCATATTTGCGGTAAAACCAATCGATCAACAGTTTTGTCGACGGTTCCGCGCCTTTCCCTCTTGAGTTGTCCGCTCAAGGGTACCTTGTCTAGAACTTCAAAAATAGAAACCTTACTTTATTGAACTGTTCATGCATCATGGTCAATCCTAGCCGAGTCAGTTATGTTGTCCGCATAATGACTCATTAAAATAGCTTAAACCAAAGTCCATCGGGTTTCTTGAAACCCAAACGGACACCTTCACGTTATGTGCATCTATTTGGAGAACTAAATGCCTTTTGCTAATTACTGATTTAAACAGTCGAGTTCAGTGGGGATAAGGGCCTAACATTTTGTTTTGCAGAAAATGAGGCACGAGGTCCCCAGATTCGGTAACATCCACCCAAGGTTGCTGAGATGGTGGGTAGATCTTCATAGCAGTGATCGAACCCTCGTCTGTAAGTACTTAGGGAATTTGCCCTCACTTCTGAAAATCCAACCCAACGAGGCTGCCACTTTGTTTTTGGATGGTGATCGATCAGTGTTCCATTTCGGGGATTTGGAAATGACCCATTTGCTAGAAGAAATAGGGGGCCTAGCTGGCATCCCTTGGGAAATGCCGGGTATGCTGGAGAATAATAAAAGTAGAGGTTTCCTTAATACGATGGTACTCAAGAAAAATCCCGACCTTTCTTACTTGAAGGACTCTTACATACCATTTGACTTCTTATACGAGAGATATGGCCACAGTAAGTCCTATCGCACCTACATGGATGAATTCGCCCTCACCTCTTTGGGGCATATTCACAGAAGGGTGTTTGTGTTCATGTTTTGCTTCTTGGGCATGGTAATTTTCCCTATGAAGAAGGCTAGGATCCACACCAGACTAGCCATGGTTACCAAGACTTTGATGGAAGGGATCGACGGGCAGTCCTTCAGCATAGTACCTATGATCCTCGCTGAAATCTACCGATCCATGGGAAAGTGTCAACAAGGGGCTCTACATTTCGAGGATTGTAATTTGTTAGTTCAAATATAACTCCTAGAACACCTTCAGAAAGGTGACTACAGACAGGAAATCATACACAGGGATTGGGATGACCATATCACTTTTCATCATCCAAAGCGAATGAACTTCATGCCCAATATGTTCGCTCAGCCAGAGGACGCCAGTGGATGGGTAGAGTTGTTTGAGAGTCTAAAAGAAGAGCAAATTCAATGGATGTTCGAGTGGTTCCCAACATGGGAGTTCATTATCTGTTCTCGAGACGCACCATTCCTTATACTCATTGGCCTGAGGGGAACTCATCATTGCGTCCCCCTCCGAGTCATGAGGCAAGCCGGAAGGAAACAAATCATACACAGGATAGAGAAAATGAGTCATTTCAGGGCTGACTTTCAAAATGATGATAGCCCGCGCAGGTGTTACGCTTAGCATATATGGCACTGCAAGCTCGTCTTAGGGAAGGATTCTATTAAACCAATCAGGTATCATGTCGGGTGTGTGTCGTACTACACAAGTTGATTGGAAGATGATCACATTGGTTTGGGCTGTCCAGGATTCGTCCACGGTCACAGGATTATTGACGAGAAAACTAAATAACAAGTCAAATACAATCAATTGCGCAAGAGGATGAGAATGTGAGAATGAACATCGGGAAATACAGGAAGCCCACGAGAAGATGATCAGCGAGTGGAAGGATATGGCCGTCAACGCCAATAACCGTTTGGGGTATCTTGAGCGAGGTCTAGTAGAGTTGGAAGGGAAGTTCTAAATAAGGATTGAAGATTGTCAGAATGCTGAGGGGAGCGCAGGCGGACATCTGGCGCGAGCCTACCTATTGTTAGGGATGCGCGAGTTGATGCAGCTATACGATGGAGGCAAGAATACCAAATCTGGGGAAGGTCCTACTGGGACTAAGTAGTTAGGATTTTTATTCTTCTTTATGTAACAAGGTCGCTGGCCATTAGTAACGTCTTTATCATTTAGTTGTTTTAAACTAGTTTTGTTTTCATCAATAAAATGAGGCATTTAGCATTATAAGTTCTCCAAATTTTATTTGCCGCTAGGCCTACCTCGGGCACAACAAGGCACCCAAATTAGGAAGCGATTTATATTCCCACACAATGTGTGTAAATATTGCAATATTATTTATCAAAACCTGCACTAACTTTTTATCTTTTTGTTTTTCTTTTATTTTCATTCCCTCCCCAAGGTTAGTTCGTGCATTATTGCACCATCAGCATACTCCACAAGATCAAAGGGTCTTCCACCTCCTCCTCCTCCAAGTCCTACCAGAAACGGGAACAAAGGCAAGATGGGAGATACGAGCGCTAGAAAGGAACTCGAAGAAACTTCTCAGACTGTTGTAATCACCAAAGAAACTGCTGCTCATCTGGAGCAGACTTTGCTGAGGTTCCGAGAGGAGTTGGACCAAGTTAGAAACCTGGAAAGCCTGTCAATCACTCTTGACGTGCCCGATGTTAACACCCGGAACCCCGCACCACCGCAAAATATCCCAAAACTGCCAGTGCAACCCATTCATAGCACTCCACTGCACCCTCCTAAAAACACCACAAAAGACCATAACATTCCAATATCCGTAGACACTATGCCGCATTACAGTCAGCTATCACCAGTGCGGTCGAGGCAGAGGGAAAAAAATTCCCTAATTCAAAATTTGGCCACTGAGATCAAGAAGTTGACTAGCTGGGTCCAAGGTTTCGAAGGTAACAAAGGTGTTGAGGGGTTGAATTACGAAGATCTCTGTGTTCAACCAGATATTAAGCTCCCGAAAGGGTACAAACCTCCCAAGTTTGAAATGTTCGATGGCACAGGTGACCCCAGGGTCCACTTGAGAATGTATTGTGACAAGTTAGTAGGGGTAAGAAGGGACGAGAAGATCCGTATGAAGCTGTTCATAAGGAGCTTGAGGGGTGATGTTTTATCTTGGTATATTAGCCAGGTTGCGAAGAAGTGGACCAGTTGGGTAAACATTGCGTCTGATTTTATGGATCGGTTTAGGTTTAATATTGAGAGCGCACTAGATGTGTTCTACATCCAGAATCTCAAAAAGAAGCCCACATAGACCTTTCGCGAGTATGCTACTCGTTAAAGGTCAGAAGCTGCTAAGGTCAGATCGACATTGGAGGAAGAACAGATGAACAGGTTCTTCGTCCATGCTCAAGATCCACAGTATTATGAGAGGATGATGTTAATTGAGGGTCAAAAGTTCTCCGACATCATCAAATTGGGAGAAAGGATTGAAGAAGGCATAAAAACGGTATGGTACTAACCTCGAGGCATTGCAAGCTACCAACAAGGCCTTGCAGTCTGGTGGCTCGTCAAAGAAAAAGGATGTGAATTATGTAATGGCAGCACAAAGGAACAACCCCCCATGAAATATCAGACTTATTCCTCAGCTCCACTCATATATCAGCCCACCCTAAGTTACCAAGCACCATCACCCACTTACCAAATTCCACCACCTGCTTACCAATCACCTCAACCACCTGCATATCAACCCATTTCACCTAGATATTCCCAACCCGCACCCGTATACCAAGCATATAACGCCCAACCTTCTCACTACCCATCACCACCTACCCGCCAAAATTTCCCTCGACCTAGACCAAACTTCGACCCCAAACCTCCTAGACAATATACCGCCATAGCCGAGCCAATTGACCAATTATACGAAAAACTCAAGGCAGCCAGTTACGTTACCCCTATCCCAGCCATAACTTTAGAAAACCCTTCCCAATGGATCAACCCAAATAAGACTTGCGCATAACATTTCGGGATGAAGGGCCATATCATGGACGACTGTCGCTCGTTAAAGACAAGAATCAGAATCTGATTGACAACAAGATCATTATAGCAAAGGAGCCCGCTCTTAATGTTCGCAACAACCCTCTGCCTGACCATAATGGAGGAGGCATCCACATGATTGAGATCGAAGATGATTGGGACCCCAATGGGTCAATCGATTTGATAACTGAAGGAGACGAGCCTAAAAAGCCAACAGTTACTCTCAATATCATTATTTTCCAGATTCAGGCCTCTGAGGACGATGTGGTAAATGTATCCATACCACTCAAGTTTGAAGCACCTCCTGCAAAGGTACCAAAACCAATTGAAGTTGAGTTCGGGGTTCCAAAGGCGCCTACACCGTTTGAAGTTACTATGCTGCCTTCCAAGGCACCAATTCCAGTCTCCATGATAGACGTGACACCGTTCCAAATAAATGCTATACCTTGGGATAATACCACTGAGGCTAGAAGCAAAGGAAAGACATAAACTGGAGAAGCAATTGCCACACAAGGCATGACCAGGACAGGCAGGGTATACACCTCGGAGCATTTGGCAGAGTCTAGCAAGTAGGCCTCCGGGCGGGCTGTCGAAACCGGACCCGATGACCTTTGGAGAAAGGCATAGGCCAAAGAGTACTCGGTCGTCGAGCAACTGAACAAGACACCGGTGCAGATTTCTATTCTGGCTCTCCTACAAAGTTTTGAGGCACATAAAAATGCCTTGATGAAAATACTAAGTGAAGCTTATGTTCCCAGCAACATAACATGAGGCGAAATGGAAAATATGGTGGGATAGGTACTGGAAAGCCATACGATCACCTTCCACGAAGATGAATTAACACTAGAAGGGCTTGGTCACAACAAAGTATTGCACATCACTGCGCAATGAGAAGATCACTTTATTACCAGGATTCTAGTCGACGGGGGATCCAGCCTTAACATTTGTCCGTTAGTGACTCTCAAGACACTGGGCAAAGGATTGCACGAGATCAAAGACACGGCTATCAGTGTCAAAGCTTTTGATGGATATCATAGGTCCGCTATTTGAGAAATCAGCTTATGCCTGCAGATGGGACCCACCTGGTTCGACTTTGAGTTACACGTCATCGACATGCTAGCATCCTACAACTTGTTGCTAGGACAACCTTGGATCCACTACGTTGGGGCTGTGGCATCAATGTTGCATCAAGATGTAAAATTTTAATGGAATCATCAGGAAGTAATCATCCAGGGCGACGGAAACAACCCCATATATAGTCGACAGGCCATTCCGATGATCGGAGGAAGAAGGAAGATCGGTGGAGAAACATACCATCACATCCGAGTTAACGCCATAGACAAAGACAAGTGGTGGGATAACAAAATCGATAGCATTCTGAATTGGAGTGGATACGAGCCCGGAAAGGGGCTTGCCAAGAATCTCCAGGGTATCACCAAGCTTATCCAGTTGAAGAAGCATGGAACCACTTTTGGCCTAGGTTATAAATAAACTAGGGAAGAGTTCAAGCACTGGTCGCCATCCTGGCGCGGCCCCTACTACCCTTTGGGCACCCTCAACCTCAGTTAGAGCAGAACTTTCAGCCCACCGATGTCATATATGGGTCAGAGGAAGATGAGACGCTGGAAGCAATAAAGAACCTATTTTTGGAGGATGATATGTATTGTTGTGTTATCTTTGAGGAGGAATGGGAGGAATGCCCTTCCATTCAAGCTGAGAACCGGGGAGAACACCTCACCAATTGGTCAATTAGGACCACCAGTGCCCGTAGAGCCTCGGGGTAGCAAGGCTAAACAACACATATGCATCTCATTTTACTTTAAGTTGATTTTACCTTTCAACATTGTCTTTACTTTTGAAAAGAGTTTCGATGTTTCAGATAATGAATTTAATCAAAAGCATTTTCCAAGTTTATCTTTATATTTTGCCCCTATTTATTTTCTCTACCATTTACTTTATTTTACACAGCATTACTATTACGTATCTTGATGATAAACCGACGACTTTAACTTGCAACGAGACAATGCGACAATCGGACATAGATTCAGAAGAGGACGAAATACCAGAAGAGGTTGTCAGAGAGGTCGAGAATTTTGAGAACAAGCCTAAGTCTAACTTAGATGAAACTAAGGTCATTAATTTGGGAGACGCCGAAAATGTCAAGGAAACACATATCAGGGTACACTTGTCACCATCAGAAAAGGAAGAATACACAGAGTTTTTGAAAGAATACGAGGATATATTTGCCTGATCGTATGATGATATGACCAACCTCAGCACGTCCATTGTGGCTCAAAAGCTGCCAACAGATTTGGCATGCCCACCGGTAAAATAGAAACTCAGAAAATTCAAGCCAGACATGAGATTGAAAATCAAAGAACAGGTTGCCAAGCAAGTCAAAGCGAGGGTTCTCCGAGTGTAGAGTATCCAACATAGTTAGCCAATGTTGTGCCGGTACCAAAGAAGGATGGAAAGGTTAGAGTATGTGTCGACTACCGGGATCTTAACCGGTCCAGTCCTAAAGACGACTTCCCTTTGCCAAATATGCAGATACAGATCGATAATTGCACCAAACATGAGCTCCAGTCCTTCGTTGATTGTTTTGCTGGATACCACCAGATATGGATGGATGAAGAAGATGCAGATAAAACGGCATTCATCATGCAATAGAGAATGTACTATTACAGAATGATGTTGTTCGGTTTAAAGAATACTGGTGCTACCTACATGAGAGCTATGACCATAATTTTTCATGATATGATACATAAAGAGATCGAGGTGTATGTGGACGACGTCATCATAAAATCCAAGAAAGCTGCACATCACATGGGAGATTTGTGAAAATTCTTCAACAGATTGAGGAGATACAACTTGAAACTGAACCCCGCCAAGTGTGCATTCGGGGTCCCAGCCGGAAAGTTATTGGGTTTCATTGTGAGTTGCCGCGGGATATAGTTGGACCCGTCATAGGTCAAATCCATTCAAGAGTTACCACCGCCAAAGAACAAGAAAGATGTAATGAGTTTTCTGGGGAGGTGCAACTATATCAGCCGATTTATAGCTCAATCCACTATCATTTGTGAACCCATCCTCAAGATTCTAAAGAAAGATGCCGCCACTAAGTGGACTGATGATTATCAAAAGTCTTTCGACAGAATCAAGGAATATTTGTCAACCCCGCCAGTCTTGGTTCCGCTTGAGACAGAGAGACCTCTACTGCTTTATTTTGCAGTATTGGATGGTGCATTTGGTTGTGTTTTGGGAAAACATGACGAAACAGGAAGGAAGGAGCAGGCCATCTACTACCTCAGCAAGAAGTCAACCCCGTACGAGGCTCGGTATTCCTTATTAGAGTGCATTTGTTGTGCTTTAACCTAGGTAGATCAGAAATTGAGGCACTATTTATGCGCTTACACTACTCATCTCATATCCAGTATGGACCCATTGAAGTATATCTTTCAGAAGCCCATGCCTACAGGCAAGCTCGCCAAGTGGTAGATACTGTTAAGTGAATTCGACATCATTTATGTTACCTAGAAGGTGGTCAAAGGACAAGCCTTGGCATATCACCTCGCCGAGAATCCTGTAGGAGGAGAATACGAACCCCTAAAGACGTATTTTCCTGATGAAGAGATAGTCTTCATAGGAGAAGAAATTGAAGAATCCTATGATGGTTGGAGGATGTTTTCGACAGAGCTGCAAATTTCAAAGGAGTTGGTATAGGAGCGGTCTTGGTATCAGAAACCGATCAGCATTTCCCTGTATTCGCCAAGCTCAAATTCCCCTGCACCAACAATATGGCCAAATACGAAGCCTGCATCTTAGGGCTCAAGCTGGCCATCGACATGAACATTCAAAAACTATAAGTGATCCGAGATTCAGACCTACTCATACTTCAGGTTCGAGAATAATGGGCTACCAGGAATTCTAAGATACTCCCTTATCTACACCATGTACAGGAGTGAGGAAAAGATTCAGAAAAACGGAATTCCGGCACGTTCCCAGAACACAGAATGAGTTTGTTGATGCCTTAGCCACTTTATCATCTATGATCTAGCATCCAGATACAAACTTCATTGATACCATCCAGGTCAAGATCCCCTGCAAATCAGCTTATTATGCTCACGTCGAGGAAGAAGTCGACGGGAAACCTTGGTTCCATGATATCAGAGAATACTTGGCAACATGAGAGTACCCAGAGCTCGCCAATGCTACTAAAAAATGAACACTTCGGAGATTGTCCAATAATTTTTTTCACAGTGGAGGAATCCTGTACAGGAGGACTTATTTATTTGGTATTATTAAGATGTGTCGAGGCAAAAGAAGCAACCAGGCTATGAGGAAGTGCACGCGGGGACTTGTGGACCGCATTGAATGGTTTTGTCTTGGAAAAGAAGATACTCCGAGCAGGGTATTTTTGGATGACTAAAAACGGACTGCATTCAGTACGTCCGGGAATGCCACCGTTGTCAAATACATGCAGATATGATAAAGGTGCCTCCAAACGATCTTACTGCAACAAGCTCGCCATGGCCGTTTGCCGCTTGCAAAATGGATGTCGTTGGACCAATTGAACCAGCCGCGTCAAATGGGCACAGGTTCATCCTAGTAGATATTGATTACTTTACCAAATGGTTGAAGCAGCATCATACAAGGCAGTCACCAAGAAAGTAGTAGCAGATTTTGTCCGAGATCGTATAGTTTGTCGGTTCGGGGTTCCAGAATCAATCATCATCGACAACGGCTCTAAACTCAACAGCAACCTGATGAAAGCAATGTGTGAAACATTCAAGATCAGACACAAGAACATTATGGGTTACAAACCTCAGATGAATGGAGCTGTAGAAGCAGCCAATAAGAACATCAAGAAGATACTAAGGAAAATGGTTGAAAAGCACAAACAATGGCACGAGAAGTTGTTGTTCGCCTTATTGGGTTATCGTACCACGGTCCGCATGTCAACTAGGGCCACTCCCTACATGATGGTCTATGGTACAGAGGTGGTAATCCCCGGTGAGGTAGAAATTCCCTCCTTGAGGGTCATACAAGAAGCAGAATTAGATGGTGCAGAATGGGTTAAGAGTCGCTACGAGCAGTTAGCCCTCATAGATGGAAAGAGGATGAATGTTGTCTATCACGGTCAATTATATCAGAGCATAATGTCCACAGCCTTCAACAAGAGAGTCAAGCCAAGGAAATTCATGCCAGGACAGTTGGTATTAAAGAAAATATTTCCGCACCAAGATGAAGCCAAAGGGAAATCCCAATTGGCACGATTTGTACATGGTCCATCAGGTTCTAACTGGAGGAGCCCTTATTCTTGCAGACATGGATGGAGAAGTTTGGCTGAAGCCTATCAACTCAGACGCAGTGAAAAGATACTACATTTGATCATGTGCTTTTTCTTTTGTGATGTAATTTGAACTATGCCTGAGTTAGTTCCCATTTAAGAGGGGATACGTAAGCAGCCCTAGGGGTTCGATCACATTTTAATAAAAATTCCATTTTTCCCCGCTATTGGAACTGGGGCAGAATTTTGAGGAAGACTCTCAAAATTCCGAAGTCAGCTTCTTAGTATCTTCATCAACGCCGACCCAGCAAACTGGGGCAGAATTTTGAGAAGGACCCTCAAAATTTTGGAATCGATCCGCGTTCAGTTATTCAGCACAGCCGTCAGTGGCGCCAGCCCAGTAAACTGGGGTAGAAGAAGGACCCTCAAAATTCAAGAACAAGAGAGGTCGACGTGTCTCAAACCATGTTGTACTCAACGGTTCACCCAAAATAAAATAATTTTTTTCATGCATATGTACTTGCATTATATTTACTAAGTCATGCATGAACATCACTTGCACCACCACCATTTAGCAACGCTACCCCCGTGATACACGACGCCAAAAGCTGGAGGACATGAACTAACCTCCCCATACAGAACTCATAATTTTTTTTGGCTGCAGGAACTCAGGATACGAATCAAATTTCATTCGCTCTTCGGGATCGAAACCCTCATAGGGTCACTATCCGCACTCCCCAGCAGTCCTAATATCGCAAAAACCCGTCTGCCAGCTAAGAAAACTTACTACCTTTTGCATTCTTGCATTGCATAAGGCTATTATCTGCCTTTCAAGACTAAGCTTTGTCTCTATCTGCATTTTTGCATGAGGCTACTCTCTGCTTTCCGAGGTTAAGCTCTACCTCCTTATTGCATAAGGTTATTATCTGCCTTTCGAGACTGAGCTCTGTCTCCATCCGCATTTTTGCATAAGGCTATTCTCTGCCTTCCGAGGTTAAGCTCTACCTCCATATTGCATAAGGCTCTTATCTGCCTTTCGAGACTAAGCACTGTCTCCATTTACATTTTTGCATAAGGCTACTCTCTGCCTTCCGAGGTTAAGCTCTACCTCCATTTTGCATAAGGCTACTATCTGCCTTTCAAGACTAAGCTCTGTCTCTATCTGCATTTTGCATAAGGCTATTCTCTGGCTTTCGAGGTTAAGCTCTACCTCCATATTGCATAAGGCTCTTATTTGCCTTTCGAGACTAAGCATTGTCTCTGCGTTGCATGGCAAAAATATCGCCACTTTATTTAGGTGGAACATCTCCACCTGCATTTTAAATTCTCGTTCAGCTGAAATATCGCCACCTATTTTAAAATTCTCGCGCTGGCTGAAAGATTGCCACCTTCTCATGGGCTAAAAGATCGCCAACTCGTTCAAAGGCGTCATAGTTAAAAGGCACCATCTGCATAGCCCGAGAACATCATTTTATGGCTTACGAACCCTTACTTTTATGCTCTTCATGGACCAAGACATCATAGTCTGAGGACACCATCCTAACCGTCCAAGTACAAACATCCATGGCCCAATGGGAACTTGCATCACGTTCAAATTACACAAATATATACGCACATCACATATTTGAAGGTGTTCTAGCTGGCTCACGGCCATCTCAGCAAGAGCGATCCCGCTCCAGTTCTCCGCAGTTTGTCCAATTCCGCGCACCCCTCATACCTAACCATCGCGTCCATTTTTTCCAAATTCCCATCAGCATGTTCCGTCAATGGTTCCTGAGCTACATATGGCCTGATTCCTGTAAAACTAGATATCTAGGCAACTCAGAGACCAGAGCACAATCAATATCCTTTTACAATCGCCATCTCCGGTCAAAATTGGTCATCTAATCTTTATCCGACAACTCTTTCATCCTCTTCGGGTAAAGAGGGGTAGCTTTTGATACCCAATTTTTCCCTATATATTTCTATACTCAAAATATTCTAAAAACAAATAGCATATATAAGCATCCACAAAGTTTTTGGTATTTTTCCACATTTTAAAGAATTTTTAAATCAATTTATGGCCTATTTTGAACTATAAAATCCAATAATTATTTTCAAAATTTGTTATTTTGGTGAATAATTTATTTTATTCTCACGCTTACACAAAAATAGAATTTACATGAGTTTTACATAATATTACAAGTTCATTTTATATTTTTAAATTAAAATTGCATAAAATTATAATTTTAGCATATTTCTCGATTTAATAGCATTTGCAACCACAAAAACATTTATAATATTTTTTAATTTATATTTATGTATTTTTTATTAACTCAATATTCTTACTTTGATTTTTAAACATCATTTGCCATTTTACAAAATTCAAATTGGGGAAAATTGGCTATTTAAATTATAGCTCCTTTTATTTCAATTCTAGCCCTACTTTCCAACCCCCAATATACTACCCAATTTCTTAAATAACCCGACCCAAACCCATTAAATCAACCTGCCCAGATCCCCATTTTAAATCGTGGTCGTTGACCATTTAAATCAACGATCCACGTCCCTTAATTAAGCCAAAGACACCCCTGACCCTAATTAGTTTACAAAGACAGCCTCCCTTAACGCTCTCAACCCCTGTGAAACCCTAGTCTTCTCCGACCAATTTCCAACTTCTTTTCACTGGAAACTATGGCCTTCCAGGCTTTATGCAACCTATATTCGCCCCCACTCCCTTCTATGACCCCCTTTGTTCGAAGATCAAAGCCTTATCTTGAAGTCCTCCGGCTTAGAAGTCCTCAGACTTGAGTTATACAGCCATGTCCGGTCTCCCTCCAGCAAGTCTTAGCGTTGTGAGTGCGGTGTCGACTCAAAACCAGTCCATTCCAGGCTTTCTCGTTCTCTAGGGTTTTCTCTGAAACCCTAAATCTCGTCTTTGTTTCTCTTTAAGATCTACTGCATATCTACATTATTTTCTAAAAATTTCAAAGTGTTTTCGATATTTTGTTTTACCGACTTTGTTTTCAAACTGTCCGTCTTCTTGAAACTTAGGGTTTCCGATTTCTCTGTTTTATTTGGACTACTGTGATTTCGTTTACTTTTACTATAATTCTTGAGTATTTTCTACTATGGTTCCTATGTTTTCTCTTTACTATGTTATTTATAGGGTTTCCGAGTATTTTTTTTACTATGTTCTTTGCTCTCGTTATGCTTCGCATGAATGTTTATATTCTCTCTGAATGTGATGAAAACCTTAGATTTTGGGGGTTTTTTCGAGTTTTGTGTGATTGTCTACTGCATGTTTAATTTCAAAACCCTGACTGTCTAAACTCATTTTGTGCTTCTGATTTCTTGCTAAGCTCTTCAAGAACTTCTAATTCCATTTTCATGCCTACATTTTCTACTCTCTAATTACGTGACTATCTTGCTAGTTTAGCCTTGTATGATTGAACTTGTGCATCTTTTTATAGTCAGACTTCCCCTTTTTAAATAACCCTAATTTTGGGGAGGTTGATTTCCTATGAACCTATTTTGATTCTCCTTTTGACTGATTGGGACATATTTTCTCACTAAATTCAATATGAATACATGTTTCCTTGATCTACTATGTGATTGGGGATTCTATTCTTGCCTTATTTGCTTAAAATCGTGTATCTTTCAAAACTGTATATGTATTTACCCCCAATTTTGCAACTTATTCTTGATTAAATTTCCATAAATGGAACAATATTTATTTACCTCAAGTCCGACTCCTTAATTAAAGGGAGTGTTTTCTCCTAATTGATTATGATTTGGTACTGAATTTATTTTCTTGCCTTATTTGATGCTTACTTTCAAACTATAAAAACCCCCACCCCTTTTACTTCAAAGACACGAACAACACAAGTTCACACTCATAAAAACTCTCTCTTCTCTTCTCTGCTACTTGTTCTGCTGCTTAGTTTTGCCGGCTGAAAGCCAAGGCTAAACTTTAAGACCCTATTTGCCCTACCCGCTTTACAATTTGAGTTGCAACTGGTATGTCCATGATTTAAATACTATCTCCAAAACTACATGTTTACTTACCCCTATTCATGCATCTATTTATGTTCATTATGCAGTTAAACTTCAGCATGTACATCCCTACCCCATATTCCTATGTCTTTGATGTTGTATGTTTGTAGGAGTGCTTTCCTGTACATCTCTTCCCCCAAATCCCCATAGCTTAATTTTGTTTGCTACAAATGTGTTCATGTAATCCCGTTTCCCTAACCCCTTCGTGTGTGAGTATTATTTTAGACTAGGGTGGCACTATGTTGCCACCTCTAGTTTAGAACCAGGTTGCTCTAAACCTATACTCAAATCAGTCTCATTCCCTTAACCCCTATTATGTGTTGAACTTGACTCAGGTCTGGTGGTGTCATAATCACCATACATGCCTAAGTCTAAATTTCCCAAGTCTGCTCTTATTTGCTCAAACCATGTAAAGGGTCAGGGTGTGCCAATCCCATTAATGGCTAGGTATGACCAGCATTTTCTTTGGTCTTCCCTTAATTCCCTCACTTTTATACTTACTCTTCGTTCTTTAAGTCCTACCCCCCTTTGGTAAGTCATGCTTAGGTAGCCTAGAGTACCCTCTGAACTTGGATACCTAAGGGCTAGTAATTCTACACCTTGCACTACTGTAGTCATTCTTTAGGGTGTAAGCATTGCCTAGGCTTCCTGAAAGCCCTTGGAAGTTTGAAATACTCTAAGAGAAAGCCTCAGAATCTGGAGCCCGGATTTGGTAAAATACACGTGTTTGACATTAAGGTTGTTTTGGGCTTCCTCGGGTCCGCTTTAGCTTTGATGTATTTATTCTCTTAGTCTTTTCCTTCCACTTTTATAACAAGCTTTGTAAAAGAAATTGGGGAATATAGTAAAAGGGTGTGGAGGGGTTTATATTGTTGCATCAATCAATGGGTAGAAATTATGCCTATAAGATTTCAATATTGCTAATCATCTAGAAATCATATCTATAGGATTTCAATATTGCAAATCACTTAGAAACCATACATATAGGATTTTAACATTGCATCTGAAAATCATGCATATAGGATTTTCTATATTGCAAGCATAATAGAAATCATGTCAATAGGAACTGCATGAAAACGCTAGCCAAACAGTAGGTCCATTAAACGTTCTAAAAGCAACAACAAATCAATATGTAGATATGCCTATAGGGTTCAAACTCGCCTAATTTATTAAGCACTTTCAATAAAATTTGTCCAATGCTGTCTATTTTTGAGATCTGGCCAAGTCTGTCTTTTACACTGTTTTGAATATAGAGTCTTTTAAAATTACCAAACCTGCATTTTATTCTAGAACTAACTCTTTGGTATTCTGCCTAAATTTGCATTTCAATGCTTTTCGACAAAAAAAAACTTCTTCTTGTATGATTTTACTTAAGCAGTTCGGCTATTTTGCAAGCCATTTATGAACTTCTGCAAATTTGAATTTCCTGTTTCAAATTATCACTTTCTGAAACTACTAGTTTTAAAATACCTTATGTTCTAACAGACCGGACCTGAGGGGCTCAAAGTAGACTTATTATCCAACTTTATGTATTAAACTAATATATCCACTATCAGTTTAATCTTAAGATCAAATCAGTAGTTGCAAGTCATGCTAAACTAATTGTTGTATATTTTAATAGGTTTATGTGTAGCCTTTGTATGTTTGTTTGCTCCCCTTATGTGTTATTTGTTGTTGATTGACGTCTTAGCATTTTTACCTTTAAACTCCATATATGCCCTCATCCCCTTCTCCCCTTTTGCGATTAGAAGTCCAAATACCCCGCGACTAATAGGTCGGGACGGGTATTAGCACGCAATAAGTAAACGAGACCTAACGCGCATAAATACCTTAACGGGGTAGGAAGGGTAGAATATGGAGATGATGATGATGCGCTAATATCATAAGGCGACCCCTCTTTGGGAATATGTGCGGGATATTGCATCGAGTGATCCATATTATAGTTAAACCTAGGACCTTCCTTACTTTCTTTTCCTTTATTGAAATGTTTTCTTTAAACTAAAATTCCCTTTTATTTGTGCTATCCTTCTTTCAAAATTGTCAATTGGCTCGTACACTTTATATGCAAACTTCGCTTGTCTATTTCTATGCTTCTTAAAGTCACATCTAAGCAAGGCTGGGAACCACACTAGTGGATCTTGAGGGGTGCCTAACACCTTCCCCTCGAGATAATTTCAAGCCCTTATCCGAACTCTGATTTTCCTTCGAACCCTTCTTCCTTTCTCAAAAAAGTGTCCTAATGCACTTTAATCATTAGGTAGAGACTCTTCAAACTCCATAACTCAAATTCCCAAAAGGGGATAAAAGAGTCATTCCACCCATAATATCGCACAACCCAATTCCTCTCCCTCGGGAGGGAAAAAGGGGGTGTCGACAACTACAATGTTCATGTAGCACCCCAGAACTCTAGAACTAATAAACTATGAAACTAAACAAAGAAAAGAAAACCTACTTGAAAGCGTCCTCCAAGCGTGATGTGTGCTCCCCCACGTGAATTCTCCGTCAATGTATGTTAGATCCCCTCCAAATTAGATTTAGACCCGTTTTATACGAGTTGGGGTTGTTCAGGGCCGGAATAACCTTTATGCGGGCGAAATAGAAAAAACCCTCCGCCCCATCATCCAGGCCAGCGCCTAGCTCTGGACCTGACGCTGAAAACAATAGTTTGATGCATGCTCTTTCTATTGTCTTTCCGAGGTACGTTTTTGCCTTCATCTGTATTTCAAGCGTATCCTTTGTTCTTGTCTTCAAATTGGGGGGACAAAAACCAAAGGGTGTCCCCTCTTTGTCCTTTGGTATTTAATTGTTTTATTTTTCTTTCGTGTTTTATTTGATTTTGCTCCAAATCTATTCATCTTCATACTGCTTTATCCTGCACAGTTAAGATATAATATTAAGCATAAAGTTCTACTGTTTGACCAAAAAAAGAATGAGATATTTTTTTTGTTAATCTAATTAAATAAGAAGATGGAGGGTAAATCCTAGTTAAGGATAATTAATTCTAGATCCGAGATGAATAATATGAATAGAAAAATATAGCTGAGTATAAATGGTGGCAGTGATTATGGCCAAGTTTAAGAATATAATGAAAGATGCAATAAGTAACATTAGATGGCAATAAAATATAAATAAAGAAAAAGATTCGCCCAATCTTGAGTGAAACGAATCCTTTATCGTCTGATAAAGACGAATGATAGACAAGTACAAGAACCCTAGGATCCTTTTTTGATTTGATGAAGGTCTGGGATCACAGATCCTCTAATCTCTTTAAAGAGGAGTGTTCACATATTTTCTAGAGAAAGGGGGAGAGAGCCCTCTTTTTGAGAAGTCCTCCCCTCATATTTATAAGGGGTATCTATAGAGAATCCTAAAAAAGTACAATTAGACCGAATATTCAGTAGAATATTCCCTTTGAGGATTCCAAAAAAAACTAGATGTTTCGTCAATGCCCATCTCGACCTTATTGATGACTGTCCAACTTTGATCTGCCCGGCCTCAGCGTTATTGATAATTGTCCAACCTCGGCCTTATTGATGATTGCTTGACCTTAGCCTTATTGATGACTATCTGACCGCGACCTTATTGATGACTATCTGACCTTGGCATGCCCGACCTTGGCCATATTGATGACTATCCGACCTCGGACTTATGGATAACTGTTCAACTTCAGCCTTATTGATGTGTGTTTGACCTCGGCCTTATTGATAACTGTCTGATCTTAGCATGTTGTCTCCGCATACCGAATTCTCTGATCTGATTTTTACCCACACGGTTAGTCCTTTCTCTTACCGAGGTCGTCCTTTGGTCGAGCTTGGTGAGCGAACTTCATTTATCGTAGTTAGAGAAATTTGGATGGGGAGGTCGACTAATGCGGATCGAAGCCAAGGGTGCCAAACTTTAGGTTAAAGTGGTATCCCCGCGGGCTGAACCTGAGCAGAGTTTGATCACGGCCAATGATTCGAGTGATGAGTCGATCAAGAAGATGGTAGAGTTGGAAAAGGCCGTCGAGGCCAGGATGGAGGCCTTGGCAAGGATGGCAACATCGGAAGAGGTCATTCGTGTCCTATTATATGGACGGGCAAGGAGACCGTATGTCAATGTGGGCGAGGAGGCCAAATATTAATTCGGACGAAGAGACTGAATGTGAATTCTGGTGAGGAGATTGAATATTGATTCGGGCGAGGTCACCGAATGTGAATTCGGGCAAGGTCGCCAAATGTGAATTTGGGCGAGGTCGCCGAACTTGAATTCAGGCGAGGAGGTCGAATGTGAATTCGAGCGAGGAGGCCAAATGTTGATTTGGGTAGGGTCATCGAGTGTGAATTCGAGCGAGGTCACTGAATGTAAATTCGGGCGAGGTCGCCGAGTGTGAACTCAGACGAGGCCAAAGTTAATTCGGACGAGGCCGAAGTTGATTTGGACAAGGTCGAGTATTGATTCAGACGAGGCTGAAGGTTGATTCGGACGAGGCTAAAATTGATTCGGACGAGGCTACAATTGATTTGGACGAGGCCGAATTTGATACGGACGAGGCCTAAATTGATTTGTACGAGGCTAAGTATTGATTCAGACGAGACAGGAGTTGATTAAGATGAGGCCGAACGTTGATTCGGACGAGGCCTAAGGTTGATTTGGAAGAGGCCGAAGGTTGATTCGAACGAGGCCGAAGTTGATTCGGACGAGGTAGAGTATTGATTCGGCCGAGGTCAAGTATTGATTCGGATGAGGCCGAAGTTGATTCAAACGAGGCTGAATTCTTTTTTGGAAATGGCCCTTGGCCGTATGGGTGTTATTTCGAGCTAAGGCCGAAATGTTAACCCGTTGTAATTCAAGCGAGGTCAGATTCTTCTTTTTGGCGATGCCCCTTGTTTGTAGGGGTGTTATTTCGAGCTAAGGCAGAAATATTAAGTCGTTGTAATTCGAGTGAGGCCTAATTCTTCTTTTTGGTGATGGCCCTTGGGCGTATGAGTGTTATTTCAAGCTACGGCCGAAATGTTAACCCGTTGTAATTCGAGAGAGGTCGAATTTTTCTTTTTGGCGATGACCCTTGGGGGTAGGGGTGTTATTTTGAGCTAAGGCCAAAATATGAGCATGATACCATCAAGTTTTAAATACATTTATTTTCAAAAACTCATAGACATTCCAGAAAATAATTTTCTTCATAAATTCATTTCTCAGGCTTGGGACCTCTGAATTCGATTCCGAGCATACGCCCAAGTCCCATACTTTCCTACGGATCCTTCGGGACTGTCAAATCGTCGTTCTAGGTCCGTTTATCCAAAATGTTGATTGAAATCAACTTAATTTGATTTTAAAGGAAAAATTCATTATTATTACACTTTTTTCACATATTGGCTTTCCGGCTATTTGCCCAGACTGTGCACGCAAATCGAAGTGATGTAGAGAGAGTTTTTTAAGGCCTCATAACACAGAATTTATTTTTAATACAAGTGATGACCTTCTGGGTCATCGCATTCTCCACCTCTAAAATAATCATTCATCCTCGAACTGACAAAAGAAGGAAGTACTTGAGCCGGGGAAAAGATGGGGATAACGGCTCCGCATATCGGAGTCGGACTCCCAGGTCGATGCCTTAGAAAACGGACCTTTCCACTGAGCACGAACAAATGGAGAACTCTTTGATCTCAACTTATGAACCTGCCGGTCTAGATAAGCTATCGGCTCCTCCTCATATGACAAGTCCTTGTCTAACTGGACAATGCTGAAATCTAACACGTGGGATGGATCGCCGTGATACTTCCGAAGCATGGACATATGAAACACTGGATTCACGACTGATAAGATCGGCGACAACACAAGTCTATAAGCCACCTCTCCCGCTCAATCAAGAATCTCGAAAATGCCAATGAACCTAGGGTTAAGCTTGCCCATCTTCCCAAATCTCATCACTCCCTTCATACGCGATGCTCGAAGCAACACCCGCTTATCGACCATGAATGCCAAATCACGAACCTTATGGTTAGCATAATTCTTTTGTCTGGACTGAGCTGTACGAAGCCTATCCCGAATGATCCTGACCTTGTCCAAGGCATCTTGCACTAGATTCGTACCCAACAACCGAGCCTCTCCCGGCTCAAACCATCCAACTAACGACCGACACCGCCTGCCATACAAAGCCTCACAAGGAGCTATCTGGATACTCGACTAGTAGCTGTTGTTTTAGGCAAACTCTGCTAAGGGAAAAAACGATCCCATGAGCCTCCAAAGTCAATGATACAAGCTCGGAGCATATCCTCCAAAATCTGGATGGTCCGCATGGACTGCCCGTCCATCTGAGGATTAAACGATGTGCTCAACTCAATCCAAAAGCCCAACTCTTGCTGAATTTCTCTCCAGAAATGTGAGGTAAACTGTGTACCTCAGTTCGAAATGATAAACACGGGCACACCATGAAGACGAACAATCTCCCGGATATAGATCTCAGCTAACCTCTCGGAAGAATAGGAGACTGCCACATGAATGAAATGTGCTTACTTGGTCAGCCCATCAACAATAACCCACACTGCATCAAACTTCTTATGAGTATGTGGGAGTCTAACAACGAAGTCCATAGTGATACGCTCCCACTTTCGCTCAGAAATCTCAATGTGCTAGAACAAACCACCAGGCCTTTGATGCTATTACTTAACCTGCTGACATTTCAAACACCGAGCCACATATGCAACGATATCCTTCTTCATTCTTCTCCATCAATAATGCTGCTGCAAATCCTAATACATCTTCGCGGTGCCCGGATGAATAAAGTACCGGGAACTATATGCCTCTTCTAAAATCAAATCTCGAAGCCCATCCACATTAGGCACACAAACTCGACCCTACAATCTCAAAACTCCATCATCTCCTAAGGTGACCTGCTTGGAACCTCCGTGTTGCACCGTCTCTAAGGACATATAAATGAGGATCATCATACTACCAATCTCGGATATGCTCCAATAAATTAGAATGAGCGACTGTGCAAGCTAACACATGGCTGGGCTAAGCAACATTAACCTCATGAACTGATTGGCCAAAGCCTGAACATCCAAAGCAAGCAGTCTCTCACCGATCGTAGTATAAGTAATACTGCCATACTGGCGGACTTCCTACTCAAAGCATAGGCCACCACATTGGCCTTTCCCGGATGATATAAGATGGTGATATCATAGTCCTTTAATAACTCCAACCACATTCTCGGGCTCATTTTTCTACTTGAACAAATACTACAGACTCTTGTGATCTGTGAACACCTCACATGCCACGCCATACAAAAAATGCCTCCAAATCTTCAATGTGTGAAGAATGGCTGCTAACTCCAAATCACGAACCGGATAGTTTTTCTCATGAATCTTTAGCTACCGCAAAACATATTCAATGACCTTGCCATCCTGAATCAACACAGGACCAAGTCCAATACGAGATGCATCACAATAAACAGTATAAGGCCCTAAACCTGGGGGCAAAACCAACACCGGTGTCATAGTCAAAGCTGTCTTGAGCTTCTAAAAGCTCGCCTCACACTCGTTTGACCATCTAAACTGGGCACCCTTCTGGGTCAACTGGGTCATCAGGGCTGCAATAGATGAAAACCCCTCCATAAACTGACGATAGTAGCCTGCCAATCTCAAGAAACTCTGAATCTCTGTAGCTGATGCTGGTCTAGGCCAGTTCTCGACTGCCTCAATTTTCTTTGTATCAACTTGAATACCCTCCGCTGATACAACATGACCCAGGAATGCTACCGAACTCAACCAGAACTCCCACTTCGAAAACTTGACATACAATTGACTATCCTTCAAAGTCTGAAGAACCACTCTAAGTTGTTGCTCGTGCTCCTCGCAATTGCGAGAATAGATCAAAATATCATCAATAAAGACAATCACGAATGAATCCAAGTAAGGCCTGAACACTCAGTTCATCAAATCTATAAAAGTTTCTAGGGTATTTTTCAACCTCACTGGCATCACCAAGAACTCATAATGGCCGTACCGAGTGCGAAAAGCTGCCTTAGGGACATCGGATGCCCTAATCCTCAACTGATAGTAGCCAGATCTCAAGTCAATCTTCGAAAATACCTTGGCACCCTAAAGCTAATCAAACAAATCATCAATCCTCGGTAATGGATACTTATTCTTGATGGTGACCTTGTTCAACTGCCGATAATCAATACACATTCTCATTGATCCGTCTTTCTTCTTAACAAACAACACCGGCGCACCCCGAGGTGATACACTAGGTCTAATGAAACCTTTTTCAAGCAAGTCTTGCAATTGCTCCTTCAACTTTTTCAACTCGGGAGGGGGGGGGGGCATACAATATGGCGGGTTGCCCGGAGCCAAATCAATACAAAAGTCAATATCCGTGTCGGGTGGCATACCCGGCAGGTTTGAAGGAAATACCTCAGGAAACTCATGAATAACATGCACAAAATCAATAGAGGGAACCTCACAACTAGAATCATGAACATAGGCCAAATAGGTCAAACACCCCTTCTCGACCATGCGCCGAGCCTTCACATAAGAGATAACACTACGAGTAGAATGACCAGGAGTCCCTCTCCACTCTAAAAGAGATAAACCCGGCAAGGCTAGGGTCACAATATTGACATGACAGTCCCAGATAGCGTGGTAAGGTGATAGCCATTCCATTCCCAATATGACATCGAAATCAACCATGTCCAGAAGAAGCAAATCTGCACGTGTCTCAAGACCCCCAATCACAACTATACATGAATGATGGACTCGATCTAACATAATATAATCACCCATCGGTATAAATAAATAAACATGAGCACTTAAAGAATAACTAGGCATGACTAGATATGGTGCAAAATAAGATGACATATAGGAGTATGTAGATAGATCAAATAAAGCTGAAGCATCTCTGCTACAAACCAGAACAGTACCTGTGATAACTGCATTGGAAGCCTAAGCCTCGAGCCTGGCTCGAACAACATCAGGGTTGGGCCCCACCACCCTGAACTACATCTCTAGGATGGCCTGCTACTAGCTGGCCTCCACCTCTAGCGGCCTGAGCTCCACCTCTAATATATCTACCTCCACCTCTAGCACCTCTACCCCCACTCCTAGCTGGCTGGGCGTGCTGTGGAACACTCGGTGCCTGAAACATGACACAGGAACCCTGATGCTGAGAGATGCTCGATGCTCGAGGGCAAAACCTAGCAATGTGAGGCCATATCACCACAAGTATAATAAGTCCTTGGTTGCTGAGACTGCTTACCCTGACGATCCGAATGACCGTCACGAAAACTCTGAAGCGACGGTGCACTAATATGAGCTGGTGGTGCATCGTAGGACTGCTGATTAGAATACTGCATATGGGAACCACGACCACCTGGAGCACCATGAGAAACCTGAAGTGCTGACTGAAAAGGCATATGAGGATGGCCCCTACTATACGAATCCCTACCTCTATACGAGGTATCGCTGAATCGGCTGGAATGACGAGGTCTATCGTCAGACCCCTGACCACCTCCCTGCGATAGAACTAACTCAACTCTCTTAGCCACGTTGGCCGCCTCCTAAAAAGAAATCTCATTCCTCGTCTCCTTATCCATATGAAGTCAAATAGGCTAAATAAGTCCCCCAATTAACCCCCTCACCCTCTGTCTCTTGGTGGGAAGTATGATAAGAGCATGACGGGCCAATTCAATGAGCCTGGTCACGTATTGAGTAATAGTTATAGAACCCTGATGGAGACGCTCAAACTGCCTCCGATAGGCCTCTCTTAGAGTGATAGGGAGAAACTTCTCTAGAAATAGCTGAGTAAACTGCTCCCAAGTCAAAGCTAGTGATCCGACTGGTCCAGCCAAGAAATAATCTCGCCTCCATGTCTTTGCGGATCCAAACAAGCGAAAAGTAGCAAAATCGACCCCATTGGTCTCCACTATCCCTGTGTTCTTGAGAACCTCTTGACAACTGTCTAGATAATCCTGGGGATCCTCAGAAGATGCACCACTAAAAGTAGTAGTGAAGAGCCTGGTGAAACTGTCCAATAACCGCAAATCATCGGTAGATATAACTGTTCCATCACATGTCTGAGCTACCACACCCGGCTGAACTACTCTAACTGGCTGAACTGCTGGAGTCTGAAACTGGGGAGACACCTACTCTGGAGTGCGAGTAACACGAATCTGAGCTCCTCCTCCAGCTTGAGAGACGGCTGGGGCTACAGGAAGTAAGCATGCCTGGGTGACACTCTCCATAAGGCCTACCATATGAACCAGAGCATCCTGGAGTACTAGGTAGCAATGAACCCCTTTAGGACCTAACTGGGCCCACCAGAACTGTCGGGCCGAAACCTCATCATCAAAGTCAACTTGAGGCTCTGCCGCTGGTGCTGCTGCTTTGGACTGAGCTCTGCTCCTACCTCGGCCTCTACCATGGATCGGCCTTTCCCTCTGCCCCTCGTGGGATCTGATGTTGGGGGCTCAGGCTGCTGGTCGGTGGATGAGGAAGTACGTGTTCTTGCCATCTGCGAAATAACATAGTAGAAATTTAATTAGCATTGAGAAATCAAACCGCACGACATGAAGGAATAAAATGTGAAGTTTTTCCTAACTCTGTAGCCTCTGGGGATAAATACAGACGTCTCCGTACCGATCCTTCAGACTCTACTAAGCTTGTCTGTGAACTGTGAGACACATATAACCTAGAGCTCTAATACCAACTTGTCACGACCTAGATTTCCCGCCCTCGGGAGTCGTGATAGCGCCTACTAATGGGAGCTAGGCAAGACGACAGTTCGAACAAATTACCCTTTTTACCTATTTTATATTCTTTAACTAATTATGAAGCAATAACGTGTAGATAGCAGAATTTACAATAAACAGAAAAAAGCAATAAACTATCTGAATATGTATCCAAAACAACTATTTGAGCATCGAATACCCAGAACCGGTGTCAAAGTTTTACAGACGGTCTAATAGTTCTACATACAAGATAAGTAAATAAAACAGGATAAAGGGATAGAGAGAGACGCCAGGGCCTGCGGACGCCTTCATGACTACCTTAGATCTCCGTGTGGACTGAAGGCAACCACACAAACTACGGTCCAAAAGATGTTGCCCCAGAAACTGCACACAGTGCAAAGTGTAGTATCAACACAACCGACTCCATGTGCTGGTAAGTGCCTAGTCTAACCTCGGGGAAGTAGTGACGAGGCTAGGACCAAACTACCAAATAAAACTATGCAATTTAACTATATACAACAAAAGAGAAGAACAATACTATACATTCAAGTATGTGATGAAGAACATGTTGTGGGGGTCTATCAATTTAGAATCAAAAGACAAGGGGTAATTAAAAGGAACAACATATCTCAGATATCAACAAAGAATCAGGAATCAATAAGTGCATGGCATCACCTTTCGTGCTTTTACTATCGTCCTCACCAAAGCAATCGAGTAATGGAAATATGCACGACATCACCCTTTGTGTTTTTACTCTCGGCCTCACCATATAATCAATATAATCGGCACGGAATTGTACATCAAGCGGTACTGCATCACCCTTCGTGCTTTACACTATTCCTCATAGGTCATACACGGCATCATTCTTCCTGCTTTAACACTCTCTCACCAAAACAATACACGGCATCACTCTTCGTGCTTTAACACTCTTCCTCACCCAAATAACAATCACAGATAATAGGGCAAGAAAATGAATGAAATTACAATAAGAATCTTAACAAGGGAACAATAGCTCAACAATCAAGTCCCGGCAAGGGAACCACATCATAAGAAGCATCAACATCCTGGCAAGAGAAACAACATTAAAAACAACAATATCCCGTCAAAGGAGGCAACACAATAATTCTCTTCTCTTTCTCATTTTTATTTCATAATTCACTTTACAACTCGAGCCAATGCTCTAAAAGGGTCATTACCACTTATAATTTCACATTTCATTACACAACTTGAGCCAACGCTCATCAGTATTCAAATGTCACAATTACTTCCATAAACTTTGCCTAACAATAAAAATCATCACCAAGGCATGAATAATACAATGAAGTTATAATAATTACAATATAAGACTCACGAGCATGCTTGACACCAATGAATAAATACTCGTCACCATGCTTATACATCATACTCAACCAATACAACATAGCAAATAGGACTCGACTCCTAATCCCCCAAGCTAATGTTAGACCAAACAATTACCTCGATGCCACAAACACAATTTAAATCTCTACTATCACTTTACCTCTAGATTCCACCATCAGTTCGCTCGTATCTAGCCACAAGTTACTTAATTATATCAACAAATGCTAAATGAATCAATTCTAATGCATGAAAATAAGTTTTTCAAAGTTGTACCTAAAAGTCAAAACTCGCCCTTGGGCCCACATGGTCAAAACCCGAGGTTCGAACAAAAACTCGATTACCCATTCCCCACGAACCCAAATATATAATTTGTTTTGAAACTGAACCTCATATGGAGATCCAAATCTCCAAAATTTTAAAAACCTAGGTAATATCCAAAATACCCAATTCCCCCATGAAAATCATCGATTTTGAGTTAAAATCACATGAAAAGATGCTAAGGATTGAAGAAAACTAGTTAGAAATCACTTACAATCGATTAGGAAGGGAATTTGCCTTTGAAAAATTGCCATAGAGAGTTTATATTTTTGAGAAGAAATGAAGAATGGTTGAAAATGCGTCTAAGTTATGAACTTATAGGTTGCAAGTATCGCAATTGCGATAATTGCGAACCCAGACTTTTGCTAAGCTTGCATTTGCGAAGCGACCTTCGCATTTGCGAACAATATGTCGCATTTGCGACGACTGTCCAAAAGGGAGAACATCGCATTTGCGATAAAATTCTTGCATTTGCGAGGTAGACTGGCCTGGGCTATGTTCGCATTTGCGACACAGGCTTCACATTTGCGAACTCGCAATGAGCCAGGCCTCGCAAATGCGAAGCCTGCAGGCCTGCAATAGAACAGCTGAAACCTACAATTTTTCCAAGTCCAATTCTACTTCATGACCTATCCAAAACTCACCCGAGCCTTCGGGGCTTCAAACCAAACATGAACACCAACCTAAAAATATCATAAGGACCCGCTCGTACGTTGAAATCACCAAAATAACATCAACAACTATGAATTTAACATTAAAATCAATAAATTTCTTAAGAACTTCAAATTTTCCATTTTTCTCAATTAAGGTCCGATTCACGTCATTTCAGGTCCGTTTCTTACCAAAATTCACAAACTCATCTTAAATCACATATAAGACCTATTTCGAGTTCCAGGACCAAAATATGGTCCCGATACCATCAAATTTGAAACACATTCATTTTCAAAAATTCATAAATATTCCAAAAAATAATTTTCTTTAAAAATTTATTTATCGGGCTTGGGACCTCGGAATTCTATTCCGGGCATACGCCGAAGTCCGATATTTTTCTATGGACCCTCCGAGATCGTCAAATTATGGGTCCGGATCCATTTGCCCAAATTATTAATCGAAGTCAACTTAATTTCATTCTAAAGGCAAGATTCATTATTTTTACAGATTTTTCACATATTGGCTTTCCGGCTACGTACCGGACTGTGGCGTAAATCGACGTGATGCAGAAAAAGATTTTTTAGGCTTTAGAGTGCAAAGTTTATTTTTAATACAAGTGCATCACTTTGGGTCATCACAAATGAGATCTATCTTTTTATAATAGAGGAGTCCTAAATAAGGTACTTTTGGATAAACAATATCTCATGTAGAAGGTTATCCATATGTGGTATTGTAGCAGCTTACACAACAACTTGCAGTAGCAACTTATACAACAACTTCCTTTCTTCTATAAATAAAAAAGATTTCAGTTCATTATGTATATCAATTTGAATTCGAATAATATATCAGTTTCTCTTTATATTTTTCTTTACATTACCGTCTTTATTTTATAGCACGAACTTTATTTTAAAATCTTCAAATCTTCACTTTGGATTTGGAGAACGTGAAAAACCTTTATCATTTCATTCATAAGTTAACTCACACTCACACAAACTATGTGTCCAACTCCTCATCGGAAGAAAATTTTGGTAACGTTTTGTTAAAACGTTTGAAGCCCAAAATACAAGTACCAAAATCGTAAAGACCGGTGACTCGACCGTGACCTAAATCAAACCCGCAAACGTTGGTGTCGTTGTTGGCACCAGACACCTAACCGACGACTTTAAAAAGAACCAAAAGAGGCGCGACTTTCTTGATCCCGCTCTCAGTTAGCAACAATGCTCCTAAAATTATAAAATTCATGGCCGCGCTAGCCAAACAAACCAAAGGCAATTCCTTCTTGTCGCGCTTCAAGGCCTTTCTTGCGTTTCAGGTGCTTAGCTTTATTAACTTGTGCATCTAGCGTCTATATTGTTTCATTCATGCAAATTATCGAACAGTTTATAACATTCTTGTATAACTTGCTGTGTTCCAGAAATATAAGCACACGTTTTCTCAAGACAGACCTCGGAGACGGCACCCTGCTGATATGGGCTCTGACTCTGTGGTCGAGAAAGGTAAATACTGCTTCTTACTTGTTGTCAATGAAAGGAAAAAATGCTTTCTATATGTTTGTCATTGTATAGGATGATTCTGGTTACTTGTGTGGCATGAATGGAACATGTTACTTCTGATGACCTGCTGATTAGCTTCTTGACTGTTCTGGGAAAAATGAATCATTAAATGCATGAGATGTTATTCAAAACATTATTAAGTTGATGTGTCCCTCCAAGAACTTGAAGTAAATTCCTTACAAATTATTGTTAGCAAGCACGTGCCCCGTTAAGTCCATTGTTCTAATGAGCAGCGCATATAAGAGTAGGTACTTTTGTTTTATTGCATTAGGAGACATGATGGTTCAGAAGTAAGAAGAATGTTATTTTATGTAATTAGGAGTAACCCTATGATTTGTGATGATGATGATGATGCAGGTGAAATTGACTTCTCAAAGTGGAGGAAGCTTGACTCAAGGAACTTTGGGATAAGTAGCTCAAGGATACCATCATCTCCGTGGATTGTGCTGAAGGTTCTTCAAAGTCAAGGTGATACTTAATTGCTCAAATGGTGCTTAGTTCTTTTCAGGATTTCTCAGTTGTGTTCACAGAACTGCAGGACTTCAACATTATTAATTCGCTTAAGAAAGGAAAAAGAAAAGGTAATGACAGTTCACTTATGAAACATAAAAATAAGAAGTGTGAATGGACAAAATCTGCCTTTATTGCGGTATGTGGAGTTAAATATATTCTTGAAGCTAATAAAATAAAATCAATAACAAATTTAGAAATTTACCTCCTCGCCTCAAACAATGTGAATTTTGGATGCATAAATACAGATTATCCTTCTTTTTCCACTCTCTCGATAAAAGCAATTATGACACTAAGTGGTGTGTAGGATCAAGAATTGAAACCACTTATCCCCTTATATCTGAATATTGCTTGGTGGATTAGTCGATGTTGGGGCAAGATGGGCCGGGCAACTCTCATATATAAAATCTGGATATTGCTGAAGTGTCTTAATGTATTTCCATAAAATCCAGGACTCCTAAGTTGGTGTTCCCGAATTTCATCCAGAATATTTTAAAAGCTCTCCAAAACTGGCAAGATAAAAGCTACTACTTCTGGGGTTGTAGTTTACACCAGACCTATTTAAACAAACATATGGCTCATGACTGGTAACGGGTAGAAAATAAAATCTCATAGCTTCCCAAAGCCAATCAAGTTCTTCACAAAGGCACTGATTTACGATTAGTTTCAGAGTTGGAATCCAGGAAGACGGAAATGAAGTCATTTGATTTGATTCTTTGAGTCTTTGACTTGACAGTGGAAGTACATCTTCTATTAATAATACAATATGGTAAGAGTAATAATGTGCAAATACTAGCTAGTTTCTTTTTTGATAAGTCAAATACTAGGTAGTCTATTATTCTTCATTTTTTAAGTAAAGTAAGGTAAATTAATTAAAAATAAAGTACCAAGAGGTACTAGCCTATTATTCATCTTTAAACATTAGTACTACATATAGGATTCATTCCATCAATGCCACACCTGTCCATTTTGATGATACTAGTTATTTTACTCTGTGTAGAAGCTTCTGCATGAACACAGAGTCACAATCAAGATATGAAGCCCGGTGCTTTTGTTAATAACAGTACGAATTCCATCATCTACAAACATATAAATATTTAGTTGGGAGGATATCTGGGATCAAGTCCCAAAGGATTTTGTTGTTCCTTTTGGGAAGAATCATAAAGGTCAAACCTATTCCAGATTCTGGAAATCTTATTGGTATACTTTAGAATTACAATGAGATATTGGGTTAAAGATAGCCACTATATAAGCTCCCAATAAATTGTAGTTTGCATGGATAAGGAGCCACAAAATAAGATACTAGTTTGATTTCACTTATCCAAAAAAAAAAAAGATACTAGATTGATTTCATTATTCTTGGTTGTCAATGGCTTCAGGAAATCTTTTATCCATTGTCTTGGTTCTACCTAGTCTGCATGTGTGTTTGTTATGTGTGTGTGTATATATATGTTTTTTTTTGTGTGTGAGTATATATATATATATATATATATATATATATGAATGATCATACGGACACACACACACTATATATATATATATCAGATCATAGAGATACTTCAGAGTAATCAAGGACATGTACAATAGAGCTATGACTAGGGTTAGGACGGTGGGTGGCGAATCAGACCATTTTCCTGTGGTTATGGGGCTCCATCAAGGATCGGCGCTGAGCCCCCTCTTGTTTGCCTTAGTGATAGATGCTCTAACCCGACATATTCAAGGGGATGTGCCTTGGTGTATGCTATTTGCTGATGACATAGTATTGATAGATGAGACGAGGGTCGGTGTTATTGAAAGGTTAGAGGTATGGAGACAGACTCTCGAGTCTAAAGGTTTCAAAATAAGCAGATCTAAGACAGAGTACCTGGAGTGCAAGTTTAGCGCCGAGCCGAGCGAAGTAGGCAGGGACGTGATGATTGGTTCTCAGGTCATCGCCAAGAGGGACAGTGTCCGATATCTTGGGTCTGTGATTCAGGGGGACGGAGAGATTGACGGGGACGTCACTCATCATATAGGTGCGGGGTGGTCAAAGTGGAGGCTTGCATCAGGAGTCCTGTGTGACAAGAAAGTTTCACACAAACTCAAGGGGAAATTCTATAGAGCCGTGGTTAGACCTGCGATGTTGTATGGGGCGGAGTGCTGGCCCGTAAAAAACTCGCATGTTCAGAGAATAAAGGTTGCGGAGATGAGGATGCTTAGGTGGATTTGCGGTCACACCAGGCTAGATAAGATTAAGAATGAAGTTATTCGAGAGAAGGTGGGGGTGGCCCCGGTGGATGAGAAGATGCGAGAAGCGAGGCTGAGGTGGTTCGGGCATGTGCGGAGGAGAAGTCCCGATGCCCCGGTGAGGAGCTGCGAGCGGCTGGAGATTGTTGACGGTTGGCGAGGCAGAGGGAGGCCTAAGAAGTATTGGGGAGAGGTGATTAGGCAGGACATGACTAGAATGCAGGTTTCCGAGGACATGACCCTTCCGAGGACATGACCCTTGATAGGAAAGTTTGGAGGTCTAGAATCAGGGTTGTAGGATAGGGGCTCCTAGAGTTTTTCGCACGCCTCATCCGGGGTTGGGTGTGGGTCAGCAGGGTTACCCATAGATGATTTGTGTTTTAGCTTATGTCCCCCTTATGGCTGTTAGTTATGGTAGTTACTGTATGATATTATTGCATGCGATTGTATTTATGTTTTGTTTGTTTAGATAATTATTTACGTTATTTACGTTATTTCTGCTGGAGTTACTAATGCTCTATTGTTTTTGTTTTTGTCTTTGTTTTTGTTTTACTGCTGTTTTTCCAGTTATCCTATGAGCCGGGGGTCGATTGGAAACAGACTCTCTGCCCTTTAGGGTAGGGGTAAGGCTTGTCTACGTATTACCCTCCCCAGACCCCACCTGGTGGGATTATACTGGGTAGTTGTTGTTGTTATCATAGAGATACTTCAGTTTTCCATCTCACTGTGTGAAGATTAGCATTTGACAAGAAGTTGCAATATACAGGTTTTGAAGCATACCTTGTTGGTGGATGTGTCAGAGATCTAATTCTCAATAGAATACCAAAAGATTTTGATGTAATCACAACTGCAAGGCTTTCACAGGTCCTAGATACATTCAAAACATTATCCTAATTATGAGCCAGTCATGTTTTCTTTCAACTACTCGTCAGCATGATTTGATATTTATGTTCCATTTATATAGATAAGAAGGCATTTTCATCGCGCTGAAATTGTTGGACGACGGTTTCCAATATGTAGAGTACATGTCAAAGGTTCTGTCGTGGAGGTTGGTGCAGCTTTATGCTATAGATCTGTTGCATATTCTATACTTCTATTTTTTTTGCATGGGCATGGTCTGTTTCACAGTTGTATACTATTTTCATCAAAATATATTGTACACTGCTTAAGAAAAGGAGAACACCTATTGAAGAACTTCCGTTGGTGTCTGACCTCCTTTTAAACTTATATTGGATAGGTAATAGGTCTGAAATCCTTTTCTCCTAGATGCCTAGATATGTTGGCTATCATCTTTCAGATACTATACAACTATAGCTAATGAAGAATTTGGGTTTCTGTCTCTCAGGTGTCAAGTTTTGATACCGTGGCAAAGCAAACCGGAAAAAGAGAGGAACTTTTCATTCCTAAAATGCCAAAGGGATTTCATAAAAAAGACTTCATTCTCTGGAAGAATTCCATGCACCGAGACTTCACTGTTAACAGGTATCTCTTTATTTTGTTTCCTTTAAGTTATTCCCAGAGAAGGGATGCTCCGGAAGGCTTCATAGGTTGTTTTGTTCTACTGCTGGACTCAAGTTTGTGTTGGTTTCGAAAAAGCCTGTTCTCCTTCCTATTCTGCCAACCGAAAGTGAATATCTATGGAGAGTTGGAGACAGCCAAAGGAAAGCTGAAAAATTTAAACTCATAACACTCAATTGTTGTTTTAATCACCCATTTACATTTTATTTGATTAGCTGGTGCTGATCTATGCTCAGAAAATAATGGAAAAATATAATTGCAGAACTATTAGTGAGCAAAGGTCTTGACAAAAAATGGAGGATTGTAGTGTGGTATAGAGGTGGCAGTCACTTAGAGGCATGTGGTGCAATGCCATGCTTCATTTCTTGCTGTTGTGGTCCTCAGTGAATATTAGAAACCCAATATGGCGCCTATTTGTGTTGTAGAATCATAACCTTCATCTTTAGCAACAGGCAAGTTATAAAAGTGAAAGGTATTGCAACAACTGCGTTTCCTCCTTGTGGGATCCTTGGGAGGTGGTGCAAAAATGTTCTCGTGTTTGATTCCCCGTGTCAAGTCTTTGATGACATCATAATTCAATTGAAGATCAACTTATGGATGAATCATCAAATTTTGTCCCCGTCCTTTTGGATGGGAAAATTGGCTGAGATAGAAAAAGCATTGCCATGTGTAGAGCTGCAATTAAGAAGTTGGAAGTTTCTATTGGTCACTTTCTTAGAACTTGAAAAGTAGAAGTAATGAAGTATGAGAAATCATTGGCCTAGTAAGTGGTTTAGTTATAGGTGCAGCCACGCAAATTGTTAAAAAAGGTCTTGCAGCTATACTAGATTACTGGTTTAGTTGATTCTGTCAGTTTGATCTTATCATTTGGATCAGTGCATAGAAAGAAAGAAAAGATGAAAAGCTGAACATAGTAGGCGGCGTTGTTATTCTGAAAGCAAGTCTGTTGTTGATTTGGTTTTGATATTTGGAAATCAATATGTGTTTTTGAGTTTTATTTAGGAAACCGTTGCACTGTAGACAAAATTATATTAAAATCGCCAAAAATCTTTATTTTCTATAAAATGTATTTTTGAACCGCCAAAAGAAACGGTTTTTAAAAACAAAAACCGGCACGAGGAAGAAAGAGGGCTCCATTCTTTTCCCGTAAGCAATGGAGGTAGTTGCAAGAGGATTGTTTTAGTTCTCAGAACTGGTCAGAAACTTTCTGCAATTCTCTATTTTGATTGAACTATTAAGGATCAGTATTATTGGAGGGACTGTTTGCATGTTAACCTTGATCTCTTGGAGTTTTCATTTGTTTCCTACTCTCATAATAACGACTTGCTTTCCATTACTGCCCTTGGGATGGAAAGCACGACATTTGCATTGGCAAGAAGAATCATATGAAAGCATGGAAAACAAATATTTTGTTTTTTATATCAAACTGGGAAAAAGTTGCTCAAAAAGTTGTTGAGTTAAAACCTGTTCTCCATGAGTTTTGTAAGGCCTTTCAAAGGCGTTGATAAAGGTATTAGACCACTAATTGGCTTAAGGTTTTAGGTTGAATGCTCAATTGTTTCACGTGTTATTAGAGTCAACATTTGGTAAGCTCATTCGGACACTTGTAAATTTGCATCAAGTTCACGTGTGGCCACAAATTCAAGTTATACATGCATGTGGATGTTGAGTTGTATAATTGTCCTGTGTGGGGGCTTCCAAGCTCCAAGAGGTTTATGAAGGCTTTGAACTTTCGTGAGTAAATCTTCTTGTATATGTTTATAGTGAATAACAGTCAAAATAATGTTCCTTTCTGAAAGCAAAGGCCACGTGGGGGATGCTCTCGGCGCACGTTAGCGCTTCAATAGAACAGTGCTATCGCCGGCGCACATTAGCAAGGCGAAATTGTCGCCGGAAATGGCTCGGAAGAGAAGGAATGCTGCTCCGATTGTCCATGCAATCCCTCCTAAGCTCGTTACACCTGACCATGGCATCACAACTACACTTGAACCTCTAACATTTGGAAATTTTCTACCTCTGAAGTACCAATCGAAGGATCAATTGCATGCAGAAGAAGTTGAGAATCGATTGCAAGGAAGAGAAGAAATAAATGATACAACAGCAAGGAGATTGCAATTTTCAGCAGTTATGGAACCAAAGAGTGCAGTACCAGATATTGTTGAAGCTGTTGAGACAGAGAATCCAAAACCTACAATGGCGGAAGTAGTCAGAGGCAACAGAGATGTGCAAATGGGTAAGCCTTTATCATTTGTTCCTCCTACTTTGAGAGATGGTAAAAAGGTAGTGCAGATCTGTGAAGAAGATTTACAACCACAAATGGAGTATTGGAAGAATGCACTGATTGGATTTGTAATTGGAGATAGACCTAGTGAACAAAATATGGAAAACTTTATTAGTCATATTTGGAATTTTGTTACTAAGCCTCAAATCCTTATGCATGCTGAAGGATATTGTATGTTTAGATTCAACAGTGCTGAAGATAGAGATACAGTCATGCAATCCGGTCCATATACCTTTAGAAGCAAGCCATTGGTTCTAAGGCCTTGGGAAATTGATTTCAACTTTCAGGCTAGTGTGCTTAGCACTATACCTATTTGGATTCGATTTCCAGGTCTATCTGTAGGGTATTGGTCTACAGAGGTGTTGAGTAAGTTGGCAAGTGCGATTGGGAAACCATTGTATACTGATAAGTATACTGCTCGTTACGACAAAATCTCATTTGCTAGAATTCTTGTAGAAGTTGATGCTGCATATCAGCTTCCTGATGAACTAGAAATTGATACACCTTATGGCTCTAAAATCCAGTCTGTTGAATATGACTGGAAGCCTACTTTTTGCAATCACTGCCTTAAGTTTGGTCATGACACAATTGAGTGTTGGTATTCTTCTGGGAATTCAGACAATCATGTGAAGGAGCAAAAAGACATAAGAAAAGGGGAAATTAAACATATGCAGCAGGAGAAGCAAAGGAAGAAGGAATGGATAGTAAAGAAGAATGTAGCAACTGATGGAATCCAAAAGCAGTCTGAGGAAGCTGTTAATCCACCGGTGTTAGTAGTGCAGACTGATCAGGCTTCAAGCAAGTTAGATGATCAAGCTAATGTGCAGCTGTATGAGCAAGTGAATCTTGAAAATCAACTGAGTGAAACAAACACTATGATTACTACCAGCAGTGTGCAGATGACTAGTATGGATACTAGAGGAAAAGGAATCATGGAAGTAATGGGAAGAAGAGGGCAACTATTTGATCCTGGACCTTCTTATAGTTTGCCACATATTGATCCATGATTGTAGTCACATGGAACATTAGGGGACTTAACCAGTCCCCAAAGCAGAAGGAATTGAAAAAATTCCTTAATGATAACAAAGTTGATGTAATTGGTATACTGGAAACAAGAATAAAAGAGCATAAAGCCAAGAAAATATTTGACAAAATTGCAAAGGACTGGATGTGGCAATGCAACTATGCAAAAGCTGTTAATGGGAGGATATGGCTTTTATGGAAACCTCATATTCAGATTCAAGGGGTGTTTCTTTCTGACCAGTTCATTCATTGTCTAGTGGAGGATACTAGAAGTCTAGTAAGATTCCACTTCACTATTATCTATGCTTACAACACTGCAGTTCGTAGAACACAGTTATGGAGGGATCTCAGAACAATTTCTATTCCTCAGCAAGATGCATGGCTTATAAGTGGTGATTTTAATTGTGTATTAAGCTCTGATGATAGAATTGGTTCTCCTGTAACTGAAGCTGAAGTAAGGGATTTCAAAAGTACAATAGATGAGTTACAACTTACAGCTTTAAGAGCAACTGGATGGCATTTCACTTGGACAAACAAGCAAGATGCTGACTCTAGAGTGTATAGCAAGATAGACTGGGCATTTGGCAATTTCCAATGGTTACAGCAGTTTGGACACTTGGAGGCTGACTACATGAATCCATTGATTTCAGATCATTCCCCTATCCTAGTTAAATTTGGTATATATAGGCCATTACACCCTAAACCTTTCAGACTATATAGCAATGTCATGGAACATGAGCAGTTTCATGAAATTGTGAAACAAGTCTGGGAGAAGGTTTATCCTGGCACTCATATGCAGCAGATTTGGAGTAAATTGAAGGCAGTTAAGCAGCAGCTTAAGGGGTTAAATGACTACTTAGCCAAATATAAGCAGCAGATAATCCAGACAAGAGAGAGGCTTGATATTGTACAGTTCCAAATGCAGGCAAACTGTCTTTCACAGGAGTTGATTACTGAAGAAAGGGGATTACTTGAAGAACTTGATAAGTGGAGCAAAATTGAAGAGCAGGTAATGAGACAAAAATCCAAAGCTACTTGGATTGAATGTGGAGATGCAAATACCAAGTACTTTCATGCACAATGGAGGATTAGGACAGGTCAAATCAATATTACTTCTATTCATACTGACACAGGTATCAAATTGACTGAGCCTACTGCTGTAGAAAAGGAGTTCCTAAAGGTTTTCCAATCTCTAATGGGAGAATCTGTTATTGAACTCCCCTGTGTGGATACTAATATTATGAGAAGTGGCAGATGTCTAACACTTGAACAGCAAAGAATTTTTATTTGTCCAGTTACAATGAAGGAAATCAGTGCAGCAGTTAATGAGATGCCCAAGAATAAAGCTCCTGGAGTTGATGGATTTCCCATTGAGTTCTTTACAAAGAACTGGAAGATAGTTCAAGAGGATATTTTTTCTGCTGCAAAGGAGTTTTTTGAAACCTGTAAAGTTCCTCATATGATCAATACAACTGCAATAGCTCTTGTTCCTAAGGTCAAAGCTCCTTCTACAGTGAAGGATTACAGGCCAATTGCTTGTTGTACTACATTATATAAGATCATATCCAAAGTTATAACCAGTAGAATGAAGAGAGTTATTGGAGACTTGGTTGGACCTGCACAATCTGCTTTTATAGAAGGCAGGAGTATTATGGATAACATCCTTCTCAGTCATGAAATCTTTAAAGGATACTCTAGGAAAAGAGTTTCACCTAGATGTGTTCTTAAAGTGGATCTAAGGAAGGCTTATGATACTTTGGAGTGGGGATTTCTGAAACAGATTCTCATTACTTTGGGATTTCCTGCTAAATTTACTGATTGGATTATGGCTTGTGTTTCTACTGCCTCATACTCTCTAGTAATGAATGGTGGTCTTACCAAACCATTCAATGCTAAGAGGGGTATTAGGCAAGGAGATCCTATGTCTCCTTATCTATTTGTTCTAGCCATGGAGTATTTGAATAGGCTTCTGCAACAACTGCATAAGGATGGAAATTTCAACTTCCACCCTAGATGCAGGAAGCTTAATATTTCTCATGTCTGTTGTGCTGATGATTTGTTAATGTTCTGTAGAGCTGATATGATGTCTATTCAAATCTTACACAGCACTTTCCTCAAATTCTCAAATGCTTCTGGACTTCAGGCAAATGTTGGCAAGAGTGCTATATATTTAGCAGGAATTACTCAGGATACTAGAGAGATGATTATTGCTGTTCTTGGCATTACTGAAGGACAACTTCCTTTTAGATATCTTGGAGTTCCTCTGGATTCCAAGAAGTTATCCATTCAGCATTATTTGCCTCTCATTGAAAAGATCACAATTAGAATTACTTGTTGGTCTGCAAAGCTTTTGTCATATGCTGGCAGAACTCAACTGATTAAGGCTGTGATCTTTGGTATGCAGACTTATCGGGCACAGGTGTTTGTAATCCCTAAGAAAGTATTGAAGGCTATAGAGGCAGTTTGCAGATCTTATCTATGGACAGGCAAAGCATCCTTATCCAGAAGAGCACTTGTAGCCTGGGATAAGGTATGTCAACCTATTTCCTCTGGTGGCCTTAACATTGTGAGAATGGAAGTGTGGAATAAAGCAGCCATAGCTAAATTGCTATGGGATTTGACAAGGAAGAAGGACTGCCTTTGGGTGAAGTGGGTGCATACCTATTACATCAAGCATAGTTCCATTGAGTCTGTGGCTCTGCCATCAAACTCATCATGGGTAATTAAGAAGATATTGGCTAGCAGGACTTTGATGTTGGAAAATGCTCAGTTGCAAGGCAGTTTATTCAACAGACTTCAATCTGTTTGTAAGTTGGGAAAGTTCCAAATTCATAGACTCTATACTGCACTTCTGCCTATATTTCCTAAGTTTCTATGGAGGAATGTAATGCTTGTATCATCTGCACTACCAAGACATAGATTTACTGTCTGGTTAGCTGCTCATCAGAAGTTACCTACCATTGAGAGACTGCAGATCATGGGCATTCAAATTCCATCTCTGTGTGCTTTCTGCAAAAGACATGAGGAGGAGTTTAAACATTTGTTCTTTGAATGTGTCATTACCAGTAGTGTTTGGAGGAGAATTTGTCTATGGTTGGGACATGCTAGAACTTCAGTATGCTGGGAGACTGAACTGAAATGGATCTGTAACAATGCTAAGAGTAAAAGCTGGAAGAAAGAGGTCACTGCAACTGCATTTGTGACCCCTGTTGCATTACTATGGAGGAACAGAAATTTGATCAGATTTGAAAATAAGACCTTTGATGAAGATCAATGTTGCAAGGAAGTAACACTGCTATTACATACAAGGAATAGGAATCGAAAGAAGTGGAAGGATAACTTGCAAAATCTCAATACATTTCCTTAGTTGGTTGAGAATTAGCTACTAGAATTGCTATGTATATGATATGAATAGTTAGGAACCAATTGTAACTAGAAGGATAGGAATGAGTAGTAGAAGTCCATACTACTACATTAGGATTCATTGTATATTTTTTGATATCAATACAAATTGTCAGTTAAGCTAAAAAAAAAAAAAATGTTCCTTTCTACTCCACTCATTGCCTTACGGTTTTGGTTGGATGCTCAACTTCTTTCACAAAAACAAATACCTGTCCAACTCTATGAGTTGTTATTGTTGTGGCCCCTCTAAGTGCCTTCTCTTAAATCTTTATGGACCCCCTCATGTATTGTTACCTCTTAACTGTTTGGGGGCGTTGGTAGGATGTATCAGAATAATATTGAATAGGGTGTATTAGTAATGCTGAAATTAGTTATGCTGAAATTGTTTCTTATCTACTGTTTGATTTTGTGTATTAAAGCATTGCATAATTTCTAAAAAATTGGTTGTTTACAAAAATACCCTCCACATTCTTTAACTTTGTACACTATTTTTAATGCAACAGTACTATTACCCTCACATTCTTTACTCACTCTAAAGCCAACTTTCTTTTACAGGGGAACAAAATTAAAAGAGAAAACTAATTGAAATATTAAAGTTAAAAGGGAAGAAAAATTTAATTGATATGACATATAATACAAAAGATCAATTATTAAAAAAATTTATAGATTTTTAACAAATAAAGAAAACTTCAGTTTATACTTTGAACGAATTCAAAACCAAAATTAATAGTAAATATGATATTATTTTGATTATAATAGAATGCTAAAGGGGAAAAATTAATTAAAATCACAATATAAAAATATACAAAATATAGCGGAAAGTATTTGAAATAGGTTTTGAGGAATTTGAGGGGCAATTATGTCTTTAACCATGTTTATGCAAGTATTAAAAATCCTTGCATTGCTAATACCATGGTTTGCTATGTATTAGTTATACATAGGATAATACTTGTATTAGTTATACATATGTTGAAAAATGTACCAAACAAGGTACTAGTAATGCACAAAGCTAATGCTTGCATTGTTTTTTCTAATACCTCCCGCCAAACGACCCCTTAGTGATATGTCAACTGGTAATGTTGTTTTAGAGCATTCTACCAGTTCGGATAGCTTAGTCAGACAATTCGTTTGGTCTTAATATGACTCCACTTATTAGACTATCATTTTTTTATGAGCCCACTTAATAGAAGAAAGGATTCTCGTATTACTTACCCTCTATATTAGTAGATAAAGTAGTGACATCAATTTTTAATATTACCTCAGGCTTATTATTTAATTTGTTATTTACAAAGTTACCAATGGGCATATGCATTTAACATATTATAAATGACTTTGGAAGAAATACAGTTTATACATGCTTTGTTTGTAGTTCAACAGTCTATTGTTTTTTGCTTGTTTCTACATACTTTCTTATTCTTTGGTGGTTGATCAGATCTCTTAATTTCTTAATTTTGTGGTGCTACTTTACTTTTTTTGTTTTGTGTGTGTGCGTATAATTTTGTGGAAGCAATTTATTGTGGTGGTAATGAACTCATTTTTTGTGTTTGTAAAATTTGTGGAAACAGTTTATTTTTCGATCCATCCGTGAATAGAATCTACGATTATGCCGATGCAATGGTGGACTTAAAATCCTTACAGGTGAAATTATTTTACAAATATGTAAAGGTCCAACTTTTTGATGTTTTTGGGAGTTTACGAAGTCTTTTTGTCATATTTATGCAGTTAAGGACTTTAGTACCAGCACACTTGTCATTTGAACAGGATTGTGGTAGGTGCAACTATTCTAGAGATTTGCCTTGACTTGAGAATTAGAACTATATTTCAAGCATTCTACTTTGATATTGATCCTTCTGTGTTTTGTTTATGTAGCCGGCCTCAACTAGTCTGAGCTTTGAGTTATAGTTGTTGATGAGTTGATGTATAGTTCTTCAAGATGACAAAGAAGTGACATATAAGCCGAATATTACCGGATTTATAAAAAAAATTATTTTCGGATTTCTTAACTCGGTTTAAAATCTGATACATGTTTTTGATTGTACATGGTATATCCAGTTTTTAATACAACAAACGAAATGCCCTATCAAAAATAGATAATGCCCTAACTAACTCAACATATATCATTCATTGTGTTACAAATCTTTTATATTATAGCTCTTGCATAACTTGTTTGTGAACGGAAGGATCACTCAGTATTAAATCTTTAGCACGGATTGTACTATTATGTAGACTATACGTTAAATGCCAAGTAGCTTGTTGCCATGGGTTCTAATTGAATTTAAGGTGATTGTGTGGAGATGAAGTTGGGCTTTGTGGTAGCTGATGTTAGGTTTTTAGACAAGGGGAGAGGTCATTCTTATTGGGATTGGGTCTGAAGTGAGGGGGTAACATGTTGTTGAAGGGGAATGAGAGTAGGGTGTTTAGATGCTCCAGGAGGAATGAGGAACAAGGATATTTGGAAAGGGGCTTGTTGTTTCACAGAGAGAAAGATCGGCTTTGGTGCTTGTGAGGGGAAGATTGCCAATACTGTGCTGGTAAGAAATGGGAGAGTGGTGCTTGAAGATGCATGCGATAATGTTCCCCAGGTGGATTGATACTCTGCATGTGGGTTGGGGGAGGTGGAGCATGGCATTCCGCCTAAACTTGGAGGCAGCAAGAAGATTTGAAGTTTTTGAGGGACAAGTTTTTATGGAAAATGTCATATTCTTCAATTTATCACTTGAAAAAGAATATTCTTTATGTACTTAAGTGAACATTCTTTATGTCAGGCCAATGCAAAAAGTGTTTTCAGTGGTTTACTAGTTAGAGTAAGTATTTCCAAAAGTTGGAGGAGGTCGGAGGACTGTTGAATTGAAAAATTTAACCCTAATGCCTTGCTTTTTTAAATTTTGATGAAACTGATTCTGGATTTTCTTTCTCCTCAGCGAGGATGCTGCGCGGCTTGAGACTGGCTGCTCGCCTTAAGTTATCTTTTTCAAAGGATATTGAAAATGCTATGCACAAACTCTCATCGTCCATAATGAAATTGGACAAGGTATGAATGATGAATTCTATGAAAACAATCATTAATTTATTTCATAACATCTGTTTGTTCTTTTACCCCTCCCATTGTTAGTTTTCTCTATGCTATCATCCCTTCTTCTCATTGCTTGATATCCGTGATGCTAAAAACGGTTCCTAACCACAAAGGAATCTCTCTACAAAACTGCTTCATGGTTAATAGTTTTTCTCTGCATGGCCTTAATTTTTTCTTGTGCAGTCTAGACTAATGATGGAAGTCAACTATATGCTGTCTTATGGAGCTGCAGAGCCTTCTCTTTCTTTACTTCAGAGATACAACATCCTTGAGATGCTACTACCATTTCATGTATGTATTGTTCCTTCTCATTTTGGTTTGATGTGAATTCTATGACTTTTTGGTTCAGGATAGTAGCTTATACTTGAGTAAATGTGTCATTTACAGGCAGCGCATCTTACTCAACAGTCTAACAAACAGTTGGGTGAAAGTTCTGCTATGCTGATGGTATGATCTTCCTATCTTGTGTTGTTTTTTTTACTCTACAAAATTGTATAGTTCCTTCTATGTGCTTCCTCACTTACTGATGTCAACTCTTCCAATGCTGTCTATATATTTTCTCTAGAGTGCTTCCTCACATGTATCCTCCTGAGATTTTTTCCCATGTGAGCGCATGCACACACTTGTGTCTGGGCATATTTGTCTTTTCACCTTATGCATGTTTTGTTCAGTTTTCAGTAGTGTTTCACGCATTGAATTTATTGGTCTGAACATTTTGCAGAAACTATTTTCCAGTTTGGATCAATTAGTCACCTGTGGTCGACCTTCTCATGATAGTTTGTGGTAAGTTCAGTAGCTTCTAGACAACATCGATGATAGATATTTCGTGTGACTTCATATGTTCATTGAATTAAAGAATGTGATATGACCTTGTTAACTGATATCTTTTGGTTCTTTTCTTTTGGTGGGTGTTTTTTATCACCCCTCCAATGATTATTGCAATTATCTGCGCCTGCAACGATAGTCCATATACTGCAGCAGCTCTCTTGTACGAGTTGAATGTTCTCCATTTTATTTGACATCACTTTCAGAAATATGGTTCTCTGAAGGATTTTTTTTCTTTCGTCATTAATGTTATCTCAGTTCCTTGTGTATCACTTTCTTCCAAAAGAGATGATCGTTATCTTTGGCTATTATTCTTGTAGTGCTTACTGACACTTCGAGAACTTTATTCATATATGAGTTGTTCTGCCGTGGTTTTAGACCCCTCTGTTTTATGCCTTTATTATTTATATCTTTTTCTATCAACATTCATACCTACTAGCTTTATGAGAGAACTATTCTTTTTCCTTAGTCCCAAGTGTTGATGTGGCAGTTGATATCATTGTTTGACTAACTTAAGGTTCTGTGTTATTATAGCATAGGGTTGAATATTTGGAGTTAACTTTTGATTTCTTTTTATGCTTTGAAGTAACAAGTTTTTAATCTTTCATTTGGGATGTTGTCCTATGTCTACTGCCTTTATATCTTTCATTTGTGATGTAAGTTTTGTTTGGTTTAAGATCTCCCTTGTTTAAGGTTTTTCATCAATCAGAGGCCAGCTGTAATGTGTTTTTGTTTATAAGCATTGGCAAAACTGGAAATTAGGGGGTGGGCATTCGGTATTCCGGTTCGGTATTTAAGAATTTTGGTTCGGTATTTTGGTATCGATTTATCAATTGTGTACACCAAATACCGTACCAAAGTATCTCGGTACGGTTCGGTATTTCTTATTTTGGTTCGGTATGGTTTCGGTTTAATATTCGCTAAATAAGCAACATTAACGAGTGACAATAATCGCTAAACTTTATCACAGTGAATTATTCTTACAGTGGCTACTGCAACCCTCTATGCTTACTGCTTAGGGTTTTGGAGTTCTCTTTGCAAAAAGTTCATGAATTGTTAATTGCGAGTCCTATGAGGTTTAATTGATCGTTCAAGCCATTGACTAACAAATTGTGTTTGCTAGAATTGAACTCTGCATTGATTTTGTTTGTATAATGTGATAGGCATTGCTTCATTTGTTTTGTTATATATATCATATAAATGGCCGTGCACCCACACGACAATTCCCACATAAAAACTGGACGGGACAATATGTAATTTCGTTAATCTAGCCCTTGGTCTTGAAAGTTCTCCAGCTCATTCCTTTTGTTGAGAGCAAAGATGTTTAGGCAAGGAGCTTAAAAAAGATGAGCAGAAGAAAACTCAAACTTATCCTTCGGATTGGAATGATACAGAGAAGAGAAAACTCTATTCTTTTCCATTGCACAGCTGATCAGTCTACATGCCGATCAGTCTACAAACATGTTCTTGGCTGCAAATATTTTCTCTGAAAATGTCCAAGTTTAATGTAAAGAAACCAGAGGATAAATCTTGAAATGGATGAACTGAGAATTAGCAGAAAACACAGGAGGAAGAGGAAAACTATCTCTTGATTACAAAGTTCTCTCTCAAGAGATTGTTACAACATGTGGGTAAAAGTTTACGAACCTGTTGAAGATTGAAGATTGTTTTTCAGTTCTCACTTCTCTGAGTTCTCTCACAGGTCACAGCCGTCAGCCGATCTCTTCAGTCTTCAGTATAGGTTTGTAATTACCAATTGCAAGTGAAAGTGAAAGACTGAAAGTGTGAAACTAGGGTAACTGGGGTCTGGGTAAGAGGGTAAGAAAGTGAAAGAGGGAAAGAGGCCTATTAGTCTTATTGGGTTGGGCTCCTAGAGAATTAAAATTTTGGGTCGGGCACTTGGGCTGTGCAGTGTATAGGTCCTACATGATCTTTACAAACTCGGTATTTCGGTATACCGAATTGTCAAGATCCTAAATCCGAGGACCGAGGACCGTACTGTTAATACCGAAATACAGAAAATTCAGTACCGAATTGAACCGAAATATTGAAAAAAGCGAAACCGAAATACTGAATTAATTCGGTCCGGTTCGAAATTTTCGGATTTTATGCCCACCCCTACTGGAAATACCTCTTCTGGTTTTAGGAACTTGCGTTTCACTCACACATGCTAAGAAAATTCACACTGAATCCATTGATGAACATGGTAACAAGGCCAGCCGTAACTTTTTTTTTGTTTGTTTATAAGCATAGACCATTTCCCGGTGGTTATGGGGTTCCATCAAGGATCGACGCTTAGCCCTCTCTTGTTTGCCCTGGTGATGGATGCTCTAACCTGACATATTCAAGGGGATGTGCCTTGGTGTATGCTATTTCCTGATGACATAGTATTGATAGACGAGTCGAGGGGCGGTGTGAATGAGAGGCTAAAGTCATGGAAACAGACTCTCGAGTCTAAGGGTTTCAAAATAAGCAGATCTAAGACTGATTACCTGGAGTGCAAGTTTAGCACCGAGCCGAGTGAAGTAGGCAGGGACGTGAAGATTGGATCTCAGGTCATCGCCAAGAGGGACAATTTCAGATATCTTGGGTCGGTGATTCAGGGGGACGGAGAGATTGACGGGATGTCACTCATCGTATAGGAGCGGGGTGGTCGAAGTGGAGGCTTGCATCAGGAGTCCTATGTGACAAGAAAGTGCTCAGAAACTCAAGGGGAAATTTTATAGAGCCGTGGTTAGACCTCCCATGTTGTATGGGGCGGAGTGCTGGCCGGCTAAGTTGCTCGGACACGGCAATTTGAGCGTCGTACCCGTGTCGACACGACACTGACAAGGGAAATGGTATGAGATGTGTCGGATTCGGTCAGATAAGATTGGGTGCGTTGACCAAACAGAAGGAAAATTATACTGGAAAAAAAACAGAGACATGGGTTTTGTTAGGGAAGAAGACTCGGAGAAGGAAAGAAAAGAGTGTAGAGAGACAAAGAAGAGACAAATTACTATATGTTTTTTGAAAAGTGATATGCTTTTTGAAAAGTCTTACAAGATTGTAGAGAGACAAAGAAGAGACAAATTATTATATTGCTTTTTGAAAAGTGAACTGATTTTTAAAAGTTTTACTTTCTTGCTGTCATGATTACGTTTACTGTAGCAGTGCCACTGTCATAACTTTTTATATACTTTTATTTACTCTTATTTATACATTTCAATTGAGGGCAAGTTTTTCTTTATCCCAAAAAACTATACATGGAGCTTACTTTGAAATCTTTAAGCTTTTGATTTTTTTACTATGAAAAATAAGAAAACAGTAGCAAAAACACGAATAAAGAAGAAGTTCACATTTAACAAATTATAGGTAAGTACTCCACATAATTTAGAGATATATTTATTTTTATTTTAAAATTATTTTTAGCCGGATCCCCGCACCCGTGTCGGTTCTAGGATCTGTATCCCGGAATCTTAAAATTTCCATCTTAAAGGATCCGACCTTTAGATCCGCACCCGTGTCAGACACCCGTACCCGTGTCAGAGCAACTTAGCTGGCCGGTGAAGAACTCTCATGTTCAGAGAATGAAGGTTGCGGAGATGAGGATGCTCACGTGGATGTGCAGGTTCACCAGGTTAGATAAGATTAAGAATGAAGTTATCCGAGAGAAGGTGGGGGCGGCCCTGGTGGATGAGAAGATGCGTGAAGCGAGGCTCAGGTGGTTCGGGCATGTGCGGAGGAGAAGTCCTGATGCCCCGTTGAGGAGTTGTGAGCGACTGGCGGTGGTCGGCGTAAGACGAGACAGAGGGAGACCTAAGAGGAATTGGGGAGAGGTGATTAGACATGACATGGCTAGAGTACGGATTTCCGGGGACATGACCCTTGATAGAAAAGTCTGGAGGTCTAGTATCAGGATTGTAGGATAGGGGCTCCTAGAATTTTACGTACTCCTTTCTCGGGTTGGGTGAGGCTTGACAGGGCTATCCATAGATGATTTGTGCATTGGATTGTGTCCCCTTATGGTAGTTACTTATGGTAGTTACTGTTTGATATTATTGCATGCCATTTTATTTATGGTTCTTATGTTTAGATAACTATTTATGCGATTTCTGCTGGAGTTATTAAGGCTCTTTTGTTTTTATTTTCCCTTCCTTCCCTGAGCCGAGGGTCGATTGGAAACAACCTCTCTGTCCTTTCGGGTAGGGGTCAGGCCTGTCTACATATCCTCCCCATACCCCACCTTGTGGGACTATACTGGGTAGTTGTTGTTGTATAAGCATTGGCAAAACTGGAAAGACCTCTTCTGGTTTTAGGAACTTGTGTTTCACTCACACATGCTAAGAAAATTCACACTGAATCCAGTGATGACATGGTAACAAGGCAAAGAAAATAGTATGGGATTGCATTTTTTGTTCTGCTTCTGGAAAATAAAAACCACACAAGCGAAGATAAACACCCTAATCAAGTTTTCACCTTGCTGGCTTATAAATATTAAAAGAAAGAGAGGGAAGGAGGGAGGGACTGATAACCTAAATTTTCATACTAGTTCAACAAGTAAATCCATAGGAAAGAACTGCAGCACCGGAAACAGAAATTGAGCTATCGTCATTTTGTTTTTATACTTTGTGTTCACATTCTGGACCGTCCTTGTCGAATAGCGTGCTGCATTTTCATGATATGAAAAATCTAAGTTGGGATCATCACTATGAATAAGCTTCATTACTTAAACGAATAGTAACCTTTCTTGTGCCGCTTGGATTGGTATTTCTATTCTATTTTTTGCATTTAGAATTTTTGCTTGCTTTTAAATTGAAATTTAGGAGCATTGTGGACATATTAAGTGTTGAAGAATCTCTTCGTGTATGTTCAGTGTATGTTCAGCACGTAGGGAGTATGATGGTAGATGTAAGCAGAGCGAAGGTAATGGCATGACCATTATTGTGCATTGCTTAATTATAATTTTCAGCGTGGAGTATTTCATGGTTCTATAGTGCATGTTGACTACATTCAGCATGTTACAATAAATAGTTCACTATCAGCATATCAGCTCATAAATCATAATCTGGCTTTCTGCAATCAAACTGGTGGATTTCTACTGTTTCTCAGATCATTGTGTTATCACCTTTTGGAAGTCTATTAGATGACTCAGGCTTGAGCTAGTTTCGAGAAATTGGCTTGTAGTGGCTAGGATTCTTGACAATATTTTTCTTTTTGATTGATATATGTGCGCAGGGTTGCACTTTTGGCATTTCATCTGGCATTAATCACTAAACCTCAACAGGCATTTGTTGCCCTGACGTTTGCTTCTGTGTTGTACCATGGAAATTGGAAGGAAGGTGTTAAATTTGCTAAAAGGCATTCTGATGCTGCAGCTATTTATGCACCTGAGATTTCAGATTCTCAAGGCTCCTCCACATCAGATGATGAGCTTGCGGATAGAGTTACAGAGCTAGCAGTGCTAGTGAAAAATTCTTTAGACATTTTGACTGATAAGGATAGCCTCCGGGATGCAATGTCCAAGTTTCCAGGTTCCCCATGCTCTGGTTTGGTGAGTATGCCTACTTTGGTCTCTAGATCTAGTTTGAGGCAACTTGTTAAACCGAGCTGGCCTATCTGTTTTGTTAAATATTATTTTATTGAGAACTCCATATATGTGTTCTGTACCTTTGTTATGCTTTGGAGTAAGTAATGTGAAAAAAGTAGTATGTCCATTTGATGCATCTTTTTCACCTGAGAATCAAATTGACCATTTTTCTGATGAAAGTGAGCACTGCTTTAGTCATCTTCTGAATATACTGGAAAATTAATATAATCAAAGTCTAATTTCACAATTTGTTTGTTCAAAAAATACAAGTGAGCTTTTAAAAAATAAAACTAACCTATTTTCCTATCAAAAGTGTACCATGTCATATGAAATATGACAGGGAGAATTAGCTAGATATAGGAATCTCGGAGTTTGTGAAGAACATTCTCTGTTAGTTTCTATATATTAGCAGGTATGATGGACAGAATGACTTGAAATGTAATTGAATGACTTGAAACGCAATTGAGTTCTAATTTCTTGGTGAAATCTCTTTGCTAATCCATATTACACTTGGTCATAATTTAATGGTAAGATCCCAGATTGCATAATCTGGAGGCGGCTGGTTGGACAACTTCCCAAGAGATAAACTCGAACCAGTTAGCCTTATTTTCCATACAATTACCTTATTTGTTAGTTCTTATTTTCCATACAATTACCTTATTTGTTTATACTTTGAGGGCTACACGTTTATAACCTTTTTGAAGCTGATGTATTTGCACTGAGAAACAGTGCTTAAAAGTTAAAATGATATGAACCATGCTGCCTACATAGGTTCTGAAGTAGTATTAATTTGGAGGGTATGAGTGATCAGACCATCTTTTTTGGGAAGCTAGTTTTTTACATTCATGGGGAGCTGATTCCCCCGGTTTTCTACAAAGTTTGACTTTGGAGTAAAAGAATTGAGTTTCCTGCAATTAAGAGGACCTCATATTTCTAGGCCTCGTGGAAGAGTGTTCTTTATCTGGTTACGACATGAATGCTTTCATTTAACTTTTCCAGGAAGTTTGGACTAGTTGTACTTGGAATAAAATTAACGCTCTTTCCCTTCGCAGCTAAAAGGCTGAGATATATTCATTTGGGAAATCACTTCAGCTCTTATATTAAAGAGATGGGGATTTAGCGGAAGCTCCTGCCTCTGCCAACAGTATCTATTTTGTCATGATTTTTCTTCTTGCCATGAGGAAAGTAGGAGAACAACAAACAGAATCTAACAATTGTTAATTTCCTGGAGAAATTTTTTATGGGTTACTAAGCCTGTGGTGGTAATTACTATAATATTATTGTAGAGATTGTTTGACTATTTAATGAGATATTTTATATTCAGGTATTTGTATCGAAGAAAATGGGGAAAGGAGTTGAAGTAATTTTTGACGTTCTTGTGGAAGATGTTACGTCTCTTAAAATCAGGAGGAATAGTTTCGAAATAGATTATTCTCTGCTTGGGAAAGGACAAATGCGTGAGACAAGGTTTGTTCTCGGCCAAATCATCCTTGATACTATAGCTCCTGGGATCATTCCAGGTGGTGAAGTGATTAAAAACGAGAAACATACGCTCGTTAAAGTTGATGCTCAACCGAGTGTAGATGATCCAAGGGAAAATATTGGTGGAAATGTGGAGTTAAAGAAGCGGAAGTTGCAGCGTGAAGATGATAATCAGCCCACTGCAAGTTATGAAATTAAACACAATAGAGCTGAGAAGCGAAAGTTGATTCAAAAGGGGAGCTTTGCTTTAGAGGAGGTAGTAACTAAGAAGCAAAAGTCGGTTATTGCTGAGCAATCCAAGAGCAAGGCCGTTGAGAAGCTGGATTTGATTGAATATAACGAATCTTTTAATCAGAAGCACGGGGATGCTATAAATAGGAAGAAAACTAAGGGTGAGCGTGGTGAGTTGCCTCAGGATGAAATAAGGATGATACTTGAAGGGGTGAAGCATCAAGTGCCGCATCACAAGAAAGAGCAAAAGGGAAGTAATAAACATCAGCAGACTGCCGTAAACCAATTAAAGCTTTTACTCGATGTTGACAATGGTGTGACTAGCAAGCAGCACAATTCCAAAGAGAAGAGTGATTCCTCACAAGAACAGAATGAGGAAAGGAACGAGTCATTAGATTGCAGAAAACAGAATTCGCAGGGGCGTAATTTGTCTTCGGATAAGAATAGTAAACCAAAAGCAGCAGGTAAAAGAACACTTTCAAGTCTTTTCAGGTGAGTTTAACTTTGTATCTTGTAAATTATATCCTTTTCAAAAGGAGGAAGAGCAATACCATAGGGTATTAGATTTCATGTACATGGCAATAGATCGTGCTAATTGGTCGCGGTTGCCATTTTTGACAGTGCCATAATATTTCTCCATTAGTAGATTGGAATTGTAGTAGTTCCTATTCATGTTTGAAGTACTTATCTGAGCCTTCTTGTCATTCATTTTATGGCAAGTCTATCTCCAGTGATTGATTATGATTCAAGTCCAAGTACGTGGTCTGGGGATGGGCTTCCATTTTCAGGGGTCCTTGAATTGATTCCGTTTTTCTACGTTGTTATTTAAATTTATTGAATCTGAAGCACCAATTGAGTGATGCTATGAGTAATCTCTGACAGTGTAAGAACCTACCACTACTTACTCTTCCGGATTTCTTTTTCAAACTCTTCCATATTTCCAATGTATGACAATTCTCTATCAATATATTCTGAAGAATTCGGTATTATATTTACGGAAACCCATTTTTATTGCAAGTGATTAGTATACAATGATGTCTCCGTCGTACTCAAATTCTGGATCCGCCTCTGACTGAATGTTAAGTGAGGATTACAGAGAAGAAAAAAAGAATCTTCTCATCGTTTCTTTCGGGTGAAAAAGGAAAAGTAAAGTAGAGATAATCAAAATTAGGGGTGTACATAGTTTGGGTTTGTTCGAATTTTACAATTACCAAACCAAACCAATTGTATCGGGTTATTAAATCTAAAGACCAAACCAAACCAATAAAACTCGGGTTTTTCAATGTCGGGTTTTTTCGGGTTCTTGGTTATTCGGGGGTTTTTGGGTTTTTTCCGGTAAAATCTTCGTAGAACAAAACATATAACGTATGCTCAAAATATTTCTTTAATCCTAGTAAGATACAACTATATAACTTAGTTTTCAAGAAAAATAAAAAAGTATGAGATATGACATGGCATTATCCTAAAATATTCAATAATAAAGACAATAAAATTATGTATTATAAAAATTGCTAATTAAAAAGCCAAAACAAAAATAAAAACAATCTAAAAGTACTAAGTCAAGCTAAAATAAATATGTTAAAAATGGAGTATTAATTACATGACTAAACGCTATAAGAAAATAAAAAGAGGTTATGCATTTTTATCTAAATTATTGCAAAACAAAAAACAGATATTCAATACATTCCCCTTCGTAATATTGAATTGAATGTCTTTTGTTAGCATTAATATTGATTGTTAGCATTATTTAATTGCTAATATTAATGGCTATAAAACTTATTAGAGCATCAAAAGTTCTAAGTCCAACCTTGAAATAATACCTTAAAAGATAAAATTATGAAAATTTTAAGAAATATTTATAAATTACATAACAATAAGTATATTTACATATTAAATATATCAAAAATTTCTATATATGTAATATCGGGTTGGTTTGGATTCGGTTTGACTTTCTTTAGTTAAAACCAAATCAAACCAATTATGGTCGGGTTTTTTCCCCAATACCAAACCAAATCATAGTCGGGTTTTTTTTTCTCAAACTGACTCGAATTATCGGATTGGTGCGGTTTGTCGGTTTCCTTTGTACACCCGTAATTAAAATGAAATGATTCACGTATCCCATTAGCATGATTTGAAGGAAAATAGTGAAGGTGGAAGGAAGTTTCTCCTTTCTCTCAAATAGTCATTAGATTATAACTTTACTTCCACCCTGCAAAAGAGACCGACTTTCAAGTTTGGCCATATATGTTAGGGGTATACAAAGGAAATCGACAGACTGCACCAACCCGATAATCCGAGTTAAATCGAGAAAAAAAACCCGACCATGGTTTGGTTTGATTTGGTTTAGTGTTGAAAAAAAATCCGACCGTAATTAGTTTGGTTTGGTTTTAACTAAAGAAAGTCAAACCGAAACCAAACCAACCCGGCATTACATATATAGAAATATTAGATATATTTAATATATAAATATACTTATTGTGATGTAATCTATAAATATTTCTTTAAAAAATATAATTTTATCTTTTAATGTATTATTTCAAGGTTGGACTTAGAACCAATAAGTTTTATAGCCATTAACATTAGTAAATTAAATAATGCTAATAAAAGCCAAATTAAAACTAAAATCAAATCAATATTAATGCTAACAAAAGACATCCAATTCAATACTATGAACGAGAATGTATTGAATATCTATTTTTGTTTTGCAATAATTTAGATAAAAATGCACAACCTATTTTTATTTTTTCTTTAGTGTTTAGTCATGTAATTAATATTCCCTTATTAGTCTACTTATTTTATCATGACTTTTTTTGGTGAAAACATATATATATATATATATATATATATATATATATATATATATATATATATATATATATATATAAGGATCAAGCTCTAGAAGAGCAGTTTAGGTGATGCATTAGTGGCATCAGATTTACATTAGTATTGCCAAGTCCTAAAACATTCAAAGCATTAATATGTACAGAAGGAAATGTAAGACGATCACACTGCCTAGTTCTATCACTACTACTAGTAGCTGATTTAACCAACCTTGTTTGAAGGATGCCTTGCTGGTCTTGATGGTAAAAAGTTGTCACAAAAGATGGAGGTTCCTTATACTTCATACAAAATTCTTGTTCTTGCTGGGCGCCAAACTTAGCCATAGTATCTGCTACATTATTTTGTTCCCGGTGCACTGAGTTGATGGTTGGATGCAGTTGTTTGAGCAACGACCTGCAGTCATTTAAAAGATTAACATATTGTGGTGGTAGATGGATTAACATAACAATATATCTTGAGCATCTGTTCAATCGTAAGTGAAGTAAACTTCATCTCTATAACAATTTGTAGTCCTTTTAGTAAGGTTAGGAGTTCAGTTTGAATAGATGTTCCATAGAATGTTGCAGCTGCAAATCCTATGATCCATTCACCCTTGTTATTTCGAAAAACTCCCCCTATGCCACATTTCAAAGCATTTGTGGATCAATATTAAGTTTATACATGTGATTATTTGGAGGGTGCCATTTAATGTATAAAGGCAGTGCAACCCTAATATTTTTATGGTGGTTAGTCAGGTAATAAAATTCAGTTGCTCTATTATAGATTAGGTCTACAGGGAAATTATGTTTTTCAAAATGATGCTGATTTCTATGAATCCATAATTTCCATAGCAAAAAAGAGGTTAATGTAGTAGTCGGGATCTGTTGACTATGGTGGGGTAGATGATGGTGTATAAGGCTCGTTATTAGTATATTACTAGGGATTCTTTGTAGTGAGTCCCTCAGATTTCCCCAATTGTGAAGGTTCTTCCAAATACTTTCTGCCACTGGTCACCAAAGTAGTGTATGTTGGACAGCTTCAGGAGCTAGGTGGCATTGTGGACAAATAGGAGAAGTAATAATACCTAGTCTATGAAGAAAAAAAGTTGTAGGAAGCCTATCATGGCATACTAGCCAAAGAAAATGAACAATTTTAGGAGGAATATGTAATTGCCAAATTCATTTAAAACTTTCTGAAGAGGTAAAGTGCTAGAATAAATAGCCAAAGAGCTATAAATGGATTTAACAGAAAAAAAACCTGTGGAGTTGAGGTTCCAATAGAGATGATCCAAAGTAGTGGGTTGAATAGCCATATAAATCCCCTGTATTTGCTTTGGTAGGCAAAGAGGAATATTTTCGAGATGCCAATGATGATTATTGTAATAACTAAAGACAGTTTTGTTTGCTTCTTCCCTTGGTAGAGGATCTGAAATGGAATTTCCAAGGGTAGTATTGTGGTCAAGACAAGGGTCTGTCCAGAAGTTTACATTTTCCCCCGAGCTTAGATTCCATTTCATTCCTAATTTACAAAATTTCCATCCTTGCATTATATTTTCCAAATATGAGAGCTATTATTTCTATCTAGACTATAAGGTTTAATATAATTCCACAAGATAACCTGTACCCATAACTTGGTAGGGTTATGGAATAATATCCAAGCTAGACTGGCATGGAGAGCATTATTTTTTAAGGTAAGATTCTAGATGCCTAGTCTATCCTTATCTAAAGGTTGAGTAATAGTGTTCCAATTTATAAGGTGCAATCTCTTTTTGGTATTAATGGTTCCCCAGAGGAAATCTTTTTGAATATCTATTTAAAACAGTAATAATGGAGGAAGGGAGAGTAATATACTGCATAACATGATTTGGGAGAGAATTGAGTGTAGAGCGAATTAAGGTAGTTCTTCCAGCCTTAGTTAAGAAAGTAGTTTTCCATCCTGCTAACTTATTACGAAAATTATCAATTAGAAATTGGTAGTCTTGTTTAGTGGGTTTGTTAGAGAAAATGGAAAGGCCCAAATATTTACCAAAATTATTACCCTCCTTCATGTGAAACATATTGATCATTCTATTCCAAGTACTTTGAGACTAATTTTTTGAGAAGAATAACTTTGACTTATCAAAATTAATCGTTTGACCCGAGCCAATTGTGAAGTATGCCAGATTACCCACAATAGCTTGACAAGAAGTAGTGTTGATTATTGAAGTAAGAATAATATCATCTGCAAAAAAGAGGTGAGATAGTTGTGGTCCCATACAACTTATAGTTATAGGGGACCATTTACAGTAGTCAACAGAAGTATTGATTTGTCTAGAAAGCATTTCCAAGCAGATAATAAATAAATAAGGTGAGAGAGGGTCACCTTGTCTAATTCTTTTCGTTGGCTGGAAGTATTCAGTAGGATTACCGTTAAGATAGAGGTTTGTGTAGTGGTTATACAAGACATAATGAGTTGAATAAAAGATGGTGGGAATTTAAGAGCACATAAGGAAAAGTGTATAAAGGACTATTCAAGTTTGTCAAATGCTTTCTCAAGAACTAATTTTAATAGCATGTGAGCATTATTACCTTTCTTTTTCCTAAAACTAGTAAGGATTTCCTGAACTATAATAATATTATCCGCAGCTCTTCTATTCTTGAGAAAGCTAGATTGAGTTGGATGTATCAGGGCTACCAATAAAGGTTTCAGTCTATTTGAAATTGTTTTTGTGATTATCTTATAAATAGTATTGTAAAGACTAATAGGATGCTATTGATAAATAGTAGAAACATGCTTGTGTTTAGGAATCAAGGAGATAAAAGTTGTGTTAATGGCATGGTCTATCTTATTATTAGTAAAAGCAGTATGGCAGAAGGCTTTTACCGAGAAATAGATCTGGTCCCAGTATTTCTGGTAAAACAAAGGGTGAAGCCCAGGTGCTTTCAGTGACTTGAAAGAGTCTATACCGTTTTTGATCTCCCAGTCTTGTAAGGGGTATGTTAGGGACTGACAGTCCTGACTTGTTAGGACATTATTGGGTAGAGTGTAGGATTTTAAAGCAGAACTTATTTCTTGGGTTTGGAAAAGTGTATGGTAGTATTGTGTAATATTATTTCTAATAATGATTGGATTTGTGATCCAATTTCCCCCTGATCTTGTAGGGCAGTAATCTGGTTAAAGCGCCTTCTGTTTATAGTGGAAATGTGGAAAATTTAGTATTTGCATCCTCATTGTTGAGCCAGTTTATTCTTGATTTTAATTTTCAAAACTCTTCTTCTAATTTTAAAATATTGTTAAACTCAGAAATAAGAGTCTTTTCCAGGTTATGTAAAAATAAGCTAGTAGGGTAATTGTGGGAAGACTGGATACCATTAATACAACTCAGCAGCTTATTCTTTTTTTGAAAATATTTCCAAATGTAGTAGTATTCCACTGCTGAACTTGAGTAGTAAATTTGTCAATGGCATGTAGTAAACGAACCTCCTCCCTCCAGATATTCTTAATTAAAGTGGGGAAAGTGGGATGTGAGGCCCACATTGTTTCAAAGCGAAATAATTTTTTCTTGGTAATACACTGTATTGTAAATCCAATCTTAACGGGCCTTAGTACTTTTAGATTATGTTTATTTATATTATGACTTTTTAATTAGCAATATTGATATTGCATAATTTTATTGTCTTTGTTGTTGAATATTTTAGGATAATGCCATGACATATCTTATATTTTGTATTATTTTCTTGAAAAATACTTTCTATAGTTGTATCTTACTAGGATTAAAGAAATATTTTGAGCATAATTTATATATTTTATTCTATGAAGATTTTATAGGGAAAAAATTCAAAAAAACCCGAATAATCCGAAAATCCGAGAAAACCCGAAAAAATCTGAGAGCAAAAAATCCGAGTTTTACTGGTTTGGTTTGATATTTATATTTAAGAATCCGACACAGTTGGTTTGGTTTGGTAATTGTAAAATTCGAACCAACCCGGCCTATGTACACCCCTATTATATGTAAATTAATAGGTATACTTTTTTATTTTACATGTCGTTTAAGGTTTGACATATTCAGTTAAAAAATCATTGTAACATTAGTCATAAAAATCGATTTAAATTACTCTTTATCTTACCTCAAACTGAGGAATAACTGCCGAGCGAATTTCTAAAATATTATATAGATCGTTTATTGGAGAAGGGTTGATTTGAAGAGAAAAAACATTTTTTTTTAAATTTCCTAAATTTACACTTATTTTAAACTATAAGTTTGTTTGGACCGGTGTTTTAAAAAGCGCGGACGTAAGGAGGTCATTTTACATATGCCTCCGCAAGATGTAAGCCTCATGTGCATTTAATTTTTAATATTTTATAAAAATATATAATTATAATAAATATTTATAAACAGGTAAAATTACATACAAATTGAAGAAAATAGTCAAAATAATTTATTATTCGCTATTTACAATGACAAATAGCTTGAGTTGAAAATAATAAAGTTTTCTACATGGAGTAATAAAAAGGACGACTAACCTGCAATTTGAACTTTGAACTTGATGGCATGCTATGAAGGAGAATGAAGTTCTATTTGTATTTTTAGAAAAAAATTGAATATTCATTGCTTTTGGGAAATATTAACAGACCATCGGATAAGATAAATAATTGAAAAGGCCATATATCAGGGCTTTAATCATTAAAAAGGTCTTGGCTTTTAAATTAAAACATTTCAATTTATTTTAAATCGAACGAAAAAGGTACGAAGTTGCTCGAAAGAGTGAAGAGAGAAAAGTTGGACTAATTGGTCAGCCATTCCTACTTTTTTTATGCCAATGTTGGTAACTGGAGATAACTCTCTTCAATTATTTCTGGGATGGGATTTCATTATAGCAGTAGATTATTCTGATTGGATTTCGAACATCGTCCCCATGCCCAAGAGGGATGGACGTGTTCGCGTATGCATCTATTTTTGAAATCTCAATAAGGCATGTTCCCAAAGATGATTTTTCGCTGCCGAACATTGTCACTGAACACTAACCTGCCTTCAGCCCAATAGAATACCCCTCCATTTTCAGACCAACAGTAAAGCTGCCTTAGTCACATCAAGGGTCACCATCAATTCCACAAACATCTTATGATAAAAGGTTATTGTCACCGTCACCATACCAACTCCTGCTGCCTTTTTTTTCCGGTATTATAATTACAAGCTGACTTTTGAGAATTTGGGCATTATAAGAAGGACTTATTCAACAAATTTTGTTTTAATTTAAAATAACCTCTGGGGCTTATGACTCACTATAAAAATGCGTCTCAAACGCTCCGGCGTACGGCCCGAATTGCTGGGTATACACCTCTTGAAATTTTCGCCCCACATTATCGCCTTGGAATCTTTTTGGTGCGCCTCGCCCCGAAAATACCTTTTAAAACACTGGTTTAGACATTTAAATTGATGACCGTTGAAGTTTTTGTCTTTTGTAGACGTCTAAGTACCTTACCTGTGTACTCTTTATTACCCTTTGTGCTTGAGCTCACAAACCGTTAGAAATTACATGTTTTTGTTTAAAGAAAAGTATGAGAAGAATTTCTTTCAGATTTGTTTTGTTATAAACTTATTTATGATTTGAGATATTATGCTCGTAATTAGATAAAAATGAAAGTTCTATTATATTCCAAAAGTCCTGTCGTGGCCTTATTTATTGGATGGTAAAAACATAATAACAAAAATTTGCCTCAAATACTCTTTATGCCATACAATTAATGCAAGACCTTTAGCATCTCTCCAATTGATAAGATTAATTGGAAAACATCTTTGTTCATCACATTTGAATTTTATGTTCTTCCTACTCATAAATCAATATAAAACAAGGAATTTGAATTTCAAATTAAGAATTGCTAAGTTAGTGCCTTGACAAAAAAAAATGCTAAGTATACTTTGAATTCTGGCTATTTATGGTATATCTACTGCATAGATTTTTTAATTAATGGTTAATAATTTAAATAGAAAAAGTCTCAATTTAGAAAAAAAAAATAAAACCCAATTGCAAATCTCTACAATTTTAATGCTTTCTTCTTTATTTTAATTTTCTTGTATTTCTGCATTAATAACTTGACCTATTTAATAGCTATACATGATGTAACTTCTTTAAAATTTCTAACTTTACAGTTAAGTTTGCAAATATGAGTAAACGAGTACAAGCCAAGTTTAATAATTCTAAAAGATAATTCCATTTTCAAAAAAGAAGCTGCAAAAAGAAAGAAAGAAAGAGAAAAAAAAAACTCAAATGCAAATTGCTAATCAGTCCCTGGTACTTTATATTCTTAGACTTTCTCCACTAAGTTCTATCAATTTTAAGTTTTCTTTAATGTGTAAGATATATGGATTTATATCTAGATATATGGACTTATATCTATACACATATGAACAATACATGAATAATTATATGTTATGTGCTATCTTAAGGTTTGGCCTAATTATGTGGTCTTATGGACATTATGTTAAGGGGGCCAATGTATTGTCATACTAAAGTGTAGGACTAATGTGTAGATACCCAAAAGTGTAACCTTAGTTTATGATGGGCTAACTAAGGTTACATATGTAACTATGGTTACATGAATGCTTGTGACTCTTGGGTTTGTAACTCTTGCAAGACATAACTCAAGACATAACTTTTGTCTTGTAACTCTTGTCTCTTGGGTTATGTAACTCCTAGAGTTATAAAGTGGGGTTATGGTTCCCATTCTTTAACAAGACAAGTTCTTTCTCTACCCATTGAAGTAAGAACCATTTGTCCATTGTCTTGCAAATAGAGTGGAAAACCATAAGCCAAAACCTTGATCATTGTCATAATACTATTTTGTAAACCTTTCATATATTGTTATTGTTGAGGATTCATTCTTGTGGTAACATACAAACCACAAGTCATTCTTGAAGAAATAATCAAGAGGTTCAAAAGCTCAAGGACAATCATCAAGAAGGAGGCTCAACTTTTCCACATATGGATTCAGGTTAGCTTCCGCTCATGTAGTTGTAAATCCGATTATTCAAATGAAGGTTGTTGTCTTTAGTAGGAATCATAATCCTAACAATTGGTATCAGAGCCGCCCTTCATTTTGGATAATTTGGATGATCATAAGGTTTATGTTATTTAGGAAATCATGTTTAAGTTTACTTAGAACTTTGTTCAAGAAATTCTACCATGAAATAGCATGATCTTATGATTGTTATGATGATGATGTATTTGTTTATTATATCATTGATTCAGCATGATTTTAGTAGGTTGACAACATGTTTATTATTTTTAAGATCCATGTTGAAAATCATGTGTTATTCAGAAATTTTTTTTTGTCACAACTAGTCAGACAATCGATTGTCAGGCTAGACAATCGATTGTCTGAATCGTTTAAAATTCTGGCAGTTAACTTTTGTGAGTTGAAACGTTTCCAGACTGAAAAATTTTTCCAGAAAAAATTCAAACAATCGATTGTCTAGCCTGACAATCGATTGTTGGATGATCCACACTTAGAAAAATTTTTCCTTGTCAATTACAGAGACTTAAAAAGTTTCAGAAAAAACCAAACAATCGATTGTCTGGTTTGACAATCGATTGTCTGGTCTAAAGACAGTATTTTTCAGAAAACGTCAAACAATCGATTGTCTGTTTTGACAATCGATTGTCTGGCCCAAATGACTTAGAAAAATTTTTCCTCGTGACTTCCAGTGACTTAAAAAATTCAGAAAATGTCAGACAATCGATTGTCTGTTTTGACAATCGATTGTCTGGTCCAGTAATGTTTAAGAAAAATGTTTCAACTCTCTTAAGTTTCAGTGAATGTTAATTGTTTAATAGTCCATCAATTCTTATATATCTAGAATTGTCCTATCAAGCAATCAACAATTAATATTCAAGTGTTACACATCTAATCTTGTAACACATTAAGTTGAGATTCATAAAATGGCTTAAGGAACTAAGATTTATAGCATCTTATATTTTAGTTTTTCAATTGAAGCATTAAGTTGCCAAAGTAACCTCTATTGTGTAGATTGATTAATTTTAAAATATGAGATGACTGTGGATGTTAGTCTTCCATGCGTTTAACATCGGCCCAAAGGAAGGTGTTATTTGGCAGGAATTCTTACATTCTTGTGGTGGTAAATATGAGACGATTATTTGGTTTTCCATGTGAATATTAAATCGGCCCAAAGGAAGGTTTAATGTTTGACAGGAGTTTATTGTCTATGTTTGATCACTACACCAAGAGTACCACTTGCAAGTTGTTTTTCTGTCCAAAGACTAAAAGCAAATGTTGTGCTAGGTATCTTGTAATGGGAATTGCCTAATTTTGAATCTATAAAGTTAAAGTTCAAGTTTATGTAAGCATGTATTTAGTAATCCTTTTGTTCTATTTTCAGTAAACTCTTCTGCTTCTACGATCTCTGCCAACATCAATAGCATCCCTGTGCTTAACGGCACTAATTTTAAGGAATGGAAAGAGAACGTCATGATCGTTCTCGGTTGCATGGATCTTGACTTAGCACTTCGGACCGAGCAACCTACTCCTCTTGAGGATACATCCTCTCCTGATGACAGGAGGGTGATGGAGAGGTGGGAACGCTCGAATCGCATGAGTCTCATGATCATGAAGCGTGCAATCCCAGAATCATTCAGGGGCACTATGTATGATGAACCCAATGCCAAAGTTTTCCTTGAAAACCTCGAACAGCGTTTTATTCAAAACGAAAAGGCGGAAACAAGTACACTATTGAGTAAACTTGTTTCCATGAGGTATAAGGGCAAGGGAAACATTAGGGAGTACATTATGGAAATGTCTCATCTTGCTTCGAAACTAAAGTCACTCAAGCTGGATTTACCTGAGGAACTGCTTGTGTACTTTGTTTTGATATCTCTTCCTGCACACTTTAATCAGTTTAAGGTCAGTTATAACTGCCTGAAGGAGAAATGGTCTCTTAACGAGCTCATTTCACATTGTGTGCAAGAAGAGGAAAGGATAAAGCTAGATAAGACAGAAAGTGCTCATTTGGCATCCTCTTCTAAGGAAACTAAGAAGAGGAAGGGTAAGGAAGTTGCAGTTGCAAAGCCCAAGAATAAGCAACATAAGGAACCTAAGGTTGAAATCACTGCATTAGGTTGCTTCTTCTGTAAGGGGACTAACCATGTGAAGAAGGACTGTACTAAGTACCATGCCTGGCGTGCGAAAAAAGGTACATTTCTTTCTCTTGTTTGTTCTGAAGTTAATTTAATTTCAGTACCTAAGGATACTTGGTGGGTAGATTCTGCTGCTACTACTCATATAAGTATATCAATGCAGGGTTGCCTGAACTGCCGAAAACCAAATGATGGTGAAAGATACATCTATGTGGGTGACGGCAAGAAGGTGCCAGTTGAAGCTATTGGCAAATTTAGGCTGTTATTTAATACTGGTTTTCATGTAGATTTGAATGAGACTTTCATTGTACCGTCTTTTAGACGGAACTTAATTTCAGTTCCCCAATTGGACATGTCTGGTTATAAATGTACATTTGGGGATAATAAAGTTTGTCTCTTTCAGTGTTCAAATCTTATTGGTACTGGTGTTTTATCAACGTTTGATAGCTTATATTTGGTTGACACAATAACTTCAAATAAAGAAACTTTGCATACAAGTGGTACTAAAAGGAAATTAACTAATGAGAATTCCATTTCACTCTGGCATAAACGTTTGGGTCATATATCCATTCAAAGAATTCAGAAACTCGTGTCAGATGGAATTCTTGATCCTCTTGATGCCTCAAATTCGGATATATGTATTGAGTGTATCAAAGGGAAACAAACAAACAAGACTAGATTAGGTGCTACGAGAGCTTCGGACGTCTTAGAATTGATACATACGGATATTTGCGGGCCATTTCCTACTCCTTGTCGGAATGGTCAACAATACTTTATCACATTCATAGACGATTACTCTCGTTATGGGTGCCTATATCTTATTCACGAAAAGTCCCAATCCATAGACGTGTTCAAATCATTTAAGGCTGAAGTTGAAAATCAACTAAGCAAAAGAATTAAATCCGTTAGATCTGACCGTGGAGGTGAATACTATGGTCGATATGATGGTTCCGGTGAACAACGTCCAGGGCCTTTTGCTAAATTCCTAGATGAGTGTGGGATCGTCCCTCAATATACTATGCCAGGAAGTCCTACGATGAATGGTGTAGCTGAGAGACGAAATAGGACCCTTAAGGATATGGTAAGAAGTATGATTTCTCGTACTTCTTTGCCAGACTCACTCTGGGGTGAAGCATTAAAAACTGCAACTTATATTCTTAATAGAGTTCCAACTAAAGCTACAATCAAAACCCCTTATGAACTTTGGACTGGGCATAAACCCAGTATTCGGCATTTACACATTTGGGGTTGTCCAGCTGAGGCAAGGCCTTATAGGCCAACTGAAAAGAAACTGGACGCTAAGACAGTTAGTAGCTATTTTGTTGGATATTCTGAAAAATCCAGGGGTTTTAAGTTTTATGATCCCACATCACGAACTATTTTTGAAACGGGAAATGCTAGGTTCTTTGAGGATATTGAGTTTGGGGGGTGGGGAGATAAAGTTGTTAAAGATTTTGTCTTTGAGGAAGAACATGTGTCTTTTCCTCAAATTGTTGATCTTGGTCTTACTGACTCGGATCATACAACTCCGGTTCAAGACAATCTCGAAAATCTCCCTCATCAGGAACCTGATATAACTAATGTAAATCAAACTCAACAACCTCAAGAAACTGAAATGCCATTAAGGAGATCTACTAGAGAGAGGAGAAATGCAATTCCGAATGATTATTATGTATTTCTCCAAGAACAAGAAAATGATGTTGGACTTGAGGAAGATGATCCAATCAACTTCAGTCAAGTCATTAAGTGTTCTAACTCTCAAAAGTGGATTGATGCCATGAATGATGAGATGAAGTCTATGAGCGATAATGACGTTTGGGAGCTTGTTACATTGCCCGAAGGTACGAAACCTATTGGTTGTAAATGGATTTTTAAAACCAAAAGGGATTCAGGGGGCAATGTTATTAAGTACAAAGCTCGTCTTGTCGCAAAAGGCTACACTCAGAAAGAAGGCATTGATTATAAAGAGACTTTCTCTCCAGTTTCATCGAAAGACTCTTTCCGGACTATAATGGCATTAGTAGCACATTTTGATCTTGAGCTTCATCAAATGGATGTTAAGACTGCTTTTCTCAATGGTGACATTGAGGAAACAATTTATATGGTGCAACCTGAAAACTTTGTTTCGGATGAATCAAAGAAAAAGGTTTGCAAATTAAAGAAATCCATCTATGGGCTCAAGCAAGCTTCTCGTCAATGGTATTTTAAGTTTCATGCAGTCGTTACATCTTTTGGTTTTGAACCGAATATTGCTGATGACTGTATATACCATAAGTTCAGTGGGAGGAAGTATATTTTTCTGGTTTTATATGTCGATGACATACTGCTTGCCTGTAAAGATATAGCATTATTACTTGAAACTAAGAAATTTCTTTCAAAGAAATTTGAATTGAAAGATCTTGGTGAAGCTTCTTTTGTATTAGGAATTCAGATACAACGAGATCGCTCTAAAGGTGTTCTCGGTCTGTAACAAAAGGGCTATATCGATAAGGTTCTGAAAAGATTTGGCATGCAGGATTATAAAACCAGGCGACACCCCTGTTGCTAAGGGAGACAAATTTAGTCTCAAAGTGCCCAAACAATTCTTATGAAATTTCGGAAATGCAGAAGACACCTTATGCTTCGGCGGTAGGTAGTCTGATGTATGCTCAGGTATGTACACGACCTGATATAGCATACATTGTTGGGATGTTAGGCAGATATCTAAGCAATCCGGGTATGGACCATTGGTAGGCAGCCAAAAGGGTCATGAGGAACATACATAGAACAAAGGATTACATGCTTACATATCGGAGTTCGGACCAGTTTGAGATCATCAGGTATACCGACTCCAATTTTGCCATTTATGCTAATAACATATGTAACCATAGTTGCATATGTTAATAACAACAGTAATTTGACGAAAGCAAAACATAAGGACGTCAAATTTCGGGTTGTTAAAGAAAGAGTACAAAATGGACAATTGTGCATTGAGTACATTAGTACAAACTCCATGCTTGCGGATCCGCTAACTAAGGGATTGACACCAAAAGTTTTTCATGAGCATGTTGCTTGTATGGGTGTCATATCAGATAAGGATTATGTATTTTAGTGGGAGTTTTGTATTGCACAATTTTGTAATTGTTCATTATATTCAGAAATTCAGTAATTCAGTTATATCTGCAGATATTCAGTTTTAAAGTTTATTGTACTCTTACAGTTTCTGTTTGATCTCAATTAAGTGAACCAGTTGGTAAATAGACATACTATTGACCACACTTTATGTTATTTCCATGCTACATACCCACACTTGATCCATGTCGTTGGTTATATTGATATACGTGATCTATGATTGGTTCTAGTTACGAATGAGTAACGACGAGCCCTTAGGTCCTATGTTGGTATGATTGATGGACCGGATTGTTCATGACAATTTTATTGTGATAGCAATTTTGCGCAACTAAGGTTTGTAACTTATAATATCAAGGATTGTACATATGTTTGTATATCTCGTCCAAGTGGGAGATTGTAAGATATATGGATTTATATCTAGATATATGGACTTATATCTATACACATATGAACAATACATGAATAATTATATGTTATGTGCTATCTTAAGGTTTGGCCTAATTATGTGGTCTTATGGACATTATGTTAAGGGGGCCAATGTATTGTTATACTAAAGTGTAGGACTAATGTGTAGATACCCAAAAGTGTAACCTTAGTTTATGATGGGCTAACTAAGGTTACATATGTAACTATGGTTACATGAATGCTTGTGACTCTTGGGTTTGTAACTCTTGCAAGACATAACTCAAGACATAACTTTTGTCTTGTAACTCTTGTCTCTTGGGTTATGTAACTCCTAGAGTTATAAAGTGGGGTTATGGTTCCCATTCTTTAACAAGACAAGTTCTTTCTCTACCCATTGAAGTAAGAACCATTTGTCCATTGTCTTGCAAATAGAGTGGAAAACCATAAGCCAAAACCTTGATCATTGTCATAATACTATTTTGTAAACCTTTCATATATTGTTATTGTTGAGGATTCATTCTTGTGGTAACATACAAACCACAAGTCATTCTTGAAGAAATAATCAAGAGGTTCAAAAGCTCAAGGACAATCATCAAGAAGGAGGCTCAACTTTTCCACATATGGATTCGGGTTAGCTTCCGCTCATGTAGTTGTAAATCCGATTATTCAAATGAAGGTTGTTGTCTTTAGTAGGAATCATAATCCTAACATTATGTTCTTCATTCTTTTCTTTTTTTTATAAAAATTTTGTGGATACATGGCTAGAACTTATTTGACAGCTACATTGCATGTGTGAACCTTTAAGATTCTATTATTTTACAATTACGATTGTGAATGTGAATATGCATTACGCAAGTCAATTTCATTATATATCAAGTACCGTTCAAATTAATGCGCTTGTTTCTTCCGTAGTACAATTGGGTTACCTTTCTCAACAAAAAAAAAATGTACGATAGGGTTTCACTCATTTAAAAGGGATCACTGTATTGGTAAAAAACCTGACTATACGATGGTCACAAAACCGGCTCCGTCCCAATTGGTCACAACCACTGATCAATACGTTCGACTCTAAGTAATTGCAACCAACTCCGCAACAAGCAATGGAGCTACGGCCTCCCGCGCCATGGAGGCATCTCCTCAACTAGGCCAAGACGATTCATTGCCAACTCATGCCGCTCACAGCTAGAAATACTAAGAAAGAGGATCCTAAAAGGGGTTCTTCTTCGGGAACACTCTTCGCAATAGAAAAAATCAAACATATTACATGTAACGTTCTGGGAACAGTACTATTGTATGGATCTGAACCTCTTCAAGAAGAGGCAGACCAAATTACCATGATCAATAAAGCGTTGAATCCACGATCCATTAACCTTTGATACACATATTTTAGCTTCATCCTTTGGTCCAATGATTTATTATGGTTTGCTATGATTTACCCCATGATTTATTTTGATTGATTTCACTCATAAAGTATTTGGTATCTTTTGAGTTAAATATTTTGGCGCCGTCAATGAGGATTTCCTAGCAAAATCGCATAGTTCCTCCTGGACCAGAGCGGAAAAAGCGCCCAAAAAAGGAAACAATCCTGCTTAAAGGAGTCAAAAGTAGTACATCGAACGAGAGAAGTCGAAGGTCTCAACAGAAGCCAAACCCCTCTGTTCTATTAATCTCGAATAGTGCAAACAAGAAGAAGAGCCCCCAGAACAAGAGGAAGCCGATGCAAAGCATCTCCCTCACCCCTGACACGGTGTCCAGCCGGAAGCCAGCACAAAGACGTCATAAACCAGGGATCGATCTGTGCGAGTCCGAACTCGATCGAGGAACATACTCAGGCTAAGTGCCTTCGCCATCAAAGTTATTAATTTTGACCTAAGTCGAATTGGAACTCAGGCTAAGTGCCTTCGCCATCAAATTTGATAGGTTCGACCTCAGTCGAACTGGGACTCAGGCCAAGTGCCTTCGCCATCAAAGTCAACTGGAACTCTGCCCAAGTGCATTCGCCATCAAAGTCATTAAGCTCGCCCTCAGTCGAACTGGGATTCAGGCCAAGTGCCTTCGCCATCAAAGTCATTAAGTTCGACCTTAGTCGAACTGGAACTCAGGCTAAGTGCCTTCGCCATCAAAGTTACTAAGTTCGACCTAAGTCGAATTAAAACTCAGGCTAAGTGCCTTCTCCATCGAAGTTATTGGGTTTGACCTCAGTTGAAATAAAACTCAAGCTAAGTGCCTTCGCCATCAAATTTGATAGGTTCAACCTCAGTCGAACTGGAACTCAGGCTAAGTGCCTTCGCCATCAAAGTCATTAAGTTCGACCTCAGTCGAACTAGAACTCAGGCTAAGTGCCTTTGCCATAGAAGTTATTGGGTTCGACCTCAGTCGAACCAAGACTAAGGCTAAGTGCCTTCGCCATCAAATTTGATAGGTTCGACCTCAGTCGAACTGGGACTCAGGCCAAGTGCCTTCACCATCAAAGTCATTAAGTTCGACCTCAGTCGAACTTGGACTTAGACAAAGTGCCTTCTCCATCAAAGTCATTAAGTTTGACCTTAGTCGAACTAAAACTCAAGCTAAGTGCCTTCGCCATTGAGGTTACTGGGTTCGACCTCAATTGAACCAAGACTCAGGCTAAATGCCTTCCCCATCAAATTTGATAGTTTAGACCTTAGTCGAACTGGAACTCAAGCTAAGTGCATTCGCCATCAAATTTGATAGGTTGGACCTCAGTCGAACTGAGACTCAGTCCAAGTGCCTTCTCTATCGAAGTTATTGGGTTCGACCTCAGTCGAACCAAGACTCAGGCGAAGTGGCTTTGCCATCAAATTTGATAGGTTCGACCTCAGTCGAATTGGGACTCGGGTCAAGTGCCTTCGCCATCAAAGTCATTAAGTTCACCCTCAGTCGAATTAGAACTCAGGCTAAGTGCCTTTGCCATCAAATTTGATAGGTTCGACTTCAGTCGAATTGGGACTCAGACTAAGTGCCTTCGCCATCAAATTTGATAGGTTCGACCTTAATCGAACTGAGACTCATGCCAAGTGCCTTTGCCATCAAATTCATTAAGTTCGACTCAGATAAATTGGAACTCAAGCTAAGTGCCTTCGCGATCGAAGTCATTGGGTTCGACCCAGTCGAACCAAGACTCAGGCTAAGTGCCTTCACTATCAAATTTGATATGTTCGACCTCGGTCGAACTGGGACTCAGGCCAAGTGCCTTCGCCATCAAAGTCATTAAGTTCGACCTCAGTCAAGCTGGAACTCAGGCTAAGTGCCTTTGCCATCGAAGTTATTGTGTTTGACCTCAGTCGAACCAAGACTCAGGCTAAGTGCCTTCTCCGTAAAATTTGATAGGTTCGACCTCAGTCGAACTGGGACTCAGGCCAAGTGCCTTTGCCATCAAAGTCATTAAGTCTGACCTCAGTCGAACTGGAACTTAGGCTAAGTGCCTTCGCCATCGAAGTTATTGGGTTCGACTCAAGACTCAGGCTAAGTGCCTTCGCTATCAAATATGATAAGTTCGATCTTAGTCGAACTGGGACTCAGGATAAGTGCCTTCACCATCAAATTTATTAGGTTCGACCTCAGTTAAACTGGGGACTCAGGCTATATGCCTCCACCTCTAAATCAGAGTTCGACAGCGGTGAAACTACTGGGCCGTGTTTTCACCATCACAGTCGGTAGTTCGACCGCATTCGAATAGTAACTGGAGCGAAGAGTATCCAAGCATCGTCATCCTAAAATGATGGCTCCATCCCATTCATATCGAGTCGAAGAGTAAAAACTGTTATCAGTCAAAAAGTGAAACACCACAACCGACCTCGGTGGAACTCAAAGGCGAGTCATCTCTCCAAACATATTCAAAAAGAAAAAGAGAAAGGGAAGATACAAAGTAAACACAAGACAATCAACGGAAAAGATAATGCATTTATTTACAAAGTTAAGAGTGCGGATCCTCCCCGCTTACATCCGGTTACGACCGGTCAACACAGGAAAAAGAAAAATAAAGAGAAACAACAAGAAACACCCGAACGCCAATCGCCGAACGGAACAAAAACCAATAACAAATTCTTTACCACCCTTTTCGCCACTCACACGATTGTTAGCCTCGGGCGTCGCCACATCATAGCCACAGTCGGCACGAACCTCATGAGCCTTCTAATGTGCCACCTCAAAAACGGCCTCAGTTACAGTACCTGCCTCCAACAAGTTCTTGTAACTATCGCGTTAAGCTTCGGCATAGACCAAAGTTCATGAGCCTGTTGGGATTAGCAGTATGCGATGGCCCGGCTTGGTCCCGCACCTGCTGGTTCTCTTTCTCTAAGGCCGCATCCGGTCCGACATTACTTGGGCCTCCTGCTCAAGAACACAAATCCGCTCGTCAAGCCCTGCTTCTCTAAGGGCCCTTGGAGTCCTCTCCGACTCAAGTCGGGACTCATGTACGCGGATCGATGCCTCGACCCTTGACGAGGCATCCCTATCCAGAAGGCAACAACCTTGCTTTTCCAGTGCTGCCAGCTTCCCCCTCCATTCCGCAGCCGTCTCTGCTACCTCGACCTGGTTCTGCTCCGTTGCCAGCTCCATCTCCCTCAGCTTACCCTGTAAGTGCGCACACTCAGCTGCGATCCCCCTCCCCACCTCAAGCTCCTCATCCTTCCAACGGATCTGCTCCTCAAGAACACTTTTGTTGCTAAGCGCCTGCAACAGCTGTTGGTCCCACCTTGCCAGCTCCTCACCCAGAGCTCGGTTGCGAGGATCGTTCCTCAAATGCTCGTGCAGCTCTCGGCACCGGTCATGGTAACGACGATACTTTCCCAGCAACTGAAGAAAAATCCTTGAGCGAACATTGGCTCTACGGATACTCTCCACCTCCAACAAGTAAGTCTGCAAATAAAAGAGAAATAAAGCTAAGGCCCAGTCTAAAAAAAAGATGGAACGAACTAGAAACGTACTAGGTACCCTCAGGCCTATCACGACCACTTCATCCATCACTTCAATATCCGAAACGGTCCTTAATGACGCGTTCTCAGCCTCCGAACACAACAACTAAAAATGCGACACCAAGCTATTTCCTTCGGTCAGTAAGTTCAAATATGCGGGAACTTCAACAAAATGGGCCGGCCCCCCTGCGCGCATCGTATAATTGGTAATACCTTTCTCAAACATACAAACATCGTCGGGGTCCAAATCGGACTCATACTCATCTTCCACCATGTTCTTCCCCCTCTCCGCCACCGATGGTGTAGAGCAACCCGTTGTGGCTGACGAAGGTACATTCGAGATTGTCACGACCCATAACCCGGTCGTGATGGCACCCGACCCTAAGGCTAGGTAATCCTGACCAACAATCGCTTTCAACGTAACATTTAAGTCTCAAACTGAGAAAATTAACAAAATAATAATCCAAAATATTAATAATATGATATAAGTAGAATACGAAATTAAAAAAAACACACCCATATGATCTGGGGGTCACGAGTCTAGAGCCTCTAAACAAAACTGAGTAATAATAATAGAATCTGAATAATAAAACCAAAATCTGGAAAAATATATAATAATAATCAAATGGAGAAATAATGAAGAGCATCCAGGTCCCGCGAACGTCCTGCAGCTACCTCAACGACTCTGAAAGTATCTCTGGACATTACGAGAATCAGCTAAGCCTCCGGTGTACCTAAATCTGCACACAAGGTGTAGGGAGTAGGGGTGAGTACTACCGACTCAGTGAATAATAAGTATAGAAAATGACTGAAAGTAAGAAATCCACAAAAGACCACAAATGCAAAGCTACAACTAACAATCCTATAACTTAGCTACAGGCTAACATCATAACAGTATCACAACAAGAACCATATATCAGATAAAGATGCAATGTAATGCACATGAATATGCTGCGGAACGTGCAGCCTGATCTATTAACGTCGAAGGCGCTCGCTGGGGGTGTATAAAGACTCCGGAGGGGCTCCTTCAGCCCAAGCGCAGTACCAATATATATATCCACTGCGGATCGTGCACAATATGCATATGAGTCACATAAACAGATTCAATTTAAATTCTCGTTTAATTTTTTCCAATTATTACGGTGAATATACTCTAATTAATCAATTTCAGAAATAAGATGACTTAGAATTTCATTTAGGTGATTAAAGACAAGACTGAGATTAATGATTATGTAATCATGTTATCACACAGATATTAACACTAGACGGATACTACAGATCGGCACAAGGCCCCAAACATGGCATTAAGCCCAATTATCAACAACACAATGTACGTATAAGACACCAATAATTTATTCAGCTCACGGAACGGACCAAGTCACAATCCCCAATCATTTACAACCCCACAACTGCCATGGGGGTGCGAGTCACACCCTAACATAGCGTCACGATGTGATAAGCCGGGGTTTCAAACCCTCAGGCCATCATCTATACTAACTACCCACCTTTAACTGGTCGTAGCCTGGTCTTCAATGCCCTTTCCCTTCAAATCATATCTTATGAGCGTCGAATCTATTCCAAACCACAACGAATAGGTTATTATAGACTAATAAACATAACCCAATTGAAATTATTCGAAAAACATTAAAAATCACGAAGTTGATAATATCCGAGGCTCGGGCCCACTTCTCGAAAAATTAAGAAAGTTACATCTTTGGATTCCTCGTTCGCTACGAGTCCGTACATATAAGGTTTATCAAAAACGGAGTTCGGTTACCCCCTCAAATCACCATTTTACTCTCTCTTAGGCTTCAAACCCTAACCACCATTTTTGACCTTTAAAACCTTGAATTTCATTGTTTAATCAACTATTTTACACCATATAGACATAATCCGAGGCCAAGAATTATTACATGAAAGAAACCCTCGAAAGCCTCTTCAAAATCACCTACAATCGTCTCTTCCCAAAGTCAAAAAGTGTTTTCTTAACTTATGAAATTTGTAAACATTGTTTTATTTAATCCCCCTGCGATTTCCGCTTCCGCAATACAATGACCGCTTCCGCGGTCAATGGACCGCTTTTGCGGTCTCCTTGAGTCGACTGGGACCGCTTCTGCGGTCCTTAACCTCTTTCGCGGTCTCCGCCTATGCGATCGACTTTGCCGCTTCTGCGGCCGCCCAGTTGGACCAAGACCGCTTCTGCGGTTGACTACCGCTTCTGTGGTGGCCGCTTTTTTGCAGTAACTTTTCTGCTTTCGCGGGAATACTAGTAGCATGTGCAACAAACCTGTTGCATCTTCAAAAATCTTCATTTTCATCATCTCCCCGAGGTCCTCGGGAACCCAACCAAATGCATAAATATGTCCCATTTCTTCATTCAAACTTGCTTGCAACATAAAAATGCTATCATAAACATCAAATCATCCAATTTCCACGGATTCAAGCCTAAGTTAAACTAAAACTTCCGAAACTTGCATTTGCTACAAACCCCGACCTAATCACCTCCGAATGATCTGAAAATTTTCACACATATCAAAAATCACCTAACGGAGCTACTAAAACTGTTGGAATTTCATTCAGACTCCCGGATCAAAATATCACCTATCAACCGGACTTCGCCAAAATTCTAACTTAGCCAATTCAAGCCTAATTCTACCTCGGACCTCCAAATTCAGTTCTAATTTCGCTCCTAAGTCAAATATCACCACCCGAAAACAGTTGAATTATCAAAAATCCATTCCGAGCCCTCTAACTCATAAGTCAACATTTGGTTGACTTTTCCAAACTAGCTTTCTCTTAAAGAGACTAATTGTCTCATTTCTATCCAAACTCCATCCGAATTACTCCAAATTCTCAAAATACATATATTGAAACATATAACAGCTTAAAAAGGAAAAAACGGGGCAGAAATACACGGGACGACGGGTCAGGTTGTCACATCCTCCCCAACTTACACAAACGCTCGTCCTCGAGCGGGTCAAGAAACATACTTGGAGTATCAAACAAGTGAGGATATCTGCTCCGCATCTCCTGCTCGGTCTCCCAAGTGGCTTCCTCCACGGGCCGACCTCTCCACTGCACCTTCACCGAAGCTATCTCCTTTGATCTCAACTTTCGAATCTGATGACCCAAAATAGCCACCGGCTCTACATCATAGGTCAAATCATCATCTAACTGGATCGTACTGAAGTATAACACATGAGACGGGTCCCCAACATATTTCCGGAGCATAGAAACATGAAACACCGGGTGAACTCCCGATAAGCTAGGTGGCAGGGCGAGCATATATGCCACCTCCCCAATTCTCCTAAGTATTTCAAAAGGCCCAATGAACCTTGGACTCAACTTCCCCTTCTTTCCAAACCTCATAACGCCCTTCATATACGAAACCTTCAACCAGACCTTCTCGCCCACGGCATAAGAAACATCTCGAACCTTCTGGTCCGCATAACTCTTCTGACGCAACTGAGCCGTACGAAGTCTCTCTTGGATTACTTTCACCTTCTCTAAGGCATCCTGAACCAAATCTCTCCCCAATAATCTAGCCTCGCCAGGCTCAAACCAACCAACCGGAGATCTACACCGTCTCCCATATAAGGCCTCAAATGATGCCATCTGAATGCTGGACTGATAGCTGTTATTATACGCAAATTCCGCCAGTGGAAAGAATTCAGCCCAAGAACCTCCAAAATCAATAGCACAGCCACGTAACACGTCCTCCAATATCTGAATCTCAGACTGACCCTGTGTCCGTGGATGAAATGCTGTGCTCAATTGTACCTTTGTGCCCTACTCCCGATAAAAAGTCCTCCAAAACTGGGAAGTATACACGGTACCCCTATCTGATACAATGGAAATCGGGACCATATGCAACCGTACAATCACCCGAATGAAAATCTCTGCTAACTTCTCCGCTGAATAGGTAGTACATACTGGAATGAAGTGCGCGGACTTAATCAGCCTATCCACAATAAACCAAACTGAATCAAACTTCTTCGAGGTACGAGGAAGACCACTCACAAAATCCATAGTAATGTTTTCCCATTTCCACTCCGGAATATCCATCCGCTGGAATACACCACCGGGTCTCTGGTGCTGGTATTTGACTTGCTGGCCGTTGAGACACCGAGCCATGTAATTCACAATGTCCCTTTTCATTCTCCTCCACCAGTAATGTTGTCTCAAATCTGGGTACATCTTCGCGGCACCCGGATGAATCGAATACCGCGAGCTATGAGCCTCCTCTAAAATCAAATCCGGAGACCATCCACATTGGGCATGCAAATCCGGCCCTACATCCGCAATACGCCATCATCTCTAATGGTAACATCTCTAGCATCATCATGATGGACCCTATCCTTAAGGACAAGAAAATGCGGGTCATCATATTGCCTCTCCCTTATGCGATCATACAAAGAAGACCGGGAAATCACACTCGCCAACACCCGACGGGCTCGGAAATATCTAACCTCACCATCTGATTGGCCAAGGCCTGACCATCAACCGTAAAGGGCCTCTCCCCAACCGGAATGTACGCCAGACTACCCATGCTGATAGCCTTCCGGCTCGAATCATCGGCCACCATATTGGCCTTCCCAAGATGATACAAAATGGTGATATCATAGTCTTTGAGTAACTCCAGCCATCTCCGTTGTCTCAAATTGAGATCTTTCTGTTTTAGCAAGTGTTGAAGACTGCGATGGTCCGTATATACCTCGCAGGATACACGATAAAGATAATGCCTCCAAATTTTCAAGGCATGCACAATTGCAGCTAACTCTATGTCATGGACGGGATAGTTCTTATCATGGGGCTTTAGCTGACGAGAAGCATACGCAATAACTCTACCCTTTTGTATCAACACACAACCAATCCCAACTCTTGAAGCATCACAATACACTGTGTAAGAGCCTAAAGTTGATGGTAATACTAATATCGGAGCTGTGGTCAATGCCGACTTGAGCTTCTAGAAGCTCTCCTCCCATTCATATGACCACACAAAAGGAGCATTAGTCTGAGTCAACTTCGTCAAAGGCGAAGCAATAGACGAAAAACCCCGAACAAATCTATAGTAATAAACCGCCAAACCGAGGAAACTCTGAATCTCAATAGCTGAGGAAGATCTGGGCCAACTCTACACCGCCTCAATCTTCTTTGGGTCGACCTGAATACCATCACTGGACACCACGTGTCCCAGAAAAGTCACAGTATTAAGACAGAGTTCACAGTTAGAGAATTTTGCATAAAGCTTCTCCTCTCTCAATCTCTGCAAGACCACCCTCAGGTGATGTGCGTGCTTCTCTTGGATACGAGAATACACTAGAATATCATCAATAAACACAATCAAGAAAGAATCCAGATAAGGCCGAAATACACTGTTCATCAAGTGCATGAACGCGGCTGGGGCATTAGTCAACCCGAAAGACATCACTAGGAATTCATAGTGCCCATATCTTATCCTGAAAGCCGTCTTCCTAATGTCTGACTCCCTAATCTTTAGCTGGTGATAGCCTGATGGAAGGTCAATCTTAGAGAATACCCTCACTCCCTGGAGATGATCAAATAAATCCTCAATACGGGGAAGTAGGTACTTGTTCTTCAGTGTCACCTTATTCAGTTGCCTGTAGTCAATGCACATTCTCATCGTGCCATCTTTCTTCTTTACACATAACACCGGCGCACCCCAAAGTGACACACTCGGGCGAATGAACCCCTTATCCAGGAGTTACTGAAGCTGTTCTTTCAACTCTTTTAACTCTGCTGGTGCCATACAATAGGGTGGAATAGAGATGGGATGAGTGCCTGGCACCAGATCAATACCGAAATCAATGTATTTGTCCGACGGCATGCCCGACAAGTCCGCTGGAAATACATAAGAGAAATCCCTAACAACGGGAACTAAATCAAGGCTAGGAGTCTCGGCTTACACATCTCTCACAAAAGCCAAATATGATAAACACCCCTTGCCAACCATCCGTTGGGATTTTAAGAAAGAAATCACCCTGCTAGGTACATAGTCAGTCACGCCTCGCCACTCGATCATCAGAATACTCGGAATAGCTAGTGTAACAATCTTAGCATGACAGTCCAGAATAGCATGGTATGAAGATAGCCAATCCATACCCAAAATTACATCAAAATCCACCATGCCCAATAGTAATAGATCAACTCGGGTCTCCGGACCCCCAATAGTTACCAAGCAGGATCAATATACATGATCCACAATAATAATATTAACCACCGGGGTAGATACATGCACGGGAAAGGCAAGACAACCACGGGTCGTACCCAAATGATGAGCAAAATAAGAGGATATATATGAGCAGGTAGATCCGGGATCAAATAAAACAGAAGCATACATGTGGCAGACTGAGATAATACCTGTGATAACTGCATCCGAGGCAATAGCATCCCTCCGATCTGTAAGGGCATAGAAACGGGCTTGGCCACCGCCATTACGGTCCTCACCCCTGGGACGACCTCTAGCTGCCTGGCCTCCACCCCTAGCTGTCTGAGTGGAAGCTGAAGAAACCTGTGCAGAAGACTAGGGCTGATCCCTCTACTGAGGCTGCTTACTGCGGGGTCGAGGGCATTGCCTCCTTACGTGACCCAACTCACCACAATCATAGCAACGAACTGAAGTCAGAGAAGGGGACTGATGAGAACCCCTCGTTGCGGACGAACCCTGAACTGAAGGAGCAGGAGCAGAGCTCAAAGCTGGAAGAGCACTCAATGCAGGCTGACTCTGCTGATGACCCTGATGGCCCCGGCCTGAAGAGGACCCACTGGACTCTGTGCGTCCGGACTGAGGAGGCCTGAAGGAACGACCTCTACCCTGCTGGAAATGGCCCCTAGATGGAGCGCCACTGAAATTATCTGAACCTAGAGGCCTCTTAGCCTATCTTTCCACACGCTCTCGGCGGCGATCTGTCTCAATCAGATGAGCCGTGTCAACAACCTCCTCAAAAGTAGCTGCTGTAGCCCTCTCTCTAGTCATCAATATACAGATCAGATAGTTGAGGCCATATATAAACCTCCTGATCCTCTCTCTATCTGTCGGTATCATCCACATAGCGTGCCTAACCAACTGAGTAAACCGTAACTCATACTGAGTCACTGACATATCACCATGAGTCAACCACTCGAACTGACGACGCAGCTCCTCCCTGTGAGACTGGGTCACATACTTCTCCAAAAATACCGTGGAGAACTGCTGCCAGGTGAGGGCGCTGCCCTAATAGGCCTAAACCTCTCAAACTCTTCCCACCAAGTAAATGCAGCTCATGTGAACTGAAAAGTGGTAAAAACCACTCTATTAGACTCCAGAATACCCGCAGTGCGAAGAATACGCTGGCATTTATCCAGAAAACCCTAGGCATCCTTGCCCTCAGCACCACTAAATGTTGGAGGATGGAGCCTACCGAACCTCTCCAACCGTCGCTGCTCATCATCCGGCATAGTTGGGACAGCATGAGCTAGAACTGGTACAACCGGCGCAACTGGAACAGCCGGTGAAACTGGCTGAACTAGAGCAACTGGCTGGACTGGCGGGACTGGCTGAACTAGCTGAACTGGAGCAACTGGCTGAATTGGAGCTACCCCAGGTGTCTGTAATCCCTAAACAACCTGCTCAGGAGTGTGAGCATCGGGGGTCTGATGACCATCCCCGGTCTGAGAAGTAGCAGCTGCTGTAGTGGTTGAAACCGCCTGAGCCAGGCCAGTGCAGATGGACAAAATCTGAGCCAAAGCCTCCTGGAGACCAGGAATCACGATAGCCACTACCGGTGCCTCAATAGGTGCAACTGGAGCATCAACAGCTGGAGGCTGATCCTAGACCTGGGCAGCTGGTGGGTCTGCAAGTGCTGCCCCTGCTAGTCCGCCTCGTCCAGCACCACGACCGCGTCCACGGCCTCTAACAGGTGGTACTGGTGGTCGTCCTCCACGTCCATTAGCGCGAGTTTTGCCATCTGTGAGAGAATAGAATATAGAATTTTAGTTTTCACGTTATCAAACCGCACGGTATGAATTTCAAGAAAAGTGAGATGTTTCCTAAATTTCTGTAGCCTCCCGCTTATAAGCGTGGTGCACGACAAACCCATAAACAAGACTCTACTAAACCGGCTCATGACTCGTGAGGCCTAGTAACCTAGGCTCTGATACCAACTTGTCACGACCCATAACCCGGTCGTGATGGAACCCGGCCCTAAGGCTAGGTAAGCATGACCAACAATCGCTTTCAACGTAACATTTAAGTCTCAAATTGAGAAAATTAACAAAATAATAATCCAAAAATATTAATAATATGATATATGTAGAATACAAAATTCAAAAAAAAAATACACCCATATGATTTGGGGGTCACGAGTCTAGAGCCTCTAAATAAAACTAAGTAATAATAACAGAATCTAAATACTAAAATCAAAATCTGGAAAAGTATATAATAATAATAATCAAATGGAGAAATAATGAAGAGCAGCCAGGTCCTGCGAACGTCATGCAGCTACCTCAACGACTCTGAAAGTATCTCTGGATACTACGAGAATCAATTAAGCCTCCAGTGTACCTGAATCTGCACACAAGGTGTAGAGAGCACGGGTGAGTACTACCGAATCAGTGAATAATAAGTATAGAAAATGACTAAAAGTAAGAAATCCACAAAAGACCATAACGCAAAGCTACAACTAACAATCCTATAACTTACTGACATGCTAACAACATAACAGTATCACAAAAACAACCATATATCGGATAAAGATGCAATGCAATGCACATGAATACGCTGCGGAACGTGCACAATTCATTTAACGTCGACGGCGCTCACTGGGGGTGTGTACAGACTACGGAGGGGCTCCTTCAGCCCAAGCACAATATCAATATATATATACGCTGCGGATCGTGCAGCCCGACCCAAGCTCAGTCCACAATATGCATATGAGTCACATAAACAGATTCAATTTAAATTTCTATTTTTTTCAATTATTACGGTGAATATACTTTAATTAATCAATTTCAGAAATAAGGTGACTTAGCATTTCATTTCGGTAATTAAACACAGTAGTGAGATCAATGATTATGCAATCATGTTATCACATAGATATTCACCCTAGACGGGTAATACAGATCGGCACAAGGCCCCAAACATGGCATTAAGCCTAATTATCAACAACACAATGTGCGTATCAGACGCCAATAATTTACTCAGCTCACGGGACAGACCAAGTCACAATCCCCAATCATTTACAACCCGCACCTGCCATGGGGTGCGAGTCATGCCCTATCATAGCGTCACGATGTGATAAGCCGGGGTTTCAAACCCTCAGGCCATAATCTATACTAACTATTCACCTCTAACTGGTCGTAGCCTGGTCTGCAATGCCCTTTCCCTTTAAATCTTCTCCTACGAGCGTCGAATCTATTCAAAACCATAATGAATAGGTTATTCTAGGATAAATAAACATAACCCAATTGAAATTATTCGAAAAATATCAAAAATCACGAAGTTGGTAAAACTCGAGCCCAGGGCCCACTTCTCGAAAAATTCAGAAAGTTACATCTTCGGATTTCTCGTCTCGCCACGAGTCCATACATATAAGGTTTATAAAAAATGGAGTTCGGTTACCCCCTCAAATCACCATTTTACTCTCCCTTAGGATTCAAGCCCTAACCACCATTTTTGACCTTAAAAACCTTGAATTTCATTGTTTAATCTACTATTTTACACCATATAGACATAATCTGAGGCCAAGAATCATTACCTGAAAGAAACCCTCGAAACCCTCTTCAAAATCGCCTACAATCGTGTCTTCCCGAAGTCCAAAAGTGTTTTCTTAACTTATGAAATTTGCAATCACTATTTTATTTAATCCCCCTACGATTTCTGCTTCCGCGATACAATGACCGCGTCCGCGGTGGTCGCTTCCGCAGTCAATAGACCACTTTTGCGGTCTCCCTTGAGTCGACTGGGACCGCTTCTGCGGTCCTTAACCGCTTTCGCGGTCTCCGCCTATGCGATCGACTTGGTCGCTTCTACGGTCGCCCAGTTGAACCAAGACCGCTTCCGCGGTGGCCGGTTTTGCAGTAACTTTTCCGCTTTTGCGGGAATAGCAGAAGCCTGTGCAACAGACCTGTTGCATCTTCAAAAATCTTCATTTTCATCATCCGATTTCACCTCGAGGTCCTGGGGACCCCAACCAAATGCATAAATATGTCCCACTACTTCATTCAAACTTGCTTACAACATAAAAATGCTATCATAAACATCAAAATCACCCAATTTCCACGGATTCAAGCCTAAGTTAAACTAAAACTTCCTAAACTTGAATTTGCTCCAAAACCTGACCTAAACACCACCGAATAAACTAATAATTTGCACATGTATCAAAAATCACCTAATGGAGCTACTGCAACTGTCAGAATTTCATTCCGACTCCCGGATCAAAATATGACCTATCAACCGGACTTCGCCAAAATTTTAACTTAGCCAATTCAAGCCTAATTCTACACCAGACCTCCAAATTTAGTTCGGATTTCGCTCCTAAGTCACAAATCACCGTCCGAAACTAGTCGAATCATCAGAAATCCATTCGGATCCCTCTAACTCATTAGTCAATGTTCGGTTGACTTTTCCAAACTAGCTTTCCCTTATAGAGACTAATTGTCTCATTTCTATCCAAACTCCTTCCGAATTACTCCAGATTATCCAAATACATATATTGAAACATATAATAGCATAAAAAGGAAAAATCGGGGCAGAAATACATGGGATAACGGGTCAGGTCATTACAGAGATCATGGCGGCGACCTCTGAGGATCGACCCTCCGCCTCGACAGCAGAAACTACCAACTGGGTAGTCACAGCAACAACATACCCATGATTTGAACTAGCTGGGGCAACTTCGACCAACTGCCCCCCCTCAACAGTAGACGACACAACCGCATCGCTCTAAAGTCCATCGGGGGATAATCGAAATTGATCACCATTAGAGGAGCCCACAAATGCCACCCTCCGCCTCTGAAATGTCCTTTCATCTTCTCCATTCGAAGGCGAGCCTGTTCGAGGACGAACGATCCCATACGGCCCCTCATCTTGTGATGCGGCTCGTGTCGGAAATGCGGCCGCTGATGATTAGACTGACGCCACCCTCGGTACTAAACGAGGGGCGGGCAGTGGAGTTAGTAGGGTAATTACAGCCGACCGGCGAAAAAACAACTGAGGAGCCATATCATGGCTTGTTCTCCCTAACCATGATAAACAGACAAGTTAATGAGCGTAGTCAAAGCAAAATGAAATAGAAAGGAAAAAGGGTCGTTATTCCACCTGTCACGGGCATGCGACCATGTCTTTCCCAGAACAACGCCCACGTACGAGTCCTCGCCGTGTGAGGGAGCACACCTTCAACCCATTCGCGTATCCCCTCCAAAGTAGGCGGCGATAGTCTTTCAGCTACAACATATTAATACAAATCAGCTACAAACACAAAAATGAAAAGGTCATAACAAGGTATTTTTCCAGTCAAAGACTTACACGCAAAATTCTAAACTTCTGGGAACCTGGTCGGGTCCGCCATGATGTGCTCTGTCCTCATATAGAAGAAGTTCTCAAAGAAGCAACGGTTGGTCCTGTCATCCATTTTTACCACCAAGCCCCTCGACCCCCGAGGGCACACATGGATCATGGTGTCGCAGATATTTTGAGGAGCGAAGAGGCTGAGCACGTGCCTCAGGGTGACCTCCCTACCGGCTAGCTCCGCGTACTTGATAAACATCAGAAACAACTTATAAAGATAAGGGGAAAGCTGGTCCGGACACCCCATTGTAACGATAAAAGTCTATCACCAATATTGGGAGCGGGACTGTGTACCCCACTAGGAAGGGGTAGGCATAGAACGAGAAATACCCTCGGCGGTCGATTTGAACCTTGTCCTCCTTTTTCGCAGGGGAAATGTCAACATAAATCGGAATGCCCCAGTGTTCTCTCGTCTGCGCTATCCCAACCTCCCCCATTATATGGGCATTGTTCATCTGCTCTTTGCCGCTGGGCGAGCCAAAATTAGTCATCGGCCTCTCGGGACGAGTCAGAATCTCATCAACTGATGGAACTTCTTTACTTTCCAATAGTTCCAAATCTTCAGTTGCCTAAACAAGATCCTCAATCACCGGAGAGTCAATAAGAAGATTTCCACGAGAAGAAGTTCCTGCCCTTGTTAACTCACAAGCAACAGAAAGAAAGGTTTTTGTAAAAGAAATGAGAAAAATCGACGATTACATCAATTAAAGAGGAGAGAAGAATGCAATTAAGCAAACAAGAAGACTCTTAGAATTTCTCTAAACTAAATGATGAACGTGCAAGAAGCAAATGACAATTCTTATATATATATTTGCCATCACGAAACCCAATGGTCATCATTAAATACATGGCCAGGCACGAAACGATTTAGTTTCATAGAGATGTATGCCATTATGACCGTCCGCGCGAAGCAATGCCGCATTTACTAACCAGTATTTCGGTTCTGAAACCGTCGTAACGGTACGTAAACATCGGAAAGATGCCCCCGACCGGTTGTTAGAATACCAAACGTCACGAACAAGCGAAAACGAACCTTAAACTCCTCTCAATCACTCTCCGCCCAATCCGTCTGTCGAGGCCGGCAGGGCACGACCCCCGACGAACAGAGGGACTAACTGTATTGGTGAAAAACCTAACCATACGATGGTCACAAAAATCGGCTCCATCCTAATTGGTCATAATCACTGATCAATATGTTCGACTCCAAGTAATTGCAACCGACTCCGCAGCAAACAACGGAGCTACGGGCCTCCCGCGCCATGGAGGCTTCTCCTCAACGTGGCCACGACTATTCATTGCAACTCATGCAACTCACAACTATAAATACTAATTAGAAAGAGGACCCTAAAAGGGGCTCTTCTTCGGGAACACTCTTCACAATAGAAAAGATCAAACATATTACATGTAACGTTCTGGGAACAGTACTATTGTATGGATCTGAACCTCTTCAAGGAGAGGTAAACCAAAATATCATGATCAATAAAGCGTTGAATCCACGATCCGTTAATCTTTGATACGCATATGTTAGTTTCATACTTTGGTCTAATGATTTATTATGATTTATCCCATGATTTATTTTGATTGATTTCACTCATAAAGTATTTGATATTTTTTGAATCAAACAACTACTCGTGTGAGTTTATAATCGTGTTGTCATAAATTTCTTTATAACGTATTACACATAATTTTGGCTGAAATAACAATCATATTTCGACGGATAATTAAAACAAAGATTAACTAATCAAGATAATAAGCACACTTTTAACTAACACTTAAACCTAGACACATAAAGGAAAAAAAAGGATAGTAGTCATTTCATACACAAAAATTAGTGCATATTTGTCACATCCTAGTACTAAGTAGGAGGAGCCAAAATGAAGTGGAGCCCTACCCCTCAAAAAGCCCAAAAGTGGGCAAGAGCGCATCTCTATCTGACCTGTATACTATGAGTCTCCTAAAAGTGCAAACCAGATTATTAAATGAATCTCTACTATTGTATTAAACTAAGTTGGAAAAATAATAATAAAACTACTACTATAGTAATTTGAAAGCAACGTATCTTTTGTTACGCCACATGCCACATGACAATTAAGTGATCGTTGTATAGCTGGACTGTATAAGTCATTTACATGCTTAATTGGATCCAACGGCCATTTTTTCACTAGCCGTTTCATTTGAATAAAAAGGAGAAAGACTGTCTCAGACTCTCAGTGTGTGTGTGTGTTTTTTCAGACAAATACCCATTATTTTCTCACACCCTCATCTCTCCCCTTCCCCCTTTCCCTTTTTCTTTGGTTTTTTCTTCTTCTTGATATACACTATCTTCTTTGTATTCAAGATTGATCTGGGTCTTTCTGTAGATGCTCTCAGGTTTCAATCTGGGAGCTGTTTTACATTTGATAGTAATTGACTAAAGAAGAAATTTTTCTCTTTTTTTTTTCTCTTAAAAAGAAGACTTTAACTTTACATTATCAAGAAAAAGAAATGGCTATATCTGATGAGAACAAACCTACAATGGTTAAATCCACAAATGTGCAAGGTGACTATTTTGTGATAATCTAGCACAGATCTTTTTTGGGGTGTCAAAATATAACTGAGTTTCTAAAAAGTTTTTATTTTTTAAATGATAGGTGGGGCTGGAACGGGTACCAGAAAGTTTGGTGGAGTGGAAACAAGAAACAACAGAAGAGCATTGGGAGTGATTAATCAGAATTTAGTGGGTGGTGCTCTTCCATTTCCTTGTGTTGTTTGCAAGAGAGGATTATCTGAGTAATTCCCCAGCTTCTATCTCTTAGATATTCAAACTCTTTGACCATCTTTTGACTTTGTTGTTTTTGTTTATCTTAGCTCATTTGGCTGGTTTTTTTTTTTTTTTTTGTTTTGTTTTAGAGCAAATGGAATCTGTGACAAGAATCTTCGAATTCCAGCTCATAGACCCATCACGAGGTTATAATAATAAAAATTCAAATTTTGTTCCTTTTTTGTTATTTTAAATTTGAATTTGGTTTTCAGATCAAATAACTGAAATGTGAATATAACTTTATAAATGTAGGAAATTTGCAGCTCAAATTGCTAGCTCTCAGCAAAATCGCTCCGAGGTAAAAGCTTTCCTTACTATGAAAATATATTTTCTTTTTATTAATGTCTCAGATAGTTGATATTTTCTTGTTTTTTTGAACAGGAAAACAAGAAAGCTAAAATAGCAGCAGAAGAATTCAGTATATGGGAGGATATCCCTCTCACAGATGTGGATGAAAATGAAGCAGCTAAAGATCAACCTGTTCCTATGTCTTTGGAAAAAACAGAAACAGTGACTAATGACAAGAATCAAACGGTAAGAAAGACTTTTGCTGTCCAAAAACTTTTATACTACTAGTACATATCATGCAACTATATTAATTGCAACTATATCATAAATGTTATAGGAGGTGGAAATGGAGGATATATTTGAGGAAACTATAATAGATATTGATGGTGACGATGCAAAGAACCCGCTTGCAGTTGTTGAATATGTACAAGATTTGTTTGCCTCCTACAGAAAAATGGAGGTGAGTTTAATTTGCTCAGTAATTACTTTACTAGTTAGCAGTAGTCATGGATCCAAAATTTGAAGGATCACAAGGTTTATAGCTTTTCTGAGGAGAGTTTCAATCCTAGTAAGGTTATGATACATTTTGAATGTCCTCCAGTTGTTTAAAAAGATTGGAAAAAAGAAAGTTCATAAGTTAGATCCGACATATCACAGCTTTTTCCACTGTTTATGTATATCACCTCTAGCAGGATAGATTCTGTACTTGCTTTTTCAAAAAGGAAATGTTTTTACACATTGATTTCAAATGGTAGCATCTTTGTTTACTGAAAGTCTTCACGAAAATGATTAAAATTAAAAAGTTATGTTACTTGACATGTAAAAAAGGCCAAAATGCTATGGGTTGTATCCCATATAGCCTACAGGAAGCTGGATCTTCTTTATTACTGAAATTACTTGTGGCACTTTGTAACAGTAGTTCTTGAACTTACTCAACAAATTATTTTGGAAATGTGAAAAGGATTTATTTTCGAACTTTGTTCAACATCCTTAGTCGGAGCTCTTCCGTACTTGGTAAATTCAAAACATTTCAATATGTTTAACTAATGAAAGTTCTTTAATTTGGCATGTCCATTGCACACAGTTTCTTTTACTAATTTAATGTTGTATGATCAAAACACTGAGAATAGAACCCACATTTGTGGTTCTCAAACTTGTTTTGAAGTTTCCATCTTATGTAACTAAAGAAGTGAACCTTTTTTCAGCTTATGAGTTGAATAATCTTCAATATTTTTTGGGAGTGACTAAAACATTGTCCATTATGTTCAGGGTTGTAGCTGTGTTTCTCCGGATTATATGGCACAACAGTTTGACATCAACGAGAGAATGAGATCCATTCTAATTGACTGGCTCATTGAGGTATAGTAAAGATTTTATATAGGATATGCAGAACGTAATAAATTTGCTCAAAGTATGGCGTTAATACTTGCTCATTTCGATCAACAGGTACATCACAAGTTTGAGCTCAGAGAAGAGACGTTGTTCCTGACTGTTAATTTGATAGATAGATTTTTGGAGAAGCAAGGTGTTGTTAGGAAGAAGTTACAGCTTGTTGGGTTGGTTGCCATGCTATTAGCATGCAAATATGAGGAAGTTTCTGTTCCATTAGTGGATGATTTCGTGTTTATTTCAGACAAAGCCTATTCAAGGAAGGAGGTTCTTGAAATGGTATGCTTCTGATCTCATGATACTTGCAATTAGTATATTTGCGGTATCTTAATTAATATTCTACTTAAAGACAGTCCTTTCTATATAATGCAGGAAAGAATGATGCTCAACACACTGCAGTTTAATATGTCAGTTCCAACTGCATATGTTTTTATGAGAAGATATCTTAAGGCTGCTCAATCTGATAGGAAGGTTAGTAGCTGTTGACGACACTTTTATGTGCTAATAAAAAAATATATGAACTTCTACTGTTCTTTTTATTTGTACTTATATTGTTGCTGTATAGTATATGATATTGGACTTAAGATCAGCTGTAAATGGCGCGACATGAATAGTTATGATTTATATAGCCGACTCTCCAAGAATATACTCTTAACTTTTTACTTTCTTGGCTCAAACAGCTCGAGCTGCTGTCTTTCTTCTTGGTTGAGCTTTGCCTAGTGGAATATGAAATGCTCAAGTTTCCACCATCATTCATAGCTGCTGCAGCAATCTATACAGCTCAGACCACACTCTACGGTGTTCAGCAATGGAGTAAGACATGCGAGTGGCATACTAGTTACTCGGAAGATCAACTTATGTGAGTGTACTCAACTCTCCATTTTGAACACTCTCTTTCACACTCACTTCTCAAGCTTGCTCTTATTTAGTTACCTTTTTGTTTCTTGCTCTTTTAGGGAGTGCTCGAAATCGATTGTGAGCTATCACCAGAAGGCAGCAACGGGGAAACTAACTGGAGTACATAGGAAATACAGCACATCTAAATTTGGTTATGTAACAAAGTGTGAGCCTGCCCATTTTCTTGTGCAGACACAACAACAATAGGAGAAAGGGGGCATGTACAGTTATTACTAACTTTATGTGCTATTGGATTCCTAAAGATTTGATTAGGAAGTTTCATTGGTATAACAGGTCGGGGTAATAGGGAAAATAACTTAGCAACTGTGGTTGCCCCGGGGAGTTTGATTATTTTCTATTATAGAGCTCTTTGTTGTTGCATTTTACAATGTTCAAAATTTGAACATGGCTGGACTTCAGTTTCATTTACACAGTAATAATAAGTCAAAAACTTTTCACAATTTTCTTCCAATCGTTGTTGACTTTTTGAGTCGCTAGGGATTGAATTTTTACTTGCTTTCTGCTTTGTTAGTTGTTTCATCACTCAGACATTGTTATTGAGGACACTGGTACCTTGAAATTCAACGTACCTAAGTGCAGCAATAGCCATTTTTAAGCCCGTTATTTTTTAATATATTCATAATTTACAATGTGCTTAAAGATTAGTCAGTTCATCCAAACTTCGGGACTAGTATCCTAAAGATGGAAATTCTGAATTTTTGAGTGCTAATTCAGGATTTCTGAACTACTAATTTAAAATTCAGGATATAAGATTTGAACTTCTGGATTCAATTTTCGAACTTTAGGACATAATCTAAGTTTGAACTTTGTGTTTAAATTCTAGGATGTCTTGTCCTGGAGTTTGAACGAAATTGGTTAATCTTTATGTATATTTGTAAATTGTGGAATTTTTATAAAGCGTTATCTTTTATTAGTAATTAGCCATCTATAGATATCATTTGCTATATTACGGATTATCTACCATAATAGCATTTGATGTATTATTATTGTATTCATGAATACTAAAAATAGGCGTGAATCAAGGAAGTACAGCTAATCAGTTGTTGTATTCGAGTGTCTTCGACTATATTTATGGAGTGAAACATGAGATTACAACTGAAAATATTATTGTATTTAACTGTATTCATAGCGTGAAATAGGGAATTACATTATTTTTAAAACATAAAATGAATCAATAACATAACAGATACCTTATTGGCTCTCCTTAATTCCTAGTATATTTATATTTATATATTTTGATATTCCGTAATCAAAATTCTAGCTCCACTACGTACTGATTTGAACTATATTCCTTAAAGTTGCACTTACGATTTTATTTGACACTAAACTACACTATTATCTATCTTCACGCTCTCTTATAATTATGTACGTGAAAATTATTCTTTTTACCTCTTTTTTACTGAAAATTCAGCTATGTCTTGGTCAAAATATTCTCCCTCTTGTTTTCCTAATTTTTGTACCACGTAGGTTTCTGAATGTTTCATTATCGTAGATTACATTGTTTTTAAAAAATAAAATGAATCAATAACATAACAGATACCTAATATAACTCAACAAACTCAATTATAATACACAAAATTTATATTTTCAGTTATAAAAAAGATTCTCAACCAAAAAATACCCCAAAAACATAGCAATCTTCAGAGAAATTATATAATACATCTGAATACATAACTATATTAATTAAAAAAAACTTATGGCATATAGCGAGACAGTGAATACGATAAAATTCATAGAATACAACGGGATACAATGAAATACAATTAAAAAAGACAGAAAATACAATAAAATACATAGAATACAGCGAGATACATTGAATTGCAATTAAAAAAAAGACAATGAATACAATGAAAATCATGAAAATACAGCATAATACGTTAAAATTATATTAAAATATATTAAAAGAAATGTTCTTCTTCATTGCGAAAAACGAAATCGTCACTTAGTGGATCTCCGAAACCGAATACTCTTTCCACGACCGCCGCCATCTCCTCGTTGAACTTGACGTCGAGTGGCGACCCAATTTCCACCGCAACCAGCAATTCAAAGTTGCAACTCTCCAGCTCTGCGTCGAGCGTCATTGCCTCATATTCCAACTCCTATACTGTAGTTCAATTCCAGAAGAAAACAAAGCAAAAAGAAAGAGAAAGAGTTGGATGTCACCGGAAGAGTAAGTTAAATAAAGGGTAGTTGTAGAATCTTTTAATGGGGAGGATCATCACGTTGGTGTAAATGGAGGGGAAAGTTGGAAGGGATAGAAAGAAAATCAGCGAAAAGAGGAGGGGATCGAAAATTTTAATGAGTTGGGGGAAGAGAATGGGATATATCAAAGTAGAGAGAAAAAGAAAATAGTATAACTTATTAGTGTATTAAATGACATAGGGCTAAGAGGTAACCAAAATTAAATATTTTGCTATAAACCTGAAAATATATCTATAGAATATAATTTTTTTAAATAGTACTATTTATTTAAAATAAATAAGATATTAACATTTGCTATAGTAGGTAAGAATTCCTATATTTTAAACAGCATGATTAAAAGTGTCTACCTGGTGTCATTTCCACAAATTCAACATTGGGCAACCCAAAATTTTGCTGTCTTCGGTTTGTGGGCTGATCATATAAAGTCCAACAATCAATATGCGTCGGATTGTGGGCCGTTAATATCTACAACATTGATTAATGATATTTTTTCTAATTATACCATATATAAAATTTTATTACCAAATATGTGCATAGTATGTATATTATTCGTCCTATCCACAGTTTTCCTACAATTTATATACAATTCATTTATTATGGCTGAATCTTCCATTATTAGCGCGCGAAAAATCAGGAAGAGAATCTGGGATTGATTTATTCTACATTAAATTCAAATTTTGAAACGGAAATGAGATCTCAAAGCTGCGTAATTTTGAAACGGAAAGGAGATTTCTATTCTTTATCTTCATCTTAATCTGTTCTTCCATATATTTTCCACCATTGATAGCCATTAAAAAGCTTGAAAGCTTTGAATTCAAATTTGGGTTTAAAAAAAATCTAGATTGGGTGTTGTTGAAAATAACCGGGAATATGGTTTGGACTTTATATCTCAATTTTGAGGGGTTTTGATGAAGATTAGACTTGATTTTGATTGAATTTCAGATATTTTTAGAAATTGTGGATAAATTGTAGAATTGTAGATAAATCATAGATTGGGAAGACTAAAACTTCTATAAATCTTTTACAATTATGTCGAAAATGCCAATTATGCTACAATTGATATGGAAATTGGGATATTAAAATTTAATGTATCAAGTTTGTAGATATATTGTATAGAAATTGTAGATTATTTGTGTTCTGCTTGTAGATGCATTATTTTCTATTTTTACAAATCCAAAACGACTAAATCTTCTACAAAAATCAGTCTACAATTTATCTACAAATTTTCTAATTTTTCTATAATTTATCTACAAAAGAAAATATGTTTTATTTATGAAAATTAATTATTGATCTGAGTGCAGTTCTTGGAAGTAGAAGACAAAACTATAGAATGCATAGACTTGTAATAAAGTCATTCTCATTCAAAAGTGTAACTTAGTGATCAATAAAATTGGTACAGACATTGATGATCATGTAAAGACAAAAAATACTACATAATTTGTTCTAATGTACCTAAGCCTTTATAGACAACTTGGTACCTATAATGACAAGTAGTACCTAGTATCGTTCAAACAGTGAATTTGTTCGCAAACTGTTCGAATACCATCATTTTAGAAAGTAAAATACACAAAAACTTCAAATACCAATATTTGAATCTCAACGAAAGCCAAATTAGGTAATTTGTTTCATTTGTTGTGATTTACATTAGCCGGACACGACAAATAGGAAGAAGAAGCAAAGAAAAAAATTCATTTTTTTAAGTTACTGCTGAAGGGTCAGAAAATAATTGCACCATTAACTATAGCGTCTAATATAAATGCACCCTTAATTATATTCCTAATTTGAATTGTGATATATAAATAGTAATTTGATATACTGAAATATAATTAACAGAAACCTTAAATATTGAAGGTAATAATGTTTCATATTTAAATTCGTTGATTAATCCCATCAAACACTGGACAGCATATGCCAATTGCCCAAGTAGATAGTAATTCTTAAGGAAATGCGCCGCCACAAGGTGTGTACTAAACACCACTATTCACCAATCTCATTGACTTTTTGATCACAACTTGAATCCTAGATGTGATGCTCGGAAGGAGGACTTGCAGCCAAAAAAGGGATCGATCATACTCAAGAAAACGTAAGTGTAGGACCGAGAAATTGATCTAATATGCAATTTGACCTCCCAATTCTCATATATATATCTACATGCCAAAATATGGGCGGTAAATACGACTTCTTGTCACATAGTATAGCATTATATTACAAAATTCTCTTTAGTATAATCATCTGGCATCTGGTATTACTATCCACGGCTAATTAATCTGAATTATATTGCGTGGGACCCATTAAAGAAACGCTCTCAAAAAAATGGATCCTGATTTCTTGTCATCAACCTCACTAATAAGACATCGAACTTAATCCTTTAGACTTTTTTAAGTTCTTCACCAACCTTTGGGGCCCTCCAGTTGCTTATTCCTGGTAATAGCAGTTCCCTTCTTCCTTTACCTAGTGAAAGGTTATGCGCAACTCACCAAACTTCATCCGTCTGGTTAAACCACTGTATACAAATTCGAATTACAAGTGTTTGTTGAGTTGTCCCACATCGAAGGGATTTGAGGTCCTTGGTCTCCTTATATGGATTGGGCAATCCTCACCTCATAAGCTAGCTTTCGGGGTTGAGTTAGGCCCAATGTCCATTCTTATCATGGTATCAGAGCGGGACGATGATCCGACGATTCTCTGCTGCATTTTGTTATCCCAGTCGAAATCGCGTTGGAAAGTTTTCGGGTGTTTGTGAGATATTTGGTCAGTGATGATTTCGATCAAAATCGAGTGTTGATCTGAGACCTTTATCACCGCTAACTGGTTGCATCTTCACTACTTGAACGTTTTGGGTTGGTTTTCCGACGTCCTCGACTCGATTCCGGCGAGACTTCAGATTTTAGGGTTTCTGCTGCTTGGAACTGGCATTTTTCTGTTAATCGAAGGCCGATCTTCTCCGGTCGCGAAGAAGGATGGTAAATCTGTTCCTGTTTTAGGTGTTATATGATTTGCATGAGGTTTTTTATACAACTTTAGTTTTTCAAACTAATTACAGAGATTATCCTTTGATTTTAAACTCATTGTTCTTCATGGCTGCTAACATGAGTACTAATACAACTCCTGTTGGCCCTACCAGTCTCCTATTTGTTTACTCCTCTGATGTTCCTGGTGTTTCTCTTGTGTCCACTCCCTTCTCAGGTAGTGGTTGTGGGGGTTGGAGAATGAAAATGATTGTAGCGTTGTCTGCTAAAAATAAAATTGGCTTTGTTGATGGTACATGTCCCAGACCAGACACTAATGTGGCTGAACAAAAGTTATGGGACAGATGTAATAATATGGTAATATCCTGGTTGACTGCTTCCTTATCCCCTCAGATAGCTGAGAGTGTGCAATATTCTGATACTGCACAGAGTATATGGGCACAACTCGCAGCTAGATATGGTACTGCTAACAGAACCAAAATTTTTGAACTAAAAAGAGAACTCTCTCATACTTCTCAAGGATCTCTAGATGTAGCCTCATATTCTAACAAACTTAAAGGACTGTGGGATGAATTAGGAACAATGTGTACAAACCATGGACAAAGATGCATTTGTCCTGCCAGAAATGGAATCATACAGGAAGATGATGAGAATAAGGTGTTTCAGTTCCTCATGGGCCTTAATGAAGCATACATGGGGGTAAGGAGTAACCTACTGATGATGCAGCCTCCTCCTACCCTTAACAATGTCTACAATATGGTCCTCAACTATGAGAAACAGAGACAAGTCCAGTCCCTTTCTTATTTTAATCCAGACTCTATGCCTTTCAATGTCCACACAAATAGACATTCAGTTGGATTCAATAAGGTCAAAGTGCCTAATCCTTCTCCTTTCAGACAAAGAGTTAATTTTGACCAAGCTAGAGGCTCTTTATTCTGTAGATACTGCAAAAAATCTGGGCACTTAATTGATAAGTGTTACAAGATTCATGAGTATCCACAAAGTACAACATTTAACAAGGGGAGGAGACCTGCTGCTGCTCATCTAACTGCTGGTGTGGATTTCCCTTCTTCTGAAGGAAATGTGTCAGGTCCTCAAGGAAATCCTCCTGAAAGCCATCACCCTGTTCCAAATATGGATGGCCAGAGTTCTGTGATACCTGGGTTGAGCAGACAACAATATGACCAATTGATGACCTTGCTACAACAAACTCAGTTAGGGGACTCCACTGCCCACACTCCTCCTCCCATGTATGCTGCCAATTTTGCTGGTACTATGCTAACTGAGAGCCCTGTTTCTGATTCCAAATTTTGCATGCTTACTCACATTAATTCTGCCATCTGGATAATAGACTCAGGGGCATCTAACCATATGACCTTTAATAAAGATTTACTCTTCAATCTCACACCCTTAACTGTACCCTATATTCTAACTCTTCCTAATGGATATAAAGTGAAAGTGACATGCACAGGATCTTTTGCATTAAATCCATTCATCACTCTTCATGATGTCTTACTTGTTCCTTCTTTCAAACACAACTTGATTTTTGTCCACAAATTAGCAAAACAGTTGCATTGCATAGTCTTGTTCACTACAACCTCCTGTTTCCTCCACATGTTACAGGCCCCTTCTCTGAGGATGCCTCTGGATCTTGGTAAAGAGGAGACTGGTCTGTACAAGCTTGCTTGGGTACCACCTTCCTCTTCTTCTAATTGTTGTTCTTCTGTTTCTGTATGTTCTTCTTCTTCTTCTAATTCTTGTAAACCTGACTGTTCTAGTCATGAAGTGGTTACTTTACCTTCAAATGTAAACAGTTCCATCTGTAATAATGTTGTTGACACTGACATGAATTACATTTGGCATTTGAGATTGGCTCATATTTCATTTGCAAACATGAATCACATTTCTGCCTTATCTTTTCCATTTGCTTCTAAACAACCTTTCCATTGTTCTATTTGTCCTATGGCTAGGCAAACTAGACTTCCCTTTCCTGAAAGCACAACAAGTACATCTAGACCTTTCCAATTGATTCATGTAGATACTTGGGGCCCTTATCACACTCCCACCTCTTCTGGCTCTAGATACTTTCTAACAATAGTTGATGACTTTTCTAGAGCAACTTGGACACATTTATTGGGGTCTAAAAGCAATGCTTTCTGCATGCTTCAGTCTTTTCTGTGTATGGTTAAAACCCAGTTTAATGTTGTTGTTCAAACTATTAGGAGTGACAATGCTTTGGAATTGGGGTCTAGTATTGCTGGTGCATCCTTTTTTAGTCAACAAGGCATTATTCATCAAACCACTTGCCCACATACTCCTCAACAGAATGGTGTTGTTGAAAGGAAACATAGGACTCTTCTTGAAACTTGTAGAGCTTTACTCTTCCAATCTGGTTTACCCATCTCTTTCTGGGGAGATTGCCTATTGACTGCTACATACCTTATTAACATAATACCCTCCAGGCTCCTTCAAGGCAAATCCCCTTATGAAATTTTGCATGGAAAGGCACCTACTTACTCCCATTTAAGGGCTTTTGGCTGCCTTGCCTATGCTGCTCTCCGAATTCTTCAAAGGGACAAGTTGAAACCTAGGGTCATTTCATGTGTCTTCCTGGGGTATCTTTTTGCTAAAAAGGGTTATAGACTGTATGATCTCAGTTTCAAAAAGTGCTTTGTGTCCAGGGATTTTATCTTTCATGAAACTTCTTTTCCTTTTAAATCTGTTTCTTCTGTTAACTCTACTCCTTCTGTTTCTCCCTCTTCTTTTCCTTTTGTTCCTTCTCTTGAGCATTCCCTTTCTGAGCCAGATTTCTCTATTCCCATCTGTTCCTCTCCACCTTCACCTTCTGTTTCAGCTTCTCCTTCTTCCAATCAAGTTTCCAGTCCTCCTTTCAATCATGATATTTCCCCTCCCGCTTTGCCTTCTTCCACATCACCTAATGTTCCCAGAAAATCTGGAAGACAGCACAATTCTCCTTCTTATCTTAAGGATTATGTCTGTCATCTTCCTGCTTTCTCTGGATCTTCTTCTTCTCCTCTGGAGTCTGAACCTCTTTATTACTCTCAAGCTGCATCAGTTCCAGTATGGCAGGATGCCAGAAAGGAGTTTGATGCTTTGGATGCCAACTGTACCTGGGATGTTGTTACTCTTCCTCCTGGTAAGAAACTCATAGGCTGCAAATGGGTTTATATGATCAAATATAAGGCTGATGGTAGTGTTGAAAGTTACAAAGCTAGACTTGTTATTAGAGGGGATACTCAAATTGAAGGGGTTGATTTCACTGACACTTTTTCTCCTGTGGTTAAAATGTCCACTATGAAGTGTCTTACTGCAGTAGCTGTTAAGAACCATTGGAAACTTTTCCAGCTTGATGATAACAATGCTTTCTTGCATGGTGATTTGGATGAGGAGATCTATATTAAGCTCCCTCCAGGTTTATCTGTTTCTGTCTCTTCTACTGATTCTGTTTCCTCTGCATCTCCTCCTCTTGTCTGTAAGTTGAAAAAATCTCTCTATGGGTTGAGGCAGGCATCCAGACAATGGTATGCTAAGCTGTCTTCTGCTCTCTACTCCAGAGGATATACTCATTCTTTGAATGACTATTCTCTGTTTATCAAAGGCCAACCTGGTTGTCTGGTTGTTGTGGCAGTCTATGTGGATGACATTATTATTGCTGGGGATGACAATGATGAGCTTTCTGCCCTGAAGCTGTTTCTGGATGATCAGTTCAGGATTAAAGACCTGGGGTCTTTGCATTATTTTTTGGGCATAGAGATGTCTGTTTTTCCTGGTGGGATGCTCCTTAATCAGCATAAATATGTTTCTGGCCTACTGCATCAGTTTGACTGTATGCATGTTTCTCCTGTTGTTTGCCCTTTGGATCTTAATGTAAAACTCCATGCTGATTCTGGAGACATCTTCTCCTCCCCTGATCAATATAGGAGCATTATTGGAAAGCTCTTATTTTTTACTCACACCAGGCCTGACATCTGCTTTGTTGTTCAGCATCTGAGTCAATATTTGAATTGTCCCATAGTCCCTCATATGACTGCTGCATTACATGACCTCAGATATCTTAGGGGAACTATGAATTTGGGTCTCTTCTATTCTGACAGTTCTGATTTCTCTGTACATGCTTATTCTGACAGTGATTGGGCTGCCTGTCCCGATACTCGCATGCCTGTGACTGGATTTTGTGTTCTTTTGGGTGGCTGCTTGATTAGTTGGAAGTCCAAGAAACAACCTGTAGTTTCTTTATCCTCTGCTGAAGCTGAGTATCGAGCTCTCAGTAAGGTAGTAGCTGAATTGTCTTGGTTTTCCCGTTTTCTCACTGACATTGGTGTTTTTGTTTCTCTTCCCTTTTTTGTTTTCTGTGACAACCAGGCTGCTATACATATTGCCAAGAATCCTGTTTCTCATGAGCGGACCAAGCATATCGAGGTAGATTGTCATTTTGTGAGAGATATGTTAGCTGGTGGGTTCATCTCTCTCTCCCATGTCCCTACTTCTCGTCAGCTGGCTGACCTTCTGACCAAGCCTCTGTCTGGCACTATCCTACTTCCTTTGCTGGTCAAGTTGAAGGTGGTCTCCCCCTCCAACTTGAGGGAGGGTGTTGAGCTACAAGATTATCTAGCTTCAAAACCTAGACACATACATTGATTTTGTAGTGTATATTTATTGTATACTGTTTGTATATCGTGTATATCATGTGTGTTGGGCCAGAACATATCTGAGCCCCTTTTTTCTTTTGGTTTATGTTTGGCCCGAGATGGCCCAATTGTATTATATACACTCCTGACCCCTTTGTGTTAGGGTCAGTCGGGATATTTTGTTATTGAAAAGTTTTTCTCTCTCTGAAGCTCTCTAGAAGCTTCTCTCAAACCGACTCATCTTTTTCTTCAATCTTCATCTAGATTCTTCAATGTTATCATGGTACCAGAGCCAGGCCAATCCCAATTATTGTTACCGATGTTGGGCCCCCATTTATGTTGTCCGCTCCAGAGATCTGGGCGTGAGGGAGGGTGTTGAGTTGTCCCACATCGGAGTGATTTGAGGTCGTTGGTCTCCTTATATGGCTTGGGCAATCCTCACCACCTCATAAGCTAGCTTTTGGGGTGAGGATTGCCCAAGCCATATAAGGAGACCAAGGACCTCAAATCCCTCCGATGTGGGACAACTCAACAGTGTTATGTGACTACTATTCTATTGGCCTTTCCTATTCCATGTTAACATGAGGATTTGTACATTAAAACGGGTACTTAGTGGACGGTTGAATAATGTGTATTGTTCAGAATTCGACCGTACGATAATTGGCGAACCACACCCCGCTTAAAGTTAATCCATAATTAATTAATAGTACGGCCATTAATTATTAATAGTTTTTAATCCTCATTTGGTTCGACCAACACGACCACGACCTGTCTGCCATCCTGAAGAAGGAACTCCGACGTGGCTGTCACATCCTATTTTTTAAGACAAACTCTCACTAAAACCCTCTTAAATTAATAAAAGAATTTAATAAAAGCTTGAAAAGGGTTTTTCATTGAGAATGTGACAAAAAATTGTTTCAAAAGGAAATAAACTCAGAGTCGCCACCTGACATTTGATTTTGGTGTGTCAGGTCACCGTTATTAAAATAATTTTTTATTTCGAAACACTTGAGACTCCAAAAATCAAGTCTACACCAGAGATTAGAGTAAGGGGGTTCATTTGACTTGGGGAGAAGGTGTTAGGCACTCCCCAAATCCCGTGAAGGTCACGGTTGCATACTCGATCAAGTTGGCTTTTAAGATATTCAAATTGAGGTAAAAGCACAAAAAAAGAAAATAAACAGTCAAAAGAGGCTCGAGGTCGTCCCTGTTGAAACACGTTCTCAAGGCACTAAACTAAACGTGTGTTCATATTTGTAGGTTTTGATAAATGACAAACGATGCGAAATTGACATATGACGAGGTCCAAGCACAAGCGCGTAAATGTCACGCAAAGAAGTTCAAGCACAAGACAAACAAGATCAAGACTAAACAAAGTTATACATGAGTCGTTCTTTAATTGTGATCTGATCCGACGACTTAACTCAAGACTTGGCTTCTCTCGTAAAAACATTTTTATAAAATCATGCATATTTAATTTAAGGCAAAATGATTTTAAATCATGCATATTTATTTTAGTCAAAATGATTTTTAAACATGCCTCTAAAATCTGGAAAAAAGATAATCGATTATGTACTTATGATAATCGATTATGTTAAGGCAGTTGCAAGACAATCGATTGTGTACCTTATGACAATCGATTGTGTTGAGGCAGTGTCCAGATTTTTAAAATCTGCATGACAATCGATTGTGTACCTTATGACAATCGATTGTGTTGAGGCAGTGTCTATCAGATTTTTCAAAGCTACAAAATAATCGATTGTGAACCTTATGACAATCGATTGTGTTGAGGCAGTGTCTATTAGATTTTTCAAGACTGAAAAATAATCAATTGTCCATATAGCATAATCGATTATGTAAATGACCGTTGCCAAAGTATTTTCAAATTCCGTCAGATAATCGATTATAGGATTTTAATAATCGATTGTTTGAAGTAAAATCTGAAAAAGATTTTTTGAACGTTGCCAAGTAATCGATTGTATATTTCTGATAATCGATTGTTTGTAGTAAAATCTGAAAAAGACTTTTTGAACGTTGCCAAGTAATCGATTGTATACTTCAGATAATCGATTGTTTTACGTAAAATCTGGAAATGATTTTTTGAACGTTGCCAGTAATCGATTATATGTCTTAGATAATCGATTATGCTGCGTAAAATCTGGGAATGATTTTTGGAACGATTGGAAAACAATCGATTGTGCCAACTTGACAATCGATTGTCATAGCACAAAATCAGCAATTCTTAATTGGCAATTAGGCAACGGTTATGCATGCTTTTGACACTATAAATACATCTTCAAATCAGTCTTCTAACAACAACAACTGATCATATTATTGCTAAAGCTTTCATACTCTCTTATTCATCATTTTCTATTCATTACATAAGTTTTTGAGAGCCAAATTCTTGACGAAAGTTGTTACGTTCTTGAGCGTATTTATTTTACTCATATCTACTCTATTAAGAGAGTCTTGTTTAAGTGAGTGTTAAGTGTTTTTTATACACTTGAAGGGAAGTTTATAATCCCTTATTGTAAGAAGGAATATTTTGTTCCTTCGTGTGAAGTCTTGGAGTGTTGTATCTTCGAGCAAGGTTGTTTGAGACTTGTGTGACTCAAGTTCTCAAGTTGTAACGGTTTGTTAGGCACCCGTAAGCTTAACAGAGAAGTCTTGGGGCGAGGTATCCTCGAGCAAGTGAAGTCTTAAGGTGCGGTATCCTTGAGCAAGTGTAACGGTTTGTTAAGCACCCGTAAGCTTAACGAAGTTAGTGGAATCTCGAGAGAGTCTCTCGAGGACTGGACTAGCCACAGGTTGTGGTGAACCAGGATAACATCGGTGCGTTCGTTCCTTATTATTTACTTACCGCACTTATTTCATTCCTGCAATTTTTTAATTCCGCAAGTTTACACTATTTTTTATTATAACGCTATTCACCCCCCCCCCCCTCTAGCGTTAAGCACTTATTCTAACAGTTGGTATCAGAGCCCAACTCTCTGAAAAACTTAACCGTTTGAGAGAAACAATCCATGGCTTCTACTCGTGATTCTTTTGCAGGAATAGGTGAAGGACAATGCTCCACCCGACCACCACTATTCGATGGCACAAACTATACGTACTAGAAGGAGAGGATGAGAATATTCATTCAATCAAATAATTTTCATCTGTGGAAGGTTATAATGAAGGGAGAACAAATTCCAACCAAAAGGTTGAAAATGAATGGGTTCCAAAATCCGAAGATGAATACGATGCGGATGATATCCGAAAAGTGCAGAACAACGCTAAAGCCATCAACTTATTGTATTGTGTTATAAACGCTGATGATTACAGAAAAATATCATGTTGCACAACGGCGAAGCAAATGTGGGATAAGCTGGAAATCCCGTACGAAGGTACGGACCAGGTAAGAGAGGCTAAAGTTGATTTTCTAACCCATGCATATGAACTGTTTCACATGAAGGAAGGCGAAAGGGTAGATGACATGTTCGAACGATTTTCAAAAATCGTTAATGACTTACATGCTCTTAAGAAGACCTTCACGGATAAGAAACTTGTCCGAAAAATTCTCCGAAGTCTCACTCCGGAATGGCGCTCCAAGGCCGACGCGATTCAAGAGTCTATTGGCGTTTCAAATGTCACCATCGACGGATTAAGAGGTAATCTTAAAACTTATGAATCTACTATACTTAACCCTCTTGTTGATGATCAAAGGAAACAAAGAATCGCCCTCAAGGCAAGCACAAGTCAACCTCAAAATGATGAGGACGGAGATTACGAGTTCGGACTCGTTATTAAGAGATTTCAAAAGTTCATGCGATAAGAGTATGAACGAAAAGGCAAACAACAAGGAGATCAAGTAAAGTGCTATGGGTGCGGAGAAATCGGGCACATTAAATTAAATTGCCCAAATGTCAAAAAGGAGAAGAAACCCTTCAAGAAACAACGAGCATACATATCTTGGGGAGGCGACTCCGGAGACGAGTCGAGTGAGGAAGAAGAAGACGAAACCGCAAATCTTTGTCTTATGGCTCACGAAAACAATCAAGAAGAGGTATGTCAAATTTCTTCCAAAAACTTCTATTCTCTTGAGGAAATGCAAAATGCCTTTGATGAGTTGTATAGTGAATTCATTAAAGCTTCCAAAACTGTTAAAAACATTTAGGAAAATGCCTCTTTGAAAGAAAAAGATTTTGAAAAACTCTCCTTGAAAGAAAAGGATTTGGAAAAACTGATTTTGGAAAATGAGAAGTTGAAAGAAGAAAACAAGTTTTTCGGCAAAAGAAGCGCCGACAAACCCGAGAGGTCTAGTAAAAATTGTACTTCTTGCATGCATCTAAAAGATGAGGTAGAAAGACTTAACGGCACCTTAGATAAGTTCAATTCTTCTCATAAAAATTTGAATGAAGTTCTTGTTAATTTGAAATCGACCAAACATGGGATAGGTTTTAAAAACGAGCCTAAAGAAAAAGTTGAAGCCAAACCCCAACCACCTAAGGCTCAACCTAGGACAAATAAAAAAAATGTTAATCCTAGAGATAACAATCCTAGAATCAACATGCATGCTAGACCAAATAATAGAAGAAACTTTGAACATTTTAGGACACCTAGAAATGGCCTTCAACCTAGAAAAAACTATTCTAGAAATGATGCATATCCTAGACCAAACACTAGAAGAAACGTTGAACATTTTAGGACACCTAGAAATGGCTTTCAACTTAGAAATAACTATTCTAGAAATGCTGCATATCCTAGAACAAATAGTAGGAGAAATGATTTTCATGAAATGCGCAATAGTCATATTGTTGAAAATAGAGTAAACAATTTTCGTCCGTCCAACTACTATCAACCTAGACGAATGCACAATCCTAATGTCATTTGTCATTATTGCAATCGAATTGGACATATTGCTCCTTCTTGCTTCACTAGACATAGACACTTAACTGCATGTCAAGCACAACAGCATGTTACACCTAACTCTCAAGGACCCAAAACAGCTTGGGTACCAAAGACTCATTAATTTGTCTTGTAGGTATGTTTGAAGGGATCAAGCGTACTTTGGTACCTTGATAGTGGATGCTCCAAACACATGACCGGAGACAAATCCAAGTTCCTTCAACTAGAACACAAGGAAGGAGGAAGCGTTATTTTTGGAGATAACAACAAGGGAAAAATTATCGGCATTGGATCGGTCGGTAAGGATGAACCTTCTTCCATTAAGCATATATTGCTAGTTAAAGGTCTAAAACATAATCTCTTGAGCATAAGTCAATTATGTGACAAGGGAAATCTTGTTTTATTTGATTCGGATGAATGCTTAGTTTTTCGCCGTAGCGATTTTAAAATTATCCTTCGTGGTTTTAGAATGGATAACATCTATATGGTTGATCTCGAAAATTCTTCATCTGAGTATGTGAATTGTCTTATGAGCAAAGAAGATGATATGTGATTATGGTATCGTAGAGTAGCTCACATCAACATGCTTCTTTTAAACAAATTGGTTTCACAAAATTTAGTTATTGGTCTTCCAAATTTGAAATTTGAAAAAGACTCCATTTGCGATTCTTGTCAAAAAGGGAAGCAAACAAAAGCATCTTTTAAATCGAAAAAAATTGTTTCAACTACTAGACCATTGCAACTTCTTCACATGGACCTTTTTGGACCATCTCGCATTAAAAGTCTTGGTAGAAATCGTTATGCTTTTGTTATTGTTGATGATTATTCTAGATTTACATGGACACTATTTCTTGCTCATAAAAGTGAAGCTTTTCATAATTTTAAATGTTTTCTTAGACGTGTTCAAAATGAAAAGGACACAACCGTCACTTCAATAAGAAGTGATCATGGGGGAGAGTTCGATCACAATCTCTTCGCGGATTTTTGTGACGAACTCGGTATCGAGCACACCTTTTCTGCTCCACGGACACTACAACAAAATGGAGTAGTGGAAAGGAAAAATAGGTGTCTAGAAGAGATGGCTAGAACCATGCTCGATGAGGCTAAGATTCCCAAACATTTTTGGGCGGATGCCGTGAGTACCGCATGCTACGTTTTAAACAGAGTAGTCATAAGGCCAATACTCATGAAAACTCCCTATGAACTCTACAAGGGAAGGAAACCAAATATCTCCCATCTTAGAGTATTCGGTTGTAAATGGTTTATTCATAACAATGGTAAAGATAATTTGGGAAAGTTTGATGCCAAATCCGATGAAGGAATTTTTATTGGATATTCTTCACGTAGCAAAGCATATAGCGTATTCAATAATAGAACCGAAACTGTGGAGGAATCCCCTCATATTGTATTTTCCGGAAATAATGCTCGCTTGGCGAGAAAGGATTCTGGTTTTGATCCTGCAGGTATCTTAAACTCAATAAATCCTCAAGACAAAGTACAAGAGGAAACTCCTAAGGAAATTCAAGGTGAAACCTTGGAACAATTATCGGAGGAAGCGCCACAACTAGAAAAAGAAACGAAACTGCCTAACGCGTGGAGGACAATCAAAGACCATCCTCTCGAACAGGTAATTGGCGACATCAAACAACAGGTAAGTACTCGAAACACCCTTAAAAACACCTTAGGACACACTTCTTAAGAGATCACGTTCTCAATTGGCCAACATCTTCACAAGGCCTTTAGAGAGAGAGAGTTCTTTTCCGAATTCGTAGTAAACTCGGAATTCGTAACTCCACACTGATCTAAGTCATGCTCTACTTCTTTCAAATTACTAACTTGAGCGTCGGAGACGTCTAATTCTCTTTTGCAGGTATCGCCCTAAAGGCAGGGGGAATTATAAGGCAATGATAGAGAACAATCGATTGTCACAATCAATAATCGATTATCATTCCTTTATGTCTCATGCTTACTGTGCCGGACAATCGATTAGCAAGTATCACTAATCGATTATTTATGTGTTATGCTTATTATGACGGAAAATCAACATATTGTTTGACCATTTTTGCCTTGCAGGTTTTTGATGTTAATTACTAATCGATTCTTTTCATTAATCGATTACCGTCTCGGCAATTCATTACTGCATTCCTAAAACAATCGATTGTCTCAAAAGTATAATCGATTATTTTCCGAGTCAGACATTCACTGTGCACACTGTGTAAGTACAATCGATTACCATAATTCAACAATCGATTATTTTCAGTCAGTAATTCAAATCTTTGTTACCGTTTGGGTCCTGCAAGATTCCCACAATCGATTTTGTGTCATTTCCGAGTACAATTCAAAAACTCCACAATAATCGATTGTTTCGATTCCACAATCGATTGTGTAACGGACAGTGCAAATTTTTTACCGTTTCTGACTGCTTTGGCTCTTAAATTTCTGCAGATTCTCACCATAAATGAAATGCCATCCTTCTCATTATAAATAGATATCATATCTTCAATCTCCTCACTCAAGCATCAATCTTATCTCCCAAACTTTCAAAAATCTCTCAAATTTCTTACAAAGGCTATTACTACTTATTGAAAATGACGAGCAGACACACCAAACGTCCCCGTTCCGGCAGACATGGTGCATCTTCTTCTGCTGCTCCTCCTCCTCCTCCAAATTTTCTTTATCAAGATGGCTCTCTTTTACGGTTCAACACTGAACCAGAGTTAACTCGATTCATGACAAAATTCGAAAAGCGTGAAATTCTTCCTCCTCGCTTTTCCACCAGCAAATATCTTGAATCCAGCGCCCCCGCTGCAGCTGCAAACATGCTTAGGGAATGCCAACTCCTTGATTTTCTATATATTACCTATCCTCATATTAATCCTCCCTTAATTCAAGCCTTATATTCCAATCTTCATGAGGACGACGATGGTGAGCTTGTGTCAAACATTAATGGAGTTGAAATTCTTTTAACCAACGAAAACTTACACTCCGTTGCTCACCTTCCTCGAAGTGGGGAAAACATTTCTCTCTACATTAGAGAAGCCGACGCCTGATTTGATGAACGAATTCTCCTAAACCAAATAGGACTTGGAGCTTATGACCCTAATCTGTCCAATCGTCGTCCTACCATTACGGGCATGCTCCCCGAATATCGCTTAATTTTCTACTTCATAACCCGAGTCCTCAAACCACGCAAACATAATCATACCACTCTCTCCCAAGAGGACGCAAAACTCATGCATGCCATTATAACCGGAGCTCACATCAATTGGTGTAAGTTCGTCAAAATTCACATGCTTGATGCCATTGGGGACGATAGACCACTTCCCTATGCCCTCCTTATAATGAATTTTCTTGAAGCCTCCGGGTTCAACACCACTATCGGTCCTCTCAGAAAGAGCACCAAGAAATGAGAAATTTCCGAATCCTCCTTTCCCCATGACGGCGAACATGCAGCTCCTGCTCCTCCTCCAACTCGTCAAACGCGTCAGCCTCAAGCTCCTACACTCCAAACTATTTCCAACCAACTTGCTTCTTTGTCCACCTCCGTCAATAGATTGACATATGAGATCCATGGATATTTTGATCATATTCACTATCCATATGCTGGACTTGTCCCTTATGAAGCAGTGCCGGATGACGAGGCGGGAAATGATAATAATGAATAATTTTCTTTATTTGCTTTTCTAGCTTATTGTTCTATGTTTTCTTGTCGCCTTTATGTAATCGTATTTTTTAATCAATAAACAAGTTATTCACTTATTCAATTTTTTTCTCATGGCAAAAGGGGGAAGAATAAGGGCTATGCACTTAATATTTATTGGCATAAATTGAGGGGGAATTCATATGTTGAGGGGGAACTAATTGCATATCTATATACTGGTGCATACCTTTACTTGTCTTGGATCGTCATTATGAATTATCTAATATGCATATCCCGATTAAGTTTGCCATTATCAAAAAGGGGGAAATTGTTGAAACACGTTCTCAAGGCACTAAACTAAACGTGTGTTCATATTTGTAGGTTTTGATAAATGACAAACGATGCGAAATTGACATATGACGAGGTCCAAGCACAAGCGCGTAAATGTCACGCAAAGAAGTTCAAGCACAAGACAAACAAGATCAAGACTAAACAAAGTTATACATGAGTCGTTCTTTAATTGTGATCTGATCCGACGACTTAACTCAAGACTTGGCTTCTCTCGTAAAAACATTTTTATAAAATCATGCATATTTAATTTAAGGCAAAATGATTTTAAATCATGCATATTTATTTTAGTCAAAATGATTTTTAAACATGCCTCTAAAATCTGGAAAAAAGATAATCGATTATGTACTTATGATAATCGATTATGTTAAGGCAGCTGCAAGACAATCGATTGTGTACCTTATGACAATCGATTGTGTTGAGGCAGTGTCCAGATTTTTAAAATCTGCATGACAATCGATTGTGTACCTTATGACAATCGATTGTGTTGAGGCAGTGTCTATCAGATTTTTCAAAGCTACAAAATAATCGATTGTGAACCTTATGACAATCGATTGTGTTGAGGCAGTGTCTATTAGATTTTTCAAGACTGAAAAATAATCAATTGTCCATATAGCATAATCGATTATGTAAATGACCGTTGCCAAAGTATTTTCAAATTCCGTCAGATAATCGATTATAGGATTTTAATAATCGATTGTTTGAAGTAAAATCTGAAAAAGATTTTTTGAACGTTGCCAAGTAATCGATTGTATATTTCTGATAATCGATTGTTTGTAGTAAAATCTGAAAAAGACTTTTTGAACGTTGCCAAGTAATCGATTGTATACTTCAGATAATCGATTGTTTTACGTAAAATCTGGAAATGATTTTTTGAACGTTGCCAGTAATCGATTATATGTCTTAGATAATCGATTATGCTGCGTAAAATCTGGGAATGATTTTTGGAACGATTGGAAAACAATCGATTGTGCCAACTTGACAATCGATTGTCATAGCACAAAATCAGCAATTCTTAATTGGCAATTAGGCAACGGTTATGCATGCTTTTGACACTATAAATACATCTTCAAATCAGTCTTCTAACAACAACAACTGATCATATTATTGCTAAAGCTTTCATACTCTCTTATTCATCATTTTCTATTCATTACATAAGTTTTTGAGAGCCAAATTCTTGACGAAAGTTGTTACGTTCTTGAGCGTATTTATTTTACTCATATCTACTCTATTAAGAGAGTCTTGTTTAAGTGAGTGTTAAGTGTTTTTTATACACTTGAAGGGAAGTTTATAATCCCTTATTGTAAGAAGGAATATTTTGTTCCTTCGTGTGAAGTCTTGGAGTGTTGTATCTTCGAGCAAGGTTGTTTGAGACTTGTGTGACTCAAGTTCTCAAGTTGTAACGGTTTGTTAGGCACCCGTAAGCTTAACAGAGAAGTCTTGGGGCGAGGTATCCTCGAGCAAGTGAAGTCTTAAGGTGCGGTATCCTTGAGCAAGTGTAACGGTTTGTTAAGCACCCGTAAGCTTAACGAAGTTAGTGGAATCTCGAGAGAGTCTCTCGAGGACTGGACTAGCCACAGGTTGTGGTGAACCAGGATAACATCGGTGCATTCGTTCCTTATTATTTACTTACCGCACTTATTTCATTCCTGCAATTTTTTAATTCCGCAAGTTTACACTATTTTTTATTATAACGTTATTCACCCCCCCCCCCCCTCTAGCGTTAAGCACTTATTCTAACAGTCCCCACCTAACAAAACAAAAATAAAATACTATTCTATGTTTCCTCGAGCCGTTCCGTCTTCGGCCTTCAAATACAAATACTTCGGGGCAATACCCCGGATAAAATATATACAAATCCTTTGGGGCATTCCTCGGATAAATTTAACTAAGGAACGACCTCTCGCTCGAAACTAACAAAAATCCTAAAACTTGCTTACCCAAGTATTGACGACCTAAATATATGCTCTTAACTAATAATATGACAAATTAAAATAGTTTCTAGAAAAAACTAAAGCATGTAAACAATTAATTATTATGTCTCTTTCCCATCCTTACGGCCCAATATGATTCACAACAATTTTTAAACTATCCACACAAAACAAACAACTAGACAGAAACATCTAAAGCACACTAAGATAAAGAACAATAACAGTGTAGCATAATTGACAAGTAGATAAAAAATATGATGTTGGCTCATTGGAATCTCAAACAAGAGACCAAGAGTAAATAAAAATTTGACGGAACAGGATTAAAAATGATTGGACTAAACTTAACTAAAAATTAACCCATCAGCTTCGTTGGTGTTTCAGCAAAGATAGTAAGACAAAGGAATGAGCCAACATCATATTTTGAAATCACTCATAACTAGAGTTATAACAAGAGAAGGAAAAGATTATGGACCTTAAATAAATTTTTCAATTGATGAAAATTTTCAACAGATTGCAGCAGACACGACAAAGCAGCTACAAGCAAAATCCAAAACTGTGATCAAACTCGAACGGAATTACAAGCTACCTTCGACTCGGCACCTCAGCTCTAATGAACATGACGTTGCCTGTTGGATATCTACAGTGCACATGACCACGATCAGAGAACACTCGTCGGCCACTTCAACGGAAAATTCTAACTTCAGTCAAGCTACCCTAAGTTCTCGCCTCAGTTTCTGTTCGAACCCCACATTCGTTTATCCTATTTAGCTGCTGGTGGTTGACATTCGGTGGGGTGAAGTGGAGAAACAACAGTGGCTGTTGTGTGTGTGGGGGGGGGGGAGGGGGGCGGCGTGAGGAAGAGTATGGGTGGAGGTTGTTTTGGTTAGTGAAGGTTTAAAGTTGCTGGTTATTGTGTGTTCGACGTGAGGGCTGGTCGTTTTTATGTGGGTGACGGCGTCTCTCTAGGTTATGAGTGTGTATTATCTTAGAAGAAGACTAGGTTTTTAATATCTCTCAAGATAAAAATCTGTTGGGTTCATGGGTTTTTTGACTTGGGTCATAGGTGTCACGGGGCCGATTTTGGCCACTTAAATCCTGGCCGAGGTTTCGCCTCCGTGCGGCAGTCAAGCCGTGCCTGACTCAGCCTTCCCCCAAAACTTGCCAATTGCACACAAGTTTGGCCTTAGACGAATTTAGGCAGCAAACTGAATTTAAATGAGACAAGCATATACGGGAACAACTTCCCAACCTTTATATTAATATGGAAAAGAATACAAAGGACCCTCACTCTCGCTATGAACAATACCGCTCACAGCCCACTCTCCGACTAAGATGACCTTGTCAATCTTGGTCGAACACTCGGATTGTCCCACAACCCAAGTCCCCTTTCTCCTTGAAACACTTAGAACTCCTCACGTTTCTCTCGTGTTTCCCAGCAAGCAACTACACACGAATTACTTGACTCACCTCCCTTTCTCTGCCTTAGCCTAGGGGTCCTATTTATAGCACATAGGAACCCCTTTACATGCACATTTTCGTCCAACAGCCCACTTCCCCACTAAGCTAACATGTTCCTAACTTTGTGGCTGACACCCCCAGCCACTTAGGATCCACTACTCACGAAATGGGGCATTATACAAGCATTACAAGATAATGGGGATCATGGGGGAACATGGGAGATCATGGCCTACAAACAAGGAACTCCTGCCAACCGCTTCCATGTGCTTCTCATGTGCAATTCGGACCAGCTGCATTTCGCCCTAAGGATGCTCGAGCCATGCCTTAGTTAATTTAACATTGTCCCATACCAATGCCGGCGCAATCCGCTGCCATCATATTTCCCGCACACTGCCCGGCGCCCATACACCGTGCGCACACTGACTTTGGCCCTTGTCCGTTGCCATGTTCCTTTCTGCCTCATTTCCCTCGTGCCATCACTTGTGTTTTCTTTCCTATAGCCTTGCCGTGGTTATTGAAAGCCTTTGCCGTCAACCCGCATTCCCGCTTTGCCTTAGCTTAGCCCGCATTTAGCTGTCCCGACCAATGTCATGCCGACTGTCTTTGGCGCGCATGCCGTGCCATGCCGCCCCATTTTGCCGATGCTGTCTTGTCAAGCCCTTTCCAAGCAAACCTTGTCCGCCCCAAGGTCTTGGCCTTGCTTGCCCGTTCCAGCCCGTCGACCCACTGATATTGGCGCGCATGCCATGCCATGCTGCCGCCCGTCCGTTGCCTTGTCAAGCCCTTCCAAGCAAACCTTGCCCATGCCAAGGTCTTGGCCTTGCTTGCACATCCGTTTGGCGCGCATGCCGTGCCATGCTGCCGCCCGTCCTTGCCAATACTGCCTTGTCAAGCCCTTCCAAGCAAACCTTTGCGCGCCAAGGTCTTGGCCTTGCTTGCACATACTAGCATATCGACTTCCCGTCCATTGGCGCGCATGCCGTACCATGCTGCCGCCCGTCCTTGCCGACTTTCAAAGTTAGGGTCCTAACAAACCACCCACACCCTTTGAAATCGACGTCCTCGTCGAGTCGTCTCAATTGACGTACCTCGGAGGGTCATTGACATACCCCCCTTCTGGTTCCTCATCCTCCGCCACCTTGTCCTGTCCCTGTGCCGCAAGTACTGCATTTATCTTAGCCTGCACTGGACAGTTCCTTTTCAAGTGCGGACCACCACAAGTGAAACAGCCATCAAACTTGCTGCTTCCCTCCTTGCCCTTGTGAAGTTCTCGTCTCACCGTGTCGGCAAGTTCACCACTTCCAGACGCTTGGCCCTTCCCGGTTCCCTTCCATTCCCTTGCCTTCCTTCCGTCGGCCTTTGAATGCGAAGTATCCATAGGTTCACCACCTATCTTCAGGTCTGCCAACGCATCTGCGGCCGCAATGGCAGTAGAGAGGCATTGCACATTTTGCCTTCTCAACTCCAATTGCGCCCAATTCTTCAACCCGCTCATGAAGTAATGCAGCTTGTCTTCTTCCGCCATATTACTCACATTGAGCATCAAGGATGAAAATTCCTTGACATACTCCCTCACCGTGCCACTTTGTTTCAAGTGACGCAGCCCATCGCGTTCCATCCACGATGAATTCGTTGGAAGGAATTGGGATTTTAATTCCTTCTTCATCAACTCCCAAGTTTCAATCCTTGGCAGTCCAGCACCTTCTCCATCCGCACTTCGTGTACGCCACCACACCTTTGCATCATCCGTCAAGTACATTGGTGTGATCACCACCTTATCGGCATCGGCTATACGTGCAGCCTGGAAATACTGCTCCACGTCCCAAAGGAAATTTTCCAGTTCCTTGGCACTTCTTGCACCACCATAAGGCTTCGGCTCCGGAATCCTCAACTTAGTGCGCTCATCAGTTCTAGGGGCAGAATCTTGCAATGCCCTTCGAAGATCAGCCACTTCTCGTCGCAACTCTTCCTTCTCTTGGCGTACCAAGGCCATTTCTGCCAGCGTTGTCTCGTGCCTCGCCGCATAATCTGCCTCCAACCGCGCCATTCTCGCAAGAACAGAAGAATCATCATTCTCGAGAGCTTGCCCAACTAGTGTTTCCAACTGCTCAACTCTTTGACGCAGCTCCGCATTTGTGCCTCCCGCCATGTTCTCAAAAATTTCAACGTAATCTGCCACTGATCGTTCCGTCACTGCCACAACTTGCTATGGCACGTCGTGTCTCCGCTGCACACGATCTGCCTTCAACCTGCTCTGATACCAACTGTCACGGGGCCGATTTTGGCCACTTAAATCCTGGCCGAGGTTTCGCCTCCGTGCGGCAGTCAAGCCGTGCCTGACTCAGCCTTCCCCCAAAACTTGCCAATTGCACACAAGTTTGGCCTTAGACGAATTTAGGCAGCAAACTGAATTTAAATGAGACAAGCATATACGGGAACAACTTCCCAACCTTTATATTAATATGGAAAAGAATACAAAGGACCCTCACTCTCGCTATGAACAATACCGCTCACAGCCCACTCTCCGACTAAGATGACCTTGTCAATCTTGGTCGAACACTCGGATTGTCCCACAACCCAAGTCCCCTTTCTCCTTGAAACACTTAGAACTCCTCACGTTTCTCTCGTGTTTCCCAGCAAGCAACTACACACGAATTACTTGACTCACCTCCCTTTCTCTGCCTTAGCCTAGGGGTCCTATTTATAGCACATAGGAACCCCTTTACATGCACATTTTCGTCCAACAGCCCACTTCCCCACTAAGCTAACATGTTCCTAACTTTGTGGCTGACACCCCCAGCCACTTAGGATCCACTACTCACGAAATGGGGCATTATACAAGCATTACAAGATAATGGGGATCATGGGGGAACATGGGAGATCATGGCCTGCAAACAAGGAACTCCTGCCAACCGCTTCCATGTGCTTCTCATGTGCAATTCGGACCAGCTGCATTTCGCCCTAAGGATGCTCGAGCCATGCCTTAGTTAATTTAACATTGTCCCATACCAATGCCGGCGCAATCCGCTGCCATCATATTTCCCGCACACTGCCCGGCGCCCATACACCGTGCGCACACTGACTTTGGCCCTTGTCCGTTGCCATGTTCCTTTCTGCCTCATTTCCCTCGTGCCATCACTTGTGTTTTCTTTCCTATAGCCTTGCCGTGGTTATTGAAAGCCTTTGCCGTCAACCCGCATTCCCGCTTTGCCTTAGCTTAGCCCGCATTTAGCTGTCCCGACCAATGTCATGCCGACTGTCTTTGGCGCGCATGCCGTGCCATGCCGCCCCATTTTGCCGATGCTGTCTTGTCAAGCCCTTTCCAAGCAAACCTTGTCCGCCCCAAGGTCTTGGCCTTGCTTGCCCGTTCCAGCCCGTCGACCCACTGATATTGGCGCGCATGCCATGCCATGCTGCCGCCCGTCCGTTGCCTTGTCAAGCCCTTCCAAGCAAACCTTGCCCATGCCAAGGTCTTGGCCTTGCTTGCACATCCGTTTGGCGCGCATGCCGTGCCATGCTGCCGCCCGTCCTTGCCAATACTGCCTTGTCAAGCCCTTCCAAGCAAACCTTTGCGCGCCAAGGTCTTGGCCTTGCTTGCACATACTAGCATATCGACTTCCCGTCCATTGGCGCGCATGCCGTACCATGCTGCCGCCCGTCCTTGCCGACTTTCAAAGTTAGGGTCCTAACAATAGGTCTATAGGCTATTTACGCTGCGGGGGTTTGGGTTAGTTCAAAAATTGTTTAAGAAAATTTAAAAATGGAACTAATTTTTGAATTGTTCAAACTCTTTTAACTAAAATCCCAAATCTTATTCTAAAAGTATAATGTATTTATAAAACATAGAAATTACTCTTAATTGATCAATGTAAGAATTAAAAATTAAAAGTAAAATAATTTTTGGTATTTTCAAATATTATAAAAGTAGATAAACAAGATAAAATATAGTAAATTAAAGTAGTACTACTACAAGAATATTAATAACTTTAGCTTAAATATAAAATAATACAAAGCAAAGTTATTTTTGTATTTTTTAACTTTTTGTGATAGTAATAATGTAAAAGAGCCAAAATTAGTTAAAATAACTATATTAAACATAAATTAAATATTTTACGTTAAAAATGAGTGAAATTTCGGGAAGGTTCAATACACACTATGAAAAAATCCTAGAACACCTTGACCTAAAGCAGCAGGTCAGCCGCCGGCGACCCTCTCACCTCTCCACCCAGCTCCACGCCAACAACCAGCAGCTCACGTCTCCATCACTAACCGAGCCCAACCCAGCTCGCCGAAAATCCGGCAACAATTCCTCGAAAAAGTCGTGATTCCGCCAACGACCACCCTTTCCTCTCCAACAAAAACCTTAAGTCCCCCAATCTCCATAGCTTCCCACCCCAGTCGACGGAAGCTCTCAAAACAAACCATAGCTTCTTCTTCTTCAAGAAAGGACCTGGGACCCTAGAGACCCGTCCAAAAGCAGCAGCCATCGCTGCTTGTTCAGCTCCTCCTCTCATCGGTCAGTGGTGAACTCGCCGGAAAATATATACACATACCGCCTTCACCACCCAATTCACCGGACATGGGGCTGACAGCCGCAAACCACCCCGAAAAGGTCTGAAAATGCAGCGAAACAATACCTCAAAAATAGCTCTAAAATCTTTTAAGTACGAACAACAGTTCGGCTTCTTCACTGTCGAGATTCGATGTCGTTCGAGGTTCCGCTGAGTCTTGTTCGAGGTTCCGTTGCGATTTATTTAATCCGATTTCAGTAGCTTTACTTCTGTTTTGCTGTTGGCATCTCTTGTGTACTGCTCGGAGGAACTTTTTAAGCGGAAAGCTTGACTAAATATCTGATTCTTACTCTACTTCCTGAATGTTTATTGTTTGATATCTTGCTCTGTTTTGTTGGTTTTGTTGCTCTGTTTTGTTGGGGACATATTATTATTTTGTTTCGTTGCTTCCATTATGTTAATGTTCGGATGATGTTGTATGATTTGTTTATTCCCTTTGTTCTTGTTAGTTAGCCTTAATGGTTTGGATGAGTTTTTAACTGCCTTTTATAATTATTCCTTAGGAAATAGATGTTTGTGATTAACATCTTGCTTAATCTAGAGTTAAACCAACTTATTAATTGAAATGGGTGGTAGACAGAAACGAAGATCTGGGCATGGGTTTGTATTGAAAGCAAATTTGGAATTGCCACCTATATATATGATAATGGACTTGAAATAGTCTATCGCTCTCCTCATTGATTGGACCGGTAGTAGTATGTGTAGGCCGTAATACTTGGGTAGGCAAGCTTTAGGATTTTGTCAGTCTTGAGGCGAGAGGTTATTCCCGTAGTTAAATTTATCCTAGGAATACCCCGGAGAGTTTGTGCATATTATTATCCGGGTATGCCTCGAAGAACTATGTAAATGTTTTGGGAGACCTCGACTAGCATGGTGGAGAAGTCGTACTATAGCTTAGGTTAGGATTTTTCTTTACTTTTCCTTTTCATTTTCTTTATTAGGTGGGGACCACTTCGAGCTTCGTATGTGTTTATTTTGCTTTTTCGTGCTTATTTTTACCTCAATCTGAATTCTAAAATCCAACTAGATCGAGTACGCAACGGTGACCTTCACGGGACTTGGGGAGTGCCTAACACTTTCTCCCCAAGTCAAATGAGCCTCCTTACCTGAATCTCTGGTGTGGACTTGGTTTTAAAGTATGAAATGTTTTAATAGGAAAAATCATTTAAGAAAAAAACGGTGACCTGGCACACCGAATCAAATGTTAGGTGGCGACTCTGAGTTATTTTCCTTTTGAAACAAATTTTTGTCACTTTCGAATTTGAAAACTTTTTTCAAGCTTTTACTAAATCTTTTTATTAATTTAAGAGGGTTAAGTAGAGTTTGTTTGAAAAAAAGGGGTGTGACATCTCTGGCGACTCTGCTGGGGATGAACATACATGACCCAAACTAGGAAGTGCGTCTCCTAGGGGTAAAATTTTAATTTAGGAAGTGCGTCTCCTAGGACAAAAATATAACTTGACAGACCCATACTAGGAAGTGCGTCTCCTAGGGGTGAACTTCAATAACTAAAACTAGGAAGTGCATCTCCTAGGAATGAACTTAAATGACCCAAACTAAGAAATGCGTCTCCTAGGTATAAAATCTCAATTTAGGAAGTGCATCTCCTAAAACAAAAATATAACATGATAGACCCATACTATGAAGTGCTTCTCATAGGGGTAAAACTTCAATAAATAAAGCTAGAAAGTAAGTCTCCTAAGAATGAACTTAAATGACCCAAACTAGGAAGTGCGTCTCCTAGGGTAAAACATCAATTTAGGAAGCGCGTCTCCTAAAACAAAAATATAACCTGAAGGACCTAGACTAGAAAGTGCGTCTCCTTGGGTGAAACTTCAATGACTAAAACTAGGAAGTGTGTCTTCTAGGACTGAACTTACATGACCCAAACTAGGAAGTGTCTCACCTATGGGTAAAATTTTAATTTAAGAAGTGCGTCTCCTAGAACATAAAGATAACATGATAGACCCATACTAGGAAGTGTGTCTCATAGGGGTAAAACTTCAATATCTAAAACTAGGAAGTGTGTCTCCTAGGAATGAACTTACATGACCCAAACTAGGAAGTGCGTCTCCTAGGGGTAAAATTTTAATTTAGGAAGTGCGTCTCATAGGGGTAAAACTTCATTAACTAAAACTAGGAAGTGTGTCTCCTAGGAATGAACTTAAATTACCCAAACTAGGAAGTGCGTCTCCTAGGGGTAAAATCTCAATTTAGGAAGTGCGTCTCTTAAAACAAAAATATTACCTGAAGGACCCAGACTAGAAAGTGCGTCTCCTAGAGGTGAAACTTCAATTACTCAAACTAGGAAGTGCATCTCCTAGGAATAAACTTAAATAAACCAAATAGAATAGGAAGAGCGTCTCCTAAACAAATATAACCTGAAAGGCCCAAACTAGGAAGTGCTTCTCCTATGGGTGATATGTGATCTTCTCAATAGCCTTTGCGCAAGCAGAATTGGGACATTACACCTGAAAAATTCAAGCTTTGATATGAACATAGCCTTCATTCATGTTTCAGACAAAGGAACCTGTGAGTTTAAAACATGGTGGTTAGTTTGTGGCCTTGACCTTGAAGGCGAATGCTTCTGCACTTGCAAAGATAATTTTGATTTCAACTTGGAAGACCTTGCATGTTGTCGACTATCCATTTTCTTTCAAACCTTATCACAAAGAAATATTCCTGATTTGTTCAAGTCCAATACCTTATGCCTGATGCATTGCACTAGTGTTCTGACATTCATCCAATCTTTGCATTTTGTATCAATCCCAAAGAACATCGATTATCACCAACTCAGTGCACACACTGTTCTCCTGTATTTTATGCCATTTTGATGTGTTTTCCAGACTCGGCTTTGTGCAATTGGAAAACTGGTGGCAAATTTTAAAGTCATTTCTTACTTATTTCGATAAAACAGACTCAAAAGGGATTCAAACAAGACAAGAGGAACAAAATAAGGGGAAAACGAGAAAAGATGGTATCTAACAAGAAAAAAATATTACCTAGGAAAAAGAACAAAGAAGAAACTAAGCGGAATTGAAGGCCATCTCCACTGACCATGACATGCATTTTGGATTAGGCGGCCTGATCTCTCAAACAAGTCTAATATTTAACTCTTGTTTCACCTCTTCGCTGTGAAACAAGGCTTCAGCGCTTCAATTGACCATCTGATCCATAATCCTCAATCGACTTGTAGTGCCCAAAAGGGTTTTACCATCAAGCCTCTCTTATTTTGCTATTTTTTCTCAACTCACTATCGCCTTACGGTGCCCATAAGGGTTTTCACCGATAAGACTCTCTCATTTTGTCATTTTCTCTCTTTGTGCTGAGAACAAAGGTATTACCTACTTTTACCACACTCTTGATTTAGCATCCTCAAAGATTGGTAAGAAGGTCTTTCTTTGGACCGTAATGTATGCTTTTGGATAGGGTTAGAAAGATATGGTGGCATGAAGGCGCAAAATAATTTAAGATGAACAAAATTGCAACTTTTGGAATTAGACCTTTTGGCAAAATTAAAACCTCTGCCCTAGCTTCTTGAAGTCTGGGATTAATTTCTCTCTTTTTTATAGGGTTTCTAAGAAAATTTCCCCCAGTATTGATTTCGAGGAATTATGAAATGCTTTATTTTGTGTCACCGAACCGTGAGGATGCCTATGTATCTTGTGGTGACAAGAATCAGATCCAACGTAGTTCAAAAGACAAAGTTCTTTTTTTTTTCTTTTTCCTTTTTCCCTTTTCTTCCTATTTTTTCTTTTTCTTTTTCTTTTTCTCTTTTCTCTTTTTTTTTTCTCTTTTCCTTTTTTTCTAGTTCCTAAATCTATTTCTGATTCCAAAAGAGGGGTACAAAACAACATAAATTAAGGCTCAAAATGGGGTGTGAAGGATAAAAGTGTTTGGGTAGCAGAATAAAATGCCTTCGTCATACCAAACTTTAAAAATGCCAAATACAAACAATGCAATTGAAAATAAGTAAACAAATCACACATTGTAACTATTGGTGGCATCAACACAAACCAAGAGTACCAATGGGCAATACCTTTGTCTCAATGAATGACCCTGGCCTGTTCGAAGTAGACTTGACTCAATCTTATCTTGACGCGAAAGAATGCATTTCAGCACTGACTGATTTACCTCAAACTTCATGAGAGGCATTTCCTTGTTGCATGCTCTTATCGACCTCTTGATTTCCAAACTAACTGCCTCAGTTTCACTCAATTCAAGCTTCAGGTTTCTCAGAATGCACGAATCTTTACCTTTTCCCCAAATGCCTCTTTTTACCACGTTCAACATTGTGTCATTGCTTCATGATTAAACTAACTTTCGAGACCAGGCTGAGAATTATGCGTGCATGTTATGTTATTAGAGTCAGCATGAAAGAACTATAAAAGGAAAAGTGACCTAAACAAAAACTGACTAGAACTAACAGAAAACAAGAGATAGCATTAGACAGATGGTGAACAGGGTTTGAACAAAACAAGAAAAATAGACATGGGTTACAACCCTGGAACAATCCTAGATAACACTAGACGAGTTACTATAATAAAACAAACTAAGCAAAACGAAAAGGAGTTTGAACCACAAGACAATATCCGGATTACAACCTAAAATAACTCAGATAAGAGAAATGAGAACAAAATAAACTACCAAAACTCCTCCCTGGCTAGCCAAGCAAAGAGTGTTTTTCTGATCACCAAGCTCGACATCTTAGCCACTGGATTGCGCATCAAAATTGTTAGTACCTTCACCAATATCCATCACGTTGACCTCAGCAATAACTTTAGTGTCCCTTTTGCCAACTCGCTCTTAAGATCAACCTCTGGAATCGAGACCGATACCATTGAAAACTTTGCGGTAGGTGGCCCCCTAAGGGATTCAGAAGAGTTCTCATATTCCTTTTTCACATGAATCATGCCCACCACACGCGTCTCATTATGAACAGGCAATGGACTTTGGCTAGTATCTATTGCATTTGGATTTTGTACGGTAATGTCACCTGCACCAATAAGCTCCTGCACTGCTCTTTTCAAATGCCAACACTTTTCTATGTCGTGCCCTAGGGCATTAGAGCAATATGCACATTTTTTAGAAAAAACAAAATTCTTTGGAAGGAGCTTCGGCATTTTTATCTGAATCGGCTTCAACATGTCCAATTACCTCAGCCTTTGGAACAAACTTGCATATGATTCTCCAATAGGAGTGAACGACTGTTCTCTTTGCTGCTGCCTTTTCATTTTGTACTCTGACCTTGGTTGGAACCGCTTTCGGATAGGGGGTTGATATGCTTGTAGAGGTGGGCAAAACATTTGTGGAGGCAGTGCAAGCCGTTGTGGGTTTTGTGGGTGTGGAGCATGTGGCGGTGCATTGTGGAAAGAGTACTGGGTATGTGGGGTGTGACTTTGGGGTCGGTATTGAGGTTTAAAGCATTTAGCAGGAATGCCCATTAGATTTTGTCATTGGCTGGGATCGACAACATCTTTTCTATCAATCGGAGGGCTGATCCCGACTACTTGCTCGTTCCATCTGAACTAGAACTCCCTAAAGCCTTCCTTGGGTTTCTTTCCTTAGGCATTGGGGACTTTGAACACAGTCTCGCTGGAGGATCGAGGAAGAGTATCTGGTGGAGGAGCTACAAAATAGGAGCCGAGGTTGGATCAGGGTATGGGGTTGGTTTGGCTTGTTGAGCATGAGAAGTTTGGGAGGAAGTACCAGGGTAACTGTGAATAGGGGTAAAGTTTGGTGCATGTTGAGGGGAAAGATCAACGGTATTTGGCATCTGGACTTGGGACAATAGTGGAATAGAGGCATGGTTTTCTATACAGTTGGTAGTGAATGAGGGCGGAGAGTGCCCCTAATCCAGGCATGAGACATTTCCGCCATCTGATGTTTCAACCTTCGGACCTCCTCTTTTAATTCAGACTCCGATTCAACAATCTCCTCCGGCGGGTCAACAATCCCAGTGTTAGTTTCTTTGCTAGCCATGACTACCTTGTGCTTTCTGGTGTTGTATGGACTAATCGCCAAAGTGTCACAAACTAACCACCCTCTGTTATAATAATGATGGAAGTAACTAAGGGGAAGAAAAAAAAGCCAACATGTTAGCGTTAGAGCATTTATCAGATATAAATATCACATCGTGTGCAATGCCCTCTATTCACAGTTAACGGTTCTAGAATGGCTTCGAGGGTCGCAAGGTCATTTGGCATCATCCCAATTTCATTATTCTCGCCCCTTTTCCTTCTCATTTTTTCTCTTTAACCCTCCTTGGTTTTTCATTTTCTTTCATCCCTTTTCTTTTGATTACCATTCTTTCCTTTCCACTAATTTCTTAAATCCCACAATTTTATTCTCTCTTTTTTCTTTCTTTTTTCGTTTTTTAAATATTCAATTGAACCCTATGTAAGTTGCCTACGTATCATGTCCCTCATGAATCAGATCAGGCGTAGTTCTTGAAAAAAGTAATGGTAAAATAAAAACCTTTTTGAATTTTCATTTATAAAATTTTTTCGGTTTTCTGATACATTATAAGAAGTATGATAACAAAAGACTAGACAAACTCTTAAGCCACTTAATAGACTCAAAACATGCGCAAAATATAAAAAGACTCCTCAATTAGCTCCAAAATGCAGTGGACCTGAGATATCCGTGATGCTCGAGCAGTGGCAAATGAACCCATACCTGAAGGAGAAAAGTAAGACCAAACTGATTAAATGACTCGAGACACCATGTGAGACTGCACCTCATATAGAAAATATGTATGACAAGATTGGGCTATTTTTGAAAATTAACCTATATGCCTGAGAGTGGCTATTAACGCAAACCCAACGCAATTGACCTCAGTGGCATGGAAAATGACTCACTAAGACTTTTATGGATTCAAACTCCCAATATCATGCCCCCCCCCCCAAAAAAAAAAATTAATTTGTAGAAATAACCCATTTCGCAAAAACGACCAATATGGCCAGAAGTGCCTAAAGATGCAGACTCAAAAAGAACGAGCCTTAAAGTAATATGACACCTACTTGTAAACTCAAAATTCTAAGACATGGGTAATTGAACCACTTTTGCAAAATGACACTATTTTGCAAGAATAGCCGATGTGGCCAAAAGTGGCTAGACATGCAAGATTTGGCTAAGACTCCGCAAAGTCAAGAACCTAAGACACTAGGAAGACCAGACCCTATGTGGGTTGCCTACGTATCTCGCTCGAATGGACGATAATCAGGTTCGCGTAGTTCGGGAAGATTAAATATATGATAGAATTTAAAAAATGCATCTAATTTGAAATAAAAACTATTTTTGGTCTTTTTTGAAAAAATGATGGAAAGTGCAAAATCTTTTTGGATTTTTTCATTTTCTACTTTCTTTGAGTTTTTGGATAATAATGGAAAAGAATAAAATTTTTTGGATTCTCATTTTCTACTTGTTGAATTTTTTAAAATTAATGAAAAAGTGTAAAATCTTTTTTGGATTTTTCATTTTCTACTTTTTTTGAATTTTTAAAAAATAATGGAAAAGTGTAAAATCTTTTGGATTTTTTCATTTTCTACTTTTTTTGAGTTTTTGGAAAATAATGGAAAAGTATAAAATGATTTTTGGATTTTTCATTTTCTACTTTTTTTTTTTGAATTTTTGAAAAATAATTGAAGAGTGTAAAATCTTTTTGGATTTTCTCACTTTCATCATTTTTTTTAATTTTTGGGAAACCATATGCGGGTGGGTCCTACTTTCTTCATTTTTACCCTTCTTTCCCAAAAATTGGTCCGCCAAATGACCTTTTTACCCTCAAAGATGCAACATTTAGCACATAGGATGATTAAATGTCATTTTGGGTCACAGACCCATTTTAACAAAATTTGGACAGGTTCCTTACAAAGGGACACAGTACCTGGGACCGAGTACTACTAGGTGTGAATGACATGTTGCGAATAAAATGACCTAAAGGTTGACATAAGTCTGGGGTTCACTAACAAGGCAATTCGGGTGGCACGTGGTCGATGGTGGCTGGTCTAGCTGTCCGCCCACTCCACGCTCCCACGCCACCCCTCTAAAGACACGGGTGACTCACAAAAAGGCCGTGTACGCTCAAACGTACTCCGGAAGACTAGTTGCAGAAATAAGACTCATGGTTATGCAAAATGATGACAATTTATAAAGCACTAACACATAAAGGAAAAACTGTAAGCAAATAAGCAGCTAGCAAATAATAAAAAGACATGAATAAAATAAAAATCAAATAAAACAAACAAAACACATAAAAACATCAACCAAAAATCCTAAAGGCCAACAAGATCAAGTACTAGCTCGAACCGGCAATTCCCCCAGCATAGTCGCCAGAGATGTCGTACCCTATTTTTAAAACAAAGTCTCACAAAAACCCTCTTAAATTAATAAAAGAATTTAATAAAAGCTTGAAAAGGGTTTTTCATTGAGAACGTGACAAAAATTTGTTTCAAAAGGAAATAAACTCAGAGTCGCCACCTGACATTTGATTTCGGGGAGAAGGTGTTAAGCACTCCCCAAGTCCCGTGAAGGTCACAGTTGCATACTCGATCAAGTTGGCTTTTAAGATATTCAAATTGAGGTAAAAGCACACAAAAGGAATATAAACAGTCAAAAGAGGCTCGAGGTCGTCCCCACCTAACAAAACGAAAATAAAATACTATTCTATGCTTCCTCGAACCGTTCCGTCTTCGGCTTTCAAATATAAATACTTTGGGGCAATACCCCAGATAAAATATATACAAATCCTTCGGGGCATTCCCCGAATAAATTTAACTAAGGAACGACCTCTCGCTTGAAACTAACAAAAATCCTAAAACTTGCTTACCCAAGTATTGACGGCCTAAATATGCTCCTAACGAATAATATGACAAAGTAAAATAGTTTCTAGAAAAAACTAACGCATGTAAACAATTATTTATTTTGTCTCTTTCCCATCCCTACGGCCCAATATCATTCACAACAATTTTTAAACTGTCCACACAAAACAAACAACTAGACAAAAACATCTAAAGCACACTAAGATAAAGAACAATAACAGTGTAGCATAATTGATAAGTAGATAAAAAATATGATGTTGGCTCATTGGATAAAAATACTCTTAGAAAGAAGATTTCATAATGAAAATGAATGGTTCAAACTTGCCAAAACGTTTTCTGGAATCTCAAACAAGAGACCAAGAGTAAATAAAAATTTGACGGAACAGGATTAAAAAATAATTGGACTAAACTTAACTAAAAATTAACCCAACAGCTTCGTTGGTGTTTCAGCAAAGATAGTAAGACTAATAGGAATGAGCCAACATCATATTTTGAAATCACACATAACTAGAGTTATAACAAGAGAAGGAAAAGATTATGGACCTTATATAAATCTTTCAATTGATGAAAATTTTCAGCAAATTGCAACAGACAGGACAGCGCAGCTACAAGCAAAATCCAAAACTGCAATCAAAATCGAACGGAATTACGAGCCACCTTCGACTCGGCATCTCAGCTCTAATGAAGATGACGTTGCCTGTTTTGGATATCGACAGTGCACATGACCACGATCGGAGAACACTCGTTGGTCACTTCAACGGAAAATTCTAACTTCAGTCAAGCTACCCTAAGTTCTCGCCTCAATTTCTGTTCGAACCCCCCATTTCGTTTATCCTTTTTAGCTGCTGGTGGTTGACATTTGGTGGTGTGAAGTGGAGAAATAGCAGTGGCTATTATGTGTGTGTGCGGGGTGGCGTCAGGAAGAGGACAGGTGGAGGTTGTTTTGGTTGGTGAAGGTTTAGGGTCGCTGGTTATTGTGTGTTCGACGTGAGTGCTGGTCGTTTTTGTGTGGGTGACGGCGGCTCTCTAGGTTATGAGTGTGTATTGTCTTAGAAGAAGACTAGGTTTTTAATACTTCTCAAGATAAAAATCTGATGGGTTCATAGGTTTTTTGGCTTGGGTCACAGGTCTATAGGCTACTTGGGCTAAGGGGGTTTGGGTTGGTTCAAAATTGTTTAAGAAAATTTGAAAATGGGACTAATTTTTGAATTGTTCAAACTCTTTTAACTAAAATCCCAAATCTTATTCTAAAAGTATAATATATTTATAAAATATAAAAATTTCTCCTAACTGATTAATAAAGAATTAAAAATTAAAAGTAAGATAATTTTTGGTATTTTCAAATATTATAAAATTTGATAAACATAATAAACTAAATTAGTACTACTACAAGAATATTAATAACTTTAGCTTAAATATAAATAAAACAAAGCAAAGCCATTTTTGAATTTTTTAACTTTTTGTGATAATAATAATGTAAAAGAGCCAAAATTAGTCAAAATAACTATATTAAGCCTAAATTAAATATTTTACGTTAAAAATGAGTGAAATTTCGGGGAGGGTAAAAACATGTCTACAGCTGCCCTCTTTGACTGGAAATACGAAGTATTTTCAGACAAAGATCGGCTAGACATGTTTTTGACTCGACCATTATTTGGAGAGACTAAACTTAAGAGAAAATGAAATGTGACCGACCCCTCATATCCGAGCTGCCTACATATCCTTGGGTATAAAGGAATCAGGCCACGTGTAGTTCAGAAGTGAATGAGGTGATGGAATATACCGAGGTGGAGAGCCGATTGAGGTGCCGTCGAGGTTCCGATCCGCGGTCCTGTTATTACATCAAAAGAAAAAAATGAAAAATACTAACTAAGCCTACCAACTATGAGTTACAAAATTCTCTATCTATAAGTCTTCTGAAGCTTGATCTAGAATCTTGAATTGTTTTTCATGCAGACTTCAGATCTGAGCTTTGACACTCACTAGCTGCAGGTGCTAGTTCATTCTTCTTCAGCTTTTCAGATCAGAACCGGACACACCATGCTTGTGACTTTAGTCATTTCTTGATCAATCGACCTCTTGTCTTGGCTTCTGCATTTTGGATTCACCTTTTTTATTTTCTTTTTTTCTTTTTCTGCTACTGCTAACTTGAATTGAATTATGAAATGACTTCCCTTGTTCTCCAGGTGGGTGTCTGCTACTGACTTGAAACTTGAAATGACTTTGAAATAAAATCTGAAATGTCTTTCCTCGTTTTCCAGGTGAGCGCCTGCTACTAACTTGAAATTTGAAGTAACTCTGAAAAGAACTTGAAATGGATTTCCTCGTTTTTCAGGTGGGCACTTGTGATCAAAACAACAAAACAAATATAGTTTTCTGCCCCAGTTTGCACTAGGAAGACTTGTGAGTTGTTAGCAAAACTGTAAACAACTTATGCTACTGATGCAATGATGAGAGTAAAACTAAAGATTTGACTAGGATTTGCGTCACCCGTGAGTAAACCCAAGAATATTTGACTAGCAAGTAAGACTAGGTCTTCTATCTTAGGAGAAAGATTTATCAGACTAAGATATCGTTCCTAGGAGAAAATTCATCAGACTAATTCCTCTTTTTTCCTTTTTTTTATCTTAGGAGAAAGATTCATCAAACTAAGATTTTGATCCTAGGAGAAAGTTCATCAGACTAGGTTTTCTTATCTTAGGAGAAAAATTCATCAGACTAATATATTTGATCCTAGGAGAAAATTCATCAGACTAGGTTTTCTATCTTAGGAGAAAAATTCATCAGACTAAGATTTTGATCCTAAGAGAAAGTTCATCAGACTAGGTCTATTTTGTTATCTTAGGAGAAATATTCAACAGACTAAGATGTTGATCCTACGAGAAAATTCATCAGAATAGGTCTTTTTTTGTTATCTTAGGAGAAAGATTCATCAGACTAAGATGTTGATCCTAGGAGAAAATTCATCAGACTAGGTCTCTTTTGTTATCTTATGAGAAAGATTCATCAGACTAAGATTTTGTCCTAAGAGAAAAAATATGAAGAGCAATGGAAACATTTAGGCACACTAAGACAGGTAAGGGAAAAGATTTGAGAAACTTCCCTTTGTCGACTCTTCTCTTCTTCTTTTTTTCCGTTTTCTTTTCTTTTTTTGTCTTGTATTTTTTTTAACCCACTTGCTTGCAGTGCTTTATTCCTGTTTCAAACAAAGAAAACTTGTGAGTTTAAATGTGGTGGTTAGTTTGTGGCCTTGACTTTGAAGGCGACTGCTTCTGCACTTGCCAAGATAACTTTTATTTCAACTTCGGCGACCTTGAATGTTGTCGACTATCCATTTTCTTTCAACTCTTACCACATAAATCACCTCTGCTATATTCGATCCCAATATCCTCTATTTGTTGCATTTTTCCCATGAGTTGACATTTACCGATCCCTTACATTTCACATGAATCCCAAAACACGTTGATTGTTGCAAACTCAGTACGCATACTGTTCTTTCCTGACTTATGCCATTTTGATGTGCTAGCCAACTTCTGCTTTGTGCAATTAGAAAGCTGGTAGCAGATTTTGAAGTCATTTCTTTACTTGTTCTGAAAAACAGACTTACGAAGGGACTCAAACAAACACGAGGAACAAAATATAGGACTATGGAAAGAGATGATACCTAATAAGAAAATTACAAAGTGGAAACTTATCAGATGTTGATACCAACTCTAATGACCATGACATGCACCTTTGGATTAGGTGGCTTAATCTCTCAAGCAAGTCTAATATTCAGCTCTTGTTGTGCTTCTAAGCTGTGAAACCGGGCTTTATCACTCTAATTGTCCTATTTGATCCACAATCCTCAGTCCACTTGCCCTGAAGGGTTTTCACCATCAAGCCTCTCTCATTTTTCTCTTTTTCAACTCACCGTCACCTTACAGTGCCTATGAGGGTTTTTCACCGATAAAGACTCTCTCATTTTATCATTTTCTCTCTTTGCGATGAGAACAAGGTATTACCCATGATGTAGAAAGATCATACTTTCACCACACATTTGATTTGGCATCCTCAAAGATTGGTCAGAAGGCTTCCTTTGGACCGTAATGTAGGCTTTTGGACATGGTTGAAAAGAAAGGGTAGTATGAAGGCTCAAAATAATTTAAGATGAAGAGGGTTCAAAATTACAAATTTTGAAATCAGGCATTTTGGCAGAATTAAAACTTCTGCCCCAGTTTCTCGAAGTTTGGGGGGATTATTTTCTTTTTTTTGTTTTATTTGCTCTTTTTTATGGGGTTTCTAAGAAAATCTGCCCAGTATTGATTTCGGGGAATTATGAAATATTTTATTTCGTGTGGCCGAACCGTAAGGCTGCCTACATATCTTGTGGTGACAAGAATCTGGTCAAACGTAGTTCAAACGACAAAGTTGTGTTTTTTTTCTTTTTTCTTTTTTCTTTTTTTCTCTTTTTTTTCTTTTTCTCTTTTCTTCTTTTTCTTCTTTTCCCCTTTTTTTCTAGTTCCTAACTCCATTTCTGATTCCAAAAGAGGGGTATGAAATAAAAAATTAGGCTCAAAATGGGTAGCAAAGGATAAAAGTATTTTGGTAGCGAAATAAAATGTCTTCGTCATTCCAAACAATAAAATGCCAAGTTCAATCATACAATTGAAGATAAGTAAACAAATCACATAGTAACTATCGATGGCATCAACACAAACAAAGAGTACCAATGGGCAATACCTTTGTCTCAATGAATGACTCTGGCCAGTTCGAAACAGACTTGACTCAATCTAATCTTGACGCGAAAGAACGCATTTGAGCACTGATTGATTTACCTAAAACTGCTTGAGAGGCATTTCCTTGTTGTTCGACCTCTTGATTTCCAAACTAGCTGCCTCACTTTCACTCAATTTAAGCTTCAGGTTACCTTGGAATGCATGAATCTTTACTTGTTTCCTCAAATGTCTCTTTTTATCGTGTTCAGAACTGTGTCATTGCTCCAATAATTCGACTAATTTTCAAGACCAGGCTGACAATTGTGTGCATGTCATGCCACTAGAGTCGGTGAAATGAACTATAAAAGGATAAGCAACTTAAACAAGACTGACTAGAACTAACAGAAAACAGAAGATTGTATTAGAACTAACAGAAAACAAGAGATTGCATTAGAACTAACAGAAAATAGGAGATGGTGAACAGGATTTGAACAAAACAAGAAAAATAGACATCGGTTTTGGAAAATTCTTAGATAACACTAGACGAGTTACTACAATAAAACGAACTAGGCAAAAAGAAGAAGACGAGTTTGAGCCACAAGACAATATCTGGATTACATCCCTGAAATAACCCGGACAACAGAAATGACATCAAAACAAACCACCAAAACTCCTCCATGGCTAGCCAAGAAAGGAGTGTCTTTCAAATTCCCAAGCTCGACTTCTTAGCCACTGGGTTGCACATCAAAATTACTGGCACCTTCACCAATTTCAATATCATTTACTTGAGCCTTCAAGTTCCCAAGAGTATTCTCATATTCCCTATCACCATGCATCTTTCCCACAAAGTGTATTGACCCAGGTAAATTTGGCTTCCTAAACTTGAGCAGGGTATGAGGTTGTTTTGGATGACGGGGCATGGAAAATCTGGGACGAAGTGCCGGTGTATGAGTTGTAAGGGGTGAAGCCCGGGGCGTGTTGAGGGGAAAGGTCGACGACAGTGAGAACCTGGGTTTGTGATAATGGCGGGATAGTTGCAGGATTTTCAGTGTAGTTAGTGGGAAATGAAGGCGGAGGATGCCCCCTAATCCAAGCTTGATGCATTTCTGCCATTTGCTGGTTCAACCTTTGGACTTATCCTTTCAGTTCTGATACTGATTCTACAATCTCCCTTGGTGGGTCTCCAACCCCAGTGTCTGTTTCTTTGCTAGCCATGACCACTTGCTTTTTGGCCTTGTGTTGTCCGGATGAATCGCCAAAGTGCCACAAACTAACCACCCTCTGTTATGATAATAAAGAAAGTAACAAAGAGGAACAAAACAAAGCCAACAGGTCAGCGTTAGAGCATTTATCAGATTGCAATATCACATTGAGTGCAATGCCCCTAGCAACAATTAACGGTTCTAGAATGGCTTCGAGGGTCATAAGGTCATTTGGCATCATCCCAATTTTGTTTACTTCAACCTTCTTTTTTTTTCTTTCTTTTCTAGCACGGCTTGGTTTTCATTTTCTTTCCTCCCTTTTCTTTTGATTACCATTCTTTCCTTTCCAATAATTTCTTAAATCCCACAATTTTATCCTCTTTTTTTCTTTGTTTTTCTTTTTAATGCTTTGATCGAACCCTATGTAGGTTGCCTACGTATCATGTCTCTCATGAATCAGATCAAGTATAGTTCTTGAAAAGTGATGGAAAATAAATTAAAAAACATAATTCTTTTTGGATTTCTCATTTCTATTATTTTTTTTGGTTTTTCAAATACAAATGGAAAGTACTATAACAAAAGACTCGAAAATCTTAACTAGACTTACAGACTCGATATTACTATACAAGACTATAATTAAAAGACAACATGAATGACAGACTCAAAACATAAAAGTATCTATAAGCAGCTGCTAAATGCAGTGGTCATCGGGTTGTCATGCTCAAACCCTAGCAAAATGCTCCATACCTGAATGAGAAAAATATGATCAAATAAAATTAGTGACTCAAGAAACATGTGATGCCACGACACCTTCTATTAGACACGTGCAAGGCATGATTAAGGCTATTTTTGTAAAATGACCTGCGTCGCTATAATGTATTAGCACAAACTCAACAAAGATGACCTAAAAGGCATATATATACCACACTAAGGCTTATATGGATTCAACTTCCAATAATCATGGCTCAAAAATCAATTTCCAGAAATGACCCATTTTCCAAAAACGATCGATATGGACAAAAGTGGCTAAAGATGCAAACTCAAAAATAAAGGACCTTAAAGTAATATGACACGTGGTTGTGGACTTAAAATTCTAATACATGGATAATTGAACCACTTTTGCGAAAATACCCTATTTTGCAAGAATGGCCGATGTGGCCAAAAAAGGCTAGACATGCAAGATTTCGCTAAGACCCCACAAAGCCAATAACCTAAGACACTAGGAAGACCGGACCCCTATGTGGGTTGCCTACGTATCTCGCCCCGGGATACGAGAATCAGGTTCGCGTAGTTTGGGAAGATGCAATTAACTTGAAAAAAAATAAATTTATTTTTGTCTTTTTTGGAAAATGATGAAAAATATAAACTCTTTTTGGATTTTCTTTTTCTCCTTTTTCTTTTAAATTTTTTGGAAAATGATAGAAAATGTAAAACCTTTTTGGATTTTCTTTTTTTGAAAAATAATAGAAAAATGTAAAATCTTTTTAGGATTTTCTTTTTCCTTTTTTTTTGAATTTTTTTTTAAAAATATGGGAAAGTGCGAAATCTTTTTGGATTTTTCTTTTTTTTAATTTTATTTGAATTTTTCGAAAAACAATGGAAAAGTGTAAAATCTTTTTGGATTTTTCTTCACTTTCATTTTTTTTTAATGGAAAAGTGTAAATCTTTTTGAATTTTCTATTTTCATTTTTTTTTGAATTTTGGAAAATGATTAAAAAGTGTAAATTTGATTTTTTTTTGATTTTTGAAAGTATGTGAAAGAGAAATGCGAGTGAACCCTACTTGCTTCATTTTCACCTCTTTTCCAAATATTGGTCTTCCAAATGACCTTTTTACCCTCAAAGATGCAACATTTAGCACATAGGATGATTAAATGTCATTTTGGGCCATAAGCCCATTTTTGACATAACTTGGATAGGCCTCCTACAATGGGACACGGTGCCTAAGACCGAACCATGCTAAGTTTAAATGATATGATGCAAATAAGCATGACCTAAAGGCTAACCTACGGTTGGGGTTCACTAGACAAGACAAGGCAATTCGGGGCGGCAGATGGTCGATGGCGACTGCTCCAGTTGTCCGCCCGCTCCACGCTCCCACGCCACCCCCTAAAGACACGGGTGACTTACAAATAGGCCGTGTACGCTCAAACGTACTCCGGAAGACTTGTTGCAGAAAGAAGACTCGAGGTAATGCAAATGATGACAATTATAAAGCACTAAACACATAAAGCAAAAATTGTAAACACATAGGCAATTAGCAAATAATAAAAGACGAACAAAATAAAAACCAAATAAAACAAACAAAACACATAAAACCCTCAAACGAACATCCTAAAAAGCCAACAAAATCAAGTACTAGCTCGAACCCGCAAGTTCTCAGCAGAGTCGCCAGAGATGTCACACCATTTTTTCAAACAAACTCTACTTAACCCTCTTAAATTAATAAAAAGATTTAGTAAAAGCTTGAAAAGGGTTTTCAAATTCGAAAGTGACAATAATTTGTTTCAAAAGAAAAATAACTCAGAGTCGCCACCTGACATTTGATTTCGGTATGTCAGGTTACCGTTTTTTTTTTTCTTAAATGATTCTTTCTTTTAAAACATTTTAGACTCTAAAACCAAGTCCGCACTAGAGATTCAGGTAAGGAGGCTCATTTGACTCGGGGAGAAGGTGTTAGGCACTCCCCAAGTCCCGTGAAGGTCATGGTTGCGTACTCGATCTATCTGGATTTTAAAATTCAGATCGAGGTAAAATAAGCACGAAAAAGCAAAATAAACACATACGAAGCTCGAAGTCGTCCCTACCTAATAAAAAAAATGAAAAGGAAAAGTAAAGAAAAATCCTAACCTAAGCTATAGTACGACTTCTCCACCATGCTAGTCGAGGTCTCCCAAAATATTTACATAGTTCTTCGAGGCATACCCCGGATAATAATATGCACAAACTCTCCGGGGTATTCCTAGGATAAATTTAACTACGGGAATGACATCTCGCCTCAAGACTGACAAAATCCTAAAGCTTGCCTACCCAAGTGTTACGGCCTACACATACTACTACCGGTCCAATCAATGAGGAGAGCGATAGACTATTTCAAGTCCATTATCATATATATAGGTGGCAAGTCCAAATTTGCTTTCAATACAAACCCATGCCCAGATCTTCGTTTCTGTCTACCACCCATTTCAATTAATAAGTTGGTTTAACTCTAGATTAAGCAAGATGTTAATCACAAACATCTATTTCCTAAGGAATAATTATAAAAGGCAGTTAAAAACTCATCCAAACCATTAAGGGAATAAACAAATCATAGAACATCATCCGAACATTAACATAATGGAAGCAACGAAACAAAATAATAATATGTCCCCAACAAAACAGAGCAACAAAACCAACAAAACAGAGCAAGATATCAAACAATAAACATTCAGGAAGTAGAGTAAGAATCAGATATTTAGTCAAGCTTTCCGCTTAAAAATTTCCTCCGAGCAGTACACAAGAGATGCCAACAGCAAAACAGAAGCAAAGCTACTGAAATCGGATTAAATAAATCGCAACGGAACCTCGAACGACATCGAATCTCGACAGCAAAGAAGCCGAACTGTTGTTCGTACTTAAAAGATTTTAGAGCTATTTTTGAGGTATTGTTTCGCTGCATTTTCAGACCTTTTCGGGGTGGTTTGCGGCTGTCAGCCCCATGTCCGGCGAATTGGGTGGTGAAGGCGGTATGTGTATATATTTTCCGGCGAGTTCACCACTGACCGATGAGAGGAGGAGCTGAAGAAGCAGCGATGGCTTCTGCTTTTGGACGGGTCTCTAGGGTCCTAGGTCCTTTCTTGAAGAAGAAGAAGCTATGGTTTGTTTTGAGAGGTTCCGTCGACTGGGGAGGGAAGCTATGGAGATTGGGGGACTTACGGTTTTTGTTGGAGAGGAAAGGGTGGTCGTTGGCGGAACCGCGGCTGTTTCGAGGAATTGTCGCCGGATTTTCGGGGAGCTGGGTTGGGTTCTGTAAGTGATGGAGACGTGAGCTGCTGGTGGTTGGCGTGGAGCTGGGTTGAGAGGTGAGAGGGTCGCCGGCGGCTGCTTTAGGTCAAGGTGCTCTAGGGTTTTTCATAGTGTGTATTGTCTTGTATTGTTTTTTTGTGTCTTTTTGGTTCTAAGCTTCTAGGGTTAGTCCCAAGGAAGAAGAAGATAAAAAAAACGTTCCCCCCCTTGCGTTAGGTCTGATGGGTTTTTTGTTGCGTTATTGGGTTAGTGAAGGGGTTATGGGTCAACACTTAGGGATGAGTTACTACATTGGGCCTTTATTTGTTATAGGCCGAAAGAAAGCTAAAAATTTATCCATTCAACATTACCTGCCACTTATTGAAAAGATCACAGCAAGGGTAACATGTTGGTCAGCTAAGTTTCTATCTTATGCAGGGAGAGTTCAACTCATCAAGGCTGTGATTTTTGGAATGCAAACATATTGGGCACAGGTATTCATCATCCCAAAGAAGGTACTGAAGACAATAGAAGCAACTTGTAGATCATTTCTTTGGTCAGGAAAGGCTTTATCCAAGAGGGCCCTTATTGCCTGGGATAGGATATGTCAGCCTATTTCAGCTGGAGGACTCAACATTATGAAGCTACATATCTGGAACAAAGCAGCAGTCACAAAATTGTTATGGGATTTGGCTAATAAAAAGGATTGTTTATGGGTAAGATGGGTACACTCTTACTACATAAAGAGTAATTGCATTCAAACAGTCAGTATTCCTTCCAACTCATCTTGGGTGGTAAAGAAGATTATTGGCTGCAAAGATCTGGTGATGGAGAATAGTCAGTTACAAGGTAACATGTTCAACAGACTGCAGAGTGTATGCAGGAATGGAAGGTATCAAATTCATAATATGTACATCTCTCTGCTGCCTGTGTTTCCTAAGGTCTCTTGGAGGAACATTATGTTGTGCTCAAATGCTCTCCCAAGGCATAGGTTTACTGTATGGATGGCTGCCCATAACAGGCTCCCTACTATTGAGAGACTGCAACATTTTGGTAATCACATTCCTCCCTTATGCACCTTCTGTAAATTGAAAGATGAGGAGTTCAAGCACTTATACTTTGAATGTGACATCACAAGAGGAGTATGGAGTAGAATATGTGCATGGCTGGGACATGTAAGAAGAATCAGCTGCTGGGAGGATGAACTTAGCTGGATATGCAACAAAGTGAAGAGTAAGAATTGGCTGAAGGCACTTACTGCAACAGCATTTATCACCACTGTTGCATTGATTTGGAGGTATAGGAATTTACTTAGATTTGAAGATGCAAGGTTTGATGAGGAACAATGTTGCAAGGAGATAGCTTTATTGATTCATACTAGGAGCAGGAAATGTAAAAGGTGGCAAGAAGGGCTTAAACTGCTCAATTGTTATCCTTAGTTTTGTTTCTTAATAGTTGATAGAATGTTAGACATAAGTGGATATTAGTTAGATTGACATTGTCATGAGTAGTAGTGTCCATACTACTACTATAGAGGCATACTTGTACATATTTCTTATATAATACAAAGGACAGTTTGAGCTAAAAAAAAAAAAGCTAAAAATTCAATTTAAATAACTATAAAAATGCAAAAACTTCTAATTGATTTTGATAAACTATTATATTTAAAATAAAATTAAAGATTAATGTTGAGACTATTTTTGGTATTTTCAAAGACTATATTAAAATAAAATATGTTCAAAGTAACATATCTTTCTAAAAATATCTAATACGCGAATTAAGTACAGAAATATGGAACTATTTTTGTAATTTTTAATTTTTGCTCTTAAAGTAATGTAAAAGAGATAAAATTAATTGAAATAACTATATTAAGCCTAAATTAACTATTTTATGCTAAAAATTGGTAAAATTTCGGGGAGGGTCAAATATCACGTGTCTACAGTGGCCATGGCCATTTTTAACGCCAGCTCACCCAGTTTGCTGCTATAAATAATAAGAGAAAGAACCCTAGAGGGGGTTGTTTCTTCTTCATCACTATTCTCGAGAAAAGAGAGAACATGATTGTGAGGCTCTGAACATCTCTATGGAGAGGCAGACCAAATCAATACTATCAATAAGAGATCTCTACACATTTCTTTCTTACGCGTAACACTTGCCTCTTATATCTTTCATTTAGTCCCTCGATTATTACGATCTGCTATGATTGACCCTTAGTTTATTTTTATTATTTTGTTCTTGCAAAATATGAAATAACTTTGAGCTAAACATAATGTTTGGATGGTTTAAACCTGAGTGAGTAAACAATAATGAATCATGATTTAATCAGACTAAAGGTTGCCTAAGTCAAAATGAGTTGAGTTAGCTTAGGCCAAAAATTAATTGTAATTCAACATGTTTGTATTAGTCAAAATTTGACCACCACGCCCAGAACGCGCTGCTAACCCAAGCGCGCTGATTCATGATGGGGGTGAGGAGGCTTCGACTATATATATATAGCCCTGGAATGCTTTCAAGAGAGCGGCGGGATCTTTCTCACAGAAGAAAAAGTACGAACAAAGCTCAATTCTTGTATCCTAAGAGGAAAAGCAATTGCACACCCCCTTCCTCATCCAGCGATAAAGAAGGCAGAGTCGAGTTTTAATAAGATTATCGAAAGTTCATTCTTCCCGTAAGTAATTATTATTATGAAATCTTTCGATCTGAGATCAATTATGTTTGGCTAAGATTTACTCCTTCATCTTTGATTGATTTGTTAAAATAGATTTTAATATCTTTTGAGTCAAACAATTTGGTGTCGTCCGTGGGGATTCCCTTGTGAAACCTCCTAGTTTTTCCCAGATCGAAGCTGGGAAACAAGATCATTCACCGAGAGAAGCACGAAAGGAGAACCAAATGGATTCACGAAACCTGAAATTCCTCACCCCACCAGCTGCGAACATCCTCAACAGGGAAAATAGTGCTACAGTCCTGCTTCTTCCCCCTATCGAACCATGGAAGCAAAGAACATCTAACCATCGCCTCCCGCACTTCGTCAAAGACAAGCACATAAGACCCGAAGAGGCGAACGCACGCAGGGAAATCTGAATTGAAGAACAAAATTATTTCGATGCAACCGAAATTCTCCCTGATGACAGTATCCCCAAACTGAATGACTAAAGTCAGATAGGAAAACTAACGCGAGCCTAAGCAAAACGTTGACGCCTCATGTCCACCATCACTGAACCATATGATGCAAACGACACTAAGAAAACCGGGTCTTCCACGGAAATATGCCCGACTGTCCAGGAGATGTGAATCACAACGGGCTATTATTTCGATAAGTCCGAAATAACACCCTTTAAGACCAAGGGCCTTCGCCATCAAAAGAAAAAAGAGAAAGGTTCGACCTCACTCGAATCACAACGGGCAATTAATTCGATAAGTTTGAAATAATCCCCTTTAAGGCCAAGGGCCTTCACCATAAAAATAAATAAGAGAGAGGTTCGACCTCGCTCGAACCACGACGGGCTGTTAATTTGATAAGTTCGATATAACGCCCTTTAAGGCCAAGGGCCATTGCCATCAAAAGAAAAAAAAAGGGTTTGACCTCGCTCAAACCACTACGGGCGGTTAATTTGATAAGTTCGAAATAATACCCTTTAAGGACAAGAGCCTTCGCCTTCAAAAGAAAAAAGTGAAAGGTTCGAACTCGCTCGAACCACGACGTGCTATTATTTCGATAAATTTGAAATAACACCTTTTAAGGTCAAGGGCCTTCGCCATTAAAAGAAAAAAAGAGAAAGGTTCGACCTCGCTCGAACCACGGTGAGCTGTTATTTCGATAAGTATGAAATTAACACCCTTTAAAGGCTAATGGCCTTAGCCATCGAAAGAAAAAAAGAGAAAGGTTCGACCTCGCTCGAACCACGACGGGCTATTACTTTGATAAGTTCGAAATAACACCCTTTAAGACCAAGGGCTTTTGCCATCAAATGAAAAAAGAGAAAGGTTCGACCTTGCTCGAACCACGACGGGCTGTTAATTTGTTAAGTTCGAAATAACACCCTTTAAGGCCAAGGGCCTTCGCCATCAAAAGAAAAAAGAGAAAGGTTCGACCTCGCTCAAACCACGATGGGCGGTAAATTCAATAAGTTCGAAATAACACCCTTTAGGCCAAAGGCCTTCGCCATCAAAAGAAAAAAGAGAAAGGTTCGACCTCGCTCGAACCACGATGGGCGGTTAATTAGATAAGTTTGAAATAACACCCTTTAAGGCCAAGGGCCTTCTCCATCAAAAGAAAAAAGAGAGAGGTTCGACCTCGCTCGAACCACGACAGGCTGTTATTTCAATAAGTTTGAAATAACACCCTTTAGGCTAAGGGCCTTCGCCATCAAAAGGAAAAAAGAGAAAGGTTCGACCCCGCTCGAATCACGATGGGTTGTTATTTCGATAAGATCGAAATAACACCCTTTAAGGCCAAGGGCCTTCACCATCAAGAGTAAAAGGAGAAAGGTTCGACCTCGCTTGAACCATGACGGGTGGTTAGTTCGATAAGTTCGAAATAACACCCTTTAAGGCCAAGGGCATTCGCCATTAAAAGAAAAAAAAAAGAAAGGTTTGACCTAATTCGAACCACGACGGACTTTATTTTGCTAAGTTCGAAATAACACCCTTTAAGGCCAAAAGGCCTTCGCCATCAAAGAGAAAAATAAAGGTTCAATCTCGTTTGAACCACAACGGGATGTTATTTTTCTAAGTTTGAAATAACACCCTTTAAGGTCAAGGGCCTTCTCCATCAAAGAAAAGAAAAACTGGGACTCAACGGGCGATCCCATGCCTTGCATCAAGGCTATGAACACTTAAGATAAAAAGAAGTACAAGGCAAATTGCGAAGAAGAAAACTTTTATATATGCAATGTCATAATGTGAGCTATCGCTGCTGACAAATGTCCCAGGCCAACCAATAGAAAAAACATAAAAAAGACGGAACGAACAAACGCCAATCAACAAACAAAATAAAAACAAAACAAAGGACATCATTCTTCACTCGACATCATCACCGTCGCTTCCGTCACCATCTCCATGAGGCTCTCCATTATCATCATCCGCAACTACATTGGCCTCGGACATCGCAACATCGTATCCCATTGATGCGAGCCTCACGAGCCTTTGCTCGCGCTTCCTCGTAAGCAGCCTCAACCACGATGCCCGCTTCTCACAAGCTCTTATATATGTCCCACTGGGCTTTAGCATAAACCAAGAGCTTGTGCATGTGGCGAGGAACGACGGAAGAGGAAAACTCAACCTGGGCCTATAATCGTGCATTTTCTGCCTCCAAGGTCACGACCTGATCTCCTAGAGTCGACGCCTCTTGATCGATCGTTCCAATGCGCTTCTCGAGCCTCGCCTCCCTATGGATAGTTGTCGCCCATTCCAACCCCTTCTTGGATTGGAGTACACGGATGGTGTCCTCCAGGGTCGCTACCCTCGCTAAAGCCTCAGATCAAGCTCCCTCAATGTTATCCAAACCAATGACTTTGTTCTTCATCTAAGTCAATTTCCTTATCCACTCCGCACTCATCGCCTCGACCCTGACCATGTTTTGGTCCATCTCCAACTGCATCGACCTCAACTTGATGCTCACACTCCACCGCGATTCCCTTGCCCAACTCGCGGTCCTCGTCCTTGATGGGGAGTTGCTCCTCAAGTTCGCTCTTGCTACGAATTTGTTGAAACACGTTCTCAAGGCACTAAAGTAAACGTGTGTTCATATTTGTAGGTTTTGATAAATGACAAACGACGCGCAATTGACATATGACGAGGTCCAAGCACAAGCGCGCAATTGACACATAACGAGGTTCAAGCACAAGACGAACAAAGATCATGATCAAGCAAAGAAATAAAGTTATACATGAGTCGTTCTTTAATTGTGATCTTGATCCGACAATTAACTCAAGACTTGGCTTCTCTCGTAAAATCATTTTTATCAAATCATGCATATTTATTTTAAAGCAAAATGATTTTCAAACATTTTATTTTAGCCAAAATGATTTTTAAACATGCCTCTCAAATCTGGACAAAGATAATCGATTATGTACTTTATGATAATCGATTATGTTAAGACAACGTACACCAGATTTACAAAGCTGAACAATAATCGATTATGTACCTTATGATAATCGATTATGTTAAGGCAGTGTACATTAGATTTTTCAAAGCTACAAGATAATCGATTATGTACCTTATGATAATCGATTATGTTGAGGCAGTGTCCATCAGATTTTTCAAAGCTATAAAATAATCGATTATGCACATTATGATAATCGATTATGTTGAGGCAGTGTCTATCAAATTTTACAAGACTGTAAAATAATTGATTATGTACTTTATGATAATCGATTATGTCAAGACAGTGTAGTCCGAAGTTTTCAAAATATAAAAGATAATCGATTATCCTTATAGCATAATCGATTATGCAAATGACCATTGCCAAAGTATTTTTAAACTCTGAAAGATAATCGATTATACACAATCTGATAATCGATTATGCTAAGTAAAATCTGCATATGATTTTTTGAACGTTGTCAGGTAATCGATTATACACAATCTGATAATCGATTATGTTAAGTAAAATCTGAATATGATTTTTTGAACGTTCTCAGGTAATCGATTATACGATTTGGATAATCGATTATTCTGCTTAAAATCTGGGAATGATTTTTGAACGATTGGAAAATAATCGATTATGCAAATCAGATAATCGATTATCTTAGCACAAAATCAGCAATTCTTGATTGGCAATTAGGCAACGGTTGTGGGGGTTTTGAACACTATAAATACAACTCAAAATCAGTCTTCTAAGTACAACAACTGATCATATTCTTGCTAAAGCTTGCATACTCTCATATTCATCATTTTCTATTCATTTAATAAGTTTTTGAGAGCCAAACTCTTGACGAAAGTTGTTGTGTTCTTGATTGTATTTATTTTACTCATATCTACTCTTAAAGAGAGTCTTGTCTTGAGTGCTAAGTGTTTGTATACACTTGAAGGGAAGTGTTAATCCCTTGTGGTTGTAAGAAGGAACGTTTTCATTCCTTCGGTTGAAGTCTTGAAGTGTGGTATCTTCGAGCAAAGGTTGTTGAGGCTTGTGTGACTTAAGTTCTCAGTTTGTAACGGTTTGTTAAGCACCCGTAAGCTTAACGAAGTTAGTGGAATCTCGAGAGAGTCTCTCGGGGACTGGACTAGCCACAGGTTGTGGTGAACCAGGATAATTTTGGTGCGTTCGTTCCTTATTATTTACTTACCGCACTTATTTCAATCCTGGAATTTTTAATTCCGCAAGTTTATATTGTTTTTTATTATAAAGCTATTCACCCCCCCCCTCTAGCGTTAAGCGTATATTCTAACAATTGGTATCAGAGCCCAACTCTCTGAAAGACTTAACCGTTTGAGAGAAACAATCCATGGCTTCTACTCGTGACTTTAATGCAGGAATAGGTGAAGGACAATGCTCCACCAGACCACCACTGTTCGACGGCACAAACTATACGTACTGGAAAGAGAGGATGAGAATATTCATCCAATCGAATAATTTTCATCTATGGAAGGTAATAACGAAGGGAGAACAAATTCCAACCAAAAAGGTTGAAAATGAATGGGTTCCAAAATCCGAAGATGAATACGATGCGGATGATATCCGAAAAGTGCAGAACAACGCTAGAGCCATCAACTTATTATATTGTGCTGTAAATGCTGATGATTACAGAAAAATATCATGTTGCACAACGGCTAAGCAAATGTGGGATAAGCTGGAAATCACGTACGATGGTACGGACCAGGTAAGAGAAGCTAAAATTAATTTTCTAACCCATGCATATGAACTGTTTCACATGAAGGAAAGCGAGAGGATCGATGACATGTTCGAACGATTTTCAAAAATCGTCAATGACCTACATGCTCTTAAGAAGACCTTCACAGATAAGGAACTTGTCCGAAAAATTCTCCGAGGTCTCACTCCGGAATGGCGCTCCAAGGCCGACGCGATTCAAGAGTCTATCGGCGTTTCAAATGTCACCATCGACGGACTAAGAGGTAATCTTAAAACCTATGAATCTACTATACTTAACCCTCCGTTTAATGATCAAAGGAAACAAAGAATCGCCCTCAAGGCAAGCACGGCTCAACCTCAAAATGATGAGGACTCAAACAACGGAGATAACGAGTTCGGACTCGTTATTAAGAGGTTTCAAAAGTTCATGCGAAAAGAGTATGAACGAAAAGGCAAACAACAAGGAGATCAAGTAAAGTGCTATGGATGCGGAGAAATCGGGCACATTAGATCAAATTGCCCAAATGTCAAAAAGGAGAAGAAACCCTTCAAGAAACAACGAGCATACATATCTTGGGGAGGTGACTCCGGAGACGAATCAAGCGACAATGAAGAAGACGAAGCCGTAAATCTATGTCTCATGACACACGAAGACAATCAAGAAGAGGTATGTCAAATTTCTTCAAAAAAATTTTTTTCTCTTGAGGAAATGCAAAATGCTTTTGATGAATTGTATAGTGAATTCATTAGAGCTTCCAAAACTGTTAGAGACGTAAAAAAATATTCTTCTTTGAAAGAAAAAGATTTTGAAAAACAACTCTCTTTGAAAGAAAAAGATTTGGAAAAATTGATTTTGGAAAATGAGAAGTTGAAAGAAGAAAACAAATTTTTCGGCAAGAGAAGCGTCGACAAACCCGAGAGTTCTAGTAAAAATTGTATTTCTTGCATGCATCTAAAAGATGAAGTAGAAAGACTTAAGGGCACCCTAGAATAAGTTCAATTCTTCTCATAAAAATTTGAATGATGTTCTTGTCAATTTGAAATCGACCAAACATGGCATTGGTTTCAAAAACGAGCCTAAAGAAAAAGTTGAAGCCATCCCCCAACAACCCAAGGCTCAACCTAGGATAAATAAAATAAACATTCATCCTAGAAATAACCATCCTAGAATCAACATGCATCCTAGACCAAACACTAGAAGAAACTTTGAACATTTTAGAACGCCTAGAAATGGCCTTCAACAATCGCAACCTAGACATACTCGACCTAGAAACAATTATTCTAGAAACGCTGCATATCCTAGAACAAACAGTAGGAGAAATGATTTTCAAGGATTGCGCAATAGCCATATTGTCAAAAACAGAGCAAACAATTTTCGTACCTCCAACTACTACCAACCTAGAAGAATGCATAATCCTAATGTCATTTGTCACTATTGTAGTCGAATAGGACATATTGCTCCTGCTTGTTTTACTAGACACAAACACTTTACTGCATGTCAAGCACAACAGCATTTTACACCTAACTCTCAAGGACCCAAAACAGCTTGGGTACCAAAAACTCATTGATTTGTCTTGTAGGTATGTTTGAAGGGATCAAGTGTACTTTGGTACCTTGATAGTGGATGCTCCAAACACATGACCGGAGACGCATCCAAGTTCCTTCAACTAGAACACAAGGAAGGAGGAAACGTTATTTTTGGAGATAACAACAAGGGAAAAGTTATCGGCATTGGCTCGGTCGGTAAGAATGAATCTTCTTCCATTAAGCATATATTGCTAGTTAAAGGTCTAAAACATAATCTCTTGAGCATAAGTCAATTATGTGACAAGGGAAATCTTGTTTTGTTTGATTCGGAAGAATGTTTAGTTTTTCGTCGTAGTGATTTTAAAATTATCCTTCGTAGTTTTAGAATTGATAACATCTATATGGTTGATCTTGAAAACTCTTCATCAGAGTATGTGAATTGTCTTATGAGTAAAGAAGATGATATGTGGTTATGGCATCGTAGAGTAGCTCATATCAACATGCATCTTTTAAACAAATTGGTTTCACAAAATTTAGTTATTGGTCTTCCAAATTTGAAATTTGAAAATGACACTATTTGTGATTCTTGTCAAAAAGGGAAGCAAACAATAGCATCTTTTAAATCTAAGAATATTGTTTCAACTACAAGACCTTTGCAACTTCTTCACATGGATCTCTTTGGACCATCTCGCATTGAAAGTCTTGGTAGAAATCGTTATGCTTTTGTTGTTGTTGATGATTATTCTAGATTTACATGGATACTATTTCTTGCTCACAAAAGTGGGGCTTTTCAAAATTTTAAATGTTTTCTTAAACGTGTTCAAAATGAAAAGAACACAACCGTCACTTCCATATGAAGTGATCATGGGGGAGAGTTCGATCACAATCTCTTCACGGACTCTTGTGACGAACTCGGTATTGAGCACACCTTCTCTGCTCCACGTACACCACAACAAAATGGAGTGGTGGAACGCAAAAATAGGTGTCTCGAAGAGATGGCTAGAACCATGCTCGATGAGGCTAAGATTCCCAAACAATTTTGGGCGGATGCCGTGAGTACCGCATGCTACGTTTTAAACAGAGTAGTCATAAGGCCAATACTCATGAAAACTCCCTATGAACTCTATAAGGGAAGGAAACCTAATCTCTCCCGTCTTAGAGTATTCGGTTGTAAATGCTTTATTCATAATAACGAAAAAGATAATTTGGGAAAATTTGATGCCAAATCGGATGAAGGAATTTTTATTGGTTATTCATCACGTAGCAAAGCATATAGAGTATTCAATAATAGAACCGAAACTATTGAGGAATCCCCTCATATTGTGTTTTCCGAAAATAATGCTCGCTTGGCGAGAAAGGATTCTGGTTTTGATCTTGCAGGTATTTTAAACACAATAAGTCCTCAAGACAAAGTACAAGAGGAAAACCCAAAGGAAATTCAAGATGAAATCTTGGAAGAATCATCGGAGGAAGCGCCACCACTGGAGAAAGAAACGAAACTGCCCAACGCGTGGAGGACAATCAAAGACCATCCTCTCGACAAGGTAATTGGCGACATTGAACAAAAGGTAAGTACTCGAAACAATCTTAAGAACACCTTAGGACATACTGCTTTCGTTTCTCAAATTGAACCCTCAACCATTTTCGAAGCAATTGGGGATGAGCATTGGACCTTGGCAATGCAAGAGGAGCTTAACCAATTCAAACGAAATGACGTTTGGGAATTGGTGCCAAGACCCGACAATCATACCATAATTGGTACGAAATGGGTTTTTCGAAATAAATTAGATGAAAATGGTGTAATCACTAGAAACAAAGCTAGGCTTGTAGCAAAAGGTTACAATCAAGAAGAAGGAATTGACTATGAAGAAACGTATGCACCCGTAGCAAGGTTAGAAGCTATTCGTTTATTACTTGCTTTTGCCTCTTCTATGAATTTCAATTTATATCAAATGGATGTAAAGAGTGCTTTTCTAAATGGTTTTATTCAAGAAGAAGTTTATGTTGAACAACCCCCGCGCTTTGAAGATTTTAAATCTCCCGATCATGTTTTCAAACTTAAGAAAGCCCTCTATGGTCTTAAACAATCTCCCCGAGCTTGGTATGAATGATTGAGCAAATTTCTTTTGGACAATGAGTTCATTAGCGGGAAAGTTGACACCACACTATTTATTAAGCATAAAAACAATAACATTTTATTGGTTCAAATCTATGTGGATGATATTATTTTTGGTGCTACTAACAATGCTTTGTGCAAGGAATTTTCTGATTTAAGGACAAGCGAATTTGAGATGTCTATGATGGGTGAGCTAACCTTCTTCTTGGGGTTGCAAGTGAAACAAATGAAAGAAGGAACTTTCATTTGTCAATCTAAATATTGCAAAGAGTTGCTAAAACGATTTGAAATGAGCAACGCCAAAGCAATGGCCACTCCAATGAGCACATCCGATCATCTTGACAAAGATGAGAAAGGTATGGAAGTCGACACCAAGAAGTATCGAGGTATGATCGGATCCCTTCTTTATCTTACTGCTAGTAGACCGGACATAATGTTTAGCGTATGTTTATGCGCTCGATATCAATCATGTCCGAAGGAGTCGCACCTAACTGCGGTTAAGCTGATAATGAAGTATTTTGTTGGTACTATAAATGTGGGACTATGGATCCCAAAGGTTCTTCATGCCAACTTGTTGGCTATTTCGACTCCGATTTTGCGGGTTGCAAATTGGACCGCAAGAGCACTAGTGGCACTTGCCATTTGCTCGATAGCTCTCTTGTCTCTTGGTTTAGTAAAAAATAGGTAAGTGTTGCGTTGTCCACAACCGAGGCTGAATATGTAGCCGCAGGGAGTTGTTGTGCTCAAATCCTTTGGATGAAACAACAACTCTCGGACTATGGACTAAGTATCGATCATATCCCTCTTAGATGTGATAATACTAGCGCCATAAGCTTGACGAAGAACCCCGTTCTTCATTCAAGAACAAAACACATTGAAATTAGGCACCACTTTATAAGAGATCACGTTCTCAAAGGTGATGTCGAAATTGAGTTTGTTGAAACCAAATCTCAATTGGCCGACATTTTCACAAAGCCTTTAGAGAAAGAGTCCTTTTTCCGAATTCGTAGTGAACTCGGGATTCTTGACTCCACGTTGATCTAAGTCATGCATTGCATTTTTTGTTTTTCATTACTAACTTGAGCGTCGGATGCGCCTAATTCTGTTTTGCAGGCATCGCCCCAAAGACAGGGGGAATTATAAAGCACTGGTGCAGAAAAATCGATTTCTTTTAAGAATAATCGATTTCTCTTAAGTACATAATCGATTATCAAGTATCAATAATCGATTATGTTGACATTATATTGTCCCTTTTATAATTGCGATTTTTGGTTAATCAATAAACAAGTTATTTACTAATGTTTTTTTTGCTAATGTCAAAAGGGGGAAGAATAAGGGCTATGCACTTAATATTTATTGGCATAAATTGAGGGGGAATTCATATGTTGAGGGGGAACTAATTGCATATCTATATACTTGTCTTGGATCGTCATTATGAATTATCTAATATGCATATCCCGACATTGGTTTGCCATTATCAAAAAGGGGGAAATTGTTGAAACACGTTCTCAAGGCACTAAACTAAACGTGTGTTCATATTTCTAGGTTTTGATAAATGACAAACGACGCGCAATTGACATATGACGAGGTCCAACCAAGCGCGCAATTGACACATAACGAGGTTCAAGCACAAGACGAACAAAGATCATGATCAAGCAAAGAAATAAAGTTATACATGAGTCGTTCTTTAATTGTGATCTTGATCCGACAATTAACTCAAGACTTGGCTTCTCTCGTAAAATTATTTTTATTAAATCATGCATATTTAATTTAAAGCAAAATGATTTTCAAACATTTTATTTTAGCCAAAATGATTTTTAAACATGCCTCTCAAATCTGGACAAAGATAATCGATTATGTACTTTATGATAATCGATTATGTTAAGACAATGTACACCAGATTTACAAAGCTGAACAATAATCGATTATGTACCTTATGATAATCGATTATGTTAAGGCAGTGTACATTAGATTTTTCAAATCTACAAGATAATCGATTATGTACCTTATGATAATCGATTATGTTGAGGCAGTGTCCATCAGATTTTTCAAAGCTATAAAATAATCGATTATGCACATTATGATAATTGATTATGTTGAGGCAGTGTCTATCAAATTTTACAAGACTGTAAAATAATCGATTATGTACTTTATGATAATCGATTATGTTAAGACAGTGTAGTCCGAAGTTTTCAAAATATAAAAGATAATCGATTATCCTTATAGCATAATCGATTATGCAAATGACCGTTGCCAAAGTATTTTTAAACTCTGAAAGACAATCGATTATACACAATCTGATAATCGATTATGCTAAGTAAAATCTGCATATGATTTTTTGAACATTGTCAGGTAATCGATTATACACAATCTGATAATCGATTATGTTAAGTAAAATTTGAATATGATTTGTTGAACGTTGTCAGGTAATCGATTATACGATTTGGATAATCGATTATTCTGCTTAAAATCTGGGAATGAATTTTGAACTATTGGAAAATAATCGATTATGCAAATCAGATAATCGATTATCTTAGCACAAAATCAGCAATTCTTGATTGGCAATTAGGCAACGGTTGTGGGGGTTTTGAACACTATAAATACAACTCAAAATCAGTCTTCTAAGTACAACAACTGATCATATTCTTGCTAAAGCTTGCATACTCTCATATTCATCATTTTCTATTCATTTAATAAGTTTTTGAGAGCCAAACTCTTGACGAAAGTTGTTGTGTTCTTGAGCGTATTTATTTTACTCATATCTACTCTTAAAGAGAGTCTTGTCTTGAGTGCTAAGTGTTTGTATACACTTGAAGGGAAGTGTTAATCCCTTATGGTTGTAAGAAGGAACGTTTTCATTCCTTCGGTTGAAGTCTTGAAGTGTGGTATCTTCGAGCAAAGGTTGTTGAGGCTTGTGTGACTCAAGTTCTCAGTTTGTAACGGTTTGTTAAGCACCCGTAAGCTTAACGAAGTTAGTGGAATCTCGAGAGAGTCTCTCGGGGACTAGACTAGCCACAGGTTGTGGTGAATGAGGATAATTTCGGTGCGTTCGCTCCTTATTATTTACTTACCACACTTATTTCAATCCTGCAATTTTTAATTCCGCAAGTTTATGTTGTTTTTTGTTATAACGCTATTCACCCCCCTCTAGCGTTAAGCGTATATTCTAACAGAATTGTCTGCATCAATTCCTGATCCCCTTTCTCCAACTCCTCACCATGAGCCCGATTGCGGGGGTCTGTCCTTTGCCGCTCATGCATCTCGTGATATCTATCACGGTAACAATGGTATTTCTACAGCTTCTTCAGGAAAATGCTTGCCCGGACATTGGACCTACGAATGCTTTCTACTTCTACCGTGTACGTCTGAAAATCATAAAGACGGGGTCGAACTAAGGCTTTTGAACAAATGGAAAAGCTTAAAACAAGAACCAAAAGCAACATACCCTCAAGCGTACAACGGCCACCTCGTCCCAAAACTCAGCATCAAAAATATCCCGAAGGACTCATTCTCAGCTTCTGAACATAACAAGCTGAATTGAGACACCAAATCCCCCCCCCCCCCCGCCCGGAGGTCAACATCGGAAGGGATCTAAAGAATATGAGTTGAGCCCCCCTGCATGAACCATCGAGTAAGGCCATCCTCGAATATCCTAACATCATCAGGATCCAGGTCTGACTCGGATTCGTACTCATCAACCATCATGCCTTTTCTCCTTTCTACTGCCGAAAGAGGAGCACGATATGTTGCAGAAGAGGAGGGCACATTTGAAGTCACAACATCGGCGCTAGAGGTTTGGTTCTCTACCACGACAAGGTGATGATCGTCAGTAATAACAGAGACTTCTGGTTGAGCTACGATGGCGGCAGAAGTTTCTGATCACTGATCACGGGCGCCAACTTCAACAATATGCTTTGCCTCTATAGGGACTCTACAATAACACCTTCTCCTGAGCGCGTCAGGGAAGATTCATCCATGCGAATCGTTGTCGGAGGCGCCATCTCAAATTCAACCCTCTACCTCTTCGACGTCCCTTCTTCCTTTCCTGTTGATACTGACTCGTTCGTAGGACGGACGACACTAGTCGGGACCTCATCCTAAGAAGCGGCTCTCGCTGGAATAACCAAGGCCATAGATTCAACCGAAGCAGGCCACGACGAAGGTCGTACAGTAGGTACGACGACAAGATGAGCGGATGCGGCCGGCTGGTGAAAGACTAGTTGAGGGGCCCTTGCTCTCCGTACCCTCTCTGACAACGACGAACGATGCATAAGAGGATAAACAACAAAAAAAAGAAAAGAGGAAAAATAGTAAATAAAGACGTCATCTCACCTATGAGAGGCCTGCGTCCAAACCTCTCGTGAAAGTTGACCATGTGCGAACTCCCAATGTGTGGGGAAGAATGGACTCCACCCACTCAAGAATCCCTTCGACATGCGGCGGGGTAATCTCTCAGCTACAGAAAAACAAGGCAGTTTAGCATCCACAGAAAATGGTCAGACATTTCATTAATTAAATATGCAAACTTACGGGCAAAGTTCCATCTCTCTGGGAATCCCGATGGGTCCGCCACAATATGCTCGGTCCACACATAAAAATAATTTTCATAGAAAACATAGTTAGTTTTGTCGTCCATCTAGACCGCCAGACCCCTCGACCCCCGAGGCCGCGCATGAATCATCGTACCGCAAATTAGTTGTGGGGCAAAAATGCTAAGCATATGGCCCAAAGTGAACTCACGACCAGCCAGTTCCGCATACTTGAGAAGCATAAGAAATAGCTTATACAAATAAGGTGAAAGCTGAGTAGGGCACACCTCGTAGTAATGGCACAAATCCACCACCAACTTGGGCAGAGGGAAGGGTGTACCCTACAATGGAAAGGTAGGCGTAGAAAACACAATATCTGGGACAGTCGAAGTGAACCCTGTCGTCCTCGTCTGCCGGTCATATCTCGAAAAAATTGGGGATTCCCCACCGTTCCCTTAAATCCACATCCCCCCCTATCTCACAATGGAAGCGACGGGTTCTGGCTCCGCTCCACCAGTGAAACTAAAGTTAGTTGCCTCCCTCCCGGGGCGAGGCAGAATCTCATCTACCAAGGGAAATTCCTTATCCTCCACCACATCCACTTCTCTGGTGATCTGTACAGAACTCACTGGTATCGGATTCGCGGTAGGGAGACTATCACGAGAAGAATCACAAACTATTTTTAGCGGAAAACTCTCCAACAGAAGTAATATGAAGAACTGATGAAAGGCTCCAGTGAACAAGAAGGTAAGCAAGAATTCGAGGTATCAGAAAAAGCACTATCTGAATAACTCTCTCAAACAAATGATGAAGTGAATCAATCGAATGACAAGTTCCCCTATTTATAAGAAACATAAATTCCCTAAGCACGAAACCCAAGAGTTTCTATTTGAATCTTATGGGGCACGAAATGTTTTAGTTTCCTAGGAACATGTGTCATAATGGTGGAATACACGAACCAACGCTTTATTGCCAATCAGCATTTCGATTCTGAAATCATCACAAAGGTCCATGACTATCGAAAGAACACCTCTACTCCGTGAAAAATCCACATAACGCGACTACGGAAAATTGGGGGTCAGATTCCTCTCGACTATGCTTCCAACATGATCCGTTCGTTGAGCCCGATAAAGGATGACCCCGACGGATGAGGGGCTAACTGTATTTGTCAAAATCTGACCACCACGACCAGGTTTCCCACGAATCCTTTTTAGCAATCAAGTAGTAGAAGTCAGTAGAGCCCACTTCATTTCCTCTCCAAGATATCCGGCACATCGAAAAGAGCAATGCCTAGCCACGCCCAGAATGAGCCGCTGACCCAAGCGCGCTGAGTCATGATAGGGGTGAGGAGGCTTAGACTATATATATAGCCTTGGAAGGATTTCAAGGGAGTGGCAAGATCTTTCTCACAGAATAAAACTTAAGAACAAAGCTCCATTCTTGTATCCTAAGAAGAAAAAGCAATTGCGCTCCCCCTTCCTCATCCAGCAGTAAAGAAGGAAGAGTCGAGTTTTAATAAGATTATCAAAAGTTCATTCTTCCCATATGTAATTATTTCTATTAAATTTTTTGATCTGGGATCAATTAAGTTTGACTAAGATTTACTCCTCCATATTTGATTGATTTGTTCAAATGGGTTTTAATATCTTTTGATTCAAACAATGTTAAACTGAAAAACAATTTTTTTTCATTTGATTTTTTTGGTTTAAGAAATATGTTTAATTATAAAATCAAACTAAAATCATCGAATTATTATTCATTTTTGACAAAGTTTTTAATCAATTGAAGCTACCTAGGTATACCAAATTGATCCAACTTTTAAATGATTTTAATTGGTTGTGCCTTGTTTTAAAAAAAGGCCAATTACATATACATCCATTCAACTTGGCACCATTTTTTATTTTGACACTCTATCTCTGCCTTGTTCAATTTTAACCCTTCAACTCTATTTTATATGTTCCATTTTGCCCCTCCAACTCTATTTCTTATGTTTCACTTTAACACAAAAGCTAAAACAAGTGCAAAAAATATAGCATGTGCATATATACAAATATGAGATGTAATAAATATTCAATTAATTATTTGCACAAAGCTACTGGGTTCGACCGAGCCCACGTACGAAGCCCTAGTTCCATCCCTAGATTTGTATTATATTAATAAAAATATTACAAAAAATTAGAGTGATATAAATTAGATTTTAATAAAATAATTAAAGAAGAAGAACAATATTGCAGAGAAAGAAAGAGAGCAAATTTTTATTGAATTTTGGATGATTTATAATGGGGTAAGACCATAGGGAAAAAATTACTTAGCCACAAAGTAAAACTCTCTAAAAGATAGACATTCACTCTAATTATAATTCTATTCATAGCGCCCCCCTTAAATTTCTACTCAATAAGTAATGTGTCTCGTAAAAACCCTAACTACAATAAAACTCCGTGGGAAAAAAATCTAGTAAAAGAAAAATAGTTCACATGTTTAATAATACCCCCTTTGGTTGCCTCATTAAAAACATTTCAAGGAAAACCCAGTGGGACAAAACCTTGTAAGGAAAAAAGAGTGCAATGTGTATTAACTACCCCTGATGAGAGCATCAATTCGCATCCTTGAGTCTTCGCATCCCAATCTTGTACACTAGATTCTTGAATGTTGACATTGGTAGAGATTTCATGAATAAATCAGCTATATTGTTACTTGAACGAATCTATTGCATATTGATATCACAATTCTTTTGAAGATCATATGTAAATAATAACTTTGGTGAAATGTACTTTGTCCTATCTCTTTTTATGAATTCTCCCCTCAATTTATCTATGCATGCTGCATTATCTTCATACAAAATTGTGGGTAGTTTGTTGTTGATACCCAATTTTTCCCTATGTATTTTTTATACCCCAAAATACTTCCAAAATAGCTGATATGTGCATATATGAGCGCACCCATGAGTTTTGGAATTTTAATGATTTTTAAACCAATTTATCGTCTATTTTAATACCGCAAAAATTCCAAAATTATTCCAAAAAATTATCGTTTTGGTGAATAACTTATTTGTCCTTATATTTATATCAAAAATAATTAATATGATTTTTTAATATTTTTTACAAATTTATTTGGCATTTATAAAGCCAATCGTATATAATTGCAATTGTAGCGTATTTTGTAATTAATTATGTTTTGTGATTGTAAAATCATTCCTAATATTTTTAGATTATTATCTATATATTATTAACTATATCAATGTTTTCAATTTGTTTTTAAATTATTTTTTACTATTTTAATTAATTAAAGTGGGGAAAAATTGGCTATTGAAAATTTGGCCAGATTGCATTTAAAATATAGCCAAAATTAACCCCAATTTAAACCAAATTTTAACCCACCTCAAATAATCCATACACAAATCAATTAATTTGACCCAAATTTAATTCAATCTGAGTTGTTGATCAATTAAGATCAATGGGCCAGATTCATTTACCTAAAATAAATCAAACAACCCCCCAAACCCTTGACATTCAGAGACCGGTATCTCTCTCTCTCTAACCCTTCACCTTCCCCTTCTCCCTAGAACCTTCTGGTTCACGTTCTCCGATGGCTCTCACCCTTCTCCGACCAACTCCGGCCTCGCCACTTTCGATCGTCAGCCGCCGTGAAACCTCATCTCACCGGCTCCCTCCATACTTCTGAAACTCCAAGAGTTTCCACCATGCAAGAAGAGCACTGAAGCCTCGCCGGGGTCCATTTCCGATGGGTTTTGGCCCGATGATGCTTTAAACTTCATTGTTAACGAGTTTCACAGACAGGTTTCTCATCTCAGTGATTTTATTACAAACCCTAATTTTTGCCTAAACCTCTTAATCTATGTCTTTTTAAATGATTTTGGTTTAATCTTTGTGTTCTACACTACTTATTGCTCGATATCTTCGATTAATGCAGGTTTTTAAATGTTCTTGTTCCTCTTTTCGAAACTAGGGTTTTCGACCCCTTTTAAAATCACTATGCTTCTGTTTCTTTCGAGTATTATGTGATTACTCCTATGTTATGTGCTTGAAACCTTTTGTTTCTGAGTTCCATGTCTTAGATTTCTAGGGTTCCGACTCTCTACTGTTTATGTGATTTCTTACTTAGGGTTCTTAATTTTGAGACTATTGTGTTTAAATACGTTTGAATGCTCCTCTTTATTGAATATGCTGTTAATTTCGAGCATCTCTTTGACTCCCTGATTTGCATGTGTTTGCCTTATGGGTTCTTACGCTAATTTTTCAAAATGTTTCCTTATTTGTGAATTGCTTTCTATACATGGTATTGATTCCCTCTACTTTTTTTATGGTTACCATAGTTGTGCACTTAATTATATTTCGAGTTATTCCGCGTATATTTTCCTTCCTTAAAGCATCGTGTACCTAACCTGTATTACACACAAAGTGCTTACTGCTCTTTTCTGGTATAATCAGTCATCTGACTGATTATTTCCTTACCTAATAGTCTGTACTCCTATTCGAATCATGAGTCCCTGATTTAATTGAATTAGGACATGTGATTGATTCAATTTGGTACTATTTCTATAATTATATACTCACTACCATGTTCTCTACTATTTTAAAAAACTATAAGTACTACACTTGCTTTCTCACTTAGGACACACATAGAGACACGAAAAAAACTCATTACTCTGAACTCTCTCTCTTTCACACAAACATATTTGGTGCTCTTTATTGTTTCTACACAACTTCTTTCACTTTCCTGTTGAATGTTACTCAATTGGCTGAAAACCAAGATTGAGTAATCCTGATCACTTTTACCACTGTGCTGGCCTCTATTGTGTTGCATGCTTTGGTCTATCTGCTGCTCACTCATTTGCATACTTCTGACCTGCTTTCTGCTTCTCTCAGCACACTGCTCACTTCTCTACACATTATTACTCATTATTGCTATGTGTTACATTATTTTCAACTAGTATGTATCCTATTTAAGTTACAGTCTCAAAACAATATGCTTCTATTGGTGCTGCACTTTCTTTTGTACCTTATGTGCTTCTACTTATGGTTCTGTTGTTCCTATTGCAACTAGTATGTATTTGTGCTGATTAGTAGTCCTAGCTTAACCTGGCATGTTCATTACCCCTTTCCTACCCCAATGTATGTTTCCCCTTGCTTCTATATACTACTAGCATGTGTTCAGATCCTCTTGGCTACTCCATAGCCCTAAAACCTTTTCCTGATGATGATTTGGTTTGGTGTCTGGTGCTGTAAGAACTGGACTCCTAGTTTGAAGCATGAAATCTTCTTTGATGTGTTATACATGTGTGACTGGTTTTCTTGCTTGTGAACTATTTGTTCCCTTTTCCTTTGCCCTTGTTTGTGTGACTGATGATTTCAAAACTGGCTCTATATTAACCGTTTTCAAACTCAATTGAATTTTTCACTCTTCTAATGTTTTCTCAAATTGTCCTTCATGTAAAAAACCTTTTCCAACTCAACTCCTTCAAATTACATCACAATCACACTACCCTTAGAATTTAGGTTCTGCCCCCTTAGTGTAAGCATTACTTTGGGTATCTTGAATACCCACTGAACTTTGATGCACAAGGCTGGCAATTCCACACTTGCACTTATCAATGATGATTTGTCTTGGGCGCCTGATATTGGCTAGGGTCCCAAGGGACCTTTAGGGAACTTTTCCGCACACAAACCCTTGGTAAAGGCTGTGAAACTGGAAAGAAGTGAGGTTGGAGGTTTGGGCCTAGCTGAAGGCTCCCTATAGAATAACGTTTTTTTTACTCTGCACTACTGTAATTTAATTACTTGATCTGTAATAACTTGTAAAGAACAATGGGGGTTTATAGTGAAATTGGGGGGGGGGGGGGGGATTATGCATGGTTAGTTAATGGTACGGGTAGAAAACATGTTTGTAGGGCTTTATTTATTTGTGCAATAGATATCCTGCATAGGACATGCATTTCACACGATTTAGAAATCCTGTATTAGGATCTTTTACTTTTGTCTTGTTATTGTACTCACTTCGTAATCACAATTAGCTAATAACCAACAAACTATTGTTATAAGGATTGCTACTGCATTTAGATACCATGTCTTAAGACCTTTATGTGCATTAGATATCATATACTTATGGCTTTATTTGCGATTGCTGAACGCCTCGCTAGTTTGTTTAATTTAGCAACATAAGTTAACAGTATATTCTTAAAACTGTAAATCAAACATGTATGCTCACTTTCTTTCTATAATCAGACAACGCGTATAACGCCTAGGTAAGCCTTAGGCCCAATAAAATCAATTAATCATGCTTTTACCACCTTCGGACTACTTAACCTCTTTAGCTTTCTGAATTCTGCCCCTTTGAAGTTTTCTTTGTTTTCTTACTAAAACTCCCCCTCCATTTTTGATAATCTCATCCGCTCCATATGTTTTCCTACTGGGTGTCTCTCCAATCCAGAATTCTGCTATAATTCTAAAACTTATCAGAGTGCTGTGTCTTTAATATCTCTACTATAATTTATAAAAGTACGTTTCAATATTAATTCATACATACTTACTACTCTCTTAGTTACTTTTCTGAAATTCTGTTTCCTTGCATCTGTTCTATTTTCTACTAGGTAACCTCCCATGTCCGAAATTATTTTATCCTCCCGTGGAATAATACTACATCCTTTATATGGCCTTAAGTGTGATAAAAAATATTTTCTTATAATTCCTAAAGGTTACGTATTTCGCTGCTTTATCTCCAGTTCTGAAAGCTTTTTCCAATTCTCCTGCCAAAAATTTCTATCCAAAATTTTCAGCTTCTATTCTAATCTGTTTTTGTACGCTCCTGATTTTAAACTCTCACTTCCTTAGACCTTAAACATGATTGAGGATTCCTAATTGTATGTCTATTTGTGGACGGATATTTTAGCCTTTTACATGCCTTTATGTGATCCCTTATATGAAGTCCTATTTGCGTTTTGTATGTCGCTTAGTGTTTTGACCTTTAAACCTAAGGGTTCAACCTAGTCCTCACCTTATATTAATAGTGGTTCTAAACTCCCTCTAAGACCTATAGGACGGGATGGGTAATAGCACGCGCTAAGCACTCGTGATCAATACACACGTTTAAATAAACCTCAACGGGGTGGGAAGGGTAGAATATGGATATGATAACCGATGCACTAATATCTCGTGTGAGAATGATTGCCGGGTATTGCACCGAATTGATCCATATTACGTTTAACCCTAGGACCTCTTTGTCTCTCTTTATTTATTGATATTTTCTGAAATTAACATTTTCTTCAACTAAGCTTTCTCTTTTCAAAATCACGTGTGTCATCTTTCTTACATGCTTTTCTATGTGCAAATTTTACGTGTTTATTCCCACTCTTTTTAAAGTCATAACTAAGCAGGGCTAGGAACGACACTAGTAGATCTTGAGGGGTGCCTAACGCCTTCCCCTAGAGATAATCTCAAGCCCTTACCCGAACTCTGATTTTCTTTCTTAAAATCTTTTTTTTCTTTTTCTAATGCACTATAATCATTAGGTGGCGACTCTTCAAACTCCGTAACCCGCTTCCTATAAAGGAAAAAAGAGTTATTTTATCCATAATGTCGTAAACTCGATTTTTCCGCTTTAGAAAAGGGGGCGTCAACAGCATGAAGACTCTACTAGGGATTTTTTAAGGCTTTTACCATTACGTGCTTTGTGACTTTATTGCTTCCTTAATTTCATTTACTTTCAATCTTTAATTGTTTCACCAATATACTAACTTGGATCTTCATGTTTTTCTCCCCCTTTTTACCTTTTGCTTTTACTATCTTATTATTTCAATTCCGTTGTAATTTTCATGTATTCGTTGTAATATTTATGAACGTGAAAATACGTGCAATTTGCTTCATTATTATAACTACATTTCTCAAACATCATATTCCACTCGTGCCAAAACAAATCCTATGGCATCACTTATAATGAGTGGTTTCGCCCTTCAATATTATACCCCCCTAAATGTGGCAAAGGCATATTTGCTGTAAAACAAGTCGATCGATGGTGTAGTTGACGGTTCCCCGCCTTTCCCTCTTGAGCTATCCATTCAAGGGTACCTTGTCTAGCACTTCAAAAGTAGAAATCTTATTCCATTAAACTATTCATGCATCATGGTCAACCTTAGAAGAGTCAGTTATATTGTCCATATAATGACTCTTTAAGATAGCCTAAACGAAAGTCCATCGGGTTTCCTCTAAACCCAAACGGACACCCCCCACGTTATGTGCATTTATTTGGAGAACTAATTGCCTTTAGCTAATTATTGATTTAGATAGTTGAGTCTGGTGGGGAACACTTTGTTTTGTAGAAAATGAGGCACGAAGTCCCCAGATTCGGTATGGTATCCAACATTCACCCAAGGTTGCTAAGTTGGTGGGAATATCTTCATGCCAGCGATCAACCCCTCATCCGCAAATACTTAGGAAATTTGCCCTCACTTCTGGAAATCCATCCTAACAACAAAGTCATAGAGGCTGGCATTTTGTTCTGGGATAGTGATTGATCGGTGTTTCACTTCGGATATTTGGAAACGGCCCCTTTACTAGAAGAGATAGGGGGTCTAGCTGGTATCCCTTGGGAGACTCCGGGTCTTCTTATGCTGGAAAACCGCAAAGGTAGAGACTTTCTTAAGATGATGGGACTCAAGAAAAATCCCGACCTATCTTTTCTGAAGGACTCCTACATACCATTTGACTTCTTGTACGAGATATATGGACATAGCAAGTCTTATTGCACCTACACTGATGAGTTCGACCTCACCTCTTTGGGGCACATACATAGGAGGGTCTTTGTGTTCATGTTTTGCTTCTTGGGTATGATAATTTTCCCATGAAGAAGGCTAGGATCCACACTATACTAGCCATGGTAACCAAGACCTTAATAGAAGGTATCGACGGGTAGTCTTTCAGTATAGCGCCCATGATCATCTCTAAAATCAATAGAGCCTTGGGAAAGTGTCAGAAAAGGGCTCCGCATTTCGAGGATTGTAATATGCTACTTCAACTTTGCTCATAGAACACCTCCAGGAAGGCGACTACAGATAGGAAATCACCCACATGGATTGGGATGAACATATCGCTTTTCATCACCCAAAGCAAATGAACTTCATGCCCAACATGTTCGCTCAGCCAGAGGACTTTAGTGGATGGGAATAGTTGTTTGAAAGTCTAAAGGAAGAGCAAGTTCAGCGGATGTTCGAGTGGTTCCCAGCAAGGGAGTTCATTTTCCCTTCTTGAGACTCGCCATTCCTCATACTCATAGGTCTGAGGGGGACTCATCCTTATGTCTCTCTTCGGGCCATGAGGCAAGTTGGAAGAAAACAAATCATACCCAGGATAGAGAAAATGAGTCATTTCAGGGCCGACTTTCAAGACGATGATAGCACGCACAGGTTTCACGCTCAACATATGTGGCACTGTAAGATTGCCTTAGGGAAGGAGTCTATTGAACCAGACAGGTATCATGCCGGGTGTGTACCGCACTACACAGGTTGGTTGGAAGATGATCAGATTGGTTTTGGTCGTCCAAGATTCGTCCACAGTGATAGGATTATTGATGAGAAAACTGAAGCGTAAGTCAAATACAATCAGCTATGCAAGAGGATGCGAGAATGTGAGAATGAAAATCGGGAAATACATGAAGCTCACGAGAACTTGATCAATGAGTGGAAGGATATGGCTATCAACGCCAACAATCGGCTGGGGTATCTGGAGTGAGGTATAGTGGAGTTAGAAGGAAAGTTCTTGAAGAGAATTGAAGATTGCCAGAATGCTGAGGGAAGTGCAGGCGGAAATCTGGCCCGAGCCTATCTACTGTTAGGAATGCACGAGCTGATGCAGCTGTACGAGGGAGGCAAGATTACCAAATCTGAGGGAGGTCCTTATGGGACCAAGTAGTTAGGATCTTTTATTTCGTGCTTTCATAATATAATAAGGCCACTGGCCATTAGTGACATCTTTTATCGTTCAATTGTTTTAAGACTCGTCTTGTTTTACCAATAAAATGAGGCATTTAGCATTATAAGTTCTCCAAATTTAATTTGTCGCTAGGCCTACCTCGGGTACAATGAGGCACCCAAATTAGGAAAGGACCTATAATATTGCATAACGTGTTTAAATGTCGCAATATTATTTCTCGGAATCCACACTAACTTTCTACCTTTTTGTTTTTCTTTTATTTTTATTCCCCTCCCCAAAGGTTAGTTCTGTCACGCCCCAAATCCGAGGGGAATGACCCGGCACTCAACTGGGTATCCCCAGTCGAGTGTACCTGGGTGCCTTTCCTATTTTCCACCCGTTACCCCACTTCATTCTTTGTTAATTAGCCGAAAGATACAAGATTTGAAATTGAAGAACATATGATTCCTCTTTTCATAACACACATTATGATTAACAGGGAACGTCTTTTACAAAACATACATTATGATTAACAGGAAATGTGGTGTACAAGTTTATCGCGCCCAAAACATACACCTTTATACATAAGTTCTAACCCACATACAACTGTCTGCGGAGCCTCTAAGAGAAAGATAATACATCACTTGCCATCGACAAGGCCCCGGCTATACCTTTACAAAAGGACACAAGAATCCAAAATACAACAATATGGGTGGCCTGAGCCACACAAGGCCCTAGAAGGAAAGGGGCTCACCAACACGAATACTGCCGATAGAGAGGAGGAGGAGCTACGAATGCTAGACAGGAGTGCCTTCCACGGATCCACCTACAATCACAACACGAATGTAGCGTCCCCCACAAAAGGGACGTCAGTACATTTGAATTGTACTGGTATGTATGAACAAACTCTGTCCCAAGTAAATTCAAGCCAAATTGCATATGCAAGTATAGAACTGAACAACAATAGTAGAAGTACAACCATGGAGCAACAACCAAACATTTCACAACAAATGATTCAAGTAGTCAAACAAAGGGGCAATCAGTGCCCCACGGGTTACAAACTCTTCTGTTGTCTCCTTTCACAATTCCACATTTAGCATTTCATGATTCATATTCATATCAATAGTGATATTGGATCATATTTTTTCCACCCTTATTGCCTCGTCCACCCTTATTACCTCGGCAACCCTTATCACCCCAACTCACACCTTATTTCACCGTGTTGCGGCGCGCAACCCGACCCTGCCTGACAGTTTTCAATTCACAACAACAAACAGCATAACAACAAATACAAGAAATCAACTATGGCACATTGTTAAAATAGATCCACAACAAGGATAATGAAATCCCACAACTAGCAAAAACAATTTCCTCATGTTCATCAAATTGGTACAAAATTTGGGTTATCACAACAGTTGTTCACAACTAATCACACACATTCCACGTTATTTCCATTACCACTATTCCACATTTCTTCCATTTCCACTGTTCCATATTATTTCCATTTCCATTGTTCCACATTATTTCCATTTCCAAACTCTTCCAATTACAAGTTCCACAACTTTCACCACAAGGTGTTACCACACAATTATACAACACAAAAGCTTCACAATTATTCCTACATGAATATCAACCATCAACAATTTCACAACTAACACAGGGTGATTTCACAAGGATCACAGTTAGCCACACATACCTGGGGTTGATTATTCCCTTTAAGCCTCTAGTTCAATTCGCCAAGCAATCAAGAAGTTAATCTAGTTCATGAGCACCACTTAGGTTTTAGAAATTTAAACTCATAGTTGTTACCCAATTCCCTTTTTACAAGATTTTATGGTTTTGGAGACATGCATGGAGGTTTTATGAAGAAATTTCAAAGCAAGTGTATGGGGTTCCCTTCCCAAGCTTAATTTTCGAAATTTGGGGGAAATGGGTTAGGGATATTATCTTAGAAACCAATAGAGAAGACAATGCACCAAGAATTGTCCAAGCTCCAATGATTTTGAAAGACTAGATGATGAAGGATTTGCTTTCTCTCTCAAAATTCCTCTCTCCCTCTCTCTTATTTTGATCAGAAATGTGTTAGAAAAGAGGGAGAAGGTGTTTTAATAAAAGGTGGGTCGCGTCTACAATTTTAGAAATCACCAGGCGAGCACGATCGGTGATGCAAATCTGCGGTCGCAGAACTGACATGCGGTCCGCAGAATGGACCGCAAAAATAGCTCAAGTTTCAAACATCTCGGGTTGGGAATGCGGTGAATATGCGGTCCGCATTTGAGTTCTGCGGTCACAGAATGCACCGTAGAACTGACCTTCGAATTTCCTCAGGGACAATATGCGATCACTCTACGGTGTGCATATTGATTATGCAATCGCAGATTTGACCGCATTTTCAACATCAAAAATTGGTTGCTCTCTGATTCACTCTACGGTAGGAATGCGGTCCGCATAGCTGATCTGTGACCGCATTCTGGGCCGCATTTTGACCATTTTCTTGAAAAATTCCGATTTCACGTTTTTAAGTACAAAACAGCAAAAAGGATCCGATCCACGTAGGTAGACTGACTCTATGAGTTGCTAACACCTGAGCACTCATTTTCACGGAGCCTTACATCCTCCCCCGCTTAAGATCATTCGTTCTCGAATGAAGACTTGGGAACCAAATGAGTTTGGAAAACATTATATGCAAGCTTCTACACTTTTATTAACTTTTAAGTTTGTTTTAAAAAAAATTTGCCAGAGTTTCCTTTGTAATATGGACATAACCACCTGTAAAAGATTCCCCAAAACACATTTTCCAAGCATTACTACACAAACTTGCCACCTATACAAAAGTTGTAAAAACGCATAATCCTCACACTTGTACATATTCAACCTCTTTATGCACTTTTAACCATTTGGCACACAACATATAATCAAATTAAGCATTAATCACCTGTCCTGTTAAAGCCATTTGCCTATCACAAAGGTATGACACAGTTATTCATTTTGATACAATTCCTCCATGCAAAAACTAATCATTACACAATTAGAACACTTTGATACACAGTCTCCATGCAAAATTAATTATAACTTCCATACATCATCTTACCATGGGAGCACAATACTTTCATTACCAAAAAGGACTGCACATTGCTCAAATAGTTACAACACATAAACTTGGTTGGCACAACTTGGAGAAACTACAACAGTAAGGCACTTGGAAAGAGAATGGATGATTCATACACCTAATGGAACACAACACTAGCTCTCATAAGGGAAAGATTCGCAAGATCATTCCTAGACTTGCTTAAATAGATGGGGGTATTTTATCTTCATCTCATCTTCCGTTTCCCACGTGGCTTCCTCGGCTTGTTAGTTCCGCCACAACACCTTAACTCAAGCAATCTCCTTGTTTCGCAACTTTCGGACTTGTCTATCCAGAATAGAAACTGGAATCTCTTCATATGATAACTCTTCTGTAACCTTGATGTCTTCAACTGGCACAATTTTAGACGGATCACCCGCAACTTTCCTCAACATGGATACATGAAACACCGGGTGCACTAAGGACATTTCTTGGGGGCTATTCCATCATATACGTGACTTGACCGATCCTTTGAATGACTTGATAAGGCCCGACGTACCTAGGTCTTAGTTTTCCCTTCTTCCCAAAGCGCATGACTCCCTTCATCGGGGACACCCTCACGAATACCCAATCTCCTTCTTGAAACTTCAATTCTCTTCGACGCACGTTCGCATAGGATTTCTGGTGACTTTGAGCAGTCTTCATCCTCTCCTGAATGAATCTTACCTTCTCCATGTCCTGATGCACGAGATCTGGCCCTATTAATTCTGCTTCACCAACCTCGAACCACCCAATCGGGGACCTACAATGCCTCGAATGTGGCCATTTTGATGCTAGCATAGAAGCTGTTGTTATAAGCAAACTCTATAAAGGGTAGATGATCATCCCAATTACCCTTGAAATCCAAGACACATGCCCGCAACATATCCTTGGGCGTATGAATAGTCCGCTCTGCTTGGCCATCGGTCTGCGGATGAAAAGCGTGCTAAGATTCACTTGAGTACCAAAACCTTGCTAAAATTTCCTCCAGAATTTAGTTGTAAACTGAGCTCCTTGAGCCAAAATAATAGAAAGTGGTGTACCATGAAGTCTCACTATCTCCTTGATATACAACCGAGCATATTATTCCGCAGTATACGTGGACTTGACTGGCAAAAAATGAGCTGATTTGGTGACCCTATCCACAATTACCCAAATTGAGTCGAACTTGTGCTGAGTACGAGGTAGTCCAGTCACGAAGTCCATATTGATCATTTCCCACTTCCACATCGGTATTTCTATAAGTTGAGTCAACCCTACCGGCCGCTGATGCTCGGCCTTCACTTGCTGGAAATTCGGGCACTTAGAGACAAATTTTGCCACACTCTTCTTCATACCACTCCACCAATAAATATCCTTGAGATCGTGATACATCTTTGTAGAGTCTGGGTGTACTGAATACCTGGAATGATGAGCCTATGCCATTACCCTCTCTCGAAGATTATCCACATTCGGGATACATAACATGTCATGGCACCGTTGCACACCATCATTGCTGCCGAGTAAAATGTTGAAATTTTGTTACTTAGAGCTGCCTCCTTCAATTGTGCCAATGCTGGATCAACAAACTGCTTTTTTTAACCTCTGCCACGAGCGACGATTCTGCTGTATTATGCACCATAAGTTCCTCCTCATTCGGGGCCGAGATACAAACCCCAAGGCTAGACAACTGGTGTACCTCCCTAGCTAGGAGCCTTTGATCCGCTCTCAAGTGAGCCAAGCTACCCATGGATTTCCGGTTGAGGGCGTCAGCCACCACATTTGCCTTCCCTGGATGGTACAAGATGTCGTTATCATAATCCTTAAGCAATTCTAACCACCGCGGCTGCCTTAAATTCAGCTCTTTCTACTTGAACAAATATTGAAGACTCTTGTGATCTGAAAACACATCTACATGAACCCCATAAAGATAATGCCGCCATATTTTCAAGGCGAACACAACTGCTGCAAGCTCCAAATCATGCATCGGATAATTCCTCCAGTGATTCTTGAGTTGCTTGGAAGCATATGTTATGACCTTCCCGTGCTGCATCAGAACCCACCGTAAACCGATCCTGGAGGCATCACAATAAACTACAAACCCCTATGTGCCTTCTGGTAAATCCAACACTGGTGCCGAAGTTAACCTTGTCTTCAATTCCTGGAAACTTTTCTCACAAGCATCTGACCACTGGAACTTGGCTGATTTATACATCAATTTGGTCAAAGGAGAGGTGAGGGTGGATAATCCCTCTACAAACCTCCGATAATACCCTGCTAACCCCAAAAAGCTGCGGATCTCCGTTGGGGTCGTGGGCCTAGGCCAATCCTTCACTGCTGCAATATTTTGGGGGTCCACCTGAATCCCCTCACTGGAAACAACATGACCCAAAAAAGCGACGGACTCCAACCAAAATTAATTTGGAAAACTGGGCATACAATTGGTGCTGATGTAGAGTCTGCAAACCTGCTCTTAGGTGGCTGACATGATCCTCCCTGCTCCGCGAATATACGAGGATGTCGTCAATGAAAATAATCACGAAGGAGTCTAAAAATGACTTGAAGACCCGATTCATAAGATCCATAAAAGCTTCCGGGGCGTTGGTTAGCCCAAAGGACATGACCAAGAATTCAAAGTGGCCATAGCGCGTCCTAAAAGCGGTCTTAGGAATGTCCTACTCCCTGACCTTCAATTGGTGGTACCCGGACCGCAAATTAATTTTGGAGAAGAACCTTGCACCTTGCAATTGATCGAACAAATAATCTATCCGAGGCAAAGGGTACTTATTTTTTATGGTGACTTTATTAAGCTGCCGATAATCGATACACATCCGAAGCGACCCATCCTTCTTTCTGACGAAAATAACTGGAGCACCCCATGGCGACACACTTGGCTGGATAAACCCCTTCTCCAATAGATCCTTCAACTGCTCTTTTAACTCCCGCAACTCTGCCGACGCAATTCTATACGATGGAATAGATATCGGCGGGGTATCTGGCAATACATTAATCCCGAAATCAATCTCCCTATCTAGCGAAATTCCTGGAAGCTTATCTCGAAATACCTCAAGAAACTCATTCACAACTGGCACGGACTCGGGGCCAGGTACTTTTGGAGTAGTGTCCGCCACCCGGACTAAATTATAGATGCACCCCTTTCTGATCATCTTCGAAGCCTAGAGGTAAGAAGTAGGCACAATACCATTTTCTTTCCATTCGACAATCGGCTCATTAGGGAACTCGAGTCTCATAACTCTCGTCCAACAACTAAGTTTAGCAAAGCATGAATAGAGCCAATCCATCCCCATGATTACATCAAAATCCACCATCCCAAGCTTGATAAGGTTAGCCGTGGTAACACGACCACCTACCATAACTACACAATTCCTATAGACCCGCGCGGCTGTAATAGAATCACCAATCGGAGTCGATAAGGAGAACAACTCAAGAAGCTGCTCGGGTTCAATCCCAAAATTCGAAGCAACAAATGGAGTGACATAGGACAAAGAAGACCCCAGATCAATAAGAGAATAGAAATCAATGGTCTGAATAGATAGGATACCTGTGACAACATCTAGGGAAGCCTCAGCACTCTGACGACCACTCAATGCATAAAACCTGTTGGGTCCTCCCCTACCACGAACTCCACCTCTGGTTGCACCACGCCCTGCTGGGGCTAGAGGGCGCACTGATGACGTAGCAAACGATGAACTGGATGGCTGAGCAAGTCCCCTACCCGTGCCATGTCTGGGCGCACGGCAGTCCCGCTGTACGTGACCTCTCACCCAACAATTGTAACACCCTGGAGCATCCAAGTAACAAGCCTCTGTATGAAATCTCCCACGCTTGAGGCATATACCTCCCTGCTGTCGAGGTCTCATCCCCGAATGACTGAACTGGCGGGACCTCCTGCTGTTTGAACTTGACCCCAAAGGGCTACTCTGCTGGAAACGGTGCACAGATGGCGGTGCACTAGCTGAGGACTGAACATAAGACTGAGATGGTCCTGATGACCCTCTCCCTGGAGCTGACCTCCCTGAGTGACCCATAGACCGGGCCCTGCTGCTACTCTCCATGTCTGCCCGAATCTTCAACTTCCTGGCCTCTGTGTCCTGAGAAAAACCTACGATCTTCCCGTAGTTCATGTCTGAATGCAAAGCAACTGTAGCAGTCTCATTTACCACCAAAGGGTTGAGACCCTGAACGAATCGCCAAACTCTGGCCTCCATAGTCGACACCAACTGAAGAGTATACTTTGACAACCTCATGAACTCCATATGATACTCCCAAACACTCATACTACCCTGCTTAAGAACCTCAAACTCGGTGGCATGGGCTTCCATGGTCTCGGCAGGCAAGAAGTGGTTCATGTAGGCATCGACAAACTCATCCCATCTTGCTGGAGGTATCCCCTCCTCACGGGAATCCTCCCACATCTCAAACCACAAATGCGCAACTCCCTTCAACCTGTATGAAGCCAATTCTACCCCTTATATCTCTGTAGCCTTCATCACTCGAAGGGTCTTGTACATCTCATCAAGGAATTCTTGCGGATCGGCCACTGGGTCTGTGCCTGAGAACTCTGGAAGGGACACTCACAGAAACTGGTGGACTCTGGAGCTGGAGGAATCTCCTTATCTGCTGGAGGACACATGGGCATCATGAGATCTCTGGGCCTGGGCGGCCACTAACTGAGTCAACATACAGATAGATCCCCTAAGGTATTCATCAGAAATCCCGGGATCGGAAGCTGGAGCAACATCAAAATTAGGAGCATTGGCAGGAGGGATAGTAGCACCCTCGGCCGCTGCTGAAACATTATTGCTTGGATTAGGAATTGATGGAGCAGTCAAATTCAGAATGGGGGAATCACTCTCACCCACGGCAGTCGGCACATGATCCACAGCCGCGCTGGAAGTGGCATTGGCCCCTATGCCGAGTCTAACTTTATTCTTGGGTGCCATTATTGAAAATTTGAAATAGAGCACGAATTAGACGCAACATCACTTCACTTCACGAACTTGGAATAACAAAGAAGAGGATAGTTTTTCCTAAATGCCCGTGTAGCACCCAACTTTTAGATGTGGTCGACAACATATAGATAAGAAGGACTCTACTAGGCACGGCTCCGAAACATCCTAAGACTCCTTTAAAACCTTAGGCCCAGATACTAAGTTTGTCACGCCCCAAATCCAAGGGGCATGACCGGAACTCAACCGGGTATGCCCAGTCGAGTGGACCTAGGTGCCTTCCCTATTTCCCACGCGTAACCCCACTTCATTCTTTGTTAACTAGCCGAAAAATACCAGATTTGTAATTGATAGAACATATGATTCCTCTTTTAATGACACACATTATGATTAACAGGGAACATCTTTTACAAAACATACATTATGATTAACAGGAAATGTGGTGTACAAGTTTATAGTGCCCAAAACATACACCTTTATACATAAGTTCTAACCCACATACCACTGTCTACGGAGCCTCTAAGAGAAAGTTAATACAACTCTTGCCGGAGACAAGGCCCCGGTTTTTCCTTTCAAAAGGACACAAGACTCCAAAATACAACAACATGGGTGGCCTGAGCCACACAAGGCCCCAGAAGGAAAGGGGCTCACCAACACGAATACCGCCGATAGAGAGGAGGAGGAGCTATGAACGGTGGACCGAAGTGCCTGCCACGGATCCACCTACAATCATAACACGAATGTAGCGCCCCCGGCAAAAGGAACGTCAGTACATTTGAATTGTACTGGCATATATGAACAAACTCTGTCCCAAGTAAAATCAAGCCAAATTGCATATACAAGCATAGAACTGAACAATAATAGTACAAGTACAACCATGGAGCAACAACCAATCATTTCACAACAAATGATTCAAGTAGTCAAACAAATGGGAAATCAGTGCCCCACAGGTTACAAACTCTCATGCTGTCTCCTTTCACGTTCCACATTTATCATTTCATGATTCATATTCATATCAATAGTGATATTGGATCACATTTTTTTCCACCCTTATTGCCTCGTCCACCCTTATTACCTCGTCCACCCTTATCTCCCCAACAAACACCTTATTTCACCGTGTTGCGGGGCGCAACCCGACCCTGGCTGACAGTTTTTAATTCAAAACAACAAACAACACAACAACAAATACAAGAAATCAACTATGGCACATTATTAAAATAGATCCACAACAAGGATAATAAAATCCCACAACTAGCAACAACAATTTCCTCAAGTTCATCAAATTGGTACACAATTTTGGTTATCACAACAGTTGTTCACAACTAATCACACACGTTGTTCCATATTATTTCCATTCCCACCGTTCCACATTATTTTCATTCCATTGTTCCACATTATTTCCATTTCCATTGTTCCACATTATTTCCAAACTCTTGCAATTACAAATTCCACAACTTTCACCACGAGGTGTTACCACACAATTATACAACACAAAAGCTTCACAATGATTCCTACATGAATATCAACCATCAACTATTTCACAACTAACATAGGGCGATTTCACAAGGATCACAGTTAGCCATACATACCTGGAGTTGATTATTCTCTTTAAACCTCTAGTCCAATTCGCCAAGCAATCAAGAAGTTAATCTAGTTCATGAGCAACACTTAGGTTTAAGAAACTTAAACTCATAGTTGTTACCCAATTCCCTTTTTACAAGATTTTAGGGATTGAAGACATGCATGAAGGTTTTATGAAGAAGTTTCAAAGCTAGTGTATGGGGTTCCCTTCCCAAGCTCAAAATTTTGAAATTTGGGGGAAATAGGTTAGGGATGTTACTTGAGAAACCAATAGAGAAGACAATGCACCAAATATTTTCCAAGCTCCAATGATTTTGAAAGACTAGATGATGAAGATTTGCTTTTCTCTCAAGAACCCTCTCTCCTTCTCTCTTATTTTGATCAGAAATGTGTTAGAAATGAGGGAGAAGGTGTTTCAGTAAAAGGTGGGTCGGTCTAAAATTTTAGAAATCACCAGGTGAGCACGATCTGTGATGCAAATTTGTGGTCGCAGAAATGACATGTGGTCCGCAGAATGGACCACAGAAATAGCTCAAGTTTCAAACCTCTCGGATTGGGAATGCGGTGAATATGCAGTCCGCATTTGAGTTCTGCTGTCGTAGAATGCACCGTAGAACTTACCTTCGAATTTCCTCAGGGACAATATGCGATCACTCTGCGGTCCGCATATTGATTATGCAATTGCAGATTTGGCTGCATTTTCAACATCAAAAATTGGCTGCTCTCTGATTCACTCTGCGGTTGGAATGCGGTCCGCATAGCTGATCTGCGACCGCATTCTAGGCTGCATTTTGATCATTTTCTGGAAAAATTTTGATTTCACATTTTAAGTAAAAAAAATAGTAAAAAGGATCTGTAGGTAGACTCGACTCTATGAGCTGCTAATACCTGAGCACTCATTTTCACGGGGCCTTACAAGTTCGTGCATTCTGCCACCTTTAGAATACTCGATAGGATCCAAGGTTCCTCCACCTCCTCCTCCTCCAAGTCCTACCAGAAACAGGAACAAAGGCAAAATGGGAGATGCAAGCGCTAGAAAGGAACTTGAGGAAACTTCTCAGAATGCTGCAATTACAAAAGAGACTGCTGCTCTTCTTGAGCAAACTCTGCTAAGATTTCGGGAGGAATTGGGCAAAGTTTGGAACCTGGCGAGCCTGTCAATCACTCTTTTTGCTCCTGATGCTAACACCAAAAACCCTGCACCTCCACAAAATACCTCGCAACCATCGATACATCCCACTCATGCCCAAGCATGCAACACATGCAGTTGCACTCCACTGCTCATTTTCAAACCAAAAAACACCACAAAATACCATAGCACTCCTATCTTTGTGGAAATTATACACTATTACACTCAACTAATCACAAGTGCACCCGAATCAGATGACAAGGGCTCCTTTATTCAGAATTTTGCCGCTGAACTCAAGAATTTAACTAGCCGGGTCCAAGGCGTCAAAGGTAGCAAAGGCGTTGAGGGTTTGAATTATGAAGATCTTTGTGTTCAGCCAGATGTTGAGCTTCCGGAAGGGTACAAACCTTCCAATTTCGAGATGTTCAATGGTACAGGTGATCCCGGGGTCCATTTGAGAATGTATTGTCATATGGTTGGAGTCGGAAGGGACAAGAAATATGCATGAAGTTGTTCATGAGGAGTCTAAAGGGCGATGCTTTATCATGGTATGTCAGCTAGGATGCAAAGAAATGAACAAATTGGGTGAACATGGCGTCTGACTTTATGGACCGATTTAGGTTCAACACTAAGAACGCACCAAATGTGTTCTATATCCAGAATCTAAAGAAGAAACCCACATAGACCTTTCATGAATATGCTACTTGTTGGAGGTCGAAAACTGCTAAGGTCAGGCCGGCCTTGGAGGAAGAACAGATGAATAGGTTCTTCATCCGTGCTCAGGATGCGCAGTACTACAAAAGGCTGATGCTAATAAAGGGTCAAAAGTTCTCTGACATCATCAAGTTGGGAGAAAGGATCGAAGAAGGCTTAAAAAATGGAATGGTAACTAACCTCGAGGCATTACAAGCTACCAACAAGGTTTTACAGTCTGGTGGCTCATCAAAGAAAAAAGATGTAAATTTCGTAATGGCTGTGCAAGGGAGCAATTCCTTTATGAAGTACCAAACCTATCCCTCAACTCCACTCACATATCAACCTACCATAAATTACCAAGCACTCTCACACACATAGCAGATACCACCCGTCTACCAATTATCTCCATCACCCATATATCAACCTATCTCACCCAGATATTCCCAACCCGCACCTGTATACCAAGCATACAATTCCCAACCTTCTCATTACCCATCACCACCCGCTCACCAAAACTTTCCTCGACCCAGACCAAATTTTGACCAAAGTCCTCCCAGACAGTATACCGCCATAGCCGAGCCAATCGACCAACTATATGAAAAACTCAAAGCATCCGATTACGTTACCCTTATCCCGGCTGGAACTCCAGAAAATCCATCTCAATGGATCAACCCAAACAAGACCTGTGCATACCATTTAGGGATGAAAGGCCATATCATCGATGAGTGTCGCTTGTTGAAAGACAAAATTCATACCCTGATTGACAACAAGGTCATTATAGCAAAAGAACCCGCTCCTAATGTTCGCAACAACCCTCTGCCAAACCACAAGGGTGGAGGCATCCATATGATCGAGATTGAAGATGATCGGGACCCCAAGGGGTCAATCTGTTTGATAGCTGAAGGAGATGAGCCTAAGAAGCCATCATGTACCATCAATCCCATTGTTGTTCAGATTCAGCCCCTCTGAGGGCGATGTGGTAAATATGTCTGTACCACTCGAGTTTGAAGCACCTCCTGCAAAGGAGCCAAAGTCGATTAAGGTTGAGTTCGGGATTCCAAAGGCACCTAGACCATTTAAAGTTATTGTGTTACCTCCCAATGTGCCAATTTCGGTCTCCATGACAGGTGTGACCCCATTCAAGTCGAACGCGATACCTTGGGATCACACCGCTGAGGCTAGAAGGAAAGGAAAAACATACACTGGAGAAGCAATCGCCGCACAGGGCATGACCAGGATAGGCGGGTGTACACCCCAGAATATTTAGCTTAGTCCAGCAAGCAAGCCTCTGGATGGGCTATTGAAACTAGACCCGATGACCTTTGGAGGAAGATACAGGCCAAAGAGTACTCAGTCGTTGGGCAACTGAACAAAACACCAGCGCAGATTTCTATTCTGGCTCTTCTGCAAACCTTTGAGGCACATAAAAATGCCTTAATGAAAATATTGAGTGAAGCTTATAATCCCAGCAACATAACAGGAGGCGAAATGGCGAATATGGTAGGGCAGGTGCTGGCAAGCCACAAGATCACCTTCCACGAGGATGAGTTACCACCAGAAGGGCTTAGTCACAAGAAGGCATTACACATCACTGCGCAATACAAAAATTATTTTATCACCAGGATCTTTGTCGACGAGGGATCCAGCCTTAACATCTGTCTGGTAATAACCGTCAGGACATTGGGTAAAGGACTGCATGAGATCAAAGACGGAGCTATCAGTGTTAAAGCTTTTCATGGATCTCAAAGTTCCACCATTGGAGAAATGAGCATGTGCCTACAGATGGGACCTACTTGGTTCGATATTGACTTCCAAGTCATAGACGTGCTGGCATCCTACAATTTGTTGCTAGGACGACCTTGGATCCACGCTGCTGGGGCTGTGGCATCAACTTTGCATCAAGCTGTAAAATTTGAATGGAATCATCAGGAGGTGATCATTCATCGCGACGGTAGCAACCCTATATACAATCGCCATACTACCCCGATGATTGGAGACAGAAGGAAAATAGGTGGAGAAACATACCATCACATCGAGCGAGTCAATGCCATAGACAAGGACAAATGGAGGGATAACAAGATCGAGAGCATTCTGAATTAGAGCGGGTACGAGCCCCGTAAGGGACCTGGAAAGAATCTCTAGGGCATCACCAAGCATATCAAGTTGAAGAAGCATGTGCCACTTTTGGCTTGGGGTATGAGTACGCCAGGGAAGAGTTCAATCACTGGTCGCCACCATGGAGCGGTCCCTACTATCCATTGGAACGTCCTATACCTCAACTGGAGTAGACCTTTTAGCCAGCTGACATTATATATGCACCAGAGGAATATGGGGCACTGGCAGCAATGGTGAACCTGTTTATGGAGGATGATATGGATTGCTACGTTATCTTCGAGGAGGAAGGTGAGGAAGGACCTTCTATTCAAGTTGTGAACCGAGGGGAATGCCTCACTAATTGGTCAATCAGGACCACCAGTGCCCAGAGAGCTTCAGGGTAGCAAGGCTAAACGATGCACTATGCATCACATTTTACTTTTAGTTGATTTTACTTTTCCACATTGTCTTTACTTTTGAAAAGAGCTCTGATGTTTCAAACAGTTATGAATTTAATCAAAAGCATTTTCCAATTTTATCTTTATATATCTCTCTTATTGATTTTCTCTATCATTTACCTTATTTTTACACAGTATTACTATTACATATCTTGATGATTAACCAACGATTGTGACTTGCAATGAGGCAATGCAGCAAACGGACATAGATTCAGAAGAGATGGAAATACCAGAGGAGGCTGTCAGGGAGGTCGAGAATTTTGAGAATAGGCCTAAGTCCAATTTGGACGAAACTGAGGTTGTTAATCTGGGAGACACAGAGAATGTCAAGGAAACAAGTATCGGTGACATTTGTTACCACTAGAATAGAAAGAGTACATAGAGTTACTAAAAGAGTATGAGGACATATTTGCATGTTCTTATGACAACATGACTGGTCTCGGCACATCCATTGTGGCTCAACGGTTGCCGATAGATCTGGCGTGCCCGCCAGTGAAACAGAAGCTCAGAAAATTCAAGTCAGATATGAGTTTTAAAATCAAAGCAGAAGTTACCAAGCAAGTCAAAGCTAGGGTTCTCAGAGTGTTAGAGTATCCGACATGGTTAGCCAATATCGTGCCAGTACCGAAGAAGGATGGGAAAGTCATAGCCTGTGTCGACTACTGGGATCTCAATTGGGCTAGTCCTAAGGACGACTTCCCTTTGAAAAATATACACATATTGATTGACAACTGCGCCAAACATGAGCTACAGTCATTCGTCGATTGTTTTGCTGGATACCACCAGATATGGATGGATGAAGATGCAGAAAAAATTGCATTCATCACGCCGTGGGGAATATACTGTTACAAATGATGCCATTCGGTTTAAAGAATGTCGGTGCTACCTACATAAGGTACATGATTGCTATCTTTCATGACATGATACATAAAGAAATCGAGGTTTATGTGGATGACATCATCATCAAATCTAAGAAAGTTGCAGATCACATGGAAGATTTTGAGGAAGTTCTTCAACAGATTGAGGAGATACAACTTGAAACTTAATCCAGCCAAGTGTGCATTCGGGGTTCTTGCCGGAAAGTTATTGGGTTTCATTGTGAGTCACCGGGGAATAGAATTGGATCTGTCAAAGGTCAAAGCCATTCAAGAGTTGCCACCACCAAAGAGCAAGAATGACGTAATGAGTTTTCTGGGAAGACTCAACTATATCAGCCGGTTCATAGCGCAGTCCACTATCATTTGTGAACCCATCTTCAAGAGGATAAAGAAGGATGTAGCCACTAAATGGACTGATGCCTGTCAAAAGGATTTTGAAAGAATCAAGGAATACTTGTCTACGCCGCCAGTCTTGGTTCCACCCTGGCTAGGGAGAGCTCTACTGCTTTATCTTGCCGTATTGGATAGAGCATTTGGTTGTGTTTTGGGACAACATGATGAAATGTGAAGAAAGGAGCAAGCCATCTACTACCTCAGTAAGAAGTTTACCCCATACGAGGCTCAGTATTCCTTATTAGAATGCACTTGTTGTGCTCTAACCTAGGTAGCTCAGGAATTAAGGCATTATTTCTGTGCCTACACCACTTATCTCATATCCAGGATGGACCCATTGAAATATATCTTTCAAAATACCATGCCTACCAGCGAGCTCACCAAATGAAAATCCTGTTAAGTGAGTTTGACATTGTTTATGTTACCCAGAAGGCAGTCAAAGGACAAGCTTTGGCACATCACCTCGCCGAGAATCCTGTAGGAGGAGAATACAAACCTCTAAAGATGTATTTTCCTGACAAAGAGGTATCTTTTGTAGGAGAAGACATCGCAGAATCCTATGATGGTTGGAGAATGTTCTTCGATAGAGCCAAAAAATTCAAAAGGAGTCGGTATAGGAGCGGTCCTGGTATCAGAAACTGGTCAGCATTACCCAATATCCGCCAAGCTCATATTCCCATGCACCAACAACATGGCCGAGTACGAAGCCTAAATATTAGGGCTCAAATTGGCGATTGACATGAACATTCAGGAACTTTAAATGATCAGAGACTCAGACCTACTCATACAATTGGTTCGAGAAGAATGGGCAACCAAAAATTCCAAGATACTCCCCTATCTACATCATATACAGGAGTTGAGGAAGAGATTCAGAAAGACGGAATTCCAGCGTTCCCAGAATACAAAATGAGTTCGCTGGCGCCCTGGCCACTTTATCGTCCATGATCCAACATCCAGACACAAACTTTACTGATCCCATCCAGGTCAATATTCATGAACAACCAGCTTATTGTGCTCATGTCGAGGAAGAAGCCGACGGGAAGCCTTGGTTCCATGATATCAAAGAATGCTTAACAACAGGAGAATACCCAGAACTTGTCAATGCTACTCAGAAATGCACGCTCCGGAGGTTATCCAACAACTTCTTTCATAGTAGAGGAATCCTGTATAAGAGGACTCCCGATCTGGAATTATTAAGATGTGTCGATGCAAAAGAAGCAACCAGAATATTAGAGGATGTGCACGTAGGGACATGCATACCGCACATGAATGGTTTCGTTTTAGCAAAGAAGATACTCCGAGTAAGGTATTTTTGGATGACTATGGAAACAGACTAAATCCAGTATGTCCGGAGATGCCATCGTTGTCAGATACATGCAGACATGATAAAAATACCTCCAAACGAGCTTACTGCAACAAGCTCACCATGGCCATTCGCCGTTTGGGGAATAGATGTTATTGGACCAATCGAACCAGCCACATCAATTGGGCCCAGGTCCATCCTAGTGGCAATTTATTACTTTACCAAATAGGTTGAAGTGGCATCATACAAAGCAGTAACCAAGAAAGTTGTAACAGATTTCGTCCGCAATCGTATGGTTTGTTGGTTCGGAAATCCGGAATCAATCATCACTGACAATGGTTCCAATCTCAATAGTGACCTGATGAAGGCAATGAGTGATACTTTTAGAATCAAACATAAGAATTCTACAGCATATAGACCGCAAATGAATGGAGCTGTGGAGGTAGACAATAAGAACATCAAGAAGATACTAAGAAAGATGATTGAAAGGCACAAGCAGTTGCACGAGAAATTGTCATTCGCCTTATTGGGTTATCGTACCACGGTCCACACATCAACTGGGGCCACTCCCTACATGCTGGTTTATGGTACAGAGGTGGTCATTCCCGCCGAGGTAGAAATACCCTCCTTGAGGATCATACAGGAAGTAGAGCTGGAGAAAGTCGCTACGATCAATTAGCCCTAATAGACGGAAAGAGAATGAATGCATTTTGCCATAGCCAATTAGACCAAAACAGAATGTCCAGAGCCTTCAACAAGAGAGTTAAGCCAAGGAAGTTCACACCAGGACAGCTGGTATTGAGGAAAATATTTTCGCATCAAGATGAAGCCAAAGGGAAATTCTCTGCCAATTGGCAGGGTTCGTACATGGTTCACCGGGTTCTAACTGGAGGAGCCCTTATTCTCGCAGAAATGGACAAAGAAGTCTGGCTGAAGCCAATCAACTCAGCCGCACTGAAACGATACTACATTTGATCATATGCTTTTCTTTCATGATGTAATTTGAACTACGCTTGACCTAATTCCTGTTTAAGAGGGGATATGTAGGCAGCCCTATGGGTTCGGTCACATTTTAATAAAAATTCCATTTGCCCCCACTATTGAAACTAGGGCAGAATTTTGAGGAGGACCCTCAAAATTACGAAGTCAGTGTGTCAGCCTCTTCATCAGCGCCGACCCAGTAAACTAGGGCAGAATTTTGAGGAGGACCCTCAAAATTCGGGAATCGATCCGCGTTCAGCTAATCAACACAGCTGTCAGCAGCACCAACCTAGTAAATTGGGTAGAATTTTGAGGAGGACCCTTAAAATTCGGGAAAAAGCGAGGTTGTCGTGTCTTGAACCACGTTGCAGTTGTTGGTTCATCCAAAATAAAACCATTTTTTAAATTTACAGTTACATTATATTTACTAAATCATGCATAAATATCATTTGCATCACTATTTTTTAGCAATGCTACCCCTAATTATATGTGACGTGAAGGGCCAAGGGATACGAACTAACCTTTCCCCTCTACAGAACTCACAATTTTTCTTAAATGCAGGCACATCAGGTTCCAAATTATTGAATGCATTCACACACTCGTGCTCTTCAGGAAAGAGGAATGATCACGCATTCGTAAAATTACTATCTACACCTAACATCCCCAGCAGCCACGATATCACAATCAGCTATCAACTAAGAAATTTCATTACTATTCACCCTTTACATGTTCTACATCAAAATTGCATAAGGCTACTTATCTGCCTTTCGAGACTAAGCTATGTCTCCATCAGCATTGCATAAGGCTACTTTTCTGCCTTCCGAGGTTAAGCTCTGTCTCAATCCTTCATAAGGCTACTTTTTTGCCTTCCGAGGTTAAGTTCTACATCCATCCTGCATAAGGCTACTTATCTGCCTTCCGAGACTAAGCTCTGTCTCCATCTGCATTGCATAAGGCTACGTTTCTGCCTTCCGAGGTTAAGCTATACCTCCATCCTGCATAAAGCTACTTATCTGCCTTTTAAGACTAAGCTCTGTCTCTATCTACATTGCATAAGGCTACTTTTCTGCCTTTTGAGGTTAAGCTCTACCTCCATCCTGCATAAGGCTACTTATCTGCCTTCCGAGACTAAGCTTTTTCTCAATCGGCATTTCTGCATAAGGCTACTTCTCTGCCTTCCTAGGTTAAGCACTAACTCCATCCTGCTTAAGGCTACCTATCTTCCTTTCGAGACTAAGCTCTGTCTCCATCTGTATTGCATAAGGCTATTTTCTGCTTTTCGAGGTTAAGCTCAACCTTCATCCTGCACTAGGCTACCCATCCCCACTTTTACTTTCAAATGGCTGAATATCGCCACCTAATATTTAAATTCTCCCTCTGGCTAAAAGATCCCCATCCTTTGCATTCATTTGGCTAAACGATTGCTACCTCTTCATGGGTTGAACGATCGCCATCTTATTCAAAGGTGTCATAGTTTGGAGGCACCATCTGCATAGCTCGAGAACACCATTTCATGGCCTGTGAATCTTTACTTTTATGCTCTTCATGGCCCAGGGCGTCTTAGTCTGAGGACGTCATTCTAACCATCCAAAGACAGCATTCATGGTCCAACGGGAAATTGCATCATGTTTAAATTACACACAATATGCGCATGTGCTCATCTGCACGTACACCTACTAGCAAACGGCCATCTCAGCAGGAGTGATCTCGTTCCGGTTTTCCTCAACCTATTTGAACCCAAACACCTTTTCAAACTTAACCATTGTGTTTGTCTTTTCAAATCTCCATCGACGCATTCTGTCAATGGTTTACCAACTACATATGACATGATTCCTGTGAAACCAGGGATATGTAGGCAGCTCAAAAACCATAGCGCGGTCAGAATCCTTTTACAATCGCCGTTTTCGGTCAAAAGTGGCCATCTTATCTTTACTCGACAACTCTTTCATCCTCCTTGGGTAAAGAGGGGCAGCTGTTATACCCAATTTTTCCTATTTATTTTTTATACCCCAAAATACTTTCAAAATACTGTATATGTGCATATATGAGGACACCCATGAGTTTTCGTATTTTAATAATTTTTAAACCAATTTATCGCCTATTTTAATACCATAAAAATTCCAAAATTATTCCCAAAAATTATCGTTTTGGTGAATAACTTATTTTATTCTCATATTTATATAAAAATATAATTAATATGATTATTTCATATTTTTTACAAATTTATTTGGCATTTCTAAAGCCAAATCGTATGTAATTGCAATTGTAGTATATTTTGTAAGTAATTGTGTTTTGTGATTGTAAAATTATTTGTAATATTTTTAGATTATTATTTATATATTATTAACTAGTTCAGTTTTTTCAGTTGATTTTCAAATTATTTTTAACTATTTTAATTAATTATAAAGGGAAAAATTAGCTATTTAAAATTTGGCTAGATTGCTTTTGAAATATAGCCAAAATTGACCCCAATTTAAACCCATTTTATCTTTCTGCCCACCTCAAATAAAACATACCCAAATAAATTAACCCAGCTCGGCTTTAATTCTATCTGAGCCGTTGCAATTGAGATCGACAACCCAGATATATTTGCCTAAAATAAATCAAACAACCCCCCAAACCCTTCACATTCAGAGACTGGTCTCTCTCTCTCTCTCTCTCTCTCTAACCCTTCACCTCCCCCTTCTCTCTAGAACCTTCTAGTTCATCTTTTCCGATGGTTCTCACCGCCTCTCCGACCAACTCCGGCCTCGCCTCGTTCCTATTGCAACTAGTATGTATATGTGCTAATTAGTAGGCCTAACTTTACCTGGCAAGTTTATTACCCCTTTCCTACCCCAATGCATGTTTCCCCTTGCTTCTGTATACTACAAGCATGTGTTCAGATCCTCTTGGCTACTCCATAGCCCTAAAATCTCTTTCTGAGGATGATTTGGTTTGGTATCCGGTACTGTAAGAACTGGACTCCTAGTTTGAAGCATGAACTCTTCTCTAATGTGTTATACATGTGTGACTGGTTTTCTTGCTTGCGAGCTATTTGTTCATACCTTTGCCCTTGTTTGTGTGACTGTTGCTTTCAAAACTGGCTCCATATTAACTGTTTTCAAACTCAATTAAATTTTTCACTCTTCTACTATTTTCTCAAATTGTCCTTCAGGTAAAAACCTTTTCCAACTCAACTCCTTCAAATTCCATCACAATCACACTACTCTTAGAATTTAGGTTCTGCCCCCTTAGTGTAAGCACTGCTTTGGGTATCTTGAATACCCATTGCACTTTGATGCACAAGGCTGGCAATTCTACACTTACACTTATCAATGATGATTGGTCTTGGCCGCCTGGTATTACCCAGGGTTCCAAGGGACCCTTAGGGAACTTTGACGCACCCAAACCCTTGGTAAAGGCTGTGAAACTCAAAAGAAGTGAGGTTGGAGGTTTGAGCCTAGCTGAAGGCTCCCGATGGAATAGCTTTTTGTTTTACTCTTCACTGCTGTAATTTAATTACTTGGTCTGTAATAACTTTTAAAGAACAATGGGGGTTTATAGTGAAATTGGAGGGAGAATTATGCATGCTTAGTTAATGGTATGGGCAGAAAACATATTTATAGGGCTTTATTTATTTGTGTAATAGATATCCTGCATAGGACATGCATTTCACACGATTTAGAAATCATGTATTTGGATCTTTTACTTTCATCTTGTTATTGTACTCACTTCATAATCGCAATTAGTTAATAACCAACAGACTATTGTTATAAGGATTGTTACTGCATTTAGATACCATGTCTTATGGCCTTTATGTGCATTAGATATCATATACGTAGGGCTTTATTTGCAATTGCTGGACACCTCGCTAGTTTGTTTAATTTAGCAACATAAGTTAACAGTATATTCTTTAAACTGGAAATCAAACATGTATGCTCACTTTCTTTCTGTAATCAAACAACGCGTATAATGCCTAGGCAAGCCTTAGGCCCAATATAATCAATTAATCATGCTTTTACCACCTTCGGACTACTTAACCTCTTTAGCTTTCTGAATTATGCCCCTCTGAAGTTTTCTTTATTTTCTTACTAAAACCCCCCATTCCATTTTTTGATAATCTCATCCGCTCCAGATGTTTTCCTACTGGGTGTCTCTTCGGTCCAGAATTGTGTTATTATTTTCTAAAACTTATCAGAGTACTGTGTCTTTAATATCTCTACTATAATTTTAAAAAAGTACATTTCAATATTAACTCCTATATACTTACTACTCTCTTAGTTACTTTTCTAAAATTCTGTTTAAAGGTTATGCATTTCGCTGCTTTATCTCCAGTTCTGAAAGCTTTTTCCAATTCTCCTGCCAATACTTTCGTCCAAACTTTCTAGCTTCTATTCTAATCTATTTTCGTACGTTCCAGATTTATACTCTCACTTCCTTAGACCTTAAATATGATCGAGGCGTGCTAATTGTATGTCTATTCGTGGAGGGATATTTGAGCCTTTTACATGCCTTTATGTGATCCATTATATGAAGTCTTATTTGTTTTTTTGTATGTCGCTTAGTGTTTTGACCTTTAAACCTAAGGGTTCAGCCTAACCATCTTATATAAATAGTGGTTCTAAACTCCCTCTAGGACCTATAGGACGGGACGGGTAATAGCACGCGCTAAACACTCGTGACCAATACACACGTTTAAATAAACCTCTACGGGGTGGGAAGGGTAGAATATGGATATGATGACTGGCGCGCAAAAATCTCGTGTGAGAATAATTGCTGAGTATTGCAGCGAAGTGATCCATATTATGTTTAACCCTAGGACCTCTTTGACTCTTTTTATTTATTGATATTTTTTAAATTAACATTTTCTTCAACTAAGCTTTCTCTTTCAAAATTACTTGTGTCATGTTTCTTACAAAATTTTCAACTTGTTTATGCTTTTCTATGTGAAAATTTTACTTGTTTATTCCCACTCTTTTTAAAGTCACAACTAAGCACGGCCAGGAACCACACTAGTGGATCTTGATGGGTGCTCAACACCTTCCCCTCAAGATAATCTCAAGCCCTTATGCAAACTCTGGTTTTCTTTCCCAAAATCGTTTTTATATTTCTTTAAGTGTCCTAATGCACTATAACCATTAGGTGGCGACTCTTCAACCTCCGTAACTTGCTTCCTCAAAAGGAAAAAAGAGCTGTTTTGTCCACAAAGTCGTAAACCCGATTTCTCCGCTTTGAAAAAGGGGGCGCCGACATTTGTCATATTTCAAATCACATTTGTCTCGAATAAGATATATAATAGACCTCAACCACACACATACATGACTTGCTTCATGAATAATAATTATCTCAACATGATTAGATAAAGTAGCTACAATTGTTTGCTTAGTCCATTACCAAGATATGACACTGTCTCCATAGGTAAACACATAACCTGTTTGAGATCGAGCCTTGTGTGGATCGGATAAATACCCAGCATCGGCATAACCAACAAGATCGGGACTGCAATTATTGCCATAAAATAAACCTATATCAGTTGTTCCTTTTAGATACCGCAATATTTATTTGATTCCATTCCAATGTCTTCTTGTAGGAGCACAGCTATATCTTGCTAAGACATTAACTGAAAAGGTTATGTCAGGCCTTGTAGTATTAGCAAGATACATTAGTGCATCAATTTCACTATAATACGGTACTTCAGGACCAAGTAGCTCTTCGTTCTCTTCTTGAGGTCGGAATGGATCCTTATTCACATCAAGTGATCGGAAAACCATCGAAGTACTTAATGGATAGGCTTCATCCATGTAAAACTGTTTCAATACCTTTTCTATGTAGGCAGACTGATGGGAAAAAGTTCTGTTTACCAAATGTTCAATTTTCAAACTGAGACATAATTTTGTCTATCTGAAATCTTTCATCTCGAATTCTTTCTTTGAATAATCAATTGCCTTCTAGAGTTCTGTAGGTGTTTGAATAAGTTTTATGTCATCGACATAAACAGCAAGTACAACAAATTCTGATATTGTTTTCTTTATAAAAACACATAGGCAAATAACATCATTTATATAGCCTTCCTTTGATAAATACTATATTTGTCGTGATTGCTTTAGACTATACAAAGATCGTTGCAATTTGATTGAAAATATTTTTCGGGACTTTGAATTATTTGCATTCGGCATTTTAAATCCCTCGAGAATTTTCATGTATATCTTATTATCAAGTGAGCTATAAAGGTAGGCAGCAACCACGTCCATTAAATGCATATTAAGCTACAACAAAACTAATGAGATAACGGAACGTTATAACATCCATAACAAGTGAATATGTCTCTTCATAATCGATACCGAGTGTCACGACCCCAACCCCGATCGTGATGGCGCCCAACATAATATTAGACAAGCCCGACAAATTAACACTCACAGTCCCTTTATATAGAGTTCATTATCAGTTACTAGAGTTAAATGCCAATATAACATCAATAGAAGTCTAAACAGTATATGAAATCTGCGGAAGAACCATAACAATATCTCTAAAAAATCCCCCAAATGATCCGGTGTCACAAGTCTGAGCCTCTAATACAAGATTTCAACTCATAATACATAGATAGTTTAGAGTACAGAAATGTAAAAGATAGAGGAGAACATCGGGTGTGCGGACGCTATGCAACTACCTCGATAACTCCGGTGGGAACTGAACTGCTGGAATCTTGCACTATACCTTAGGGACACTTGGATCTGCACACACGGTGTATGGAGTAATGTTTGTACTCCGACTCAGTGAGTAATAATCATAAATAATGGCTGACAGTATGAAATCACGTAAAAGCACTAAGCAGTTCTATATTAAAGCAGTAAAATAATGAGTAAACCAAGAAAAATCTCTTTAAATCAGGCAATCAGGTAATTTATCAGGTGTTTGGCAAGTATCAATCCGCTCCTTGAGAATAGTGTTCATTTATTTATTACTTAGCCTCAGTACTTAATTCGTATACTTTTCACAATATTCGAAATCAAAATATACTGCTGCGGCATGCAGCAAGATCCGTACATCGCTGTGGCGCAAAATCTGATCCATATAATTAGTCGTCTGTGCTTACTGAGGGTGTGCAAACTCCGGGAGGGGCTCCTATAGCCCAAGCATTATATTGTTGCGGCGTGCAGCCCGATACACATATATACGTTTATTGCAGCGTGCAACCCAATCCATATCAGTATTTGCTACGGCGCGCATCCCGATCCATAACATATATATAATATCCTGACTATTTGGGTTCTCAACCCTTCTCATGCATTATAATCACAGCCTCTCGGGCACAATAATACAAGGTAGGGATCTCATCCCACATATTTCTTTCATTTAGAATTAACATTTCAAAACCCAGTTCATATTTTTTTACACAGCTGGGAACATGAATAAGAATATGAATTTTAACAAGTAAAATGAGGATAATCAGTAAAAATGCCCCTAAGGGTTCTACAGGTTGCACAAGGCCCCAAACACAACAACTAGCCCAAATCGTAATGTTAATAAACAAGCCTTAGTCAAACACGCGGTAATATCATCAACGGGATGGACCAAGTCACAATCCCAAATAGTAATGGACCCCACACTCATCATACAGCGTGTGCCTCAACTCAATATAGCACTACGTTGTGCAAATGCGGGGTTTTAAACCCTGGGGATATCATTTACAATCATTACTCACCTCAAGCCGGCCAAAACTCTACCTCGCTATGCCCTTTCCTCTCAAATCGGCCTCCTCGCGCATCGAACCGGACCAATACCACAACGAATACGTCATACAATGCCAAAGGAATAATACCCAATCGAAAACAATCAAAAAATAAATAAAAAAACCCGAGATTAGCAAAATCCGAGCCCGGGGATTCTCGAAACTCAAAAGTTTTCACATCAACGGGTCGCTTATCTCTCCAAGAGTCTATACATAACCAGAACTCTCAAAATCGAGCTCAAATGCTCCCTCAAATCCCAATTTGAAATATCAAAAACTCAAGCCCTAGTTCTTCCCTCTTTAGCTAAATTTCCATGAATTTCAAGGTAAATTCCAGAATTAAATCATGTTTTTAGTTCACAGGACTTACCTCCAATCAATCCTCTTCGAAACCCTCAAAAATTCTCCCAAATAACTCTCAAGTTGCTGAACAATGCTGGAAAATAACTTAGGCTCGCGGAACAAAATGTTTTAAAAACCTTTCTACCAAGCTGATATTTTCCTCTATACGAACGTGGTCAAACCCACGCGTTCACGATGAATAAAAGCTCCTTGACCAAATTTACCCTACGCGAATACGGTTCCCAACCCGTGAACTGCCTTGACTTTTCAACTTACACGAACGTGGTCTAGATTATGCGAACATGATGAACAAATGTGCTGGGGCCTCAACTTCTATTATGTAAACGCGTACACACCACGCGAACGTGATGCACCAGAACTTTACCTTCCGCGATCGCGGACCCTATATCGCGAATGCGTAGAACAAAACTCAGCCCTACCAAAAGTATTCTATGCAATCGCATCCCTAGGCTCGTGATTGGGAAGACCAAAATGCTCCTGCAAAGCTCTTGCAATTTCTGCAATAACTCAAAGTCCAAAACTTCCCGTTTAGCTATCCGAAATTACCCCGAGGCCCCCAAGACCTCAACCAAAAGCGCCAACATATGCTAAAACATTATCCAAACTTGTTTCAATCACCAAAACACCTCAAAAAACATCAAAACTATCAAAATTACATCAAATTCAAGCCTAAGTTCTTCTAAAACTTCCGAAACACGCATTCGATCAAAAACTCAACCAAATCACCTCCGAATAACCTGTAATTTTACACACACACACACACACACCCAAATCACCTAACTAAGCTACTGCACCATTCTAACCCTCAGATCAAAATCTCATTTACCAAACAGCAATCGCTAAAATACTAACTTTGCCAAAATAAGCTAATTTCTTCACCGGACCTCCAAAACAACTTCTGATCGCTCTCCTATGTCACAAATCATCCCCCCAAGCTAACCGAATAATCAGAACTCATATCTGAGCCTTCTAACACATAAGTCAATATTTGGTTGATTTTTCCAAGCTAAGCCTTTCTTTAAAAGACTAAGTGTCTCATTTCCTACCAAAACCACTCCAAACTAACTCGATCACACAAGACACAGATAATGAGGCATAAAGAAGCAGAAAATGGGGGAAACGGAATGGTAACTCATGAGACGACTGGCTGGGTCGTCACACCGAGCCTTTGTGAAAATCCTTGTGCAACAAGGCGTGCCTTATATCTTTATACCTCATTTTTCTCATTCCTCTTACGTACAAAGACCCATTTATAGCTAGACAGCTTAACACCATTAGGTGTTTGGACTATAGGCCCAAAAACTTCATGTTTTGCAAGTGAATTCAACTCTAATTGGATTGCTTCTTGCCATTTTGGCCAATCACGTCTTTGTCGACATTCTCAACCAGATTGAGGTTCAAGATCTTCATTATCTTGCATAATGCTAGATTCAACAATATATCTAAAGACATAATCCACCACTATATCCAATCAATTCAAATTTATCTCAATATCGATTGAATTTATTGATAGTTCCTTATTTTCTTGAGTCTCAGGCTTAGCGGTTTCCTCAGGAATATCAGGATTGGTTAAATCGTGGATTTCTTCGTGAGACTCTTTCGTAGTGTTATCTTGATCATTTGCTTTCCTTTTTCTAGGATTTATATCCTTAGAACCCAATGGTCTAGGTGTTATTTTGACTCATTAGCTATGATACTAGAAGATTGTCCAATAGGGATATCAATATGTATCGGAACATTCTCTGTAGGGATATTTGATTTTGTTATCCTTTTCAGATCTTTAAATACATCTGACACTTGATTTGCAATTCTCTGCAAATGGATAATCTTTTGCAAGTCTTTTTCACAAATAGAGGCATGTGGATCAAGATGAGACAATGATGGATTTTTTCACAAAATTTATTGTTTGCACCATTTTCTCCCCCTAATTTTGGGAAAAGTGTCTTATCAAATCGACAATCTGCAAATCGAGCAGTAATAAATTCCCCGTTAATTTTATAAAATAGCGGATAACGGAGGGCGATTCAAACTCGACATAAATTCCTAACCTTCTTTGGGGACCCATTTTGGTGCGATATGGCGGGGCTACAGGCATATATACTGCGAATCCAAAATTTCTTAAATGGGATATATTAGGTTCATGACCCAAAACTAATTACAACGAAGAATATATATGGTAAGTTATCGGTCTGAGACGAACTAGCATTGCTGCATGCATAATGGCGTGCCCAAAATAGAAGTGGGCAACCTTATTTTCATTAGCAACAGTCTTGCTATCAATTGTAGACGTTTAATTAAAGACTCTGCAAGGCCATTTTGATTTTGAATATGAGCTACGGGATGTTTCACTTTTATCCCAATTGATAAGCAATAATCATTAAATGCTTAGGATGAAAACTCAGCAATATTATCAAGTCTAATAGACTTAATTGGATTATCGGGGAATTGTGCCCGTAAACGAATTATTTCTACCATTAATCTTGCAAATGCGAGGTTGCGAGATGACAACAGGCACACATGAGACCATCTAGAAGATCTATCTATTAAGACCAAAAAAATCTAAATAATCCACTAGGTAGATGAATAGGTCCAGAAATTTCCCCTCGTATATGTTCAAAAAACGTAGGGGACTCAACTTAATCTTTGTTGGTGGAGGTCTAATAATTAACTTGTCTTGATAACAATAAGTATAAGAAAATTCATTATTTAAAAGAATCTTTAAATTATTTAATGGATGCCCATTTGAGTTTTCTATAATTCTTCTCATCATAATTGATCCAGGATGTCCCAATCGATCATGCCAAAGTACAAAAGTACAGGAATTAGTAACCTTATGGTTTACATGTGCTTCAATTGCACTAATTCTTGTCTGTGATGACCCAAAGAGTCATTATTTATTTTGATCGAGTTCTGTACTTTCGATGCCTTGAAAACCTCATTTAAAACTATCTCGATTTGGGTGTGCAGTCCGTGCGCATAGCCAGCAAGCTTAGATGTGAAATTCTATGAAAAATTATAAAAGTTTGTTATAAAATGAGTTAAATTGGCTTCGATCAATATTTTGGATAAACGGACCCGGGATTCGACAGTCCCTGGGGGTCCGTAGGAAAATATGGGACTTGGGTGTATGCCCAAAATCGAATTTTGTGGTCCCTAGCCCGATAAATAAATTTTTTAAGTAAAATTATTTTCTGAAAATATTTATGAAATTTTGAAATAATATCTTATTTGAAAGAGATGGTATCGGGCTCGTATTTTGGTTCCAGTGCTCGGTACAAGTCTTATATATAGTTTAACTCATTTTTGTAAAATTTAACTAAAAACGAGCGTCATTTGACATGATTCAGACTTGAATTGCTAAATTTGATAATTGAAGAGGTTTGAGGAAAAATTCTTGATTTGAGGTTTGATTCAATGATTTTGAGGTTATTTTGGTGACTTTATCACACGGATTTTATTTTGCAGAAAATGTAAAGGGTGAATAGTAATGAAATTTCTTAGTTGACAACTGATTGTGATATCGTGGCTGCTGCGGATTTTAGGTGTAGATAGTAATTTTTGCGAATGCGCGATAGTTCTTCATTCCTAAAGAGCATGAGTGTGTGAATGCATTCAATAATTTGCGACTTGGTGTGCCTGCATTTAAAGAAAAATTGTGAGTTCTGTAGAGGGGAAAGGTTAGTTCGTATCCCTTGGCCCTTCACGTCACGTATAATTAGGGGGTAGCATTGCTAAACAACAGCGATGCAAATGATATTTATGCATGATTTAGTAAATATAATGTAACTGTAAATTTGAAAAACGGTTTTATTTTGGATGAACCAACAACTGCAACGTGGTTCAAGACACGACAATCTCGCTTGTTCCAGAAATTTGAGGGTCCTCCTCAAAATTCTGCCCCAATTTACTGGGCTGGTGCTCCTGACAGCTGTGTTGAATAGCTGAACGCGGATCGATTCCCGAATTTTGAGGGTCCTCCTCAAAATACTGCCCTAGTTTACTGGGTCGGAGCTTGAGACCCAAGGTAGACCTGCAGGCGTCCGCAGGCCCTGGAGTCCCCCTCTATCCTTATTTCTTGTTTCATTATTTATTATTTAAAAATAGTACTATGTATTTTCTTCGGGCCTTGTATGTAGTAACTTTTAGACAGTCTGTGACACTGTGACACCAGGTTTTGGGGTAATTGAGTTGTTAAAGTTGTAATAGAAGTAGTCTTAAGATATATAACTATTGAATTCCGCTTATTTGTTTAAGAATCCGCTGTTATTAAATTATCTCCTTGTGTTTTTAAAAACAAGCAATATGAAAATGTAACAAGTAGCTAAGGTTTGACTTGCGTGGCTTTCCCTAGTATGTGTCATCACGACTCCCAAAGGTTTAAAATCAGGATCGTAACATTGTCCAAAATGGGCTACAAGATAAAGATGGAAATTTCTCAATTACCCTTTTCTGGCCAGAGACATTCTTGGTAATGATGAAATATTCAAAATTATTCTCATCTATTGTCTCAATATGATATCCATTTCGGCTGATATCTTTAAAAATCACCAAGTTCCTCTTGGACTTGAAGGAGAACATTATATTATTTATGATAAGTGTTGTCCCCTTGGGCAGAGTTATAGTAGCTCTTCCTGATCCTTCAATTAATTTACTATTACCAAAAATTATATTAACATCTGCCTTGCATATACTTAAATAAGAGAAATATTTCTTCTTTTTGAATATTAAATGTGTCGTACATGAATCAACTAAACAAATATTTTTACAATTAAACTTTGAACCAATTTTTCTTTTAGAGATTCCATAACTTCCCATGGTATGACATACAAAAGAAATATATAAATAATCATCAGTATAAACTTGTCTATTAAAGATATTTGTGAATTTATTCTAGCATTTAACAAGGATTCATTTTGGATGGATGGATATGCTAATAATGATGAAGATAAGGACATTAGTAGAATAAATATCTTACACCTAAATAACGCGATGTGAAATTATCATTATTGAATACAACTACAATTCCATTGTAAAAGATATATACTTATTTGCAAGAGTTGGGAGTTTAAATAGGCTGCAGCTTTATTGATTTTATGGAATTGTTTTGCTCAAAAGTTCACACACCTTGTAAGCTAGAAAACAATCAAAAAAGTGTTTGGGTAAATCGTAATCAAGTATAATGAGTGTTAGAAGAGATTGCTTAGCCAAGAATGTGATAGATCTGAAAGTATATAAGCTTATAGAAAGCATAAGTATTAAAGAGAAAAATAGAGAGATAGCTTGCTACATAACAATAGAGAGAGAAAGTATAGAGATAATATTATTCAGAGTAAAGCACATGTCTGTTACAAAGGTGAAGGTCCCCTTTATATACTAGGAGACCTTCCTCAAAATAATCAAAAGAAAAGTACAAAAGTTGGTGGCTTCCTCGAACGAAGGAAGACAATCCTTAAACGATGTTGTTTCCTCTGCCTAGTCGACTGGGACGTCCTTGTTTGGGTCGTCCTTGCTTGAGCCGACGCGATTTGAAGAGGGAATTATTGTGAAGGACGTGTCTTCTTAGACAGAAGCGGGGCGAGCCGGATTTTACCCCATATAGTTAGTCCCTGCGTCCGTCGAAGGTGTGCTTGATGGACGTCTTCGATGGGCGGATATGTATGCTCATATGGAGAAAAACAGCCTTTGACATTTGGCTCCTTTTTAGAGTGACGTCACCAGTCATGTGCGTCATCATTACTTATGCTCCCGAGATGGATCAGAGCCTGAAATGACATTTGGGTTTCCTGCGCCAACTTTTGATTGATGTCGCTTCGATTTTCGTATATCTCACCTCTATAAACAACGGAGTGGGTTGAAATGATTCAACACTCGAACCTTCGAACTACATTTCTTTCTTTCTTTCATCTTGTTTTCTGGCAATCACTGCTTTTACCTGAGAACCGCTGTTTCTAGGGATCAAAGTATTATTAAAAACCTTCTTTTCTGCAAGCTATACCATGGTAAAATGTCAACAAGGCAACAAAGGTCCACGGATAGTGCTCCTTCTAGGGTTTCACCTTCCTTGACGGTGAGGCGGAGGAGGTTCGAGAAACCCTCAGTCCTCCGTCGGCGGCTAATGTTCTTCCGAAAAATATGAGCAAAAGAAATGACTTTAGTTGCAGAAGATCTCTCCTTCCTAGGAACATAGTGAATTAACACCATCTCACTTGGATGCCCTAAGGATGGCATATAGGTTCCCGTGTCACGTCGAAATAGTTCCTACCGGAGAAGACTACGCCAACGTGCACAGGTCCGGGGTTTGTAATTTTTACGAGTATGTATTCTGGATCGGGTACAGTTTCCCGCTAACCCTCCAGAGGGGGAGCTGTGCTACTTCTATAGAGCGTGTCCGGCTCAACTCGCCCCTTACACACTGAAAGTGTGTAGAATACTCACCACACACGCGGAGAAGGTCGGGTGTGTGGTCACGATATACCACCTCTTGCAAATATTCAATGCAAGTTATCTGAGGGGTTCGATCCACGGTAAGAAGAGCTTTGTGGTGCATACTGATAACAAGGCCAACTGCAGCTACTGGAAGAGGTTCTTCTACGTCCAGACGGAGCACGTGGTGGTTTACCCCGAAGGGTTTCCGAAAGTGCGGAATCCAGAGTGTTAGTATTCATTCATGCTTTCTTCAGCGTTTTTGTTACGAAAGCTTAAGTTCTTACGGATCCTTTGTCTGTTGTCTGTAGCGGCGGCTCGTATGCCTATAGACTCATCGACCCTTTCCTACGGGGACGACATCAGGTCGTGGGTGTAGAGGATGATCCCACATATATAGGAGTGTCGTACTTGGGCGCAATTCTGCCGTATGTACGTATCGACTGATAATGGTCTTCCCTTGTTCTTTCCTTTTCCCTCATCCAGATTCAAGGGTTTTCTTGTTTGACACATCTTTTCCCGGTAGGTCGGGGCACTTCTAGGCAAGCCCAGAGGAGGAGGATTGATGCGGGTCCATCTAGGATGGAACCGAGCTCTGAGGATGAGGACGTTCCTGCAGGGGGTTTGCCTTAAAATATTACATTTTTGGTCCCCCAATAGGAAGCCACATCGGGTGCAGCGGCCGAGGCGGTGCCTGAAATGGAGATAGAGATGACGTCGGAGGAGGTTATGGCGGTGGCGCCCAAGATCGCTCCTGGCAACGAGGGGCTTTCTTCAAGGTTGCCTTCGCAGCCAGGGGAGGCGAGTCCTAAAGATGAGGAGCCTCTTGAAAGTAGAAGGAGCTGGCCGATCACCGGCAAAGGGGTAGCTATTAAGGATGAGAGGGTACAATTACCTCATAGCGAGTCAGGGCGATCGTTTATGGCTGATGCAATCCGCTCGTGGAGGACAACTCCTCGGGGGAGGGATGATGTTAAGGTTGGCCCGCCTTCTGCTAGGGAGGACGGCTCGTCGGTCATAGCGGTAGGGACATGTGCACCCTCGGAGAGGATGGACAGAGGAAGGGGCTCTCAGGCTCGAGTTGAGACGACGGCCGGTAGGTCTACTCGCCGCATTGTGATTCCTAGCGGCTATAAACTTTTGGAGAACTGTGAGCTGATGACAGCAGACATGACCCTTCTTTGTGTGGGTGCCGAGGGCGAGGTGTTGGCGGAGGTCAGTGAAGGGGGAATGTCCCGAAGGGTAGCAGGCGCTGCATTACATGTAAATTTGACTCTCCTTCCCATTGGTGTTGTAGGGGTAATCCGCCTGCGTATTGATCCATCCTTTGATATTTTTCAAGTTCTTGTTTTGGAGGTGGAGATGGGGCAACGCCTGGCTAAGAGGGCTGATGCCCATAAATACTATTGCAGAGGTACAAGCGGGTCCATGAGGCACATCAAATGTTGGCTGATGTATACAAGCAGGATCCTGAGTTCAGGTTGTTCTGCGAGGGCCTTACCCAGACGGATGAGCAATTAAAGAAGCGGTTGGCCAAGCTGGAGAGGGCGGATGAGCAGCTCGTGGACGAGGTTGCCCGGAACACTGAGTTGGAGGCTCTCCTTCAGTCGAAGGATGATGAGTTGGAGCTTGACCATAATGTAGCAGCGGAGGCCACTGAACTTCAGGCCCAGGTTGTGGCCTTAGCCGCTGAGCTTGGAGCTAAGAAAGATGAGATCAAGGCCCTTTCGTGGATCGCTCCACAGGAGGCTGAGCGCCGGGATGCTCATGACATGTGGGTCTATCATGACCCGGCTAGTCGTGTTTGAAGATCTTTTGGCAACTGGTTAGGTCTTCGAGGCAAAAGTAGATAGGCAGCGGAGTCTAACTCGGGTTGCTCATGAGGCGGCCGGCTACCTCTCTGACTCTCCCTCTAGAGAAGGATATAACTTCGAAGATGTTAACCGCCTGGATTCTGCGTCTTGGATTTCTAGGGGCTACCCGCCAGAAGGTGGTGATGGCTCAAGTGCTGGTTGTGCCGGCCAGGATAATGGGGGTTCTTAGGGTTTTGTATTTGTACCCTTTTTGTTGTAAATGGGACTTCTTTCTGAGGTCGGACATGTGTATATACGTTTTGGATATAATAGTACATACATTTTTCCCGTTGTTATTCTTCTTTTGCTCCTTGGAACTTTTGTCATATTTGCAACTTGTAGTTTGAGCTTAACTTGACTGTCGTCGGGTCTTCCATTTTGCCATAGTCGACATTGTATCGACTGTTAACGGCGATGGCCTTAGCTATATTGGATCATTGGCCTTAGCCAAGGTGATATTGATGGCCTTAGCCACGTAATTGACTTCGACTGTCGTCGAGTCTTTCGTTCTATCGTAGTCGACTTTGGGTCGACTGTTAGTGGCGATAGCCTTAGCCAAGGTGATATTGATGGCCTTAGCCATGTAATTTGACTTCGACTATCGTCGAGTCTTTTGTTCTACTGTAGTTGACATTGGGTCGACTGTTAGCGGTGATGGCCTTAGCCATTTTGAATCACTAGCCTTAGCCAAGGTGATATTGATGGGCTTAGCCATGTATTTTGACTTTGACTGTTGTCCAGTCTTTCGTTCTTACATAATCAAAATTGGGTCGACTGTTAGCGGCGATGGCCTTAGCCATTCTGAATCACTGTCCTTAGCCAAGGTGATATTGATGGCCTTTAGCAATGTAATTTGACTTCGACTGTCGTCGAGTCTTTTTTTTCTGCCGTAGTCGACATTGGGTCGACTGTTAGCGGCTATAGCCTTATCCATGTTGAATCAATGTCCTTAGCCTTGATGATATTGATGGCCTTAGCCATGTAATTGACTTCGACTATCGTCGAGTCTTTTGTTCTGCCGTAGTCGACATTGGGTCAATTGTTAGTGGCGATGGCCTTAGCCAAGTTGAATCACTTTCCTTAGCCATTTCATTCATTGGAGATGGTCGTAGCCTTTTCACCCAATGGAGATGGTCGTAGCCTTTCCACTCGTTGGAGATGGCCGTAGCCTTTTCATTCGTTGGAGATGGCCGTAGACTTTTCATTCGTTGGAGATGGACGTAGCCTTTTCATTCACTGGAGATGGCCGTAGCTTTTTACACATTGGAGATGAAGATGGACGTAGCCTTTTACATATTATAGATGAAGATGGCCATAGCCTTTTACAAATTGGAGATGAAGATGGTCGTAGCTTTTACACATTGGAGATGAAGATGGTCGTAGTCTTTTACACATTGGAGATGTCGCTGGTCCAGTCCCTGTATCAGGTCGGGCTGGAGAGCGTGTGGAGATGCTAACATGATACACTTGTTCTGCAAATATCTCCAGGTGTTCCCTTCGTTGCCTCGGTAAAAACCTCCCCGAGAAAACCCAATTGGGACAAAACTCGGGTAAGGAAAAAAGAGTGAGACTTGGAGGATGCCTTTTAGAAATGGAAATATTTGAGGTGGGCGACGTTCCAGTTGTTCTGGAGTGTTTTTTCCTCCATTGTTTCCAGCTGAAATGCCCCTTTGTTTGTTGTTGCTGTGATTTTATAGGGTCCGTCCCAGTTTGTGCCTAATTTTCCTTCACTTGGGTCTTTGGAGGCCAATGTATTGGCTTTGAGGACGTAGTCTCCTACTTTGAGCGGCCTTACTTTCATCCTCTTGTTATAGTACCTTTCAACTTGTTGTTTTTGGGCCACCATTCTTATGTGGTCCATTTCTCTTCTTTCCTCAGCTTCGTCAAGGTCTTGGAGCCTATTTGCATCGTTTTCCGCTCCACTAGAGTGTGAGTACCTCAGGCTTGGTTTGCTGACTTCGATTGGTATGACCGCATCAATTCGGTAAAATAATGAATATGGAGTTTCCCCTATGCTGGACTTGGGCGTGGTCATATGCGCCCACAACACTTCCAATAGCAGTTTGGGCCATAGCCTTTTGGCATCCTCAAGCTTCTTCTTCAGTATGTTCAGTATTGTTTGGTTGGAAGATTCTGCTTGGCCGTTGGTGAAGGGGTGGTATGGCATGGAGAGTATCCTCTTGATGCGCCATTTCTCGAAGAATTCGGTCGTTTTTTGACCAATGAACTGTCGTCCGTTATCGCAGCTGATTTCTTTGGGAATGCCGGAGCAACATATAAAGTTCTTCCATATGAAGTCGATGACCTCCTGTTCGCGTATTTGTACGTACGCACCTACTTCCACCCACTTAGAGAAATAGTCAGTTAAAACAAGCAAAAATCGTTCCTTTCCCCGTCCTGCGGGTAGGGGGCCGACTATGTCCATTCCCCATTTGATGAAAGGCTAGGGAGAGGAGATTGAGTGTAGGGGCTCTCCTGGCTGGTGTATCATTGGGGCATATTTCTGGCATTGCTCACATCGGCGAACGTATTCTGTCGCTTCTTTCTTCATGGTAGGCCAGTAGTAGCCGGCACATATGACGCACCATACAAGAGCGCAGTTACCTGTATGGGCACCGCAGTGACCCTCATGTACCTCTTCAAATACTGTCCTAGTTTGGTGTGGGCCTAGGCATTTGGCTAAGGGTCGCCAAACGTCCTCTTGTAGAGGTCGTTGTTGATCAGCAGTATCGGGCGGCTTGCACACGGAGTTTCTTCGCCTCTTTCTTGTCGTGAGGCAGTGTTCCATCTTGCAAGTAGGACACAAACTAGTTGCACCAATGCCAGGTTAGACTTAAAGAAAATACCTCAGTGTGGTCGATGGCTGAATAAATGAGGGAGACCACGCTTTCCTTGTTGATATTTTTGGTAGCCGCAGCTAATTTTTCTAGGCCGTCTGCTTCGATGTTTCGCTCCCTTAGGATTTGTTCGAAGCAACATTCATCGAAGGCGGCCATTAACCTGCGGATTTTCGCCGAATATTTTTGTAGACTTTGTTCTTTGATCTGGTAAGCCCCAGCAACCTGGTTTACCACGAGTAGAAAATTGCAATAGAGGAGGATCCGCCGGGCTCCATATTTGGTGGCTAATTTCATACCTGCAATAATAGCCTCATACTCGGCCTCGTTGTTAGTCATTTCGGGGCATCGTATGGACTAGCGAATTGTTTTGCATGTTCGAGGACGAGTCCAGTCCCGATCTCAATGCTTTGGCATTTCTCGAAAGGTATGAGATGTCATGCTCGCTGAGCTCGATGGCCCATTTTTCGAGCGAGCTCGATAGTTCAGGCCTATGTAAGACGCTCCTCAACGGTAAGGTCGTTACCACTTTTATGGGATGGCATTGGAAATAGGGTTGCAGGTTTCGTGAAGCTCCTACCAGTGCTAGCGCCAATTTCTCAAAGTGTGGGTACCGAGTTTCGGCGTCTACTAGAGTTTTGCTAATGTAATAGATGGGAGACATCGTACCTTTGTTCTCGCACACCAGGACGGCGCTGACGGCGACCTCCGACACGGCCAGATATACCAGAAGTGGTTCACCTGGGCTTGCTTTGACTAGCAGATGCGGCGAGAATAGGTACTCCTTCAAATTCTTCAGGTCTTTGATGCACTCCTCATTTCATTGTAGCCCCTAGTCCTTCTTCTACACACTAAAAAATTTGTGACACCTGTCGGAGGATCGTGAGATAAACCTAGAGAGGGTGGTTATCTGGCATGTCACCTTCTGTACTTTTTTTTACTGCTTAGCACTTCTGGGATCGCATCTATTGCTTTTATCTGATCTGGATTGACTTTGATACCTCTCTGCGATACGAGAAATCTCAGGAACTTTCCAAAGGCCACCCCGAAAGCGCATTTCTCGGGGTTTAGTTTCATCCCGTATCTTCTTAATATTTTGAAGGATTCATTCAGATGGTCAAGGTGGTCCTCCTTTCTAGGCGACTTTACCAACATGTCGTTGACCTCCATTGTTTTTCCAAGTTGCTCCTCAAACATCTCGGTTACCAACTTTTGGTATGTGGCTCTCGCATTTTTGAGCCTGAAAGGCATTACTTTGTAGCAGTATGTTCCCTGGTGCGTGATGAAGGTCGTTTTCTCCTGATCTTCTTGGGCAATCATGATTTGATTGTAGCCGAAATATGCATCCAGGAAGCTCAGTAGTTCGTGTCCGGCCGTTACGTCTATTAGCTTGTCGATGTGGGGGTAACGGGAACGAATCTTTTGGGCATGCTTTGTTCAGGTCGGTAAAATCCACGCACATTCGCCACTTTCCATTTTTCTTCTTGACTATAACGACGTTGGCGACCCACTCAGGGTACTTAGATTCCATGATGGAGCCATTTTCCAGTAGTTTGTCTACTTCTTCACAAATAGCTTCGTCGATAGCGGCGTTGAATTGTCTCCTCATTTGCCACACGGGTGGGTGTAGCGGATCAACGTTCAGTTTGTGGGAGAGATTTCCCATGGTATCCCTGGCATATATGAATGGGAAAAAGCGAACAACTCTACTTGGTTAGATAAAAATTCACGATACTTACTTGGGTTCGAAAGGTCGTGTCCGATGTAGGCCTTCTTCGTGAGGTTATTGTCATCTAGCTGCACGGGGTCGAGGTCCTCGACTGTGGCTTTGCCGGCCTCTATGATAGTTGGATCTTTTATGGCATCCTCTGTCGGGTGAACCTTAGTCCCCGATAGAGCTGATTGTTATGCTTCTGCGCTCGCCCCTTGGAGCTGTTTGGTGTGGGTGTAGTCTTGAGCTATTTTTTAGCATTCAATGGGCGGTGTGGGGTTCACATGGGCTGGAGGGGATTGCTTTCATGGCATGTATCCATGGACGTCTGATGACGGCGTTGTACGTTGTTTCTTGGTTCATCACATGGAAAGTGGTTTCCAGCGTGACTCCTCCCGCCAGGACGGGCAGTGTTATTTCTCCGGAGGTTCTTTCCATTTCATTGTTAAAACCATTCAGCATTATGCAGCACGGTATTATCTTATCCTCGAGTCCCATAAGTGCAAGGACCCTCGGGTGGATAATACAGGCACCACTACCGTCGTCAACCATAATATTCCTAACATTTGTATCCACAATGCGTAAAGTAATAACCAAAGCATTGTAATGAGGGAAAGACAAACCGTCGACATCGGACTTATCGAATGTGATACTATCTTCGAAGTCATCATACCGTTCGTGGGCGATAGTTCGCTTTAACTTGTGAGTGGTGGTGAACTTGACGTGATTGATCATCGAGTCATTACCATCCCTGATGATCATGTTGATGATGCATGTCGGTGAAGGTGTCCTTGGCAGCCCGTTGGGTGGTTCCCGTCCTCGTGAAAAGTTGAGTTTCCCTTTGTCGCTGAGTAGTTCTCTCAGGAACCCCTGGTTCAGCATCCTAACCACCTCTTGCCGTAGTCCTATGCAGTCTTAGGTTCTATGCCCTCGCTCCTGGTGGAATTTGCATAGGGCGTTTGACTTTCGGGTGGTAGGGTCCGACTTCATCTTTACTGGCCATTGTACCTTGTTGCCCAGCTTCTCTAGCACGTACACTACCTCTGAAGGAGAAACACAAAAGTTATGTGCAGATAATAAATGAGGCATACCTCGTTCGTTTTGTAGGGGAGCGACATGTCGCTGTAGTGCGTCCGTGTGCCTTGGTGGCGCCGGATGTGATGATCTGATGTATGGTTGATGTCTTTCCCTGTTGGGACGCGGGATTTTTTCTCGTCGCCCTTAAGTGCGCCGGTCCCTCTTGATATTTGGGAGTATTGTTGTTAGCCTCTTGGTAGGACCGTTGAGGTCGTCTTTGTCTGCATGCACCTCGATGCAGTAGGCATTATGGATTTCCTCCCAAGTGGTGGGAGGATATTTCATGAGGTGGATCAGCAGTTTCTTGGTTGCCCTCGAGCCGTCCCTGCTTAGCCCGTTTTGGAAAGCGGCGACTGCCATACCTTCCGATACATTTGGTAGGCTCATTCTCACCCTGTTAAACCTGGCTAGGAAGTCACTGAGCCTTCTCCCGTGGTTTGTCGAATAGCGAAGATGTCGTTGACTCTTGCCTCTGCTTTCTTTGCCCCTGCATGTGCTGTGATGAATTTGTCCGCCATTTCCTCGAACGTGGAGATACCTTGGCTGGTAGCTGGGAATACCACGTCAAAGCTCCACCTGTCAATGTTTAGCCGAACTTCTTCAGAAGCACAGAGAGTACATGTTCTTTCGCCAAATCGTTACCTTTAATAGCTGTGACGTAGTGAATTAGATGGTCCTCGGGATCCGTAGTCCCGTCTTATACCCTCAAATAGGGAGGCATTATGAAGGTCTTTGGGATAGAGTATGGTGCGGCCTGCTCTGTGTAGGGTTGCTCCATGAACCTGCCGACGTCGCGCTTTGGTAGAAGTTTAGGAGCACCAGGGATCTTGTCTGCCCTTTCATGATGTTCCCTTATTTGGCCACGGAGTTACTTATTTTCGTGTTCCATTTCCTCCATTTTTCTGAGAATGGCTGTGAGCGCATCGTCCTTGGCTTGAGTGTCGGTGAGCATATTGTTAGCTCGTGCGATCTCGGATTCATTTTCGGCTGCAGTGAGGTCCATTATTGGCGTGCGTCTTACGTCATGTTGTGGTGACTTTTCGACCAAGTCGTTCAGAGTGCTTGTGAGCCACCCTTTTAGTAGCTCCTTGATTTCTGGGGTGCTTCCTTAGATGTAGAAGTAGAAGCTCCCCTTTCTCGCGGATGCGTTAGATCTCTGGGTGGAGGAGGTGGGGTTCCTCCACTCATCGTGGTGCTGGGGGTTGTGTTCATGATATTACCTTCACCTACCTCGTTGAGTGAATCCATGAGGTTGACTCCAACCTCGTCTATCGCTTTCTTTTTTGTACAGTTGTTAGCCATGTTTGCTCGTGCGATGTAGGGGATGGTTGTCAGTGGTTTTCTAGGCACAAACTATAACTTTGATTCTCGAAATCCCCACATACGGCGCCAAATTATTTTTCTCAAAATATTCACACACATTATAAGCTAGAAAACAATCAAAAAAGTGTTTGGGTAAATCGTAATCAAGTATAATGAGTGCTAGAAGAGATTGCATAGCCAAAAATGTGATAGATCTAAAAGTATACAAGGTTATAGAAAGTTTAAGTATCAAAGAGAAAAATAGAGAGATAGTTTGCTTGATAACAATAGAGAGAGAAAGTAGAGAGATAATATTATTCAGAGTAAAGCACATGTCTGTTACAAAGGTGAAGGTCCACTTTATATATTAGGAGATATTTCTCGAAATAATCAAAAGAAAAGTACAAAAGTTGGTGGTTTCCTCGTACGAAGGAAGCCAAGCCTTAAACGATATTATTCTTCTACCTAGTCGACTGGGACGTCCTTGTTTGGGTCGTCCTTGCTTAAGGCGACACGATTTTAAGACGGCATTGTCACGAAGAACGTATCTGCTTAGACGGACGCGGGGCGGGCCGGATTTTACCCCGTACAGGAATCATACTAGGTATAAGAACCTAGAATTGGATAGACTTCTAATGGACACATCAAATTATAACTAAGCAGATATCACATTTGATCCCATTGTATGAATCTAATTCCAAGAAGCTGATGCACCAAGTTTCTATATAATAATTGTGGAACAGATTGTATACGAGCAACTATTCTTCTCAGAGTTGGCGTACAAGTCGGAGAAACAATTAACTTAGGTCTGTTTTACCTTCTGTAGAATGGTGGACAATGATTATTACTTCAATAAAGAATATGAAAATCCATAAACTAAGCAAACTAAAAATATTTCTTAAAATAAATACTAAAATTATATTTAATCTAAACGAACTAACACTATTTTTATAAAACAAATAATATTAATTGATACTGATGACTATTACTGATGAAAAGAACGATAATTACATAATATTTATTCACTAATTATTATGAATAGGCAAAAATTAAAAGCAAATTGCTCAATCATCTTAAACCATACATCCATCACCGATCAAGTAGTCTATTTTTCAATCAAGGTGTTCAAAGAGTCTGCCACATCTAATTGGATGATGTCAAACTCATTATCATAGACAATATTAGCTTCAGGGCCTTTATTTTTAGAAATTCTTGATAAAGCTCAACCAAATGTCTTAGTGTACGACAAATATTTGCTCAATGCCCTTTTCCACCTTTGGCTTCTTTTCTTACCCTTTTCACTTTTTGTGGTTTTTTTTTTTGAGAGATGGTTAACACCAAAAAAATTTCTTTCTTGTCCACGGCCAAGACCACAACCACGAATAGGACCACGTCCTTTTCCACGCTTAGCATAATGGAATACACCTCATCCACTTCAGGCAATAGTGTAGACCTTGTGGATCGATTTTCGTGATTTCTCATGAGCAAATCGTTGTTTCGTTCAGCTACAAAGAGAAGAGAAATCAACTCAGAGTACTTTTTAAAACTTTTCTCTCTGTAAGACTGTTGCATGACCATATTGGATACATGAAATATTGTAAACGTTTTTTCAGGCATATCATAGTCAATGATAGTATCTCCACAGAGTTTTGCAGAATTATATTTAGAAACAGTCTTAAAGTCTTGGAGCCTCAGATAAGCCTAATCATAACGTGCTTGTGGAAGAGTGACCAACTTTAAGTTGTCATATCTTTCCTTTAAGCCATTTCACAAAACAAATGGATCTTTGACTGTGAGATATTTTGTTTTCAATCCTTCATCAATGTGATGGCGCAAGAAAATCAAGGCCTTAGCACAGTTTTGGGTGGATGCTTTATTTTTATTTTTAGTGGCATCTCCAAGACCCATTGCATCTAAATGAATTTCAGCATCCAACACACATGTCATATAGTTCTTGCCCGAAATTTCAAGGGCAACGAACTTTCTTTTCATAATATCAGTCATAATTAAAAGAGGAAAAAAATTGTACCTTAATTTTCTTGAGACAGTAGAGTCTCATGCTGATAAGGTGTTATAAAATAATAAAAAAAAAGAAGAAAAATATTACAGAAAAAGAGAAAATTTTTATTAAATTTTGGGATGATCTACAATGGGGTAAGACCCCTCAATTTATAGAAAAAATAACTTAATCATTCTAATTATAATTCTATTCATAACATAGAACAAATTATTCCAAAAAGTAATGAAATGGATGTTACACATTTTAAGTATTCCACAAAATATGCGTGGTTGGATTTTCACTTTTCCATTTTCCTTCTCCGTTTCTCTTACCCATAATAGGAAACTTTTAGGATTAGTGTTGATATATTATTTATTTTAAATAAATATTATTTAAAAAATTATATTTCATAAATACCTTTTAATTTTATAATCAAATATCTATTTATGGTCACCTCTACCCTTAAACCACAAAATAAATTTTATATTATTTTTCTCTTTCATATCCCCTCAAATTTCTTCTATCCCTACCCCATACTATTCTCCCTCTCTCTACTTCCCATGTCTTTCTCCTCCGTCGCAATATGCAACACCAAGCCCGTGATTTGATCAGTTTCAAATTCATACAAGATATATTAATTTGTCTGCGTCTGAAACATGAAACTCCCACTTAGATCGTTTTGTATAATCCCCTACTTATGCCTGATAACTCTTGCCAAGCATGAAACATTTGTCACTGAGCGAGTAATTCTATAGGAGTCCTTTTGATGATGATTTTGTCGGCCGCTATTCTGTTGTGCTTCACGGCGGTGAACGGAATGGCGGATTCGTCGGAAATTAGGATTTTTCTTAACAAAAATGACGAAGTTTGGTGCTAAGCAACTTAATTTTCTGTTAATATATTTCAATGTATTTCATTGTATTCATTGTCTTTTTCGCATTGTAATTCAATGTAAACCTGTCCAACGGGCTGGGTCAGACCGGTTCCGGACCTGACCGGTGTAAACCGGACCGGCTCGGTTACTAAGGGGTCGGGTGGGCTGGGTTCGTGGGGGGAGGGGGTTTGGTCCGTTTGTTTTTTTTTTAAGTTGTAACCGGACCAGAGCGGCCCAGTCTGGATGAACAGTGGACCGTACCGGTTATACCGGCCCGGTACAACGGTAATTTTTTTTTAAAATGTTCTGACTTTGTGGGGCCCACAAGACTGTTGGCAACGGTCAAAATTGCTTCAGATCCGTTGGCCAACAGATTTCTTTGCAAAATTAGCCATTTTTTGTTTATTTTCTTGTATTTATTAATTTACAATATTAACCCTTCTTAAAATCTATAAATACCCTCTCCCTCTTCTTCATTTCTTCACTCAAAATTCTTATCTCAATCTCAATTATCAATTTTTCTCATCCCTTCAATTTGCAAGATTTCATATTGTAATTTTATAATTTTTATTTGGCTCTCTTTTCTTGAATTTAATTTACCGAAAATTGTCATTTGGAAATTGAAATTCGAAGTTTGAAGTTTAAAGTTAATATACTTGGTTGATGTTTGTTCGTGGTAACACCGGAATTGCGTAATCAAGTGCTCAATTTATTGTCAAATTCGGTGCACTCCCTCCAACTCTTTCTCTTATTTAATATTTTAATTGCATATTTAATTTTAGCTTATACTTTAATTTTTACAATATGTTTAGTGTTGCTAAAAGAGCGTGTAGAAAAGTTACTGGTAGGGGTGGAAATAAAAAAAGAGGTAGTCCTGTAGCTTCCGGTAGTAATAGTAATGATTCAATAACACATGTTTCTGAATCATCGCCTAATGATAATGTAGAGATAGATTATGAACAATTACAAGAAGATTTTGGAATAGAAGATAATGAAATTGGAATAGAAGATGAGATACCACCTACACCTACTAGTGGAAATGTTGGTAGTGTTGGAGTTGGAGTTGCTAGTGCTACAAGGGGTAGACCACCAGTGGCTCTGACTTCTAATCGTAAAAGAAGAAGTCCGGTATGGAAATTTTTGAAATAATTGAAGTTACTAATAGAGTTAAGTGTAAACTTCGTAACGAAACTTTTAAACATTTGACCGGATGAAATTAAGGGGGGACTGGGTCACTTAGTAGACGTATGATATCTGACCATCCCATAAAATGGGGCAATAATGAGGATAGAAGTCAAACAACTATTAACCCTACTACTGGATGTCTAGTAAAATATGATAAATTGAGGGATCGTGATGAATTAGCAAAAATGATTGCTTTGGGTTGTCTACCTTTTTCTTTTGCTTCTTCATCGTATCTTATTATGTATATTCAAAGGATTTACAATCTTTTATTTAAAGGTATCCGTAGAAGTACTTGTAGAGCAGATATCTTTAGACTTCATGGACAATATCAAACATACATACGTTATTTGTTAGACACCTTCCTTCTAGAGTATGTCTAACTTCTGATATTGATCATGCTGTTAATGGAAATGATTATTTGACAATTACATGCCATTGGATAGATGATAATACTTGTATGCAAAAACGTGTTATCGCTTTTAAATATGATGAAGATCAGAGTCATACTGCTAAGTTTATAAGTAGTACTATTGTTGAAGTTGTTGAATTTTATAATCTAAACTAAAAAGTTTTGTGTGTATGTCTTTTGATAATGCTTCAGACAATAATGCCGCAATTTCAATTTTAAAATTGCATTTGCAACCACCTCTTGATGATATTATTCAAGTTAGGTGTGCATGTCATGTTTAAAATTTAATTGTTAAAAGTGGCCTTGATTTATTTTCAGTTGAGATTACTCATGTTAGAAGAGCAGTTGGTGTTATTCAAGGAAATAATAGACAATATAGAATAAAAGAATTTAAGACTAAGTGTATCCAGTATAACCTTACACCTAGATTCATGTCAGTCGAAATTGTTACTACATGGAATTATACATATATAATTTTAAAATGTTGCTACAAATATAGATTTTCAATAACTGAAGTTGCTAATGCACATTGTAATGATCCTAGGCGTATGTTAACAAGTGATACTTGGGAGGTCATTAATGATGTTGTTAAATTTTTACATAAATTTTATGCTGATATTGTTATATTTTCTTGCGCATATTACCCCACTGTTACTCTGGCTTTAGTACATATAGTTGAAATTTCTTTTCTACTATCTGAATTGAAGAAGAAAGAAAAATATAAGGATGTTGTTGAAAAAATGCAAGCAAAATTCAAAAAATATTTCTTTCCAATTCCTCTGATTTACTTAATTGGTGCAGTTTTAAATCCTTCTATTAAAATGTCTGATTGTCACCAATTAATGAATGCTTTATATACTTATATGGAGACTGGAGAAACTGAAACTCCAAATTTATATGATTCTATGAACAAGCTAAATGAATATTTACATAAACTATATAATTATTATGCAAATGAATGTGATAATACTGCTCGTTCTTCGGGCAATGTTAATCCGCTATGCAATGTAGCAGTTCTGCTACTGTGGATGATGAAGAAATCCTTGATAGTTTTAATATTTTTTCTACATTTTCGAACACTCAAACCAGTAGCAGGAATATTGATGAACTTCAATTCTACTTGCAGAAGCAAAAGGAGCCTCGCACAAAGGAATTTTCACCGTTGGGATGGTGGCATGAAAATGAAAAGTAATTTCATGTTCTTTTCGCAATGGCTCGGGACGTGCTGAATGTGCCAATTTCTACTGTTGCATCGGAGAGTGCATTTAGCCAAGCAAGACAACAACTTGGAGACACCCGCCACTCATTGGGAAGCTTTGGAAGTTTTAGTATGTTTCAGAGATTGGATTAGATCGGAACGAAGAAATCAAGGAAAGGAAGATGTTGATAGCCCAGAAGACGAGGAACTTGGAGATATATTAACCCATAAAAACCCATCTGAACATCCAGAAGAAGGTCAATCGGTTCATATTGATTATGATGAACTTGCTAGGGCGATGCTAAACATTTGAAATTACTACTTTACTAGTTTACTTGTTAGAAAAAATGTAAACATTTTATTTTCTACTTTTTCAATTTGAAATTAAGAAATAAAGTAGCACTTGCAATAAGTGCAATTTTTCCCATCTTACTTGTATTCATTCAATTATTACAAAGTATTAATATAACTTAATAGTTATACTATACATAATTCCAAAAAAAAAAGTGAAAATATACTAAACCCGGCCCGGCCCCATCAACCCGTAACCCGTATGGTTAAATTTTTACCCGAACTAACCCAGCCCGCTACGAACCTGTTACTGTACTACCCAGGCCGGCCCGGCCCGAAACCCGGACGGGTCAAAAAAAATTAGCCCGGACCGGACCGGACGGCCCGTTAGACAGGTTTAATTCAATGTATTTCGTTGTATTTCATGTATTTTATTGTATTCACTATCTTTTTTATTGTATTTCAATCTATCCCATTGTATTCTATGTATTTCATTGTATTCACTGTCTCGATATATGCCATGAATGTATTCATATATTTTTTTAATTAATATAATTTATGTATTAAGATGCATTATATAATTTCTCTGAAGATTACTATATTTTTTGTGTATTTTTTGGTTGAGAAGCTTTTTTATAACTGAAGATACAAAATTTGTGTGTTATAAGTGAGTTTGTTGAGTTCTACAAAATTTGTCTATTATATTAATTGATTCACTTTTCATTTAAAAACAATGTAATTCCCTATTTCTTACCGTGAATATAATTGAATACAATAATCTGTCCAGCTGTAATCCCATGTTTCACGCCATGAATACAGTCGAATACACTCGAATACAACAATTGATTAGCTAGACTTCCCTGATTCACACCTATTTTTGCTATTGTATTTATGAATACAGTAGCTTAAATACATCTAATACATCTTATAACAATAGAAAATGTATATAAAATCCGTAGTATAGCAAATGATATTTATAGATAGTTAATTACCACTAAAATTTATGAAAATTTCTCAAAATTTATTTTGTATCTCATATAACTTACACTAGTTATATAAAATAACTTTTTGTCTTACAATTTTGTAAACCCAGAATTACATGCACCTAGAAGTATAAGATTAAGGTCTATAATTTTTTAGACAAAAAGTTGTCTCATACAAACACAAAATAAAATTTATGCCCCTAATGCAATGTATTTTTAATTAAAAAGTAGAAAGAATCTACTTTATGTGAAGAAAATTTTTCTCTCTTTCCCTAGAATACTGCTATATAAATAGACACCAACTTTCTTCTTTTTCCACTGCATCGCCCAAGCCTCTCAAACACCAGAGCCTAAGGGAAACAGCAATCTAATACCCATGGCTATGTCAGCAGCCACTTCCCAATCTTTCCTCCTCAACAACCCCACCACCAACCAGAACCACCCATCCCTCAAATCCACCACCCACCTCGCCACCTTCCCCACTACCCATGTCCACCCTATGACCACCCTCACCTCTACATACAAATCTGTATCCATCACCTGCTCAGCCGCCACCACGACAACCACCCCCCTCCAAACAGCCTCATCCTCCACCTCCTCAGATCGGGTCTTCAACTTCGCTGCGGGCCCCGCCACTTTACCAGAAAATGTTCTCCAAAAAGCCCAAGCTGACCTCGTCAACTGGCGCGGCTGTGGCATGTCCGTCATGGAAATGAGCCACCGTGGTAAAGAATTCCTCTCCATTATCCAAAAAGCCGAATCAGATCTCAAAACCCTCCTTAATATCCCCGAAAACTATGCCGTTCTCTTCCTCCAAGGCGGCGCCACCACCCAATTCGCCGCCCTTCCCCTCAACCTCTGCTCACCGGACGACGCCGTCGATTTCGTCGTCACCGGTTCCTGGGGTGACAAGGCATACAAGGAGGCAGTTAAATACTGCAAGCCTAACGTCATTTGGAGTGGTAAATCTGAAAAATACACCAAGATCCCGGCTTTCGATTCTCTACAACAAACCCCAGGTGCCAAGTATTTGCATATATGCGCCAATGAAACTATTCACGGGGTTGAATTCAAAGATTATCCTAAACCCAGTAATGCAAATACCATCCTTGTTGCTGACATGTCATCCAATTTCTGCTCAAAGCCAGTTGATGTTAGCAAATTTGGTGTTATTTACGCTGGTGCCCAGAAAAATGTTGGTCCATCTGGAGTTACAATTGTTATAATAAGGAAAGATTTGATTGGAAATGCACAGGAAAGTACCCCTGTGATGTTGGATTACAAGATCCATGCTGAGAACAATTCATTGTATAATACACCTCCTTGTTATGGGATTTACATGTGTGGGCTTGTATTTGAAGATCTGTTGGCCCAAGGTGGATTGGTGGAAGTTGAGAAGAAGAATAAGAAAAAGGCTGAGATTTTATACAATGCTATTGATTCAAGCAATGGATTTTTTAGGTGCCCAGTTGAGAAATCAGTGAGGTCATTGATGAATGTGCCATTTACATTGGCTAAACCAGAATTGGAGGCTGAGTTTGTGAAGGCAGCAGCTGCTGAGAAGATGGTGCAGCTGAAAGGGCATAGGTCTGTTGGAGGAATGAGGGCTTCAATATACAATGCTATGCCTTTGGCTGGTGTTGAAAAGTTGGTTGCTTTCATGAAAGATTTCCAAGCTAAGCATGCTTGATTAGTATCTTGTTGTGTTATATTTAGTCTTTTATGTTTTCATTATTTTCTTTTGGTGTCTCTATGTTCTGTTGGTTTATTTGGGTTTAAGAGTCAAAATGAATGATACTTAAGCATGTGTTGCTCCTAGTTTTTTAGAAATATTGAAACTATTATTAGTCCTAAAAGCTTAATGGAAAAAAAGATTTTCTTTTGCTTTTTCTTTCATGTTTGAGCTGTTGGATCTTTTACTTTACGAGGAAAGATTGCAGTATGATTGAATAAGTGAAGCTGAGATCTTTTCAAGATTTGCAGGGGTTGTTTTGACTTGTAGGGGAAAGACGGTCTGAATAATTTATTCTGTTTAATATCGGACGTGCCATGTTATTTCTTGGAAATTTTATTTTGTATCTCATACAACTTATATTAGTTTTATGAGATATCTTTTTTATCTCACAGTTTTATCGGCCCAGAAGTGTAAGATTAGGGTCCATTAATTTATGAGACAAAAAGGAATCTCGCACAACTAAACTAATGTCAGTTGTGTAAGTCACGCGATAAAACTTCTCTTATTTGTTAGTGTTACTGAATCATGAGAGATCCGCACACCTTAGATTTTACCTCTATAGGTATAGTTATGATCTAAAATGAAGATTTACGCAAACTTGGTTAAGTGGAATTGCTGATAACACCAATAGCAAAGGGGTTGGTAGGAAGGGGTTTATAGATGGGAATACTGATGAAGGGATGATTAGCCAAAAATCGTGAATTCAGGACAAAAAATGGATCAAGCATTTATCTTTGTACGTGGAATTATTGTATAAACCAAGTCAAAAGAATCTGAAATTACAAACAAAAATGATGTGGGTTGAGTGGCCAGCCCAGGGGATAGCAAGGGAAAAATGTATAGGAACTCCTTTGGTGGGTATGATTAGGTGTACGCTAGTTGATTCGAACATTGTTCATTATAATCAATGGTATCAGAGTCATCCACCACCCATTTATCCATCATGCCTTGGATGTTGCTGCCGGTATTGCAGTGTTCGCCCGGGGCTGGAAATTCTAGCACACAGCCGTCGAGGACGATGAATGCGGAGCGTGGTGGTTTGTTATGGTCTATTGTGAGGAATGGAAATTGAGTCTCACACTACAAAGTGCTAATGTGAGGTTTATATAGTCATGATCTCTCCCGCCTCAATAGCTGGCTTTTGGGGTATGATTCTTCCTATGTTATATCAAAAATGAATTTTTAGGAAGTCACCCAAGTTACCTAGTTTTCTCGACACTCTAAAATGGTTTCTTTTAAAAGGTACTCCCAAGCAACAATAAAAGAAACTTAACTTTTCAAATTGAACCATGCCTAGTGGTGTAATCTAGTGGTTAATGAAATAAATAAAAATTTTGAGTCTCAGGTTCAAGCCATGACAAGTACTTCGTGAAATTAGTTAAGGTGTGCACAAACTGGTTCGACTACCACGATTATAAAAAAATTGTAACTTCCATTAAGGTGTGTATTTGGAAGTTAAATATACTAATTCAAATTAGTAAAACTTATTTGAATAAAAATACTAAATCACGATGAAAATACCTTTCTAATTATACTAGTTAAGTACCACTAGAATTATTCTTGTTAATATAGTGTGAATTTACGACTCTTAAATGATTTGGCCTTCCCTGCTCATAAAATTGTCCAGTCTAGAGGCATGTCTCCCATTTTCTTTAAGGGTGCCTTTCAAACATTAATATAAATGCTACCCACTAGGGTATAAAACAGTAACATTATTTACGTGGGGTATATTAGTTCCCCGCGCTATAAGCATAAGTAGCACTATTACAATCCAAAACCTATCTAGAAAAAACAGTTCTTGCAATGTCTGCTCAAAAAGTGTGAGTGGAAAACATCGTAGAAACCGTTGTTACAAAAAATTTATCAAAAAAATCCTTCTTGACACCTTCTTTTGCCAGCAGATTAGCTACTTTGTTCATCACCCTGCATATCTCCTTTTAACTATTGGGTCTGGTTGTAATTCACCTATTCTGATCTGAAAAATTACATTGGTGCTCCCCCTAGAGAACTGATCATTAACTACTAATCTATTATAGCAGTTTTTACTTTGTTGCAAAATGTTGAAATAATAATTTATCCAAAAAAATTGACCACCGGCCATGTTTTTTAAAACACATGTTTTAGTTGTTAAAATGGGATTTTAAAATAAATTTCACCTACCAAGGTTAGGCACCGGCCATGGTGTGTTAGATTTTTTGTTCTTTGTTTCACATTATTTGTTCACACTAGGGGTTAACTAGTATAAATAGGCCTTGTAATTCATTTGGTTATTATCAAGTTTTCAAGCAAGTATTGAGTGATCAATAACTTGAGTGTAAGGAGTATTTGTAAGAAATACTTTTGTATTTGAGAGTTTTCGAGTTGTATTAATAAATCCATTTTCGATATTCTTTTATCTCCATAAATTATTTTGGGAATCATTAATTTATTTTTTGGTTCCTACATTTGGTATCAGAGCTAGTTTGAGTCTTGTGAGGTGTTAGGAAATTTAGTCATGTCAGGCAATAACTCGATTCAGTTTCAACTCCCAAAACTCAACGGTAAAAATTACAACAATTGGGCTATCCAATTGAAAGTATTTTTCCGATCACAGGCTTTATGGGAAGTTGTGGAAAATGGCTATACCGAAGTTCCAGACGCCAAAGCGTTCGAGGCGTTGAAGAAGGAGGAAAAAGACGCTTATTGAAACTCGGAAAAAGGACCAGAAGGCATTGTACCTATCATTCAGGCTGTCGATGAACTGGTATTCGAAAAAATATTAGCAGCAGAGACGTCAAACCAAGCGTGGGTTATTCTGTAGAAGCCTACAAAGGTGACGATCGAATGAAGCGGGTTCAGTTACAAACACTCCATGCAGATTTTGAGTTCTTGCGCATGAAGGACTCGGAAAATGTTGCAAGCTTCTTTGACCGTGTGCAGTCAGTCCTGAACCAATTGCGGGCTAACGGTGAATCGTTGGACGAGCAGAGGGTGGTAGAAAAAATCTTACGCTCTTTGAGAACAAGATTTAACTACGTAGTAGCTGCAATCGAAGAAGGTCAAGATACAACAACTATGTCGGCATACCAGTTGTTGGGTTTGTTAAGTTCTCATGAGCAGAGAATGAACCAGACGGCGAGTAGCAGTAACCAAGAACAAGCTCTACAAAGAAGCTATGTCCCAGAAAACCGCGGTGGCAGTCAAGGCAACAACAGCCATGGACGTGGTGGCGGACAAGGTAGCGGGCAAGGTGGAGGAAATTGGAAAAATAACTCTTCTGGTAAAATTGACAAGTCCAAAGTCAAATGTTACGGGTGTCAACAATTTAGGCACTACAAAAGGGAATGTCCGCGTTGCAACCGACACGGACGAACGCAGAAGGCGCATGTTGCAGAGGCAAGTGACAATATGGTTCTAGCATGCAATGCAACGCTGGGAACTAAATAAAAATCACTCAGATATTTGGTTTCTTGATAGCGGTTGCTCGAATCATATGTGCGGACGCAAGGACCTGTTTACGAAGCTAGAAGAGTACGAAGGCGATGAATTCAACTTTGGCAACAAGATGAAGGTGAGTGTCAAAGGTAAGGGTGACATCAAAATCCAGTCAAAGGATGGTACGGATGTTACTGTCGCCGATGTTTTCTTCGTACCTGGGCTTTTCTGGAACTTATTAAGCATTGGGCAGCTTTCAGAAAAGGGGCACAAGATTCTTTTCCAAGACGCAGTCTGCACGATCCGGAGCAAGACCAACAAGTTAATCACGCAGGTAGAAATGGCCAAAAATAGAATGTTCGCTCTTACTCTTAATACGAATGGAGTAATGAATTTTCAAGATGTGGCAGTGGATAGCAATTGGCTATGGCATCTTCGGTTTGATCACTTACACTTCAGAGGCTTGAAGTTGTTGGCGAAAAGAAGATGGTGACAGGTTTACCAGTGATTGATGTTCCAGATCGAACGTGCGAAGTATGTCTACTTGGGAAGCAGCATAGAGACGCGTTTCCAACAGGGAAATCCATACGAGTAGAGCAACCATTGGAGATAGTACACACGGATCTGTGTGGCCCAGTTGAGGTAGAATCTTTTGGAAACAAAAAGTACATGCTTGTTTTCGTAGATGATTTTACAAGAAAAACTTGGGTTTATTTTCTGCGTGAAAAATCTGAAGCATTCGGAAAGTTTAAAGAGTTTAAAGCCTTTGTTGAAAAGCAAAACGGCTTTAGCTTGAAGACTCTGAGATACGATAGAGGCGGTGAATTTACCTCTAACGAATTTCATAATTACTGCAAGTCCCAAGGAATTCTTCGTCAGTTAACTGCCAGTTATACACCACAGCAAAATGGTGTGGCAGAAAGAAAGAATAGGACGATTTTTGAGATGGCACGAAGCATGTTGAAGGTGAAAGGCTTACCAAAGGAATTTTGGGCGGAAGCTATTGCTTGTGCAGTGTTCGTGCTGAATCGGTGTCCGACAAAAGTTGTGCTCGAGAGGACTCCGCAAGAAGCGTGGAGTGGCAACAAACCTGATGTTTCTTTGCTGAGGGTATTTGGGTGTATTGCATATCCCCATGTACCAGACGAACGTAGGAAGAAGCTGGATGATAAAAGTCAAAAGTGCACCTTTATTGGCTACAACGAAGGGACTAAGGGTTATAGACTTTATAATCCTGTCAGCAGAGAAGTCATCGTAAGCAGAAATGTGCAGTTCGTAGAAGATGGAGCTTGGAACTGGAGCAGAAAAGATGACACTGGAAGAGGTGTGCTGATGAAAATATAAGAGGCAGATGAGCAAAATGTCTTAACCCCAGAACCATCAGAAGATTTTCCATCTCCGGAGCCAGTAGATATTCCATCTCCGCAGGCAGTAGAGATTCCATCTTCACAATCAGAAGAAGAAGTTGAACGAGAAGAGCGGCCTCGTCGACAAACAAACATGCCACCACGTTTCAAGGATTTTGATATGAGGAGAAATGAAGAAGGTGTTGACAATGACAGCGGTCCTGACTTTACCGATGAAACATTGGTAAATTTTTGTATTTTTGCAGATTGTGATCCAGTTTCGTTCGAGGATGCTGCTGATAATGAAAGGTGGATCAAGGCAATTTAATGAAGAAATTCATTCCATTGAAAAAAATGACACATGGGAATTAACTTCTTTGCCAGTCGGAAAGAAGCCTATCGGTGTCGAGTGGGTGTACAAGGCCAAGTATCGACCTGACAGTCAGGTGGACCGATTCAAAGCAAGATTGGTAGTCAAAGGTAATCGGCAAAAGCCTGGAATTGATTACTATGAAGTCTTTGCACCAGTGGCCAGAATGGATACTATTCGCATGATAGTAGCACTTGCAGCTCAGAACAGGTGGAAGATCCATCAAATGGATGTCAAGTCAGCTTTCCTGAATGGATTTCTTGAGGAGGAGGTCTATGTTGAGCAACCACCAGGTTTTGTAAGAAAAGGACAGGAGAATCAGGCCTACAAATTGAATAAGGCATTATACGGACTGAAACAGGCACCACGAGCTTGGTATACGCGAATTGATATGTACATGTTGCAGGCAGGATTCCAGAAGTGTCCTTATGAGCATACATTATACATCAAGTCAAAAGTGAATGGCGACATGATGTTTGTATGTCTTTATGTTGATGATTTGATTTTCACAGGCAATTGTGAATCAATGTTTGCAGAATTCAGGGACGCCATGACTAGTCAGTTCGAAATGACAGACATGGGGCTTATGTCTTACTTCTTGGGCATAGAAGTACAACGACGTAAAGATGGCATTTTCATTTCGAAAAAGAAATATGCCAATGATGTCTTGAAGAAATTCAAGATGGAATCTGCGACTCTAATCCGAACTCCAGTTGCTGAACGCCTGGAAATGAAGAAAGAAGGAAGCGGTGAGCTGGTTGATCCCATTTATTTCAAAAGCATAGTTGGAAGTCTGCGTTATTTGGCTTCAACTCGGCCAGATATTGTTTATGGCGTGGGAATTATCAGTCGATTCATGTAGACACCACATCAGTCACATTTGCAAGCGGCAAAAAGGATTTTGAGGTATATTAAAGGTACCCATGATCATGGAATTTTCTATACCTACTCTGACAACCGCAGTCTAGTAGGATATACAGACAGTGATTGGGAAGGTGATGTGGAGACTCGAAAGAGTACTTCAGGTTATGCTTTCCTTATTGGAAAGGAGTATTTTCATGGTCATCAAAGAAGCAACAAGTAGTTGCTCTTTCTACAGCAGAAGCAAAGTACATGGCAGCGACTTCTGCGGCTTGTCAAGCAGTTTGGCTTTGAAGGATGCTTGGAGAGCTGAAACACGAGCAGATTGGTCCGACAAGAATTATATGTGATAACAGGTCAGCAATCGCATTAGCCAGGAATCCGATATTTCATGGCAGGAGTAAGCATATCGGAATTAAGTATCACTACATACGGGATCTTGTTAAGGATGGTGAAATCGAACTTGAGTTCTGCAGATCTGAAGATCAAATAGCGGATTTCCTTACAAAACCGCTGAGAGCAGAATTGTTCGAGAATCTGAAATCAATGCTTGGTATATGTAATTTTTGATAATTAAGGGAGGCTGTTGAAATAATAATTTATCCAAAAAAATTGACCACCGGCCATGTCTTTTGAAACACATGTTTTAGTTGTTAAAATGGGATGTTAAAATAAACTTCACCTACCAAAGTTAGGCACCGGCCATGGTGTGTTAGATTTTTTGTTCTTTGTTTCACATTATTTGTTCACACTAGGGGTTAACTAGTATAAATAGGCATTGTAATTCATTTGGTTATTATCAAGTTTTCAAGCAAGTATTGAGTGATCAATAGCTTGAGTGTAAGGAGTGTTTGTAAGAAATACTTTTGTATTTGAGAGTTTCCGAGTTGTATTAATAAATCCATTTTCGGTATTCTTGTGTCTCCATAAATTGTTTTGGGAATCATTAATTTATTTTTTGATTCCTACATAATAGGCTTCTTTCGTCACCAAAAATATCATAGTTCTTCAATATTGAAAGCTTGGAATTCTTACTTGGGAGTGGAAACTAAATTAATGATTAATTATTATTAAAATTATTTGAATATTGAAATTTTGTGCTTAAATTTTTAGTTCAAATATTGATTTAGTGATTTATTTTAAAATTCTCAAAACTCCATTGTTCGTCCTTAGGAAGTGTTGAAAAATACAAATTGGGTCCTTGATTTAATGTTAATTTATGAAAATGGTGATTGTGGTTCATTTGTGTTGGTATTTAGAGTGTTTATTTTAAATTTGAACTTATTTGGAGTAGATTCGGGGTGATTTGATCTAAATTAGAACTGTAATTTCGAAGAACACTTTGTTGATCAACACAAAAAAATTATAACAAGGAAAATGACATTGTATAGCCGCTCTTAAAATAATAGCAGAAAAAATATACTATATTTTTTGTATATATATATACATTATGTATGTTATATATAAAAATTATACAAATTTTATATACTTTTTCGGCTATAAAATTTAACTACTTTCTGGCATGGGCTAAAAGTGATGGGATAGGCTTTGATGAATAATTTAACAGACATGTCATTTGCAGATGACACAAACTTATAATAATCTGGTAGAGTTTGGTGAACAATTGAACAAGCACAAAATCATGTCAGCTAGGTAGAGTTTGTAAAAAAAAAAAAAAAATACTCCTAACAAATAGGTTGAATGCATAACTTAAAGTCATGACAATATGATTGAATTAGGTGAATAATTGAAGAATCACAAAGTCATGTTCGTCGGGTAGAGTTAATAATTAACAATACTGGTACAGTATATAGCATAAAATCTTGTAATCCGATAGTGAAATCCCTGACAAGCAATAAGTATGTGCAAGGCCAAGGGTCATCTTCTAAATACATTAGAAAACATAGACAGTATTTAAAGATCAACCCTAGGGTCATTTCTGTAATCACCCATTTTAATCTCTCCAGTCTTGTGCTTGGGATATCAAAATAGAATTAGGGCAAAAGAAGATAAGTTAGATTCACCATTCAAGATCCAGTCATTTTCTATATCACCAACCCCAACTATGACTCAAGACAGTGATGGAAGCTTTACAAGTGAAAACGTGCTATAACTAATGCTTCATTCTTTAAGATGCAGTCTACGAGTCAAATACGTGGTTGTCAAGAATCCCTCTTGCTTTGCATCTTCCTCCTTATTATAGATAATTTAAATACTAGACCACAACTCATAGATCAATTTGCTCGCCACGAAATAAAGCATTTATAATGACCTAACAAATGGAAACTGCCAAAGGGTAAGACTCCTCATTTGCCAATTACGGCAATGGAAGCTGCATTACGCTGGAGTAAGTTGCATGTTTACTGCTTGGCTAAAGACATTGTATAACATGCGAATTTGACTAATCTTTTGGTCTAGGCATAGACATCACATCTAGTATTGCAATTCAATGAAAACTTTCAAGTTCCATTGATGTTTAACTGATGCAATAAATATTGGCTGATCAATTTTTTTTTCCTCTGTGATTTTAGCAAACGAGTTGTCCAAGCAATCGTACAATTTAAATGGATTTAGAAGATGCATAGTCTAGCTTACACATTTATTTTGACAATCAGCCAGAGAATCATAACAGTCATCGCACCAACACCGAGAAAATCACCCCCCCCCCCAGCAACTAGGGGTGTAAAGTGGGCCGGGCCCGAGCCTAAACGGGCCTGGCGATTCCGGGCTTCGTGTGCCGGGCCTGGCGGTTCTCACGGTAGAGACCGGCCCGTCACATGCCTAAGCTCACTGCGGTCCTGGGCCTGGCGGGCCGGTGACAGTGTTAATTCCTGATTGAACTAGATTTGAACCTGTACTAGGGTTAACTTGAGAATCTACACGTGTCCCCCCCCCCCTCTTGTTGCGCTTGTATTTGGAAAAATCTAGTCTTATCTCTAGGGTGTAATTTTATGTGCCAAGTCAAACTACCCGTGCCGCTACGGTCTCCAGTAAATTTATGAACAAGTAATTTCCCACAAGTTTTACACTTAGCCTTATTGTGTTCTCTTACTTGAGTAAAAAAATGCCAAACTAATTATGTTTCTTGAAGTTTAGCAGGTTGTCTACTAAAAGTTGGAGTTTCTACATGTGGGTGTGCCGGTGCATTACCTGAGTTATGAACAGGACTAGTAGGTGTATCATCTAAATCTGGTGCTTGGGTTTCATCATCATCATCATTATCATCCTCATTTTCATCTAAGATAGGTTCATTAGGATAAAGAGCATTCATAATTTCATCATCTAATCTATCACCTACTGCAACATCATGTAGAAATTCACTATCGGTAAATTGAAAACAAGGGTGATCACTATCAAGCATTACGGGAGGCGGATTAGGACGTCTAGGTTGGTGACTACTTTCAACTTGCTTATCTTTTGTAGGTCGGGGAGCCGGGGGAAGGGTACTATTATGGCCACTACTTTCACCGATTTTACCTTTTCCTTTACCGAACATATTTTTCAAAGAAAATGCCATACTAATTAGAATTATGCAAACTAAACAACACAAAAATATATTATTAACACGTAAGAGTTGAAACGAGTTTACCGGATTGCCGAACAACTTCTTGAAAATGGAAAATCGTTGAACACTTGAAAACTTCAATTCAACAACTTCACAATTTTTCACGAATTTTCAACAATAAATTAAACACTTGTAGTAGAAAGATTGAAAGAGAGCTTGAGAGAGATTAAGAGATATTGATGAATTGGTGAATAAAAATGAAAGAATGAGGGGGTATTTATAGTTGAGAAATGAGAAAAAGTGTAATTATATAAAATTTGGGTTTAAATTAAAGTTTGGGGGCCAAATGACTAATTTACAAAGTTCCAAACGGCTACTTTTTGCAAAGAGCTGTTACTGATTTCTCAAAAAAAAATTCAAAAAAAATAGTCGTTTGGCCCGCCAGGCGGTCCCTGGCCTGACGGTTCAACGAAGAAGACCGGCCCGTTACAGTTTTTTGGGACAGGTAAGACCGGACCGCCAGGACCGGCCCAGCAGGACCGCCAGGCCCGCGGTCCCGGTCCGATCCCGGACCTGAACCGGGCCACTTTACACCATTACCAGCAACTGTTTTATGCACAGAGGCGCAGCGTTAAAGCTTCTCCTAATTTACACAGCGCTTAAATGTGTGATAAGCAATTGGCTCCGTAGCGGTAATCAAATAACCTCTGGCAATCAGAAAGTAAATCTTTGATTTCAAAATAAATCTTCCACTACTACTTCATGATTTTAACAAATGTAACCTTCCCTCTCTCTACACCCAAAAAGAAAAAATGGAAGAACGAAATACCACTGGTATACAACTCAAGTGAAGAACGACAAAGGATGCCAATTCTTGCCTGTATCTCGTATTGCTTGTTTTCTGCTTTTTCTTTTGCATCAGTTCTATACAACAAACAATTTCTTTTCACACGGCATTATCTTTGTTAATTACATAAGAACACAAAAATTTCCTCTACTGCAACTCTGCTTCCACGTCGGATCCAGGCTATCCACTCTACTTGAAGCTGGATTATACAACATATAGCACCTCCGCAACCATCTAATGGCTATTAAGAGAATGAGAATCTAGAAAACAGTGAAGTCCCAGATCCTGAAGTATCTTTTGCGGGGCTGGCTTGAGCTTCTATAGAGGAGCGATATGCTTGTTGGCACTTCCGCATCTGCACGAGTAAACTCACGAGGTTTTCAGGTTATTACACTCCTATGGTTTTACTCAGTATTGATGTAGGAGTATTTAACAGAGTAAATACCAGCATGAGACTGAAAACTGCAAAAAGTTTCTGCTGCATATGCCTTCCAAATTAAAATATAAGCAAGTGATAGCACATTTTGCATTTTCTACTCATTTTATATAACTACTTTTTGCATTTCATAAACACATAAGATGATTATCTGAATAAGTTTTCTATATCTGCAGTTAAAATGCATACACTTGCCCATGTCAGATAAGGTAAAAGGTACCACTCACAATAAGTCTCCATGTTCTTATGTTAACAGATATTCATGAATATTATCGAGATATATTGACATAACCATCAGCAATATTTTAGAAATGAGAGCAGTAGTGTACAACTACAATTGGGTAACAAGAATATCACCTCCTCAGGGCTGAATTGGAGAAGCATTGCAACCACAGGTAACAGAGCCTCTACTTCACCTGTGAAATATTTATCACTAACAACTAAATAATTACGTACGGAAACATTTAGTGCAACTGAAAAAGACTCCTGCTTTTGCAGGGAACAGATTTTAAACATTTTCACTGTAACACTGAAAAGTTACCTGTCTCGAGAAGTTTTAAAATGACATTCTTAAGATACGTCATATCTACCCCTTCCCTCTTCTGTGATCTATCCATGTTTCTTAGCTCTTCTTTCAACTTAACTACCTGCACTCATAAAAGAAAACTTATATTAGAATCAAAATCATAAGAAGTCCAGGTAAAAAGACAGAAAAGAGGTTGTCTAAGCCGACAAAAAAAGATTCAGCTGCCTAAGCCAACTCAAACATTAAACCAATTGCCAAACCACTGAAGCAACCACTCCCCCAGCCAATTCCCAAGAAAGAAGAGAATTAGTTTTCGAGACGGAGTACACCAGTTAGAAGCAGAACATGATGTATATTGACAGATACAAGACTTCTATATTAAGACACACCAGCTGGTTGTGGAGACGATTTTCACGCTCGAGCTCTTCTATCTCCTCCTGAATCAATACATCAGAGTCTGATGAGGGAACTATCTCTTAAGAATATTGATGTTCTTGGAGAGAATAACTTACTTGAAGTGCGAGGATGTGACGTTGTGACTGAGAAAGCTCTTCTTCTCTTTGCGCTTGCTGCCTTGCCAAAACCTGAAAATCAAAGACGTTTAAATAGGCAATGGTATTGACTAGTGAGACAGAAATGGAGTCTTTGAGTGCTAAAAACTAATGTTCAATAACTAAAACCCGGATACAGAGCTTTTGATGACCAAAAAAAGTTCCATCCACTCAAATTACAGATTGGAATGTTGTTATAATGCCTTCCAATGGCTTTACCGACTTGCACTGTAAATATGTCACACAAACAGAAGTTGAACCTTTTACCTCTACTATGAATCCATCTTCTACTTTGTCTAGTTTAACCATTCGGTACCCGATACTCACTAACCTAACTGATCCTGATTCGTGCTAGGTAAGTCCACTAGGGGGGGGGGGGGGGTTAATTTGCACCCTACTGAAAGATTCGCCATTCCTAGGGCTTGAACCTAGACCTCTGGTTAAGAGTTGAGGGAATGAAACCTCACACCATATCCACTTCATTATAGCACCCTCAAGGCTAAGAAATTATTTGGCAGTCTATTAATACACAAAAACATAAATTTTGCAAGTCTTTCACAGAACATTACCATATTGATGACTCAACTTGCACGTTGTAACTATTGAATGAAATTTCTTACACGTAGAGGGTTTGAAAGGACTACCTCAAGTACCTACAAGATTTAATAATGTTAATTCGATAACTTCCAACCCCCAGAGAATTACTTCGTTATTAGGTGGAAAGAAGACGAAATTCTTTCTCCTCACGTATCTCACTAGACCTTTTGCATGTATTCAAATGATTCAGGTATAGAAGTCAGTCCTACTCCTAAATATTGATACATAATCGAACGGCAATGCCTGTCCCCTGACATCCAACTATCGTCTTCAACGAATTGCATAAAGTATGCCAGACCATGTTTGGATGGACTTATACCATCTATATCTCACTCTTTTTTATTTCATTTTTCCCCTTCGCAGTAAGTTGATGAAAATATTGCGCAATAATGTAATTAGAAAGTTGTCCATACTAGAATCTGTTGTTCAGCAGCTGAGGTAGTCGAATTTGGAGCATCCTGCTTGTCATACACTGTACAATCATTTCCAAGAGCAGTATTAGTCCCTGAAGCAACTCTTTAAGAATTCTCTTTTAAACTGTAGAATGAACAAAAAGGTGCTGAAGATCTTATACCTGCATTGGAATTTCCATTGTGATCCGCCTGAGAGTTGCAGACGAAAGACAATGATTTTAACAGATTGCTCGAATACAAATGTTAAATAGGTGCATTGCTATACATGAACGACGCAGTATGAATAGATAATTGGAGACTGATTCACACTTACAAAGGATTTGGACTGAAGTTTGTGGCGAAGGTTCTCGTTATCATCTAGAAGTCTAGAGATCTCATTGTCCTTCTCCTCAATCATCTTATCAGCAAGGTCACGAAAAGAATCAAGCTCTTCCTACAAGTTAAGTACTCAGTATCACCAAAACTAAAAGTGTTATGATCATAATATGATTTTAAATCATTACCTTCAGTTTTTTACAGCTTAGTTTGAGGTCCTCTTCTTCTTTTTGAACATTATCACTGGAGGTAACCGCACTCTCCGCTTTAAATGCATCACATCTCACTGCAAAATAGTATCTTGAATGATATATCTGTTTGGAAGCTAAATAAATGGCAATACATACAGAGAAAGGTTGATAATCATATCAAATTAAGATTACATCGCCATGTTTCTTCCACATTTTGAAGGTTTATTTCCCATGCTTCCTTCTCTTTTTGGTGGGCAGAAAAAGCAGAATTGAGCTTCATTTCCAAGCTTCTGATCTGTTGCTCTGTAGCACGAAGAGCTTCATCTCTGGAAAGGATTTGACGGATAAGTGTGTTAATTAATTATCCTAAAGCAATAAAAAAACTAAATCAACTCTGTGAAAAGCTCACTATACTTCAACAATTTAGATTCAAAACAATTGCGCCTGAGGGAGTGAATGAGCTAAGAGTGTGTCAATGCGTGTGAGCTTAATATTCAACAAACAGAAGAAGATAACAAACTGCAACCAGATTCATTGAGATGCATACTGTTATTACTGTGAATGTCTGAAAAAAGCACATAAAAAACAAAACCGCGCAAAATTTGTTTTCAGGTCCATCTGGACATTGAAACAAGTCATCAAACTCGGATACCTGTCTGAAAGTTCCTTCTCCTGATTAGCTAAACTGTCCTTTAGATCCTCAAGTGCTTTATCTCTTTCAGAAGAGACTGACATTACCTCTTTCTCAGCCTCCTAAAAGAGCAAAGATTTTAAAGTTTTAGCAACAATTAAACAACCTTAATGTTAAACTGTTAATTCAAAGCATTTCGCTTGTTAGGCATAGTAACACCAGGAAGCATGTACCTTCAATGCTTCCTCAAGTGCTTTAAGTTGTTCGTTGTCCCTAGCAGCAGCCAATTCAGCATCCTTTCGCTGAAGAAGTGCGTGAGCACGAGCCTTGTAAGACGAAAACTCACTTTGAATGCGATTGATCTGCAAGTTACCATTGAAGAGCAAATTATGATACATAAAGCAAAGAGCATTTACATCACCATTTCGTATAGCAGTAATAAATATTAGTCCACCTTTCATGCATCAAACTCTCTCTAGTACCAATCTCTTGCGGAGGGAATAGTTAAAGTCAATGACGAGTTATTCAACATCCTAAACTGGCCTATTGAGGGGTTTGGTAATGGACAAGTAATAGTGGAATTATAATGTGGAAATTAATGACAAAATTATTTAATGCATATACTTTTTTGGTAGATTTTTGGTTAAAGAAAGCAGTAACTAATAACCAGCAGAAACAGAAAAGAGTAATAAGCATCCAAACATCCATCAACATGGAATATCTGCGACTAAGGCCCTATTTGCTTGCTGTTGAAGGAGCTCTGAATCTGGTTCATTTTTTTATCAGGCAAAGCTCTGAATCTAAATCATGGAATGTCAGCCTATTGAGTGCATTGTTTTCTTTCACAACCACTTATTAGCTATTAATAAGTCTGAATAATTCGGATCTAGTACAAAGTCTTAAAATCATTAAGACCGTTCACTTAAAATTCCAGTTAATATATAAGCACCCTCAACCACCACCGTGCAACCACCAACCGCCTCCACCTCCACCTCCACCTCCACAACTGTCAACCATTACCACCAAATAACCAACCACCTTCACCATTGACCACTGTGAGAAAGCACGGGAGAAAATATATTATTGATTGATATTGTGTTAAACCTGATACAATGAGCCCTATATATATACATAGCCTATCCTACTCCTAATACATATAAGATTAGGGTTATTTTCCTACTATTTACATATTCTAACACTCCCCTCAAGCTGGTGCATATAAATCATATGTACCGAGCTTGTTACATATGTAGTTAATACGAGAACCAGTGAGGGACTTGGTGAAAATGTCTGCAAGTTGATCATTTGACTTCACAAACTTTGTAACAATATCTCCCGAGAGTATCTTTTCTCTGACAAAGTGACAATCAATCTCAATATGTTTATTCTCTCATGGAACACTGGATTTGACGCTATATGAAGAGCAGCTTGATTATCACACACAAGTCCCATCTGACTAACATCACCAAACTTCAACTCTTTGAGCAACTGTTTGATCCAAATTAGCTCACATGTCGCCATAACCATTGCTCGATATTCTGCTTCTGCACTAGACCGAGCAACCACATTTTGTTTCTTGCTTTCCAAGACACTAAATTTCCTCCTACTAAGACATAATATCCAGAAGTAGAATGTCTGTCAGAAGGTGATCCTGCCTAATCAGCATCGGAGTATCCAATGATCTGCTCATGTCCTCGATCCTCAAACAATAAACCTTTACCTGGAGTTGATTTTACATATCGAAGAATGCGAACAACTGCATCCCAATGACTATCACACGGAAAACCCATAAACTGGCTCACAACACTCACAGGAAAGGAAATGTCAGGTCTTGTCACTGTAAGGTAATTTAATTTACCAACCAACCGTCTATATCTTGCAGGATCGTTAAGAGGCTCCCCCTGTCCTGGCAGAAGTTTAGAATTCGGATCCATCGGAGTGTCAACAGATCTACAAACTGTCATTCCTGTCTCCTCAAGAATATCTAAGGCATACTTTTGTTTTGAGATCTCAATAACCAGAAAATACTTTAGTTTGCTCAGATCCTTAGTCTGAAAGTGTTAAAAGAGATGTTGCTTTAATTTAGTAATACCATCCTGGTCATTGCCGGTAATAACAATGTCGTCAACATAGACCACCAGATAAATACAGAGACTCGAATCAGAATGCCGATAGAATACAGAGTGATCACTTCACTCCGAGTCATGCCAAATTCCTGGATAACAATGTTAAACTTACCAAACCAGGCTCGAGGAGACTGCTTCACACCATAAAGTGACCGGCGCAAGTGACATACAAGGCCACGGGACTCCCCCTGAGCAACAAACCTAGGTGGTTGATCCATATAAACTTCATCCTCAAGGTCACCGTGTAAAAAGTATTCTTAATGTCCAGCTGATAGAGGGGCCAATGGCGAACAGGAGCCATGGATAGAAAAAGGCGGAATGATGCTATCTTAGCCACGGGAGAGAAGGTGTCACTGCGATCAAGCCCAAATATCTGAGTATATCCCTTGGCAACAAGACGAGCCTTAAGACGATTAACCTTACCATCTGGATCAACCTTGACTGCATACACCCAACGACAACCAACAGTAGATTTACCTGAAGGAAGAGGGACGAGCTCCCTAGTACCACTCGTATGTAAAGCAGACATCTCGTCAGTCATAGCCTGTCGCCACCCTGGATGAGACAATGCTTCACCTGTAGACTTAGGGATGGAAACAGAGGACAAAGAAACAAGAAAAGCATAATAGGGTGATGACAAACGTTGATAACTTAAACCGATATAATGGGGATTAGGATTAAGGGTGGTCTGTATACCTTTCCGAAGTGCAATCGGAAGAGACAAGTCCGCAGTAGGAGCAGCGTCAGGTGCAGGACGTGAATCAGTCGGGCTGGATGCTGGGCGAGGACGACAATGATATGTCAAGAGTGGAATTTCTGTGGCAGGGAGTCTAGGAAGAGCCACACTAGACTTTCCAATGGTTGGGATGGGTAAGACTTCTGTAGCGGAAGGTGAAGGAGAAGCTATAGTAGACTCGGGTGAGACTTCTGTGGCGGAAGGTGAAGGATGAGTTATAGTAGACTCCCTAAAGGCCGATGTGGGTAAAACCTCAGATATATCAAGATGGTCAGAATGATCAGAAGAGGTAAAGAAAGGTTTAGACAAAAAAAATGTGACATCAGCTGACATAAGGTACCTACGAAGATCAGGTGAATAACAACGATAGCCTTTCTAAACACGAGAATAACCAAGGAAGACACACTTGAGAGCACGAGGAGCTAACTTATCTTTCCCAGGGGCTAAATTATGAACGAAACTAGTGCTCCCAAAAACACGAGGGAGAACAGAGTATAAGGATGATTGGGGAAACAATACCTCATACGGAATTTGATTTTGGATGGGAGATGAAGGCATCCGATTAACCAAATACCAAGATGTGAGAACTGCATCTCTCCAAAAACGCAGTGGAACAGGAGATTCAATGAGAAGTGTGCGAGTAGTCTCAATAATATGCCTATTTTTTCTCTCTGCAACCCCATTTTGCTGAGGGATATAAGGATAAGAGGTCTGATGAATAATTCCTTGAGAAGTCATAAACTGCTGAAATTGAGAGGATAAATATTCTAAGGCATTATCACTACGAAAAGTGCGAATAGAAACACCAAATTGATTTTTAATTTCAGCACAAAAATTCAGGAATATATAAAACAACTCAGAACGATCTTTCATTAAGAAAATCCAAGTACATCTTAAATGACCATCAATGAAACTAACAAAATAACGAAATCCCAAGGTTGAACTGACTATACTAGGACCCCATATATCCGAATGAACTAAAGAAAAAACAGACTCTGCACGACTCTCAATACTACGAGGAAAGGAGGCTCGGGTATGTTTCCCAAGCTGACATGACTCACACTCTAATGTGGATAAACTAGACAAACTAGGCACCATCTTCTGAAGCTTGGACAAGCTAGGATGTCCTAAACGACTGTGAAGTAGGTCTGGAGGATCTGCAACTAGACAGGCCTTGGAGGATTTTAGTGAGTTAAGGTAGAAGAGTCCTTCTTATTCGAGTTATGTTCCAATCGTTTGTCCCGTACTGCGGTCCTACATAATAAAAGAATCATCAATAAAATATATACCACAATGGAGGGCACGAGTCAAACGACTAACAGATGCAAGATTAAAAGGACAGCCAGGGATATAAAGAACGGAATGTAGAGTGACAGAGGGTAGGTGATTCGCTTGTCCAACTCCTTTTGCTTTAGTTTGAGACCCATTGGCTAAAGTAACATGGGAAGAGACTGTGAATACGCAATATTTGACAAAAGAGATTTATTACCGGAGATATGATCAGAAGCAGCTGAGTCCACAACCCATTATTCAAGAGGACTAGACTGAGAAACACAAGCAAAAGAATTACCAGCAGTCTGAGCAACAGAGGCTACTTATGGAGATGTCTGCTTACTTGCTCGATATTTAAGGAACTCATTATACTCCCCTTTAGATACAGAAAATCCTTGGTTACCTGTAGTCTCGGTCTGAGCAACATAAGCATTTTTGGGTGGTCGACCATGTAAAGAATAGCACACGTCACGAGTGTAACCAAGTTTATGACAATAAAAACACTTGGGTCTAGATCTTCCAAAATGACCTCCTCCTCGTCTATTCTCCATAGTATGAGATGCCCGATTGTCCACTGATTGGGATACGAGGACAGATGAATCAAGTGTCTGTGATGAGCTTACTGGTGACTTGGTGCTGCAGTAAGGCGAAGTAATCGAGAGAATAATTCATCAACTGTGGGGACAGTCGGACTAGCCAAAATCTGATCGCGTACTGAGTCGAGATCATTAGGAAGCCCAGCAAGAGTAAGAACTAGAAACAGCTTTTGTCGTTGCTCTTGCTGCTTTGCAACGCTAGTAGAAACTGGCATCAACGTCTCAAATTCCTCCATAACTACCTGTACTTGTCCCAAGTAAGTAGATATATCTAATTCCTATTTCTTTAAGTTTGTCATCCGCGATATCACATCATAAAAACGAGATATGTCATTAGTGTATAAAGTATAAGTCTTTTCCCAAACCAAATAACATGTCTGGAATGGACGAAATAAGGGCATCAACTTGGAATCAATAGATCGCCACAGAATACTGCATAATTGAGCATCGATCTTCTCCGAATGTGCTTTGGCTTTTTCATCTCCTTCACTAGACTCATTAATTAGATGATCTTGAACACCTTGACCTTTACACCACAACTCGACAGATGAAGCCCAAGCTAAGTAGTTGGAACCTCTCATTAAAGGTTCTGAGGTAATCATAACACCGGAATTGTCAGAAGCCGGGTTTTTAGGCCTGAAAGCATCGACTCCGAAAGACATGGTTAGATTATTACCAAATAATAAAAAGAATCAACTGACAATTCGCTGAAAGAACTGTGTTTGCCGGAAAAAATTACTGTAGTTGCCGGAAAAATCACTGTAGATGCTGGAAAAAATTCAAAGTGGTCGGAATTGAAAAGTAAAAAATATGGGTAGGCTCGGAAAAGTGAGGCGATCCAACTGTCCTCAAGAAATTTTTCCAAAAAGTGGCCGGAAAGAGGCTCACGCACTGGCGCGTGGGGGTCACGCGCTCGCCGGAAAAAGGGTTCTGCGGCGCATGTGGCTGCGTGGCAGCTTGTCCGCCGGAGATATTTTACAGGGTTGGTCGCTGGAGGCCGATCTACTTCGTGGTGGTGTTGGTTTTTGCACAACACTGACGAAAAAGTAACTTTTGACAGATCTGAGTATGTTCTGCTGGAAAAGGGGTTTTTTTCTTCTTCTTTTTTCCGGAATCACTGGAATTTATGCACAGCGATAAATTTCTCACGATTACTCTGATACCATGTGAGAAAGCACGGGAGAAAATATATTATTGATTGATATTGTGTTAAACCTGATACAATGAGCCCTATATATATACATAGCCTATCCTACTCCTAATACATATAGGATTAGGGTTATTTTCCTACTATTTACATATTCTAACAACCACCACTAGCCTCCACTGCACAACCACCAGTGCTGACCCTCCAAACCACCTTCAAAACTAGTCACCACCACATACTGCCTCTACCGCCAGTCTCCTCTGCACAATCACCACTAGTCAGCACTACCAACCACTTCTACCACTAACTTCTATTGCATAACCATCACCTCCACTATAGCCATCACCGATATCCATTTCAGCTCTTGCCACCGCTGCACAACCACCATCTCAAATCTCCTCCATACAACCACGAGCACCACCCACCACCTTACACCTATCATTGCCGACCACCACCACCGGCAGTCATTGCTGCTAGTTTTGATAGTGTGATTCATCAATAAACAATTTATATAACACCATGTTAATAAATATTTTCCAATATTTTGTAGATATAATACTTATTAGCAATTTATTTTCTATATATATTAGTTTTTGAATAAAGATAAATTATCAACATTCAATAGCTGGAGAAAACAGTCTTATATATTCAGCATTCAGATCTTGATGCAACATCTTAAAATGCAGATGTGTATATATATTCAGTCGTCCTAATCTTTATAAAAACAAATGGGGCCTAAACATTTGCGAGAGGTCGAAAAATACGAGTTAGAATAAGAGATTAGAATTACCTCTTCTTTGGTCGCCATCAATTCAGCCTCTTTTGCGTTTAACACCTGAGACTGAGCTGATAATTCTGACTCCAGCTGACCTACATTGAGGAAAACAAGTATAAGATCCAAATTCATCTTCTAAAACAAGGTAAATAACCAGAATACAGGGATGTACTTCTAAATTTGGCTACTTCAATCTCGGCACGGATGCAGTTACTCTCAGCAATCTCCAGCTTTGTTCTGAGTGAATGGCAGGTGGTTTCCCAACAATCTTTTTCTTTCTCCTGGGTGAATAAAAACATTACAGTTGTAAAAAGATAAAGTAAAAAAAATAGTTTACACATCTTACCAGAGACGAGAGAAAATCATTTAGAAAATGGTTATGCCAAATTAGATAGTTACTTGCTCCATTACACATATCACTTGACAAAAGCGCAAATAATAATGGATATATGACCAAATCTGATCTTGAAAGACTACATCATGAGAGATTGAGAATCGACCCTTATGGGGACACACATCAAATTGTTAATCAAAAAGGGGGGAATTCCCAGCACATATTTAACTATGTTCCCGTGCTGGCTCTCGAAGCTAGTTATTATGACTGCTGAGGAGTAACTGCAACATTATTCTTTAAAAGATCAGCAGTTTATCCACCACCTTTTCCTCTACTCAACTAAAAAGGGACGGGTTGGCAAAGAAATTTTGGTAGGGAGAGAGTAACAAGTATAATTTAGACTCACAACCATTAAGCCCATTATCAGGTGTTTGACTGCAATTGAAGCAGTAACTTCCTTTTCAAATTTAGCAATCTCAAAAGGGAGTGGAACTTTAGCAACTTTATTGTCTTGGAATAATGTAATGTTCGAATGACTGACATGAACCGAAGCATCAATTAGGAATGACTGTTAAGGTCAAATTGGCAAAAGGTGTCAGCTTATACGTGTTTGCTTTTCAGATGAATAATGTCTCCTTTTAGAGTTTCAACAGCAGCTCTAAGTCTTGCTGCTTCGCCACTGGAAGCTGCATCCATCTCTGCAATCTTAGACTCCTTCTCCGCAATCAGAGCCTACAAGGAAAAACGTACACTAAAACTCCGTATATCCAGAAGATACAAACTTGAACAATTAATACATAATAGACAGGATCCTGAGAATGCTATGGAACCAATAATCGGCTGAGCAAGAAATATAAACCTCATTAAATGTCATTTGTCAGATAGTTGATGCCTCATTAAATTACCAAAATATAGATGAGCAAATGTAGTTTTAAATCTCCTGTATTCCTTCCACCTCTTGTGTACAACTAGGAATAGAACTATTACCCGCAGGGATGAGATTGCTTCAGTTGCTTTGCTTCTTTCAGCCAATGCCTCAGTAATTTGGGCTTCCAGACTCTCTCTTTGCTGATATAAAAGAGAATTTTATTTAGGAAATAAACTACTCAGAACTAAAGAAAGAAGCTAAAGCACGATCAACAGCAATACTGCCTTTGTACCTTCTGGTGCTTTGAAGAGAGGTCATCAAGTGAAGCTTGCCTCTTCTCATCTGCTGCCTGCAGCAATGCTCCCATCTCTTCTAATTTCTGCAAACCAAGATTCAGTTATATAAATGCAAAGAAAAGCAAAGATCCTCCAAGTTCAAGAGGTTTATCAGAGAGAGAACTTAAACATAGGCCACCTATAGTCCTATACCATGATAAGGCCATGAACATTAAAAATATCATGAATTTCAGAACTGAACAACTGTTTTATTTCTAGCCTTTTCAATCCAATATGAGATTCCTGGTCCTCAAATTAACTTCTAATCTCTCCTTGAAAATACAATAGCATCTCTCCAGACCTTGATAGACTTGAATCTTATCCATTTAAATCGGAAAGAACACGAGGCCGTTTAAAAGACAGAATGTGTCTTTGCTTCTGGAATAAAACCCTGGACAACCATCTATACAAGAAGTCTGCAGAGATTTACACTGATTTGAATGTGAACCCAACTAAGCAGCTAGCAATCTATTAAAGATGACTAAATACAAAAGACAAGAAATCACATAACCTCACCACATATGAAGTGCAATTAGTAATAGTAGTGGAAAACCCCAAAAGATAACTCAAGAAGTGGATTCTTCTTACTAGATATCTTGTTATCCATTTAAATCGGAAAGAACACGAGGCCGTTTAAAAGACAGAATGTGTCTTTGCTTCTGGAATAAAACCCTGGACAACCATCTATACAAGAAGTCTGCAGAGATTTACACTGATTTGAATGTGAACCCAACTAAGCAGCTAGCAATCTATTAAAGATGACTAAATACAAAAGACAAGAAATCACATAACCTCACCACATATGAAGTGCAATTAGTAATAGTAGTGGAAAACCCCAAAAGATAACTCAAGAAGTGGATTCTTCTTACTAGATATCTTGTTATAGAACAAATAATTAACATTGTGTCAATCTCAAAAGGATCAAAATACATTTATCTGAAATGACACAAGGGGACAACAATAAAATCAGAAACTATGAGGCACGCTTAAGCCTTGAAAGCAGGTGGATAAGAGCTTGGCTGCTTATGCAAGCTTCGATGCACCATGGCCGTCGCCTCTAAACCCACGGGATCTATCTTGAAGTGAGTAACACTATATGATAGATAACGATGATAGAGTGATGTATTAATTAGTTACTAATATTATAGATGAATATTGAGTCACTAAGAACATGAAATTAAAATTTAGTATAAGAAAACTAGCAAGTATCTGAATTAATCTTAAAATTGTATCTTGCATCTGAATTGGAGATTTAGAACAGTTCTTCACTTGTTTGACATGAGTTTTACTTCACAAATTTCAATTGTTTGCAGTTCCCAATCCACTACTTCATTGTTTACAGTTTATTTTTTCTTACATTATACTTATTGATTTTTCGTCGTGCCTTTCTTCTCAAAACCAACTTTCTCCGGCACCATGTACTTAAAGCCGCAGCTGATAATTGGCGCTCTTCGAGCTTTTTCTCCTTTGACAATAGTATGTACAAATTTAAAAAGATTTAAAGACGCCCTCTTGCCAGTGAAAATAAACACAAATAGTAAACTTACTAACAATTTTCTTATAAAAGAAAAAAAGGACAGATCAGTTGCAAATGCCACATTGCCAAATTAACTTGATCTGTTGTTTTAATGTGTTCTTCCAGATCAACTTGTCTACTCACTAGTCTGAAAGCTTTCATCTAATGCCTCAGACATCACTTAGGTTATCTGATTTCAGAAGAGCTTTCTGGAACATGGAAATGACATAGCGAAGGATAAAAATTCACAAGCCTCCAATAACACAAAAGTCTATAACAAGGAACCAGCTTTGGGTGTAAAAACATTTAGCAATGAATCCAACCTTGATGCTAATAATCAGACTCTTCTTCTTATCCCTCCTCCGAGAGCCCACCTCAAACTGGAGCCCATCCTTGTCCTATTTCTTTCAGTTTTACTAATAATATTTCTATATAGCCATTTACCTACACAATAAAAGTCACAGGACTTTTTCGCACTACGCTTCAAGGAAGTTGAAACTTCCTGTCATCAGATACAAAGATGAACACTACATTTTCAAGACTAAGATTGAATCTTTCGATCCCGACCTTATGCTGAGGGAAGTGAAGACAACTCAAGTGATGATCTATGCAAATGGGATAGTTGAGCTAATGCAGAGCTTGCCTTTGATGCAACGTAAGCAGAACTATTCATTCGAATTATCAAGAAAATAGCCCCGCTGTTCCTGCTTTAACAAGTAGATTGAAGGGCTAGATTTATTCTGCAGACCTGATAAATAAAAGTAGCGAGAATTACAGTGACATTGCCTCCTTTCTTTCAGACCAGTACAGTATCCTAAATGTCTTTGTCCTCTCCTTAATTCCAGGGTCCACTGCCTATCTCCCTTACATTCCCCTCTCCCTTTTTTACCTGTGATGCAGAGGGGATAAAGATTCTTAAGTTTTTTTTAATTTACCAAACATGATAAGTAGATTAGCGATGGTTCAACCCAGTCCTATTCTTCCTATTCCCTTGTTCAGCCTTCATTTTCTTCCTTTCTGTCTCTTCTTCTTTTACTTTTTCATGGGTATGTGTGTGTCAGGCATGAGCACTCATGTGGCAGGGTATATTCCTGTTTCAACTTAGAGCTTCACCACCTACATACCGAAAATTGCATACAAGTGCCAAAAGGAACTAAGAAATGCTTAGAAGATGGGTAAAGACATAAGGTTGACTCAGGAAACCATTAAACAATTGACACCATAGGCATGTAACTTGACAAAGGATGTGAAAACTTTCTTACGGCTTCATACCTGCTCTTTCTCTGAAAGCGCCTGTTGCGATGCCTCCAGAGCAATTTCTTTTGGTGCCAAAGAACGGCGCAGCTCTTCAATGTTGTCTCTGAGCCTAAAATCAACAATTATATAAAATGAAAATAAGTAAGGATAGAAAGTATCTGAAGATCAGAAAATCTCGAAGAAAGTTTCACATTCAGAACAGGAATTTGCAATTATTTGATATAACAAAATCGATAGAACATCAGATACCAGCTGACATGAACTAGCTTTGCATCTAAACAAAAGTGACAATTCCAGAGCCTGAGGTAACTATTTAATAAAGACTTGTCTTGCGTTTTTTTTTAAAAAAAAAAAGAGAACATTGATTCTAAAATTAAAGCGAGCAATTTCTATGTGAAAAAGATAAGACAGATTAAGAGAATGCAAGCTGAATAAGAGGGGAGGCAAACATATGTTCTTGATAAAAAAAAATCAACAAAAGTCAAAGCCTTCACATGTTTTATCATATTTTAACCAACTAAAGAACCATAACTGATCATTGATTGAAATCAAAGCATGAAAGTGTCACAGGAGACAGTTTTCATTCTAGTTAGGCGTGCATCCAGCCAGTCAGAAATACTTGAAAAATAATTTGCTCAGTTAGTAAATGGAAACTGGAGGAACTCATAGGATAATGTTGTAGCTCAATCAAGAAGTTTTTGATCTTTGGAGCATCTTTTATTCTATTTTTGGTCTAAGTTGAGTCATGCCACAACAATTAAAGAAGCCTATGAAAGCTGGTGTTATTGGAGAGTTGATAATGCCATCAAAGGGGTCTAGAAAATGATCCCAGCAACTAATTTTTGGTGAATCTGGATAGAGAGGAAACTCAGGTATTTTAAGGTATCTCAACTCCAACGTACTCCTTGAAAGCCAGATGCTTGGTTATCTTGTTTAGCTGGAACTTTCTGACCCCTATAAATAGTACCGAATTTTTTTTGGACTTCGTTAACTCCCTGATCTTAGCATAGCCACTCATGTATTGGAGCTAAGTAGCTAACTACTTCATCTCTTTTCTACCTACTGCATCTTGTTGATGCAATTTTAATGAAATCTTCTTACTTCATCAAAAAAAAAAAAATCAAAAAGTTTTTCGACATGTAGCTCCGATTATATCTCTTTGTTCCTTTCCTTTTTCGTTTTCGTTTAAACAACAACAACTTCCTTTTTCTTTTTCCTTTAAACAACAACAACAACAACAAACCCAGTGTAGTCCCATAAGTGGTGTCTGGGGAGGGTATAGTGTATGCAGACCTTACCCCTGCCCTGCCTTTAAAAAGGCAGAGAGACTGTTCTAGTAGACCCTCGGTTCAGATAGTAAAAAAGGAAGGGACAATAACAAGCAAACCATTCTTTTTCCTTTAAAGCTAATTGAAAATAATAAGCAGATAATCATCAAAGTCACTGTAGATAGCAGTGTCAACTAAGTTCATGAGGAGAACATACTTGTTGTTCGTACTTCGTAACTGTTGTCTCTCCATATCCATTGCTTTCAGTGCTTCCTGAGCATGTTGTCGACTGCGTTCCAGTTCTTGCTGCAATGCAGACAGTTGAGAAGCCGCACGCTCGGATTTCTCATTGACATCACGAAACTGGGCCTCAAGATCATCTTTTTCCTAAATAAACAGAACTTCGACAAAGACCAGTTAATTATTGTGATTCTCACTTTAAAAATGAAAAAAAACATTGAAAACAACTAATGTACAACTTGACTAACTTGTCAACGGCATTTTTAATTTTAATTTCCAGGCAAATTGCATCTTTAGGAAGAGAAGAAAATAAGACCACATCATGACTACATTCGTGATTCCTCCACTTTATTCAAACAGTGCTTTCATGTTTTTCTTAGTTGATTTAAAGTTCAGGCGAATTGAGCACTACTTTTGGACTTGTTTTCATCAAGGACACACTTAAGTTTTTAGTCAGTAGCTCTTAAACCATTCCACAATGCTGTAATTCACAAAGAGCAGATTAACCGATTCTTTTGAGCTACAATTCTTTTGAACTAAGGGACAGTCAACTGAGCTTAAGCAAAGCTACAATTCTTTTGAACTATGGGACAGTCTACTGAGCATAAGTAACTTACTATCAGTAACAATCCAACAACTAAGCAGCCATCTCAGCCTATATGGAAGAGTAGGCTATCTTCCTCTACAATGTAGTTTCACGTCGGATTTTTTTTTTTTGGTTGTGGGGGGGGGGGGGGGGGGGGATAAGGTAGTTTCACATCGGAGGTATGGTCCATAGTGCCCCCTCTTCAATATATCACGGGTGACTCCTAGTGTAAAGGCAACAATAAGCTGAAGGGCATGGAAGATGCATATAAAGAAGAAAAGAATAGTTGAAATGCACGCCCCTTCGCATCTTTGGACGATTTGGAGGGAGAAGAGTAGTAAAATTTGAAGGATTTTATAACCAACTATCCATAATCAAATGTCCTCTTCGATTTCATTTGTCTTTCTGGTTTGTGAGAAAATACTGTTATTAATTCCGAAAAGGTGGTACATGTAAAAACTTTAGTAAAGTTGTACCAAGTTCTAATGAGATATTAATGAAAGACATCACACTTATCAAATAAAAAAGGATGATCTCAGAATTTACCTTCTGCACCTCTTGAATGCGCTGCTTTGCTCGTTTGTGAAGTCTGTTGAACTTTGAGTCTAGCTCTGAGTACCTTTCGTCACGTTCTTGTATTTCCTGATCCATCTTATGTTGTACTATTCAAACAAACCATTTATCGACTTCAGAATAGTTTATCTGCTTTATCAATAGAAACTAAGAAAAGAAAACCAAAAAATTCTGCAGTGAAAATACTACACTTTTTGAACTTATCATCAAAGCTCAAGTTCTATATTTGATGTTGAATTTAAGCAACTTGAAGATGAAAATAGAAGTCAAAGTAAATCACAACCTTCAGCAACTTTGGCGGATAGCTCTTGCACCTTCGTGTCTGCTTCTAAGTATAGAGTCTGAACATGCTTTAGTGCTTCCTCAGCCGCACCTCGTGTTTGTTTTTCCTCCAAAAGTTCCCTCTCCAAGGATTCTATCTTCTCATTAAGATCAATTGAATTATCACTTGCCCCATTTTCATGCCCAACTGCTCTCACTTGTTGGCCAGATTCATCAGAATACAGGTTGATGTTTTGCCACCCCACAATCTGAGATTTCAGATATTCATTCTGGAAATTGAGTTCAACGAGCATTTGTAAAAGATCATCATGGCTATCACCTGTATGTTGATAACCATCATGAATTCCGTTCTCCTTTACATGATTACTCTCAATATTGAAGTTATTGAACTGTTTCTCAGTTTTGCTAGCATCTTCTGAGTGATTATCTGCAGCCCCACTATTAATATCTCCCTCCATCGTTTCGGCTTTTGCCTCAAAGAAGGAAGGCTTAAATTGTTTCACCATCAACTGCAATGAGTAACAATCATAAAATACGAAATAAATAATCCACAAATACCGCATCATGTAATCCAGCCTTGAAAGTAAAGAACCAAGATAAAGTAGCACAAACATCAGCTTTGAAAGCTCCTTACTATCAACAAAATTAAAAAAGCTTCTTTTAGCCAGCTTGCGGCACCTCCGACAATTCCACCGGGTACCTGCTACCTCCCACCAACACAGGTACCGAGTAAGTCTGCCCACCAAGGAAAGAACCTAGTGTATTTTTGTCTCCCTTGATTAAAGAAGCTCCTATTTGAATGTCAAATTTCTGGAAAATAAATAGAAGTGACAGAGAAAGAACCAACGGGCAAGCTAATTCGATGAAATGGAAGCAAGTATAAGCTTCCACACTTCCCAGACTATCTCCCTATCATCGCCTCACATTGTTCACACCAATGTAACCTTTTTTTTGTGCAAACACAGGAAATTGGCTCCTTCTCTTTTTTTCCAAAGAACACTGGAAATTCAATAGAAGTTGAGCTTTAATAGCTGAATTCATATTTCTGTTGCTAAATTAAACATTTGCAGATTACAGTATCAACCAGATCGTATTTTTAACTAAATTGAACCAACCTCAATTTAATCCACAAAGCTAAATTATCAAATGCATTAACACAGAAAAAAAAAGGCTGACCTTTGAAGTAATAAGGATGAAGCAGTGGGGAACTGCAGATCTGGTGAAATGTAAAGAGCTGCAAAAGGAGAGAATTGATGGGTTTGAGAGTTATTATTATTAAATCTCTTTATGATTAAGTATCAATTGAGAAATCTCAATAGTCCGTAAAGGGCGTGAGAAGGCAGGGGAAAAACTCTGAGATCGCGTGAGGCGTGGGTGGAGCTTGCAGTCTCACGCTTCCCAGACTACAGCTTCCCGCATACTATTTGCGCTTCTATTTTGTCAATCTCATTTTCTCCCTCTTGGATTTTTTTTTTTTTTTGGCAAGTAGTTTTTGGTTGGTTGATGAAAAGTATTTTCAAATAAATATTAGGTAAAGATCCACAATAATATCAACAGGTTGGATAACATTTGATTGATTTTTGAATATTAAAAATTGATAAGAAGTGTTAAAATAAGAAATTAAAGAGATGGTTAATTGGTTATCAACTTATAGAGAGAGGCTCTAACCACTTTCTACAACTTAGACTAACACACGCGCACACACTTTGACCGGGTATGACCCTATTGTCACACCTCCTTTTTAGCTACACTTACGAGGGGCGTAAGGGAGTTTTTCAATTAAAAGATAATCGAAACGGAATTTATTATTGAGAATCATAATAGCCACTTGGAAGATTTATGGTGTCCCAAATCATTGGTTGAATCCCGAACCGAGGAAAAGATTGACTATGTATTACAATCCGCGAACCAGAAATATGGATAAGGAATTTTGTTAACCCGGAAGAATGTGTTAGGCATTCCCGAATTCCGCAATTTTAGCACGGTCACTCAACTGTCATATTCAACTTATTTGTCTGACTTTAATACATGTTGAACCTATGTGCAAATTTAATTTTAACCGCTTTTTATTTATTTTTTAAGGAAAGTTGCAACGTCATTAAAACAAATCTTGAACCATGTCACATCAATGCACCCATGGTTGTTGCCATATTTTGATTCCGTTGAGATTTGGGTTTGGGTCGCATAAATGCGCACCCGAGTTTAGGGAGGTAATATTATTACAATACGCGCCTAAAGAGACTAACGTGTTATTATTTTGGGAAACGCCTTGAAATTCGCTAAACGGCATGTCCCAAAATCTAAGTATTTTAATATATACATTTAACGAAGGCCCCGCAATTTATGTGTTTTGACTTGCGAGGCTCATCTCATTTCATTTGTTGATTAGAGGTCAAATCTAAAGCAATTTATAGTTTTCTACTTAATTGTCTCTAACTAACGAAATGAAAGTCCTAATTAATTTGTCATCGGCCTAATACGAGCTAGACAATAGTTTTAAAACATGCCATTAGGCTCAAAATAAACCCGAATTGAAAAGAGGTGGAACGGGCCGTATGGGCAAGGTTGAGGGATCGAATCCCATCGGCTGCACAATACAGCACTCGTAAGAGCCCAATTAGTCCCATAGCATGCCAAATTATTTTATTCATCTACATATTAATTAATGATTCCTACAGATTATAAAAGATGATAATTAGATTGAAAACCAGTATTCGAATTTTAACAACAATAGTAACTACTTGATTGCCTTATTTTACTTAACACATGGACATGAATAGATTAATGGCCCCAAATTCAAGAGGTAATTATTTTAGACTAACTTGAATTAATTTTAATGACCCCAAACTCAAACTAACTACTTTAGACTAACTTGAACTAATATTGTTTACTCAAGCGACTTGTGATTCCAAAATTGCATTACAAGAGATATTGCTAAAACTGTTTGTTGCTTAACATGATAGGAGCTTGCGTGTTGATCATTGGTTCAATTTTCAATTGTAAAATACAACTATCATATAGATTAGAATTACACTACCCTAGTAACACAAGCTAACAGAACAGAACTACTACCTACTGGATTCACCAGCTCATAGGCAGGCCTAAAATCAGTTTATAATCCACAAGTAAAAAAATCTCAAAACAGTCCTATTATAGTCTCCAATATACATCAAACAGTTCACACAGCTGTTCAAGTTATCATTAAACATAAATGGCTAAACTAAATATTAAAGCTAGCAATGGTTGTAAGTACACTCAGATAGCCAGATAATAACTTCTTTTCATTTCATGTTCAAAGGGTGAAATTACATCAACATAGTCTGAAAGTGTGTACCTGGAGAATATAACGTAAACAAATGAGAATTCACAATAGAAATCAGAGAATCAGCAGCAAGTAACAGGTTTCAGCAGCAAATTGTTACTCAAGACAGCTCAAAACCAATTTTTACCCAGAGTCAACTCGACCACGGCCCAGAACCAGTTGTGAAACCAACAACAACAGCAAAAACCAAAACAAACAGACTCAACCGAGCAATGAATGCAATAAAACAGTAACTTTTGAAGCAGCAATTAAACTGAAAGCCTACAAAGCTCTCCAAATACTCTCTAAAACTGCTTAAAACTGATTGCTTCAAGAACTCCAAAGAACTCATAAAGCTCAGTCTGTCTTTAAGCTTTAAAACTCTCAAAAACTCCTCTCAGTGTTTTTTTTTTTCAATTCTATCAGACTCTCAGTGTATTTTTCTTTTCAAAAATATCTGTAATTCTTCCTGTTCAGTTTGTCTTCTCAAAGTATTCAGCTCTCTCTATTGTTAGAATGTGTCCAACTCTTAATCTCTCTGTATTTTTTTTAGTTCCCAAACTCTTAAAATGTCTTCCCTTTAACTCAATATGTGTGTGTGTGTGTGTCTATTTAAAGACCAAAATCAGTCCATTTTTATTTAGATTTTAACTTTTTCAACCTGTATATTCCCTCCCATGTGCTTTTTTAACCTTTTATCATTAAACCATGCTTGTTTCTGCTTTCCCGCCCTTAAAGATATCAGCCATGGTGTACTTTGCACTATTGATCCCCTTTTTGATTAAATAAATTATTAGTTTAGTGGTATACTGAATATCAACTGGCAGACCATTAAGACTAAACCATTTTCAGGTTTCAATTCCCAAACTAACCCATGAAACCCCTGTGAATCACTTCAGTGAACCTAAACCTAGGCCAAGTTAAAAAAGACCATGGTTTATTTATTAAAGTTTGAAACAATCAAAAGTGAACCAAAGAAACAAATGAATTCAGAATTCAGGGGAAGCAATTACTGTTTTTAAGCATGATATGTTAGCCTGAAATGTTTTGGCTATTAAATTACTCATTTAATTCTTTATATTGACTCAAATAACAAACAATACTACAGGTATTGTCACGGACTTAGACAAATGACCTATTGAAAAACTGACTAATTCGTGATATCCAAGAAAATCAAATAAACCCAATATTCGAACCAAAACAAAACAAGAAATGAGTAGAAGATGAAATTAATGGAAGAAAATTAAAGAAAAGAAAAGAAATAGAAAAACCTACCAAATTAATGGGGACCGTGGCTTGAACCTTCAAAAATCTTTGGATTTGCGGCAAGATGGACCTTAGTCGAGTGTTCTCGACTGAGAACACAAAGCTAAGGTCAATTTTGACCTCAATCCTTGAGACAGCTCTTTGACCTTCAACTTAAAATCCAGATTCGAAAGGTTCCCAAGGCATTCGAGGGAAAAGGGACAGGGATTTGGTAAGGGGAGGTCATGAGGGTTACATGGTGTTAATGTGGGACTTATTGGGTAAACCAGGGTTCGACCAAGCTTCTTTGATTTAAGATTCCGAGAATCTTGGCCGTGATTCGAGGAAAACTAACATAGGACTCGGAAAGAGGGGTTTATGGTGGTTATGTGGTATTGCTTTGGTGGCCATCAGAGAAGGCATTAAAAAACTGTCGATATGTGGGGTGACCGAACCGACTCATCTACAACTCATCTTTGAAAACAAGATGCGCTCCTACGTGAGGAGGGGGGAAATGAAAGTAAGAACCATGCGCATGGATGAAAGAGCGCGTACATCACATTCATGCATTTACGATTCATGTGACGGTATTGATACTCTTGATCTATTTGCTCGCAGTTCCCGTTTGATACCGGATAAAGCAAATCTTGGTTTTCGTTTCCTTGTGATGGACCTGGAAGAGGGGGTACAATGAGCTTATCCATGCGGTTATGCACTCTTGTAATAGGAATCCGTTTTCTGAAAGATCCTGGATTTCGTACTTTGGTGGGTCTCCGAGATCCTTTCGATGACCTATGTTGAAGGGATATCTATCTAATCCGACCGATTGCGTAAATCAACCGCTTCGTAGCCTCTTTCTAGACTGCGTTTGACTTCTTCAAAGACGAAAGACAACCGGAGTCTTTGCTCAGGGCCGCGGGGTTTTGGGCGGTGGAAAGGGGTTGCGGCTAGGGTTGCAAAAGGAGGTCGTTTCTGGAGAGATGGGGTGGGTATTTTTGATATATTAAAATTAACGATTTATTTTGGGTTGTTGGATGTTTAGAATCTGACGGCTCAAATTAAACTATTAATCAAAACGGGGTCGTTTTAGTTATAGGGGTGTTAGACCGGGTATCAGGCGGGTCGGGTTTGGGTATTGGGCGAGGTTTATGGACCATTGGATGTGTAGGAACGAACAATCGAGATTAATTGACATTGAAATGACGTAGTATTGGTATTATACTACGTCGTTTTGAACGTCCCGTGGACTAAAGGTCTGGACCGGATATAAGGGTGGGTTTGGGCTGGTTTCAAGGTATTTTATTTGGGCTGGGATTTTTGGCCCAAATTTGCTCTTCTTCTATTTAATTCTTTTCCTTTTTCTATTTATGTCCCAAACTATTTTCCAAAATTAAAATAAAAAATTATAAAATCAAATTAGCTTAACAAATATTAATTACAATAATTATCACAAACACTTAAATACCAAATCACACAATTAAAACTAAAATGCCAAGTGCACTATTTTTTATTTTTTCCTTCATTTTATAAAATAAGTAATTTACAATTTAATTTAAAATTATAAGATTAAGTCCTAAATGAAAATGTAACTTATTTTTGTATATTCTTATTAATTAATCAAAATAAAGATGCACAGACAAATGCAAATAAGAAAAAAAAAATACCACAAAAACCCATAAAATTGCAAATAACACAAAATTATTTTATTTTGAATTTCTGGGAGTAATTCTCATATAGGACCAAAATCATGTGATTACACCTATCACCATCCTTTGCCATGGAGCCTTCAAGTCAAATTTCGCTAGAATCCCCGATCAGCATTCCAACCCAGGGAAACAAATAATGAAGGAATTATTCCCTTCCCCACCACCCCTTCCCCATAACAACCTTTTGAGGACACACTTAAGGATATGAGGTTAGCCATCACTAGCACCTATAATACTGACTATCTCCTAGACGACTCCCCGCTAGAGCTACCAAAAGGAAATGATCTCATTCCTATCTCAAGGAGACAAAGCAAAATTGTACCATCCATGGCGCTTATATGTTATTGTCAAGCTATTTGGAGGGAGGATTCCACATCTTACCCTCAAAGCCAAGCTTAATGACATGTGAAAACCCGAGGATAGCTTAATTCTAATTGACTTGGGCTGGGATTTCTTCTTTGTTAAATTCAATCTAGAAGAGAGCATGAATAAGGTCCTACATGATGGACCCTCATTCATCTATGATCAATTCCTCACAGTACAAAGATGGTAACCAAATTTTATCCCAGAAGCAAACCTTTATAACCTCTCCTGCTATTTGGATAAGGCTTCCCAGTTACCAATGGAATTTTACGACCGCGAGATTTGGAAAAATTGGGGCAAAGGCAGGCTACTTGCTCAAGGTGGACTCGTGCACCTCCTCTACCTTGAGAGGCAGATAGGCCTGACTCTACATCCAAGTCCCGCTAGAATCTTTGGTTATTAACTTAAGAATAATAATCATCTCCCGCATATGACCAATCTTGTATGAACGGGAAGACATCATGTACATAGTTGTGGGAAAATGAGTCACACTACGAGTGGATACAATTACCAAACAATATCAATTTTCAAACAACCTGAGGAAACCACACTCCACCAACCACAATCCAAGAAAGAGGACAGTTGTCAAACATTAAGATTCCTCAAAAATAGAAGAGGGAAACAAAATAATAACACTACGTGATCGGAATCGGGCAAACAATCTAATGGCATCCAAATAAAAATATTTGATGTCTCCTTAGGTAAATTCCTGAATACTCAAACTTTTCAATGCCTGGTGTACACGACTCTGCCAGGAAGTGGAAAGAGAAATCAAAATGGTAAGGGAGGAAATAGAATCTTCCACTTCCACCATCCCCTCCTCCCCCGCCCCCTCTCCCCCCACTCAAACAAAACTACTCTCACTCTAAAAACAAATATTGCTCTTACCCCTCTGATGATAGGCTATAATTACGTATTTTAGTCACTTATTACACTCGAGTTTACTGCACTTTAATTGAGTTTGAGCTTTAATCTCTAGTGTTTTGCGCTAATTGTGTATTTTATGCCTTGTAAGTGTGATTTTGGGCTATATAGATGTTATGGAATTTAAGTGATTTGAAGCTTTGAAGTCTGAGTAAAAGCTCAAGGAATTAAGTCGGGATCATGTTCAGGGGTCAAATTTGATAGTTGAGAACAAACGAAGACTTGATGAGGCATGTTGCACATTATCTAGTAAAATAGATATAACTTTTGGCTCAGAACTCCATTTGGGATCCATAATATATGGTTGGAAAGACAATTCAAAGGGATACAATTTTGTGTTTTATGATTTTCCAAATTCCAAATGGAACAGGGTGAAATATCGCGTTTACAGTAGGGCTGCGGTAGAACCACGATAGAAAATCAGAGAGATGATCTGGCCGCGGTTCTGCCGCGTTTTGGCCATGGTCGGGCCACTCCAGGCGTCAAAAAGGAGTCCTATTTTATCTGGTACAAGTTTATTTCAGCCCTACACTATTCCAACTTGTATAAAAGGGGTCCTAAACCTATTGTGAAATGAGGGGACATATTTTTGACACCTATTTGACCTAAGGAGGCAGAGACACAATAGGAGCAAGGCTTGGAGATTCTTCTACGAGTTTTTCCTTCTTCTTCCTATTTTGCATTGTTATTTATGACTTTTGGTGTTGTAGTTTTGCATATTTCATGAGTAGCTAACTTTTCTAATCTAAGATTTTGGTAAAATCCGTTGGGGATAACTTGGTTGTTAGTTTAATATAGTTTTGAATTGGTTGTTAATCTCTATTTTTTCAACTACATTTTGATTGTGGTTGATTGAAAGGATCCTCAATTAGTCGTTCCTATTTATTATGTATCTGCTTGAGAGAGAGTGCATATTTAGGTAGTTGTTTGAACAGCATCACTCCCGGAGTATAGGCAAGATCCATAACCGAGGGTTTAGAGGTTGGATTAGAGATAACGATACCTCGGATGCGATCTAAGTGAACTGTAATGTGAATCTAGCTAGTGTAACTTGAGAGAGTGCATCTAGTAAATTATCATATTTTCTTGAGAGAGATTTATGATAGCTGGAGAGTTCATGATTGATAGAGGCAACTAAGTCATAGCTATAAGAAATATACAACCAAGAAAATCATCTACAAGGGAAACCATTACCTTAAACCTTTATTCCAATTGTGTACAATTCAAGCATAGTTAGTTTCCAGCCGTTTATTTATTTTCAGGTTTAGAAAATTATTCAATCTTGTATTCTTAGTGATATTAAACAGATATAGCTAATCCTTAGTTCTCTGTAGGATTTAACTCCGGACTTTTAGACCGGGTTATATTTGCAATGACTGCTTATCCTTTTTAGGACTAGAGTTGGGCGTGATCATATTGGGGCCGTTGCTTTCCATGCTCTTAGAAAATAAAAAAATTGACACTACAAGAATAATACAATTAAAATTTTTTTTATAGTGGTGACTCTTGATATAAGTGTGCTTAAATAATTTGGGAGTTGATGTATATTGATGTGAAAGTGGAGTTTGGATTGACATAAGTATGGGGTTTGAATGTTAAAGTATATGTATTAAAGTTCTTAGGGAGGTATAGTCACTCTTATATCTAAATGTATCCTACCCGTCCCGTAGCCTATTCTACAACCAAATAAAGTCCTAATTAATCCTAGATTGAATGAGCTCGATTAGTGGAGTAGTACACTACGGGAAAGCATATGGTGCATCTTTTGTGACATATGAATGTTATTTCTGAAAGTGAGTGAATTCTTTCTATCTTGAGTACCTAAGTGTTCTTAAATTTTATTGCGTGGAACTACTCTCTTTTGTTATGTGAGGGCACTTAATTCATGAAGGAAAGGTAATGTCAGTGACCTCTATGTTAGAGTAAGTTGGTGAGTTGTGAATAATGTGTGGTACTTGTGAGTAATCTTGAGGTGAAGATGTTACGCTTTTGTGCTGAGTCTATTTTAAATACTCGTGGTGTGACGAGTTAGGAGAATTATTTAAAAAGGCCGTGTCTATAAAAAGTGTAGTTTGATTATTGGTTTAAGTGTGGGGTATTGATGATAGGCTATAATTACGTATTTTAGTCGCTTAATTTATTGTTTTGCGCTAATTGTGTATTTTATACCTTGTAGGTATTCCAGACTATATAGATGTTATGGAATGAATTTAAGTGATTTGAAGCTTTGAAGTCTGAGTAAAAGCTCAGGGAATTAAGCCAGAATCGTGTTCGGGGGTCAACTTTGATAGTTGAGAACAAACAAAGACTCGATGAGGCATGTTACACACTGTCTAGTACAATAGATATACCTTTTTTCTCAGAACTTCATTTAAGATCAATAATATATGGTTAGAAAGATAATTCAAAGGGCTAATAATTTTGTATTTTACATTTTTCCAAATTCTAAACAGAACAAGGTGAAAAACTGCGTTTATGGTAGGACCGCGGTAGTACCGCGGCAGAAAATCAGAGAGGTGATCTGGCCGCGGTCGCTCCGCTCCAGGCATCAAAAAGAAGTCTTATTTCGTCCGGGATAAGTTTATTTCGGTCCTACCCTATTCGAACTTGTATAAAAGGTTTCCTAAACCTATTTTAAAAGGAGGGGACATATTTTTGTCACCTATTTGACCTAAGGAGGCAGAGACACAATAGGAGCAAGGCTTAGGGATTCTTCTACGAGTTTTTCCTTCCTCTTCCTATTTTTTATTGTTATTTATGACTTTTAGTGTTGTAGTTTTATATATTTTCATGAGTAGATAACTTTTCTAATCTAAGATTTTGGTGAAACCCGTTAGGGATGACTTGGTTGTTATATTAATATAATTTTGAATTGGTTGTTAATATCTATTTGTTCAACTACATTTTGATTGTGGTTGATTGAAAGGATCCTCAATTAGCAATTCCTATTTATTATGTATCTGATTGAGAGAGTGCATATTTAGGTAGTTGTTTGAACAACATCACTCCCGGAGTATAGGCGAGAGCCATAACCGAGGGTTTAGAGGTTGGATTAGAGATAACGATACCTCGGGTGCGATCTATGTGAACTGTAATGTGAATCTAGCTAGTGTAAATTGAGAGAGTGCGTCTAGTAAATTATCATATTTTCTTGAGAGAGATTTGTGATAGCTGGAGAGTTCATGATTGATAGAGGCAACTAAGTCACAGCTATAAGAAATATACAACCAAGAAAATCAACAACAGGGGAAACCATTACCTTAAACCTTTATTCCAATTGTCTACAATTCAAGCATAGTTAGTTTTCAGCTGTTTATTTATTTTCAGTTTTAGAAAATTATTCAATCTTGTATTCTTAGTGATATTAAACAGATATAGCTAAGCCTTAGTTCTCTGTGGGATTCGACTCCGGACTTTTAGACCGAATTATATTTGCAACGACTGCTTATCCTTTTAGGACTAGAGTTGGGCGTGATCACCTCGCAATTTAAAGAGCATCAAACTCTACAAGATGCTCCTCTAAAACCCAGAGAAAAGGATGCCCCCTTAACAGACACTACCCACCACAAAAGCATATTCAAAATTACCCAAATTCAAAATGTGTAAATGGAGCCAATTAAGGACAACTAGCCCAAAAATTAGGCCCTAGAAACCACACACGCTAGTAAACGAGCACACCCGCGCACTTTAACTCCCCATCCCCTACCCTCAGTACTCACACTCTCCCGCTATGTCTTTACCAACTCCAGCTTTGGGATTATATCTAAGTCCTTATCAAATTGGATACCTGCAATAGGTAATCATCACACCATTTTATATGAAGTGACACATACTGTCGCTTCAAACATATGCATGCCTCAAAGTGTATCTTCCTTTCGCAATGTATTCAAGGCAATAAACCTTTATATTACCAGTAATCACCTACCCACCTTAACCATTACTAACCCTGATAACACCAATGTCACAATCTCCTCTATCAAAGAAAGCAAAGATAGAAGATGAGCCAATACCACTACTGATACTAGTGTCAACACCTTTACTACCGACCATATCCCAAATTATTGGTGGGAGATGGCAATGCAATGACAAATCCAAACGTTCAATATGAAGATTGACTCAGTCCATGTAGCAGTTTATATGTGAGACTCTATCTTCCTAGCCCAATTAATCACAGTGGGACTGAACCACAGTCTAGCCACATTTGGCCACCAACTATGGCTTACAGCACTCCTCCAAGCCCAATACCCTTCGGGGACGAGGAACCTCTTGACGGAGTAGTTCAATACTCTGGCAGGCCAGGTCTGCCAAATCATATCGTTCCCAAAGTCTCTGCAGAGAAACCACCAGAATCACCAACCTTCCTCCTTTTCCCCCCAATATCAACCTAAAAAATGGGTTCGATGATGTCATTATTGGTGGCACCAATTCCAATGCCTCCAATAGAGACCACCAATTTAGTGCTTAATCAGACACTAGACTTCTTGAAGAAATCAAATCTGGACCTGAAGAAAATATTAGCAAGCCTAGAGGTAGGAAAGATAACAGTCATCCTATTAGAAGAGAGCCGGAGGGTAGAGTTCAAAAAGCATCTAAGCGAAATACTTATTGCTCTTTGCCCAAAAAAACTGTCAAACTACATCCTAGATCTCCAAGCGCACTTATCTCAAAACCTAGGGTTCTCCACAGTAACTCTAAAACCAGCCCTAGGAAATGAGAGCCTGAAGGCACAAGTTAAGGGGAAATGGAATGGTGTCAAGAGGAAGATATCACACCATCGGAAGCTCCTAATGAACTTCATCATATGAAATGCTAGAGGTGCAACTCAAAGTTCAGGAGACACTATTCCTCTATGGTTAAGCTCCACAAGTCAGCCATATGTGTGCTCCTAGAGACTAGTATGGTTGACCATAAGCACCTCACCAATGAGCTTTAGTTCAATGCCAAAATACAATCCTCTACCATAAGACAATCCGGTGGCATAATGTTTAGGTGGACGGATGGTCTCACTAAGCTAGATGATGTCTCTACTACCCCCAAGGTGTTCATGTCATGGTTAATGTATACTTCCCTACCAATTTCTTTCTATGCTCTGTCATCTATGCTAGCAATACATTTAGTGATATGATCAATCTCAGGGAGAACTTAGTAGATATTGCATCTATTTTCAAGGGTATTGGTTTGTATGAGGTGACACAATGAAGTTCTGAAAGTTAGGGACAAGTTTGGTGGTAATAATAGCAGTACCAGTAGAGCCAACTATTTTTGGAACTATATAAACAAGTGCAACATAATAGATTTAGGATTCAAAGGCAGTAAATATACTTTGAGTAATAAAAGGTACACTAACAAACGAAGTCTCATCCTGGAAAGGCTAGACAGATGTCTTGCCCTAGTGACTGTATTGACTTATACCCAGATGACAATGTTACTCACCTCCCTAGGACTCACTCCGACCAGTGCCCACTCCTACTCCCCCTCTACGATAACAAAAACTATCATTCAAGACCTTTTAGATTTAAAATAATATGGTGTAGCCACCCTGACCTACCAAATATCATCCAATATTGCTTCACTAGGAATGCAACACTGCCCCGGGCTACACTCAACTTCCAACATCAAGCCCATTAATGAAATAACAAGGTTTTTGGTAACATCTTCAATAGAAAAAAGCACATCATGACTAGGTTGGCTTGTATCTAAAGGTCTTCCCAATTCCCTTTCAATAGGTTCCTCCAAAATCTAGACAACCAGCTCCAAAGGGATTAATCAAACATTCCAGATAAAAAGAGAACTCATGGAAACTCAAAGCTAGAAACTGACTCTGTGATTGAGATGCAAATACTATATTCTTCTACACATCCACCATTAACAGAAGAAGGAGAAATAAAATTTTGTCCCCTACGGATAAAGTGGGTAATTGGATCTATGACCAATAAAGCATCAAGGAAAAAGTCCAATCTTACTTCAGAGACATTTACACTAGTAACCATATATATACTACCTTCATAGATGACCAAACAACTCCAGGGTATAACACCCTCTCTGAGGAGGTATCTATCAGCGTTAAAGGACAACTCAAACTCAATGAAATTACCAGTGCCCTTGAATTTTTCAAACCATCCAAAGCTCCTGCGCTGATAGCCTCCACCGGATCTTCTACCAGAGATACTGGAATCTTGTTTCTCACCGGGATAATGACTTCTGCACCAAAGTTTTTAGCACAAACGAAATGACTCCTGAAGTGGATTTCACTTACCTTTGTCTGATCCCAAAGTGTGTTAATGCTACCATGCTTAGGATTTCATACTAATAGGCTCTACAACACCAAAATTATTATCAACTGCTAAAACCATACCTTAGTACCAACATTGGCCCCAGTCAGGCTAGTTTCCTCTCAAACAAGAGAGCTTCTAACAATGCCATCATTGTCCAAGAGTACATATCCCATTTTAATCACATGAGAGGGGAAAATTCCAACATGATCCTCAAAATTGATCTTGAAAAGGCCTTTGACAGACTTGAATGGTCTTTTATCAAGAGCACCCTTATATTCTACAATCTCCATGCCTGGATGATCAAACTTATCATATCATGTATCACTTCAGCATCTATCTCCATCATGCTGAATGGAAACATGACAGACTCCTTCCTCCCCTCTATGGGAATTAGACGAGGGACTCACTCTCCCCATACATCTTCATAATGTGCATGGATAGACTCTCTAGGCAAATTAATTATGAAGTTGACTTAACCAATTGGCCTCCTATTTTCATCAGTAGAAATGGGCCTAAGATTTTTCACATGTTCTTTGCTGATGACCCCATCCTTTTTTGCCATAGCTAATAGGAAAAATTGTGAATCCATCATCTCAATTCGTTTATCTTTGTTTTTGGACAAAAGGTTAATATGACCAAGTCTAAAGTGATATATTCCAAAAATACCATCAAAGAAGATATGGATCTCTTTTCCAGCATACTGGGCATTAAGACCGGTACCAACTTTGGTAAATACCAAGCTCCCCCATCTTTCATAAAAGACCTACTCATGTAGACTTCAGTTCAAAATTGACAGCATGAACTCCAAACTGGTTAGCTGGAAAACTAGGTTCCTAAGCATGGCATGGCATACAACACTAGTAAAAGCTAGCATTGCAAGTATTCCCAACCATGTCATGCAATTCATCAAGCTCATCAACTCCACATGCAATAAAATTGATAAAATTCAAAGGGACATCATTTGGGGTACTACTGTTGAAAAGAGGAAAATGCACATGCTTAGCTGGGATGTCATTACAAGACCCGAGCCACAAGGAGGCTTGGGTATCCAAAAAAACTAAGCTGAAAAATAGGGCTTGACACTCAAGCCTTGCATGGAGGCTTTTCCATAATCCAGATGCTTTGTGGGCCAAAACACTCATTGCTAAACAATTCGCATACAACTAAAAGGAATCCCTCATCTAGGACTTGGCAGTGCATTCTTGAGGGCTGGAATATTTGCAATAAAACCTCTAGGTGGGTTGTCAACAAATGAAATAGAGTGAACTTCCTCACTGATAGTTGGATCCCGGATATGGGATCCATCGATACCCTTATTAGTGCCTACAATTTAATGGAGAGGATAACTTAAAGATATCTTCTCTATACAACAACAGGATCTGGAACTTAGGATACCTCTCGTTTCACATTCTTGTGTTTCTGCCTCTTACCCTCCACAACACCCTCCTTATTCATACCTCAAGAAGATAGAACAAACTCATTTGGAACTCATTAGTAATGACATATTTTCTTCTAAATAAGATTACTTCCTCGTACACTCTCAGTGGAACACACCCTATTATCAGGGTTCCTCTTTCAGCTGGATCTGCAAACTAGACACTCCTAATAACATTAGGTTCTTTACCTGATTGCTAGCATAACAGACTGCCTACCAAATAAGTATCTCCACAACATTGGCCTACAACTGCGCCCTTCTTATTCAGTATGTAAATAATCCAGACGAATCCATAAATCATATTTTCTTTTATTATGCCAATGCCAAAATATTTTGGAACAACTTATGCCAATTGTCACGGACCGGATAACTCCCTAGCTATCTTCCGTGCGGCCTTAGTCACAATCCGCCCCTGCGATGTGCTAAGTCAGCCTTCCCCGAAATATTACCACAACAAAGTTAAGAGAAGCTAAGAAGAGAAGCTTGCAAGAATGGTTTTCATTAAACAAGAGAAAGCTTTATACAAGTATTGGATTGCTTGAATGTTTCTTGGATGCAAATGCCAAATGCCTCTAGCCTTTTTATAGTTGCTAGAGTCCCAAATCAACGGCTAAGATCTATTCTAATCAATGGCTAAGATCAAAGCTCTAGAGAGTTCTACAAATCTCTACAAATCTCTACACTTAGTAGAATATACAAGAGAAGTCTAGGTGGGTCTAGAATCTTCCATTGGAAGGATCTAGACTTAGCTAGAGAAATGCTGCCATACGTGCGCCAAATCGTTGCCTGCATGTCGCCCAGTCATCGTCCGCATGGCATAACCTCTTAGAAAATGGAGGGGCGTGACAACCTCCCCCACCTATTGTGTCGACGCCCTCGTCGACTCTTCGTGGAAGGCCCGTATCTGATCTTCAAATTGCCAAAGCGCCTCTTTTGGCTCCCAGCTTGCCTCGCTTTCCGGTAGTCCCTTCCATTTGATAAGATATTCATGCAATGGTTCCCTGAACCGTCGCCGAATCACCCGGTCAGCCATGATGCTTTCAATTTCCTTGTCGAATGATGTGGTAATGGCTGGAGGTGCCCGATGTGATTCGTTCCGTGAAAGGTCTTCCATGTCTGCATGGTACGGCTTCAGACAACTCACATGGAAGACCGGATGTAGCTTAAGTTTGGGTGGCAGCTCCACCCGATAAGAAGCCTTGCCCACCTTGGCAAGGACGGGGAGTGGTCCTTCGTAGCGCCGAATTAGTCCCTTATGAAACTTCCGTAGCCTCTTTTGTTGTTCGGCGTTGAGTTTTAGCATGACCAAGTCCCCTACGTTGAACTCCAAGTGCCTCCTCTTCTTGTCGGCCCATTTCTTCATCTTCTTGGAGGCCTTGTCAAGGTATGCACGAGCTAGGTCCGTTTGCTCATGCCAAGTCTTCGCCGTCTTGAACGCCGTGGACTCTTCCCCGTATATTTGTTAACAAGTCCATGCGGTGTCAAGGGTTGTTGTCCAGTTGCAAGCTCGAATGGGCTCTTGCCAGTAGCCTCACTCTGTTGCAAATTATAAGAGAATTGAGCAACGTCAAGCAGCTTGGCCCAATCTCGCTGGTTGGCACTTACATAGTGCCTTAAGTATAGCTCCAAGAGTGCATTTGCCCGCTCCGTCTGTCCGTCTGTTTGTGGATGGAAGCTGGTTGAAAAGTGCAAATCAGACCCCATCAAGCGGAATAACTCCGTCCAAAACTTGCCCGTGAAGCGGGGGTCTCGATCACTAATGATAACTTGTGGCAAGCCCCAATACTTCACCACGCCTTGGAAAAATAGTTGAGCTGCCTCCTGTGCTGTGCAATCCTTCGTAGCCGCCATGAAGGATGCATATTTCGAAAACCGATCCACCACAACCATGATGCTACCTTTGCCATCGGATGTGGGCAAAGCAGAGATAAAGTCCATGCTGACGCTTTCCCATGGACGTTGCGGAATGGGTAAAGGCTCCAGAAGTCCTGCGGGTGCCCGTTGCTCCACCTTGTCTTGCTGGCATACAAGACAAGTCTTAACGTATAACTCTATGTCGTCCCGCATGCGAGGCCAATAGTAGTTAGCCTCTATCAAAGGTTGAGTGCATTTTTGACCTGGATGACCCGCCCAGTGGGTGTCATGGCACTCCTTAATGATACTTTTGCGCAACCTCTCCCATTTAGGTACACAAATTCGCTGCCCCTTGGTGCGCAACAAGTCGTCTTCTACCCAGAATTGTTTGGTTTTGCCTTCTTTAGCCATCTTCACCAGCTGCTTGGCTAAAGGATCATGTGCCATGCCTTCCTTGATAAGGTCCAAGAGCTCCACCTGGACTCTTGATATTGCCGCCAGTTCTGCTTTTCGGCTAAGCGCATCCGCCACAAAGTTGGCCTTGCCCGGTTTGTGTTCCAACACGTAGTCGAACTCGGCCAAGAAATCTTGCCATCTTGCTTGCTTGGGGCTGAGTTTCTTTTTTGTCTGGAAGTAACTCGTCGCCACATTGTCTGTCCGCACCACGAACTTGGCCCCGAGCAAGTAATGTCGCCAAACTCGCAAGCAATGCACCAATGCAGTCATCTCTTTCTCTTGCACTGTATAACGCCTCTCGGTGTCATTAAGCTTGCGACTTTCATACGCAATTGGATGCCCCTCTTGCATAAGCACGCCCCCTATGGCAAAGTCAGAGGCATCAGTATGCACCTCATACGCCTTGGTGCAATCCGGTAGTGCTAAAACTGGTTCCTCCGTTACGGCCTTCTTGAGTATGTCGAAAGCATGTTGGCACTTGTCGTCCCACTCCCAAGCCTTCTTCTTCTTGAGTAGGCCAGTGAGTGGTGCCGCCTTAGCCGAATAGCCCGTAATGAAGCGCCGATAGTAATTCACAAGACCAAGGAAAGAGCTAAGCTCCGGTACCTTGGTTGGTGGCTCCCATTCCTCGATCGCCCGAATCTTCTTGGTATCCATCATGAGCTTGCCGCCTCTGATCACATGGCCTAGGAAGTGTACCTCTTCCTTGGCAAATGAGCATTTCTCTTTCTTGACATAAAGCTCGTTGTCCCGCAAGGTCTTGAGAACGGCCCGTACGTGTTCTACATGCTCCTCCATGGTGTTGCTATATATGACTATGTCGTCCAAGTAGACCACCACGAACCGGTCCAAGTAGGGATGAAGAATTTCATTCATGAGAGTGCAAAATGTGGCTGGCGCATTTGTCAGGCCAAAGGGCATCACCAAGAATTCAAATGCCCCATAACGAGTGACACAAGTTGTCTTGCCCTCGTCCCCTTCAGCTATGCGCACTTGATAGTATCCCGATCTTAGGTCAAGCTTTGTGTAAAACTTGGCCTTCCCCAATTGATCAAAAAGGTCGGCAATGAGAGGAATCGGATACTTATTTTTGATGGTTACCTTGTTGAGAGCCCGATAGTCTATGCAAAGACGCTGCGATCCGTACGCCTTGCAAGGAATAACACCGGTGAACCATACGGTGCCTTGGAAGGTTGGATGAAGCCCATCTCCAACAATTCCGCCAACTGTCTCCGCAGCTCCTCTAATTCTGGTGGCGCCATCCGGTAGGGTGCTTTGGCTGGTGGCTTTGCCCCTGGCTCCAACTCGATCTTGTGATCCACCCCACGCCTGGGTGGCAGCTTGCGGGGCAACTCGGGTGGCATTACGTCCTTAAATTCTTCCAGCATGTTCTGGATGCAAGCGGGGATATTGCCATCAACTCCCTCTTCTTCTTCTTGATGAAGGACAGCTAACCATGTCTCCTCCCCACGTTTGATTCCCTTGGCCAGTTGCATGGCACTAAGTTGAGGGGATTTGGATGTCTTGGGAGGGGCAACAGCTGGAACCATGCATGGTTTCCCTTCCAAGATCATCAACATGTTGAATCTAGGGAACGGAACTGCATTGTACTGTCGAAGGAATTCCATACCTAGAACAATGGTGAAATCGTCTATTGTTGCCACCGAGAAGTCCACCTTGCCTGACCAGTCGCCAAGCCTCAACTCGGTCCCTGTTGCTACGCCATCCACGGGTTTGGCATGGGCATTTACGGTCTTGAGCCAACCCTTGGAGTATGTCACCTTGAGACCCAACCGTTCCGCCTCGGTTGGAGTCATGAAGTTGTGAGTGGCGCCCGTATCAATCATTATGTGGACGACCTTGTTGTTGATGTGCCCCTGCACGTACATGAGACTCCTATCACCCGCCTGGTGAGGAGTGGGCTTAACGTTCAGTGCGCTAAGCAGCTTCAGACATCCCATGGAAGCTTCGTTGCCATGCTCCTGTTGCACCACCATTGCGCTCATGGCTTTACGCTGTGGGCAGTCTCTCGCCCAGTGAGGTCCTTGACATAGGAAGCAACCCTCCTTTGGTTTGGCCTCCTTTTTGTTGTCCTTAACCTGTTTCCCTTTGTCACCATGGGTTGTTGGCTTGTGGGTTCCGTACTTGGCTCCCCCACTTGTAACCGGCCAAGTCCTTTGAGTCTTGGACTTGGATGACTCACCTTGGTGCTTGACATGCCCTTTGTCAGCACTAGAGTATTCCTCCAATGTGGCAGCAACCTTGAGTGCCGTCGAGATGTCGTCGGCCTTGGACCGTCTCAATTCTTGAACCGCCCATGGTTTAAGCCCGGATAAGAAGTTGAACAAGAGATCCTCGTCGCTCATGTTGTCAATTTGTAGCATCAAGTTGGAGAATGCCTTGACGTACTCCTTGATCGAATGGCCCTGCTTGAGGTCCCTCATTTTCGCCCTTGCTTCGCGGCTTACGTGCACTGGGTAGAACTCCGCCTTGAGTTCTTTCTTTAGGGCATCCCAACTGTCAATGACGACCAACCCTTTGTCCATGTCGGCTCGTTTTCTTCGCCACCAAAGTGCAGCCATGTCGGTGAAATGTAGAGTGGCAGTATGTACCTGGGCCAACCCTGTTAAGTTGAGCGCCTCGAAGTAGCACTCCATGTGCCAAAGGTAGTTGTCTATGGTTACAGCATCTCGAGCTCCGTTGTATTCCTTTGGCTTTGGCAAGTCCATGGCACGGGCAGTGTCTCGGACTTGCACGGTTGATGTTGAGGCAGCTTCTTTCGCCATGAAAGCACTCCTGCACATTGCCCAGTCGGCCTTGGTTTCTTCTACGGCAGCCTTGGACGCCTCTAGGCTTGACTTGGCTTCATCAACGTCCTGCCTCAAATCTGACAAGGCTTGATACACCTTGGCTTGAAACACGCTGTTCTCGTTGGCTATTTCTGCCCCTGCAGCATAGATCCTCTCTTGGAAAGCGTCCAACGAGGTATCGACCTTCTCGACGTACTCTTCTACTGTTTGCTCCGTGCGATCCAACCTCTCTTTTGTATCCGCCATAGCTATCTCAAGTTTAGCTAACCGAGCTTCAAAATTAGCAAGATAGTCACGAGATTTACCTCCCTTATGTGGTGGTGGTACGGTGCGCTCCTCCTCGCGACCCTTGCGAACTTGCTCCTCACCGCCGCTAGCCATGTCGTGAATGTGCCCAGCTAACCCACAAACCCTTTCGTAGCGTTGCTCTGATACCAACTGTCACGGACCGGATAACTCCCTAGCTATCTTCTGTGCGGCCTTATTCACAATCCGCCCCTGCGATGTGCTAAGTCAGCCTTCCCCGAAATATTACCACAACAAAGTTAAGAGAAGCTAAGAAGAGAAGCTTGCAAGAATGCTTTTTATTAAACAAGAGAAAGCTTTATACAAGTATTGGATTGCTTGAATGTTTCTTGGATGCAAATGCCAAATGCCTCTAGCCTTTTTATAGTTGCTAGAGTCCCAAATCAACGGCTAAGATCTATTCTAATCAATGGCTAAGATCAAAGCTCTAGAGAGTTCTACAAATCTCTACAAATCTCTACACTTAGTAGAATATACAAGAGAAGTCTAGGTGGGTCTAGAATCTTCCATTGGAAGGATCTAGACTTAGCTAGAGAAATGCTGCCATACGTGCGCCAAATCGTTGCCTGCATGTCGCCCAGTCATCGTCCGCATGGCATAACCTCTTAGAAAATGGAGGGGCGTGACACAATGCTCTACCAATCAATTATTGCCACAACCCCTCTACTTCCATCCTGATTCTTGGAATGCAACCTGAAACTTGCTAAAAGACACTGCTTTCAATGACACTTCCTTCTACTATTCAGCTTCTAGAACATTTGGCTCACCAGGAACAACAACAAAAAAGATCAGGTACAAACTAATAATGTTATTGCTATGGCCATGGAATATCATTTATTGGGCAGGAAAAACCCTCAGAAGTAGTGGGTTACCATAATTGTCAAATGGGAACCACCTGACAAAGGTTTCTATAAGTTAAACTCGCATGGATCTTCCTCCGGTAACCCAACAGCAAGGGGTATAGGGGGAGTCTTCAGAAACCACTATGGTGACTGGATTATTGGATACATTAAAGGCTTCCTTCCATGTCACCACTAACAATATAACTGAACTCTATTCCCTTTTTGAAGGGCTAAAGCTAGTGGTTCAACAGAACCTCACCCTTTTAGTCATAAACACTGACTCCCAGAAAATCATCAAAATGCTAAATGATGGGCATTTGCCTTATGACCCTATTATTTGTGAATATAGGTCCTTGATGACACAGCAATTGGGGAACCCAATCACCAGTCATAGTTTTAGGGAGCAGAAGCAGGTGGCAGACCTCCTAGCTAAGGAAGGAGCGAAGAAAAAACTTTTAATAGAACTAGATTTTTGGTAGTCCCTCCGATAATTGTCAATGATGCACTATAGGTAGACATCCCAGGAACTACATTCAATAGGAAAACATAGAGTTGTAATATTGTTAACTCTTTTGCAAACAATGCTGGCCACCTAGGCAGCCCATCGAACATGCAATCTCTGTAATTATTTTTGTTAATAATGTACCTGGTTTATCAAACAAAATTAGTTTCACACTATAAGAAAGTAAAGGTAATGTGACATTACCAAATCGAAGTACTTCCCACGACTCATTTATATGTCGATATTTAAGTGAACACACAGTTTTAGCTATTAATTTAATATACAGAAAAGGGCCTAATGTGCCTCTAATGTATTGAATTTAGTACAATAATAAATTACATTTAAATGCTATTTACAATTGACGTGATTTTTTAAGCATTAGAGTATAGTTCTTCTCTTTTTTTTAAAAATGTTGGTTTTTTTTCTTCTAAAATCTGATAAAGTAGGAGAGTCAGAAATAAATAATAATGTTTTTATCAATCCAAAACTGGGACGACAACAAAACATATCCAGAATAATCCCACAAGTAGAGTCTGAGGAGGGTAGTGTGTACGCAGACCTTACCTATACCCTGTGAAGGTAGAGAGTCCGTTTCTGGAGACTAAGCCAGGAAGAAAATTATGATATTTTTTTTAAAGAGAAGAACTATACTCTAATGCTTAAACAATTACATCAGCAGTTGTAAATAGCGTTTAAAAAATCTAAAGTATTGAATTTGGTACAATAATATCCTCTTTCCACCTTTTCGAATAAAATACACCTACCTTTTAACTTCTGGGTTCTGGCTCACCCATGCCCCTATTTCTAACAACCTTTTATTTTTTAGATATAAACTTTTTTTTAATCCATGCGTAATATTTTATTGATTGAACTTAAAGACTAGCCTTAAACACTTATAGCCCGTTTGTCGAGCAGTAAAAATCAGCTTATTTTGATAAGTGTTTTTTTGACATGAGTGTTTTTCTCAAAAGTACTTTTGGTGAGAAACAGTTTGTGTTTGACTAATTAGTTTAAAAAGCACTTCTGAGCAGCAATTAGTATTTGGCCAAGTTTTAAAAAACTGCTTCTAACTATATTTTTCTCAAAAGTGCTTCTCAGAAAAGTACTTTTGGAGAAAAGCTACTTTTTTTTGCTTCTCCAACACTGATTCTACTTCTCCTCAAAAGCACCTTTTTTCCTTTCAAAAGCTTGGCCAAACACCTGAATTTTTGGCCGAAAGTGCTATTGGCAAAAAAAAAAACCACTTTTGGCAAAAAAGAAGCTTGGCCGAACCGGCTATAACTCACCCGGAACCTACCCCATTACCGACCTGCCTCCTATTAATTTGTTTTAAACACACACTTTGTTCATTAACAATTGAAACTCCAACTACTATGGAGTAGATTACATAAAAACTGCTAATGACCTGAAGCAATCCAACACTAATAGGCAAATTGCCTACAAACTACTAACACTAGATTACCCAATGTTAATAACCAAAACAAGCACTACTATCTCTATTATCAAAACAATAATCTGCTCATTCCCTTCACTTAACAACCAATCCAACATCCACAAATGACCAAAACAACAACTACTTAACATTAAAAAAGACTAGAAATGTGCAAAATCTTGAAATATTTCATCAACATTTGCCACCAACTTCTCAATTCATCATTTTGATCGCGGCAAAAAAAATACAAAAGTAGCGCAGGGCCATACCAGTAATTTTCTCCATCGATCCACTTTTAATTCCTAATTGGAACCTTTCTCCAATTCTCCTCCACTACGTAGCTTTGCTACGACCATATTCTTGATTAAGGGCATCCAATGAATTTTTTTTTATTATGGATAAACATTGACACATGAAGCGAAAATTGCTCATCACGTCATTCCTAATAACGACAACCATTCTTCTCAAAACGACAATATTTGTAGAATCTACAATCACCATTCATTGATGCCGTAGCAGTAAAATGGTTGGCAACTAATCTACAATAACATGTACTTGAATCACCTTGGTCAAGAGAAGAAGACTCATGACATTTGAAGCTAAAGAAAAAATAGTTATTAATGTAAATTTCAGAATTGGAAGGTAGGAGATGAGAGATGGATAATTTGATGAACCCTAATGAAAAGAGGAAGAAGAAGTTGTTGCGTCTTTAAAGAATTGGTTCTGTGGGTTAAAACGAATTAAAGGGTGGCGAGTGGGCAAGTCGATAATGGGGCGGGTTACTGATGGGTTAGGCCTCATTTGTTATTTAATGGAGGTCTGAATCTTAATTATTCATATCCCGATATTGCCTGCGTTTGTTTTTAAAGTCTGAATCTTAATTATTTCGATTTTAATCATTAAGTGTGTTTGTTTTTTAACTTCACAATCACTTAATGAGTCTGAATAGATATGTATGATTAAGATCTATAGCGGAGACTTAATTTCATTAAGATGTTATCACATATTCACTATTAACTGCCACCATCGCCTAACTACTACCATGCCGCCGCCACCACCATACTCAACCACTATCACCGTCGCCACTGCCGCCACCACCACCACTACCACCCCACCACACCACCACCACTCCACCATCATCCTCAATCATAGCTTCCATGATCGACCATCACCACCTACTATCCCCACAACTCCGACCATCATTATTCTTACCCACAATCAATACTCATCCACGTCAACTACCACAACTAATCACCACATCACTATCAACAACCACAACCCGCACTGCCCGTCATTTTAACCTATCACCATCCGACATTATTAACTATCACTATCCACCACCATCAACCTCAATCATAATCGCCACCACTACCAATTACTACTAGCTACTAGCATGAACCACCATCATCAACCAAAACTACCACCAACCACTGCTACTATTCGGCATTCACTCATTAGTCATCACCATCAACAACTATCATATTTTTAAAAAATTACATATTTTATTGATAGAAGATTAGATTAGTTAGTATTTCATTTGAATTTTGTGTTTATTAATTTTTAAATAAAAATAAATTTTATACATTCAGATGTTAAAAATCAAATAGTCTTAATTATTTCTATTCAGATCTTAATACATATCTTAATATATTCAGATGTGTATTCAGATTCAGACGTCTTAATCTTAAAAAAAACAAATATAATGTATCAGGGCTGGTCTTTAACTTCAGCCAATAAAAATATTACACGTGTATTATTACTATTATTTTGTGAATAAAAGGCTATTAGAAATTGGGACATGGCTGAGCCCGAAGTTAAATGGTAGATGCGTTTTTATTCCAAAAGGTGGAAGGATGGCGTTATTGTACCAAATTCGATACTTAGGCCCTTCTCCGTTTAAAATAATATTTCATTAGTAGGAGTGAAAGAAAATATTGAAATAATAGTCGAAAAGTTGGTTCGTGTTATAAATAGACTCCTATTTAAGGTGAATGTCTATAATTAGAGAGATTCTAGAGTTCTATTCTTGGTAGCTAAGTCATCCCCCTCCCTATAAATAAAGGGGTCTTCTACCATTGTAATGCACCCCTAACAATCTCTAAGTATCAATAAGAAGAACTCTCTCTACTCTTCTCTCTATTTGCTCTTGTTCTTGAGTTATTATTCTTGTCTTTTATATTATTTCATAACACGTTATCAGCATGAGACTCTACCGTCTCAAGAACCATTCTCGAGAAATCTGAGGTATTTCCCTCTTCCTAATTTAATTTTCGATTGTCTTAACTTTTGTTTGTGCAAGGTTTTGCTTCAAAGAAAGAATGAAGAAAGAAGGAAAAGAAACGAAAAAAAGGGAGGAAAAGAAACGAAAAACAAAGAGAAAAGGAAGAAAACATTGAAAATATAATTGGTATACCTTAAAGGTAAGTAACTTATTTTTCTCTTTCAAATTCTTGAAATTCTACGATTTGATTGAATATACAAACAAAGTTTGATTATAACTCTAATGGAGTTTGTAAGAAATTATAACCACACGAAGTGGTAAAATCTCTATGTCCTGCCATGATTAAATTCATGTATGATTGTGGGCAAATAACTGAAAATCCGTCCCATTGAATTTGCTCCATTCCCTTTAGAGAATGTGGAAGCAGTATATGATAAGTCTGAAAGAAGACTAAAATATTACCATGAAGGTATCAATGAAATGTGGACGTGGCAAAGAATTCCGTCCAATTGAATTTGCTCCATTCCCTTTAGAGAATGTGGTAGCAGTATGTGATAAGTCTGAAAGAAGACTAATTACCGTAAAGGTATCAATGGATGTGGACATGGCAATAGACGAAGTTATAATCGTCATTATTGTGGTAACGAGAACAATAAGGATTCTCAAAATAATCTTTCACTTTATGAAAGTAATGTTTGACATGAGATTGTGTAAAGCACATGATTTTGATCCATTCCCTGAAGTGAATGTGATAATTGTAATAGAGCCCGTAAGTATGAACACGCTCTTGATGTAATTTTGGTTTATGTCTGACATTATGAAAAGAAAGTTCGTTGCCCTTGAAATTTCGGGCAAGAACTATATGACATGGGTGTTGGATGCTGAAATCCACTTAGATGCTATGGGTCTCGGAGACACCATCAAAGATAGAGAAAAAGCATCCACCCAAGAATGTGCGAAGGCCTTGATTTTCTTGCGCCATCACCTTGATGAAGGTTTGAAGATTGAATATCTCACCGTCAAGGATCCACCTATCTTGTGGAATGGCTTAAAGAAGAGATATGACAACCTGAAGTTGGTCACTCTGCCACAAGCACGATACGATAAGAATCCAAAAGCAAATAGTTTATAAACTATATATTATCGTTGCGGTGGAAACGGGCACTGGTCAAAGGCTTGCCGTATACCATGACATTTGGTTGACCTTTATCAAGCATCTCGAAAGAGTAAACGCCCTGAAACGAATTTTGTCTCTGACGACAACTTTGACATCACCCACTTGGATGTGGCAGACTTCTTTGAGCAACCCGAGGGGAAGATAGACCACCTAATCGGTGATGGATCCGTGATGAAAGAAGATGGAGCTATGTGATTTTATTTTACTTGTTTGTATTAGTGAGTGAATAAACTAATAGTCATTAGTATTAGCTCGTATTAGTTAGTTCATGATGCAATGTTAGCAGTAGTTCTTTAGAATATCTTCAATATGCTCAAATATCAATAAAACTTTTATTTTCCAGTGGGGGTAATCGACTAGCCTGAAAAACTAGTCGATTATCAACTATTTCCGCATTAAAGCTGAAAAACAATTGATCAACAATCGATTGTCTTTGGCTAACAATCGATTGTCTTGAAACAGTGTTCTGGAATTTTTCAAAAATAGCCAACAATCGATTGTCTTTGTCTAACAATCTATTGTCTTGAAACAGTGAGGTCTGGAATTTTTCAAAAATCATCCACAATCGATTGTCTTTGTCTAACAATCGATTGTCTTGAAACAGTGAGGTCTGGAATTTTTCAAAAATAGCCAACAATCGATTGTCAATGCATAACAATCGATTGTCTTAAGACAGTGTGATCTGAAGTTTTTCAAAAATAACAAATAATCGATTGTGTGTGTTCAACAATCGATTGTCTATGTTCCAACAATCGATTGTGTTTGTTTAATAATCGATTGTCTTATGAAAAACGCTGAAAATTTTCAAACTGCAAAGTAATCAATCATGGATAACATATCTGATTTTTGTTAGTCAACTGTTAGCAGCAGATTTTGAAAATATTATGTGACACAAACGAATTGAAGTTGTTTATTCTCATGTTCGTATATTTTCTTTTATATGTCAAACCATGGGAATAAATTGATTGAAGGCTCCGGAAGAGCAACTGTAACTCTGCCCAAAGGCATGACGTTTATCTTAGAGAATGCAATATTCTCCTCCAAGTCTAAGAAGAACTTGTTGAGTTTTAAAGATATCATTCAAAATGGATATCATATTGAGACAATAGATGAGAATAATCTTGAATTCTTCATGAAAACGAGGCTGCCCATTTCGGTTTGGGTTCACGCCATTTTGCATGCAGCAATGCTAGTTAGTCGGCTGCCCACTTTGGTTTGGGTTCATGCCATTTTGCATGCAGCATTTTAGTTTGTCGGCTGCCCACTTCGGTTTGGGGTCACACCATTTTGCATATAGCAATGCTAGTTCGTCTCTGACTGACGAATTGACACAAATATTCTCCGTTGCAATTGGTTTTGGGTCATGGACCCAATATATCCCATTTAAGAATCTTTGGATACGCAGTATATGTGCCTGTAGCACCGCCATCCCGCACCAAAATGGGTCTGCAAAGAAGGTTAGGAATATATGTTGAGGTTGAATCGCCCTCCATTATTCGCTACCTCGAAACATTGACAGGAGATTTGTTCACTGCACGATTTGCAGACTGTCAATTTGATGAGACACTTTTCCCAAAATTAGGGGGAGAAGTTGGTGAAACCAAACGGGAAATTTTGTGGAAAAATGCATCATTATCTCATCTTGATCCACGCACCTCTATTTGTGAGAAAGAGGCACAAAAGATTATCCATTTGCAAAGAATAGCAAATCAAATGCCTGACGCATTTATAGATTTGAAAAGGATAACAAAATCACATATCCTCGAAGTGAATGTGACAACATCTGATACATATTCATTATTGGAAGAATATGAACATGAAATTGGTATTAAATATACCACACTCACCCCTACAAGGAGGTTTGAGATGATATATGGCATGAATGATCGTTGGTCACGTACCTATTGTACGCCAAAGTATTTTGGAAATATGACTATTAAAGGACAACGATAATGCAAGAAACATATCTTGCATATAAGTTTGACATGACCATAATGGTATAACTTTCTCTTTAAGAAAGATATTCACCACATGGATGTTGATGAATCTGTGGTAGTACAAAATTAATTGAGAGCTCTACAAGAGCCAATTATTACTATGTTGGAGAAACACAATTGAGTATTGTGCTGTACTAAGTCTCAAAGAAACTTATTCGGTTTCCAAAGTACACGCGAAAGCGATTGATTATATTGAGACTATAAATAAAGGAAGGCTTTGATATCTCCTATTACTACAACTTGTAGCGGGGTAATTTGCATATGAAAAGCTACCCGCTTTGTTCTCCAGTTTGTACTACACAAACGAAATAATGCCACAATAAAGTGGATATCTATTGGTATAAAACCCATGTCATAATAAACCTGAAGTTTATTGATAAGTGCACATGTCATGGTGTAAATTTGAAGTTTACCAATATTGATAATTTATTCAGTTGACATTCGTGTTAGCCATCTCATTTTATGTATGATGTGCAAATTCACATAGGTGAATATCAAAGAACTAGAAAGTTCTTTACGAATTCTCTTGTATCACTTGTTCTCATTAATGAACTGACCAACTAAAGAGTTCGGGTTGAAGCCCATAAATTCTGGAAATATCAAAGGTGAATATGGGCCCATTCACCTGCCATGTATACCACATATGATGCATCTATGATATGGTTACATGCGCAATTGTTATTAACCCGCAGCCTGGCCGGTGCTTGCGAGGTAAATTGCTCAGTAATCTAACTTCGAGCATAATTTTCAGATTTCCTACTCAAGATAGTTCATCTTGATAAGTTGGTTTATATCAAAGTTGGTTTAGCAAGATAATTATTGAGTGCTTCCACTTAATAGCTAAACTATTTCTTATGAGAACAAAGTTATATATACCAGTTTGATATAAGTTGTATACGAGAGTATATTCTCCCCTCACAAGTGGTTCAGGGTCAGGAACCAAATAATTTCATCTTATTATTAATGTGTTGTGTATATTGACATGATAATGCACAAAGATGATTTCCCAAAGTTGAGGAAACAAGTTAGCTTTACTAACATGAGGGGGAGACATGATAAACGCTTGAGAAAAGGTTACATGGGATGAATTATCATTTGTATATGTATATCCCCGAATATCATGATATGAACCTGAAGTTCATAAAAGGGATAATTCAATTGCAACATATTGCAAAGCATGCTATACGCATTTGCTGACCCAAAGAAAGTAACTAAATGGAAGAGATTCAATTCAAGAAGAATTGATTCCATATGAAAGACATGTAGTTTTGAACCTATAGTTCAAATGCTTGAAAGTATAAAGTCAAAGGTATGTATAGTCAGTTTTCGATATCTTATTTGTCTAGCATGACATGGAAAACTTGATATGCATCTAAAGTCTATTATATGGCTTATATGACTTGACTTGAAAGATTTAAGTTGCTTGAAGCATATGCAATTCTTGGTCCTGAAGTACCACATCCTTAGTACAATTTGTGTACATATGAATCTTGCTATAACTATAAGCATGATGGCATTGAGAATGCATCTATGGAGATATTGAAGAGTTATTCCACGATATTATATGAAGATGTTCATATCTATCAAGAATGATGATTTCAAGGTACGGAATATTTATTCAAGTCAATATGGTTGATTTGTCAAACGTCTACCAAAGATCGTTTTGAAGATGATGCACAAGATTGGAATGCAAATGCTCAAGGATATAAATTGATGTACTCATTAGGGGGAGTTAATGCGCGTTGCACTCTTTTTCCCTTACAAGGTTTTGTCCCACTGGGTTTTCCTTGCAAGGTTTTTAACGAGGCAACCAATAGGCGCATATTCAAACATGTGTACTCTTTTTCCTTTCTTTAATTTTTCCCAATGGGTTTTGGTTTTAAGGTTTTAACGAGGCACATTGTTGAATAGACATTCAAGGGGGAGTGTTATAAATAGACTCCTATTTAAGGTGAATGTCTATAATTAGAGAGATTCTAGAGTTCTATTCTTGGTAGCTAAGTCATCCCCCTCCCTATAAATAAAGGGGTCTTCTACCATTGTAATGCACCCCTAACAATCTCTAAGTATCAATAAGAAGAACTCTCTCTACTCTTCTCTCTATTTGCTCTTGTTCTTGAGTTATTGTTCTTGTCTTTTATATTATTTCATAACAGTTCGATAAATAAAAATATATGGCAGTTTCAAGCTAGTTAAATTCATACAAGTTATCGAAAGTTTAAATGTTATATCTGATAATTTATATTTATAAGTAGAATAATCCACACTTGGACCCAAAAATGTCGATAAAAAATAGTATCATACAAAAGTGACGAGGTAGTACCTTTTTTTCTACCAAGGAGAAATAGGGGAAGGAATTACAATGTGACAGCATTGAGCCCTACAAATAAGGTGAAAGTTCAAGTCGTGACACATATACCATGAGCTTTGACTCACATAAAGTCGATTAATTCCATAATAAGACTCTATATCCAAATCAACAAAGGAAATCTGTTGATAAAATTTAGTCAACAACACTAGACAGCAGTTTGTCCCAATATTTGCAAACGGCCTCATTTCTGGCACTAATTCAAACAACAATGTTGTAGAATGATGAGTCTAATATACAAATGACTATATCTTTCGGAATAAGAAATATATAATTCATCTTGGCACAAATTACATGGCATTACACGCAGATTGAATGACCATCAATCTATAAAGGAGATTTAATTTTCTTTTCAGAATCCTATATTTAAGATGGTGAAAACACTAAAACCATTTCCACCATGTTGAAGTGAATGGGGTAAGTTAAGTCAAATGGAGTTCGTTAATCTCTCACGTTGCACCATCGTCCCTCTCTGAAGCCACAGCTCCTGTCAATAAGAGATACAGAGCACGTTAAGAATTATGTGGAAATCAAATGGCTAACCAGAATGGCAAAAAACTAGGATACTAGGTGATATAGGTGAAGAAAGAAAATAGAAGAGGCGCGTTAATTTCACTAATGGTCACTCAACTATGTTTCAATTTCATTAAAGTCACTAAAAAGTAATTAAACTTTCACATTGTCACTTAAAAGTCATTTTGGCTCAAACCCCTACTATAAATATGACATGACATAAAATTTAATGAGAAAAATCCAAAAATAAATGCTACATAAGCTTATCATACCCACTTTAGATCTATTTCCTACTTAATGTGATTTGACCCATAACCCAAATGCTTTCAATTAAAAAAAATACTAAATATCAGATTAGTTTAGAATGATTATCATACACTACAAAATTCTTGCCTTTTCTGATACATTGTGCCCATTTATAATTATTCTATACTAAAAAATTCTATCTTGTTTGTATGCCACATCCGAGTCGTTTTATAACTTTACTGAAGTTACAATGCTACTATATCCAACTCACATAACATATTCATAGTGATATTAAAATAGTATTGTTATTAATGTATCATAAGAATACAAGAATAATAATAAGGCTAATAAGAGTTTATTTTCACAATGAACATGCAATTATAGACAACCTATTGCAATTGTTTAAATAAAAGAAATATTGTATTTGTACGATCAAAACCTCACAAAAAAAAATCATAAGACCTAATTTTATTAGGGGTGTGTTTTTTTCCCCCCTATTCCCATTTGGATTATGAGTCAAATCACATTAAGGGAGAAGTGGATCTAAAGTGGGTATGGTGTCTATTTAAGCTTATGTGGCATTTATTTTGAATTTTTCTCATTAAATTTTATGCCATGTCATATTTAGGATAGGGGTTTGAGCCGAAATGATTTTTAAGTTACAATGTGAAAGTTTAGTTAAAAGTGACAAAAAATAGTTGAGTGACTTTAGTGAAATTGAAACATAGTTGAGTAACCATCGGTGAAATTAATCCTAGAAGAGGCCATCACTATTTATCTAACGGAGCACTATTGGATCAAGTGACAAAAAAAAAAAAAAATTGTTTTATATGTAATAACTATGACATCGTTATCATTTATTGAATGTGGCAAAGAAAATAGCTTGCTTCCGGGCAGAAGCTGCTGTAGGGGCAAAGCTGAAAGTCAAACTGGATGACTCTATGTTTAGTCCAACTAAGGCAAATATATCCCTACTTTAAGCAACATACTGCTTAATGAAATCTCACCATTGGATCTTGCTTCATTGCAGCTAATTGCAACTTGTTTAAAAAATTCCTTGCTGGCATCTGCAATATGGCAGTGAAAAGCAATGAGCAGTTAACTTATAAGCAAAGGGAATGAAAGTTTCCTGTTGGTAGCTCACGAGCAATCAAACGATAAAACACCAAAATTTATAGTTCTCATATTTTTGCAATCACTATATACAACAACGTAAAATTTTCAGTATAATCAGTCAGTATGAGCTATCAGGATATTAGACTGGTGAGAATTCAGGGGTCTAATATGTCAGCTCTTACTAACTCAAAGAAATTAGAAACTCTTCTTACGAGAGTCATCTTCTCATGAAGATGTTTACTTTGACACTATTAAACATCATCATACTTTGATGGAGTAAAAGATGAATATTGATCATCACCGTAATGCCTCCCATGTTCTTTTCATTTTCAAAAGAATTACATCTTAGTGTCTCTGTTTAAAGTTTCCATCTAGGATCCGTTTGTTCAAATCTATGCACCTTGCTTCGCTCATGTTTTGACAATATCTCTGCGTCTTTTTAGAGAAAAAAAAATCAGTCAATAATAGTTTTGGAGTCTCTCTCTCTCTCGCTCTCTCTCTCTCTCTCTCACATATATTGCCAACCTATATTGTTCTGCTTACTTAACCCCAAAATGGGCCCACAATAGGATACTTCATTGGCTTCCTAGGAGAAAGGGTTAAATGTAGAATCTCTTTACTCCACCTTAGTCTTCCCATATCATGTAGACAAATATATGTATCCTGAACAAATCAACTTAAATCGGATCTTCCAGGAAAAGCTTTTAGAGCCAAGAGGCTCAGAATTCTCCCTTTTACCATCTTACAAGACGGCAAGATCTAAACAACCTGATAAAGAAGATCCATCATATTGTTCCTCCTTAAGTAAAGACAAAAGGAGCTAACTCTTGCAGGAGAAGGCACCATTACTTTCTGTTTCCCTTCTTCCCAAAGCAACCAATTTCAACTAATATTTACATGCATATGTGGCATATATATCATAATAAAACTAAACTGCAATAGAACAAGCTTCGAAGAGAAAAGAATATACTGCTAGTCTGCTAAAACAAACATACCATGCTTCATTGTTAAAGATGGATCTTGATCATCTACATAACCAATCACCTTTGCTGGTATTCCTGTCACCATGCTGTAAAACCAATAGAAGGCACAACACAACCAATTCATCATGTATTATCAGAACTATTTTACAGATAAACCAGAAGTTTAAAATATATGGTACCCCACCTGTGGGGAGGGACATCCTTCATCACAAGGGAACCAGCACCAACCATTGCACCTTCCCCAATTTTTATATTTCCAAGTATAGTTGCACTAGCTCCAATGAGCGCACCTTGACCTATTTTGGGATGCCTGTCACCATTTTCTTTCCCAGTTCCTCCTAAGGTTACCCCCTGCCCAAAATATATTTAGGTGAAGAAGAGTCTTAAAGAGAATTTCTACTGACAAGCATCTCCACAGACCAAATACATAGACATGCTGTGGAGAATGAATAACAAGTTATGCTATGTTTAAAGAGTTCATGAGGAAGACCATGGGGTTCTACTGTCTACGCTGGGAGGCAATAAATGAGCTTCACAATAGGATTCACAGATTTAAAGTTTAAGTTGGTTAGAGAGCAGGTTCGCAGGGGTCGACGCTCTAGTTTATAACTCACTCAGCACCTGAGAGGTAATAAATGGAATTCACTATAGAAGAATAAAATGGGAGGAATACTGATAAGTGCAACAAGCATCCAAACTTTTTGTTATATAAAGTGTATTTAACTTCCCATTTTGAAGAAGTGGGTGCTATTTTGAGAGTGACCAAAAGGAAATCTGGACTATCTTTGGATGGAGGAGTGCATATATTATGAGCTTTGACATTCAAGTTCCGCAGCTATATATAGCGCACACTGATTATGGTCTAGGTGATGGAATGAAGCCTTTAGGTAATAATGCACATGGCTTCCTTTTCCTTTCACGTAAAGGATTCCGCTGATTGCAACTTCTGGACATCACTTAAAATCACTACACAAACTACATGAATGACCTTATGTGCAGAACTTTTTGGCAGGCTTCCCTCTTGTCCACTACTATATTTCCTTCTGGTGGGGTGTATGAACTGATTCTAAAATATATACTCTCTGCATCGCATGTCACATAGATTAAATCGCATACCCTACCTGGACAACAAATTCAAGAGAAAGAACTCACACCTCATGGACCGGCAGAGCTCTGGAGAGGGGTGACTTGTGTAGGAATGGAAATCAAGGAAAATATTGCTAAACAATACTTCTCGGGTTGGGGGGAGGGGTATTCTAGAGTATTTTTGAAAGGTTTTTTTTTCCTGAAATTTTCAAGACATAGAAGGATAAAAGAATGAAAAGTGACTGATGACTTGTAAACTTAAAAATATTGAGTAAACGTTGAAACACAAACTCCACTCATTGAAGGTAATTCTGAACACCTAACCAAATTCAATCAACCAATTAGAGGGCCAAAAGAATGGAATCTCCTTGTTCAACATCTGTACCATCCTTTATAATAGCAGAACATTGGGAAAAAACCTCCAAAAGAACGAAAGTATCTGCTGAACATAACCTTTTGCTAGCTTTTTTTGGGCTAAAGAAAAAAAAATACAAATAAGAAAAAGGAGGCAGAAGTAGAAGTTCCAATGTGGAAAGTAAGAATCAAAACAGTGCAAGTGGAGAAATGTACCATCTGCAAGTTCAAGGCTATAGGGATCATGGGATGAGAGCAAAGAAAAGTTAAATATAAGTGTATCAGCTGTAAGTATCTCATACACTAATAAGGCTATTTCTAACAACCTGGAAGATACAAGACAATGAAACTGTTTGATCAATGATTTGTGTTAAGGTTGAAGAACTCGAAAAAATGTTGACAAGCATATAAACACTTGATTTACCACAGCCATTATACTCAAATTTCTGTTAGATCTTTTAATATAAAGGTAAAGCGAATAAGCAAAATGAAGCAAACGCTTAATTATCTTATCCCCTCAATCAACTAAACCATATTGCAGGAAACTGGTATAGAATGACACTAACACCCAATATAGAGGAATCAGCATAACTCACCTGCATTAGAGAAACTCTATTCCCTATGACAGCGGTTTCACCAATTACAACACCAGTCGCATGATCCAGAAGAATTCCCTCTCCAATTTGGGCAGCTGTTTTATAGGCAAACACAGGTATAACCTAGTCATAATTATCCCTTACGAAAGTAACAATCTTGTTGAGAATGTAACTGATAAGAATACAACAGAAGCCATATCTTTTGTTGCAGATGATAGGGGAGTAACTCGAACGATTACCTGGATGTATGTCAACTCCAAAAACCTGCATTGAAGTGACAGTTTTATGTTACAAGGAAGCAACCTCGAGAAATAGGTGCAATGCCTGACAATGATGGCTGCTACCAAGTAAAGGATATAACAACATTACCTCACTAACTCGACTTTGCAACGCCAATGCCAAAACTTTGCGCCCTTGTTTCCATAATGCATGTGCAACTCGATGTGTTTGTAAAGAATGATAACCCTGAGTAGATTAGCTTCAATATCAAGAACTTGAAAATTGCAATCAGATTTAAGAAAAGCAAACTTCTAAGTAGACACAAAACCATGATTCTCTTTCCCTTTTGCCCCTTTCTCTATAAATCAACTAAAAGGTGGTGATAATATACAGAAACACTCAAACACTGGTATCAAGCACGGAGGTAAGTAAGATAAGAAACAGACTTCCTAGAAAATAGTTTGCCTTTCAGGACAACAGAGAAAAACCAAGGATAAATTGAATGAGGTTCCTTTACAAGTTCATTGGAATATAGATGCTAATGGCTGTTGCATTTAAATAGTGTTTAGATGAAGTATGGTAATTGATAGCATTTACCAAAAGAAGTTGATGTAACGGTAAACAATAATCAGCAAAATTATGCGGGCATAAAAGCAGATCCTTCAGAGTGAAGAGATGAAGCGGGATAAAGCAAAAATATTAACAATAATTAGCTAACTAGAATCAAAGACCAAAAGAATAGCACCTTAAGGTACAAAAGAGCAGAACAGTATGACAAACAAGAAGGATCCCTATCTTTACATGCCTGTCAAGAAAGAGGGACAAAAGGAACTGTCAGTACTTGTCAAAGAGTATATAAAAGTAGAATGTACTTTTAGAATCCCGATTACCTGTAAATCAAGTCGAATAGAACATTGGATGCACCTATCGTGCATTATTACATCAGAAAATATGTCCATTAATTGAGTTGCCAAAAGTGTAGGATTTTGCAAGCGGTTGGAAAGAACAAAACTCAGTGCACGCTCCAAACAATCATGAGTCAATATACTCGCATACAAGAAGCTGCTTAATATTGGCTCCTTCTCTGCCTGGATCACAGAATAGAAAAAAACATTAAATGGTTCCAGAAAACTATCAGCTAAGAACATTTTAAAAATCTACGCAGAACTAATAAATCAAGAGAATCCAGCTACATAAGCTTACATAGTAGATTTAGATCTCTATTTGACATGTTACTCTTAATGACCGAAAGCTGAAACAATTGCATAATAGCAAGATTGTAGAAAATACAACTGGTTTGGCCGGTTGGTCACTATTTTACTCCTTACTACTTCTTTCAAACTATTAAACTATCAAAATTGTTACATTAACTCCTTCCTGAAAGATTACATACACTTGGACACTCAAAAAAATATATTTGACTGCAATATTAACATAGAGCATTCACTATCGTTAATCTATCAAGTTACTTAAAATTAAGCTCCAAGTAACCATCTATAGCACGTGAATCGGTCACATGGAAAGTAAACAAGGATAAATAACTTGCTTCAACCGATTAAAGTATTACTCCAGTATATACAACTTAAATCCTTAGCAGTTATGCCACTGATATAAATCCAATATTCCCAAGAACGACTATTTCCAACAAAAAATAACACTTCGCAGAGAATGAAAAGAATAAGAACTAGAGACTGATACAAAAATAAATCTTGATCCAAGACGGTTCATTTTAACTTGAATGAAACAGTTTTCCGAGGTCAAATTAATGTAAAGCTATGTAAAAAAAACTGGTTCATATCTCAACAAAGTCGTGGTTTCTTCTTATCTGACTAAACGTAGGCGGAAAGATGCAGATATCTTGATTCTTGTGAAACGATGCAGGTACGGATTTAGCTGGTCAATACACCTTGGTTAAAAGAAAGATATGTAAAGCTAAAATCTCGATGAATTCAAGAATTACCTCCAACTTAGCTTCTAGCTTAACAGCATCCCAGATAGGGTCACCTACAGTAGAAGCTGTATTGGCAACTGAGACAATCAAGTTCGGGTCGGGCTCGGATACTCCGACAGCGTAAACTGGAAAGACTTTTTCCAAGCGGTACTCCGCCATGGCTGAATTATTAGGTCCAAAATTTTCTGGATTTTCTTGGAGGGTTAAGGTACGCATTTGAGAAAGAGCGAACCAAGTGTCGTCGCTCAAACAAGCCATTCAAAGAGACTAATATATGTTTTTAGTGTGTTAATATAGGAGCACCCACGTGTTGCAGAAGAGTACTGAAGACTCCTAGGGTTCCATTATAGGGTGCATGCAATGATGAACCATTGAAAATGAGAGAAAGAACAAAAGGAGGAGATACGAAAGGAAGAAGAATACGATGAAGATGGTAAAGTCTAAAGTGTAAACACTGAACTTTTTGCTATAACCAACTAGAGGTGGGGTGTGGTGGAGTTTCAAGGGTACTTTTCATGATGTTTTGTTTTTCTTTTATCTTTGGGGTTCCGTGTGGTTGATTGAGAAAGACGCAATTTTGGGGCGTTTTGGACCATAGGAACTTTTTGTATAGTTTTAAAAGTATTATTATTGTTTAATTTACTAACATTATTACTCCCTCTCTTTGATCAATTTATTTTTTTTATTTTAGTTTAAAATAAGTATTTAGTTATATAATTAAGAAAGAATTTAATTTATTTTTATAAGAAAAAAATGTATATGTGCAACAACAACAACTCAAAGTATTCCCAAAAGTGGGGTTTGAAAAAGATAAATATGTACACAGACTTTATCACATATACCAAAAGGGTGTCAACCGACACCCCTTCGCCGGCAAATTATAGTATATAGTTCGGTAATTTTTTTAAATATATATATATATATATATATATATATATATATATATATATATATATATATATATATATATATATATATATATATATAATGACACCGCTTAATTTTTTGGTGAACTTTTTTTAAATTAGTCTCTATGTCACATGCCTCGCACGTATAACCCCTAAAACTATTGCAAAACTTAGATAGGAAAAATATTACTATGAGAAATATTTTCATGATAAGATATTCATTTTGCGCCAATTTTAGAATAAGTGTACCAGGTATTAGCATTCAAAGTGAAGACACTCATAAGATATAATGAAGTAATTTGGTAATGAAACACCAATACAAAATTAAGTTAGAACTTATTCGTATTAAATGTTTATATCAAACAAATAAATATATGACTCATAAAAGAAGTACAACGCAAATAGAAAAAGGAAAGAAATCCGGTATTTTCCAAAAGGTTTTACCGTAGAACTTAATGATTTTAGTTACTCGTTGTTTAAGTTAGCCCCAACAAAAATAAAGTTTGACTTCAGAAATTCAAGTTTAACTAGTGGTTATTTTACAGAAGGTAATGAGTCTCCACAGAAATAAGGTTTTGCTTTGAAATTTTTAGAGTTTCTATATTTGATTAATTAAAGTTACCTCTTCGTCTCAAATTATCTGTCATATTTTCTTAAAATAGTTGTCTCATATTATTTGGCATTTTAGAAGTTCGGGACAGAATAAATTACATATTTTTTAGATTACCCTTAATAATAATTATTTTTTAATATGGAGATAATACTTAAATAGAATAAATATTCAATGAAAAGAGATTATATCTTAAAACATAAAGAAGGATCAAATAGTTCAACCTTCCTCCTAATAAATATTTCTTAAGGGGTGTATAAAAGAGAAACACGATAGATAATTTGGTACGATGGGAATAAAATAATTAAATCCCAACTTGAAAAAACTTTCTTTGAAATTCTGAAAATCGATTGAAATTACAATGTTATTCAAAGAAAAAAAATCTTCATTTAATAGTAATATGTGTGGCAAAATCAAATCGGTATATTTTGTCTTCATATGAATAATTATTATTTAAAAATTAATATATTTTATCGCTCGATATACTTTGCTTCTATCTATGATGGCTATACCATCACAAGTTGCCTATTGACTACTCGTATATTCTCTCCCTTAAAAATAAATAACAGTGCTAATATCTTGGTATGTTAGCTTCATTAAAATTAAAATTAAACATTAAAAAACTTTAATTTAAATCCTCGATCCTAATATCCTAGGTATTTTATTTTCTTGAAAATAAATTAGACATTATTATAACTTTAGTTAAATTTTCTGTCCCACATTCTCTCCTTTGCTTGTCATAAAGTTGGTATTTTAACCCGTTGAAGTTACAATGCTCCTAATAATGGACGATTCAAATGCTACATAAACTAAAAGATGAAAAAGTTAATGAAAATCATAAACCAATTTGAATAGGATTCCTAGACGCGCTCTTTCTCCAAAAACAAACTAAATTCAAAACAAAAAGGAAAATAACAATATTACTATTATATCCAATAGTATAGTTATATTTTAGGGCTATTTTGGTCTTCCAACATCGTATTCGTGCTTTTATAATAATATAGATATAGATTTTGACTCCCCTTAATGAAAATCCCGGCTACGCCACTGTCCAAGGGGCAGATAGGGAGACAAAATAACCCATATGTACATATCCCTAAAAAGTTTTCTTACTCCTCACATTAAATATTTAATTAAGGGTAGTTTAGTCATAGCAAATATTTTTGTATAGAATTTAGTATTTTGCATGCTAAAAGTAAATTGATCACTTATTGTGAACAGGAGAAAATAATTAGTCTTCATTTTTTATAAATTAAAATATATTCACTCTCTATAACATGAAATAATTTTCTTAAAGTAGACCTTTTTCTAACACCATTTCGATCATACTAAACATTAACAACTATATATAGTTTGAATAATTTTTTTTTTCCGAACAATTTATCCATATTTTTTGTTAAAATATTTCACACTTATTTAGATAAGTATTTTTAAAAAATAGATGTGATGAGTTAAATAATACCAAAGGAATAATATAAACACTCTTTTTCAGAGCATTAAAAATTTGAAGGTATTAGATTTTAGGCCATTGAAGCAGTGGGAAAATTAAAGTTTTAGATTGAGTATACATATATAATACTAACAGTTTGTATTTTATATATATTGCGTTAGTCCTACATCATTTTACTCCTATAAGAAATTAAACTAACTGTATACACCTTTAACACATTTAGTAATTTAACTACCTGTCTACCTCGCAACGGTTGTCATGTGCGCATGTTTCTGTTAATTCTTTTTGTTATACTTATATGAATTATTATTTTTACATTTAATTATCTAAAACCAATTAGGCAATAGAAACTTTCTAAATTTACGAAATTCCAATTTTAGAATGAGAAAACTGAACCATTGATATCTATTTGTAGTTTTTTATATAAAAATGATTATGATTATCAAATACTCGCTCACTAATAGAGATGTCATTTCTAAAACAGTACAAAGAGGAAGAAAACATTAACAAAAGAAATTCATAATCCCCTTTTTAAACTGATGGTATACCCTTAATGTAACTGGTCGTTTATAAGGCTAGATACAACGGAACATGGCCTTATTCTTAATCAATGCAAAAGGCAAAGTCATTATATATTGTTGTCCTTCGTGGCCTTCACGTGTGCCTACATTGCCCCTGTGAATAGTCTTCTCATCTCCGATTCTTCTCTATTTCGATTATACAAAAATGCGCCCAAAGCCTCCTGTATTTATGTAAAATTTGGACGCACCCTAAGAATATGATATAGAGAATATATTTTAATATAAATATTAATAATTATTTCTACAGCTCGAAACCGTGATTTAATCAAAATTGAGATATAAAAACAAAAGGCCAAAATAAAACTACTTCTTGGCCCTTGTTTCATTTATGGTATATTTTTTATTTTATTTTGAAGGAAATGCTACTTTTAAAATTTTAAAATGATTTTCTTTTAAATTTATTTATCTTTAATGTCAGAATTAAAAAAATTGAAATTATTTAAAATTATAATTTCAAAAGTATTTTATTTTTCTTAAATTATATGTTTATCTAAACAAGCTCAAACAAAATGAAACAAATGAAATAATATTTAAATGAAAGAATTACAAGAAAATACATTTGACTTTACACCATAACAAAAAAATGGCTCATGTTTTTAAGTATTACCCGACCTAGCCCACATTATACATATTTTGAAAGCACTATCAAATTCAAAATCTATATTCTTACAACCATTGCTTCTAAAAGCTATGAAGTAAAATTTGTGTTCTCACAAATATTGCTTTCACTCTCTTTTTTTCCTCACATGTTCTACATATGTTTTAAGGGGCCGTCCGCCATTAATGCTTCTCCCCCCTGTGTCACTTGGTCGCGATGTAAAAAAATTAAAGAGTAGAAGTCTACCATTGAAGGTCATTCAAAACTTTGCTTTCGAAAATAGGATTTGTCTTTTTAGTTTGTTAGTTGTTTGGATTGGGTATTGTTCCAATCAATTGAAAATATCAAAATGAGTTTAAAATTTAAATTTGAAGTGATTTGAGCAAGATTTGAATTAAATTTCAGAAAAGACGCAAGGAAGAAGACGGAGTCAGTTTTTTGAATAATTATGTATAATCTTTGTATAATAGTATATATGGGTGTATAAACACATCATATACACTATTATACACTTTTATACATATTTATACAAGCGTCTATAGACAAGCTTCCACCACGATTTTCAGTTGCAATTCTTGTTCAAAACAGTCTAAATCTCCATTAAATGACTTCAAATTTTATATACAACTGTCTTATACTATTTGTAACAATTCTAAATAACACTCACTACAGATTTATCACAAAACCAAATTCAGAATCTAAACCAACATATTTAAGCTTGTTAAAATTTTAATTTTCACCACCCAAATAAATTTGGTTTGTTGAACTAATATTTGAGTTGCAGTTACTGACTCGAAAATTAACTTAAAAGCTTGATCAATCTTCTTTAAAAATTAAATAGTAATTTCGAGAACCTATAAGAGTTGAATTGTTAAATTTAACATATTATTTTTGAGGTTAGTTGGTTGAAAATTGAAATATAGGCTATCAAATTAAAAAGTAGGGATCCCAGTAAAATTTTCCCATAACATGTTATAAACTTTACTAAATTGATCTTCAACATACTTAATGCCGTTATTAGACTAATATCCTATTTGGCCAAGCTTTTTTGGCCAAAAGTGTTTTTTTTTTTTTGGCTAAAAGCACTTTTGACCAAAAATTGAGGTATTTGACCAAGCTTTTGGAAGAAGAAAAAAAGTATTTTTGAGGAGAAGCAGAAAAAATATCTTCTCTCAAAAAGCACTTTTTTGAGAAGCACTTTTGAGAAAAATACACTTAGAAGTAGTTTTTTAAAGTTTGGCCAAATACTAATTGCTGCTCAGGGGTGAAATTTAAACTAATTAGCCAAACACAAACTACTTCTCACCAAAAGTATTTTTGAGAAAAGTACTTTTGAAAAAAAGCACTTCTCATAGCCCGTTTGGCCAAGCTGCAAAAATCAGCTTATTTGAGAAGCGTTTTTTTTAAAAGTGCTTTTCTCAAAAGCACTTTTGGTGAGAAGCAATTTGTGTTTGGCTAATTAGTTTGAGAAACACTTCTGAGCAGCAATTAGTGTTTGGTCAAGTTTATAAAAATTGCTTCTAAGTATATTTTTTTCAAAAATGCTTCTCACAAAAGTGCTTTTGGAAAGAAGCTAATTGTTTATGCTTCTTCAAAACTGCTTTTGCTTCTCTTCAAAAGCATTTTTCTCCTTTCAGAAGCTTGGCCAAACATCTTATTTTTTGTCCAAAAATATTTTTGGCAAAAAAAATAATTTTGACAAAAATAAATTTGGCCAAACAAACTATCAAAATAAGCTGATTTTCCTCAAACGTGCTATATGTCAATCGTTTAAAAAAAAATGTTATCTTCTTTTTTCTTTTTGGGTAAGAAAGAAACATTATCATGTATTCAGCCTAAAAGCCTTTTTTCTTTGTCCGTTAGTTACTATTCCCTACTATTACTGTAGGACAATGACTTGGAAGAAACATTATTGAATTTCACAAATTGACAGAAGCCGTCCCATCATTTTTATCACGTCAAAACTACAATTTCTAATGAATTATACTGTAACATTTATTCCGAAAAATAAGGTGTAAAAGTTTCTCCCACAACTTGTCTAAATCCCCAAACATGTTTTTTCAGTCCAAACGAATCGAAGTTAGTGTGTTTGGTGTTTAAAAGAGTAATGTTTGGATCGTTTGTAGGTGTATAAGAATAATGTTGGATAAAGTGTATTAAAGTATGGGTTAGAGAGAGAGTCTCTAGCCTTTCTCTATAAGTTAAATAGGCATCCTTCTTCACCCCCTCTTCTCTAAAATAGCTTTCACCATGAATATACATCCTGGTACTACCATCAACAACAACTCCATGGATTCATCTCCATATGAAACCGCCAGTAGCAATAAAACAGCTCCCTCATTCAGCGCTCAACCAACAAAAACCCCTACTACACATCCAAACCCCCTAGCTCGAAACCGAATATTCAATCTAGTGAAGGGAAGCCAACCTTTTTAAGCATTCTAAACAACAACCTCTCGGCTAACAACACGTCAAACATATGTGTTCAAAATGACATTACCATGGACATAATTACCATGGACGAGACGGACTATTCATACCTAGGAGGTGAGGACGAGGACGTCCTCATTCTTATAACGTCAGAGGATAAAGAAAGATTCTATAAAAATTGGGAAACCACTCTTATCGTGAAAGTATTTGGCAAAAGAGTTGGCTACCAATTTCTTCAACGTAAGCTCCAAGCGATATGGAAGCCCTCGGAAACTATTTTCCTCATTGACTTAGGTTGTGACTACTACCTTACAAAATTTAATTTGCAAGAAAACTATATAGAATCCCTCCATGAGGGACCTTGGTTCATAGGTAGTCAATTCCTCACCGTAAGGAAATGGGAGCCTAGATTCGTAGCATCGGAAGCTACGTTAACTTACTCGGCCATATGGGCTAGACTACGCAATTACCTACGGAATTCTACGACTACGAGATCTTACAAAAAATAGGGAACAAACTTGGGGAACTTCTACGCATTGATGCTTGTACCTCCTCATCTCTTAGGGGGAAATATGCCCGCCTTTGTATTCTAGTTCCAATCGAAAAACCATTAAAAACCCATATAATACTAGGCAAACTCTACCAAAAAATTACTTACGAGGGATTTAACGTGCTATGTACGAACTGCGGACATTTGGGCCACAACTCGCTAGCCTGTCCGAGTAAAACAAGGGAGATAAACAAACTAGAAAATACTCCTAAGGACCCAAATAAACCACCCCAGGACATTGAAACTATTACTACAAAAGTTGAAAATTGGACTATTATTTCTCACACAAGAAAAAGAAGAGAAATGACCTAGGGAAATCTGGAAATCTGCCATACTACGTGCAAGAACAATGCCCAAACTCTTTGCCCAAACCCTAGAACGTGCATGTCACACAAACCTCCTTTGAGCAAGTATCCACTGGGCAAAAGGCCAACCTAACTGGCTTAGGTTTCAAGGTCAAAACCAAGTCTGACAACAACCAATTTCTACCCCAAGCCACTCACGTAGATTACCACTTAGCTAACGGCAATAAACCTACGGACATTAACCAAATCAATATTATTAACCAATACACAAACCGTCCCTCCCTTTAACCCCTGCCATCACCTATACCAATCACACAAGACAGAAAAAACCTAGGACAAAAGCAACCCCAAAAAGACTATGAAGTCACCTCAATCAATACCCTAGTTCTAGGTCAAGACCTAAACTACATGTTGTCTAGCAATTCAAAAGGCATCAACATTCCTACACCTACTAATAATAGTTTTTCCCACCTTACACCAAACAGTCCTTCACGTCAGTCCATCCCAAAAATAGACCCAGGAACTAATCAAGATCCTTTGCTTGTCACAGCTTCAGCCGTAAAACAAAATCCCTAATTTAATGTCCCTAGCAACATTAATTCTCCAGTGGACTATACATTAAAGCACCTAAGCCATTTAAACTATTCACTCGACAAAGATAACAATCACACACACTCAACACTAAACAACTCTAACGACAATAATGTCAAGGCTACCAAACAATCACCACAGGAAGAACATGAGGACAAGAAGGAATGTTTGGATCAGGGAACAACAACAAAGAATCAACCACTTCTTCAACTAACCAAGAACATTCCCTCAACCTTCCCAAACACCAACCTTATTCACAACTTTTCATATACAACCAAACCACCCCCCCAAAGCTGGTTGGAACAAGGTCTTATGGGCCATGGATTGACCATGAGCTTAAGGATCAATGGGAAATACATAATAATACAAATAGAGGATCCGAATTACTTGGCACAAATGATATCGGAAGGAATGAGGATCTCTATGGGGAACATCATCAACAACCCTTGGATTCACCATGAACTAGCCTTTCATCAAAACATGCCATCCCCATGGACTCTCCCAACATGGAAGACCCAAGTATGGAATCCCCACCAAGCCCTCAATCTACTCAACTCTCACTCAACCCTATTCCCAAACATCCAACCTCCCCCAAACCCGGCTCCCATATTCCAGAATCTACAAGGATCGAACCCAACCATGCATGCCCCAATCCTGAACCAACAAGCTCCCCTCAACTCTCCAACAACCTCATAGCCTCCCATGCAGCACGACCAACCACCCAGCCCTGCGAGACAAGAGGAGGAAGAAGAGGAAGAAGACCCAACAGAAAGGATAGTAGAGCATAGAGTGCTAAGGTCTCCAAAAACTCTAGTGTTCAAAGCAAGAAAAGAAAAAATATTCATCTTAAGTTGCCCAGTGGATTTGAGGAAATACTCAATAACTATCAAAAAGTTGAGGACACCCGGGTTTACCAATATGCAATGGTGTTGGTCCTGGCAATGTTCTCCAACTTTTGGATGAACCAAGAAGGAACATCGAGCAGGGCAAACTCCCCTCCCAATCGGGAGATGAGTTCAAACAATAAAAATATAAGTATGAGTTTCATCTCATGGAATTGCATGTGTGCGGGTAATGCGGACTTTAGAAGAGCTTTTAGATCTATGCTTGACTACCATAAACCAAGTGTAGTGGCTATACTGGAAACAAGGATTTCTGATCATCATGTCATTATAGAGGACTTTGGTTTTTCAGGTTTAGCACAGGTCGCGGCACAAGGAAACTCGGGAGGAATGGTACTAATGTGGAAAAGTGAAGAAGTCATTGTGGACCAAATAAGAGGCACAGATCAGGAGATCCATGCCATGGTTAAGGTATAATCTTTTCCTAAAACTTGGTTATGATCAGTTATTTATGCCAGTAGTTTACTTGAAGAAAGAATCATTTTATGAAATAACCTAAAAACAATAGCATGCAATTATAAAGGCCCTTGGTTAGTTTTTGGAGACTTTAATGAAGTCAGTAGAGCAAGTGAGAAATTTAGCGGCCTTCCTGTTAATAATAATAGAATTTCTAAATTTATCAATTGCCTTAACTCCTGCATTCTTTTAGATCTAGGTTACAAAGGCCCTAAATATACCTGACTTAATAAAAGAAAAAGAAATAAAAAAGCCTTTATAATGGAGAGACTTGATAGGTGTGTATCCAATAATGATTGGATTAGTATATTCCCTGAAGCATGTGCTAAACACCTAATAAGAACTCACTCCGATCACTGTCCTATTCATTTGGATATTATTAAAAAACTTGGTCAAAGTAATAATATATTTCGTATAGAATCCATGTGGATCTCTCATCCCACTTTTAAGGGCATCAGAATGTTGGACAAACCAGCTTAGTACAACAAATGCTATTAAGGACTTTACTATTAAAGCCACTGCCTGGAATAAAGACATTTTTGGGAATATCTTTAAAAAAAAGAATGAAATCCTGGCTAGACTAGAAGGCATCAAAAAATTCCTTAACTATGCGACCAGCATTTTTTTTGGCAAACTTAGAGGAGGACCTTCTAGAAGAACTACAAAATATTCTCAAATTAGAAGAAGAATTCTGGAAGGTAAAATCAAGGATCCGGTGGATCCAGGACGGTGATGCAAATACTAAATTCTTCCACCTTACAACCTTGCAAAGAAGAAGGAAAAATAGAATCTTTAGCATTAGAGACGAGGCTGGAAATTGGTTCCACCATCCAAAGGAACTCAATCATATCATAACTAGCTTTTATAAAACTCTTTATACCACCAACCATACTTCCTCCGCAAAAATAATCACATATATGCCTGCCCTAATCTCAGTTAAACTAATAGACCGTCCCTCCCTCATCAAAGAGCCAGATGAGGAGGAAATAAAAAATGCTCTATTCTCTTTTAAGCCACAGAAAGCACCAAGACCATATGGTATCTATCCTTTTTTCTATAAAAATTTTGGGGTATTACCAATAATCTATTAGTGAACTTTGTAAGGAATCCTTCACTAAAAAGAAAATGATTGAGGACATGAACAACACCTATGTGTGTTTAATTCCAAAGCACCAAAATTATGAAACCTTAAGGCAATATAGACCCATTAGTCTCTGCAATACAGCCTATAAGGTAGTTATAAATATTATTGTTAATAGAATTAAACCTTTTCTCAATGATATTATTCATCCCTCCCAAACAAGCTTTATTAAGGGCAGGAGAGCTTCTGACAATTCCATTATAGTGCATGAAGTCCAAAACTACTTCAAAAACACCAAAGGAAGTAAAGGTAAAATAATAATCAAAATTGACCTAGAAAAGGCCTTTGACAAACTTGAATGGGCCTTTATTAGTTTCTCCCTAAAATCTCTCAACTTCCCAGATGATATAATTGAGCTTATTATGTCATGTGTTTCCTCCACATCCACCTCTATACTCATAAACAGTTCAAGCACGGAATTCTTTATACCCACTAGAGACATTAGAGAAGGGGACCCCCTATCCCCCTATTTATTCATAATATGCATGGAAATGCGTTCTGGCCTCATTAATCATGAAATAGATTGCTGCAGATGAGATCCCATAACTTTATCAAATAAGGGTCCCTAATTGTCCCACCTATTCTTTGCACATGACCTCATTCTTATGATAGAAGCCAATCAAAAAAGCTGCAATTCCCTGATAGACACTCTGAATAAATTATGTGAATTCTCTGGTCAATCTATCAACTTCAGCAAATCTAGAATTGTTTTCTCAAAAAACACACCCTAGGACAAACAATCATCGTTCAGTAATTGTTTAAATATGAAAATTTCAAACTCTATTGGAAAATACCTTGGGTTCGCCATAACAAACCAGAGACTTTCCAAAAGGGACTTCCAATTTATCATTGATAATTTAAACAATAAACTAAAGGGTTGAAAAAGCCGTTTCCTAAACTTAGCAGGAAGAACCACTCTCATTAAAGCAATCCTGACAGCCATTACCAATCACAATATGCAAATTTTTGACCTACCAAAAGCTATCCTGAATAAGATTGACTCCATCCAACGAAAATTTCTTATGGAGTAGTACAGAGGAAAAAAGAAAGTGCCACCTATTAAATTGGAATAAGGTAACTAGTTCTAAAAAATATGGAGGCTTAGGTCTCTATAAAGCTAGTCAAAAAAATAAAGCTTTCAGCTCCAGCCTTGCATGGAGATACGCTAACAACAAAGAAGCGCTTTGGGTTAGAGTTTTACAAAACAAATATGATAAGACTTCCAAGCTAAATGACTGCCCAACTCCAAAATCAGGAGCTTCACATATCTGGAAAAATATTCATAAAGGAAATAAGATTTGCCAAAAAGGGATTAATTGGATTATTCGTAATGGGGACTCCATAAATCGTTGGAACAACCACTGGATAAACCACGGAAACACTCTAAGAGAAGGCATCCATGGCCCTCTCCAAAGAGGGGAAGAAGACCTAAAAGTAAGATCGATCATTCAACATGGGTCCTTCAACCTATCATCCCTCTCCTTCGATCTTCCTGAAGATCAAATCCTCAAAATTCACAGCACTTATATACAAAAATCCCAACTGGGATACGATAGGATATCTTGGAACACACCAGGACATAATTCCTTCTCAGTCAATGCATTATATGACCTTGTCACTATACAAGACACGCAGAGACAGGAAAACAAACTTGACTACAGTTGGCTTTGGAAATGAAACACACTCAATAAATTAAAATACTTCATGTGGTTTCTTACAATTAATAGACTACCAACCACTACCTTTATAGCTAAACGAAATATCTGTACATAAGACATTTGCATCCATATGCGTTACTGAAAAGGAGGACATAAAACACATGCTTTTCTTCTGCACTTACTCAAAGGAAACATGGAGACAATGTCACATAAAGCATAACTATCCATCATTAGAAAATGAACACTCCACCTTCCACTGGCTAAAACACCAGCTAAGATCAAACAAACATTATAATCAATACATCACGTGGCCTATTCTCTTACCTTTTCTCCTTTGGTATTTATGGATCACTAGAAATGAAAGAATATTCCACACTAGTAGCCTATACCCCAGGATAAAAAAAGCAATCAATAGCGCTCAAGAATTCCTATTCCTTAGCGAATGGAGCCCTATTAGATCACCAAAAAGAACAATCCTCGTAAAATGGGAACCTCCAAACCTGGGGTCTTTCAAACTAAACATAGACGGTTCATGCCTTGGTAACCCAGGAAAGGGAGGTACAAGGGGAGTCTTCAGAGACAGTAGAGGGAAATGGATTCTAGGATTTAGTAAAGGCTTCGCCAATTCAACAAATATTCAAATGAGGCCATGTACCTATTACAGGGTCTTCAACTAGCCGTTCAAAATATAATAAATCCTCTAGTCATCGAAACGGACTGCCAGGATCTCATTAACTTGTTTAAAAATGAAAATGTGCTTTACCAAAATATTATTGATGAATGCAGGTTCCTATTATCTGAGGTGGGGTCGCCACCAGTGAAGGATGCATTCAGAGAAGCTAATAGGGTAGCTTACGCCTTAGCTAATCATGGATGTAGTTTGGACTCTTTTGCTAATTTAGAAATGTACTATTATCCGCCTGTATTTGCTATTTGTGCTTTTTATAGAGATGGGATAGGCACTGAGTGGCCTAGACTAATCTCATGTTGTAATGACTACTAATCTTATGTTATGAATAAATGTCTTTAATTACCAAAAAAATGTTTTGCTCAAAAGATCTATGCACTTCATAAGCTAAAAAATAATCAAACAAATATGGAGGTAAATTGTAATCAAGTCTAATAAGCCCTAGAAATGGTTATTGTACTGGGATCGTGGTAGATCTTTAAGGTATATAAGATAATAGAGAGTTCATGCTGTTAAAGAGATAAAGAAATGTGAAGATGTTTGCTTGATAACAGTAGAGAGAGAGAGAGAGAGAGTTGGTATATTCAGAGTAATCAATTTGCTCTATTACAAGGTGAAAGTTCCCTTTATATACTAGGAGATCTTTCTCAAAATACACAAAAAATAAAATACAAGGGTTGGTGGCTTTTTGTACGGTAAAAGCTTGGCCCAAAATAGTGTCATTACTCTGCTTAGTGGATCAGGACGTCCTTGGTCGGGCCGTCCTCATTTGATTGGCAAGGATTTGAGGGCGGCCTCGTTGTGAGGGGAGTACTCACTTAGACGGCGACGAGGTAAACCAAATTTTTACCTCATACAGGTAGTCCCTCCGTCTGTTGGAGGCGTCCTCGAGGGGCGTCTTCAATGGACGGACATGTTTGCTTATGCGACAGTACGGGGCCGTTGACACTAGACTCCCTTTTTGGGGTGACGTCACCAATCACGTGCATCATCATCATTTTTACTCCCGAGGTGGTTGAGATCCTAACATGGCTTTTGGGTTTCCCGCACCAGCTTTTGAATGATACCGCTTTGATTTTCGTGCGTCCCACTCCTATATACAACACAATGATTAAAAAGTGGTTTATCGTTTGAAGCTTTGAAGGATATTTATCTCTTTTTCTTGTTCTATTTTCTGGCAACTACTGCTTTTGTCAAGAACCGTCGCTTTCACGAGTCGAGCTTTGCACCTACTCAAAAGAGTCTTCTTTGGTGAGCTTGAATCATGATAAAACGATCTCAAGGTATCAAGAGGCCCAGAAATAATGATCCTACTAGGGCTTCACCTCCTACCAATGGTGGCGGAGGTGGCCAAAGAGGTTCTAGTTCCTCTATCGGTGGCGAATGTTCTTCCGAAGAACATGAGCAAGAGGAATGGTTTTAGGAATAAGGGTTCATCTCCACCCTGGGAACGTAGTGAGTTGGCGCCTTCCCACCTGGATGCTCTTAGGATGACATATGGGTTTCTGGACCATGTTGACATAATGCCTGTCGGAGAAAATTATGCCAACGTGCACATGCCCAGATTCTGCATATTCTATGAGTATGCATTCCGGATCGGCTACAGTTTCCCGCTCAACCCTTTGGCGGAGGAACATTGCCATTTCTTCAGGGGGTGCCTGGCTCAACTTACTTTTTATACGTTGAAAGTGTGCAGAATACTTACCACTCACGCGGAGAAAGCCGGGTGCGCGGTCACAATATACCACCTTCTGCAGATGTTCAATGCGAGTTATCTACGGGGTTCGATGTTGCACCTGACGCGTCGTGGTAAGAAAAGCTTCGTGGTACATTCTGATGACAAGGCCAATCGTGGCTATTAGAAGAAGTTTTTCTACGTCCGGACGGAGCATCTGGTGGCCAACCCGAAGGGTTCCCGGAGGTGTGGTACATGGAGTGTAAGTATTCCCTCGTATCTTATTTGGTGCTCATTGCTGTGACGGTTTATCTCCTCACGGTTCTTTTTATCCGTTATTTGTAGTGGCGGCCTGTATGCCCAAGGATTCCTCGTCTCTTTCTTGTGCGGACGACATTAGGTCGTGGGTGGAGAGGATGATTCCGCATGTGGAGGAGTGCTGTACATTGTCTCAATGTTGTAGCACGTACGGCCCGACTGGTAACAGTCATTTCTCTGATCTTTTCTTTTTTCCTTGTTCTGACTTCGGAGTCCTTCAGTTTGACGTACCCTTTCTTTGGCAGGCCGGGGTATCTCTAAGAGGACCAAGAGAAGTAGAATTGATACCGGCCCGTCTAGAGCGGAGCCGGGCTCTAAAGAGGGGTACGTTCGAGTGGAGTGCTCTCCTTAAAGTAGTGCGCTCTCAACTCCTCAGCAAGAAGTTGTGCCAGGAGCGGCATCAGATGCGGCAGTCGAGATGATGGTGGAAGAGGCGGTTCTGATGGTTCCCGAGGCCATGCCTGGGAGGGAGGCTGAAGTTGCATCCGGCAATGACGCGCTTCCCTTGGAGTCGTCATCACAGCCAGTGGAGGCGGATCCCTAAGATGAGGAGTCCCTCGCAAGTAGGAGGCGGAGGTTGATCACCGGCAAAGGGGTGGCCGTCGGAGGGGGGAGGTTGGAGTTGCCTCGTCGTGAGCCGGGACAGTCGTTTATTGCCGACGCGATTAACTCATGGAGGGCCGCTCCTTGGAGGAGGTCTGATGTCGAGGCCAGTCCGCCTCCTTCTAAGGAGGATGATTCGTCGGCTGCATCGGCAAGGGAAGGTGCACCTTTGGAGAGGGCGATCAGAGGAAGGGACTTTCCGGCTTGTGTTGAAATGATGGTCGGTAGGTCTACACGCCGTATTGTGATCCCCAGCGGCTATTACCTCTTGGAGAGTTGTGAGGAGGCGGCCGCGGACATGACCCTTCTCTGTGCGGGCGCCGAGGGTGAAGAACTGGCGGAAGTTAGTGGCAGGGGCCTGTCTAGAAGGGTAGCGGGCGCCGCCTTGCAGGTAATTTTGGCTCTCCTCCTTTTGAAGTGTTAGGGGTGGTTTGCCTGTATACTAACTCTCCCTTTGATATTTTTGAGGTTCTTATATTGGAGGTGAAGAGGGGGCGACGCTTGGCGAAGAGGGCGGATGCCCATAAGAAGTTGTGGCAGAGGTACAAGCGGGTCTGGGGGAATGCGCACCAAACATTGGCCGACATGTACAAGCAGTACCCCGAGTTCAGGCTGTTCCGCGAGGGTCTTACCCAGTCGGAGGAGCAGCTGAAGAAGCGGTTGGACGCATTGGAGATGGCGGACGAGCAGTTTGTGTCCGTGGTCGCCCGGAACAATGAGTTGGAGGCTCTCCTTCGAGTGAAGGATGATGAGTTAGAGCTTGGTGGTGCTGTAGCGGCGGAGGCTGCTGAGATTCGAGCCCGAGGTGCGGCCTTGGTCACTGAGCTCAAAGCTAATGAGGACTAGATTTAGGACCTTCCTCGGGCCACTTCACAGGAAGCTATGCGCCAGGTTGCTCACGATATATGGGTGTACCATGATGCCCGGCTAGTCGTTCTTGAAGAATTCTTGACAGCCGGCCTAGTGTCCGAGGAGGACGTGGATAGGCAGCGGAGTCTGACTCGGGTTGCTCGTGAGGCAGCCGGTTACCTTTCTGATTCGCCCGCTAGGGAAGAGTATAACTCCGAAGATCTTAATCGCTTGGAGTCTTCTTCTTGGATTTCTAGGGACTACCTGCCAGGAGGCGGTGATGGTCCGAGTGCTGATTGTGCCAGCCACGGTGATGGGGGTTCCTAGGGTTTGCTTTTGTACCCTTTTGTTGTAAATGGACCCTTTTATGAGGCCAATCGTGTATATACTTTTTGGATATAACAGTACATACCTTTTTCCGTTGTTATTCTTTCTTTGTTCCTTGGAACTTTTATCGTGTTTGCAACTCGTAATTTTGGCTTATCTCGCCCTTCGTGAAGTCCTTCGTTTTGCCGTGGTCGATGTTATGTCGACTGTTAGCGGTCGTGTCCTTAGCCATGTTTGGACTAAATGGCCTTAGTCGTGCAAGTTGACTTCGAGTGTCGTCGAGTCTCTCGTTCTACCACAGTCAACATTGGGTTGACTATTAGCTGTGATAGCCTTAGCCATTTTAAATCGATGGCCTTAGCCATGTAGAATTGTATGGCCTTAGCCATGTGGTTGAATTCGACTGTCGTCGAGTCTTTCATTTTGCTATAGTCGATGTTGGGTCGACTATTTGCGGCGATGGCCTTAGCCATTTTAAATCGATGGCCTTAGCCATGTAGAATTGAATGGCCTTAGCCATATGGTTGACTTCGACTGTCATCTAGTATTTCGTTTTGCCATAGTCGACATTGGGTCGACTGTTTGTGGCGATGGCCTTAGCCATTTTAAATAGATGGCCTTAGCCATGTAGAATTGAATAGCCTTAGCCTTTTCATTCATTGGAGATGGCCGTAGCCTTTTTACACGTTCGAGATGGCTGTAGCCTTTTCATTCATTGGAGACGGCCGTTGCCTTTTCATTCATTGGAGATAATCGTAGCCTTTTACACATTGGAGATGGCCGTAGCCGTGTGATTCATTGGAGATGGCCGTATCCTTTTACACGTTGGAGATGGGCGTAGCCTTGTCATTCATTGGAGATGGCCGTAGCCTATTACACGTTGGAGATAGCCGTAGCCTTGTCATTCATTGGAGATGGCCGTAGCCTTTTACATATTGGAGATGTCGCTGGTCTAGTCCCTGTATCAGGTTTGGAAGGAGATAGTTTGGAGAGGCGGGCGTGATACACTTGTCCTACAAACATCCCCAGGTATCCCCTTCATTAAATCATTAAGAACATGCCCGAGAAAACCCAATTGGGCCAAAAATCGGGGTGAGGGAAAACGAGTGCGACTTGGGGGACGCCTTTTAGAAATGAAAATATTTGAGGTGGGTGACATTCCAGTTGTTCTGGAGTGTTTTTCCTTCCATTGTTTCCAGCTGAAATGCCCTTTTGTTTTCTATTGCTGTGATTTTTTAGGGTCTGTCCCAGTTTGTGCCCAATTTTCCTTCACTTGGGTCTTTGGAGGCCAATGTCTTGTCTTTGAGGATGTAGTCTCCTACTATGAGCGGCCTTATTTTTGCCCTTTTGTTTTAGTACCTTTTGACTTGCTGCTTTTGGGCCACCATTCTTATGTGGGCCATTTCCCTTCTTTCCTCGGCTTCATCAAGGTCTTGGAGCCTATTTGCGTCGTTTTCCATTCCGCTGGTATGTGAATATCTCAAGCTTGGTTCGCCTACTTCGACGGGTATGACCCTGCCGGTTCTGTAGACCAATGAGAATGGGTTTCCCCTGTGCTGGACTTGGGATTGGTCTTGTGCGCCCACAGCACTTCGGGCAACAGTTCAGGCCGCAACCCTTTGGCGTCTTCAAGCTTTTTATTCAGTATGTTTAGTATGGTTTTGTTGGAGGATTCTGCTTGACCATTGGCGACGGGGTAGTATGGCGTGGAGAGTATTCTCTTGATGCGCCAGTTCTCAAAAAATTCTGTCATTTTTTAACCGACGAACTGTCGTCCATTGTCGCAGCTGATTTCTTTGGGGATGCCGAAGCGGCATATAATGTTCTTCCATATGAAGGTGATGACCTCCTGTTCGCGTATCTGTGCGTACGCACGTTTTTCCACCCACTTGGAAAAATAGTCAATCAAAACAAGAAAAAATCGAACCTTTCCTGGTCCTGTGGGTAGGGGCCGACTATGTCCATTCCCCATTTGATGAAGGGCCATGGAGAAGTGACTGAGTGTAGGGGCTCCCCTGGCTGGTGGATCATTGGGGAATACTTTTGGTATTGTTCACATCGGCGAACATATTCTGATGCTTCTTTCTTCATGGTGGGCCAGTAGTAGCTGGCACGGATGATGCACCGTACGAGGGCAAGGTTGCCTGTATGGGTGCCTTAGTGACCCTCGTGTACCTCTTCGAGTACATGCCTTGTTTGGTGCGGACCTAGGCACTCGGCCAAAGGTCCACCAAACGTTCTCTTGTAGAGGTCGTTGTTGATCAGGCAGTACCGAATGGCTTGCACGCGGAGTTTCTTTCCCTTTTTTTGTCGCACGGCACCGTTCTATCCTGTAGATAGGATATGAATTGGTTGCACCAGTCCCATTTTAGATTTAAAAAAAATACCTCGGTGTGATCGATGGCTGAATGGAGAAGGTCGACCACGCTTTCCTTGTTGATGTTTTTGGTGGCTGCAGCCAATTTCTCCAGACCGTCCGCATCGATATTCCATGCTCTCAGAATTTGTTCGAAGTGGAACTCGTCGAACTCAGCCATTAGCCTGTGGATTTCTGCCTGGTATTTTTGTAGCCTCTATCCTTTGATCTGATATGTCCCAGCGATCTGGTTTACCACGAGTTGCGAGTCGCAGTGGAGAAGGACCCGCCGAGCTCCGTATTTGATGGCTAAATTCATACCTGCTATAATGGCCTCATACTCAGCCTCATTATTATTCATTTTGGAGCATCGTATGGACTGGCGAATTGTTTCACCCGTGGGGACCCTGAGGACGAGTCCCAGTCCCGATCCTAAAGCATTGGTGGCACCATCAGTATGGAGGACCCATAGGTCGTTCGATGGGAGGCGTGTCGGGCCTCTAGCTCTGCGTTCGGTAGGATTTCTGCACAGAAGTCGGCTATGAAGTCGTCTAGGACTTGAGACTTGATAGCATTTCTCGGAAGGTACAAGATTTTATGCTCGCTAAGCTGATGTCCCATTTAGCTAGACGGCCTGATAGCTCAGGCCTATGTAAGCCGCTCCTCAGTGGTAAGGTCGTTACTACTCTTATGGGGTGGCATTGAAAATAAGGTCGCAGCTTTCGTGAAGCTATGACTAGGGCTATTCCAGCTTTTCAAGGTGCGGGTACCGAGTTTCGGCGTCCACTAGTGTTTTTCTAATGTAATAGATGGGAGATTGCATACCTTTGTTCTCACATACTAGGACAGCGCTGACGGCGACCTCAGACACGGCTAGCTACACCAAAAGTGGTTCTCCTAGGCTTGCTTTGGATAGTAGAGGCGACGAAGATAGTACGCCTTCAGATTATTAGGGCTTCGACGCATTCTTCGTTCCCCTAGAGCCCCTGATCTTTTTTCAATATGCTGAAGAACTTATGGCACCTATCGGAGGATCGCGAGATGAACCTGGAAAGGGCGGATATCCGACCCGTCAGCTTTTTCACCTACTTTTTGCTGCTTAGTACTTCTGGGATCGCGTCTATTACTTTGATATGATCCGGATTGACTTCGATACCCCTATGAGATATGAGGAATCCCAAGAACTTTACGGATTGGGCGCATTTTTATGGGTTCAGTTTCATCTCGTATCTTCTCAATATTTCGAAGGCCTCTTTTAGATGGTCGAGATGATCCTCCTTTCTGGACGACTTTACCAGCATGTCAGCGATGTAGACTTCCTTTGTTTTGCCAAGTTGTTCCGTGAACATCTCGGTCACCAATCTTTGGTACGTTGCTCCTGCGTTTTTGAGTCTAAAGGGCATCACTTTGCAGCGGTACGTCCCTTGGTGAGTGATGAAGGTCATCTTCTCCCCGTCTTCTTCGGCCATCATGATCTGATTGTAGCCGGAATATGAATCTAAGAAGCTTAGCAGTTCGTGCCCGGCAGTCGCATATATCAGCTGATCGATGTGGGGGAATGAATCTTTTGGGCATGCTTTGTTCAAGTCCGTGAAATCCACGCACATCCGCCACTTCGAATTTTTCTTCTTGACCATGACAATATTGGCAACCCACTCGGGGTATTTGGATTCTCTGATGGAACCATTTGTTAATAGTTCATCTACTTCTTCAGCTACAACTTCGTTGATGGCCACATTGAATTTTCTCCTCGTCTGCCTCATGGGCGGGTGTAGCGGGTCGATGTTCAATTTGTGAGTGGCAATGTCCCGGGGTATCCTTGGCATGTCTGAATGAGAAAAAGCAAACAAGTCAACATTGTTAGATAAAAATTCATGATACTTACTTGGATTTGAAAGGTCATGACCGATGTAGGCCTTCTTTGTGGGGTCATGGTCGGCTAGCTGTACGGGATCGAGATCTTCGACCGTAGCTTTGCTGGCTTCTGTGATATTCGGATCTTTGATGTTGCCATCTGTCGAAAGAACCTTAGTCCCCGAAAGAGGTGATTGTTATGCTTCCGCGCTTGCCCTTTGGAGTTGTTTGGTGTCGATATAGTCTTGAGCTATTTTGTAGCATTCTTGGGTGGTGTGGGGTTCACCCCATATGCTGAATATCCCCCATGGGGTAGGGAATTTGATCATCTGATAGAAGCTGGAGGGGACTGCTCTCATGGCATGTATCCATGGCCGTCTAATGATGGCGTCGTACACTGTTTCCTGGTTCATCAGGTGGAGGGTGGTTTCCAACCTGAATCCTTCTGCCAAGACATGCAGTGTTATTTCTCCGGAGGTTCTTTCTACTGCATTGTTAAAACCAGTCAGCGTTATACATTGCGGTATTATCTTATCCTCAAGTCCTATAAGTGCAAGGACCCTTGGGTGGATAATACAAGCGGCGCTTCCGTCATCAATCATAATTCTCCTAATGTCTGTATCTACAATGCGTAAAGTAATAACTAATGCATTGTAGTGAGGAAAAGACAAACCGTCGGTATCAGACTTATCGAAGGTGATACTATCTTCGAAGTCGTCATACTGTTCGCTGGCGATAGTTCGCTTCATCTTGTGGGTGGTGGTGAATTTTACATGATTGAACACTGAGTCATTGCCGTCGCCGATGATTTTATTGATCATGCGTGTTGGCGAGGGAGGCCTTGGTGGCCCGTTGGGTTGATCCCACCCTCGTGCGAAGTTGAGTTTCCCCTTATTGTTGAGTAATTCCTTCAGGAATCCTTGGTTCAGCATCCTGACCATCTCTAGCCGTAGGCCTACGCAGTCCTCGGTCTTGTGTCCTCGCTCCTAGTGGAACTCGAACAGGGCATTTGATTTCCGGGTGGTAGGGTTTGGGTTCATCTTTTTCGGCCATTGTACCTTGTTGCCTAGCCTTTCTAGTGCGTACACTACCTCTGAAGGGGAAACACAAAAGTAATGTGCAGACAGTAAATGAGGCATACCTCGTTCGTTTCATGGGGGCAACATGTCGCTGTAGTGCGCCCGCGTGCCTGGGTGGTGGCGGATGGGACGATCAGATATACGGTTGATGCCTTTCCCTGTTGGGATGCAAGATTTTCTCTCGTTGCCCCTCATTGCGTCGGTCCCTCCTGGTCTCCGAATGTATAGCTGTTAGTCGCCGGGTAGGGCCGTTTAGAGCGTCCTCGTCTGCGCGTACCTCGGCACATTACACGTTGTGAATTTCTTCCCATATGGCAGGGGGAAATTTCATGAGGAGACTTAGAAGCTTCTTGGTCGCCTACGAGCTGTCCCTTTTTAGCCTATTCTGGAAAGCGGCAACTGCCATTTCCTCTGATACATTTGGCAGGCTCATCTTGACCCTGTTGAATTTGGCCAGGAAGTCCTTGAGCCTTTCTCCCATTGTTTGCTGAATGATGAAGATGTCGTTGACCCTTGCCTCCGCTTTCTTTGCTCCCACATGTGCTGTGAAGAACTTGTCCGCCATTTCATAGAACGTGGAGATGCCCGTAGCCGGTAGTTGGGAGTACCATACCAACGCACCACCAGTCAGCGTCTCGCCGAACTTCATTAGAAGTACCGACGGTACATGTTCCTTCGCCAAATCATTTCCTTTCACAGCTGTGACGTAGTGGATCAGATGGTCCTCGGGATCGGTAGTCCCGTCGTATTCCCTCAGTTAGGGAGGCATTTTGAAGGTCCTTGGGATGGGGTATGGTGCGGCCTTCTATGTGTAAGGTTGTTCTAGAACCTCCCTACATCGCGCTTTGGTAGTAGTTTAGGATTGCCAGGGATCTTGTCCACTCTTTCTTGATGTTCCTTCATTTGATCGTGGAGCGACTTGTTTTCATGCTCCATTTCTTCCATCTTTCTAACGATGGCTGCGAGCACATCGTTGCTGGTCTGAGTGTCGGTGAGCATATTGTTTTCTCGCACGACCTCGGGTTCATCTTCTGTTACGGTGAGATCCCTCACTGGCGTGCGTCTTACGACACGTTGTGGTTGCTTTTCGACCAAATCGTTTAGAGTGCTTGCGAGCCATTATTTCAGTAGCTTTTTGACTTCTGGGGGTGCTTCCTTAGATATATATATGTAGAAGCTCCTATTTCTCGTGGTTCCGTCACGTCTGCGGGTGGAGGAGGTGGGGTTCCTCCGCTCATCATGGTACTAGGGGTTGCATTCAAGAGATTATTTTCACCTACCTCGTTGAGCGAATCCATGAGGTTGACTCCAACCCCATCAACCGCTTTCATTTTCGCACAGTTGTCAACCATACTTGTTTGTGTGATGTAAGGGATGGTTGTCGGTAGTTTTGTAGGCACAAACTATAACTTTGATTCTCGAAATTCCCACATACGATGCCAAATTGTTTTGCTCAAAAGATCTATGCACTTTATAAGCTAAAAAACAATCAAAAAGATATGGAGGTTAATCGTAATCAAGTATAATAAGTCCTAGAAATGGATATTGTACTAGGATCGTGGTAGTTCTTTAAGGTATATAAGATAATAGAGAGTTCGTGCTGTTAGAAAGAGATAAAGAAATGTGAAGATGTTTGCTTGATAACAGTAGAGAGGGAGAGAGAGATAGAGAGAGAGAGATAGAGAGAGAGAATGGTATATTCAGAGTAATCAATCTGCCCTATTACAAGGTGAAGGTCACCTTTATATACTAGAAGACCTTTTCTCGAAATACACAAAAAATAAAGTACAAAGGTTGCTGGCTTTTTGTATGGTAGAAGCTTGGCCCAAAACGGTGTCGTTCCTCTTCTTAGTGGATCAGGCCATCCTTGGTCGGGCCGTCCTCATGTGATTGGCAAGGTTTTTAGGATGGCGTCGTTGTGAGGAGCGTACTCACTTAGACGGTGGCGAGTTGAACCAAATTTTTACCTCATACAAATAATTTAAGGGTAATAATACATGTATTAGTTATTCAAATATTATTTCTTACACATTATTCAGTGTGGTGTATTAAAAATTAAAGTGTGTTGCATAATTTAAGAAAATTAGTTGTTTACAAATGTACTCTATACTCTTTAGCATTAAGGGCTCTAAGGATAATTTTATCTTTAACTATACTTATGCATGTATTAATATCCTTGGTTATTTATAATACCATTGTTTGTTGTGTATTAGTTATACATAGGATAATACTGGTTAGTGCAAAAGTTATCGATATACTTTGGAAGCTTAGAAAACAATCAAAAGATAATAAGGGTAATGTAATCAAATATAACCTGACCTAGATGTTAGATAGACGATATTGTAGTTCTAGATCTCAAAGATAAAGAAAATAATCTTAACTTAAGAGAGAAGCAATAGTAGGAGACAGAGAAAGAGATAGAGATAGAGATAGAGAGAGAAGTTGTATTATTCGAGAATACTCATGATGCCTGTTAGAATTTGAAGGTCTCATTTATATAGTAGGAGACCTTCCTCGAAATAATCAAAAAAGTACAAACGTTGGTGGCTTCCACTTAGTGAAGAAGTTATGCTCTAAACGACATCACTTTCACCCTCACGTCCAGGTCGTGCCCTCACTATGGTCGGCGTCTACTCATTGGGCGTACCAGTTAATCATGGGGATGTTTAGGGAAAAATTTGACCCCATACAGTTAGTCCCTCTATTTGTTGGAGAGGTGCCCGGTGGGAGTCTTCAGTGGACAGATTCACAAGCCTTGTCCTAAGAGAATTTGGCCACCTCCTCGGACTTTAGCACGAATGGGACAAAAAATGTGTGACACAGTTGAACTGTTGACGTATGGTTTCCTTTTGGAATGAAGTCATTAGTCGCCTGCGTCATTATTACTTTTGTTCCCTAGGTAGTTTAGTTAGTGATGTGACGTTCTGGTTTCCCACGCCCGTTCTGATCACACCTTTTCGATTTCCGTATAACTTTATCCTATAAATAGGAGAAAGGTTCAAAATGATTCATCTTTCGAACCTTTGAGAATACTTTCTTATTCCCTTTTCTATCTTGCTTTCTTGCACTCAATATCTTGTGTGAGATCTTCCCTGTTTCTGTGTGGTTGTATTTCTCGTCACCAGTATTTCAAAACCAGTTCCTATGGAAAAATGCCAAAGTGTTAAGAAAAGAAAGGGTACCGCCCCGTCTAGGGTTCTGCCCTCTTCTGGCGGTGAAGAGCAGGAGACCAGAAAGGCGCTCGTTCCCCTCTCTGTGGAGAATGTGCTTCCGAAAGAGATGCACATTCGAAGTGATTTTATAACGAAGAGCGCATTTATTCCTTGGGAGCTCAGTGAGCTGCTGAAATCCCACTTCGAAAACCTTCGATCAACGTACAATATTCCGGGCCATGTAGAATTGGTTTCGGCTGGGATGGCTATGCCAATGTGCATAGGCCTGGGTTATGTACTTTTTTCGAGTATCCATTTAGGATCGGATACACCCTACCGTTTAACCCTTTAGCGGAGGAGCTATGTCACTTTTATAGGGTGTGTCCTGCCGAGCTCACGCCCTATTCATTGAAGGTGTGTAGAATCCTTACTACGTACGCGGCCAGGGCGAGGAGCGAGGTCTTGGTTCATCATCTTCTGCAGATGTTCAGCACAAGTTGCTTGAGGGGTACCATGCTCAATTTGAAGAGTTGTGGTATGAAGAGCTTTGTAGTGAAGTATGACGATAAAACTAATCGTGGCTTCTGGAAAAGATATTTCTACATCAGGAAGAAGCACCTGACGTCTGATCCTGAAGGGTTCCCAGAGAGGTGGAACTCAGAATAAAAGTACCCTTGTTTGAATTTCGCGATTAATTGGGGTTCTGATATTTTAGCCGTTGTGACTTCTTTTTCACTTTTTTATAGTGGCGACTTCTCCACCCCAGTCAATCAAAAATATTAGATCGTGGGTGGAGGGGTTGATACCATACGCGGAGGAGTGCTGCACTTGGCCCGCATTCCATAACCGGTACGACCCGACAAGTAGTTTTTTTTTCTTATTTTGGTTTCAGTTTCTAAAGCCTCTTAAATTTTCATTACCTGACTCGTTTGTGTTGGCAGGTCGGGTTGTTTCGAGGAAGAAGAAGACCGTAGTTGCCCCGTCTAGGTCAGAGGTCGACTCAGATGATGAATTCGTATCACGTGGCTCGCCCAGTGATAACGCTCCTTTTGCTTCTCAGCAGGGGGTTGCGCCAGTGGCGGCATCTGAGTCGGCGTGAGAAAAGGAAGGCGGCCACCTTCAACAAAATGGCGAAGAAGTGCAAGGAGTGCCGTGCCAAGCATAAGGCATTGGCAGATGTGCACAAGTAGAACCCTCAGTTTCGAGTGTTTCGTGAATGTCTTGAACAATCAGAATCTCAATTGAAGTGGCGGGTGGCCGAATTGGAGGAGGTAGACTAGCAACTAATGGTTGTTTGGGCTCGAAACATCAAGCTAGATACTCTCCTCCAATAAAAATAAGAGGAGTTTGAGATAAGCCGTGGGGTAGCGGCGGAGGCGGCTCAGTTGCAGGCTAGAGTCGCCGTTTTGGCTACTGAGCTCGACGCCAAGGCGGCTGAAGTTGATATCCTTGAGCGGGTTGTTTTATTAAAGCCCGAAGATGATGCGCATCGTGAGGCGCACAAAATGCAAGTCTATGCCGAGGGTAGATTGGTTGTGCTCGAGAAGTACATTTCTACTGGTCGAGCCACTGAGACGGAGGTTGAGGATCAACGGCACTTAGCCCATGTCGCCCATGCCGCTTGTTATTATAGCTCTGATTTCTCTAATAGGATGGGCCGAAACTCTGAAGACGTCAACTGTCTAGAGTCCGGCTCTTGGATCTCTAAGACTTATCCTCCTAGGGGCGATGGTGAACCAAATGGCGGCCAAGCAGGTTATAGTGGGCGAAGCGACGAGGGATCTTAGGGCTTGTGTATATATATATATATATTTTGTATGTAACCGGGTTTTTTTTCAGGGTCTGATGTACATGTATTTTTTTGGAGATAATGAAGTATAGCTTTCTGCTAATTTGTTCTTTCCTTTGCTTTCTTGCTTTTTGGTGTCCCATCTATGTAGAGCGGGCACTCGTTTACTGTTGGACTTTTATTGAATTTTTCCTTGACGTTTACGTGCTTTATGTCGCAGTCAAACTAGGTCGGTGATAAGTGGAGAACAATTGAACTAGGTCGCTATTTTAACATCGATGGCCTTAGCCATACGTGTGTCTTTGGCCTATGTTGGGTCGTTAATTTGTCGTAGTCGATCTCAACGGCCTTGACCAGTGATAGTACGGATGGCCTTAGCCATATAATTTTGACGGCCTTAGCCATGAGTGTGATTTCGACTGTCGTCGAGTCACTCGCTTATTTTCCATGGTTGATCTGGGTCGATGTCTGACGGCGATGGCCTTAGCCATGATGAAGTCGATGGCTTTGGCCAGAATAAAGTTGATGACCTTGGTCATAACTTGTTAATGACCTTGGCCATATGGGTGACTTCGACTGTCATCGAATCACTTGCTTGCCGTAGTCGAACTGTGTCGACTGCTGGGGGAGATGGCCTTAGCCATGATGAATTTGATGGCCTTGGCCAGAATTAAGTTGATGACCTTGGTCATAACTTGTTGATGGCCTTGGCCATATGGGTGACTTCGACTGTCGTCGAATCACTTGCTTGTCGTAGTCGAACTGGGTGGAATTTTGGCAGCGATGGCCTTAGCCATGATGAATTTGATGGCCTTGGCCAGAATTAATTTGATGACCTTGGTCATAACTTGTTTATGGCCTTCGCCATATGGGTGACTTCAACTATCATCGAATCACTTGCTTGCCGTAGTCGAACTGGGTCGACTGTTGGCGGTGATGGCCTTAGCCACTTGTGCATTGGATATGACCGTAGCAATTTGTGTATTAGGGATGACCGTTGCTGTTTATACACTGGAGATGGCCGTAGCCATGTATAAATTGGAGATGGTCATTCCCATTTGTGTATTGGGGATGACCATAGTAATTTATACTCTGGAGATGGCCGCAACCGTTTATACATTGGAGATGGCCGTAGCCATTTATACATTGGAGATGGCCATAGCCATGTATACATTGGATATGGCCATATCCATTTATACATCTGAGATGGCCATAGCCGTTTATACATTGGAGAGTGCCGTAGCTGTTTATACATTGGAGATCATGCTACTCCAGTCCCTTTATCATGTTGGCCTGGAGAGCGTATGGAGAGGTTGATATGATAAACTTATTCTGCAAATATATCCAGGTGTCCCCTCCGCCGCTTCACTAAAAACCTCCCCGAGAAAACCCAATTGGGACTAAACTCGGGTAAGGGAAAAAAAGTACGATTCGGATGACACCTTTCAGAAATGGAAATACTTGAGGTGGGCGATATTCCAATTGTTTTGTAGTGTTTTTCCTTCCATTGTTTCCAACTAGAATGCTCCTTTATTGGCTGTTGCTATGAATTTATAGGGCCTTTCCCCATTGGTGCCCAATTTTCCTTCGCTTGGTTCTTTGGATGCCAATGTCTTGGATTTGAGGACATAGTCTCTCACTTTGAGTGATCTTATCTTGGCCCTCTTGTTGTAATACTTTCGACCTGTTATTTTTGGGCCACTATTCTGATGTGGGCCATTTCTTTCCTTTCCTCAGCTTCGTCGAGGTCTTGGAGCATGTTCATGTCATTTACTGTTCCGCTGGTGTGCGAGTTCCTCAAGGTTGGTTCACCGACCTCGACTGGTATGACAGCGTGTTGTGTAGACCAGTGAGTACGATGTTTCCCATGTACTGGATTTGGATGTGGTCCGATGGGCCCACAATACTTCTTGTAGTAGCTCGGGCCATAGCCCTTTGGCTTCCTCAAGTTTCTTTTTTAGTATATTTAGTATTGCCTTGTTGGAGAATTCTGCTTGGCGATTGGCAGCGGGATGGTATGGCGTTGAGAGTATTCGCTTGGCATGCCATTTTTTGAAGAATTCTATCATTTTTTGACCGACAAATTGCCGTCCATTATCGCAGCTGATTTCCTTGGGGATGCCGAAGAGACATATGATATTTTTTCATATGAAGGCGATGACGTCCTGTTCGCGTATTTGAGCGTATGCACCTGCTTTCACCCACTTGGAGAAATAGTCAGTTAAAACTAGCAGAAACCGTGCCTTTCCTTGTCCCGCGGGGAGGGGTCCGACTATGTCCATTCCACAATTGATGAAGGGCCATGAGGGTGTGACCGAGTGGAGACGTTCTCCCGGTTGGTGTATAATGGGGGCATATTATTGGCACTGTTCACACAGGCAAACGTATTCCGCTGCTTCTTTCTTCATGGTAGGCCAGTAGTAGCCGGCTCGTGTGAGGCATCATACGAGGGCGCGGTTACCTGTATGGGTGTCGTAGTGACCCTCATGAACTACTTCGAGCTCTGGCCTCGTTTGGTACAACCCTAGACACTTGGCCAAGGGTCAAGCGAACGTCCTGTTGTAGAGGACGTCGTTTATCAGGCAATACCGCGCAACTTGTACGTGGAGTTTCTTTTCCTCTTTTTTGTCGAGTGGCAGCGTTCCATCCTGTAGGTAGGATTCAAATTGGTTGTTCCAGCCCCAAATTAGATTTAAAAAGCATACCTCAGTATGGTCGATGGCTGAATGGAGGAGGGTGAGCACGCTTTCCTTGTGAAAATTTTTAGTGACCGTGGAAAGTTTTGCTAGGCCATCTGCTTCGACGTTCTATGCCCTCAGAATTTGCTCAAGGTGGAACTCGTCAAACTCGTCCATCAGTCTATGGATTTCTGACTGGTATTTCTGCAGCCTTTATTCTTTTATTTGGTAAGTCCAAGCGATCTGATTCACCACAAGTTGGGAGTCGTAATGGAGGATGATTTCTCGAGCCCTATATTTGATGGCTAGTTTCATACCTGCAATTACGACCTCGTACTCTGCCTCCTTGTTAGTCATTTCGGGGCATCATATGGACTGATGAGTTGTTTCACCCGTGGGGACCTCGAGGACGAGTCCCAGTCCCGATCCTGATGCATTGATGGCATCGTCAGTATAGAGAGTCCATAGGTCGGTATTGGAGGAGACACGTTGTGCCTCACGTTCCGCCCATGGCAGGATTACTGCGCTGAAATCCACTATAAAATCGGCAAGTACTTGTGACCTGATGGCGGTTCTTGGGTGGTATGAGATGTTTTGCTCTCTTAGCTCAATGGCCCATCTTACGAGCCGGCCTGATAATTCTGGCTTGTGTAGGACGCTTCTCAACAGAAAGATCGTTACCACTTTGATGGGGTGGCATTGAAAATAAGGGCGGAGCTTCCGTGAAGCCACAACCAATGCCAGCGCTAATCTCTCAAGGTGTGGATATCATGTTTCGGTGTCCACTACGGTTTTACTAATGTAATAAATAGGAGATTGTGTACCTTTATTTTCGTGAACAAGGACTGCTCTAACTGCAACCTCGGATACGGCCAGATACACCAGCAGGGGTTCGCCTAGGCTTGCTTTGACTAGTAGGAGCGGTGAGGATAGGTACGATTTCAGCTTTCTCAAAGGTTTCGGCACACTCCTCATTCAACTATAACCATTGGTATTTTTTCATCACATTGAAAACTTTATGGCACCTGTCGCAGGACCACGAGATGAATCTGGATAGAGCCGCTATCCGCCCTTTTAGATTTTGTCCTATTTTTTGCTGTTCTATTGCCTTGATCTGGTTTGGGTTGACCTCGATGCCTCGTTGTGATACGAGAAACCCTAAGAATTTCCCTGAGGCCACACCGAAGGTGCACTTCTTAGGGTTCAGCTTCATTTCGTATCTCCTCAATATCTCTAAGGCTTCCTTCATGTGGTTGATGTGGTCTTCTTTCTTTGCTGATTTTACCAGCATGTCGTCGATGTAGACTTCCATGGGCTTACCGAGTTGTTCTTTGAACATCTTGGTGACCACTCTCTAGTACGTAGCTCCTGCATTTTTGAGTCCGAAGGGTATTACCTTGTAGAAATATGTCCCTTGGTGGGTGATGAAAGTTGTTTTTTCCTGGTCCTCTTTTGCCATCATGATTTGATTGCAGCCGGAATAAGCGTCTAGGAAGTTTAGCAGCTTATGTCCTGCGGTATCATCGATCAGTTGATCGATGTGGGGCAGTAGGAATGAATCCTTTCGGCACGCCTTGTTTAGGTTGGTGAAGTCCATGCACATTCTCCACTTCTCATTTTTCATTTTGACCATGAAAACATTGGCGACTCATTGGGGATATTTTGATTCCCTGATGGAGCCGTTGGCCAATAATTTGTCTACTTCCTCACTAACCGCTTCGTTGATAGCGGCATTGAATTTCCTCCTCATTTGCTGCACGGGCGAGTGTAATAGGTCAACGTTTAGCTTGTAAGTGGCAATGTCTCGCGGGATCCCTAGAATATCTGAATGGGAAAAAGCAAAGAGGTGTACATAGTTAGTAAAAAAATCATGATACTTACTTGGATCAGTGAGGCCGTGCCCGATGTAGGCTTTCTTTGTAAGGTCGACGTCGTCCAGTTGGACTGGGTCGAGATCTTCGACTGTAGCTTTACAGGCCTCTACGGTATCAGGATCTTTTGTGGCGTCTTTTTTTCGGGTCGACCTTAGTCCCCGACATAGCAGATTACTATGCCTCTACACTCGCCTCCTTAAGTTGTTTGGTGTGGGCGCAATCTTGAGCTATTTTGTAGCATTCCCTTGAGGTGCACGGCTCACCTCGGATACAGAATATTTCTCATGGGGTAGGGAATTTGATCATTTGGTAAATGCTTGACGAAACTACTCGCATGGCGTGTATCCATGGGCGTCCTATGATGGCATTGTATCCCTTTTCTTGGTTCATCACGTTGGAACGTTATTTCCAGCATGACTCCTCCCACTAAAACAGGTAGGGATATTTCTCTGGAGGTCCGTTCCACTACATTATTGAAACCAGTTAGTGTTATGCAGTGCGGTATTATCTTGTCCTCGAGTCCCATTTGTATGAGGACCCTCGAGTGGATAATACAAGCGCCGCTTCCATCATCAATCATGATTTTTTAACATCTGTATCTGCGATACGTAAAGTGATAACCAAAGCATCATAGTGAGGGAAAGACAAACCGTCGGCATCGGACTTATCGAAGATGATACTATCTTCGAAGTCGTCATACTGTTCGTGGGCGATGGTTCGCTTTAGTTTGTGCGTGGTGGTGAGTTTGATGTGGTTGATTGCTGAGTCTTCACCGCCTCCGATGATCATATTAATCGTACGTGCTAGGGAGGGCGGCTTCGGCGGTGGGGTTGCTCAAATCCCCGTGCAAAGTATGTTTTCCGTTTGTCGCTGAGTAGCTCCCTCAAGTATCCCTGATTTATCATTCTGACCACTTCTTACCGTATGCCTATGCAATCCTCGATTTTGTGCCCTCGTTCCTGATGGAACTCACATAGGACCTTTGATTTTCTTGTGGTGGGGTCTGATTTCATCTTTGTCATCCATTGTACCTTGCTACCCAGTTTTTCTAGTGCGTACACTATCTCTGAAGGAGACACGCAAAAGTTATAGGCATATAATAAAGTAGGCTTACCTCTTTAGTTTCGGAATGGAGCGACGTGTCATTGTAGTGCATTCGTGTGTCTCAGTGGCGGTGGGTGAGAGCATCTGATTGTAAAGCTGGTGCCTTTCATTGTTGAGATGCGGAATCTATTCCCGCCGTCCCTCGATGCGTCGATCCCTTCTAATTTCTGGATGTATTGTCATCAACCGTTGGGTCGGCCCATTGAGGTCGTCTTCATCTGCTCTTACCTCGGCACAGTAGGCGTTATGGATTTCTTCCCATGTGGTTGGAGGGTACTTCATGAGACGGCTTAGTAGCTTCTTGGTCACCCTTGAACCATCTCTGCTTAGTCCGTTCTGCAAAGAGGCCACCGCCATGCCTTCTGATACGTTGGGTAGGCTCATCTTTACCCTGTTAAACCTGGATAGGAAGTCTCTAAGTCCTTCTCATGCGGTTTGACGGATGGCGAAGATATCGTTAACCATTGCTTCTCCCTTATTTGCTCCTGCATGAGCGGTGACGAACCTGTCCGCCATTTCCTCGAACGTAGAAATGATCTTAGCCGGTAGTTGTGAGTACCAAGTCATGGCTCCTCCTGTTAGCGTTTCACCGAATTGTATTAGCAGCACTGACGGTACCTGTTCCCTTAACAGGTCGTTGCCCTTTACAACTGTGACATAGTGGATCAAATGATCTTTGGGATCTGTGGTTCCGTCGTATACTCTTAGGTAGGGCGGAATTTTAAAGGTCTTTGGAATGGAGTACGGGGCAGCCTCCTCTGTGTCGGGTTGTTCAACAAATCTTCCACGTCGCGCTTTGGCAGCAACTTGGGAGCACCGGGGATTTTGTCTACCCTCTCCTGGTGTTCCTTCACCTGGTCACGATGTGATCGGTTTTTCGTTTTCCATCTGCTCCATCTTCTTAAGAATGGATGTGAGTGCGTCACCGTTGGCATGTACCTCGCCTGTCATATCATTTGCTCGTGCCATTTCAGGTTTCAACCATGCGGCAGTAAGATCTACTGTTGGTGCACACCCGATGTAACCTTGTGGCGACTTTCGATCAAACCACTTTGGGTACCTGTTAGCTACTCTTCCAGTAGCTTTTTGACCTCCGAGGGTACTTCTTTGATTGCATATCAGAAGCACCCTTTTCCCGCAAGATCGTCAGATCTCCAAGTGGGGGAGGTGGGATCTCCCTACTCGTTGTGGTGCTAGGGGTTGTAATCGAAACACCCTCTTCACCGGCTTCGTTGAGAGGACCGATGAGGTTAGTTGCAACATGTGCTATCGCTTTCATTCTTGCGTTGTTTTCAGCTATTTTTGTTCATGTGGTGTAGAGAATAGTTGTTGGTTGTTCTCTAGGTGCAAACTATGGTTTTGATTCTAGAAATCCCCACAGACGACACTAAATTGTTTAGCTCAAAGTTATCGATACTTTGCAAGCTCAGAAAACAATCAAAAGATAATAAGAGTAAATCATATCAAAGATAATCTCAAAGATAAAGAAATAATCATAGCTTAAGAGAGAAGCAATAGTAAGAGACAGAGAAAGGGATATAGAGAGAAGTTGTATTATTCGAGAATAATCATGATGCCTGTTACAATGTAAAATCCTCCTTTATATAGTAAGAGACCTTCCTCGAAATAATAAAAAAAGTACAAAAGTTGGTGGCTTCCACTTTGTGAAGAAGTTATGCTCTAAATGACGTCGCTTTCACCCTCACGTCTAGGACGTGCCCTCAGTTTGGTCTGCATCTACTCATTGGGCGTACCCGTTAATCATGGGACGTTGATGGCCAAATTTGACCCGATACAAATACCAAATAGGTTGTATAACTAGTACTTGCATTTTTAATGTATAGGTTGGAAAAGAGTACCAAGCAATAAATTAATAATACCAAAAGCTAATGTATGCATTATTTTTCTTATGCATCATACCAAACGACTTAGAACCAAATGGTATGACGCGCTTCTCTCTTCACACTTTTTAACCTATATATTATTAATTCGAAGTAGATTGAAATCCATGAACTAGAAGAAAGGGAATGAAACAAAGAATCAAGAATGAAACATTCAAGCAAAACCTACTTCGTAGGTCAAAGCGAAAAATGCTGAAAATAACAATTAGAAAATAAATTAAAAATGAAAATAAAAAATAAAATAGGGAAGAAATGAACAATTGTCAAAGCTAAGTTAAAATAAACACAATAAAAATATAATTAGGAGTAAGCAAAACAAAGAGGAGGGTGTTTAATTATCTATAACTAATAAAACTATTAATTGAAGCAATAGTATATTATATTAGAAAATGATTAAATGCATAAACTTACAAGGAAGTAGATAATATTTTGTTTCCATCGATAAATGTTCACAACAACAACAATAGTGTCAAATCGGTGTTTAATAAATATAAACAAGTGAATGCTAAGCTCTGGCGGTGTGGGATATCGGGGAAGAAACAAGGAGCTCTCAATAAAATTAGTAACCTAAAGTAAAATTTTGAATAAGAAACCCAAAACTTTTTTTAATACATATTTATATATAACTAAAAGTTTAAGGTCTCTTATTAAAATATGACTTTAGGCTAGTGTTGTCTTTTTTTCTGTGTTGCACTTTGTTGTTTATAAATTAGTATGCTTGCAAGACAAAGCCTTTAAAATGATTAATTATATTGCTAACGTTTAATTCAACTTAATAAGTGTTAGTCATTATTTGCAATATGTTACTTTGGATCTAGTTGTAGAAAGCTTTACTTGCTAATATGAAGATTTAATAAAAGTTCTAAAATATTTCTATTAGTAAAAATTAGCCATTCTTTTCTTTCTTTTATAAAGATTTTGTACCTTTTTCCTTTGTTCTACAAATTTTAATATTGTCCAAGCAAAAGTAAATTTTTTCTTAAAGACATGACTAGCTAGAAAGATAACTAAGATGCGATCTTTTACTGCTGTATTTCAGTATTTGGCTAAAATACATAGAATCATAAGTTAGATAAAAATAAAAGAAGAAAAAAGTAAAGTACCAGAGACATAGAGCCAGCTTGGATTGGTTTAAAAGCTGGTCAAATCAGTTTTTAAGCCATTTTTAGATGTTGGGAGTGTTTGGCAAAAAAGAAAATAACATAAAAAAAGTTAAAATTAGCTTAAAAAAAGCAAAAAGCCACAAGTTGGCTGATCCGATACTTTTTTTTCCTGTTTAAAAGCCAACTATCTTTGACCTAGTATTTTACCCTCTTGTCCCTAATGATTTTCATTATTCCAAAATGTCTTTCACAAATTTATGAAATAATTGTAATATCCAACTCAAACTTTTAATATTGATTGGTAATTTTTTCCCTTTTAGTCAATGGTATTTTATCATTCGAATTCTAAAATTATTGGCATAAACAGTTCAACTATCTAGTATTTAAGTTAATTTCAGTTTCTTAACTTTTAATAAGAAATAAAACTTTGTTTGTTCAAAATATATAAAGAATCAAAATCAAAAAGGTTTTTTGTTTTCTTAGAAATAAAATTCAATAGAAATATGTTCAATACATAATAAAAATGTTCACTCTTTTTCTTTCAAAATTCTTCAAAAAGCATTTCCTTTTATGATTTTTTTCAATAAATTATGTAACCTCAAGAAATACATATATATATATATATATATATATATATATATATATATATATATATATATATATATATATATATATATATATATATATGCCCTGATCCGCGATGGTGCGGCTATGTCCGTGGATTCTTTGTGGAGGCTTGATAGGTTCACCAAGCTCTTCACCACCACCTTCAGCAGTGCTCCTACAGAGGACCCCCAGGACTTCTTATTCAGCTGTCATGGGGTTTTCCGGACTATGGGTATTGTGGAGACTAATAGGGTCGACTTCATCACCTTCCGGCTCGCAGGATCCGCCAAGAATTGGTGGAGGGACTATTGTTTATCCAGGCCAGAAGGGCCGCCATTATTGACTTGGGATCAATTTGCAGAGTTGTTCTTGCAGAAGTTTCTCTTAGTGACTGAGCGAGAGGCTCATCTTCATTAGGGTACTACACAGTCACACAGTACGAGACTCGTTTTATTGATTTGGCATGCCATGTTATTGTTATTCTCCCCACTGAGAGGGGGAGGGTGTGAAGATTTATTGATGGGTTGATTCAGCCGATCCGACTCCAGACGACTATGGGAGCCGATAGTGATGTTTCTTTTCAGGAAGAGGCCAATGCGGCCCGCATGATAGAGATGACACTTGCATGAGGAGGTGGTCAGGGGTCAGATAAGAGACCCCGTCCTTCTGGTAGGTTAAGTGGCACCTCATTTGGATGTAGGGATTCATATGGTAGAGGCCATCTTCCGAGGCCCTTTCAGTCAGCCCTACAGGTTTTACATGGTACTACTGGTGGTCGTGGTCCCAGCCGCAGTATTCTGACCAGCAGCTTTCCAGCTCATCATCAGCACCGATCAACACACCACCACTCCGTTATTATTAGCTGCTGAGGGCTTGTTACACGTGTGGCGACACAAGACATATTGCCAGGTATTTCCCTCGAGCATCTGACAGCTCTCAGCAGCAGGGTCCTCGTCCCATGATTCAGGCAGTAGGTGATCCACAGGCCACCCAGCCAGCTAGAGGAGGGGTAGATGCCATAGAGGTGGAGTTGTTTTAGGGATCAGAGGGGTAAAGCTCGAACCTCCAGAGGCAGGAGTCAACCAGTAGCCGATCGTCCCAGAGACCTAGTTCAGGGAGATGGGCCCAGCCCCGGTGTTTTTCTTTGCCAGCTAGGCAAAAGGCTGAGTTTTCTAATGCTGTCATTACAGGTACTATTCTGGTATGTGGTAGAGGTGCTTCAGTACTATTTGATCCTAGATCTACGTATTCATATGTATCTTCCTATTTTGCACCCTACTTGGTTATGCCTAGCGATGCCTTGAGTATTCCTGTTTATGTGTCTACACCAGTGGGTGATTCAATAGTGGTCGACCGAGGGCATCATTCCTGTGTGGTAGTATTTGAGGATCTTGAGACCTGTGTTGACTTATTGCTCTTAGATATAGTGGACTTCGATGTTATATTGGGGATGGATTGGTTGTCCCTGTATCATGCTATTTTGAATTATCATACCAAGACCGTGACCTTGGCCTTGCCAAATTTGCCCCGAGTAGAGTGGAGATGGACCCTAGTTCATGCCACCTGCAGTGTTATTTCATATATTAAGTCCCGATGCATGGCCGAGAAGGGGTGTCTAGCATATCTGGCGTATGTTCGTGACTCCAGTGCGGAGGTCCCATCTCATCTATGGATTTTGTTCCTATTGTTTGGGTGTTCCCCGAGGTTTTTCCTTCAGACCTATCGGGCATGCCGCCCGAAAGAGATATCAATTTTCATATTGATCTGGCTCTGGGCACTCAGCCCATTTCCATTCCGCCGTATCGCATGGTCCCGCTAGAGTTGAAAGAGTTAAAGGAGCAGCTGCAGGGATTGCTTGATAAGGGTTGATTAGACCCAGTGTGTCGTCTTGGGGCGCGCCAGTGCTATTTCTGAAAAAAAAAGGATGGGTCGATGAGGATGTGCATTAATTACCGGCAGTTGAACAAAGTGACGATAAAGAACAAGTATCCACTGCCGAGGGTTGATGATTTATTCGACCAGCTTCAGGGTGCGAGGGAGTTTTCAAAGATAGATTTGAGATTTAGTTATTATCGGCTGAAGATTAGGGCGTCTGATGTCCCTAATACAACATTTCGCACTCGGTATAGGCATTATGAGTTTTTGGTCATGTCATTTGGGTTGACCAATGCCCCAGCAACATTTATGGAGTTGATGAACCGAGTGTTCAGGCTCTATTCAGATTTGTTTGTAATTGTTTTGATTGATGATTGTTGATATCCAATTTTTCCCTATATACTTTTTAACCAAAATATTTTCAAGATAGGATTTAAACACATATATAAGCATCCTAAAAAAGTTTGGTATTTTTTCTATAATTGTTTCAAGCATCTTAAAACCAATTTACAGCTTATTTTGCACTATAAAATCCAATATTTGGTATCAAATCTTGTTATTTTAATATATAAATTATTTTATTCTCTCATTTACATAAAAACATAATTTATGTAATTTTTATAGGATTTTACAAAGCCATTAGGTATTTTTAAATTAATTTTCCAATTTTAGCCTATTTACCAATTTAACGAGTATTTCAAGTATAAATCGTTCCTAGTATTTTTAATCAATTTCCCAAATATACTTTTTATTATCTCAGTAATTTTATCGGATTATAATAAAATCTTTTACTATTTTTTATAAAACTAAATTTGGGAAAATTGGCTACTTAAAATATAGCCCCTAATCTTTCTATTCTAACCCCAATTTCATATATCAACGGCCCGTATCAATACTTACCTAATTAAACACCCAAACCCCATTAACCCTAATCGCTTTTCTCATTCCTCTGCCCTTGAATCCCTAATGCTCTCTAAACTCTCTCTAAACCCTAGTCATTTTCTGCTCTCTTCACCAGCTTTAATGGCAATTCTAGGCCGGAAACTTCCATGCTCGGCCATTTATTACAATCCCTGGCCTTGGAGTTCTAAGATTGGGACGTTCTCGTAAGGGTAGCTGGACCAGAGGCCTTTTAATGGGGGTTTCACGGCAGTGTCAGGCTTTTCTTCGTCGAGTCTTTGAAGCCTTGGGTCCTCACCAAGCTCCGATGAGCCGTTCAGGCTTTTCTCGCCATTTCTGAGGCCTTTTATGAAAATCCTAATTGATTCGAGGTTCTTTTTCATGATTCTCTGTATTATTTCATGATCTTCTCTGAGTTTTGTTTGATTTCCAGGATTTTTAAGTATCTCTCATCTTTTTCTTCGTCTACTTGTGTTTTCAAAAACTGTTCGTCTTTTTTCAAAACCTAGGGTTTCTATTAACTGTTTGATTCTTTGATTTTGTCGTTTATTTCCTGCTACTATGTGTTCTTCTCCAAGATTCTGACTATTTTCTACCTTAGCTCTAAATATTTTGCCTTACTGATTACCTTTCTAGAGTTTTCAATTAGTTTGTTCTATGCTTTCTTTGTAGTGTCCTGCTCTTCTTCGTCTTCATCTTTGATAATCTCTGTGTTCTCTCTGGTAGTTGAAACCCTAATTTCCAAGGGTATTTTCTATTCATCTTTCTCTATGAAAACCTAGCTGCCTAATTATTTTCTCGTATATGTTTTGCTATATGTCTACTCTGCTATGCCTAGTTTTTGCATGTTCAGACTTATGAATCTTTTATAATACTGTTCTCCCCCTTTCTCTGAAACCCTAATTGATTTTAGTACAACTGTGTGATTCTCTAATTGTTCCCTGTTCTCTGACTAAGTTCAAACGAGTAAAATCTTGACTCCTTGATTTCCTGGGTGATTACTTACCTTACATGTTCAACCGTGTGACTTTTAATTTTTCGTATGTGTATTTACCCTATATTCAGTGATGAATACTATATTTTCTTTTCAAAATTTGACTTAGGTTTAGTTTTTTTCCATTCGGTTCCGCAATTGAAGGGATTCCCTTCTCCTAATTGATACTAATTGATTTTCTAAATATTTTCCTTGCCTTACTGTTGCTTCTCTTTCAGCTATAAATAGGTTCTTTCTTTTCTCACTTAAAACTCACATTCTCGAGTTCTCTCTACTCTTTACTCACAAAAGATTCTATGTTTCTCTCTTCTTTGCTACTTGCTCTCTCAGCTAAAGGCTAGATGACTGAAAGCCAAGGACAATTATAGAATTTCTCTTTACTTTTGTCATTCAAGTGCAACTGGTAGGTTCTAATCTCAATTACCAATAATTCAACTACTTGTTTACTTTCACCCTGTCTTTGCCTGTTACACTTTTAGTATTGAGCATGTAATCTCTTTCCCTTTCACCATTGTTTGCTTATTTCAGTACTTTATTTGAGTTATGGCATACTTAACTCCCTCTCCCTTTCCCCCAGGTTGTTATTTTCAGTTTAAAGCTCTAACATGTTTATTCCCTTTCCCTGATTCCCTCATTTCACTTAGTTTAAGTTCTAACCAGCTTAATCCCTCTCCCTCACTCCTTTGTGTGTTTCATTATTTCGGTATGTTCAACTTTTTTCACTTGTCTCTTACCTGTTTGTGTTCCTGCACGCTAATCCTTTTCCTTTTCCTTTTCCATGTGGTTGTTTATATTCTGTACCTTAGCATGTTAAATTCCTTTCTTCTACTTGTCTATTGTTCATCACTATGCTTTATTTCCTCTTAGTCTTTCCATTTAATCCTGTATGAGTTCCCTTCCCCTTTTAATCCCTGTTTGCTTACGAGTTTGTTTTGGATGAGAATGGCATCTCATTGCCACTTCTAATCTAGAACCAAGGCTTAATTGCCTATACTCAGAATGATCCCACTCCCTTTTCCCTTTCTTATGTGTTTGAGCCTTGACAAAGGCCTGCTGGTGTCTTGATCACCTTCCAGGCCCTTGTCTGACTTGTATACAAGTCTGCTCCTGTTTGCAACCTTTGTAAGGAGTCTGGGGTGTGCCGGTTTCAATCAATAGGCTGGATATGACCACTTCATACACTGGGTTCCCCTCTATTTATCAATTTAACGAGTATTTCAAGTATAAATAGTTCCTAGTATTTTTAATCAATTCCCAAATATATTTTTATTATCTCAGTAATTTTATTGGATTTTTATAAAATTGTTTACTATTTTTAATAAAATTAAATTTGGGAAAATTGGCTATTTAAAATATCGCCCCTATTCTTTCAATTCTAACCCAATTTCACACCCAATCACAGCCCAATTTTAATACCCAATCCACGTGACCCAATTCAAAATATCCGACCCGAACCCAATCCAAACTAAACCCATCCGGTTCCCCACTTATAATCTTGCCCGTTGATTTCATAAATCAACGGCTCATATCAATACTTACCTAATTAAATACCAAAACCCCCTTAACCCAAATCACTTTTCTCATCCTGTCGCCCTTGAATCCCTAATGTTCTCTGAACTCTCTCTAAACCATAGTCATTTTCTCCTCTCTTCACCGGCTTTAATAGCCATTCTAGGCCGGAAACTTCTATGCTCGGCCATTTATCACCATCCCTGGCCTTGGACTAAGATCGGGACGTTCTCGTAAGGGTAGCTGGACCAGAGGTCTTTTTATGGGAGTTTCACGGCCGTGTCAGGCTTTTCTCCAGCGAATCTTTGAAGCCTTGGGTCCTCAAGCTCCGATGAGTCGTTCAGGCTTTCTCGCCATTTTTGAAGCCTTTTATGAAAACCCTAATTGATTCGAGGTTATTTTTCATGATTCTCTGTATTATTTCACGATCTTCTCTGAGTTTTGTTTGTTTTCCAGGATTTTTAAGTATCTCTCATCTTTTTCTTCGCATAGTTGTGTTTTCAAAGACTGTTCGTCTGTTTTCAAAACCTAGGGTTTCTATGAACTGTTTGATTCTTTGATTTTGTCGTTTATTTCCTGTTACTATGTGTTCTTCTCTATGATTCTAAGTATTTTCTACTTTAGCTCTAAATATTTTGCCTCACTGATTACCTTTCTAGGGTTTTCATTTAGTTTGTTCTATGCTTTCTTTGTAGTGTCCTGCTCTTGTTCGTCTTCATCTATGATAATCTCTGTATTCTGACTGGTAGTGGAAATCCTAATTTCTAAGGGTATTTTCTATTCATCTTTCTCTGTGAAACCCTAGCTGCCTAATTTCTTTCTCGTATATGTTTTGCTACATGTCTACTCTGCTATGCCTAGTTTTTGCATGTTCAGACTTATGAATCTTTTATAGTACTGTTCTTCCCCTTTCTCTGAAACCCTAATTGATTTTGGTACAACTGTGTGATTCTCTAATTGTTCCCTGTTCTTTGACTAAGTTCAAACGAGTAAAATCTTGACTCCTTGATTTCCTGGGTGATTACTTACCTTACATGTTCAACCGTGTGACATTTAAATTTTCTTATGTGTATTTACCATATATTCTGTGATGAATACTATATTTTCTTTTCAAAATTAGACTTAGTTTTAGTTATTTTTCCATCCGGTTCCTTAATTGAAGGGATTCCCTTCTCCTAATTGATACTAATTGATTTTCTAAATATTTTCCTAGCCTTATTGTTGCTTCTCTTTCAGCTATAAATAGGTTCTCTCTTTTATCACTTAAAACACACATTCTCAAGTTCTCTGTACTCTTTACTCACAAAAGATTCTCTGTTTCTCTCTTCTTTTCTACTTTCTCTCTCAGCTAAAGGCTAGCCGGTTAAAAGCCAAGGATAATTATAGAATTTCTATTTACTTTTGTCATTCAAGTGCAAATGGTAGGTTCTAATCTGAATTACCAGTCTTTCAACTACTTGTTTACTTTCAACTTGTCTTTGCCTGTTACACTTTCAGTATTCAGCATGTAATCTCTTTTCCTTTCCCCCTTGTTTGCTTCTTTTAGTACTTCATTTGAGTTATGGCATACTTAACTCCCTCTCCCTTCCCCCATGTTGTTATGTTTCAGTTTAAAGCTCTAAATTGTTTATTCCCTTTCCCTGATTCCCTCATTTGTTTTGTGCACTTAGTTTAACTTATAACCTTCTTAATCCCTCTCCCTCATTCCCTTGTGTGTTTCATTATTTCAGTATGCTCAACTTTTTTCCCTTGTCTCTTACCTGTTTGTGTTCCTGCACGCTTATCCATTTCCTTTTCCCTTTGGTTGTTTATATTCAGTACCTTAGCATGTTCAATTCCTTTCTTCTGCTTGTGTATTGTTCATCACTATGCTTTATTTCCTCTTAGTCTTTCAATTTAATGTTGTTTGAGTTCCCTTCCCCTTTTAATCCCTTTTTGCTTACGAGTTTGTTTTGGATGAGAATGACATCTCATTGCCACTTCTAATCTAGAACCAAGGCTTAATTGCCTATACTCAAAATGATCCCACTCCCTTTTCCCTTTCTTATGTGTTTAAGTCTTGACAAAGGTCTGTTGGTGTCCTAATCACCTTCCAGGCCCTTGTCCGACTTGTTTACAAGTTTGCTCTTGTTTGACGAGTGCCGCTCATTGAAGGACAAAATACAGACCATAATTGACAACAAGGTCATCTTAACCAAGGAGCATGCTCCTAATGTTCGTAACAACACTCTGCCAGACCATAAAGGTGGAAGCGTCCACATGATTGAGGTAGAAGACGATTTGGACCCGAAGGGTCGATTGGTTTGATATCTGAGGGAGATGAGCCCAAGAAATCAATGGTCACTCTTAATCCTATTGTTGTACAAGTCCAACCATTTGAGGACAATGTGGTGAATATATCTGTGCCATTTGAGTTCGAGGCACTTCCTGCAAAGGTGCAATAGCCAATTGAGGTGGAATTTGGGACTCCAAAGGCGCCCGCACCAATTGAAATTACTATGTTGCCTTGAAAAGTTCCCATTTCGGTCACCATGTCAGACGTAATCCCATTTCAGTCAAAAGCCATACCCTGGGACTACACAGCCGAGGCGAGAAGAAAAGTAAAAGCACGCGCGAGTGAAACAATTACCTCGCAAGGTATGACTAGAACATGCATGGTATACACACCAGAGCACCCAACTGAGTCCAGCGAGCAGGTTCCTGGACGTTCCATTGAAACCGGACCTGATGATTTCTGGAGAAAGGTACAAGCTAAGGAATACTCACTTATTGAATAGCTAAACAAGACTCCTGCGCAGATTTCCATCTTGGCATTGTTGCAAAGTTTCTAGGCGCATAAGAACGCCTTGATGAAGATATTGAGCGAGGCTTATGTCCTATGCAACATAACAGGAGGAGAGATGGCAAACATGATAGGGCAGGTATTGGAAAGTCACAAAATCACTTTCCATGAGGATGAATTGCCACCTGAAGGGCTCAGTCATAACAAAGCACTACACATCACCGTGCAATGTGAAGATCATTTCATTACCAGAATCCTAGTCGACGGAGGCTCTAGTCTCAACATTTTTCCATTAATCAGCCTCAAGAAGTTGGGAAAAGGATTGCACGAGATAAAATATGGGGCTATTAATGTTAAGGCTTTTGATGGTTCTCAGAGGTCTACTCTCGGGGAGGTTAGCCTGTGTTTGCAATTGGGACCTACTTGGTTTGATGTTGAGTTCCAAGTCATCGACATAGTATCCTATTACAACTTACTACTGGGACGACCCTAGATCCATGCCGCTGTGGCTGTGGCATCAACTTTACATCAGGCTTGAAGTTTGAATGGAACCATCAAGAAGTAATCGTCCATGGCGACGACAGCAACCCCATATACAGTCGCCAGACCATTCCAATGATCGGAGGCAGAAGAACAATAGACGGGGATACATATCATCATATCAAGCGGGTCAATGCAGTTGATAAGGACAAATGGTGGAGTAAGAAGGTTGAGAGAATTCTTAATTGGAGTAGGTATGAACCGGGGAAAGGACTTGGTAAGAATCTTCAAGGTATCACCAAACCTATCCAGTTGAAGAAACATGGTACTACCTTTGGACTGCGATAAAAGTACACTTGGCAAGAATTCAGAAATTGGTCACCACCATGGCGCGACCCATATTACTCATTGGAATACCCCATACCTTAGTTGGAGCAAACATTTCAGCCAGCTGACACTCGCTATAAGTCAGAGGAAGATGAGGCTCTTGCAGCAATGAAGAACCTGTTTCTGGAGGATGACATGGACTGTTGTGTGATCTTTGAAGAGGAAGGGGAGGAAGGCCCTTCCATTCAGGCTGTGAATCAAGGGGAGCGCCTCACGAACTGGTCAATGAGGACCATCATCGCTCGGAAACCTTCGGGGTAGCAAGGCTGAACAAGCATCATGCATCTTTATTCTAGTTGTTTTCTTTATTTTCCGCATTTGTCTTTACTTTCCAAAAGAGCCCCAATGTTTTGAAAATTTATGAATTCAATCAAAAGAATTTTTAGTTTTATCAAATATCTCGCTATTCATTACTTTTCTCTGCTATTTACTTTATTTTTCACAAAACATTACTATTACGTGTCCTGATGATGAACCAACAACTGTAACTTGCAACGAGGCTATGAAACAAACGGACATATACTCAGAGGAGGATGATATACCAGAAGAGGTTTTTAGAGAGGACGAGAATTTTGAGAATAGACCTAAGTCCAATTTGGATGAAACCGAAGTCGTCAATTTAGGAGATGCAGAGAATGTCAAAACAACGCGCATCAGTGTGCACTTATCACAGACGAAAAAAGATAAATATATAGAGTTCTTGAAGGAATATGAGGATATCTTTGCATGGTCTTATGACGATATGACCGGTATCAGCACGTCCATCGTCGCTCATAAATTACTAACAGATCCTGCATGTCCACCGATAAGGAAGAAGCTCAGAAAATTCAAGCCAGATATGAGTCTAAAAATCAAAGAGGAGGTTACCAAACAGGTCAAAGCCAGAGTTATTCGAGTGGTAGAATATCCTACTTGGTTAGCTAACATTGTACCAGTACCGAAGAAATATGGGAAAGTTAGAATCTATGTCGACTATCGAGATCTCAATCGGGCCAGTCCCAAAGACGATTTTCCTTTGCCAAACATATACATTCTGATCGACAAATGTGCTGAGCATGAGTTGCAGTCATTCCTCGATTGTTTTGCGGGGTATCATCATATATGGATGGATGAAGAAGATGCAGAGAAAACAACGTTCATCATGCCTTGGGGAATGTATTGCTACAGAATGATACCATTCGGGTTGAAGAACGCGGGAGATACTTACATGAGGGCCATGACTACCCTCTTTCATGACATGATACATAAGGAGGTTGAGGTATATGTTGACGATGTCATCATTAAATCCAAGAAGGCTGCAGATCACATGGATGACCTCCGAAAGTTTTTCAACAGACTAAGGAGATATAACTTGAAACTGAATCCCGCCAAATGTGCATTTGGGGTCCCTACGGGAAAGTTATTGGGTTTCATCGTAAGTCGCCGAGGAATAGAGCTGGATCTATCAAAGGTCAAATCTATTCAGGAGTTCCCACCGCCGAAGAGCAAGAAAGAGGTAATGAGTTTCCTAGGGAGACTTAACTATATCAGTCGGTTCATTGCTCAGTCTACCGTCATCTGCAAACCTATCTTCAAGATGCTGAAGAAGAATGCCGCCACCAAATGGACCGATGAATGTCAAAAAGCTTTCGACAGGATCAAGGAATACTTGTCTACACCTCCAGTTCTGGTTCCACCTGAGCCTGGGAGGCCTTTATTGCTATATCTTGCAGTTTTGGAGGGAGCATTTGGTTGTGTCTTGGGACAACACAATGAAACGGGGAGAAATGAGCAAGCTATTTACTACCTCAGCAAAAACTTTACCTCGTACGAGGCTCGGTATTCCTTAGTAGAGCACACCTATTGTGCTTTAACTTGGATAGCTCTGAAGTTGAGGCATTATTTTTGTGCTTACACCACCTACCTTATATCGAGAATGAATCCACTAAAATATATTTTTCAGAAGCCTATGCCCACTGGCAAGCTCGCCAAGTGGCAAAATTTGTTGAGTGAATTTGACATTGTCTATGTCACCCAAAAAGCAGTTAAAGGACAGGCTTTGGCAGATCATCTCGCAGAAAACCCCGTGGAAGGGGAGTATGAACCATTGAAGACATATTTTCCCGACGAGGAAGTAGCTTTTATAGGAGAATATATTGCAGAATCTTATGACGGTTGGAGGATGTTCTTCAAGGGAGACGCAAATTTCAAAGAAGTTGGTATTGGAGCAGTCCTGGTATCAGAAACCGGTCAACACTACCCTGTATCCGCCAAGCTCAGGTTCCCATGCACCAATAACATGGCCAAGTATGAAGCTTGCATCTTGGGTCTTAAACTCGCCATTGATATGAACATTCAGGAGCTGCTACTGATTAGGGATTCAGACCTACTCATACACAAGGTCCGAGAGGAATAGGCAACCAAGAATTCCAAGATAATCCCTTATTTGCACAACATACAGGGATTTAGAAAGAGGTTCAGGAGAACGGAATTCCAGCAGGTTCCAAGAGTACAGAATGAGTTCGATGACACCCTAGCTACTTTATCATCCATGATTCAGCATCCAGACACAAACTTCATCGACCCTATCTAGGTCAGGATTCAGGATCAACTGGCTTATTGTGCACATGTTGAGGAAGAAGCCGACGGAAAACCCTGGTTCCACGACATCAAAAAGTACCTGACAACATGGGAATATCCAGAGCTTGCTAATGCTACTCAAAAGTGCACGCTTCAGAGGTTGTCCAACAATTTCTTTCACAGCGGAGGAATCCTGTATAGGAGAGCTCCTGATTTGGGACTGTGAAGGTGTGTCGATGCGACGGAAGCAACCAAGTTATTGGAGGAAGGGCATTCAGGGACTTGTGGACCGCACATGAATGGTTTTGTTCTGGCAAACAAAATACTCATGGCATGATATTTCTAGATGACCATGGAAACAGACTGCATTCAGTATGTCCGAAGGTGTCACCGCTATTAGATACATGCGGATATGATAAAAGTACCTCCAAACAAGCTCACTGCAATGAGCTCCCCATGGCCGTTCGTCACTTGGGGAATGGATGTCATTGGGCCAATCGAGCCTGGCGCATCAAACGGACACAGGTTCATTCTAGCGGCAATTGACTACTTCACTTAATGGGTTGAAGCAGCTTTATACAAAGCAGTAACCAAGAAAGTCATGGCAGACTTTGTCCGAGATCAGATGGTCTGTCGGTTCGGTGTTCTAGATTCGATCATCACTGATAATGGTTCCAATCTCAACAGCGACTTGATGAAAGCGATGTGTGAAACTTTCAAGATCATGCACTGGAACTCTACAACTTATAGACTTCAGATGAACAGAGCTGTGGAAGCAGCCAACAAGAACATCAAGAAAATACTAAGGAAAATGATCGAAAAGCATAAGCAGTGGCATGAAAAGTTGTCATTCGCTCTACTGGGTTATCGTACTACGGTTCGCTCATCAACTGGGGCAAATCCCTACATGCTGGTTTATTGTACAGAGGCAGTAATTCCCGCCGAGATAGAGATTCCATCCTTGAGAATCATACAAGAAGCTGAGCTAGATGACGCAGAATGGGTCAAGATTCTATATGAGCAGCTAGCCCCTATAGATGGGAAAAGAATGAAGGCCGTCTGCCACAGTCAGTAATATCAGAATAGAACGTCTAGAGCCTTCAAAAAGAGAGTTCTACAAAGGAAGTTTACACTAGGGAAACTTTTGTTGAAGAAGATATTTCCACATCAAGAAGAGGCAAAAGGGAAGTTCTCTCTCAACTGGAAGGGTCCGTACATGGTTCACCGGGTTCTAACTGGAGGAGCCCTTATTCTTGCAGAAATGGATGGAGAAATCTGGCCAAAACCGATCAAATCAGATGCAGTGAAGAGATATTACATTTATCAGTATGTTTTTCTTTATAATGTAATCTGAACTACGTCTGACCTGATTCCCGTTTAGAGAGGATACATAGGCAGCCCTATGGGTTCGGTCATATCATTAATAAAATTCCATTTTCCCCAACATTTGGAACTGGGGGCAGAATTTTGAGGAGGACCCTCAAAATTTCGAAGTCGGTTTGCCAATTTTCATATCAGCATCAACCCAGTAAACTGGGGCAGAATTTTGAGGAGGACCCTCAAAATTCCAAGGTCAATCCGCTTTCAGTCATTCAGCACTGCCGTCAACAACACCAGCCTAGTTAAACTGGGGCAGAATTTTGAGGAGGACCCTCAAAATTCTGGAGCCAGCAAGGTTATCGCGCCTTGAACCACGTTGCAGTTGTGGTTCATCGTAAAAATAAAAACTATCTTTTACTTTAATTTGTATACATACATTTGCATTATATTTGTCAAATTTTGCATAAAACCATTTGGATCGCTATCATTCAGTAACGCTACCCCAAATGGTACAAGACGCCACGGGTCAAAGGATGCGGACTAACCTTCCCCTTACAGAAATCACGATTTTTCTTTGGATGCAGGAATCCAGGGTGCAGATAGGCGATGCAGGAGCCTCACAAAACCAAAGCCACTACTTACCTGACAAAGGCTTATTATCTACATTCAACGCTTCCCCAGCAGTCATCAATAGCACGATCATCTACCAGCTAAGAAAAATCACCATCATCCTCTCGTTTATATTTCTGCAATTTTGCATAAGGCTATTCTCTGCCTTCCGAGGTTAAGCTCTACCTCCATCCTGCATAAGGCTATTTTCTGCCTTTCGAGACTAAGCCCTCTCTCTATCTGCATTTTGCATAAGGCTATTCTCTGCCTTCCGAGGTTAAGCTCTACCTCCATCCTGCATAAGGCTATCTTCTGCCTTTCGAGACTAAACCTTGTCTCCATCTGCATTTTGCATAAGGCTATTCTCTGCCTTCCGAGGTTAAGCTCTACCTCCATCCTGCATAAGGCTAATTTTTCCTTTCGAGACTAAGCCCTGTCTCCATCTGCATTTAGGATAAGGCTATTCTCTACCTTCCGAGGTTAAGCTCTACCACCATCCTGCATAAGGCAATTTTCTGCCTTTCGAGACTAAGCCTGTCTCCATCTACATTTTGCATAAGGCTATTCTCTGCCTTACGAGGTAAAGCTCTACCTCTATCCTGCATAAGGTTATCTTTTGCCTTTCGAGACAAAGCTCTGTCTCCATCCTGCATTTTTCATAAGGCTATTCTCTACCTTCCGAGGTTAAGCTCTACCTCCATCTTGCATTTTTGCATAAGGCTATCTTCTGCCTTCCGAGGTTAAGCTCTACCTCCTTTATTTTGCATTCTGGCCAAAGTATCGCCACCCTGTTTCATTTGGCTGAAATATCAGCGCCTTGCATTTTAAATTCCTGCTCAGCTGAAAGATCGCCACCCTTGAATTCATTCGGCTGAAACATTGCCACCTCCTCATGGGCTGAAATATCGCCAACTTATTCAAAGGCGTCATAGTTCGGAGGCACCATCTGCATGGCCCGAGAACACCATCTCATGGCCTGCGAATCTTTACTTTCATGCTCTTCATAGCCCGGACGTCATAGTCTGAGGACGCCATCCTAATCGTCCAAAGACAGCATTCATGGTCCAATGGGAACTTGCATCACGTTTAAATTATGCAATATACACGCACATCTTTCATTCACAGGTACACAGGCTGGCATGGACGACTCGGCAAGAGCGATCCTGCTCCAGTACTCCGCGTCTCGTCTGATCTCCGAACCCTTGCCAAATCTCAAACCCCGTTGCGTCCGCCTTTTTCGAATTTTCATAGGCATATTCCGTCGATGGCTCCTGAACTACATACGGCCCGATTCCTATAAAAACCAGAATATGTAGGAAGCTCAGAAGCCAGGGCACGGTCAAAATTCTCTTACAACTGTCACTTCCGGTCAAAATTGGCCATCTTATCTTTACCCGACGACTCTTTCATCCTCCTTGGGAAAAGAGGGGCAGCTGTTGATACCCAATTTTCCCTATATACTTTTTAATCAAAATATTTTCAAAATAGCTTTTAAACGCATATATAAGCATCCACAAAAAAAAGTTGAGACTTAAGGGTAAGTTCTATAAGGTAGAGATTTCCGCCACTATTCAGTGAATAGTACTCCGCCACTATTCAGTGAATAGTACTCCGCCACTATTCATCGGGTATAACACCGGAATCCGGTGGTGGATTGTCACAATTTTGATGTCAAGACATCCCCTTCTCGTTGCGAACAATCCCCAATAGATTTTTTCCTCAAATCTATAGTCAATTTTCCTACATCTTAAATCTTGTTTCTCGAGTTACTGTAGCATTCTCAACTTCTGAACTTTACAGTGCTACTACTCTCCGACCGACTGTTTGTGATGGATCCTGGTTGACGCTCTTCGCAATTATGGAAGATTCACCCTCTCCCCAGCCTTGTGCTGTGGGAGAGGATAATCAAAACCATACCAAAAAATAAACAGTCAAGATACAAAACAAACTTATGCATCGCAACTTGTTCGACAACATTCTGCCGCAACAAACTCAAATCTTGAACTCTGTCCTGTTACGTTTGAGCATGGAATACCTACTGTTGAATTCACAGTAGATGAAGTGAATTCATTCACCAAGGAGGAAGGTCCTCAACAAGCAGTTGTGATTAAATTCTCGTATGGAAAACCCGAGCTTCAAGAGCAGAGACAGATTTTATCGAAGCAACTTGATGTCAAAGGTAATTGCAATATAGGACAGTTAGAATATCGGCATATTCTGGTAAGATTTGATCTTTTTGAAGATTTTGCTAATGTCGTTTCAAGAACAACTGGTTATGTTAAGGCGAAAGAAGACGAGTTCTTCTTTAGGACATTCCCATGGACAATGGGATTTAATCCACGTGAAGAAACATCAAAAGCTGTCGTTTGGATCTCTTTTCCTGAACTGCCAGCAAATTTCTTCGCAGAAAAATCCTTAATGTCAATCGCTTATGCAGTGGGAAAGCCTTTAGCAGTTGATAAGGCTACTAAAGATCGAACGATACCTAGTACGACACGAGTAAAAGTCTTGATAAATTTACTAGACGAACTTCCAAAAAAAATAAAGATCAAGATAGTTGATATCAAATCTGGAAAAATAGTCGAATACGACCAGTGGATCGTCTTTGATAACCTTCCTAAATACTGCACGTATTGTAATCATCAAGGTCATGAGGTAAAATCGTGCCGTTGGAGTACAGATGAATTGAATGAACAAGCATTTCATGATCGACAATTTGAAGGCCGAGGCAGGTTGAATAAATTAGGAGGTGATGCCAGAGAGTTCATAAATGCTAATCTTGTAGCACGAACCAGTGAAGGGGTTCGTCCTAATGTGATTGCTGATGCAGGATAAAATATTGATTTTGTTCCAATTCTTCCAGCTGCAGAAGCTCATTCAATGCCAATTGCTGATATAGCACAGCAGTGTAAATCTACTGTTCCATCCATTCTGAATGTTCCCAGTGAACAGATATTGTCAAATATGGTTATTGAATCTGCTGCAGCTGCACATCACAACGCAAATTTGGCTGGGGTTCTTCCTAAAGTGACTGCTGATCCAGGACACAACATTGATGATGTTGGTCCAGCTGCAGAAGCTCATTCAATGCCGAATGCTGATATAACACAACTGAGTAAATCTACTGTTTCATCCAATTTCAATGTTCCCAATGAACATGCACTGTCAAATATGGCTATTGAATCTGCTCCATCCAATTTGAATGTTCCCAGTGAACATGTTCTTCATAATGTGACTGATGATGCCGGACAAAATATTATTTCTGTTCCAATTCTTCCAGCTGCAGAAGATCATTCATTGTCGAATGTTGATATATCACAGTAGCGTAAATCTACTGTTCCATCCATTCTGAATGTTCCCAGTGAACAGATACTGTCAAATATGGATATTGAATCTGCTGCAGCTGCACATCACAATGAAAATTTGGCTGGGGTTCTTCCTAATGTGACTGCTGATCCAGGACACAACATTGATGCTGTTCCAATTGGTCCAGCTGCAGAAGCTCATTCAATGCCAAATGCTGATATAACACAGCTGAGTAAATCTACTGTTTCTTGCAATTTCAATGTTCCCAGTGAACAGGCACTGTCAAATTTGGCCACTGCATCTGCTGTGGCTGCACATCACAATGCAAACAGGATTGAACACTTGTTGTGTAAGCAGCAACATTTGGTACACAATAATATCAATAAGCAACCTACACTGTTTTGCCAAGGAAAGGATACAATTTTGGAGTTTCTGGATCCTGCCAAAGATGTTATAAATCATACTGTTCCCCCAATTCAACGAGGGGAGAACGTGACAACGCCAAAATTGCTAGATGCTTCAAACATTACTGCAAGATGCAATGGAAAAAAAATATCAGCTTTGAGTATATCTAACCATTCCAATTCAAATGAATTATGCAAAGGGCAGCAACCCAATTCTACTGTACAACAAGTAGTAACAGGAAAGGTAAGTGTCATAGATTATGTACATCCAAGTGCTAAGCCATATATAGCAGGGTATGGCAATATATACACTGGGCAAAATGAAGTGGTGGATGTCTAATGAGATGTTATGGAATTGGAATTCGCAGCATCTGCTACAAAGGGTACCAACACTGCCAACTGGACAGTACAAAATGAAGCACCTACACTTTCTTTGCAATGTTCTAGTGATCGAGTTGCATCAGTTTTTGAAAACCATGAAGCAGTGAATGAAATTCTTCATAGAACAACAACTCATACAGATGATGATATTGCACAGAATTCGTTCTGACAACATACATCTAACCAGCATTGAAGGGTCCAACAAGGCTGTGTGATCAATTCTACAGGTACATCTATTGATGCTGTCTCTAATGTTGCCTTAGCTCAACCAAATTCCGGTTTACAGTCTACTGAAAATCGACAACACACAAGAGAAGATGGACAATGGTCATCGATGGCCAACAAATCAGTAACACCAAATCCAAAAATAAAACTCAGATCGCAGGAAAGTGTTGTGCAAATTTGAAAAGGGAGCAGGAAAATACGCTTAAACAACATTTTCATTTTGAAAATCATCGAGTGGAAATAGTAATCAAGGATGCAATTCAAACTCCTGTTTTTGAAAACACTCTAACTGGAAAATTAAAGACCAAGTGGGAGGCTCCATATTTCATTCCAAGTAAGCCTCCTTGTTGCACATGCATTCACTTCCTAGATACACCACCAAACACTGTGGACGACCACATTGGAACAAGTAAGTCAGGTGCTATCTTGATGAAAAATGCAACATTGGCCGACAAGAAATCAAATGTTAGGCAAATTCCAATGAGAGCGGCCAAACAAAAGCAGGCTGCTACAAATACGTCATCGAAGTCCAACCGTTCAAAAAATAAAAGATGATTTTTGAATACCTTTTGAACAAGCTGGAGGACAACGAAATAGAATTACAACTTGAAGATAATACAAGTTTGGAAAATAAGGGACATTGGGTATTACATTTTACTCTACCACTTCATTAGTATCCTGACTTGAAATCTTATCACAGAGTATGTTATAAACTCTGTGATGATCATAAAATATTTAGTCATGTCAAGTTCTTATTTTATACATTCTTGTTAATAAGTGAGGTTGTCAAGCCTCAATAGGATTAGTATGGTAAGGTTAGCCCGGTTTCAATACCGGTGCTACTGTCCCTCTTATTTGAACTTTTTCTAGTTGTTGTAATGTTATTTTCAGTTATAAATAAAAAACTAGCCCTACGCACCTGCCTAGTAGATTGCTAAAATAAAAAAAGCATCCACAAAAAGTTTGGTATTTTTCTATAAATTTTACAAGAATTTTAAAACCAATTTACAGCTTATTTTGCACTACAAAATCCAATATTTGGTATCAAATCTTGCTATTTTAAAAAATAAATTATTTTATTCTCTCATTTACATAAAACATAATTTATGTAATTTTTACAGGATTTTAAAAATCCATTAGGTATTTTTAAATTAGTTTTGCAATTTTAGCCTATTTATCAATTTAACGAGTATTTCAAGTATTAGTCGTTCCTAGTATTTTTAATCAATTCCCAAATATATTTTTTATTACCTCAGTAATTTATCGGATTTTTATAAAATTGTTTACTATTTTTTATAAAATTAAATTTGGGAAAATTGGCTATTTAAAATATCGCCCCTATTCTTTCAATTCTAACCCCAATTTCACACCCAATCCCAGCCCAATTTTAATACCCAATCCACCTGGCCCAATTCAAAATATCCGACCCGAACCCAATCCAAACTAAACCCACCCGGTTCCCCACTTCTAATCTTGGGCGTTGATTTCATAAATCAACGACTCGTATCAATACTTACCTAATTAAACACCAAAACCCCCTTAACCCTAATCACTTTTCTCATTCTGTCGCCCTTGAATCCCTAATGCTCTCTTAACTCTCTCTAAACCCTAGTCATTTTCTGCTCTCTTTTAATGGCCATTCTAGGCTGGAAACTTCCATGCTCGGCCATTTATCACCATCCCTGGCCTTGGAGTTCTAAGATCGGGATGTTCTCGTAAGGGTAGCTGGACCAGAGGTTTTTTAATGGGGGTTTCACGGCCGTGTCAGGCTTTTCTCGCCATTTCTGAGGCCTTTTACGAAAATCCTAATTGATTCAAGGGTCTTTTTCATGATTCTCTGTATTATTTCACAATCTTCTCAAAGTTTTGTTTGTTTTCCAGGATTTTTAAGTATCTCTCATCTTTTTCTTCGCATAGTTGTGTTTTCAAAGACTGTTCGTCTGTTTTCAAAACCTAGGGTTTCTATGAACTGTTTGATTCTTCGATTTTGTCGTTTATTTCCTGTTACTATGTGTTCTTCTCCACGATTCTAAGTATTTTCTACTTTAGCTCTAAATATTTTGCCTCACTGATTACCTTTCTAGGGTTTTCATTTAGTTTGTTCAATGATTTCTTTGCGGTGTCCCGCTCTTGTTCGTCTTCATCTTTGATAATCTCTGTGTTCTGACTGGTAGTGGAAACCCTAATTTCTAAGGGTATTTTTTATTCTTCTTTCTCTGTGAAACCCTAGCTGCCTAATTGTTTTCTCGTATATGTTTTGCTACATGTCTACTCTGCTATTCCTAGTTTTTGCATGTTCAGACTTATGAATCTTTTATTATACTGCCCTTCCCCTTTCTCTGAAACCCTAATTGATTTTGGTACAACTATGTGATTCTCTAATTGTTCCATGTTCTATGACTAAGTTCAAACGAATAAAATCTTGACTCCTTGATTTCCTGGGTGATTACTTACTTTACATGTTCAACCGTGTGACTATTAAATTTTCTTATGTGTATATACCCTAATTCCCTTGTGTGTTTCATTATTTCAGTATGTTCAAAATTTTTCACTTGTCTCTTACCTGTTTGTGTTCCTGCACGCTAATCCTTTTCCTTTTCCCTTTGGTTGTTTATATTCATTAACTTAGCATGTTAAATTCCTTTCTTCTGCTTGTGTATTCTTCATCAGTATGCTTTATTTCCTCTTAGTCTTTCAATTTAATCTTGTATGAGTTACTTTCCCCTTTTAATCCTTGTTTGCTTACGAGTTTGTTTTGGATGAGAATGGCATCTCATTGCCACTTCTAATCTAGAACCAAGGCTTAATTGCCTATACTCAGAATGATCCCACTCCCTTTTCCTTTCTTATGTGTTCGAGCCTTGACAAAGGCATGTTGGTGTCCTGATCACCTTCCAGGCCCTTGTCTGACTTGTTTACGAGTCTGCTCCTGTTTGCAACCTTTGTAAGGAGTCGGTGGTGTGCCGGTTTCAATCAATAGGCTGGGTATGACCACTTCATACACTGGTTTCCCCTCTAATCTTCACTTTGCACTTATTCTTAGCCCCTTTAATCTCCCCCTTGGTAAGCCATGCCTAGGGACCTTAAGAGTCTCCTCTGAACTTGGATGCCTTAGGGCTGGTAATTCCACACTTGCACAATTCCAATTAGGGTGTAATAAATCCTTGGGTCTCTTTTGAAGGCCATTGGAACTTTGTAACACTCTAAAATGAGAAAAACCTCAGATCTTGGGAGCTCGGATTTGGTAAAAGGCATATGTTTGACATTATAGTTGCTTCGAGACTCCTCGGGCATGTTATAGCTGCTGATGTACTTTTAAATTTTTTACTTCTTTTAATGTCTTTACTTTTCTGTCCAGTTTGTAATAATGTGTAATGTAAAAAACTTGGGGGGGGGGGGGGGTATAGTGAAAGGCATGTGGGAGGGGATTTACTTTCTCACATGCATTAGAAATCATGCCTATAGGGTCACTTTACTTCATTGCATCAGTTTTCTATGTAGTTACCATGTCTATAATTTTACCGCTATTGCATCAATATCACGTAGAAAACTTGCCTATAAGAGTTTATCTTTCTTGCATCAATATCATATCATGACTATAGGCTCATTCATCTTTGCATAAGTAGAAATCATGTCTTAGGATCTTTACTTTATCCATGTGTAATGTTACCATGCCTACTTTTTTACGCTGTTGCATCCATAATATAGATACCATGTCCATAGGCTCCTTGTATTGCATCAACTCTATATAGAAACCATGCTATTAGGTTTGCATCTTATAATCTCACCTAGAAAGCATGCCTATTGGGACTATATAAACTCTAGACAAAACAGTAGGACGTCTAATTATGTAAAAGTTGTAATCAAAGGGTAATAAACAGTTTTAAGTCCAGATCCTTTAATGTTTCCAACAACTCAGTTTTTCAACTTATCTTATATATATTTGCTTTCAGAAACGGGCCAGGTCTGCCCCTTTTCGTAAAAATTCTGAGACTATAAGTTGTCTTCTATATTGAACCTGCAAATGTTTGCTTAATTTCATGTGTTTCAAAGTATTTCAAAACTTCTTACAACCTTTTACTCAATTTATACAATTGATTTACAACCCTTTTCTCCAAAACTTGTCTGCAGTTATAAATTTCTAACAGACTTCCGTCTGAAGCTCGTGTTTCTTATTCTAAAACCTGTCTACTGCTACTTTAAACAGACTCCTGTCTACAACTAGCATCTTTGCTCTAAAGTCTTACTGATTTTCTAAAGTCTGTCATTTTCTAAAATGGGCCTGGGGAGCTCGAAGCAGATTTTCTATCCAACTCTTATGTGTTAAACTAATCTGCCCGTTCTCCTAACCTCTTTTAAAGACCAAATCAGTAATTGAAGTCATGCTAAACTACTTGTTGTATGTTATGGGGTTTACTTGAGCCATTAATTGTATATTTGCATCCCTCTTATTTGCTACTTGTTTTGACTGTCGCTCTAGCATTTTTACCTTTGAATACTCCATATACATATCCTACTTCCTTCTCCCCTTTTCTTAGGATTAGAAGTCTAATACCCCGGGATTAACAGGTTGGGGTAGGTGTTAGCATTCAATAAGTAAACGATACCAACGCGCTTTAATACCTTAATTGGGTGGGAGGGTAGAATATGGAGATGATGACGATGCGATAATATCATAAAGCGATCCCTCTTTGGGAATATGTGCGGGATATTGTATCGAAGGATCCATATCGTAGTTACACCTAGGACCCTTCTTTCTTTTATATACTTTATTTAAATGCTTTCTTAATGCCTTTTAAACTAATCCTCTCTCTTATTTCAAACTTATGTCCTTCCCTTTCTTTAAAGCTTTCAAGTTGTGCGAATGCCTTATATGTGAACCTTATTTGTTTAATTGCTTCATCTCTTCATAAAGTTACAATTAGCACGGCCGGGAACCACAATTGTGGATCTTGAGGGGAGCCTAACACCTTCCCCTCGAGATAATTTCAAGCCCTTACCCAACTCTAGTTTCTCTCTCAAAACACTCTCTTCATCTTAAAGTGTCCTAATGCACTATTATCATTAGGTGACGACTCTTCTAATTCCATAACCAAATTCCCAAATGGGAAATAGTGTTGTTTTGCCCATAATGTCGTAAAACCCGATTTTGCTTTTGAAAAAAAGGGCATCGACAACAATATTCTGATATACTTCCGCAGTCAGGAAGAGCATGAGCACCACCTCAGAGTGGTTCTTCAGACTCTGAAGGATAGTCAATTATAGGCCAAGTTTTTGAAGTGCGAGTTCTGGTTGAGTTCTGTTGCATTGCTGGGCCATGTTGTTTCAGCAGATGGTATTTAATTTTGGACCTAAAGAAGACGGAGGCAGTCAAGGACTGGCCTTGACCAACATCAGCTACAGAGATCCAGAGTTTCCTAGGGTTAGCAGGTTACTATCGCCGGTTCATGGAGGGGCTTGCATCTATTGCAACCCCAATGACCAGATTGACCCAGAAGGGTGCCCAGTTTAGATGGTCAGACGAGAGCGAGGAGAGCTTCCAGAGGCTCAAGATAGCTCTTAATACGGCACCGGTGTTGGTGTTGCCCATGAGATCAGGACCTTATAACATTTATTGTGATTCTTCCCATATTGGGCTTGGCACAGTATTAACGCAAGATGGCAGAGTCATATCCTATTCTTCGAGGCAGTTGAAGATCCACGAGAAGAATTATCCACTCCATGATCTAGAGTTGGCAACCATTGTTCATGCATTGAAGATTTGGAGGCATTATCTATATGGTGTGACGTGTGAGGTGTACACGAATCACAAAAGCCTTCAGTACTTGTTCAAACAAAAGGAGTTGAATTTGAGGTATAGGAGGTGGTTGGAGTTGTTGAAAGACTATGATGTTTCTATCTTATACCCACCGGGAAAGGCCAATATGGTGGCCGATGCATTGAGTAGGAAGTCCACCAGCATGGATTGTCTTGCTTATATTCTGGTCAGCCAAAGACTGCTTGCTTTGAACGTTCAGGCCTTGGCCAATCAATTTATGAGGTTGGATATTTCTGAACCTAGCAGGGCATTAACTTGCTTGGTCGCTCGTTCCTTGTTGTTGGAGTGCATCCGTGAGCAGCAGTTTGATGATCCCTATTTGTCTGTCCTGGGAGACAGGGTACAACGTAGGAGATGATGGTGTATTGAGATTGCAAGGGCGAGTTTGTGTGCTCAATGTTGATGGTATCCGGGAGTTGATCTTAAAGGAGGCCCATAGTTCTCAGTATTCTATTCATCCGAGCGCCACGAAGATGTAATCAGGACTTGAGGCAGCACTTGGTGGCGCATAATGAAGAAAGATATTGTTTCATATGTGGCTCGTTGTTTGAACTGTCAGCAGGTTAAGTACGAGCATCAGAGACCCAGTGGTTTATTTCAGAGGATTGAGCTCCTTGAGTGGAAGTGGGAGAGGATTACTATGGATTTTGTTACTCGACTTTCGATGAATCGGAAGAAGTTTGATGCTATATGGGTCATTGTTGATAGGCTGACCAAGTTAGCGCACTTTATTCCCGTTGCAGCCACTTATTCACCAGAGAGGTTAGCTGAACTTTACATCTGAGAGATTGTTCGCCTTCATGGGGTGCCGATATCTATCATTTTGGATCGGGGTACGCAGTTTACCTCACGATTCTGGAGAGCAGTCCATTAGGAGTTAGGCACCCAGGTTGCATTGAGCACAACATTTCACCCTCAGACGGACGGACAATCCTAGCGGACGATTCAGATATTGGAGGATATGCTCCAAGCCTGTGTCATTGATTTTGGAGGCTCATGGGACCAGTTCTTGCCTTTACTAGAGTTTGCCTACAATAACAACTACCAGTCCAGCATTCAGATGGCTCCATATGAGGCGTTGTATGGTAGGCGATGTCGGTCTCCACTGGGGTGGTTTGAGCTGGGAGAGGCTCAGTTATTGGGTACAGATCTAGTCCAGGAGGCCTTGGATAAGGTCAAGATCATTCAGGGCAAACTTCGGATAGCTCAGTCTAGGCATAAGATTTATGTAGACCGCAAGGTCTGAGATATTGCTTTCATGGTTGGTGAGCGAGTGCTACTTCGAGTGTCGCCTATGAAGGACGTGATGCGATTCGGGAATAAGGGCAAGCTCGGCCGTAGGTTCATTGGCCCATTTGAGATTCTTGATCCTGTGGGAGAGGTGGCTTATAAACTTTCCTTGCCGCTAGCTTGCCAGCCGTGCATCCAGTTTTTCATGTATCTATGCTCCGGAGGTATCACGAAGATCCAGCCCACGTGTTAGACTTTAGTACTATCCAATTGCACACAGATCTGTCTTATGAAGAGGAGCCGGTGGCTATTTTAGACTGGTGGGTTCGACAGTTGAGGTCGAAGAGTTTTCCTTCAGTGCGTGTTCAGTGGAAAGGTCAGCCTCCCAATGCATCGACCTAGGAGTCCAAGCCTGATCTGCAGAGCCGTTATCCTCATCAATTCCCCGACTCAGGTACTTCCTTATTTTATTCGTTCGAGGACAAACAGTTGTTTTAGAGGTGAAGTATGTGACGACCCAAAGGTCATCACCAGATTTCTTCCTTTTCCCGTGCTTTTGAGGCTCTGAAAACCTCGTTTTTAGTTATCTCAATTTTCATGCGCAGTCCAGGCGCGTAGACCTAAAACTTTTATGTTGAAATATGTGGAATTTGTGATGCGTTTTGATGTTAATATGGTTAAAGTTGACTTTGGTCAACATTTTGGGTAAACGGACCCGGACCCGAACCCGTGATGTGACAGTCATGGAGGGTCTGTAAGAAAATATGGGACTTGGGCGTATTCCTGAAATCAAAATCCGAGATCCCGAGCCCGAGTAAAGAATTTTTGAAAGAAATTGTTTTCCTGAAAATGATACGAAAATTTGAAATGAAAATGAGTTAGAAAATATAGGTATCGGGCACGTATTTAGGTTTCGGTGCCCGGTACAGGTCTTAAATATACGTTCAGCACTTTCTGTGGAGTTTGGTTGAAATCGGACGTCATTTGACGTGTTTCGGACCTAAACATCTAAAGTTAGAAGTTTGAGAACTTTGAAATGAAAACGATGATTTTGAGGCTTGATTCATTGATTATGATGTTATGTTGGCGATTTAATCGCACGAGTAAGTCCGTAAGGTGTTTTTGAGACTATGTGTATGTTTGGTTTGGAGCCCTGAGGGCTCGGGGGAGTTTTGAGTGGGGCTCGGGAGGTCTTAAACTTAAATAAATAGCAGGTTTAGGTGTTGCAGCCCGCGGTCATTTCAGCGCAGTTCGCGCTGGCTGCCGCGCGGCCGTGGTGCTTTTCTATGCGGTCCACCTGGTGGAGTTTAGAGGGCTGATAGTTTTAGGTTGACCAGCATGGCCGCGCACCAAATCAATGGAGTCCACAATGGGTGGGTTTAGAGAGCTCACTTCTTCCCTCCCTCGGCGCGGCCGCGGTACATTTATGTGCGGCCCGCGCCAGCCCCCAGTAAAGTATATAAACTCGGGATTTTCAATCATTTTTCACTTTTCAAAAATACCTAAAACCTAATAGGTGATTTTCTAAACAATGTTTCTTCTCCAAAACGATTGGTAAGTGATTTCTAACTTAATTTATTTATTCCTTAACATCTTTTAACATGATTTCAACTTCAATCAAAGATTTTCATAGATGGGAATTGGGGGTTTTGGTTACAACTAAGGGTTCTTAAATTTGGAGAGTTGGACATCAATGGGGGAATGGGTAACTAAGTTTTTGTCCGAACCTCGAGTTTCGACCATGTGGACCCGGGGGCATTTTTGACCTTTTTGAAAAAAAACCTTGTAAAAACTGTTTTTATGCATTGGGGTTTGCTTCAATAGTATTTATTAATGCATTCAAGTAATTTGTGGCTAGATTCGAGCGGTGTTGCGGTGGAACCAAGGGGTAAAGCAATACTAGAGGTTTGAGTTAAGTATGAAGCCTTTGAGATAAGTGTTTGTTCTAACTTTGGTTAGAGGGAATAATATTAGGATATTATTTGCTAGTTGCTAAATGAAGAGTACGGTGTATAGGCATGGTGACAGTTATCTATACACCGGAGTCTAGCATGAACGTGAGTCTTAAATGCGTTTGATCCGGACTTTGTGAAACATCCTTCTTGTCTAATTGCTAAGTTTCAAATAATGTGAACATTTGAGGAAGAATTGTGCGTGGTATATTATTGGAGCGTTGCCTCGAACTAGAACTTGATAATTGAGAAAGAAGTGATTAAAAGAGAAAGTGTTGTGATTTTTCCCTTGCCGGGATATGTAGTCTATTATTGTTGTTGCTCCCTTACAGGGATATGTAGTCTATTATTGTTGTTGCTCCCTTGCCGGGATATGTAGTCTATTATTGTTGTTGCTCCCTTGCCGGGATATTTGGGCAGTTAGTTGTACCCTTGCCAGGTAAATCGTTATGTTGTTGAATTTTCCTAATGGGGCCTCTTTTAGAAAGATTATAAGTATTATGAAATATGAAATAGGACCGTGTGACATGCCGTCCACTTATGGTATTGATATGCAATCGTGTGGCACACGGTCCACTTATGAGTTACAAAATAAGATCGTGTGGCGCGCCGACCACTTATAAATACATCTTTTGTGATCGTGCGGCACGTTTTCCACCTATGAATTATGAAATGGGATCGTGTGGCACGCCGTCCACTTATGAACTAAGAAATGGGATCATGTGGCGCGCCACCACTTATATATATGAGTTATGGTATAGAGGTAGTTTTGTTGTTATATCCGTTGATCTGTTTCCACTGTATCCTCCCCGAGCATGCTCGTTCCCCTCTTTAGTTGGTGTTCTCTGTTGTTATCTCTGTTGCCCTTGCATACACATATCTACACATGTTGATTTTGGTAGGTCCTGTTTAGCTTCGTCACTACTTCGTCGGGGTTAGGCCAGACACTTGCCAACATATGGGGTCGGTTGTGCTGATGCTACACTTCTATGCCTTTTGCACAGATTATGGTACCAGAATAGCTTTTGGACCATAATAGTAGCGCATCGATCTGGAGCTGACTTCAGTCCAGGGAATTTCGATGTAGCCTAGCTGGCATTCGCAGGCCGGAGTCCCTATTAGTTTGTTTACTTTGTACTGAGATAGACATTTTGTATTTCCATTCAAACTTATTTATAACACTCTTTAGTAGTCCATGAGCTACTGACACCAGACTCTGCGTAGAGATATATTTTAAATTTCTGCATTTTTTATTTAAGTTACATAAGCTTAAAGTCTTCCGCTTTTATTTAATTATTTTCGTATATTTATATTATTGAGGAATTATCAGAGCATGTATAAAGTTTGGATGCCCTAGCTACATTAGTAGGCGCCATCACGATTCCCGATAGTGGGAAATTCAGGTCGTGACAGTGACCCTCGTTGAACAACTAAGCTACCTCCTCCCTTAGCTGCATGCAGTCTTCAGTTCTATGACCATGTGTGCCATGATACTTACACATTAATTTTGGATTCCTTTGAGGGGGATCATTTTATATAGGCCTGTGCCACATGGTATCTTTGATCATTTCAATAGCTGACACAATACTTGATGCATCTACATTGAATTATACTCTGACAATTAAGGTGCCTCTGCGGGGTCGATACGTTTTTCGAACCCATCCTTACTCATGAGTACCCGAGAGCTTTGACCTCGATCGTTTCTCTGATCATTCCGAGAAGCGTTACGACCAGAGCCATTATTTCTCCAATCAATATATGGTTGATACCTTCTTTGTTGGATCTTAATCCATATCTATATCCCTCGGTGGCTTAGCTGCCAATCTGTTAAGATGAACTGAGCTCGAGGGGGCTCCCAACTGGTCGTCCTCGACCCTAATCTTTGATTGGTAACGATTATGTACATCCAACCATGTCACAGCTAGGCACTCTATCAGATTCTACTTTAATTGTCGAGATGAAATCGAACTCCTTTCATTCAAACCCTGCATAGAAGCTTATACTGCCCAGTCATCCGAGATAGGTGGTAGTTCCATTCGCTCCATCTGAAACCTAGACATGAACTCCCTCAACATCTCTTCATTTCTCTCTTTATCTTAAAATATTCGATTTCCTTATCGCCAACTTTATGGCGAGTGTGCTTTCACGAAGGCGTCTGCTAACATAGAAAATGAATCGATAGAATTTAGAGGCAAATTGTGATACCAAATCATGGCTCCTTTCGACAATGTTTACCCAAACTTCATCAACAATACTGATTCGATCTCGTCGCCAGTCAAGTCATTTTCTTTGATCCCACAAGTGTATGAAGTAATATGCTCGTTAGGATCGCTTGTCCCGTTATATTTTGGTATATAAGGCATACAGAACTTCTTGGGGATGGATATTGGAGCCGCATTCGGAGGGAATGAATTTCGTATGAACTTTTGGCATCCAAACCTTTCAAGATCGGTTGTGCCCCCGATATTTGATCACTATGGGAGTTATAAGTCTCTACTTTTTTGTCATTATCGTCAATCTTCTTTTCCCCGGACTCAATCCTCTTGGTGAGTTCCTCCAGAATTCTAATAATGGTGGCGTCAGTCCCCGAGCCATTTGATCTTTCCGGCATCGGTTTAGTACGTCGAGTATTCCCTGGTTCGACTACACTTGGAGTTTTATTCTGACTTTGAAGTTGAGCAATGGCAATCTATTGAGCTTATAGCATCTCGAATATTACTTGGAGGCTGATTCCTCCATCTCTTATACCATGTGTTCTCTGGCCACCAAATCTGACTTCCCTGCGTACACTAACTTCAGGGTTTGCGCCTAGATATTCATTCAAACAATGTGTGAACTAACATCTACTGGTTCCACATTTGGCACTTCCTCAGGGTTTATTGATGGTACATCAACCCCTGGAGCAACTAAGTTGTCATTTTCTCCGCGGAACCCAAGACCTTCGTTGTCATGAACATGTGTGTTTTGTGAGCTAGACATGTTTCAGCCTGAAAATAAAAAAATTTGACAAGAAAAAGTGTAAAAATAACGCGTATTATGGGAATCAGTAATGAAATAATCACTATTATATTTAGCCCCATGATGCACGCCACACTGTTTACTTCGAAAATACGAGTAAAAATTAAATTTGATTTGTGGTTTTAAAGATACGTGATTTAGTTCAATACTAATCAAACCAGTAGATAAGTCAATCTCGACCTCGAGCCCAAGTGACCCCGAGATTGGTCAAGAACAATAAAGCAAGAATAATAAAGTTAATGGACAATTCTGATGAACAATGAACGAAAAAGTAAGATAGTATATTCTTTGCTAATGATTAGATGATCTTACAAATGATTGGGGTCCCCTTTATATAATATGGGAAACCCTAAATAAGGTACATTTCCATTTACAATAAAGAATCTTATTGAGACAACTGTATAACCGCCTAGTATGGATTTGTACCGATTCGTACAAATTTATTTTAGAATTTACGTCATGGTCCTGGGGACGTGACGTGAATCGTGTCCTTTTGTAATAAATTCATAACGGTATTGTCTCGGAGTTGGTCGTACTTGGATTCGATGTTCCTCGCGTACTTCAATCCTTGGGTACTGCATTCTGTCTTCGAGCTTGAGTCTGGTCCATCGGGCTCGAATTCGACCTTACCTGAAATTGGGCTTAAAGCGACCCTCGAGCTCGAAAAATTGTGCATACATGATTTCGACCATATATATGGTTAAAACATAAAATTATTTTAAAAAGTAAAAGATGAAATATTCCTTTTGCAAGGGATTAATAGTGCCAAAGTAAAATGAAATTGAGAAAATATTATAGTTTCGGAGAAAAAATTAATTTGAGGAAGAGAGTTATGGAATGAGATGCTGTTGTTCGGATTTTGCTTAAAAATGAGAATGGTCATTGTCCCACATTGAAAAAATGTTGAAGAGTAACTTGGAGGCTTGCCCATATAAGGGGGTTTAAGTTATGTTTTCAAATGTACCAAACTAAATGTATTTCTAACACTTTTTGTTAGGAGAAAGTACTAAGGTTTATGTGATTGTAAAAAATTTTCACATATTGGTCGGTTGTTGTCTTTTGAAAACAATTGTGGCTTTTCCCGGTTTTGGTTTCCACGTTAAATTCTTGTATTGTTTTATTTCTCATTTTTTCTCTTTACAAAAGGGGCGGAGATCTCGGGGTTTACGGGAAAGGGTCAATTCTTTTTTCCCAACAAGTGGTATCAGAGCGAGGTCGCCTAGCTTGAGGGGGGAATCTTAGTACGCTCTGTGGCCGCAGCTTTGGCTGATCTTTCATATTAGAAAAGATTTTCTGGTTCAAGAAGCTTGTAGGAGGGGAAGTTGGTGCAATTGGAGTATCGAGGCTTGTGGTGAATTCTGACGGTTAGAATCAAGTGTGGAGGTACATGTCTAGGTATGCTCTGGCTAGGAAAGACTTGGTAATTAAGTGGTCACACCGGACCTACCTCTCTTTCCTGGGAACTTACCTGGTGTGATGTTCACGAGCTACAAACGAGGTTCTAAGCAAGTATTTTTCATTCACGGATATTGGTCAGCGATACGGTTACAATGGGAAGCATCAAGTTTGATATTGAGAAATTTGATGGAAGAATCAATTTTGGCTTGTGGCAAGTTCAAGTAAGGGATATATTGATTCAATCAGGTCTACACAAGGCCCTGAAGGGAAAACCAGAAGCAGGTTCTAGCAATGATTCATCAAGCAAGAGAGATGAAGAATGGGATGATTTGGATTAGAGAGCTGCAAGTACGATACGGTTATCATTGGCAAAGAATGTCCTTGCAAATGTGCATGGAATTGCGACGGCCAATGAGCTGTGGGAAAAGTTGGAAAAGCTGTATCAAACAAAGGGAGTCTCAAATCGGGTGTACCTGAAGGAACAATTTCATACATTGCGTATGGGTGAAGGGTACTAAAATCTCGGATTATTTGAGTGTTCTCAATGGGATTGTCTCTGAGCTTGAAACTATTGGGGTGAAGATAGATGAGGAGGATCAAGCCTTATGGCTCGTCTGGTCTCTTCCTTCGTCTTTTGCGCACATGAAGCCAATATTGCTCCATGAGAAGGAGCAGGTGGATCTTTCAGAAGTTATCAGCACGCTCATCTTTGAAGAAAGAAGACTCAAAGGAGATGGGAGGGATACTTCTTCTGGAAGTGTGTATATGTGCTACGGGAAAGGAAAGGAAAGGAAAGGAAAAGAGGAACCCCATGAAGCGGAATGTTGTTTGCTGGAAGTGTGGAGAGCTTGGACACATGAAGAAGGATTGTCCAGCAGGTGGAGCAGGTTCGGCTACAGGCTCCAAGTCAAGTGATGCTGTTAATATGGTCTTTGATAGGGACCATATGACCTTATATGACCCAAAAACATGTACATCCTTATGGCATGCCGCTATTTGCCATGGTGAAGGATGTGAGATTAATAGCGGAATTACACACGGACATTGGTTTGGCAGGAATGCAAGGTGTGTGATGAAACAGTTATGTCGATAGCTGATGGACTTCCAAGGAGAGCCAATAGTGGAGGTTGCACCATAATAATCAGCAAGGTGTTTTTCGACATGAGCCGAAGTGAAAATTCTTAGAATGGTTTATTCTAAGTGGCGATACTCTTTATGGTGGAGTATGACAGGTGTTCAGCAATGTGGAGTATGACAGATAGCTGCTGCTATGATCATTTTTAATTAAGGTAGAGTTTGTTGGGATTTTGCTTAAAAATGAGAATGGTCATTGTCCCACATTGGAAAAATGTTGAAGAGTAACTTGGAGGCTTGCCTATATAAGGGGGTTTAAGTTATGTTTTCAAATGTACCAAATCAAATGTATTTCTAACACTTTTTGTTAGGAGAAAGTACTAAGGTTTATGTGATTGTAAAAAATTTTCACATAGTGGTCGGTTGTTGTTTTTTGACAACGGTTGTGATTTTTCCCGATTTTGGGTTTCCACGTTAAATTTTTGTGTTGTTTTATTTCTTATTTTTTCTCTTTACAAAAGGGGCGGAAATATCGGGGTTTACGGGAAAGGGTCAATTCTTTTTTCCCAACCGTGTTTGGTCATATGATCGATTCTCGAAACCGGCTATTCTTCAGCGGTTCACGGAAAATGTGGCGCGCATCTCCGCTTTCTTTCTTTCTTCTCAATATTCCAATTTTTTCTTTTTCCTTTGCCTATTAGGAGTTAGGACTCTCGTATTTAATGGCTTTTATCACTGACCAAAAGGTATCGTATTGAAAAATTTCAACACAAATCAAAATCAAACCATGGCTCGAAAATCCTTCCCAATCCTAAAAAAACTGATCCAACAATCCACCGATCGCTGTTTCACCACTAACGCCTCGCCACGTGCCGTTACGTTGATACCAGGCGACGGCGTTGGTCCCCTGGTAACCGATTCAGTGGAACAAGTGATGCAGGCGATGAAAGCACCGGTTAACTTCGAGCGATACGAAGTACGCGGTGATATGAAGTGTATTCCGGAGGAAGTAATTGATTCGATTAAGAAGAATAAGGTTTGTTTAAAAGGAGGGTTAAAGACACCGGTCGGCGGAGGTGTTAGTTCGCTGAATGTGCAAATGAGGAAAGAGCTTGATCTGTACGCTTCTATTGTGCATTGTTTCACTTTCCCAGGGCTGCCTACGCGGCATGAGGATGTGGATATTGTTGTGATTAGGGAGAATACTGAGGGAGAGTATGCTGGCCTGGAGCATGAGGTTGTTCCTGGTGTCGTTGAGAGTCTTAAGGTACTGTGCTTTTTCGTTTTGAGAATTTTTCATTTTAGTATGTTATGCGAGCCTGTTAGATTCATAATCTTTGCTTACCTCTGCCTATGCGAGAAGATGTAAAAATATGATGAGGTGCGAATGGATATTGAGGATTCATATGGACAACCCTAAATAGTTTGGATTGATGCATAGTTCTTGTTGTTGTATCCAATTTTACTGTCTAAAATGGGATCATGCGCTACTTTTAGTAGGACTGCACATGTAGTTGGCTCTTATGTGCATTTACTCTGATGCCTTGTTTTGAATGTGCAGTTATCCTTGAAATTTAGATCGTAATCATGTTCTGGCCCGTTATTGTATGCATAAGGCCCCATGTAGGACCTCATGGGTAGCCAGTAACGCCGCAAGGGTGTTCAAACTTTAAACAAGTTAATAATTTCTTTTTTATCGGTGAATGGTGTACTAAAATTTTTAGACAACAGGGGTTGCTCTGATGGTAAGCAACCCCCACTTCCAACCGAGAGGTTGTGAGTTCGAGTCTCCCCAAGAGCAAGGTGGGAAGTTCTTGGAGGGAAGGATGCCAGGGGTCTATTTGGAAACAGCCTCTCTACCCAAGGGTAGGGGTAAGGTCTGCGTACACACTACCCTCCCCAGACCTAACTAAGTGAGATTATACTGGGTTGTTGTTATTGTTGTTGGTGTACTAAAATTTTTAGATCAAACTACGCAACATTTAACTAAGCAATAAATAAAAAATAGACCACATGTGGTGGTCTCCATTTAATTTTGGCAAATAACAACAACAACAGAATTTTGAGAACCAGTGAACTACACTTTGAACACCCTGAGGCCTGAACCATGTTGTAAGGGTGTTCAAGATATAATATATAATCATATAAAGTATTATTTACTTATATACCGTGTATAATTTTTCGGCAAGGGTATGGACTTGACCACCCTTGGCATAGGTGGCTGCACCACTGCCCCAGGGTGCACACTAATGCACTGGTTCTTTAGTAGGTTAGTATGGAAGGCCCCATTTTGGGCAACACGGTGCACATTTTTTTGGGAAATACACTTTGTGCTCCATCCTCGTGCTGGAGAGTGCATTTTGCCTGAAGCTTTGCTGCTTCTTCATTTTATATATCCCTGACATTATTATCATATTAATATCCTTGCTAGATGATTTAATCTTGAGCGAAGTGTATGCATTATCATCTGCAGCTGAACCTATTTGACTGTGGTTTGTGCATGAGGAAGAATTACACTGTTAGTGCTTATCTTTACCTGGTCACGTCAAAAGGGTAGAGAAATGGGCCAGCTAAGCGAGATGCACGTGATTTTTCTTCATATGAATTCTCATTTGTAACTTGACCAATTTATGCCTATATGGTTTAAATGTTACTCTTATATGCCTGCTTGTTGATCCTTCTAAAAAAGTAGTTGTTCTTTTTTCTTTATCGACCTTCCTTTTTGGTTCGTCATATTATATCGATTCCTCTGTAAAATTGCTTTAACTCTATACTTTCATGTTTTCCCTTTTCCAGGTGATAACAAAATATTGTTCTGAGCGTATAGCAAAATTTGCATTTGAGTATGCTGATGTAAACAAAAGAAAGAAGGTTACAGCTGTGCACAAAGCCAACATTATGAAACTTGCAGACGGTCTATTCCTAGAATCATGTAGAGAAGTAGCAGCTAAATATCCAGAAATACAGTACGAGGAGATTATTGTGGACAACTGCTGCATGCAACTTGTCTCAAGGCCAGAACAGTTTGATGTCATGGTACGGGGATATGCTTCCGTGGCTTTTCTCTTGACTACCGTCCTTAAAATTCTAGCTTCTCTTACATCTGATATCTAGTGGTGTCATCCGAATTTATCAAAAAGAAATCTAGTGGTGAATGTCATCCATTAGTTTAGTCCTTGAGGAGAGGATTGGCTTGCTGAGAGCTTGTCCTGTCTGCTGTTTGTGTGCAGTTGGATAATTTGCTAGACTTTTGAAGTTAGAAACTTGCTTGAAGCTGCTATGGGATTAGTTCATATGGTAGTTGGCCATGGACTAATAAGCAAATAATATTGGAAGTTAGGAATGTTCACTAGGTTACTTACATAGTCAAAGGGCCTAGTCTTGGCACTCTGTCTCTAGCATCTATTTTGACCTCTTACTTTTGTGTTCTTGCTGGTAACTGTCGAGACCAGTGATGTGATGAAATAACAGAGTCCAAGTGACAAGGTCTGCAAAATTATTGAAGTCTTTTCCCTTCTCCTTCATTTACAATTGAGTTACCAGGATAATCTTGCACCTGGGATTTCGGGTTTTCCTTGAGTGGCCTCTTTGATTTCTTGTAAAAAGTAGGATATCAGTAAGCTTGGTTGGTGAGAAGAAATGCATGCCTCATTCCGTGCAACTTACGGAGAAGGGGATGCAAGTTGTCTATTTTTGCATTGTAGAATCACTGGTCAGCTGTGGGACATGTTTCTCACTCTGCTATACTCAAGTGGGCTATGCCTAGAACTGTTTTGATATTTCTACAGTCGGGACTGGGAGGTACTCGGACAAGTTTATGGAATGCTATCCCAGCAGCTATTTGATGGACTATCTGGAGAGAGAGAGGAATGCCAGAATATACTTAGATTAAATTCAAATATGTACTTGTTCTATCTTTTTGGGATAAGATGGCAAATATAAAGTTATTCAGGATGTTGAGGTCATGTTTGACTTTTTGAACTCCTTACATACTCTGTACAAGTTACAACTAACAGAAGCTTGTAACTGGTCGCAATGTCCAGGCTTCCAGCACATGCTTGTTGCTGGTTATACACCTATAAAAGCTTACCTTATAAAAATATAGGATATCAGTGAGAGAGCTTGGATGGAAAGAATTAAGATTAGCAAATGTAGGTATTACCCTCCCGGCTTTTTTCACTGTGGTGGTTGTAGATTAAGAGTCATCAGCTTTCCTGCATCGACCCAGAAGCAATCTTTTGGCATGTATTTAACTGCCTGATTCTAACTTGTCTCCTAATTTTGACATAGCTGATAAGCTTGTTGCTTAACTTTAACCATTGCAATTATGCAGGTGACACCCAACCTCTACGGAAACCTAATTGCAAATACAGCTGCTGGTTTAGCTGGTGGAACAGGAGTCATGCCAGGAGGTAAATCCTTCAGACATTTTGAATGATTACATCTATGTATTATGCTAAGCTGTTGATTCTTGCTAGCACTAGCAGCCTTTTTTGGGTCTATAAATGACAGTTTGATCTTAAGATATACTTAGTTAAGACACCCTTAACTTGGTGGTTAATCTGTAAGTCACATTTTATCAAATATAACTGCGGTGATCTAACCTGTTAGCTTCCCAGCAACCAAAACAACTAGCTTCTTTTGTAGATGGATTTTCTGGTAACTCAAGTCTAGCTAATACTGCAGAAAATCTATCCACAAATGTTCTAAATGAATAGAAGACTCATATTTTATTGGCAGACAGAAGTAGTAAATTGCAGTAACAAAAGATTGGGCTGTTTCGAGGTACTAAAAGGAAAAGGAATAAGCAGGATGACAGTTTAGGGAAATCGCATCATCTGTTGGACTTGCAGTACAACCGTATGGGCATCAGAAGGTCAGGGAAATCTTTGCAGAGGTCATGGAAATATTTGAAGATTGAGATTACAACTATAGCTACCACTTATTCAGTATGTTCTTATTCAAGCTGTGCAAGGCAAAAGGAGCTCAAACATAATCATGCCAGAGATAGCTGACTCAGGCTGGGAAGACATAACCTAAATACAGAAGATTCATCAGAAAACGGTAGCAGGTTAACACAACCTTATGCACATTAAGTTAGAAGAGAGGTTGCTGCTCTTAGTAGCTGGCTAGAAATGAGAGCTAAAGTAACATATGAAATTAGTGGAGGAGGATCATTGAATTCTTTAAAAAAAAATTCAGTAGCTAAGGATTAAATCATCTTAATAATTATTTAATTTGAAAATTCCGAGCTTACATATAGAGGTGCCTTGTGTTCTGTAGGTGTAGAGATGGGCTCAGAACATGGGTCAGTAAGATGAATGACACATTTTCCTCTGCCGATTACCTGCTATTACAGATAGTCAAGGTGGGTGAATGGTATTTGGAAGGTCAGAAGCTCTTCCTTGACTAGTGGTCTCTGATCGCACTGTCATCAGCCTAATCCTAAACCAAGTCACTGGTGGGCTTCCATTGCACTTGTGATAAATATCCTGTCTGAATAGACGGAGACATTTCTGGTGGTTATTTGGAACTTAACAAGGTTTGTGTTAACAAGGTTTCTCAAGGAACAAGAGAAACCTCTGATAGGCTAGAGTTTGTGTTAGGGCTTCGGACAAGAAAATTCCGGGGACACTGACATTTGAGGCAAGCAATTGGAGATACTTGGTGTCAATTTGGCCTAAGATGATGAATATTGAATTGGGTGCAGAACATAAGGCGTCAGAAAGGTTACTCTAAAATGCATTTTCAACAAATAGATACAAAGAGCTAAGCAACTTCATCAAAAAACTATTAAGAGCCAAGCAACTTGTGGACAAGTGGGGAATTCGAACTGAGATTAACTCAGCCAGATCGGAAGCTTTTGCTTACTGATGGGAAGAGGGGGAACACTAACAACTGAAGTTGTTGTACTTGGGCCGACTCTGCCACAAGAAAAAAAAATTCCATTAAAAACGGAAAGCAAGCAGGTGTTGATATCAAGGCCAATTTGTAAGGCATCAACCACGGACGGATAAGTTGTCTCAGCCTCTCAGCACAAAAAAGGAATTAAAATTCTAGGCCCTGATCCATGTGGCGAGGACAAACTTTTTGGCTTTTGTATAGGTGAATCATATGTTGACCCAATGGAGGTGTAGATAGAGGTCTAGTTAGAAGCATGATATTCGTTAGAGATTTTTCTCGAGCTATTGAAGATAGCTCCCTGCGTCTAACACTTGGAATTCTCTCTGAAACCTATATCTTTGTAAAGAAAAAGTCGACTTGAAATCCTCATATCATATGTCCACCCATGGGGAAATCGTAGGTTACTACCTGTTTCCACGGAATAAGTTTACTTTGTACCGCCCGGAGGTCATATAGATCGGAATCCGGAGCGATAAGAACGAAAGGGTTGGTGTGGCCACAGCTACAACTACTGGCGCTTCAAATTAGATTCTAAGGGTTCTACTGAAAGCCTTTTTTTAGGTCCTGTAATAGGGAGGTGTAAGCCTCGAAAGCCTTTGGTACTTCGGTAGGGTCGGACGACTTTCTTTGCCCCAGCTTGGCGAATCGCATCCCCGCACAACGACATTCTTTGTTTGTGCGCTTCAAAAGATTATGCAGGCCCCCGACAACTGGGCGGCTAGCTTCAAGGTCTCCGCAAAATAAAAATCTCCAAACCATAGAAAGTTTGAATAAGGACCAGAAAGATAAAGGAGAAAATGGGTCGCACTGGACTGCCCTCTTTCCAAACAGAATGAGAGTGCGTGGTACCCCACTTGTTGAAAAGCCAGGTAGAACCCCCACTTCGCCAACCCCTGATCGAGGAAGTACCCAAAAAAGACGATGAAGTGGGCATAATCCAGAGGCAAAAAAAAATATGAAGAGAAGCAGAGCGAAAGAAAGGACTCCCCCATCTATGCCTTTCAAATGAAGACGACTTCAAAGGCTCAAGAAAAAGCACAGAAGGAGAAGGTGTCTTACCCTTGCAGGTACCTAAAGTAAAACAAGAAACATGAAACTTGTGTGATAACCTGCAGGGGGTTTACTAAAATCCCCTTTTCTACTTCTACACCGGGGAGACTAGAAGCGTCCGTCGACTCTTTCTCAATAAGTAGTGTGTTGCATGGCTTTCTTTGTTGGAGATCTACTCCTATGCTAAGTGTCTTTGTTTGGTTTTTTTTGTTGTGTTTGCATGTATTGTATGGGCCAAAACCTAGTCTAAAGTGTTCAATGCTTATGTAATAATAATAATATAAAGACTTTTTCGTAAAAATGTGCTTCAAATTCATGTGAAAGTTTAAATTCTGCCCTTCCATCCCTTGGATAGATAGAGAGGGAGGGCAGTGCTTTTGGTTTTTTCATGTTGTCAAAGAGTTGAACAATGGTTTTTTCGTGTTGTCAAAGATTTGAACAATGAAAATAGATGGCGAGTGCCTGATCGAATTGATCAGGTCATGTAGGAACAAGGTTCAAGTCTACCCGTCTGTTAGGATGCCTCAGCTGCATACATCACTGCACTTCCACTTGACACCTATCGTAATGATAAACGGCTCGTCTCGCCGTGACCTTCTCTTGAATTCTCAAATAAACTTCTGTCGCTCCATATCCGCAGGGGAAGAGAACCCGTCGCTGTCTCGGCTGTGCTACCGGAGGCTCTGGGGAAGTCGGAATAGGAGAGCACTCATCTTGGGGTGGGCTTACTACTGAGATGCTTTCAGCAGTTATCCGCTCCGCACTTGGCTACCCAGCATTTACCGTGGGCACGATAACTGGTACACCGAAGTTTGGGGATAAAGAATGTAGACCAAAGTCATAACGATTAGCTCAAGCTAAGGAATAGAGGTAGGTCACAAAAATTAACTGCCTCTGGCTGACGAATTAGGAAAGGAAGTCACACAGTCAACGGCATACTAGAGAGCCAAGGATTAGAGGAGATAGCTACAACTAATTGATGAACCAGGGCCAATTCTGGTGTCATTACATTTACTCCTCCCTTATTACAGAGATGATAGAAAAGAGAAGTGCATCCAGGCGACAAGTGTCCAATAAAAGGAAATTGGAGTGTAGCTGGGTGAAAAAGAATGTGCTCAAGCTGGCCAAACAGGTAAAGGTGCATTTTGCAAGGTTTGATGAAGATACCCTAGCTCTATTCAGCTTGAGCATATTCTTTTGTGGAGATTGCAATGTTCTCGAGTTGGCTTTAGAAAAGTTGAATACTTCTCTGTCATCAAAATCTATGAATTTTTTATAAAGTTTCATAAGAGATAGACCTATGGATCCACCACTATTGGAAGGCATATTTACTTGGTGTAAGGAAGGAGAAAGACCTGCTGCTTTGGGAATAGATATTTCTATTCTCTATGGGATAGCGAATTTTTTAAAAAGCTTTTTTAAAAAAAATAAATAAATCAAGCAGCACGCTCTACCTAAAGCCTTGTCACATCACAAGCCAATGTTGTTGGAATGTGGAGATTGGCACAGCAATGTGTATGTGTAAAATTCAGTCAGTTCCCCATCCATTCTTCCAATGGGTACATCCACTGATCCAACTCTTGTCTACTGCGCTATTCATCATCCTGAGTAGGTATATTGGTGGGGGTCAAGCAGGTATCTCCGTGCTGCCTAACTTCATCCGCCCCAGGTTGCACTAGCTCCAAGGGAATGATACTGCTGCTCAATTACATTTCATGTTGGCCTTTTCTTTTCCTTTTATATTTTGGATGCATTTATAGATTGTTTTCTTTCAAACTTCATTGTTGGTTTGCTCAGCTAGCATGTCTAACATAAATGTAGTTGGTCAATTACTTTGTGGGTTTCAATATCTCTTGAGATTGAATCTTTCTGTTACCATTGTAAGTTCTAACTTATAAATGAGGCTAGTATGGATAAACAATTTTTATGCTTGAAACCTCCTCTACATCTCTTTGTTTTCCCCCCTCCTTCATGACTGAGTAATAAAGAACCTTCCAGTATAACGATTTCCGTCCAAATATGAGGTATTTACTGGTTGGTAGTTGAATTGGTTAGTGCCCATTTACTTATTATGTGACAGCTCCGACTAATTGCTTGTACTTAACAAAATGCACTAGAAGCCTCTTTATGAGTGCCTACTTCTCCTGTGACTTTAACAAATGCTCATTATTACTTGTTCTGATTTCTTTGTTGGAAGAAAGATTAAGTGCCTTGTGCTTGTCTATTCTACAGATCATTTATAGTATCTCTCGGGGAACAATTAGGATATTATCAGGATTTCTTCGTCAAGCATTAAGGCTGCGTATGAGATTTAATGTATGGCTGTGATTTTCTCAGGTAATGTTGGGACTGATCAAGCAGTATTTGAGCAAGGTGCTTCAGCTGGGAATGTTGGCAATGAAAAGATTTTGAAGCTTAAGAAAGCAAATCCAGTGGCCCTTCTTCTGTCGTCAGCAATGATGCTTAGACATCTTGAATTTCCATCATTTGCTGATCGTCTAGAAACAGCTGTAAAACGTGTAATAGCAGAGGGAAAAGTCAGGACAAAGGACCTTGGAGGGGATTGCACTACCCAAGAAGTTGTTGATGCAATTATAGCAGCTCTAGACTAATCAGCAATATAGTCAGGAAAGAGTTCAGAAATTTTGTTCACTGTCCAGAGATCAACTTGGCCTATTTTTTGAGCAGCTGCAGTTTTGTTTAAATCTGCTCTCTATAATTTTGCTGCAACATTTTTTTAATTAGTGCTACCATTGGTTAATAATTCAAATTTGACGCATGATTGCTGTCTATGCCTTGTGCATAAAAACCTGTAAAGGATCACTTCTTGATCTGTTCATATTATTTAAAGGAATTTTGCTTCGTAGTGATATCCATTCTGGTGTATACTCTCTTTGATCTTTCTTATTTTTATTCTTCTTGCTCTGTGGTTAGTGCCTTAGTGGAACGCATGTCTCCTTCTTCTTGTTATTTTTCTTCATTTACTTATTGTTTTGTTTTTATTTTATTCAGCCATGTGCAGTGGACCTCCGTTCTTTATTTCTTGCTTTCGTTCTCACTTCATAAGTATTATATATTTTTGTTTTAGTGAAATGATAAGTATTCCTTTTCTGGTGAATGTACGTTATCGTTTTTGCAACTGTTTGCGTTCGTTAGCTTCCACTTCAAGCAAAGACAAATCTGAGATCTACCTTCCTAATATAGTAGTAGTAATTTGTTACTCTATTTAATTGCATTCCAGAATATCGTCATTTTGCTTGAAAAGTAGAGGTCCGTGTAGATAGAAAAGAACTGATGTAAAGGTTTATTCGCTCAAAGGTTTATTCATTTGATTATATGACACAGTCAGACTTCTCTATAACATCTCTATATAACAATACTTCATTATAAAAGCCAAACTTTTTCGGAATCAATTGTTCATGTATATGTTCTCTATAACAACATTTTGCTATAACATCCAAAAGTATTCTGAACAAAAGAGGCAGTTATAGAAAGGTTTGGCTGTAAAATGAAATTATAATAATATACATAAACTTAAAGGTTAATACTGCTCGCTGGAAATCCCATCATATCCGCTCAGCTCACGTTCGTGATTTAAATTGCCGGTTTATAAATATACTTGACATTGGCAACACGATGAAGAAACAAGAAATACTCGATTCAAGTCAATTCTACATGATCTTCAAATTGCCAATATATGTCATTACTTGTGAAAGGTTCTCTTACTTTTCTTCTCAACCATCACCATGAGTCACTCCGGATTGGCACGAAATCTTATTTATAGTACCAATTCAGTTAAAATAAAACACATAAATAATCAGAGGCCTAGCCAGTTGTGCCATCTTTCAGTGGATGGTCATTGCAATCAATGGATGGTCTGGTTAAATGTTCAGCAAACTATGTTCCATTGACACCCATAAATTTCTTGGAGAGAGAAATGTTTTCAGGGGAAGAACTTCCATATTTGATGGCCCTTGTGTGAAGTATACTTGGGAAGAGACACATGCACGGTGCATAAAGCTTGCTTCTGCTTTGTCTGAGCTTGGGATTTCTCATGGTGATGTGGTAAGTTTCTTTCTAACTATTTACGTCACAACATATATAAGATGACTAAAGAACAAAGAAGCAATATTGAAAATACTTGCTCAAAAGAGTAATTACTTTTGGAGCTAGCACACAATGGCCTCTTATCTTAAATTGTATTAAATCGACTTAAAAACAATGTATCTTTGTTTTGATTTGGTTAGGTATTAAAAAAAACAAAGATCCAAACCGACATACATTCATAAATGTATAAAATTTTCAAAAAGTGCGTCTTTACATAATTTGAAAATATTCAATGTAACTGTTACAGAAGATCTGTCTTTGTTTACTTTTAAATGATTAATTTAACGTGTATGATCACTTCTTTATTGACTGTTGTTGAAACACTTCAATCTTCTTGTTCTTTTATGATGCAAGTCAAGTTTTATTAAGTTCATCTAGTTTTTATTGATATTTTTTGAAAAATAAATAAAGTATATTACTGTTAAGTTGGCCTAAAGTAGTACGCAAACACGATATGTATTAGGAAATATTGTAAATATCTTTTGTGTATCTTTTTATTATTGGTAGAATATTCTCTCATTATTGTACAATCCTATAGTTGGTAGGTTTTGATTTCTCTGTACTCTATATATACTTTGGTGAGCAATACAAGAAACTCACTTCTCCAAAACTCTCTACATGGTATCATACGCCAGTGGGTTATCGCCAAACAAACCCTAAATACATACTACCCGCCGCCGCCGTAGCTCCTCTCATCAGAGCCCGTCGCCGGCGCCGCTGCACTAATCGGCAGCCCTCTTTTTCTCGACGTCGTTCAGCGCCTCCTCTCCTTGCCTCGCGCTCATGGCCGCCACGACGTCAACCGCGCCTCTCCAGCCGATTGCCATAAATGCATCGGCTCAAATCCCACTCAAATTGGACTCCACTAATTACCTGGCGTGGAAATTTCAATTTCGAACCCTCCTTACGGGTTACGATCTCCTCGGCTTCTTGGACGGATCGAAGCCATGCCCACCGGCCACTATCGTCGACAACGACGTGACTTCCCCCAATCCAGCATATCCTTACTGGATTCGCCAGAACAACCTTATTCTCAGTGCCATCATCTCGTCGATCACACCGACGATCATCTCCTTCATTGCCGCTGCGGAAACCTCTAAAGAGGCCTGGGACATCCTCGCGCGCACATACGGCGCCGCTTCTCGTGGTCGTATCATGGCTCTCAAACAGCAGCTCCACAATCCGGTAAAAGGTTCTAAATCTATTACTGACTTTATGCACGGTATTCGCGTGATTGTGGATGAATTATCTCTCCTGGGTGTTACCGTTGATTCTGAGGATCTTGTCATAAAGGTTCTAAATGGTCTTGATGACCCGTATATGGAACTCTCTCATGCCATCCAAGCCCGTGAGTCTCCCATCTCTTTTGCTGAATTACATGACAAGCTGTTAAGCATGGAGGCTCAGATTACTGCTCATGTGCCGGCCACCTCCGTCACATCCGACTCGGCTCCGTTGGCTGCCTTCGTCGCCCGACAGCAGCCAGTCCGTCAATGATTCGGTAGTCGCGGGCGCGGCCGCATCAGCCGCGGGTCAGTCTCCGGTCGCGGTGGTTACTCCAGCAATGGTCAATCTCGCGGGTACAATGGGAAGTGCCAACTCTGCAGTGAATTTGGCCACTCCGCGCGCCGCTGCCCATCCTATCCCGTCTCCGGCGCCAACTAGCCCCCTTACGGTGGACCATTGCCGCGTCCAGCTTATGCTTCGCCGCCCTATCCAGCTGCTCACATAGCCCATCACTCTCCGATGATTCCCTCTGCATCCGATTGGATCCTGGACTCTGGTGCCTCTCATCACATAACCTCTGATCTTGCCAACATATCTCTTCACAGTCCTTACACTGGCTTCGACAATGTGGTTATTGGTAGCGGTGAAGGTTTGACGATTACTCATACTGGACAACTTCACAGTCATTCCTCTCTTTTATTACCTGGGGCTCTCTGTGTTCCACATATGCGTAAAAATTTGATCTCTGTTGCCCAATTATGTCGTCACAATAATGTTAACGTTGTTCTTTCTGATACTGATACTGATTTTCAGGTGAAGGATCGTCGCACGTGGGCAACGCTCGCTCGCTCGCGGCCCACTTAGGGGCAACACCTACTACTGGCCGGCGGCTCCCAGTCTCCCATCTGCCCTCACGGCACAAAAGCTCTCTGCGTCATTGTGGCATTCTCGGTTTGGTCACCCGTCAGCTAAAACCCTGCATCATTTAGTATCGTCTAGCAGTATAGCGTCCAGTAATGTGTCTGATCTTGCCTGTGTATCTTGCAAACTTCATAAGTATCATAAGTTACCTTTTTCTGAGTCAAGTCTGTCTTCTACTGCTCCCCTGGAGCTTATTTTCTTCGATGTATGGACCTCTCCGATTATTTCTAATGAAGGGTTTAAATATTATGTCATCTTTGTTGATCATTTCTCTAAGTATGTTTGGTTTTTTCCTTTACGCCGTAAATCTGATGTCTCACAAACCTTCCCCATTTTTAAATCCACTGTAGAGAAATATTTCTCTGCTAAAATCATTACTCTGTACACTGACAATGGGGGTGAATTTCTAGCTTTACGCTCTTTTCTTGCCTCTCATGGCATCTCCCATCTTACGTCACCTCCTCATACTCCTCAGCACAATGGCTATGCTGAACGCCGTCACCGTCATATTGTCGATACTGGTCTCACTCTCCTTCATCATGCCTCTATACCTCTCATTTACTGGCCTTATGCCTTTGCTACAGCAGTCTACCTCATTAATCGTCTTCCCAAGACAAATCTCTCGATGCGCTCCTCCTTTGAGTCTCTCTTCCAGAAACGCCCCAACCTTGCCAACTTACGTGTCTTCAGCTGTCAATGCTTCCCTTGGCTTCGGCCCTACACCTCACACAAAATGGAACCCAGATCTCGTGCCTGTGTCCTCTTCGGCTACTCTACTACTCAAAGCGCCTATCTCTGCTTTGATCCCTCAACGTCTAAAATCTTCGTCTCGCGTCATGTCACCTTCCATGAAGATGTCTTCCCCTTCTCCAAAATGTCTAACCCCGAGTCTCCCCCTGTACCCATTCCGGTCTCCCTAGAAGTCCTTCCGCTGCCGCCACCAGTACCTGCCGTTGCTCCCACCTGCGATCCTTCACCGGACGCACTCCCAGCGCCATCGCCCGCGCCACCAGCGCCCCTTCCGGCACCGCCAGCGGCCCCTGCCGCCGCTACACCCATTATGCTGCCACTTGCATCCTCTTAGGGTGGTCATCATATGCAGACACGCAGCAAAAATAACATCTTTATGCCCAACAAGAAGTTTGGTATGGCTGCTGTCACCTCTCCTGCTGTTACTGAACCTCAGACCCTGTCCAGTGCTATGTCTGATGAGCGCTGGCGTGCTGCTATGTCATCAGAGTTTGATGCTCTGCTACGGAATGGCACTTGGGATGTTGTCCAGCCTGATTCCTCGCAGAATGTTGTGGGTTGCTAGTGGGTTTATCGCATCAAACACAAGCCTGACGGCACTGTGGATAAGTTCAAAGCCCGGCTTGTTGCAAAGGGCTTTCATCAGCGTCCAGGTGTGGATTTCCAGGAGACTTTCAGTCCGGTTGTTAAACCGGCAACTGTGCGTTTGGTTCTCAGTATAGCTGTATCCAAGGGCTGGCCTCTTTGTCAAATGGATGTGAACAATGCCTTTCTCCACGGGAGGCTTACAAAGGATGTTTATATGGCACAACCACTGGGCTTTCTTGACAAAGCCTATCCCTCTTATGTCTGTAAGTTACAGAAAGTTATTTATGGTCTCAAACAGGCACCCCGGGCATGGTACAGTGCTCTCCGCCAAAGCCTTCTGACCATGGGTTTCGTCAACACTACCTATGACACTTCGCTCTTCGTCTTTCAGCACTATGGTATTACGGCATATTTTTTGGTGTATGTTGATGATCTCATATTGACTGGTAATGATTCCGCTTTCTTGAACCGTGTGATTGACTCTCTTGGGTCTCAGTTTTCTCTTAAAGACATGGGTGATCTAAGCTACTTTCTTGGTGTTGAAGTTCTGCGCAGCTCCAAGGGGTGTTTTCTTTCTCAGCGTAAATATGTTGTTGATCTTTTGACTCGTCAAAATATGCTGGAGTCAAATCCTGTTCAGACGCTAACAGCGGCGTCAACTCGCCTTCATCTGGCCGACGGCTCGGCCCCTGCCGACGCATCCGCCTATCGACAGGCCCTTGGGGGCCTCCAGTATCTCTCCTTCACTCGTCCTGATATCTCCTTTGCTGTGAAAAAACTCTCACAGTTCATGCATGCTCCTACTGTCACTCATTGGGGTGCAGTTAAGCGCCTATTCCGGTATCTGAATGGGACGCGTGACATTGGCGTCTGGCTGCGTCCTTCATCTGTTATACCTCTGCATTGTTTCTCTGATGCTGATTGGGGTGTAAACTGTGATGACCGCTCCTCAACTGGTGCCTATGTTGTTTTTCTAGGGCCAAATCCTATTTCATGGAGCTCCAAAAAGTAGCGTTCCGTTGCACGATCATCTACTGAGGCTGAGTATCGTGCCATTTCTTCTGCTGCCGCTGAAGTACATTGGCTTCATTACCTGCTGCGCGAGCTTCATGTCCTTCTTCCGGCTGCTCCTGTCATTTACAGTGACAACATTGGCGCCACTTATCTCTGTGCCAACCCTGTGTTTCATTCTCGCATGAAACACATCTCCATTGATTATCACTTTGTTCGTCAATTGGTCCAGAATGGGTCCCTTCCTGTTGCTCACGTATCCTCTACTGATCAGCTTGCTGATGCTCTCACCAAGCACTTATCTCGCCCTCGGCTTCTTCTGCTGATGTCCAAGATTGGCGTGTCCTCCGGCCCTCCATCTTGAGGGGGCGTATTAGGAAATATTGTAAATATCTTTTGTGTATCTTTTTATTATTGGTAGAATATTCTCTCATTATTGTACAATCCTATAGTTGGTAGATTTTGATTTCTCTGTACTCTATATATACTTTGGTGAACAATACAAGAAACTCACTTCTCCAAAACTCTCTACAATATGGATTCTAAATTTTGGACAAAAGAACTACTGAACACCATTAAAAATGATCATTTTTTAAGCAATGGATAGAAAGGTCCAGACAAGGGCCAGGGCCACTAAAATTAACGGAAATCCGATAAAGATCTCTTTCCTAAAATATTATTTCTCCTCTAAAATTTAGCACCAACCACAACAGCAGTAAGCTCTACGCAAGAGAATAAGTAGAAAGTTGGAGGAAAGTATCAGTAATAAAAATAAACCGTAATAATCGAGGGAAAAAATCAAATTAGGCAAGAAAACCCCCATCACGATCCTTATTTAGCTTGGCCATATGGTAAATATTAGATATTTTCATAACTTTTAAACAATTAAATTGGGAGATTCATGCGTTGGATATAAATTGCTCAGTTTTTGTAAACTTAATGGATTATATGTGCTCAAAAGAGACTAAAATACTTAACCCCAAACTTAACGGACCTTCTAGTTAACAATCTAATTTTACACGTAATGGACAAGTAATTTTAATAGAACATGGGTCGATAAAAAAAATCCCATCATCTCCAAAATTTTGAAATCCAACGCAAAATTTATCTGAAGTCAACTCCCTTGCATTAACCACTTTCAGAATTACAAATTATACAACATTTTCTACTCTCTGTATATGTCCGTTTGTCCCATCTATATTGTTGAATTACTACTTAATAAGGTAGGAATTTAAAGGGTTTACTTTTTCATTTTCATAGATTTAAAATTATTTATGTAGGTTGCAACGTTGGCCCGAAATGTTTACGCTATGCAAGAGCTGCATTTTGCAGTACCAATGGCTGGCGCAGTTCTTTGTACATTAAATACACGTCATGATTCAGCTATGATATCAGTACTGCTAAAACATTCCGAAGCAAAAGTCATATTTGTGGATCAGCACTTGCTTCAACTTGCTCAGGGAGCCATAGATACTCTTGCTAATGAAAAAGTAATTCCACCACTTCTTGTTGTAATATCTGAATCCAACAATTCTACTCCTACTGTGGCAAACTCTAGTACTCATGAATATGAAAGTCTCCTGGAAAGTGGGAATACTAAATTCGCTATAAGGTGGCCGATAAGTGAATTTGACCCTATCAGTGTTAACTATTCTTCTGGAACAACGTCGCGTCCCAAAGGAGTTGTTTACAGTCACAGAGGTGCATATCTCAATACCATTGCAACATTTATGCTTCATGAGATGAGTTCATGGCCTGTTTACCTTTGGACCGTTCCAACATTTCACTGCAACGGGTGGTGTCTGACTTGGGGTCTAGCTGCAGTTGCTGGCACAAGTATTTGCCTAAGACAGGTTTCTCCAAAAGTCATATTTGAAAGTATAGTAGAGCACAACGTCACACATTTGAGTGGTGCACCAACTGTTCTAAACATGATTGTGAATTCGCCCGAAACTGATAGAAAACCACTTCCACACAAGGTTAACATAATGACAGGTGGTTCACCACCACCTCCACAAATCCTATCTTAAATGGAGGAACTAGGGTTTCGAGTGCATCATTTATATGGACTAACAGAAACATATGGTCCAGGTACATATTGTTTATGGAAGCCTGAGTGGGATTCTTTGCCACCAAATGAAAAGTACAAACTAAAAGCAAGACAAGGTGTGCAACATCTTTGTTCAGAGTCAGTGGATATAATGGATCCTACCACAATGAAAAAGGTACCAGAAGATGGTAAGACAACTGGTGAAATTATGTTTAGAGGTAACACTGTAATGAGTGGATATTTAAAAGATGTAGAAGCAACAGAAGAAGCTTTTAAAGGTGGATGGTTTCATAGTGGTGATTTGGCTGTTAAACATCCTGATGGTTACATAGAAGTTAAGGACAGATTGAAAGATATCGTAATCTCGGGTGGAGAAAACATAAGTACAGTAGAAGTGGAAACTGTGTTGTATGGTCATCCAGCAGTTCTTGAAACAGCAGTAGTCGCGCGACCAGATAATTACTGGGGACAGACACCTTGTGCATTAATAAAATTGAAATATGGTTTTAACAATGTTAGTGATCAAGAAATTATCAACTTCTGCAGGGATAACTTGCCTCATTACATGGCGCCTCGAACAGTCATATTTCAAGATCTCCCAAAAACTTCAACAGGGAAGATACAGAAATTTATTCTAAGGGACAAAGCAAAAGCATCGGGCAGTCTTTTCTGAATGTTGATGATAATTGCTTTTTTAAGTCTGAGTGTTCATTCTTCTATGCCATTTAACTCTGTGTATCATTCTTTTGTGCCACTTTTGTTCAATATTGGCAAAGCTGCCCAATTGCTCTGAGTGGTATAATGCATTTCTTTTGCTTGGTTTTTAGATTGATGTTTCCTCAAAAGTGATTTGCTAATCTCCATATTATAAACTCTTTGATAATGAAGTTTTGTTGTCATTTTCTTCTTCTTAATCAGTTGTAGTACTAAACTATCAAATTCTATATCAGAATTTTGTGTTGTCAGTGTATATAACTTAATTCTATGTAAGTTTATCTGTAAGTCCCAGTAACCATATTAATCCCTCCGTTTCATATTGTTTGAGGTAGTTTGACTCGGTACGGAGTTTAAGAAAAAAGAAGAAGACTTTTAAAACTTGTGGTCTTACAAGATTAAAGGGTAAAAGGTTTGTAGGGCCATACCGTTTGTGTGGCTATAAAAGCTTCTCACTAAGGGCAAAAAGGGTAAAATGAAGAGTTTAAAATTAAATTATATCTAAATTTAGAAATGTGTCATTTATTTTGGAATAGACTAAAATGGAAAGTACCTCAAACAATATGAAACAAAGGAAGTAGTAAAGAAGATATCATATGAGCTGTCAAAGTCTCGAAGAGAAAACTGTTAAATTCTTATGATTAAGCTGAAAAGATGATTTAATTCAGAAAAGAGAAGAAGCAACTTGAAAGAAGAAGAGCAGAGAAATGAAATTTTCTTCTTCGATGCCGTTGAGTAAACAATGTACACTACTATGTAACTACTTTCTACAGTAATCAACTAACTAGTGCCAACTCATATACAACTGTAGAAGTATTAAACTAATGGACTAACTACAATTACAATGACTTAATTATGGTTAAATTAAGAACGCATGTGAACTAAGGCATTGCTTTACTGGACACTTCCTTTATATGCTTTACACCCCCCTCAAGCTAGGCCTACTCAATGTTCTTCAGTCCTAGCTTGGATACCAAATAGTCATGTTGAGATCGCCCAAGGCCCTTGATTAGCAAGTCAACTTCTTGTTCTCCAATAGGGACATAGACACTACTGATCAGCCTTTGCTGAAACTTTTCTCTAATGAAATGACAGTCAATATCAATATTTTTTGTACGTTCATGAAAATTGAATTTGCTGTCTGTGACTGACTTGCGTGTGTTGAGACAAGCAGCCCATTCTGCATCGCAAAACGCTGAAAGAGAGTCTGGGCAGGTAACACTTAATAACACACCCATACCAGAACACGACTTGACATATCTCACGACCCTCATAGAAGCCTCCATATGGGAAGACTTGGGTTTATGCATGAATTGACTCAAACACAGCACAACAAATAAAATGTCAGGACGAGTGATATTTAAGTAGAGTAATTTCCCCAGCAATTGTTGGTATGGCCCAGTATAGTTTGTGCAATATTTTTGTTCATATTTTTTTTCCTCAATTGAATTTGAATTTGGAAGCAGTAGCTTCAGGCTTTCCTTGTTTTGCCGCCTTCCCTGTGAAAGAAAATGAAAATGAAGAACTGGGGACTATGGCTAGTCAGGAATTTGTAGAAGAATATCAAGTATTTCACTATTTATTTTTTAAAATATGTCAGTTTCATGGACCATGTTCAAATAGAGTCAAACTATGCACCAATAAATCGACTTCTTTATCATTTTACTACTTTGATTTTTGATTCTCACTTCTCACAAGTGATTTTTTCCATATAATCCTTGAAATTTAAGAACTAAGAGTTTTAGCGACACTTTATTTTTATCTTTCTTTCTTTTGATTGTTATACTGGAAGAAAATTACTACGTGATTGAACATTGATATGATCAGCATATTGCTTGGATGAAACTTTTTTCAATGTACAATCTTTAGAGGAGAATTGGAATATATCAAGTAATTAACTTTATAGTTTGTGGTAAATAATTCAGTAATTCCATTTGAGTTTCTCCATGGAAAGGGAGAAGCAAAAAAGATTTTGTAATTTGTGTAGTAACGTAAAAGAGTAATTACATGTGAGTCTTTGCTTTTTTTTTTTAATCCAGTGCTATTGGGTTCTGAAGTTTTGTAAATGTTTATTTTAGTTAAAAGTAGTAAAACTAAAGAATTCACGTTTCTTTAAAATTCTTTAGCTGATTATTTATAGATGTAAATATTATATATATAATTTTAGCAAATTTTTTTAGTTTTGTTTCATTTCATATTTTCGTATCTTCCTCCGTGCTAATGTGGAGGTCTTCGATATGAGAGGTAAGCAAAAAGTTTATTTTGTAACTTTTGTTATTTAACTATTTGTAGGATTTTTCGTATACATATTGTTTTTTTTGGTAAACAAGGATTTATTCAACAAATAATAAGAGTTATTACAACAAGAACTCGGTCTAGGCTAGAAAGTGCCTAGTCTGTCTCTTTTTCATGCATGAAAAGTAAAGACATGCGGAATAGCAAAAGTTTGCAGAGTACAAAAAGTGTTCATGCTATAACCATTTTTAGCTAACAGGTCCGCTACTCCGTTAGCCTCTCTAAAGATGTGCTTCAGCTGTAGGTCAATAGATACCTGCAGCCATCAATTAAGTTGTGGTAGAGATAATTGTTAGAATTTAGGAGGTTTAAAAGCTCCAAGCAGTCTTTTTCTATTACTAAAGGGAGGAACTTCTTTTCTATTGCGAGCTTGATTCCGTGGAATAGGGCTAGGGTCTCCATGTAGATATGGTTGTGTACTTATAGCTCATATTGAATCCAGTGATCCAATTCCCCCTTGTCTCTAAACACTCCTCCTATTCCTCTCACTCCCGGATTTACCACACATGCTCCACCTATATTGAGCTTGAAAAATTTTTAGTCCGGAGGTTCCCATTTTACATAGATGACTTCTTTAATGGGGTTTAAGTGGATATTTTTTGCCATATAGAGTAATTCAACGGCCTTATTAATGGGTTGGCTTATGTTAATGGGTGCTATATTCTTACGGAATATGATCCCATTCCTATCATTCCATATGTGCCATAGGAGGAAAGGAAGAAAGTTCCCCCAACTAAGTAATTATTAAAAGGCTCCTTAGATAGGAGTTTTGTCTTTAGCCATTCTTGGAGTGTGTTAATTCCTTTAGGATTATGTCCAAAGGGAGGTTTTGACTTAACTTGGTGCCAGATTTGCCTCGAGTAGTTACACAGGAAGAATATATGCTCTATATTTTCTTTTGCTTTATTACAGATATTACAATTATCATTAATGCAAATTCCTCTCTTTTTAAGCTGCTCCTTCGTGGGTAACCTATCCCGGAAGATAATCCAAATAAAGAATTTCAGTTTATTTAGAGAATTGATTTTGCATATCCATTCTAAGTTAATGGAATTGCTTGTGTACTCCAAGATGGCTTCATAGGCCACCTTTATAGAGAAGAAGTTGGGATTTGGGGAGTTCCGTGTGTAGGAATCTCCACAAGAGCCTGTTTGTTTTATGTGTGTGCAGTTAATTTTTGACACAATGTCGGGGGGTAGTTCAAAGGATAGCTCTCTCAAGTCAAAACTCCCATTTTTAATGAGGTAGGATAGTTTTTTGGTTGACTCCCCCTCATGGATAAGTCCTTGGATTGATTCCCGGAGGTTTCTCGATTAGTTAATCCAATTATCCTGCTATATATTTATGGTTTCCCCATCCCCAATTAACCATTTTATGTTTTTGTTACAGATTTCATTCCCTTTTTTTATAACTTTCCAGGCATGGGAAGCTAAATTCGAGCTCTTCCCGTGTTCATATTTATCAAAGATAACTTTAGCCCATAGGCACTCTTTCTCCTTCTTGTACCTCTACGTTAGTGCTGCATTAAAGGAGGAGCTTTTCAAGCGAGAGTTTGGGATTCCCAAGCCCCCTTGATTTTTTTTGGTTTAGTCATTATTCTCCATTTGACTAGGTGACATTTTTTATTTTCTTCAGTGCTTCCCCATAGGAATTTCCTCTGAATAGCGTCTATCTTATTAAGAATTGTTTTAGGCAGGCCGTAGATTTGCATGACATGATTTGGAATTGCAGCTAGGGTGGCTTTTATGAGAGTTGTCCTACCCGCTGAACTTAGGAATTTTGTTTTTCATCATGTTAGCATGTTGTTTAGATTATCTATGATGCACTGAAAATCCTTTTTAGAAGGGTTAGAGTTCATCATCGGGAAGCCTAGGTATTTTCCAAAATTATCAGTGTATTTCATTGAAAGGTATCTGCTTATAAGGTCTTTTTTGCCAGGTGGGGTATTCCTGGAGAAGATTATTTTTGACTTATCAAAGTTGATAGATTGACCCGAAGTAATGCAAAATTTATTGATAGTGCCTATAATATTTGTATAGATTCTTTGGTTGGCTTCAGCTAGAAGAATGAGGTCGTCCGCAAAGAATAGATGTGATATTTCCGGGCCTTTTGGGCTAACCTTTATGGGGGTCCATCGACAGCAATCTATTTCATGATAAATTAGCCTAGAAAAAATTTCCATACTTATTATGAAAATGTATGGGGATAAGGGGTCCCCCTGTCTAATACCCCTGGATGGTTAGAAAAAATCCGCTCTTGACCCATTGATAAGAATAGTGGTAGAGGTGGTAGAGATGCAGGACATAATGAGTTTAATAAGGCCTGGAGGGAAGTTTAGGGAGATTAGTGAAAATCTAACAATGGACCATTCTATTTTATCGAAAGCCTTTTCCAGGTCTATCTTTATCATCATTTTTGCCTTCCTTCCTTTAGAATTTTTTAAATGGTGGAGTACTTCATTTATAATAAGGGCATTATCCGCAACCTTCTTCCTTTAATGAAGCTAGTCTGAGTAGGGTGAATGAGCTTTGGCAGGAAGCTTTTTATACGGTTCATAATAATCTTAGTAACCACTTTATAGGCCGTATTACAGAGACTTATAGGTCTATATTGTCTAATTGTTTCAGCAATATCGCTTTTTGGGATTAAACAAACTAGTGACCAATTCATACTTGTGAGCATTATTTTTTCTGTAAAAGATTCCTGGCAAAATTTAATGAGGAATTCACTGGTCTCTTTCCAGTATTTTTGATAAAATATCGGGTGAAGCCCATTTGGACCTGGAGATTTGTAAGGTTGAAACGAGTCTATGGCCCTCCTAATTTCAATAGGGGAGGGTATACTACTGAGGAAATGGTGGTACGATCTTTAATGACTGAGTAGTAAGATAGATGAGTATTTTTAAGATTAGAATGCTTGAGCTCTGTTGAGTAGAGATTTTGGTAGAAATTTATGATGTCGGCCTTGATATCTTTTTGTGTTTGGATCCAATTACCTGCCTCATCTCTTAAGCAAATTATTCTATTTTTCCTTCTTCTTTGCATGGTAGTGATGTGAAAGAATTTTGTGTTCGCATCCCCAAACTGGATTCATTGGATCCTGTATTTGAGCTTGCAAAAATTCTCCTCTTGCCTGATTATAATATTATACTCCTGGAGTAGGTCATTTTCTAGGTCTAAAAGGAATTGGCTATGGGGGTAATTTTGGGAGTTATGGATTCCACTTAATCTAGCTAAAATAATTCTTTTCTTTTTAAAGATGTTTCCAAATGTAGTCTTATTTCAGTCTAAGGCATTTTTACTAAAATTTTCTATAGCCTTAGTAATGTTTGGTTGATTCAACCTAGAGTTTTCAACTAAAGCTCTGAATGTCGGATGCGACAACCACATGGTTTCTAACCTGAATATATTATTATTATTATTATTATTATTATTAGAGAACTTCTTGAAAAGTTCAATCTTAATAGTACAGCGGTCCGAGTGGCTTCTAACTAAATGTTACACATTTGCGTCAGGGAATAACTCTATCCACTCACTGTTTGCAACACATATGTCAAGTCTTTCCATAATAACATTTTTGTAGTTTTTGCTTTTATTAGACCAAGTAAATCTAGATCCTTTGAAACCTAGGTCTGTAAGGACACACTTATTCAAGCGGTCTAGAAATTTTGAGACTATGTTATAATTAATAGGGAGTCCACCTAGTTTTTCCGTAGCACAAGTAACTTCGTTAAAGTCTCCCGCTACTAACCATGGTCCACTAACATTTTTAGCAATAATTTTTAGGTTTTCCCATAGTACTAAACATTCATTCAAAAGGTTACTAGCATAAATAATAGAGCATAACCATACTTTAGAAGATTTTCGTACCTTTACCATGGCGTGTATCTCTTGGTCCATACCTCCAATTTGATCCACCATCCTGTCACCATTGTTCCACATTAGCACGATTCCTCCCGAGTTCCCATTTTCCGGTATCTGAATTAAGCTGGTGTACCCGAACTCCTGTAACAAATTGTGGTGGTCCTCCATTTTTTTTTCCAGTAGAGCAACTAGACTAGGAAGATGGTAATCCAACATTGCTCTAAAAGCCCTTCTAAAATCAGCAACGTGTGCTCCTCGACAAATCCATATTGTCATATTCAATTCTAGTTGGTACATTCCCATCCTGACTGCTTGAGGAGTTATCGTTCCTCCTCCTTCCCTGATGTATCCAATAGTGAGTAAACATTATTGGTACTAACACTACTGCATGTTGGTAGATGCTCGGAGGATTCACCTTCCTTATAGAGATGGAGTATTTCCTCAAATCCACTGGGCAACTTAACATGAATCTTTTTTCTCTTCTTGCTTTGAATGCCATTGTTTTTGGGTATCTTAGCACTCCGTGTTCCACTATTCTTTCTTATGGGATTTCTTCCTCTTCTTCCTCCTCCTCCATTGCATTCTGATTCTGGTTCAAGGGTTCCATGGTAACTGTTTGGTTCTAGTTCGATTCTTGTTGGGTTGAGGGGTTGAGTTGAGTTTGGTTCGAGCTTAGGGGTGTTGTCCTAGTCCGATTGGTCGTGGGGAGATTTGTTTGGGTGGAATTGGCTGCTGGAATTGGGCAGGGAAGAAGCTGGGGGCTTGGGCTTGAGGGTTTGCATGGGTAGGGAACATTGGGGTGTTTTGGTTCTGCATGGGAGAGGTAGGGTTCTGAAAACCTTGCATGAGGGTAGTAGGGATCCAAGGGGACGGATGAGGCCCCAAGTTCATTTTCATGGGGTGTTTGAAGCTCATCCATGGGTGTAACATCACGTTGCTCATTCCCAATTGCAAACCTTCCGTCACAATTTGTGCTAGGTATAAGGGTCTCCTATTTGAATTATGAGGTCTCTCCCTTCTAGTTGGAGATTGATGTTGAGTGCATGTCCCATTATGCCCCATTCCAACCAAGATTAGGGGCATAACTTTGTTGTATAGGTCTTGTGGAGAAGATCAGTAGGGTTTGGTTCTGGGGTGGGGATTGGGGTCTCGTCCAAACATACCTCCTTGCCGGTTGTTCCTCCTGTTTTGGTTGAGGGATAGCCTTGGCATATTGGACGCTATCTTTGCTTAGGATTTGATTTTCTGAACTATTAGGAAGGTTTGTGTTTAGCACTGAAAATTGTTTGTCCTTAATATTAGATTGAGAGTCCATATTAGGGTCTAGTTTGTTATCTATTCGAGAGATTAGGGGATCTTGAGCATTAATGAAGTTGGGACTTGATGATGACCTAATTGAAGATTGATTGGTACTACGTTTCTGATGAGGGGTTAGTTGATTATTTGAGGGTGATGTGGGAAGTAAATTGTATGCTTTTCTTAGGTTTTGACTTGAGTCTAGGTTAGGATCTTCAGTTGGCTTTTTAGGGTCAATATCCATTCCTTGTAGTTTGTTTTTTCCATCTGTTAGTATAGGTAAATGAGCTGTCGTGTGAGAGGGTGTACGGGAGTTATTTACCAAGGGGCTTTGTGAGTTATTAGAGTGGTTTATGGCTCCTATGATTGAGTTATCAAGACCCTTTGGATAATTTTAAGTATTGGAATCATTTATGAGATGTTGATATTTTTGCTCATTCTTTTCTATTTCCTTTCCTTTTTGAGCTTTGGTAGCTGACGAGTTAGTCTCATTTGAGATGTTGCTATCTTTAGCGTTTTCCACCTTATTATCCAACGGGTTTTTGCACATCTCCAGGTTATTAGGTAGTTTTGATCTACCTTTGTTTTCCATTTCTGGTTGGTTGTGATGTTCTTAGAGTAATAGGGCTCCTAGTGTCTAGCTCTTGTTTAGTAGTGTCTATTACTGATTTTTTGTTTTTTCTTTGGTGTGTTACAATTGTCCACTTGTTAACATCCTGGGTTAGGGACTCGATCAAGTGAGGGTTTTCTATGGCTGGTGAGGAGTTCACCTCCAGTGATTCAACTTGTTTTGGTAGTTGATGAGTGCAATTTCATAAATTGTGGCCAAGTCTCCCACAATTCGTGCACAGGAGGTTAAGACCTTCATAACTAATTTGTTGAATGAGTTTTCCAATCACAACAAATGTTTTAAGGGGTTTTTCAATAGGTACCATGATACAAAGACGGGCGTACTTACCTCTTGAAGCGGATTTTTTGCTTGCGTCAATTCGTATTAGTTGTCCTAGCTTTTGTACAATTTTTTGAAGAATCTCATAGTCATAGAATTCTGTGGGTAGCTCACGAAGTCTTGCCCATATAGCTGAGTAAGTCAGTGCAGCTTTAGATGCTACGAACCTAGGTTCCCATTTTCTTACCGTATGAAATTGATTTCCCATGAACCACGGACCTTCATGGAGTGCTTTATTATAATTTTCCTCTTTCGTAAATTTATTAGTTGTAGTCGCTCCCCAAGTATATGAGAGATAGGTGTTCCATTTGTGTCCATATAGCGTGAAGTTTGTTTTGGAGGAACTGGTAGCCTATTCTCCTTCCAAAAATAAGAGCATTTGACCAGTTTCTATTTATGCGGTCCTTATCTGAAGAGGTAATAGATATGAAGATGTCCGAGTTCGGGTAATTGTTAGTTTCATCTTCGTGTATATATGCAACCAGGTTTGTTTTTACTGTAACCTAGCTCCCTTCAGGGTCATTGTTAGCATCTTTACCCGCAACAAAAGTGTCTAAGAAAGACAACTTGATAGGCGGATTAGTTTGGTCTTTGGATCTTGTTTTTGTTTTTCCCAGCTCAGTATCCTTACAAATTTTCATGTCTCTGTGGTTAGCTTTTGATATAGATGAAAACTTGTTAATACTCAATGAGGGTTTCCTCGTTTGAAGTAGGTTGTGTAGAGGGGTCTAATGCAGAATTGTTCTTGTCCATACCATTTAGATGCGTTGGGATTTTACCTATTATGTTCATTATTAGATGGGGGATGAGGGGAGGCTTTGGGAGGCAGAAGATGTTGAGTTGTCCCACATCGGAGGGATTTGAGGTCCTTGGTCTCCTTATATGGATTGGGCAATCCTCACCTCATAAGCTAGCTTTTGGGGTTGAGTTAGGCCCAAGGTCCATTCTTATCATGGTATCAGAGCCAGGCCCGTCCCAATTATTGTTACCGATACTGGACCCCATTTATGTTGTCCACGCTCCAGAGATCTGGGAGTGAGGGGGGTGTTGAGTTTTCCCACAACGGAGGGATTTGAGGTCCTTGGTCTCCTTATATGGATTGGGCAATCCCCATCTCATAAGCTAGCTTTTGGGGTTGAGTTAGGCACAAGGTCCATTCTTATCAGAAGACTTGTAGAGAGAAGGTGGAGTAACTCTCTCAAACCCATGGCTCCGCATGAACCTGTTTCCCAATTAAAATTTATATAAATATTGTTGAATCTTCAAGTCTTTGTCTATTCCCCTTATGACATACTTTGGGGTTATTTAACAGGAATGCACGCTAAATTTTAGAGGGATGAAACTGTGCACATGTATTTATTCCTACAGATTGTCAATCAAAAGTAGTGATCGTCCTCTGCTATGGAGTGCAATATTCTCAAGAAAGGTCATCATCTCATCGTAACGAAACATTTTTATTTCTTTTCGCGTTGAAATCACTATAAATACCTGGATTACTACAACTAATTGGTATATAAAATGTAATCATATACTTTTGCTTGTGAATTAAAATATTTCTTTAATATTATTTCAACTTCTTTTTGTAACTAATTGTTTTGCAAATTTTCCTTTTTTTGTTTTTTGTATAATTTTGTGGGTATTTTAAGTTGGATAGATTTATGTCTCTTTTTGTATATTATAGTCATTCTTGTTTTTTGTCTTATTTTTCAGGAATATGAAATTTAGTTAAATTTATTTTTGCTTTCACTTTTTGGTGTTCACATTTGGATTTTTATGTTTATATTACCACAGTTGAATCAAATGAAAAAATCAGAGGGAAAAAGGCCGAAAAAATCTCAAGTTCAGGCTGGTAAAGGCAATACTTAGATAAAAAATGATAGTTTAATTCGTAAGTGTTATCATTTTAACTATTAAAAAGCTACAAAGATACAGTTATAACTTATGAATGGAGAATCAATACTATTTGTTATTTAATCAATTCATAGAATTCAATTTTTGTATGCATGTATACAATAAATTTCCATTTCTTATGTTTCGACTAAATTCACAAAAAATAATTGTTATTCTATAAATTCACTTATATTTTTCAAGTGTATATATATAAATTCACTTAAAGTGTGTGTGTGTATATATATATATATATATATATATATATATATATTTATTTATTTATTTATAGTTCCACCCTTTCATATTCCGTATTTTGGACCGTTACAATCTTTCATCATAATCCATATTTATAAAGAATAATGAATTCTTATAGTTGCATCTTCAAGTTACTCCCTTACCCTTTAGCTATTCATATTGCTTCTTCAATTCTCGCTTTCATTAAGAATTTATTGAGATAAGCTTTTGTATGGCTATGTTTCAATATAACCTATACTTATTTTTGTTTTTGTAATTACTATCTTTTACTATTTTACAATTGATATTCTTGAAATTTTTTTTAATTAATCCAGCTTAGGTCCCGATATATATGCTAACAGAAAGCACCAACTATAATTATTAAAATAAGAGTATGAGAATGATATTGACAATAAATTAATTATACTACTAGGCTTTAATTGTGTTGCAAAATATATGAAGTCAAATAAAATGACTTCAAATTCGGTGAGTTGCTCAAGTTTAACGGGAAATTTTGTGAGATTGGACATGTCTTTTGAAAACCTAACAAATGCATATTATGTACAAGTGTATTATATGATTATGAAGATTTTATTATACGTTAAAATCTAAAAATTGAGATTTAAATATTTGAGAAGAAATAATCAATCTTGAGAAATTATGTATTTCAAAGCTTATAAGAAAATATACAAATGATAGAGTTGGTCAAAGAATACTATCTCGACATCACCATTTAGAGGTCTTACAGACACGCGGCCATATAAATTTTGTATATTTATTTTTATAAACTTTCATATATTTTATTTTTATATATCATTCTTGCCTTGGGGTTTAATATTTTTAGAAATTTAGGTGATATGAAATACACATATAATTATAATATGATTTTAATATTATTTTTTGATAGATTCATTTGTTTGGTAAGAATAAACCAAACATCTATAAGATGCTAGGCATTAATTAATACAGTAGTAATCAATTTTGCAAGAGAATTACTTCTGCAGGTACAACGTATACAATCTTTAACCTCATTATATGGGTAAATACTTATCCACATCGGGTTACATCAAATTATACTAATTCATTATAATTAATTGGTTTAATTATATAAGAATATATGTAATTTACCATAATTAAATGATTGAAGTTCATATGCAAACCACATATGATATATCTATTGTTTTGGACAAGAAAGGAAAATAATTGCACTACTTTATCTTGCTTTTGGATCCAACAGATAAATTTGATTTTCCTTTCCGCTTTTCTTTTAGCCAAAAAAAAGAGAGAAAATTTTCAACTATTTCTATCTCAAGCATATTCTAGCTTCTTATGTTTAATTGATTTAGAAAAAGAAAAAAAAAATCTGAATAACGTGCTCTTCCACTCACAAAACATTACAAAGCTTTAAAATAACTATAACTCGTCGGACACATTTTTTCTTTTTCACATACTTTTCATCTCAAAATATTTTTTTTCGAGGAATTTTGATGAACACTTCAGTTTAAAGCCTAATTAATTACCATAATAATTATAATTTTCCTAATTGTCATTTGTATTCATTTGCGCAAAAACAATCAAGGCGAAGTACAAATAAATAAAATGTTCTCATTAAGAGTCGAACTCAAGAACTTTACTTACTAAGCAAGTGGTCTAGTAAATTAAACTACAAGAGCTTATTGCTCTCTTGTTTCAGTTCAAAACAATTAATTTCTTATTTCAATATTATATGTGTATTTGCTATAAAATTCAAATATAGGTATGAATGTGATATTCCGAAAATAAACTACGAAAGGTAAATACAATGTATATTTTTGTTTTGTTATGTAATTTTTTCTTTTCTTTAAGGTCCACAAGTTGCCCAAAGAGTTGCATACTTGTATTTCGACATAAACTCCAATCAAAAAAATCAAGTTAAAGATTTGTTAGTAAAAGACCAGTATTTAACATGATATACACCTTCAGACCCAAAATTCAATAATTCATTTAAAGTTCAAATAATCATGGTCACCCATATTTGAAAATAATGAAATTTTAATATTTTGGAAATGCTGGAATAATTTATGCCTCAACCAATAGTTCCCAAAGATTGCATAAATGAACGTCAAGACAGAGTGACAGTTAAATTAAAAGCTGACAAAATTAAATAATAGGAATACAGTACATGAACAAATCTTACGATCCACAATCACCATGTTATTAATAACATGTGATTTAGTCAGAATTTGCATGCTCTTAAACATCTATATTCCCCTGATAATTAAATTAAATGTTGCTAGCTTTCTCATTTTCTCTTATCTTAATCATGAATCCTTTCTTCAATATTCCAAAATTCAGTGAATGGTTCTATGATCTGAACAGAGTTCGAGTTCACTCCATTTTGAGTCAGAGGCCTCGTTATCTGAGCCAAATTAGTGAGAATAATCTTGAAACTCACCCATGGGAATCCAAAGAGGGGTTAATGAGATGTTCTGCAAATTGTTTTCCTTTGACACCAATTAGTTTCTTGGAGAGAGCAGCTAAGGTTTTTAGAGACAGAATTTCATTAGTGTAAAATACACTTGGGAAGAGAGTCATAAAAGGTGTTTAAAGTTGGCTTCTGCTATCTCCCATCTGGGGATTCCTCGTGGGGATATTGTAGGTAATTTCTTCTCATCCAAATGTTTCTGCTCTAGGCTTCTTTTTCTCCTAAATTAGTTCAATAATACTGCTCTAAACCAACTACTAATTAGCATGTTTAGGCTAATCTGTCTCCATTTACTATAGGATCACTCTTACTGAGCCTACTCTTTATCTTTCACTAAAAGCAAAAAAGAAAAAGTTAAAAAAGAAAGGGTGTAGGAAAATACTATACTTGTTTCTAATTTGTTGGGTAAAGATTGTTTAAAAAATATTTGTTACTACTAGATACAAAAAAAACGTGTATACATATATATACACACGCACACATCATCATCAACAACAACAAAAACTCTAGCGAAATTCTACTAGTGAGCTCTAGGTAGGTTGTGTATGCAAACATTATCCTTACCTTATGATGGTAGATGGGCTGTTTGCGAAAGACCCTCGGCTTAAGAATAATACAAAGGAAGAAATAGAGAAACAATAACAACAACAAAGTAATAAAATAATACAATGAGTAATAACAGAGATCGGTGATATGAAACTATAAGAATAGAGTCGATCATACTAACAATAATGACTATACCGTATAAAAACAAGCTAAGGGACTAGGAATAGGAAAATACCCGCGTAGTAGTACTGTCACGATCCGAGTTCGCCCTCCGTAAACTGTCGTGACGACACCTAGTCTCTACGACTAGGTAAGCCTAACAAATTGAGAAAAAGAGAAAATAACAGAAATAAACGAGCCAAAACTATAGAAAAATATCAAAATGAGGCGTTTAAAGCCAAAACTATAGAAAAATATCAATATGAAGCATTTAAGATGACATTCGGCATATATAATAAAGCTCTCACTCTGAAACTAATTTTCCAAAACTCGAAATCTCATGAAATCACAAGCTATTAAATATCTACAAGTGTTTTACTCCAGAATGTCTAAACAAAAGAAGATACAAAAGGGCTAATACTATGAGAGAGAATGGAAAAGGACTCCTCGGTCTGCGAACGCGACGGATATACCGCGAAGTCTTTGGAGAATCTCCTCGCCTCAAGGGTAGTAAGGCTGAGCCGAAGTACCTGGATCTGCACATGAAAAACATGTACAGAAAAGACATGAGTACACCACAACGATATTCAGTAAGTGCCAAGCCTAACCCCGATCGAGTAGTAACGAGGAAGGTGAGAGACCTACTGAGGTTACATGATAAACAATGTATAAAAGTATAGAATAAGACAATATAATAAAATGCAACAGTAAGAAGTAACACAAGATAGAAAGAACAATAACAACTGCAACAGCGACAAAATAATCACGGAAAGGAATACAGCTCAACACAGAGATAACAATCGGGGATCTTTCAGGATACCGTCCTGTAGTCCCAAATATAAATATCCAGTGGATCTCCCGGGTGCCATCCCGTAGTCCAACTCATAATGCACGGGGATCTCTCCCGCAATACCGATCCATAGTCCATAATGTAAATACTCAGTACTGGGAGAATCTACCAGGTCCAGTCCGTAGTTTTAATATAAAAGTGCAGGGAAATTTCCCGGAATACTGATCTGTAGTCCAAAAGTATACACACAACAGCAACACGAAGAACACTCAATTCAATTCATTTTCATACCAAGGTAAAATAGGTATTTCTAACCTAGCATGCTGCACAAAATTCAAATAAGGCAGTTTGAGCAAGTAAAGCAATTAAGTCAACTAGACATACTTCCCTAAGCTAACAGTAGGCTTAAATTGCAAGTAGTATAAATAGGAAAAGAAACAGAATTATAGATAATTAATGAAACGATATTTTCAACAATTAGCACAAGTACGCACTCGTCACCTCACGTACAAGGAATTTCAATTATCAATAATACCAAATCCTAAGGGATTTCCCCCACACAAGGTTAGACAAACCACTTACCTCAAACCGGCTCAAATCAACCCGAAACCACATTCTTGCCATGAGTATTCGACTCCAAATGGCTCAAATATATTCAATTTAATTGCATAACGTAAATATAACTTCAAGTAATTGATTCCACAAACTAATTCTAAGCTAATATGCACAATTAGGTAAAATGACCAAAATGCCGCCGGGCTCACGTCTCGGAATCGGATAAAAGTTACGGATTATGAACCTCATTCATTCACGAGTCTAACCATACTAAAATTATCCAAACCCAATGTCAAATCCCCAATCAAAACTCGAAAATTAGGTCTAAGAACTATTTTTCAAAATTTTCCCAATTTCTCACCCCAAACCCGAATTTAGATGATGAATTTACGTTTAAATTAATGTGTTATAAACAAAAAGGAGATAGGAATCATTACCCAATCGAAATCTCTGAAAATCCCTCAAAATCTCGCTCAAATTCGAGCTCCCAAGCTCTAGTTTTGATAAAAATGGCTAAACCCTCGACTTTGAAATTTTATATTCTGCACAAATAAATCCTTCTTCGCGAATGCGAAGGACCCTCGCGTTCGCGAAGCACAACTTCGTTTGGTCCAGGTTTCCTTCATCGTGAACGCGATGTCCCCGTCGTGAACGCGTTGACCATCTTCCTCCTCCTACGCGAACGTGGGATCATCTTTGCGAACGCATAGGTATAAGACCTCACAACTTCGCAAACACGAGACTACCTTCGCAAACGCAAAGCGTTAAACTTACACCAGTCCCAGCTACTCTTCGTGAACGCGAGACCCCACTCGCAAACGCGAAGAAGGAAACCAGAACTGACCTGCTGCAATTTTTCTTCAATTCTTTAAATTCCAAAAATGACCTGTTGAGCATCTGAAACACACCTGAGGCCCCCGGGACCTCAACGAAACATTCCAAATAATCCGAAAACATCATTCAAACTTTTTACAACCTTCGGAACGCTCAAAACAACATCAAATACCAATTAAAAATTGGATTCCAGCATAAGAACTCCAAAACTCTCAAATTACGCTTTCGATCAAAAAGTTTATTAAATCTCATACGAATGACCTGAAATTTTGCAAGCACATCACATTCAACACTATGAAGCTACTCCAACTTCCGGAATCTCATTCCGACCCTGATATCCTCACTATCGAACCGGAAACTTCAAAAATTTAACTTTCGGCATTCATTTAGCCTAAATAAGATACGAACCTCCAAATGCAATCCAAACATGTTGCTAAGTACGAAATCACCCAACGGAGCTTCCGGAACCGATGGAATTCCATTTTGAGACCGTCTTCACACTGTTCCGACTACAGTCCAAATTCTAAAACTTAAGCTCTCTTTTAGGGACTATATGTCCCAAAACACTTCAAAACTTAAAACCAAACATCCTGGCGAATCAAAATAGCAAAAAGAAACACAGGGAAAGTAGTTAATAGGAGATCGGGGCCGTAATGCTTAAAACGACCAGCCGGATCATTACAAGTACTACCGGTAAGACAAGGGAAAACTCTAGACTGTGTATCAACCAACCACCTTCATCCCCAACCTCCATACCTCTGTCCTCGGTAACTTGGAGCAGAGTCATATTCTGCCAAGTCACCTCATCTCAATTCTTCTTAGGACTTCCTCTACCCCTTCTCTGACTCGCCATGGCAACCTCTCGCATCTCCTAATCAGGATCGGGGCATCAAAATCTTTCCTCTTCATATGTCCAAATTGAATTCCTTTTAATGTTTTTATGTGTATGTTCTTTCTTTCTAATGTGTAATCTTTGTTTGCTTGTAGAAGTTTCGCGGGTTTGTAAACTGATAGTAATTCCCCTAATCAGTCTTTCAAACAGTCCACTCAACTTTACAAGTGCGTGAGGTCATCTCCAAGCCTTGCCTTCATTTTCTCCTTCAAAATAGAGTAAACTTTAAAATGGAGTAAAGTTACTTCAACCATTACTCCATTTTTCACTTCAAAAAAGTATTCCATTTTATATTCTTATCTCTGTTTAATATTATATTATTATCTTTTATTTAAATTTTATTTTCTTGTTTCTATTAAAGAAATTCTATCTTTTTTTCTTTTTAAAATATTCATCACATATAATTTATATTCTTTTCCGATATAACATTTTAATATAAACTTATTTTACACCATAAATTTTTAAATACTATAATTTTTAAGCAAATATTATAGATTATATCTATATTAACAGATAATTCAAATAAGAGTGAAATCATTGAGATACAAAATAATTAAAACATATTCCATTTATGGTAAAATTCAGATTAAAAAGATAAAATAAAAGAGTTAAATAATAAAAATAATAATAAAGTAATATGGGATAGTAAAGGAGGAGATAAATAGTGTTACTCCAAATTCATCCCCCATTTTGCAGCGAAAAATGCGGCAGCGTTAGGAGACCACTTACTCCAAAAACCACCTACATTATAGCAAATGCAGTTGGCGTTGGAGATGCCCTAAGATTGGATATTCTTGTGTGAAACTATTTATGCACATTATATAAAAAAAGGAAATCTGGATGATGGATGACTGTCTCAGATGGATTCATGTTTGCCTATTAGATACTTCCGTAGAGGAGACAAATTAATATCTCTTTCATGTATTTTTTATGTTGGGAGAAGCTAAGATAGAAGCAAGAATTTGATGAAATTGTTGCCTAAGCAATATTGTACTAATTGCTTTACCCGATTTTTTGCTCCTTAAAAGTTAAAATCACTTCTATCAGTTAAATATCTCATCTCGTCCGATGTGGGATTCATTCCATTTATTATTAGTCTGATCGCTAACCAGTACTTTTATCTAAGCAGGTATTTTAATCAGTCATTTCTCATGGTTGTAAGTTTAAATTCTTCGATAGGTTGCAACGCTAGCCCCTAATGTACCTGCAGTGCAAGAGTTACTTTTCGCGGTGCCAATGGCAGGAGCAATGCTTTGTACATTGAATACACGCCATGATTCAGCTATGGTATCAGTCCTCCTAAGACATTCAGAAGCTAAGCTCATTTTCGTCGACCAGCAGTTATTTGAAGTTGCTCAAGGAGCACTGGATCTTCTTATTGATGCCAAAACAAAACCTCTCCTAGTATTAATCCCTGATCCTGAGAACCTCCCTCCTCCTGTTGCTACGCCCAATGTTCATGAATATGAAACTCTTCTGGCAAGTGGATGCAGCGATTCTGCAATAAAGTGGTCGCTGACTGAACTTGACCCTATTAGTGTTAACTATACTTCTGGGACAACATCACAGCCTAAAGTTGTATTCAATCATAGAGGTGCATATCTCAATTCTATTGCTACTTCTTTTATTCATGAGATGGGCTCTATGCCTACTTATCTTTGGACTGTTCCAATGTTTCACTGCAATGGATGGTGCCTTAATTGGGGCGTGGCTGCACTTGGTGGCAATAACGTTTGCCTTAGACGTGTCTCTCCGAAGGACATTTTTGATAATATATCCCTCCACAGGGTCACACGTATGAGTGGTGCACCAACTGTCTTGAACATGATAGCGAACTCACCTAAAAGTGACCGCAAACCTCTTCCTCACAAGGTTGAAATAACGACAGATGGTTCACCCCCGCCTCCTCATATCATTTCCAAGATGGAGGAGTTAGGCTTTTCTGTATCTCATATATATGGGCTCACAGAGATTCATGGTCCCTGTACATCTTGCCTCCAGAAGCCAGAGTGGGGCTCATTACCTCCTGATGAACGATTCGCTCTGAAAGCAAGACAAGGAGTGGAACACTTTTTTACACAAGAAATTGACATAAGAGATCCTGACACAATGGAGAAGGTGCCAGATGATGGTAAAACCTCTGGTGAAATCATGATTAGAGGGAACTGTGTGATGAGTGGATACTTAAAAAATGTTAAAGCAACAGAAGAAGCGTTTAGAGGTGGATGGTTTCATACTGGTGATCTTGCTGTGAGGCATCCGGATGGTTACATTGAAGTTAAGGACCGGATGAAGGACATTATAATCTCAGGAGGTGAAAATATTTGCTCGGTTGAGGTGGAAGGAGTTTTGCTCAGTCATCCGGCTGTCCTTGAAGCAGGTGTAGTAGCCAGGCCAGATGATCTCTGGGGGCAGACGCCTTGTGCATTCGTCAAGTTGAAGGAGGGATTCAGTGTTGGTTCTGAAGAAATAATCAACTACTGTCGAGATCATTTGCCCCATTATATGGCTCCTCGGACTGTCATTTTTGAAGATCTGCCAATAACTTCTACCGGCAAGATACAAAAGTTTATCCTAAGGGAAAAAGCTAAGGCTTTGGGCAGTCTTTGTTCAATAAAACAAAGTAGTCCTCCTCTGTATGCATCTGTTGAAGATTAGAAAAAATTCCACTCTTATTTCAATAATGAGTCAATCTTTGGCTCTTGCTATTGTCAATCGAGTATCGTGAAAAGATCAACTTCAAAGCAAACATATGTATGCGACTTAAATTCTATCAGGGCTTTAGATATACGTACCTTGAAATTTTCAACTTCAATCTTTGAAATTACACTCTAATTAATTGGTCCGATAAACAAGCCAAATGATGTAATTACTTGTAATTTCACCGAATCGAATCTCAGGAGGGCTTTCCAAATGCACCCTTCTTGCTGTGTTCGTGTTGCTTAAGATATAAAGAGTTAAAGGGATGACACATAAACATAAAGTGGAATTGACAAACTAATTACTGCAGCAATTGTGCAGACAAGAAGAGTCAATGATTGCTAGATAGTACAAAGTACAGACATCACTCTTGTATAATTAGCCAAAAGCAGCACAGATGAATTTAAATTATACAAAGCATATCACTCGAGACCAATCATGAAATTGAATGAGAAAGCCCTTCCAAATTAAAGATAAGCACATATAATATATAAACCATATGTAACACGTTATATTCACACAATATATACAACTCCTATTCTAATGAGGGAGTAAGCATACTAATATAAACTATCTAAAAATCAAGATGTACAATAAAATGCTTGGCGAAGTGGGGTTTGCCATCTGCAGGGCATATCAGTGTAAAGCCCTCATTCTTGTTTCATTTTGTTTTTTTTTACATCCCAACATCAAGTATGCTTAAAAGTCCTGAGACATTTCGTTTCATATAGCAGCCACAATGCAGTAAAAAGGAATTTAATTTGAAAGAGGAAAATATCACCTTGTGGTATGGTTTATTCCTTGTTTTTCTTCAGTTAAGCCATGTTTTATTACAACATGTTTTCTCTATTCAACTACGCTTCAAATTCTCTTGTACTTCTGGGGTTACATCTAAACCTAATGTGCTGCCATACTCAAATTTCAAGCAGGGCATGCAAAAATAACACAAACAAATGCATCAAAGAAAGAAGAAGAAATAAAAGGGAAAGGGAGGGACGTAGAAAGACCCTGAGCTTAATGAAGGAAAAATAGTTTTCAAAAAAAGAAGAAGAAGAAGAAAATGGAACAGAATTGGCAATTGAGCTTTTAACGAAGGGAGGTCGAAGAGGGGCTGCTAGTCTCATTGATACATTGTCACACTTTCTTTTTGCGCGCTTGACCCGAGGGAAGGTGTTAGGAACTCCAGATCCCGTGGTTCTAGCACGGTCACTTAAATTGTTGTAATGGCTAAATATCTGATTTTAATAGATATTATAACTTATGTGCCAATTTTAACTTTTAACCGCTTTTATTATTATTATCATTATTTAATACAGCTAAAGCTTAAAAGGAAAATAAAAGTTAAAGCAAAAAGCAAAAGTTAAAGCAAAATCTAAAGTTAAAGTAAAAGTTAAACCCAAAGCAAAAATTAAAGTTAAAGCAAAAGTTAAATTAAAGCAAAAGTTATAACAAAAATTAAAGCAAAAGCAAAAGCAAAAGTTAAAATTGAAGCAAACGTTAAAGTAAAAGCGTGTTATATTTTAATAGCTTTTTATATTTCGGGAAAAATTCAAGGTTATTCAAAACGTATTGCGAGTCACCCTACCTGAAATGCACCCGTGGTTCACAATAAGTTTTATGTAACCTTGTTCAAATTGGAATCGGGTGACATAAAATACACCCCGATTCATTTAATCTAATTGCGTATTAACAACAATATTCGAACAAATTACTAATTTGACGCTATTTACAAACTAGCAATCTTTTTCTTCTTAATCAAGTTTAATGAAGTATAAGCTAATAATCTAAAAATCTAACAATAACCGGCAAAACAACTGACAATCGGTGATAAACAAAAATATGGAATTAACAACCGAACGTAACATTAACAATCAACGATAAACAAACATGACAATACAAACTTTAAAATATGACAAATATATTACTACTACTCAAATTTACGGGGGCAAGACGTGTACTAGCGTAAAGCTGCCAACGTATGTATCCATTCAAAAGTAAGGGTGTCCAAAATCGATTCGAAATCGAAAATCGAATCGAACCGAACCGAAGCTTAATGGCTTAATGGTAACGGCTTAACAGACAGAGAACGGATTGAATTTTTTTTATTAACGGCTTATCGGTTTGGGGGCGGATTATTCAATTTTCTTAAAGGATAATCCGCTAACCCGTTAAGAATATATATATATATATATATATATATATATATATATATATATATATATATATATATATATATATATATAAAATTTATTTTTACTTACATAATTATATATATTAAATATAAAAACTAAAAACCTTAAAAATGAATAAGTATAACTTTATAAGTGTATAACAAAAATATATTAGCAATCTATCATATCCAAAAGTCATTGGCGTCTCTTTCACAAGGTACAACGACAATTTCTGATTACTTTACAAAACTCAAAACCCTTTGGGACGAGTTAGATACGCACGGTTCTGTACCTACTTGCAATCACATACTGAACAAATGGAAGAAGATGGTGTAATGCAATTTATCATGGGCCTGAACGACACCTACAATGTTGTCCCTTCAAATGTACTAATGATGTCGCCACTACCCAATCTTCGCCAAGCTTACTCTCTTGTTATTCAAGAAGAAACGCAACGAGGTACGACATCAGAACAAGTTGAAACTTTTTCTATTGCTGCTGCTATTCAAAGCCGTCCAAATAATTCTTTTAACAAGTACAAACACGAGCATTGTGAACACTGCAATAGAGAGGGATATACAAATGAAAATTGTAGGACTCTAAAATTTCATTGCAATATTTGTAACAAAAGAGGCCATACAGAGGATAGTTGTAAGTTCAAAAAAGGAACATGGGTTTTAAACAAATCAAGCAACCAAAATGGGCAGCAATTATCACATAGGAGTCAAGGTAACTTGCACAATATTGTTCCATCAGCTAATGCTACATATTCTTCTCAAACTTCACATGGACCTCACACTCAGGAGACCAGTAGCTATTCACATGCAACAAAGTTTTGATGCTTTGTGTAAGATGACTCAAAATTGTGCTACAGTAACATTGATGGTTATGCAAATGCAACAGGTTTATCTCTTTTTCGAAATGCTTCATGTAATTCCGTATTTAGTAAACCATGGATTTTAGATAGTAGAGCTACTGATCATAAGCTTCTGATCCTCAAGGCCTGTATTTCTTTCAGTGTTTTACCGTTTTTCATGTAATTGAAATAGGAAAAGAAGTAGAAATGGAACTGGACATTGGACAATGTAGTGTGTACTGTCCGATATCGGGCGGCTAACGGATGAGTACATTTAAAAGCCGATAACCGTTAAGCCAAACCGTTAAGAGTAAAAAGTCGCCCAATCCGCCCCATGAACACCCCTATTCAAAAGTAACAAATATATATATATATATATATATATATATATATATATATATATATATATATATATATATATATATATATATATATATATATATATATATATATATTAAAAAAATTTAGCAACAGAAGAAGAAAACCGCACAAGTTTACCTCACGCATTGCCTTCAACCTCATAAAAACTAAATGTACATCAACCTCATAGAAATTTTCAAACAAATAAACGATTAGACATATCAGCAATCAAATTTAACAAAAATGTTGTCTAACTTCACTAGGCAAATAACATTGTAGGAAATCCTATGGAACTAAGAAGCATGTTAAAGAAGGAAAGAAAAAAAAAACCTTGTATTAGCGGAAAAAACTCCAAGCCAACGTACAGAGAAAAGGATTCCAACCAAATAGAGACAGAAATCGAACCGTCGACATCAAACAGGACCTCGCCGGCGAGTTCGAAAATGGACAGAACCTCGACTGGGCAGAAGCGGGCAGCAGCTGGTTCGTTTTTTCGCTGGTTGACTGGAGAAGATAGACGACGCAGCAGGTGGTCGTTTGGAAGGGTGACGACGACTGCCGTGGGGGCGTGAGCAGCTGGTGAGGTTGTTTGGACGCGAGAATGGCTTGCTTGGTTCGCTGCTCGCTGGTTTCAGGCAGTAGGCGTGAGGGTGTTTTGGTTTTTTGGACGTGAGGGTGAAGCATCAGCACCACTGCTTGTGCAGCTGTTCATCGTTGACGACGAGGAGATGCTGGCGCTGCTGGTCGACGGAAAATGGGAGGCGGACTGGTTGGGGCTGGTAGTTATGGAGGAGGAAGGGTTTTTTTCTTCTGTTGTTCTCTTTGTTAAACAGTATTTAATATGAAGAAGAAGATGAAATGGAAATCCAGTCCTCCCTTTAGCTCTCTGATCGTGTCCCCTCTAAAATGAAGAAGAAGATAGCTTCTTTTTCAGGTGGGTCCCTTCTCCACCAAAAATGTATAATGTGTTCAAATAAAAATGAGAGCCTCTATCCGTGTATTCCTCACCTTTTGAAAAGATTTCCCCGAGTTGTAGTGAGTTTGGATTAAGTTCCAATTTTAGGCTTAAAAATAGATTTTTTGAATCTGAATATTATTCTTTTCCTTCAATCGAAAAATAAACGCACGATTTTGTTTAATTAATTTTACGTAAGCAAATAACTATTAAAACAGAGTTAACAATTAAAACAAAGATATTTTTTATATTTTCAAGATAAAAATAACTACAAAATATTAATGAAACTGTTTGTTTTTTTTTCCTGTATTTTCGAAATTATATAGAAATAAAGATAAAATACTATTTTTTTGTATTTTTTCCAAGATTATGAGAAATACATAAACTAAAATTTATATAAATATTTTTTGTAATTTTTTCTTTTTGTGACGAAATAAAGTAAAAGAGTCAAAAATAATTAAAATAGCTACATTAGGCCTAAATTAAATATTTAGGCTAAATTATAAGTTTTTTTGAAGAGGATCAAAAATCACATATCAACATACATCATAATGCATCTAATAGTGGTTTCTTCCCTTATAAATTGAGGGTATGCTTCCCTCATTTGGATCATCTAAGTTAGAGAAATAAAAATAATAAAATTAGAAAATATGAACAATAGATATGAGACGACCGATCTTGAGCAAATGAAATGTTTAGAGGGCCACCATGGAGAGCAAATGAAACATCATATTGCATCTATTAGTACTATCTTTCTCGAACGAACGGAAAAAGACTTCTAAAGAGATTAAATCTCCTTCATATGCCTTATTCTTTTCTTGAGAGAAGTTCTTACCTTCTACAAATTGAGGGTTTTTGCTTCTCCGAACAACAACAAAAAAAATAAAAACAATAACAACAACCACCACCTCCATGGTAGTCTTTACGAGAATCATGTTTAGGGGAGATTATTCTCTCAAACAAATTTATTTACGATAATACATTATTATGACTAGTTTAGTATAGTTTTCTTTTATATCCGATTTATCGTCCATCAAGTTTTGCACTGTTAGCTTCCGCATGCACCATGTTATTTCGATCCTAACAAGTAGATGGTTTCATAGTGGTGAAAATAAAATCAACTACTCAGCTGTTTTATTATAAGCAAGATATGAGACTATCCTGAGCAAAAGAATTGTTTCTCTCCTTAAACCGTATTTGTGTTTCATAGATCTTGTTCTCAGATACAGTATCTCATATCTGAGAAAGTCAGACCGAGCATAACTCCAAGAAATCTCATCAATATTATTAGCAGAGAAAACTCATAAAGTAGTAAACATTCTATTAGAATATGGAGCAGAAAAACAACCTTTTACAACATGTCTTATGTAGTTTGTCTCTGGAGGATGACGACCCCAATTCTATTTGGTGGTTGCAGCCTTAAAAAACATGTGTTTTATGAAGTATGGACTGCAGGATTTTGTTTCAGATTGAGGCGAAGCATGTAAGGAGACTTTACAGAACCACAGTACAAATGATCACCAATCTTTGTGGCGCTTGACACCATTGTCAAGTCCCGATCATAATAGTGTTCAACCGGATTTCCTTGTAAATCAACAGATACAACACCCCCATTTTTCTCTGCATGAGGCTGACCAACATACTTCACCATTATAGCCATTATCTTTCTGATGAATGGGTATCTTTGTGCAAAGTCCCATGTATATGTCTTCGCCTGTGAAGTAATTATCAGCAAAAATATACTACTGATTATGCTCATGACAAACACTAGCATATTCAACTTACTGTGGCAAATGCAATCCAATAGTACCGTCACCATCGTAACGAATGTTGTCAGGATATCCAGGCAAATTCTCAACAAACACATCCACCGATCCTTTTCTTTCACCTTTTAGGTAGTATTTCTTGCATATCCTCCTGCAATTTATAACCATTGGAAATAGAAATAATTGAACAGAAATCAAGGTGCCCGCTAAGAAATACTAAAAGAATTGAAGACTTACAAAGGGGTTTCACAAAAAATAACAAAATTTTGATCTGGAGAAACTGCAACACCATTAGCAAAATACAGGTCGTGAAGTAGCGTTTTGGTCTGTTTAGTTAATGGATCATAACTTAGCAATCTGCCGTAAGGTCTGCCTTCAAGAAAATCATAAATGTAGTCCTTGAATTTGTATTTGTAGGAAGCATCTGAGAAGTATATCATGCCGTCCTCTGCGATGTCTACGGCATCTGCTAATTTGAATTTCAGGCCTTCAGCTTCTTCTGTTAACACTTTAATTTCACCCTCTGAAGTAACGTTGAGTAGTAAGCCCTGTTTCATTTAACATTCATGAATCTAAGCAATTATAAGAGGATATACTAATAACAAACTACTCTTATTCTTCTTAGTACAATCTCCAATTCAATCTTGATCCTTAAAAATAGGGGTATACACAGGCCGGGTTGGTTCGGATTTTACAATATCCAAACCAAACCAATTGTGTCAAGTTATTAAATCTAAAGACCAAACCAAACCAATAAAGCTCGGATTTTTCATTCTCAGATTTTCTCGGTTTTTTCGGATTTTCGGGTTATTCAGATTTTTTCGGATTTTTTTTCCGGTAAAAACTTCGTAGAACAAAACATATAACGTATGCTCAAAATATTTCTTTAATCTTAGTAAGATACAACTATATGAAGTATTTTTCAAGAAAATAATACAAAATATGAGATGTGTCATAACATTATCCTAAAATATTCAACAATGAAGATAATAAAATTATGTAATATAAATATTGCTAATTAAAAAGCCATAATAAAAATAAACATAATCTAAAGTACTAAGCCGTGCTAAAATAATAGACTAACAAGCGAGTATTAATTACATGACTAAACGCTGAAGAAAAATAAAAATATGTTATGCATTTTTATCTAAATTATTGCAAAAAAAAAAAAAGATATTCAATACATTCCCGTTCGTAATACTAAATTGAATGTCTTTTGTTAGCAAAGTATTGATTTGATTTTGGTTTGAGCTTTTGTTAGCATTATTTAATTTACTAATATTAATGGCTAAGTATTCAAAACTTCTAAGTTCAACCTGGAAATAATACCTTAAAAGATAAAATTATGAATTTTTTTAGGAAATATTTATAAATTACATTACGATAGTATATTTATACATTAAATATATCTAAAATTTCTATATATATAATGTCAAGTTGGTTTGGTTTCGGTTTGACTTTCTTTAGTTAAAACCCAACCAAACCAAACCAATTATGGTCAGATTTTTTTTTTCTAACACCAAACCAAACCATAGTCTGGTTTTTTCTCGATTTGACTCGGATTATCGGATTGGTGTGGTTTGTCGGTTTCCTTCGTACACCCAACTTTAAAACATAAGGTTTTTGAGTTTTCTTTACTTATACATTATTTCCACTCTTTGAAGTGTTGTCCCTATAATCCACAATTCTGAAATTTACTTAACTAGGCAAGTTTAAATACAGAACCTTAATTTCTATAGTTTTCAAACCATTTTACAAATTTCCTGTTCTAAGTTTTTTTAATTTTTTTTCTAAAAATTGTGTAGGGGATAGGAACATAGTACTAAGTTTTTTCTTCTTTCAAAATTCTAACTATCATAACATAATGCTCGCTCAATGGGTGCTTTAGTTCATTCACAAGGGTTAAAAATACTGTTCTAAAAAAATAGTAATATACATAATTTTTCAATTTTGGGCCAACGACCCACCATTTTACGCAACACTGTGGTCCAGGGGACTCGATGTCAAATATAACAAACGAAAGGAAGATGACAAGAAGTCAACAACTAACCTTGTCAGCTCCAAGTGGTCTGCCGGTGAAGATATATTGATTTTAAATAAATATTATTTTAAAAAATTATATTTTATATCTATTTTTTAACATTTATAGTAAAATATTTAATTTTGGTTAATTCATACCCTTAAATACTAAATACGCTATTTAGTTATATTATTTTCGTATCTCTCTACTTTATACATGTCATTCTCTTCCCTCGTTCCCTAAACCATAATATTCAATCTCAAAATTCTCGTCACACATATCTAGCTCGGTAAAAAACAACAGATTTGCTTATTAAAGCGAATATTTCCCTCAAAACCTCCCATGCCAAACGATACCACTGGAGACAAATACAAATACCCAGATCAAAAAATCAAGGCATTGCTTGGAATGAAAGTGGAAGGGGAAGAGTGATGAAAAAGCAGAAGTAGAAGGGCAGAGGAGATTCAGTGGTGTGGTAAAATAAAAAAGGCAATGCAATGAAGAAGATTCCAGATGGAAACGAAAAGATGAGTTTTAGGATACGATAGGTCGTCGGAAAATCGTCGGCGAAAAACTTAACAATTTCTTCTTCTGTAATTTTGATGTGTGAAAAGAGTGAGATTCAGGGTTTTTGCTCGAGGCGGATTCGCCGGAAATTAGATCATTGTTCTTGAACAAAGACGACGGAGTTTGGGGCTGAGCAACTTTAATTTTTGTTAATATATTTCAATGTATTTTCAACGTATCACGCTGTATTTTCATGTATTCATTATATTCATTATCTTTTTTTTCATTGTAATTCAATATATCTCGTTGTATTCCATGTATTTCATTTCACTGTCTTTTTTCATTATATTTCAATGTATCCCGCTGTATTATATGTATATTTTGGTTGAAACTCTTTTTTATAACTGAAAATACAAAATTTGTGTGTTATAATTGGGTTTGTTGAGTTATATTAGGAGTCTATTATGTTAATTGATTCATTTTCCGTTTAAAAATAGTGTAATTCCCTGATTTACACCGTGAATACAGTCGAATACAATAATTTGTCCAGCTGTAATCTCATGTTTCACGCCATGAATACAATTGAATACAGTCGAATACAACAACTGATTAGCTATTCATGATTCACGCCTATTAATACAATATCTTAAATACATCTAATGCATTTTATAATAATAAATAATATATCTACAGTCCTTAATATAGCAAATATTATCGATAGATAGTTAATTACCACTAAAAGATAGTGGTTTATTTATTATTATTAAAATATACCAAAAGAAAGGAAGATGACAAGAAGTGAACAACTAACCTTGTCAGCATCGGCTACGATAACTTCGCCAAAATGTCCTAATGCAACTCCAAGAGGTCTGCCGCCGGTGAAAACCCAGTTCTCCACCCTCGAATCCCCCACTGATTCGTTAACTGTCACTCGTTTGACCCACCCATCAACACAGCCAGTGTATATAACTCCCGAATTTGGATCGTAAGCTACGTCTTCAGGTGACAATAGCTGGTCAACTCCGATCTTTTCCGAGCCGCGGAGCATCTGATTGTTGCGCTTTGATACGACCATGGGTGGGTCGCTAGAGAGTACATGGCTTGGATAGGAACCGGTTCGAAGGACTCGAGCTGGTAAAGAACTACTCCTACAATAACTGGTATTAATACTGAGATGAAAAGAGGGATAGGCCAAGAACTGGAAACAGTTCTTGTATAAGAAGAAGAAGAAGTTGGGCTTGACTTGGGCATGGCTAGTGTGACTGCAAGTTGATAGCAGATTAGGATTAAAATCGAGAAATTATATACAATTCGTCAGCAAAAGAGAAGGGATGTGAGAGTACTAGTTGACTCTTCCTCGATGTTAGCACTTAGCTTTCTTATACCGATATTATATATCCTTCAATTTGTTTCGATCTAATGTGCTATTTTTGGCTAATATTTTGAAACTTATTATCTTAAACAAAAATAGAAGTATGTTATTAAAAATAAAACAAAAACTTTACTATTAACTTGTCTTCAAATATAAAAATATATCATATTTTTGGTTTAATAAGAAAATGCTATGGTACAAAATTCGAAGGATGGATGAATAAAATGACTACTCTAAGATGTTAAGTTCGGTCTTTCGAAGTTCACACGGCACCTATTGGAGTTCTTCGCAAAGCTATTTGCAGATCAGCGATAATAGCTCGTCGAGACGATCATTTTATTTCATGGAAAAAGTACAGTAGCGAATACTAAAGTTTTACAACCAAATTTGAGTTATATCCGTCTACGATTTACTGGAAATACAAATGTCAGCCAAACATAATACTTTTAATTAATACTTTCTCTGTTTTAGTTTACTAGAACTTATTTCTTTTTTGATTTGTTCCAAAAAAAATTAACTCTTTTTAAATTTGATAACAATTTAACTTAAACTTACAACTCTGCATTTAATGAAAAACTTTTATAACAACACAAATACTATGGACCTCATTTGAACTTATTTAAATCACAAATTTCAAAAATTTTTATTTTTTTCTTAAATTTCGTGCCTAATCAAACACGTTAACATAAATTGGAGGGAAGGAGTACAATACTAAATTGTATATGCACAATTACTCCCAACGTAATGATCTTGAAAACTCTCAAACATTACCGAAGGACGTGCACCAGTACATGATTGGACTTGTTATTATCTAATAGGGCCCCATTTCAGTTTATGTGAACCTAATTTATTTTTAATCCGTTTAAAAAAGAATGAATCATTATTCTCTGGTCCCCTTTTTAACTTGTTTAGGACCATATATTTCAAAAGTCTTTAATTTTTCTTAAACTCCATGCTCACTCAAACAGGTTCACACAAATTGAAACGGGGGAAGTATCTACATGAGGGCATAAATCCCAAAATCTATCAAGAGACTGCACCAAAGTTGAAGCAATCATACTATAAAGTTAAAAAATTCTGTTATCTGAGTGATAGAATTATATGCATCCAGGCTATTTACCCTAAAAAAAATAAAAATAATTAAATTTATATGTGATTTTAAAAATATGCGAATTAATTCAATACAAATGATAAAGAACGTTAGATTAAACAGATAAATGGTGTAATAAATTGTCAAACGAATTAAGGGGAGTGACCCCGAACTCAGTAACAACTTAATGAAATGCTTGCCTTCGATCCCGGGCTCACAACAATGAAGGACTAATGAACAAAAGTAAGAACTCTGAATAACAGAGAAAATAAGAGTATATTGCCTTGATATACGTATCAGAATGTGTCTACGAATAATATAATCTTTCCCCTTTATATAGTGGGGGAGTTTTACCCTAAGTACAATTCTAAAAAAAGGTAAAAATCTTCTATTACGCCGATCACTGATATGAGTCAAAATTTACGCTGTGATATCCGGTTGGATACGAATATCACGGACTTTTATTAGTCCAGCTACTTGGTGATGTTCTCCGAAGTCTGAACCCTTAAATCGTACCTCGAGGGTATGGCCCTGATACCCCCGAGGGCAAGCTTTTGCCCGATCCCTAATACAAGGGGTTTTTCTTTCTGACTCCGATATGTTACGGTCATTTTCCGACTCTGCTTGGCTCATTGGGAAGTCGAGTGATGTGATGAGCTCGATTTTATCCGTAAACAAATAGTCCCCTCGTTTCTCAGAGAGTAAGATACCTGAAATAATGGGAAATGATAAATGACTTCGGTTTCGTCCTTCGTAAGTTACGACAGGGAACCGAAACATCCCATTAATCGCGTCGTTCTGACTTCGGACATGTATCGCTCACCGGCAGGTCGCCTCCGAATGCGAAGCATCGGCTGTTTCCCTACAAAATCCTCATTCCTTTGTCCTCTTTCTACTTTCCGATCAAATCGCAATCTTCGAGCCATCAACCATCATTAAAACCTTCATCTTGTTCTTCAATCTCCGTAGCAATCTCCAATTTTTTACCCAAAATATCTTTAAATCTTCATACCTTGTTCTTCATATTCAAAACGTGTTTCTACAGAACTTCGTGTTTATTTCCCAAAAATTTTCAAACACCCCCTGATGACAATGGCAAAACATCTAAAATCGTTCCTCAACAAATTTCCTCTTAGTTTTCTCAACCAGCCACTGGTATTGAAGCGGTTAACCCTAAGGTTGTTGCCCTCGAAATGGCTCCCCCTGTCACAGCTGCTAACGAACCGGCCTCGAGCATCCCTTGTTAGTGTTTATCCCGGGGGGATGCTCAATTTGCCAACGATTTCAAGGCTGAGAAGCCTTCTCGAAAATAGGATCGGGGTAAAGGGGTCTCGAGATATATATGTTTGGTGACCGAGGATGTTCTTCCCTTCGTAAGGATTGTGGTTGGGAAGGCATGGATGTAGTAGTTCCCGGACTCGAGGACACCATTACTACCCATGTGAAGGGTAATTGAGTGCTTACACATATCCCTTCATATTGGGCCTGGTGAACCCGATCGTCTTGGAATTTTGCAAGAGATACAAAGTGTGCCTCGGGCAAATCCATCCATCACTGTGGAGGATCGTGACCTTCCTTCGTTACTTCGTGAACAAGATTAAATCTTGTGGGTTTACGATCGACCATCTACTCCGATTATACAGTCCCTAAATGTTTCGAGGGGGATTGATCAAGCTTACACGAGCCAGCAAGGCCCCCTTCTCTAGTATCTATGAACCTTCGTCCGAGTGAAGACTGAGGATTTGATCCCCCCAGAATACATGTCATTTCTTGAGAAATTGAATGCGTCTAGTAAGTGCAACTTCATCATCAAAATGTTTTCTTTTATTTCGATCTTCTCATTTATGTTCATGTTTGTGCAGCTGTTGCCTGAATCCTAAATGCAATTCCCCGATTAAAGGAGTGGATCTTGGGCATCTGCACTCAGATGTACTACTTCTAGCCCACATGGCGCGGACTGTGAAAGGGCAGATGGGAGGACCGTTCTCATGGTAAGGTCTTTCTCCGAGTAGCAAATACTATAACTATACCTTTTATTTTGCTAAATCGTTTTCCTTCTTCGTTGTTGCAGGTTTGCCTTAGACTACTGAACTTAGGTCTTTGGAAGGGGATGAAGACATGCTCCCCAAGCTCTGAGGTGAAACAATAGAAGAAGCGGATGCTCCGCAAGCCCAAGAGGGGCTCCACTTTCGTTGTGCCTGCCTATGACTCCCTCCTTCGGCTCAGGGATGAACCGGAGGAGATATATTTCTTTTTATCTTACGGGACGAGCACCTATACCAGGGTTTGGGAGGCATCCGAGGGAGAGACTCGCGAGACCGACCCCCTCCAACTCAGAAAGATGACGTCGATCCCCGAGGTGAGACTTCCTAGGATACCAATACTGTATTGAAGGAAGTGCCCAATATGATTGAGATCTCGGGGCCCTCTTATACTGAGTCTATGCTCGAAAATCCAAGCAAAGAAAGAGAAATCTAATGAAGGGGACCTTTACGTAGACGATCCCCTTCTTTCCTTTTTTACAGCGTAGACTCCTCTGTCTTTGAAGACTTTTCTAGGTTGGGCAACCTGGAAATGCCAAGAAAAGATCTGTCTCCATAGGTCGGAGGGCTAAACTCGAGCTCAAATTTAGTTAACCAATTTTCTGCCCAGTATGCATATCCTGGCCGTAAGGGATTGATAATCATCAATATCTCGGAGGATCCCTGGGTTCTTTCTGCTCCCATGAGAGTAGTGAACCACCTTTGATGCGTGGTGACCGAAGAAGACGAGGAAAAATTGAACGAGATGGACGTACCATGCATGTTGAATGAGGTGCAAAAGGCACTGAATCGGGTAAGGCACCATTACGCTCTTTCGATTTTTGACTTAGTCCTTGACATTGCTTATGTCTTCTTTCTATTACCTTTTTCCCAGGCCTCGATACTTCATCACGAAAGCTTTCTTCGATACCAGAAATGAGCTTCACCAGCTCGAGGTTGAGGTCAAGGAGCTTGCCGATAAAAGATACATGTATAAGCTTCTTAGCGAGAAACACGAAGGGACATCAAGAATCTCCAGGCCGAGCTTGATGTGTCTTAGAAGGAGCATGCCGAATTAGACGAAAAGGTAATGGTTTTCGAAGTTAGCAATGAAGACTTATCCATGGAGACAAACGACCAAACCTTGCTGGTTAAATAAAAGATTGACCGGATTGACTAACTCCAAGCTGAAATGGTTAAGGTCCAAGCCAGGGACTATGCTAAGGGAAAAATGGGCCGACTGACTTCAGAAAAGGAGACTGTCAAGCATAGCTTGCATTGGTGTTGGTTCAACACTGATTGGCAAAAGAGAAAGCCAAAGTACGGGCTCGACAAAATGAGGACCTTCAAGCTCAACTAGGCTCGGCCATTGCTGATTGGGATGACCTTGTCAAGGAGCTTGAAATAACGAGTCCAAGTTGTAATCAACCAGGATTGATGATGAAGAGATGGTGGTATAGTATAGTGCTGATGTTGAAGCAGTCGAGGCTCACATGAAAACTACCACTAAGTTCGTGAAACGTCTATCTTAGAGGGAGACCCTCGATGAGATCTATGCCCGAGGTTTCGATCTGCTGGGCGAGATCGTGGAGGCAAAAAGGCTCGAGGTTGAGGCCAAGAAGCTGGCTAAACCTGAGGGTGAAGAAGGCTTTGAGGGCTCTGGCAAATCAAACATGGAGATGTTGATACCCAATTTTTTTCTATGTATTTTTGTACCCAAAGTACTTTCAAAATAGCTTGTGAATGCATATATAAGCATCCACAAAGGGTTTGGTATTTTTCTATGATTTTTCAACCATTTTAAAATTTATTTACAGCTCATTTTGTACTATAAAATTTAATATTTGGTATCAAACCTTGCTATTTTAGTAAGTAAATTATTTTATTCTCTCATTTACATAAAAATATAATTTATGTAATTTTTACAGAATTTTATAAAGCCATTAAGTAGTTTGAAACTAAAACTGCATTAAATTGCAATTTTAGCCTATTTTCTCAATTTAATAAGTATTTCAAGTGTAAAATCGTTCCTGATATTTTAATCAGTTCCCAAACCTATTTTATCATCTTAGTAATTTCATTGAATTTTTTATAAATCGTCTGCTATTTTTATAAAATTATATTTGGGGACAATTTGTTATTTAAACTATAGCCATATTTTATTTAAAATGTGGCCAAATTCAACCCCCTATCTTCAAACCAATTTTGACCCAATTTGATGACCCATACCCCTTTAATTTACCCGACCCACCTCAGATTTAATCTGAGTCGTTGATCAAATAAGATCAATGGCCGAGATCTCATTGCCATAATTAAAATCTAATACCCACCGACCCTTCATTCTCACAAGCTCGTCTAACAGATGCTCTCTAAACCTCATCTCTCTAGAACTTTGTGGTTCTCTGCGTCTTCTCCGATGATGACCATTGCCTCTCCAGCTCACTCCTTCCTCACTTCTCACAAATTCCAGCAACCATGGAGTCCCCGTATCGCTATTTTCTCCTTAACGTTTGAAGCCAGCAGCTTCCGCCATGAAAGGGGTCACTGAAGCTTTATTTGGGTCTGTTTCCGGCTTTTCTCCGGTGATCTTCGTACAATGATGCCTTCTATGGCATCGTACACGAGTTTCACGGCCAGGTTTCTCGTTCCCTGATTTATTTTTGCAAATTGCTTTGCCTAAATCTCTTAAAACTTCTGTCTTTTTATGCGATTTCCGGTTTAATCTTTGTTTTCTACACTCCATCTCACTCGATATCTTTGATTAACTCGAGTTTTTCAACATTCTGTACCTCTTTTTCTAAACTAGGTTTTCTGACCGTTTTTTTTTGCAAGATCGTTATGCTTTCTGACTTTTCTTGAGTATTATGTGTTTGTTTGTGCTTATTTGTGTTATGAGTTTGTTTATTTCCCTGTTAATACAAGTTCCATCGCTTTAACTCTTTGCTGGGGTTCCAACCCTTCACTACTTTCGTGCTCTCTTGCCTAAGGCTTTCTGATTTTCATGTCTATTGTGTTTTGTAGGTCCAATTGTTCGTCGTTCATGCAATATTCTACTGATTATGTGAATCTCTTTGAATCTCTAACTTGTATTAGTTTTCCTTAAAAGGTTCTTACATCGATTTTGAATTATTTCCTTACTTGTGAGATTCCCTCTGATTTTGGTCTTTCCCATGATTCTTTGACTGATTTTTCATAGTTAATTTATATTTCTTGCCATATTTGTGTATTTAAATATATTTTTGTTATTCAACATATATTTTCCTTGTTTGTAATGTTGTGTACCTAGCCTTTATTATGTACGTCATGCCTATTTATTTCGTTATGGTATAGTCAATCATTCAACTGACTTTTTCCTTATTTGATAGCTTATATTCTCATTCGAATTTTGAGTCCATAAATTAGGACCTATGATTGATTTAATTTGATATTACTTCTATAATTGTACACTCCCTACCCTATTATCTACTATTTTCAAAAGCTATAAGTACTACTCTTCTCTTCTCATCAAACACAAGCACCATTTCTCTAAACCTTCTTTCAAAAACAACACATTGCATATCTCTCATACACAGACACAAGTTCAAACTCTCTGAACTCACTCTTTCAAAACACTTAGTGCTCTCTCTTTCTCTACTGTTTCTATACCCTCTTATTCTTCTATTTAAATACTCAATTGGTTGAAAGCCAAGATTGAGTAATCTTGGCTGTTTATTTCTACACTAATAAGGTTCTACTACATTGCTTACTTGGATTTTCCTACTGCTCTCTTTTCTGTACACTGCCATTCTCACACTGTGCTGCACATTGCTGTTCTCAGTCTCTGTATACTTTGCTCTCTATTGTGCACTACTGCTCATTGTTATTGTGTTCTATTGTCTGCAACTTGTATGTTACCTATTTGATATATAGTTTCCAAAACAACATGCTTTTACTAGTTTTGCACCTCTTCTCGTTTCTTGTGTGCTTTTACCTTTGGTTATGCTGCTCTTGTTGTCACTAGTATACACTTACCAACCTATTTAGCTTAGATTAGCATGCTCCCCTTAGCCCTTCCCTGCCTCAATGAATGTTTACTTTTCTTTGTGAATAACTATTATGTGTCCATGGCTGGTTGGCCACTTGATTAGCCTAACACCTCTTCCTGAGGTTAAGTGTATTGGGGTTGGGTGCAGTAAGAACTGAACCCCTATTTGTTCTACAACTATGTATGATGACCTTCCTTCACTATGTTTGCATGTATATTAGTAGATCCCTGTGCTTATCTGTTCCCTTCCCACTTTTCCCCCAGTTTGTATAATGCTAAACTGGTTAATACAAATGATTTTCAAAGAATCCGTTTCAACTCTTTCAATTCTTTTAAACTATTTTCTTAACTGTCTCCCAAATCCTTCTGCTGTTTTTCTTAAATTGACTCTCAAGCTCTCTCTCAATCCTATCAGAACTTAACTACTCTTAGAATACTAAGTTCTGCCCCCTTAGTGTAAGCATTGCTTTGGGAGCTCTTGACCACCCATTGAACTTTGATGAACAAGGCTGGCATTTCCACACTTGCACTTGTCTAATAATGACACTTTGGGTGTCTGGTATTAGCCAGGGGTTCAAATGAACCCTTAGGTAACTTTGCTGCACCCAAGCCCATAATGTCGTGAAACCAGATTTCGCTTCTTTTAGTGAAACAAGGGGGGCGTTGATAGCATGTCGATTCTGCTGGGGAACTCCTTTAGGATTTTATCACTACGTGTTTTTGTGAATCTATTGCTTTCTTTATTTATTGCTTCAATTATTTTTCAGAATTACTGACTTGTTTCTTCGTGTCTTTCCTTTTTCTTTAACTGTTTTACGGATTTATTGTATTTCAATTCCGTCTTTAATTTCGAGCATTCATTGTAACCATTATTGTGTGAACGTGAATACATGTACTTCTTTCCTTGTTGTAATTTTATCCTTCAACATCATTTTCCACTCGTGCCAAACAAATCCTATTGAAACGCTTATAATGAGTGGTTGCGTTCTTCCAATATTTACAAACCCCCTAAATTTGGAAAAGGCATATTTGCGGTAAAACCAGTCGATCAACGGTGTAGTCGATGGTTTCGCGCCTTTCGCTCTTGAGTTGTCTGCTCAAGGGTACCTTGTCTAGCACTTCAAAAGTAGAAACCTTACTCTATTTAATTGTTCATGCATCATAGTCAAACTTAGCTAAGTCAGTTATGTTGTCCACATAATGATTCACTAGGATAGCCTAAACCAAAAGTCCATTGGGTTTCCTCGAAGCCCAAACGGACAATCACGTTATGTGCATTGATTTGGAGAATTAAATATCTTTTCTAATTATTGATTTAAGTAGTCGAGTCCGGTGGGGTAAGGGCCTAACTCTCTATTTTGCAGGAAATGAGGCACGAGGTCCCTAGGTTCGGTATAGTGTCAAACATTCATCCAAAGTTGCTAAGTTGGTGGGACGATTTGCATGGTAGTGATCGGGTTGTCGTCCGCAAACACTTAGGAAATCTCCTTCACTTCTGGAAGTTAGGCCAGATAACAAGATCGTGGAAGCTGCTACTATGTTTTTGGATAGTGAACGGTATGTCTTCCGCTTCGTGGATATTGAAATGGAGTCGTTGTTGGAGGAAATTGGGAGTTTAGCCGGAATCCCTTGGGGTAGCCCGGGGTTGCTCATGCCAGAAAACCGCAAAGGTCAAGGGTTCTTGAAGATGATGGGGCTAAAAAAGAATCCAAATCTGACCAGCCCGAAGGACTCCTACATATCCTTGACTTCATGTATGAAAGGTTCGGACATAGAAAATCATACCGCAATCACATGGACGAGTTCACCCTTACCTCTTTGGGGCACATACATATGAGAGCTTTTGTGTTCATGTTCTATTTTTTCGGAATGATAATTTTCCCGATGAAGAAGGCTAGGATCCATACAAAGTCAACTGTGGATCAAACTTCTTCATTTTCCAACTTCAACTTTTGCCGAAATGCCTCAATCTACTCTTTGGACCACCAAATCCGAATCCGGACGCGCGCCTAAGTCCAAAATCACCATACGAAGCTGTTGAGATCATCTATGACCCATTTCGTGTTCATTTACATAAAAGTCCAGGTCCGGTTAATTTTTCATCGTTCTAACTTCTAAAATAATGTTTCTTCTCTAGAATTGACTCTAAACCATCTAAAAATCGAATTCCACCATGCACGCAAGTCGATACTCATGTTTCAAAGCTGCTCTAGACTTTATGCCGCTGAACGGAACTTAATTTTTCAAAAGGACCGGTTGGGTCGTTACATTATTGGTGCGCAGATTATGCTAGATGTGGCTTAGGCCCCTATTGATGTGTCATGTCACCACAGTGGTGTGTTGGATTAGAGGATATCGTTGGGATCATTAATGAGTACGAACAAATTTGATTTCAGCATGTTGGAAGGATAATATCGAGGTTCGGCTTAAAATTTTGCTATGTTAATTGCTAGAGAAGAAATAGCTTCATGAATGGTTGATCTGAGAAATGGTTATGGTTTACTGCATGTTACATTTATAGTTGGCAATACACGAAAGTGTTGGAATGATACTTGAGCTGATAAGAGGTTTTCTATCGGTATTTGGTTGTTGTGGGCAGTTGCTGTGAATGGAAGTTATCGTTGCATGTGTTTGAATTATGTTTTATATCATATAATTGCACCTGAGTTTGCAGGCGCTATTATAGCTGGTTTAGGCCTATTTAGTGTATGCGTGTGACGTTTTGTTCGTATTGATGGTTTCAAATGTGAATGTGGTTCTAATTCATGTCTAGATTGGGTTGTATATATTAAGTTTCTATGTGTTATCAGACCTATATGAGATAAGGTGACGTGGGATCACCCCGTGTATAGGCATGGTAAGTTTATTCAGCGATTGGTTGGCTTTGAGGAGAACTCTGGGTTCGTCGAGGGCGAACATGTTTTTAAGTGAGAGAGAATGTAACGACCCGCTCGGTCGTTTTGAGCTTTTGAACTTTGATCACCAGTTCTCGGGCATGAGTTTCCCCTTAAGATGTAGTATGACTGATGTAGATTATTGGTTTAGCTTTTCACAAAAATCGGTATGAATTTGAATGAATAGTCTCAGTTAAAATATTTAAATTTGAAAGGTTTGACCAAGCATTGACTTATTTGTATATGAGCTTGGATCGGAATCTTTGTGATTTGGTTAGCTTCATTGGGTGATTTAAGACTTAAGAGCATGATCGGAATTGGTTTTGGAGGTCAGGTGTAGAATTAGGCTTGAATTGGCGAAGTAAGTATTTTGTTGAATTCCGATTGATAGGCGAGACTTTGATATAGGGATCAGAATGGAATTCTGAGAGTTTCAGTAGCTCAGTTATGTCATTTGGGATGTGCGTGCAAAGTTTCAGAAAATTCGGATAATGTTTGGTAGAATTTTTCATTAACATTATTTTTTTAGAGCTTTTGAAAATTTTAAGGTTGAATCCGATGAAAAATTTGTGTGTTGATATTGTTTTGGGCGGTCTAAAGATTGGAAAAAGTTTGAATGATATTTTAGGATTGATTGGCATGTTCGGCCAAGGTCCCGTAGTGCCTCGGGTAAGTTTCAGGATGGTTCCGGACCATTTTTAAGGTATTTTAGCTGTTGGTTTTTGGCTACAGCAGTGTTATATGCATTCACGGGAAATTGGCCGCGATCGCGATGACTAAAATGCGAATAAATTGCCAGTGCTTCACGATCGCGTACAATGCTTCGTGATCGCGAAGAACTAATATTGTGTTACATTAATTCCCCTTTGAAAGCTTATATCTCACAATCTATAAGAAAATTAGAGATGATCCAAAAATGAAAGTTATGGAACTTTCTGTCTAGTTTTCAGAAATATAAATTAATTCGAATTTCCTATTGTGTACCAAAAGTTATGTTAGTTACACAATAGGCTGTCCGGGAAGGTCTCTAATACACAGGGCTGCACTTGGAAGCTTATATCTCGCAATGTATAAGGATTCAAGGAATGAACAACATATGAAATTATAGCCTTTTATGTTTAGTTTTTAGAACATCAAACCATTTATTATTTGGAGTTGTGTGCAAAACGTTATAACCCTTATACTTGAGGTTGTCCGAAAGAGCCGGGAATTGTTCTTCGCGATCGCGAAAGGCAAATTTTGGGATGAGAAAAGTTGTTCTTCGCGATCGCAAAGAATTTTCCGCGATAGCGAAGAGTAAATACTTAGGCAGAAGCTTTATTTTGTGGTTTCAGCCATTTTTAACAATTTTGGACCAAGGGAGCTCGAGTGAGGCAATTTTTCGAGAAATTTTCAAGGAAAACAGCAGGGTAAGTGTTCTTAACTCAACTTTTATTATATTACTCGAATCCATTGGTATTTTTAACATGTAATTGGTGATTTAAACTAGAAAAGTTTAAAAGAACTCTTGGATATATTTGAGGATTTAAGGGTCGAAATGTTATCGAAAATTAGCATTTTTGGTATGTTTAGGCTCGTGGTTGAATGGGTTGGCAGATTTTATGAGTTTAGTCAGATTTCGAGACATGGGCCCCGTGGGAAATTTTGAGTTAAATTTTGGACTTTGTTGGAAAATTAGTATTTTCATATGGAATTAATTCCTATAATTAGTATTGACTGAATTGAGTTAAGTGTGACTAGATTCGGGTCGATTGGAGGTCCATTCAAGGGGCAATGACTTTTTGGAATAGGATTTTACTCGGATTGAGGTATGTAATGGTTGTAAATACTGTCCTCAGGGTTTGAAATCTCGAATTACACGTCGTTGTATTACTTTGAGGTGACTTACACGCTAGATGACGACGTGGGTTAGAGCACCATTGGGGATTGTGACCTAGTCCATCCAGAATGAGTAATTTAATGTGTATTTGATAGTTAATCATTTGACGTTATTATATTTTGGGTTGTATGCCATGTTTTCGACTTGTTGAGACCCTTAGAAGAATTTTTACTTTTTACTATCTTTTCTATTATCTGAAAGCATGTCCTCAGTCATGTGTTACCTGTTTATTACTCAAATTTGACTTTACCACTATATTCTTAAAAATATGAAAACTATTTTAGGCTGAGTTTCCTATTTTAGTGAGATAGACTGAGGGTCTGATTGTGAGATTTATGACTGAGATATATTGAGAGTCTAATGGTGAGGTTAATGACTGAGAGGTCGAGGGCCTAGTTGTGAGGATTATATATCTATTGATCGGGTTGCGCGCGCACACACACACACATACATATATATATATATATATATATATATATATATATATATATATATATACATATATATACACATATATATACATATATATACACATATATATATATACATATATATACACATATATATATACATATATATATGCCTATATATATATATATGGATACGGATCGGGCTACACGCCACAGAAATATTGCGCTGGGATCACATCGGGCCCCCCCCCCCCCCCCGGAGTCTGCACACCACAAGTGAGCGGCATCAACGAAATATATGAATCGAGCTGCATGTCGCAATGATATACGGATCAGGCTGCACGCCGCACTATATGGTACCTATTGAGCGTGAATGCTATGTGTGAGTACTAATTGGTAAGACTTGAGCCACGAGTGACAGAGAGGCTAGCCCGAGGGACGATAGATATATACATGCATCTGAGTGATGTTTTGCCTGAGAGGCCTGTTTATGAACTTATTGATTTCAATCCTCTTTAAAGTGAGTTTCTATCGAATATGTTTATTTATTGACTGTTTTTCACTCATCTTTATAGTGAGCCTCTGTCGGAAAGTTGAACAATTATTTTAAAACAAGTTTTCTTAAATTGGGGTTTTATGAGATATTCAGAAATTAATCACTGATTTGGCATTGATTATTTCCACTTAGATAACTTTTTACTATCTTTTCTATTATCTGAAAGCATGTCCTCAGTCATGTGTTACCTGTTTATTACTCAAATTTGACTTTACCACTATATTCTTAAAAATATGAAAACTATTTTAGGCTGAGTTTCCTATTTTAGTGAGATAGACTGAGGGTCTGATTGTGAGATTTATGACTGAGATATATTGAGAGTCTAATGGTGAGGTTAATGACTGAGAGGTCGAGGGCCTAGTTGTGAGGATCATATATCTATTGATCGGGTTGCGCGCACACACACACACACACACACACACACACATATATATATATATATATATATATATATATATATATATATATATATGGATACGGATCGGGCTACACGCCACAGAAATATTGCGCTGGGATCACATCGGGTCCCCCCCGGAGTCTGCACACCACAAGTGAGCGGCATCAACGAAATATATGAATCGAGCTGCATGTCGCAATGATATACGGATCAGGCTGCACGCCGCACTATATGGTACCTATTGAGCGTGAATGCTATGTGTGAGTACTAATTGGTAAGACTTGAGCCACGAGTGACAGAGAGGCTAGCCCGAGGGACGATAGATATATACATGCATCTGAGTGATGTTTTGCCTGAGAGGCCTGTTTATGAACTTATTGATTTCAATCCTCTTTAAAGTGAGTTTCTATCGAATATGTTTATTTATTGACTGTTTTTCACTCATCTTTATAGTGAGCCTCTGTCGGAAAGTTGAACAATTATTTTAAAACAAGTTTTCTTAAATTGGGGTTTTATGAGATATTCAGAAATTAATCACTGATTTGGCATTGATTATTTCCACTTAGATTTTCAAGTTATGAAGTGTTTATGATTATTGTTTTTCCCGAGGAGCTATTTTACGAACTTGCTTTGCCCGAGGGACCGATTATGGCTTTAATCTCTATTATTATTTTAAATGGCATTGAACCCATACTGAAACTGCTAAAAAGTATTTCAAAATGATGTTTACTAAAAGCTGGATTTTTAAAAGGGAAAATTGACTTGTATTATGATTTGAAAGCATGTTGTGTTTATTGAGCCTAAAGTTAATGTGGATTCATTGTTTCCTAATGCTCAGCCTTTATTTACTCTTATTACTTACTGGGTTAGTGTACTCACATTGATGTTTGCACCTCGTACGCAGATTTAGGTATATCGGAACCCGGTAGCGGGTGTTGATTGTTCAGCCGCGGAGTCATCGGAGTTAGTAAGGTTGATGCATGACGTTTGAAACACCATTCCTTCCCTTCATTGTTGTTACTGTATTTGATATATTTTTTAATTTTTGTTGTATTCAGACCTTCATAGTTGCTCATGACTAGTGACAACCCGACGTTGACTTGTATTTTTATTCCGCTGTTATTTCAGGATTTTAATATGAAATATTATTTAATTAAAGACTTAAAAATGACTCTTAATGCTTAAAGAGTTAACGAGAGTGTCGGTCAGCTGACCTTATTTTTACGAGAGGCGCCATCACGAATGCGCCGGTTTGGGGTCGTCACATAACATAAAATAAAAACCATCAAACATAACAAAAATATTCATCAGTGATCATAAAACTAATATTAAAGTACCATACTGAAATAAAAGATCCTTAAATTAAAAGATACATAATTAAAGTAAATATGTTCAATGTAAAAGTCTAACTGAGAAATATTACTCCTAAACTATGACTGAGAAGTGGAAGAATGCAGTGACACTTCACGTGCGATTATTCTTGATCAAATAGTTACCTGTATAGAAGATAGAGAAAAATTAAAATTTAAGTTAATACTTTATGGTATCATTGTATAAATAAAATATAATTGATATAAACTACAATTTCTTGTTAGACGTAGAGTTTAATTAGTGAAACAAATAATTGAATTGTGATACAAATAAAAAATAAGAAAAAAAATAAATAGTATGAAGTATAGTGTACCCAAAGTTAATAATCTGGTGAAGCTCAATCTTTGCTGTATCATTAAAAAAATCATTCGAACTTAGATGCTAAACGAATTATAATTGAATTTATCATTTAAAGATGTAGTACTTCTAACCTTAATGGTGATGGGCCAATAAATGACGTTTCATTTCGTTTAATATTTCCTCTTGGCGTGCCCTTAGAGTATCCGACTCAAAAGTTAATGTTTGTATCTGTATTTGCTGATTTGCTACCTCAGTTTCAGCTACATTCAAACGTTCTTGTAAACCATGTTGGGTAGTAGCAGCATCCTCTTTTGCCTTCCTAAGAGCATCCTCTAATTCTTGTGTCCTCCTTTTTGTTGATGTAGTTGTATTAGGCTTTGGACCATAGCCAAGGCCTTTAATATATCCTGACCTTGGACCAAGTACATTATCAATAATTTCATTAATGTCAGAAACAGACCAAGCTCTCAAATCTTTCATTTTGTTCTACATAAAAACATTACATCGGCTAAATTAATTATAAGACAGAATGAATACATGTGACATTGTACTAAAATATTACTTACATAGTTTATCTCAGCCTCTGGAGATGACCATTCTTTTTTACTCGAGTAATGGGTGCTTTTATAGAACTCAATAATATGAAATATTACTAAAATGTCATCTTAGTAATGAACGTGGAGGATGATTGAACCTCAAGCACATTAACATGATTAAATTACAAGTTTAACAAAAGGTAATGAATGTATTGTCTAATAGGATCGTGGTTCTTTATATTATGCAGCTATCTATTGTATGATGGAAAACTGTAAACTAGTTTTATGAGTTAATAGAAGTCAGATGTAAGTTAGTAGAGATATAGTCTTATACTTAGTGAAAAGTTGAAACTTGCAGGGACCTGTTAACTGAGTTGCCAATATATTAACAACTACTAGATCATGTTCCACATAATCAAAGGTTCACACACATTAGTTAAGTTCTCGAACAAACAATCAGTTACTTCATTAGTTGTGCAGTATGAAACCAAGACCAGCGAGTAAAAATGTTTGCTGAAAATATCTTTTGTACACTTTGTTTGTTCGTATATTTAATTACTTAAATTACACTTTTCTTGGAGAAATCGTGAATGTTGGTTGCCAGAAAAAATTACAACGAGACAAATATGAATAGAAATTACCTTATGCTCTGGATTCGCCCACATGTCACATAGCCTATTCCAATTTTTCGTGGTCAACTTTGGCACTTCAATTTTACGAGTCTCTTCCTTGGAGCTTGCACTTTCGAATAGCTTTTTTAATTTGTAGCGCCATTGTCGACTTCTATTTTTCAGAATATCCTCACAGCTATCTTTGGTGTAATGCTTGTCCAAGTTAATTTAAAACTTCTCCTACAAAATGAGAAGTTTTGAAGACACTCACAAAACAATCAAAATTTCCTTTGCTCGGAAAAGATTAAAATCTAACATATTTACAATGTAACAAAATTTACCAGAATATTGAATCCTTACATGGCATCTAATTAATGTTGCATCCTTATCCTCTTTTGTGAATTCTTTCCACTTGTTTGGAAGTGAAATAAAGTTGCCAGCAATAGTTCCCAACTCATTTAATAGCTTTGCTAATGGAATTGCTTAAGCTGGCCTTTCTTTAACAACTGAGATTTCTATAACCATCTTTCTTCCTATAGTCTTCTTTATTTTCTCAAGGCCTTTTCCCATTGTCCTTCCACAAATTTTTCTGGTTATAGTTGAATCATCTGCTTTTAAGAAGCAAAAGTCAGTTCAAAATACCTACTAAAATTCAAAAATGGTAACCATGTATACATTAATTAATTGCTATGCTACAAATGAAAACTCTATTGTTACAAGTTTAACATTGATGAATGTTTCAAATGTTAATATATTTGGTTCCAACTTTAACATAAGAATCTTAGATGCTAGAATATTAAAATAGCTATTTCTTTCTGGTCGAGGAAAATAAGAATTTTTTGCAACTTCTTATTGGGCGACAATCAGAAACTTTGGAGTATGATTTGATGAGATATCTATCCAAATGGTTATTCATGTTTGTAACGACCCGACTAGTCATTTTGCATTTTAGAGCCCCGTTCCCTTAAGTAAAACTTTTCGCATTTGTTTTAGCTAATTTAAAACTTGCGAGGACAGTTGGTTCGGAAGTCGGAAGATCTTTGAGTAAGAATATGACCATTTTCTTCTTTAAGATTTTCTTAAAAGGCCAAGTTTGACTTCGGTCAACTTTCTTGGGAAACATACCTGTATTCATAATTTAACGGTTACGGAGGATCTGTGGAAAAATATAAGATCTGGGCATATGCTCGAAATTGAATTCCGAGGTCCCTAACCCGAGTAATAAATTTTTATGTAAAATTGTTAATTTAAATTTTAAATTTTAAATTATTAAAGAAACTCAGTATTCATTGATTTCCTAAGTACTAGGCTCGAATTTTGTTTCCGAAACTTGGTACAGGTCCAAAATATCAGTAAAGACTTACCCATAAAATTTGGTGTCAATCCGAATAGTTTAAGGGCGATTTGACCCGTTAGAAGAGAATTAACAACTTGAAGTTCAATACTTTGATCTATTTGTTTTTAGGACGTGATTCATAGATTTAGCGTTGTTTTGAGTGTTCTGAGGGTTCAAGTAGGTCCGCTTCATGATTTTAGACTTGTCGGTATGTTCGTGCGGGGAATAGGAGCCCCGAGCGTCAAACGATCAAGGGTCGAATGAAGTTAAAAGTTGAAGAAAAGGCTAAAGGTTGCTGCTTCTATCATAACGGCATCTGCGGTTCTAGGACTGCGGAAGCAGGACGTCAGATGCTGTCAGAATTCCGCAGAAGCAGCTAAGGGCAAGCCCAGGAAAAACCAGAGAAGATATCATAAAACTACAGAAGCGCTTCCGCTTATGCGGAAATATGACCGCAGAAGAAGTCCAGCCAAATTAGCCCAGAAACCGCAGAAGCGGTTCCGCTTATGCGATCCTCAGACCGCAGATGCGGTCCAGTCTCCTTATGCCCAAAGCCGCAGATGCGGCAACGTTTTTGCAAGAGCGGGACTGCATCAAACCGCAGAAGCGGAAATCACTGGACAATGAGCACTTTTAACACGAGCTCAAGGTCATTTATTGCACACTCTACTCAACACTTGGGAAATTTGGGTGCTTCCAAAGGTTTCAACATAACTTTGTAAGTTTGTGATCGTTTGACTACGACTTGAGGGCTTGGACTTGTTTTTAATATAGGGAGTGCGCTTTGGAGCGAGGTGAGTCTCCTTTCTAACCTTGTAAGAGGAAATTGTCCCTATTGGATTTATAAATGAGAAATTGCTACTAAATGCGGGGGTTACGTACGTACTAGGTGGCGGGAGTCCGTGCGTAGCTACTATAATGTTACTTTCTTGGGTAGTTTAGGATCCACATCATGCCTAATTGGATATATCTTTCATTTAAATTTCCAATATAATCATTTATGATTTGCTAGACACTTGAGGAAAACGAAATGTGAACATATGAACTTGTTGAACCTTTGTAGGAGCTTCCTTGTATATATATGAGCCTTAGTGTTCATTCTTGATGTTTTCTTGAAAATTAAGGATTGGGCCGATCACCTCGGTGAGAATAGATGCATCTATGGTACGGGCCGTTCGACCCTCGACAGTGCACGATTTATTTTCTGTTAGAGCACGATCTACCTCGGCATGATTGCACATGATATATATATATATATATATATATATATATATATATATATATACATATGCTTAAGCTTAGACTTAACATGAATACTTGTTAAGTATGTAGAAAGGAAAATGGTAATTGAATTATGGTCAAGAACATGATTATAACTTTTTATTTTAACTTCTTGTTATTGGAAATCATTCATGCTTTACATAGCACATTATTATTATATTATCTTGACCTTAGTAAGTTTCAAGTCGACCTCTCGTCTCTACTTCTTCGAGATTAGACGGGATACTTACTGGGTACATGTTGTTTATGTACTCATGCTGTACTTTTATACTTAAATGTATAAGATCTGAGGCAGGTGGATCTGGATATTATTCTAGTGCGCGTCAGTGAGCATGTTTGGGACTTCTACGATGAGCATGCTTCTTCTTCATGACGATCCACAAGCCAAAGAAGTCTTTCTTTGTACTTTTATTTTATGTCCATCCTGATTCAGATAGTAGGATAGTGTATTTTTTTTGTGTATATTCTACTAGTCGTCCATAGCTTGTGACACCAGGTTCTGGCACACACATTGGTATACTTATTTTGGGTTTGAAATATTGTGTTACTCTCAGTATCTGTCTCTTTTGGTCTTAAATTCGAATTCGAAATGGGTATCACTTAAATCCTGACCAAATAAATATAAAATGTTAGTATGTTCCGCAGTGGCTAGCTTGGCAACGGTGACGGGCGCCCTCACAACCTATTATGGAAATGGGTCGTGACAACATGGTATCAAAGCACTAGGTTCACGTAAGTCTCACAAGTCATGGGCAAACCTAATAAAGTCTTGTAGATCGGTACAAAAACGTCTATATTTATCTTCGAGAGGCTATAAGGTATTAGGAAAGACTACTCTTTATTCATTTCAATCATGCAGTGGTCAGTGTACTAAATTTCTCTCTTCTATTCTCTCAAAAAATGGTGAGGACTCGTACCGCCGACGTTTCGGACCTGGGAGTAGCTGCTCCCCCCGTTGCTAGAGTCCGAGGTAGAGGCCGCGGGAGAGCACCAGCCCATGCTAGGGGATGAGGAAATCCTAGAGCCATTCCAGTTGCACCACCAGTGGATCCTATGAGGGATCTCCTCTTTGAGGAGCAGGGGGAAGTGCCCGTAGCTGAGCCTACCCCTGTGGATTTCATGACACGCTGGGATTTCAGGAGGTCATGGGCCGCATGATACGGTTCATGGACATTATATTATGACTCAGGCTGGTTTATTTCTAGCAGACCCAGCTGCTTCACAGGCAGGAGGGAGAGCCCAAACCCCTATTGCTTCGGCTCCAGGTCATGCAGCTGCAATATATCAGACTTCGGTACACTACCCGCAGATGGGGCTCAGCCAGTTGCTGTAGTGGCACCCCAGCCCATGCCAAATATGGACGAAGATCGAAGAAGTTATTGGACAGATGGACCAGGCTGCACACTCCAATCTTCGGGGTTTAGCATCATGAGGATGCTTAGGACTTTATTGAAAGGTGCAGGGACAGACTGCAGAACATGAGGATATTGCAGTCGCATAGAGTTGACTTCACTACTTTTCAGCTGGAGGGCAGGCCCCGTAGATGGTGGCAGTCTTATGCACTTAGCAGGCCAGCAGGTGCTCCTCCCCTCACCTGGGGTCAGTTTACACAGTTGTTCCTTGATCTATACATTCCACCCTCTGAGAGGGAAGAGTTGCATCATCACTTTGAGCATCTAGAGCAGGGCCAGATGTCATAGACCGATTATGAGTCGAGGTTCTTTGAGTTGTCTCGCCATGAACTGATGATACTTCCCACATAGGCGGATAGAGTACGGAGATTTGTTGCAGGGTTACACCCCACTATCCGGTCAAGTATAGCCCGAGAGGTAGAGATGGCATAATGTATCAGCTAGTACTTGAGATTGCTCGCATGATTGAGGGTTACCATCTGAGGGGTAGAGAGCAGATGCAGCAGGATAAGAGGGCCAGATTCTTTAGAGATTTTAGAGCGCCCCAGCTAGGGGTAGAGGTCAGCCCAGCAGGCTCCTAGTTTTAGCACCACCACCTACTCAGGGTGCTCCAACACGCTCCTATTACAGTGCTATGCTTGAGAGTTCTTATGGCTCGCCAGCTATTCAGGGTTAATCCAGTGAGGATTCAGGTCCTCCAGAATTTTCCAGTTCTTATTTCAGTGCTATGTTGGCAAGTTCATACCGCCAAACGGCTATTGAGGCTTCTTCTAATGGATCTTCCGATTTTCAGAGTCAGCCATCCGGATAGTAGGTCGCTACACCACATTGTTTTGAGTGCAGAAACCCGGGTCACATGAAGAGATACTGCCCTAGGCTTAGGGGCAAAGCAGTGCAACAGGGGCAACAACCCATGATTCCGGCTCCAGCGGTCCAGCACCTAAAGGTGGAGGACAGACTGGTAGAGGCCGTCCCAGGGGTGGAGGCTAGACAGGGATAGGTAAGCCAGTTGCTGCTCAGTCAGGTAGAGGCCAGACAGCTGGTGCTCCAGCCATATTCTATGCCCTTACGGCCAGGCTAGATGCATTGGCCTTAGATGCCGTCATCACAGGTATTATTTCTGTCGGTAGTAGGAATGCTTCAGTATTATTTGATCAGGGGTCTACTTATTCATATGTATCATCTCTGTTTGCTCGTTTCCTGGTTATTTCTCCTAAGCCTTTGGGTGTTCCTATTCACGTGTCCACCCATGTGGGTGATTCTATGGTTGTGGATCGGACCTAGCGGTATTATATGGTTACTTTCTATGGTTTTGAGACTAGTAAAGATCTTCTGTTGCTTGATATGATCGATTTTGAGGTCATCCTGGGCATGGATTGGTTGTCTCCATATCATGCAGTCCTAGATTGTCATGCCAAGACTGTCTCACTAGTGATGCCAGGATTGCCGAGTTTGGAGTGGAAGGGTTCCACAATTGATGCGCCTATCAGGGTTATTTCCTTTCTGTAGGCTGAGCGCATGATTTAGAAAGGGTGTTTATCTTATTTATCTTATGTTTGAGACACCACTACAGAGTCCCCAACGATTGATTCAGTGCCAGTTGTCTGATAGTTCGTTGATGATTTTCCTTCGGACCTTCCTGGCATGCCTCC